>CM077622.1:6448469-7795082 GCA_039566895.2 Turritopsis rubra
AAAACATATAATATACACAGTAAACTCGTACGTACAAATCTAAAATTGTGTTTGTTTACTGTAACTCAAAGTATTCTCAATACAAACAGATGATGCTATTTTATGTAAATCCAATATTTTACATCTCTTTCATGAGTTATTTTTAAAAACAGACAAATAAGTTTGGAAATAAAAACTTCCTGCCCTGAAAAATGCAAGAAACGTTTTAATAGAACTTTCTTCTTTCATTTGAAATTTGAACCCTGCTAGAACAAGCCTTCGTATTTTGATACTAAAATCATGTTTTTTTATGAAAAAAAGCAATTACATACATTTATAATGACACAATAATATTGATTCTTCTATTACTGTGGGAGGAATTGTATTGTTGTACCTGAAGGTGAGAAAACCTTTTATCTGTTATTACTCATTGTATGGCATATTTTTGCCAATCTTGATAACATTTTTTTTTACGATTTTAGTTTTAATGTTAGTTTTGATATCTAGTACAGAGAACATAAACCCCAAGTAAAGACTGCCAAAAATATTGTCTCCAAGGAACATGACATGAATGCTTCTACTTGGTGAATAACGAATCTGTATAGGTTCTCCTCTACGTATACATTATGTGTATACACCATGTAAAGTGCTAATATAATTCTCAAGTATTTTTTTCTCTTGAATGAGGTCATTGTTACTAAAAATATCTCGAGTAAATACACTAAACAAGAAAAATAGTGAGGAAAAATCTTCGTAAAAGACACAAACTCAATGTGCGGTTTCCCATGGAAGCAGGAAGGTTTGATTAAAGAAGGCATTTATCCATTTTATGAAGGTATTAATTTTCAAAGAAGTCTATTAGTCAAACAAACATACAAAACACAGTTAATACACAATCCCTAAACATAACATGCTCTTGGTCCACTGAAGGTCTCTGTACATTGAACAAACTCGGTTCATTTTAGGGAGACATTGTAAAATTGTGAACGACGGCTATCTTCGTTTCTTGATATCCACACACACACACGTTATCAAATGTGATTTAAAAAACAAGCAATTTATTCCAAATGTCTTTTGTGACGCTTATTTTCTCATTTCCTTTCGTAATACATGAAAACCGGAGGGTAATTTCAAGAATCATCTCAATACAAAGCCAAACCAAAAAAACTAATTTAACTTAAACGAGCTGAACGACTTTAATTAGATTACACCAATTAAATCATATTGAACAAAATACTTCAAATTCAAATTAATGAATCATTACAGGCAAAAAATTATTCACACCAATGCGAAATATAAGGTAAAGTGACATAATAGAGGTATCGATTGTAAAATCACAGATTCATGTAGGGTTAAAACTTGATAATACACTTCAGGAAAGCAATGCCTCTATATAATACGGCTTTTATCATTAAATGGTTAGGAATATCAAAAGCTTGTCAAAAGAACATGAAAGTGTTTGTGGTCACCAGAAATTTTAAATAAAGCATATAAGTAAATTATGAATAATAAATAATAGGATTAAAAGGAAGTAGAACTAAGCAAGGATTGTTCAAAAACGTTTCCTGACTTGAAACAAAGGGAAAGAAGAAAATATTATTTTTTGTTTTGTTCTGGGTTTATTTGTGTGTTGTTTTTTTAGTGTGTGTGTATATACAATTCTGATTATGTAAGTTTGTGTGAAAAGTTATTTCATAAAAACATTTTTAAACTGAGGAATAAGTAAAAAAAAACTAGCAAAGAAAATAGAATGTAATAGACTCACAGACTTTTATAAAACCTACTTTCCAGTCTACAGATATAGTTTCGAAATCGCATTGATTTGTGTGCAAACCACAACTTATTTTCAAGTCATTGTCTCCTCTTTGTTATTCAAACATTTCTCACCAAAGTTTCTGTAAACATGTTATTTCGTGAATTGAGGGAAAACAACTTTTAGTATTATTAGTGATTTCAGATAAATTTTATTGTTTCAAGAAATCAATGTTTGCAAGATTGATAGGGATTTAGGTAAGGCCCATAAAAAGGAGAGACATGGTATCAAAATGGATTTGTCAATCATTGTGAAACAAAATGTCCACAACAACACCCGCTTTTTTTTACCTATTGCTATTATTCGCATTCAGATTCACATTTTAGTTTAAAAGGTAACTTTACCACTGAATTCTGCTCCATAAAATAAGATTATATCGGAAATGCACAAACCACGTGTAAGTAGCAAAACACAAGAGGGTTTCATGTTCCAATCCAACTACTGTGTTCAAATACAGAAAACATGTATATAAAATCAAAACTTAAGTTGCCTTTTATCAAACGTATTAACCCAAATACGTACAGTAATAAAACCTTTTTACAATAAAGCCTATTTTATCAAAAACACAAACCCATAAAAACCTGGTCAAATATCACAAAACAACAATGTGTTTTTTTTCATTCTCTAATAAGATGTCTTCTAAATTTATAAACTTTTCGATTTTCGAGAAAGCGCATCATCAGAACTCGTAATAAAAATCAAATTAGATGCAGGTCCACAAGAAATGCCTTTTTCTCTTAACAAGAGCTTGTTTTGTTTCTTCATAATAAATGTATATTAGTTTGTTTTTCAAAACTCCCAGAAGTAATTTGATCTTTTCTGTAGATAATAAAACTTTTTTTCTATACATGTTGATGAACAGTGCTGGAGAAATAAAGTTAATAAATCCTTTTGTTGTCTTCATTTTTTTAATCAGAAATGTTTCCTGAATGTTTAAAAGTCTGAAATTAGAATTCAACGAAATATACATACAAAATGAGGGATATCAAAATATAATGTCGAGGCTATGCATGTTCAACAAAGGGAAATTGATAACAAGATTGAGTCTAGAGGAACAACCAACAGTATCTCCATTGCCTCTTCATATTACATTTAGAAAAAAAAGTTTATAATACTAAAACAAGACAGATTAAAAAAACTTTTCTCAGATCTCCCCGAAAGTTGAAGATCTCAGGGAGATGAAGCTGTCTGTTTTTTTCTCAAATAATATTGTGATGTACCATAACGAAGAAACAATTTGCATAATTCAGTGAACATGCATGGATACATAATATATAATTCAGTTTTGAACTCTTTATTCAGTCTTCGCTTATATTTATATACAGAATCATGAATTATTATCGAAACAATATTCCACCCTTGCAGAAGAAAGTTTTTACTTTAAAAGCTAAAAACTGTCAATGTGAAATACTGCCATCAACAGCTGCAAAATTCTCTGAAACAGTTTTAAGAATTCTTTCACTTTGTTATTATGGAGGGGCTTTATTTCACAGAACCTTATTATATATATGTATGAAACCATTTAAAATAAAAATGTTTGTTAAAGTATGCCAAACAGATATAATTAGGATTAAAAAAAATGGTGGAACCATTAAGATAACATTACATAATGTGTGTAGATAACAATAAAGATAGCTTCTTTATATCAAAATGTTTGATTGTACATAAAGTTATTGAAAAATTATAATCAGAACATCCTTTATCATCACATTTATTCAGTTACTTTCAGTATTATTAGACTATTACTTATAATACATCAGGTCATCCCTGTTAGGAAAATGGTAGATCAAAAAAGCTGATAAGCACTTCCAATTTAAGATATATATATATATATATACAAATTATATAAACAAAGGAATGAATAGCAAACATTATATATATATAAACTTCATCTTATGTCAAGAATTAAATTCTAGTCAATATGAAAATACATACAAACTCTTCAATGTTGCACGAATTAATGAGCCTTAACACATTGTAACAGGAAACCATTCATTATTACCAATTTAAAGTTTTCTTTGTGACGCTTATGTACACATAAAGAGTTAATCTCTTGATTCATGTGATCCCCTATACAGAGGCTAATCTGTTTATCTTTTCTGTGAGAATTTGTGAGCCCACCATTTCAAAACAATGTTTCACAGAACAACTTTTTCGAATGACTTCTCCTTTTAGATTTTTACGCAAAATTTCTGAATCTTTTCATAAAAAAATCAGTTTTTAGGCAAGACTACATGAAGGATTGTTGACATAAAAAAAGAAGGGCAAAAAAAAATGAATCAAATGTTTCGAAGGGATATAAATGTTTAAAACACTGGGGTTACATTTTCCAAACCACAGTTTCAACTAATAGCGAGAATATGTGAATATTCACAAGTAAAACAAGGAAATTAGTAATGATAGCACACAATATTTTATCGAATCAAATTTTCCTGAGATTGAGAATGCATGAAAAAAACTCCATTTATAAAACTCCCTTTACAAAAAATCAGAGTAGCAACCAAACTATTATAGCTGCATGTGAGTCTTTTGTGTTATTACACTTATTTCTCAAATAACTGCTAATTATTATATGCACAGAGCACTTAGATGTAGAAAAACTAGAACTTTTACGATATACGATAATGAAAGTTATATTATATAGTTACAAGATAGTAAAAAAACACTCAAAATAATTAAAGGAAGTTTACCATAACTTTTTCAAACAGTAACCTTAGGAATTCTATAGTAATTATGCACTTTTAACTATGAATTAGATATAGTTCTTTTTCTTTTGTTGTTATCGCCAAACGTTTTGACACATTTTCATCGCCATATTTCTGTTTCGAAACTGCATATTTGTTCGTTGTACCGAAGGTGAGATCTCTCACCAACCAGAATAAATTTAGTGATCGTGAAAATTCTGAATTTTATATATTTTATAATATTGGAATGAAAGTTGGAAATGGTTGAGTCAGGGAAGATCATTCAACACATATACATAAATACATACCATTATCGACATCTCTTTCCAGCTTTAAAAACTTGACGACACACGACTTGGCTAATAATCTGGCTTCTTGTGTTTATGTCCAAAATGTTTTCTTTTTGAAGAGGCTCAATAAGAGGAAACGAGCTCAGTAATTCAGTAAAATTTTCTATTCATATAAAATTCTATATACATGAATATTGGAAACGATTCCTTTCCACCTATAACTTGCAGAGATAAAACATCAAACATCTAACATAGCATGGTGTAAATAATAGATTCAACATTTCTTATTCATGAAAGTTCTATATAATCACACATGCAACGTTTCACCGATTCTGCCGTTGATTTATTTGTAACTTTCAAAACAATGTGGTTCGTTTTTGTTCTTTTCTTATTCAAAATAATAGAATAAGATTTTCTTTCTGAAGCACCTGCCAGGAACTCTGTCTTTTTCGCATTTTTTATTAAAAGAAAAAGCATTTATATGAATGAATTCAGCAAATTCACACTTTAAACATGGGGGGAAAAAAGTAACAACGCTTTTCTGTATTTTACAAGCTTGACGTAACTAACGAAATGGATATATTAATTAATTAAACGACAATATTATGGAAAGATTTGTAATGCCAATCTTAGACGTTTTTGTTTTGATCTAGAAAACACAGCTAGATGATGGTTATTAGAAAACGATATGTTTTTTGATATCATTTTTATTTTATGACTTTTGAGCGATAAAGTTGACGTTGTTGTAAACATAATGGGAGCATTTATACAAAAGCAGAGATCGAATGTTAAAAAGAAATTCTTTTTATCTTCTAATTTTAACTTTCATTTTATTTTTTTATTTTATTTATTATTGTTATTATTATTACAAAGTCGAATTATTTATAGAAAGATATGTTTTGTTTTTTCTTAATCGAAAAAAATTATGTTCAAAAAACATGTGTGATTTGTATATTCCAAAATTATTTGCCAGCTATAAATGAAAAACCATTTAAAAAGGAGGTTTTTATAAAACCAAACAAAAGAAAGCCCTACAACAAAACCATTTGTGTATTATAGATACATAGTTTTGACGTAAATTTTCATGTTTATTGATCTAGATCTTGAAAACATGAAATTAGTTGAAATAAAATTTATTTCGATTTTTTCGACAAATGAAATATAGTGGGTTAAACAAAGAAAAAAGTCAACCATTCTCTGTTTACACTCGGTTTACATTGAGGTGAAATGAAGGAAAAGGCAAAATGGTAACACTTTGCTACTTATGTAAATACGTAAACAAAGTGTTTATATTAAGTGTAGTGCGAAATAAATCAAAACAATAAACAAGTCTGTAAATTCTACGATCTTGTCCTTTTCTTCTTTACTTTCTTAGAATGGGTTGTAAGGGCTATGACCTCCCCTCCTTGCACTCAGAGCTAATGTTCGTCCTCTATCGTGTTAATAGAAGCAGAAAGCATTTAACAGCATATGGAAAGATATAGTATAGGAATATGATATTCTAATAGGAGCCATAAGGAAGAAAGTTTCGCAGAAGAATCAGGGTCCTGAAAATGACGTAATAGCCCTTTTTGTATGAAGACGCCAAAATCTCGTTTATCAAGTGTTCGAGTCGCTTTAGATGTTGACTATTCGTGACGTCATTAATCGTTTCAGAAGTTAACGCAGTTCTTAATTAGTCGGCATTGAAGTCTTCGAGTCGTTTTAGATGAGTACTCGTTTTTCAAGTGAGTCAACATCTGAAGCGATTTGATAAACGAGATTTTAGCGTCGAATTAACTTCATATTTTTGCGCCGGGCTTTATTGATATTATTTTGAAAAGTCCACTCAAGTCAAAACAAACGTCAAGTTTCGTTTATCGCACAAATAATTCGGATATGACAAAAAAAGTTATTTTAGGTGTATTATGAGATGTATAATTGATATTATTAAATATACACCCGTTACACGGAACTTCGTTTACAAATTATAAAATCGAGTGTATA
Source organism: Turritopsis rubra (assembly GCA_039566895.2). Lineage (NCBI taxonomy): Eukaryota > Metazoa > Cnidaria > Hydrozoa > Anthoathecata > Oceaniidae > Turritopsis > Turritopsis rubra. Next base: position 6,455,222 of record CM077622.1, read on the forward strand.
TAACTTACATTGTTAATAAAAGTTGATTGCACCCGATAAATTGAACTCTCGCTAACTCAAACACTATCAGTAACTCGAATTTCCATTTGATTGAACTAATACTGTTTCATAAATGGCTCTCCTCGATAACTCATCAAATCTTCGGCGGTAGTTAGGAGGGGGGAACCAGGGTTTGTTATGGAGGAGGTGAAGGTTTCTGGGTTTGTCATACATAACCAGATTTCGTGTTGTTCAGGGTTCGTATATGGAGATTTCATCACTGTACCATTTATGTAGTTTGTGCCGACTTTATTGGTTAGGATGGCCCAAATTTAACCCCGGTCCCTTTTACCGGAAGTCTTCAAAATGTAATTTTTGAAAAGGTCACGGTCAAACTCTCACAGACAAACAGATCTAATGCCGGCCCTTTCTCAACGCCAAGTCACGAAAATTAAAGCCATTATGGGCTTGGTTAATCAATGAATCAATGGCTTATTTGCTACGGTCTAACGATAACGTACAATCTGATTGCAAATGCTAACATAAATCATTTCGTTAACACGTTCACTGTCGAGGACAGTATACTAGTCCATATGACTAGTATACTGTCCTCGACAGTGAACGTGTTAACGAAATGATTTATGTTAGCATTTGCAATCAGATTGTTTGCAATCAGATGAGTGGCCAGTTTTGACGTGTTGACTTTGCTTGGAATGTAAGCCTTTAAAGAAGCTGAAATTTAGTTCATTTGAAAGTATATTAAATTTCATACAAAACCAATCCAGATCAGTGCGGCGAATCGTCGCTACGAAACCAGTCGCCACAGCGATTTTCATGATAGAAAAACTTTAAATTTGTAGATTATGAAACTTCCAACGGCAGTGAATTCTGTGTTCCGACTTACATCACTAATTATTTTGAAATAATTAAATCTCGCTACTTTGACTGTCACGGCGGTTCCAAATATCCTGTTTCTATGACTTCTGAATCCCCTTTCGCACACTATTTGTTTTGGTAGGCTAAAGGCGATTGTGGTTCACAATACACACAATAAATAAAACAAAGCTTTACAGCAATTGATTATCCTCTAGATGGTTCCAGCCATAAAAGTTGTGACGAAACATCGGAACGTTGATAGAAATGTGGCAATAAATTAGCAGTTATTACGAGTTCAAAAAAGAGAATCTCCAAAGTGACCTTTGCAAAGATTTAATGGTATGTAAAGGAAGGCCATTAAATGCTAACATGAGATTCATTTATAGATTATACACTTGACGCTCAATCAATATTTCTTCAACATGTCTCGCGTGCCAGTTTAAAGATTTTCAACATAAATTGGGGATAACAGATAAATGACATTAGTGATATAACATTTATAACACTTATAAACATAGATAATGCATAAATTAAGATTCGAGGAAAAAGGTCATGAAATATGAAGTCAGTACCATTAACGGTTCCGGAGATATCGAATTTGATAGAATGCCGCGGGCGTACACTAGGCACCCCGCGAACATGATAGGGTAGGAAACGACACAATCATCAATCTTGATTTTGATTGAATTTGCCTTTTGCTTGAAAGTTTATCTTTTTTATTTGAAAGAAAGAGGCGACATAATCGTGATTTCTTTAACCCTGAATGAAATGAAAAAGTTTTCATCACGGTGATGGCCATATCATGTTACATTAAAACAGCGATTTTGAGGATGAATTCCTTACTTGGATGTATTCTACCCCCATGCTGATTCAATAATATCGTAAGCATTCCTATCGATTATCATGAAATTCACCTATCGTCTGCAGTGAAATTAGCTTAATCTATATTGTTTTTTGCCAATTCAAGCTTAAAATAGTATAACATTTTACTTTTCTTCCAGGGAGCATTCTTAGTATTTGGTTAATTTAGCCTTCATCAAATTAGTTTTCTTAAGCTTTTATCAAAGTGTTCTTTAATAAAAAAGGAGCCCCAGACGACTTAACGGCATTCCAAACGATCTATGTTGTTTTCGTATCTAACATAATTGGAAAATTCTAGACGGATGTCATTCGAGTAAGCAGCGCCTATAGTTCAAGAAAGAATAGGCCTGGCAGAACATTTTCGGACGTACGTAAACTTTGCATAACCTTTATGTACGAACGAGCCAGTTTTTCATTTATTATTATATATTTCCCCATATGGCGAAATATATATTAAAACCGGCGTTTTCCTTCTTCTCCTCCTCCTCCTTCTCCGTTCACTTTTATAGCCGGAGTTCCGCAATAGAACTTGTCCATTAAAGGTTAGAGGTTGATTTTTCATCTGTTTACTGGTTTTGCATAAAGGTACCGGCAACAGATAGCTTGTATTAAACCCAATGCTTGCCAACAAAGCAGAGCAAGATTTTGAAAGTGTTGTTTTTGATCTTGTCGAACTGTTTATCAGAGCAAGCTTTTGCGAATAATACACACCACACCACTGGATGGATGGAACGTTAAAATGTTTTTATTAATAAAACATGTATTTTAAGACCAAAATGTTGATGCTGCAGAATTTACTTTCATAATGATATATTTTGGTTTATTTTGTGTTGCCAAGATAGAAGCCAAGTGGGTACATGTGAATGATGTTTTCAACACGACGATACCAAAGTAATGCCTTAGGGTATACAACTGAAGTGACAACTCATAACACTCAAGTTCTTGATGCCACTTATACTTTTGCAAAAAGTGTAAAGAAATATGCAAGAGTATTAGAAAACTGTAAAACAAATGGTACTGAAATAAAAGAAGATGTCCATGAATGAAGAACTTGTATCGGTTTTTGGTCAATCACTGAAGCATGAAGACTACCTTATTTCCAGAGTCTCTCTCTGTTAAGTCTCTCGAAAGATTTAAAAGTCAAATAAGAAAATGGAAACCTACAAACTGCCCATGTCGTATTTGCAAACCATACGTAGCGGGCGTAGGTTTTATATAATAAGTCTCTAATGATTGATATTGTGCCTATTAGATTCTATTTAATTTGTTTAAATTTTGTCAATTTGTAATTTTTGTTTTTTCTAATATTTATGTTGACTTTGATTAGCATGCCATTGAAAATGGTATAGCTATTTTTTAACTGTAAAATATTCAAAAATTTATATATTTTTGAAATTGTCAACTTGAAATAAATGATTAGTAGTGGTAGTAGTACTAGTAGTAGTAGTAGTAGTAGTAGTAGTAGTAGTAGTAGTAGTAGTAGTAGTAGTAGTAGTAGTAGTAGTAGTAGTAGTAGTAGTAGTAGTAGTAGAAATAAACACCCCTGTGTTTATTTCCTAATTTGGAAATTTTGCCCTGCGTTTATTCGAGGTTCGTGTTTATTCGAGGAGATGGGTATATGCTTCATGTCAAGATTTTTGGTCAGGATTGAAACACAAAAGTGATTATTGATTTCAGTTATATAATACTGCAACTCATAAGTCTATGCTGTAAGTGTATATAGGTTACTAGTAGTTCACGAAATCAAATCCACACAAAAATTGAACCACTAGCTTTGATGTTATGTGCCGGTAACAGCACTTCAGCAGTTTCTCGTATTTTATTCTGCGGATTTCTTTTTGTGGAATATCTTATTAGGCAAAACGGTGTGAGACAAATTGCCAGGATGATTGCCGGGATGGGACAAAATATGAGATCCAGCTTCACTTAACATTTCCAAAAACAAATTACTGCTGTGTTTATAATGAAGAATTTCTGTCACGGGACGATTTCCTCCCGTCCCTTCAGCCGTTATTGTTGTTTTTCTCATATAAATCGGGACGATTTCTAAAAAAAAATATAGTAGAATTACTTGTCTTAATTATTTAAAATTGAATAGTTATTTAAAAATTCATCGCCGGGTTGACGTGTCCATGTAGAAACAAGTACCTCCCTTTGGTTGGTTGGCCCTGATTTATTTTTATGGGGACTTCTTAATGATAGTGAGATCTCAGCTAAGTGAGGCATTTCGGATAACCGAGCTAGCTTGCCTCCATATGAACATATACGAAACTTCTTTTAGTGAATATGCAGGTATAGCACACTCACATAGCCATTTAATAATACCATATGAATATGAACCATTCATTGTAATTTAAGAAGAAATTGCCTTGAATAAAATTTCTCATTTTTGCCAAAATTCCCTTTGCTTTAGCTGAACTATTTCCTCTAACCCATTCAAGATTTCAGTAACCAGCATAATTAAGTTGCAGCATATTTTTTATTTAACCCCTACAGGTGTCGAATCTCCTTCACGTGATTTGTTTATATGCAAAGCATTTCTTGTTTTCTTTGAGATAAACGTTGGGAATATATGTGAGACACCTTTTATTTTGATAATAATACAATAAGCTGGGCATGCTGTAGACAGTTTTCCTCACCTTCAACATATTGAACTCTTCCCCTCCTCTTATCGCCGCGGTTGTTAACGGTTGTTATTAAAAGCAGTGGAGGAGACCGCCTATCACAAATGTTGAAAAATGCAAATGATTTTAAAGTTTTTTAAAGGCTGGTTATGACAGATTTTCTTCACTAAAAACAACATGGCAGAGAGTTTTTCACTATTTCTTTGTTTCGTTATGCAAAAGGGTGCTGTTCCGAGACATATTGTTAATTCCTAATTTGAAATTTCAATTAATGAAGATTAAGATAATTTTGTCACAAGTTACTAACCTTTTCGGATAAGTTTAATGGGATCTTACCATCTAATATGAAAATTTGTTATTTGTTTATAAACCAGGAAAAAACAAGATTGCCATCTGACTTTTTGACAAAAATGAATCACTGCTATGGAACAGTGCAAAAACGTTCGCAAAATACAGCCGCCATTACAGCCTTTCGCTTCGCTCCTTCGATCCAAAATTCAGTTATATGCGTGGACTAACAAATATAGAAAGACTGTACTGACTCAGTGGAGATCCACTTGTTTTCACCTTTTTTTTAAACACATTTATCTTTACCATGATCAGCCACAAGTATAAGAGAGGTAAAATAGCAAGTGTCATGAAATTCAATTCCATTTTCGCAAACAAAACAAAATATTTTATTCGAAATTCCCAAGAATCGACTTTTCGGTCATTTCCCAGAAGAAAAATCAAAATGAACATTCATCTTTACAACCCAAATTGAAAGATTCGACCCAAATTAGCAATATAAACTCTTAAGTACATCGATTTGTTCGAAGAGATGACGAAGATTATGATTCAGACATCTTGGAAAAGTGCTCACCGTGCTTGTCTATATTTATTCACACCAAATGGAAGTTTCTGGTATGATAGACCAACTTGGTGTTTATGACTTGAGTCGCGTAAGGAATAGGGGCTATTCTGAAGTTTGTGATGAAAGAAGAATCGAATTCTCGGAAAAGACAGTACAATACTAAAAAATAATTGGCTGATTATCGACCCAGCGTTTATTTTATACCTTCGGGATATGGGGATGTTTTATTCATGGTCTGAGGAAGTGTTTTACAGAATATTGTTTTAGATGGTAGGATCCCTTTAAGCCAGTTTAAGCCAGTAATGATAAAGTTAATCTTTCTCCCGTCCGTATCTTCCTAGAATCTGTTATTTGTTTGGGCCAACAAATCAACAGTTACAAGAGGCCATGGGGTCTCTGAAGGTCAGCGCGGTGGGCATACCAGAAAAGTGGTACACAAGATTCTTAACGAAGGAGCCTGTACCTAGAACACTTCATATAACATTCCGCGTACATTGCATAGAAGAGTATATATACCATACCGAGTTAGCCACAATTTATATTTATAGGCTAGTATATAGGCAGGTATATATAGGCAGGTATATATAGTGTACGTACGATATACGAGGAGGATCCAAGTTTTGTTCTCTGGCATCTGTTTGAGAGGTAGCTATGGAGGAAATTGAAGACCTGCCTAATGTTGTTCTCACGCCAAAAAGTATTAGCTATTATAGTGAACCAAAACTAAGAAAATTAAAATATATTAAAATATATCCAATATGAGAGCTTATTCCATGGTAAAAATGTCATTTTTCCAAAATATTATGCACACGATTGTCTCTACAAACCCTCTGGAGGCGGTTAAATGAGAAAGTGCTATAAATAAGAGATATGGTTCGGAATATCAGACAAATCAGGCTTGGACAGAGAGAAAAACGAAGCCGTTGTTTTGTATTTCTGTCTAACGACAAACAAAATTGCAAAAAGCATCAGGGAAATAAATCTATATGTTTCCAATAAATGAATTCACACGAGATAAAATTTTCGAAAAAAGTTTTTTTTTTTACGTCTTTCTCTGTGAATCCCCGTTTAATAGGAAAATCGGAATCAGCCATTAGATTTTGTCTTATATAATTAGAGTTTATCATGTCATAGACCGGTTGTTTTTGTTTGCAACGTTTCGACAGTTACTACTGTCATCATCGGGTGTTTGTAAATGAATGATGTAAAGTTTATATATGTTTTCAGTAGGATCGAAATTAGGATCGAAATTATTTCGGACCTGGAAGGAAGCAATGTCAATATTTCGGACCTGGAAGGAAGCAATGTCAATAATTTGTTTTGCTTAGAGCTGGAAACCATATCGCAGGAACATTATACGTTGTACTATTAATAGATCTTGTCTTGATAAAACTTTCCAGTCAAAAATTTGCAAAAACACAGCCCCTGATCAAAAGAAGTGTTGTATTTCAAATAAACAATCTGCGTGCGTCTGTTCAAATGATTGGCTGAATCAATGTCATCGGCCAATTAAAATGCAATTTAATGAAAGCACGTGACAGCAGTGTTCTATTTATTACTGACGAAGCAACAAAGATTCTTGGCGTTTTGTTTTTGTGTTAACGTTTAAGGGCGAGAAATAAACGGATAACTGGAATACAGTATTTAAGGTAGGAGGAAAAGGTAAGAAAATGTTTAGATAGTTCGGGAAAGTCCGGGGACTATGAAAGACAACCGAGCTTAAAAACTAATGGGCCTCCATAAAACCGGTTTTCCACTAGGCGACTTTATTCGTGCGAAGCAGCAAAAAATATTGAAGATTTTGTCTACTGGGACGTTTCTTAATCATATATAAACAAGTCTTTCTCACTCATAACCAAGCAGGAACCGAGCAGGAACCAAGCAGGAACTGACCATTATGAAATAACTATCAACAAAATTTGTCTCGTGTTTTCCTCTGTATTCGTATTGCTGCAATCTTTCATCACAAACTCATTCCCAGGCCGTTTTGTCTCTTACTGTGTAAAAAATAAAAAAACCCTGGGTGAAAGGATGGATATGTACGCCTTCTTTTTGCATAAATTTTGCATGAAGAATTGAAATGGATAAAATAAACTACGGCTAACTACAGAAGAATATAAAACTCAGAGGTCTGCGAAAAGTCGAGGTTTCTTCATTTACACATAATAAAAGAAAAACTACACATTTTGTGAAAAACGTTATTTTAAGGCTATATAACGAAAGTTTCATTTTTATTTATTTTTATTTAATTTATTTAAAGTCGGTTACATATAATATCTAGTTTCTACATATAAATACGTAGATGCTAATCCAGACCATAGTCACAAGAAAATAACTAGTCTGGAAGATGCGGCCCTAAACGACCGATTTGCAGCATGAACTTCCAATTGATACGGCCCGTACAATTATGGTGCAAAGAACAAGCAGAAATGGCGACAAGACAGGAAGATTTCTTTTCTGGGGATGATTTTGACGCTATTTTTGCAGTCATTGACCAAGACATTTATTAGGAGAGGGTGAATTGAATGGTGATTGTAATTCAGTTGTTGATGCCGCTTCATTTTCCTGTAAAAAATGCAACAAAACCTGCCTAACGAAACGTGGTTTGACCCGTCACACGAATTCCAAGCATGCTGAAAATACCACGACTTCAACTGCTAAAACTGCTGAGGAAATGCTTCACCCATTGATTTTTAAGAAGATCATGGAAAAAAGTATTGGTAATCTTGTTGAAGATGGGTTGTATCCTGACAGTATGTTAGGGGAATTGCAAAGTTATGTTGTTGGGTCCTTGGATAAGGTAAACCAAACATATACTTACATAAAAGATTCTATTTCATCATTTGATGGGGATGCTGAGAAGTTTTACCCAAAGTTTTACAAATGTGTTTCCGATCAGGCTGACCATTTGTTTCCAGGGCTCAGTAGAAAATGTTCTGTGATCCTGGGCATGGAAATTGCAAATCATGTTTTGGTTCATCTTTCCGGTGGAAGTTTTCAGGAGGACACCCTTGATTTTACCTGCAAGGATATTGAAAAGTTTTCGGAAAAAGAAAAATCCATAATTACTTACCTGAGTGGATATGTATTTGGCACCATTTACCGACGAATTCGTTTTCATAAATCACCATCTTCTTATCATCAACAGTGTTTATCTATTCTCCTTGCTGGTAAGTTTCAGGGAAGTACCCATTTACCGGAGCACAAACTGGTCAACACTCGTGATCGAAATGGACTTTGGAGAGTAACTGCTGATGTTATCAGTATTTTTACTGTTGCTGAATTTACTTTCCAAATGTCAACCAAAAAGTGTGTCAGTAAAATTGACAGTAAAGAAATTCTTGGACACTTCATGAAAGACCCGTACATACTCGCCTTATTTTCCAAAGTAAGATGCAGAGCTGACCATGTAAAAAAGGAAGTTTCGATGAATTTGCTTGATAATCTGCTGATGCTGTATATACGGATAAGAACATTTTCTTTTGTGAAAGACAAACAACAGCTTCACAAAATGAAGTGTGATAAAACAAGATCAAAATCTTTGCGAACAGATCTCAAAAAGAAGTCATCGAACTTGGATAATCAAGGACACTGATTGCTACGAAGAAAAAACAGCTATTTTTATAGCTACACATCTCATAAAAAACATTATTTTTGCTGTCATAAAAGACACCTGCTTATTTGATTCTCCCCCACCTCAAAAAACAAAACAAAAAAACCCCCAAAAAACAAACAAGCTTTTCCCAATTTTTTAATGTATTTTTCCCTAAGAAAATTGCCAGGACATTATCATATTTTTTCTCAATCTTTTTTACAAAAATGCACTTTTACGGAGCGATATTTAACTATCAAATTTCGTTGGTATGCAAAACTCCACACGGCATTACTGAGGTAATAAAAATATAACCGAGATAATATATTTTGTCTCGCCGTGTGTGTATGACGTGTGTCATTAATTTGATATCTCCATAATGACTAGCGCTTGTTAAAACCAAAACATTCCAATTACCCAAAATTCAGAAAATAAACAAGAGGCATCACAAATTAGCCAGCTATATATTGGCAGCTCATCATTCATCGTGTGATGAAACGAGTATTTGTGTTAACTCTGCAAATAAGGTATGAAGTTTAATTCTAAATCAAGTTTTTATGTCAAGTGGCTGTCTATAGCTAGCTAGCAGGCAGGGAAACAGAAAGAAGGACAACTAGTTCAATGATTACTTACTTGGATTTTTTAGAAAATCCATGTAAGAGTAGCCAGGATATGTTTTTTGAGATATGTGTGGCTTTAAAAAAAGCCGTTTTTTAAGTACATATGTGGCTTCTAAAAAAAAGTAAACCAGATTGATTCAATTTGTGTTGTTCTTCTACCTGCAAGGAACTGGTTCATCATTTATGTCAAAATCAATGGAATTGCCTCCTTCAATCGGTCTAAATACTTTTAGATTCCTGATGGTATTGTCGTTGTAACCAAAATCACGTAACGATGGATTGTCTTTTCTAGCACCCATTGACCGTTGACGACCAAAGTAATTTTCAAGTGGGTCTTGGCAAAATCTTTCAGTAAGGACATACTGGACACCATTGGATAATAGATATTTGACAAGTTCCACCACTGAATGTACTGTTATCCTGATCCCTTCGTAGGTTTGCTTCGATATGAACATCTTGCCTCTGGCATTAGCTGTAAAATTACCAGGACGGTCTTCTATGGATCGCAACCACTGCTCAAAATATGGTAAAAATTCATTGAGTAACCAGTGAAATCGTTGATCTTGGAGAGATGAAAATGGAAGCAGAAATGGCTTTGACTTGTGAATACATTCTACAGTATTACGTATCTTCATTATATCAAAGAAACTATCCATCATTGCACAAAATGTCACGGTGCCGGAAGCATCTGGTGGACCATAATTACGAAGAACTTGACTGACAGTAGAACTAAGAACTTGTGCTGCTAGTTTAACATTCATGACAGAGTATGATGATAATTTGATGTGGTCGTAACTCAGTTTTGGAAGGAGATGTAGCCCACATTCACGATCTTCGGTAAATAAATCTGCAACATGACTCCAAAGAATGAAGAAACCATTATTCCACATGAACCTTGTGCATCGGCCTGAACCAGAATTAGATAAACAATTTCTTGCAGTTTTGATTAAATGTGGAGCATCCGAGAAAAAATAAATGTTGCGATCAGGACAATGTAGATTGGTTGTTTTGTTAACAACACCAGCATCACCACAGTCTGAAAAATTGAAATGCATTTTAAAAAACTTTCGGTTTGGAGAAGCACCATCACAAGTCGTAGCTAACACTTTCAGGTTACAATAATGTTCACAAACACCCACGGATTTCCAAAACAAAGGGAAGATCTGCTTTGAATCAGCTCCTGTTGTTGCAAAATTAGCCAAACTGAACTTAAATGGGTTGACAATACTGCGGATCATAAATACAAGAACATGGGTGGCGAGCTCATCAACCTTTTTTAAGGGTACCACAATTGATATTGACGTCTCCGAGATCGACATAACCAATCAATTCACCAGTGTACTTATCCCATACTAGGTTCTCTTGAATTTTTACTTCATCGAACAAAAGGACTACGAATTTCTCAACTGGACTGAACGATGCAGTTTTGGCTTTCAATTCAGAGAAGATATATTTATTGAAGCCTCGCTGTGGACGGATGTAATTTTTATAGTCACGTAACCGCCTTTGACTCGGCAACACTAAAAAACCTGTGCCAGTTTTTTCGTTGTAGCGGATATTTTCATATGCTGTTGAGGATTTAGCAGCAAGGGCAAGGCAGTAGCGAATGATCATTGGGTGGTACCGAACGCCAGTTGATGATGATTGGGTGGTACCGAACGCCAGTTGATGATGATTGGGTGGTACCGAACGCCAGTTGATGATGATGATATATACTTTTGCTGCTCTTCCCAAAAGAATTTCATAAATGGTGAAACATTTTTTTCATCGAGAGCACTTGACATGACGGACTTCATGTCATCGTTTAATTCTGGGGATACAGTTACTGATGATTTTTCAATTTCTGCTTTAAGCTTTTCAATATCAATCTTAAGTGATTTAATTTCAGCTCTTTGATTTTGAATTGTCAATTTGAGACGTTCTGGTGAAGTTAAAGAAATGGGTGCATTGAGTTTGGCAGGGATTAAAATGTTGTCAGCTTTTCTTTTCAATGATTTTCGTGACTTTTGTTGCACAGTAATTTGCAGGCATTGACATTCATTACACTTGTCACCAGACTTTATAAGTAATTTGCACATAGGTGAACGATCATATACGGTTTGACATGTAGGTGAAGATTGGCTTTCATATGGAAAGTAATTTTTTGGGATAATGTGTTTGTGAAAGTCTTGCGGTAATACCATTGTTGTTTCAATATCTACTCCCAAAACAAAGTTGATATTGCGACAATAATGTAATTAGCCGAGAAAGCGTTATATTTTCAACTGATTGGGAATGGTCTTTATATATGCTATGATCAGTTGGAAGATTACATCCAAATACTCTGACCAAGAATTCTAGAGATGGTTTGACATATATTTCGTGATGGGGAAGAAGGTGGACTTTATCGTGATGGTGGATGCTAGTAAATTGGCTTGAAACTGCAAAATCTTGAATTTTCCATGAATCAGGGAGTTTTAGGGTTTTTATGCAAACTGATCATAGGATTTGTAGAGAGCTACTGGTACTGTATGTATAGACGATGCAGCAGCTTCTTGTATTATTTTTTTTGTTGCAATTATATCTGCAGATGCTCTTGGAGAGGTAATTGATGACGGTACGCTTTTAACAGGAAGATTCAAAGTGGGAACAGATCCAGGGATCAAGGTTGTTCTCTGTGAATCTGTGAAAGAAAAAAGTTTAGCTCTGAATTTAAAAACCTTAGTGTGATATCAAAAATATGATGAGATGTGTATAGTTTGATCACTTAAACAAAAATTTTGTTTTTTTGTATTATTATATACAAGGCTTGAAATAAGTACCAGACATTCTTGGCTAATTGAGAGAGAGAGAGAGAGCTAGTTATTGTATTCAAAAAAGTAGTTCATGGTGGTGTGATGTTTTGTGAGTTATTTAAAACCTTGTATTGCAGCAAGATCATTGTCATAGCGAAATATAACTTACTTCTCCTTAATTGCTTCTCTTCAAAATGGCGCTCACATATACTTATATTCCTTTTCTGAATTTGTTCCCTCAAAGACTTGTCTACAACCCTGTCTCTGGTTACAATATCGATCCAAGTAGCACGCAAGTTAACGCTATACTCTTCGTCGCCACGAGGAACACGAAATATAGCAATCCCTTTTGTATATCTGGAGGTAGAACAGCCAAATACAGAGCAATTTCGACCTGGCATGGTGAGTTTATTTCAGTAAATTCGAAGTTTCCCGCCTGTTACAAGATTTATTTTGCACCATAAAAAAGCATGGGTTCTAGTTTTTCACGGCACCCGACTTATTCATAAGAAACGGCCCGAAAACGGCCCTGATTCCAGACTAGTTATTTTCTTGTGACTATGTCCAGACCGACTAATTTAAATTTTTTACAATTTTTATAAATACTTTATTGAGTTAGAAATTATTATTATTGTTATTGAGAAGAAAGACAACAAGAAAACATCAAAACAAAACAAAACAAAACAAAACAAAACTAAAGAAATGTGGTAGCTAATCGGATACGCACAATTTACAAAAGCATTTTGTGTCATTCCAGTTTTTTATAATTCTTTTGAAAGAGCATAAACTATCTATTGACTTTATACGACCTGGCAATTTGTTCCAAGCTTTTTGTACCAAATTTTTCAGTGATCACTGGAATTTTTATCAAGTTGTTGCGTTTGTCTCTTCTAACAGGTCTAGCAGACGGAGCTAAGTTAAATATATCTTTCATATAGACAGGGTTAATATCATTTATAGTTTTAAATATCTCTGTGCAAGGAATTCTCAATCTGTATACATTCATTGGGTGTTTGTTTGTTTTGTCTAAAAGTGAATCGTATGAGCTTATATAGTCTCCAAGAATTAACCTTAAAGCTCCTTTTTGGATAGCATCAATTTTCTTGAGCGACTTGGATGATGTGAAATGCTATATTAAAGGGCAGTAATTGAAATTTGAAAGAACAAAACTTTGCACGAGGATTGATTTTGCTTCCGAACTTAAATAATTTTTCATTCTACTTATTGCATTTAACTGTGCGCATGCGGATTTGACTATTTTAGCTACACGAGAATCAAAAGTTAAACGGTTGTCAATAGTAACTCCAAGCAGCTTGACACTATTTTCACTTTTGATGACCTTGTTATCAATATTTATTGAAAAATCCCTATCTAGTTCAGATTTGTCTTTCCATAAGATGATTAACTGAAATTTCTTAGGATAAGCTATCATTTTATTGTTTCTCAACCAATCCAGTGTTAGTTTTGTTTCATTTTGTAATGTTTCAATAAGATGTGGAATGGAGTTTGAGAAGCTTGATAGAGTAGTATCATTAGCATAGTTGTGAAGATTAGCTACCTCTATAAAATAAAATATATCATTAATAAATAAATTAAATAAAATGGGGCCTAAGATGGAACCTTGTGACACCAGAATGGATCAATTCAATTAGACTCAGTTTGTCCTGGACTTTAACAGATTACTTCCGATGGGATAGGTATGAATGTTTATATTTTAATGCATCCATACTCATCATTTTCAAGGGTACGATCTTTTTATCTTTCAAATCTTTATTCTGCAATGATACAATCATGATACAAAAACCATGCATATATGTATACATATATATGTATAGATTTTCACATTCTCTTCTTGTATTAAATTCATCTATACTATTCAATTTTCTAATCTAAAACAAAACGGTATCAATCAAACACTATCAAAACAATATGATAATGATTTTGCTACGTTTGTTTCCCTAATAGCGAACCATAATAATAACTATGCACATACTACAATGAAATACCAAATAAACTGCAAGCTACACATTTCAGCATAGTAGTCAAAACTAACTGATACGAAATAGCTACATTTAAACACATTAAAAAATAGACATCGGTAGAAAATGATGAACTGATAAGACGAACACATAACAGGTCTACATTGACTATCTCGTCGGATAACAAAAAATTTGCCCGGGTGGGCACAAGGATTTCCGCAGTTGTCGAATATGTGAAATACGAACACAACATGAAGTGGACAGATGGACAGAGTTGACTTAGTAAGGGGATATTGTCAGCACATGATAAGTTTATAAAGGATGTTGTATAAGCATCTTCCTGTTGATTTTTGGTTAAAATGTTGATAGGCTTATATATGGACACTTTTTCACATCAAAATTGGATTAAACTGGCACACTTTTACCATATTTCAAGAAATTAGGTAAAATACTAACATCGTTCTCTGAGCTATTCAAACTACGCGCGTCCCAAGAGCGGGTGGTATAATTATTTTTTTGCTTCAAATGAGTGAGTTTGATTGTTTTTCTAAAACAATTAGCTGAAACTTTGATTGGTCGTTAAAAACATTTATAATTTGTCGGATTAGATAAATAATTAAGGATACAGTATACGTTTTGAGCATAGTTTTTTAAAATTCAAATTTTTTGCCAATTATGAATAAATATTTGCTATATTATATATCACCGAAAAGCATTTTTTATAAGCTATCGAATGATATTAATGTTATTTGAAAATTTTGTACTAGTAAAAATTTAGAAGGCTTGGAAATTTTACACCCCGTCTTCACAAAAGCAACTCCATTTACAAAACTACTTAGTTTCCAGTGCTCATTCCACTCTTGTCAGAATCACAAAAGATGTGGGTAAAAACGGGTTTTTTTTTATTTTTTGAAAAAGCCTCATTTTCAAGTTATTTCATTTTTCCTGAAAAGTGAATTTTTTCCGTCCAAACTTTAACTTTATTTACTAATAACTTGGGAATGGTTCACTTTTCGGGAAAAAAAAAAAAACCGTTTTTAGAAAAATCTATATGCTTGAACATGGTGGCAGTCTCCTTAGCAGAGCTTTTTTAGTTTTGTAAATGGGACTCAAAATGTAGTAGGAACCGTGCTAAAAAACGAACACTGCGAAAAAGCGTTTTAAAAGTTTTGCAAAAGATCACACCTTCAACATGATCATGATATAGATTAACACCTTGACTGGTGATCCTATTATTAACAATATTTTAAACAGATGTCCATTTAAATTACGATGTTCATTCAAACAAAAAATTAAAAAACACGAGTAAAGATGTCGGACAAGAGAGCTGTCATGATACACGAAATGGAAAATCATGGGTTAGTAGTACGCAACTTTTATTATCTCCTACATTTTTAGGAGTTGCGAAATTTATTTAACAACTTTTCAATAATTCTTTAGTTTTGATGGATCAACATTTGCTGAAAACTTGATGGAATCTGTCACGTGGAGACAAAAAAGAGGCAAGGCGAACAAGCAAATTCGGTATATTCACTACTGTATTTGGGCGAGATGTTTATATAGGAAAGAAGTTGGGCCTGAAAACACGCAATACAGTTATCCTTCCACTGTGCTTTCTTATATCAGAGAACTAGCACCTGGAGATATTGTTGGCGAAATACGAGATGACAGTTATAAGGTGGAAATGAAGGAATTTTGTGAAGCATTGGACATTCCAGTTATTATTAGATAAAATAAAAAAGCGAACTCGACTTAAAAATACATACAAAAATATCAACACAAATTGTTTTAACGTAACCCAGAAAAGTGTTTTCTTATAAGATCGCCAATATGAAAAAAAAATCATTGTCTAGTTTCGTTTGTATGGAATCCTTGCGGTTTGTATTGAGTGCCTTCAATATGTTGGAAAGCGTCTTGCTGTTTTATTCGCGTTCGCTTTTTCATTTTTCTGTGCTGTTTACGATGTTGTGGATTGGCTAAAGTACTTGAGTAGTGATAGAGTATTGCCCATGTTTCACTAGACATTCTGGTAGAGAAAATTTCAAATTCGCAACAAATAACTTATTTGAATGACTTGAAAAAATACCGATTTTCTTGTCGGAGAGAAAGCAATAGTTCCCGATTTCATTTAAACGAGAAAAACAACTAGTGTTAAAAAACTCTGAATGTATCAAATATATTCTCAAAAGAGTAGTCAGTTTTAATTAACACATGTTTACAAAAAATGTGCGAAAGATCAAGCAAAGAAAATCACGATTAATGAATGAAAAAAACTTTTATTTGGAAATAAACAACTTTCCAGTAAAAAAATCATAAAACCAACTTTACCACTGAAAAATTCAGACTTTTTTAGGTAGATTGCTGAAAAAAAAATTTTTTTGGTTTTTTTGATGTATGGAACGTATACTGTATCCTTAAGTTCTGTAATAATTATTCAAACTTCCAACACAAATAAGCAGAATCGTAAATAAGAAAAATCGTTATTTTTTTGTTCGCTCTTGAAAATAAACATGGAGGACGTATTTTGTAATGATTTTGAAATTGATGAGGAAGACGTAGTGGAACAAGGTAGTTTGGAGTTATTTAAATCATACGAAAACTGTGAAATAGAAATCTGTGAC
The DNA here is from genome assembly GCA_039566895.2 of Turritopsis rubra. Classification (NCBI taxonomy): domain Eukaryota; kingdom Metazoa; phylum Cnidaria; class Hydrozoa; order Anthoathecata; family Oceaniidae; genus Turritopsis; species Turritopsis rubra. Next base: position 6,472,001 of record CM077622.1, read on the forward strand.
GATTTCACTATCAAAGAAATCAATGAGATATCTTTTGAAGATAGAGAATATACTTTATAAAAATATATAAACAAATCTAAAGTTAAAAATTTAGCATTGATAATTATGAATCTATTCACCACAAAGTCTACATACATTTTGATCATGGTGGGTAAAATATTTATGAATTGATGAAAGATTTTAAGCAGCGTTTTGGACTGCGTTTTTGTATTACATAGAGTTATTATAAAACGATTAGCATAGCGTGTAAAAACATTTTATTGAGAAAGATGTAAAATTTTTTTACACCGTTTACTAGTTTCATATTAATACTTAAGGTAAGTATATGTTAAGTTGCAGATTAATGTACACATGTCGTTGTTTAAACAATGCAATTGTCGGTGATATTAAAACGACAAATTTGAGTGAAAATAAAAAATAAGGCGACGTCGTACACATGAATCGGATATAACGACTGCTACTTAAATTACAACAGGTCACAACACCATTTTGCAGAAAAAACATAAGTTTTCTGTTTCTCTAAGATGTTTTAAAAATGTTAGTTTTTATAAATTTTTAAATTTTTCAACTGTCACAGGTTGAACCCAGCTACTCTCGCCTTAGAAAGGGTAACTGGAATTTCTTGGATATAACAGTGTTGGTTTCTGTTAAATGAATTCGTTATTTATTAGCTTAACCTGTAATCGTTTAAATTTGTAGTTGTAAATATTGTATATATATAAAATTCATTATAAAAAAATCTTGTTAAAAAGCGTTTAATATTTTACTATTTTAGTTGAACTGAATATCCAAACAATAAATATAATTTAAATATAAATTTATATAATTTTGACAAATTCTTGTTCTGTATACACAAAAGAATAATACAAGAAAATCATGAAAATTCTTGTCGAATAATTTTGTGTGTATTGCGGCCTTAAAGACATGACATACACAAAGGAGAAAAGCAAATGAGAGATATACTTAATGAGTTTTTTGTTTCTTTGGTTACCAGATTATATAAAATTATCCGCTCTGGAAACTTCGGATCGGAGTTAAAATGATCCTAGTAATAAGAGACATCCAATTTTTTTTATTTCTAGTGAGCAAAGAATAAATAAGAAAAAATGAAAGAAAGTTTGGTTCTTCATCTCATCGCGATTATAACGATCAGCCATGTTATAGCTGTTCAAAAAATCCCGGGACCAAAATCCTTTGATGACAAGATCGCTATAGTTGGTGCAGGGCCCTCTGGTGTTCATATGGCTTATCTGTTGAAAAAGAAAGGCTTCAAGAATTTGCATATTCTAGAGAAATCTTCACGAATTGGTGGAAAATCTGAGACAGTCTATCATCGAAACATACCCATTGACCTTGGAACAGAGACCCTTTTGGGAGAAAATATTTACCAACTAGCCAAGGAATTCATTCCATCCAAAGATATAGTAAAACCTGCAGCCACGACAGTTTGGACAGATGCATCAGTATACCCAGCTATTGGTCATTTAAATCTAAGTGAAGCTGTGGATAAGTATGCGAAGATTTCTGAAGAAATCCTTGGGGTATATGACAAAGTTCCTGCTAAGCCTTCAAAAGAGGTATGAAAAAGCTGATAATCATTTTTGTAAATTTAATTCCATTTCACCTGGTATATCACACGAAATCGAAATATGTTGTACTAAACATATTAAACCAAGAATTGTGGAATTTATTTGAAATTTCTTTTAAACTGCCGCTTAATTTTTTTAACTCTACTAACTATGCCAAATTCACGGCGGCGAGTGCGATGTTCAACTAAATTCTGTTGAAATGTTTTATTTTCAAAGTATGTTATTGAATGCGTTGAAATGATTCCGTTGATCTTACAAAAATGTAAATTAAGTAGGTTTCCGAGAGTTATAAGTCCTCGTATTTCCATCCGCAACAGTTTCTTTTTTCCGCCGACTTCCAACAAAGTAGTTAATGGCCCACAGTTCCAATATTGTTTAAAATGATCTGAATGATCTATTTCATTTTATTACTGATGTTAACATTTGTTATTGTGCAGACCACCATTCTTTGTAAAGCTGGTGGTGGTTCGCTTATGGAGTCATTGTCTGTGGCAATCGATTCTTCTTTAAGTGGTTTAGACAATATCAGCTTGTTGTCAATCCCAAAAGTTTCAAAAAGTCTTCAAAATATAGAGTGGAGTCCGGAAGAAAACCCGAAAAAAGATTCCAAACGAGGGAGATTCTTCTTAAACGTCACGCACTTAGCGTCTGACACGATGTTGCGCAAGAAATGCGCGCCTTTGAGACCGATATGATTTCCAAAAGAACATTAACCCAGTGGGCAAAACCTTTAAAAAGTCTCTGTGGAGGAGTGTTTTCTATAGGAAGGGCAAGCAATATCGTCTGCTGTTTCAATAAAAAACACTCCTCCACAGAGACTTTTTGAAGATTTTGTCCACTGGGAAGATGAACATCCAGACTTTCGAGGTAGGTCTCCCTTCAGAATATGAGGCAACGGACATGCAGTAAGACAGGGATGTTTAGTGAGACTGCAGGTGACGAACAAGCGAGGGAAAGCGGTAGTGGTAAAATGTTTAAGACATTTTGTTATCAAACTGTGAGTTCTTGATTATCGTCAATTATCGTTGGATTAATGATGCTTTATTAAGAAGTGATTTTATTACAAACATATGGTGATTTATTGCGAACAATCAATAATAACGATATAGTATCATTATTATTGATGGTAGAAGACGTTTATGTGGACGAATTTACATTTGAAAGAAATTGTAACTTTATCAAGAGATATTTACAAACACGACATTGGTTATATTGGATTTCGTCAATTATTCGGTTGCAGATCTATTTGAACGTCGACGTTATCCTTGTAATTATCCTTGTAATTTGTGACTGTGGTGTACCAATCGGATCAAGTACTTTCAGTTTCAAGTTTCTGTTTCACAACTTTCTTGCAAAAAGCCAGGCAGATCTTCTTCCAATTGGGGAGCTGCTCATAAACAATTTCGAATGGTGTCTTTTCCGTTGCACCTTTTTATTTACAAAGTAAATATACCAATAAAAAATTACAACGGTTGAATGCCATTTAAACAAAGTTGACCTGTACTTAAACCATTTTAGACAATCATCTAAAATAAGTTAAAAAATCATTCATTTCACTCAACAAGCGAATTTTCTCGATACAACTTTCTAACTTCACGAAAAAATAGTTCTGCATAATTTGTGTGAGAACAATTAAAACTGAATTAAAATTGAAACTGCTGAGATCAATTACTTATCAGCAAATAATCTAACAATACAAAGAAAGAAATGTCTGCTGATTGGTTTATTATCGTTGCATTACGTCACGATAAGTATTATGTCAATGAACAGAAGGATTGTTTGAAGCAACTCTAAACGCAACAGAGGAACGTCTGAAAACAAAAGGGTAGATCATTTACGTGAGAGTAACCATAGTAACGTTACACATTCAGTTTGACACTTCAAGCATCAAGAATGGAGTTAAAATCCCTCATCAATGTATCTTAGTTAAGCAGAAGTATCCTACACGAAACCTTCAAAATATGTTCTGTCAGCAGCATACTCGAACAGCAGAAACTGTAGCTTTTCATTAGTCTGCTTCATAATAAATCCACGCAAAGCGTCATCATTAGTCAACTGTTCACTCCACCATATAAAAATTCCTTTCTAAATGATGTAATGTTCATTTGTGAACGTCGCGACGTCAATTTTCAACTCCTTCTGTTCTCAAAGTATTCACCAACACATTTAAAATGGCTGGTTGGATGATGCCGTTGTTGATGAGTTGATATTGAGACTACGAAATCTTCCGGATGGTTGGAATCTTAATGAAAACCAACTGACATTAAGAACTATTTTATAGGAACATATGTACACAGAAGTTAGAGTGTCGTGGCTATATTTTTATTTTTATTAGTTACATTTTTTTACATTTGTACCTAGATGTACCTATTATGGGTGTTTAAAGAAAATACTATGAATAAAATTAAATATAAATAAAATATTATAAATAAAAGAGAAGATCAACCGGAAGCGAGTGAGCAACAAGAAGACATCTGCAATCAGAAATCAGTGAGCAACAAGAAGACATCTGCAATCGGAAGCGAGGGAGCAACAAATGTAAACAAAGAAAACATGGGAGGAACAGAGAAAAAGATGGACGTTAACTTTAAACTGTTGTTGTACACAACAAGAGACATCGAAGCTGTGCTGAGCCAACATGATCAACCTGGATTAGAGGGACAAGAAAAGTTGGCGAGAACTACGTTGGATGAAGTACAGGAAATGAAATAAGAAGTAATAGAAGCGAAGACACAACTATCTGCCCTTTAAAATGACTGTTTCTAATGCGGAGGGATAAAAAAGTGTCACCGAGAATCTTGATCGAATATTTTTTTCGAAAATTCAAAACTTTCTGTTCAATCATGTTGATTTAAATCCATTCAAAGATTTGCAACAGACAGGGATCTCTAAACGGTAGCAAGAGTGGGCACTTCCCCAAGGAAACATCCCCAAATGAAATTTCCCCGACGGATAATTCCCCAATATAAATTTAGGGTCTTCTGTTTGTGAATCGTTATGGCAAACACTTTTCTAAGGCCTTTTACAGGAGCCTTTATAGTGATATGAGATTCAAGCAGTAAATCCACTTAAAAAGGAAAAACCTTGTGGTCTGGGAAATGTCTAGTCTGGGAAATATCTGGTCGGGGAAATGTGTCTGTCTGTGAGGATTGCTCAGACAAAGATAGATAGAATCAAGAAAAGTTCTGTAGAATTGCACGGAACATAACTAGAAATATTAAAGAATACATTTTTATTATCTTCTTTGCACTAAACTGTGTCTGTGCATCGAATATTGCCACCAAAAATTGATCGTGATTCTTCTTTTAATTTCTCTCCATGTTGTTTTGATTTGAAAACGATAAAGAATTGTTGGAATAATACAGATCAGCTAACTTCCCACAGTCAGCATATAAATGTAGGCTCGATTAATAATAAGATTATTAGTTCAAAAGAAAAAAAAGAGCATGAACCACGCTGTGACTTGCTCCGAGTGTTCGCACTCAAAATGCGCGAAACCCTGTTCGGTATGCCTTTAAGTATATAATGGTTATGTAAGGTAGCGTTTTAAAAGGACGGTTTTCTTTCTTCTATGGAAATTTCGAAAATGATCAGCTGCTGCATTTAATCTATTTTAATTCATTTAATTTGTTTAATATTTTTAGAAATTATGGCTTGCTCGAGGTTCAACAAAGGAATTCTTAATTCGAAATAATCTGACACTGCTTACGTCTTTTTTTGCTTCTGAACTTTGTGGCACTGGTTTAGGTCGTTTGGACGAAGTTCCTGCCCTATATGCACTTTTACACATCAGAAAAGAGCGCCCGCTTACTGGTCAGTAAACGATAAAAATTATTAATTATTATAAAATTTCCTTCTGTTAGGAAACAAATTCAGGGGAAAATATAGAGTCAAGGTTAGGAGGAGCATTTTCATTACTTTGTATGAACCTGAGATGTTTTTTTTATATTTAGGGTGGATGTTTAAGAGTGGCTTTCAACCGCTTTGGGAAAGAATTGTAACGCGTGAAAAAATTCCTGTTACCTTTAACGTGGACATTCTCTCTGTCGATCGGAAACTTGAAAGTGAAAAAAAAGTTGTTTGGTTGCATAAGAAGGTAGGAAGCGAGAAACCAATATGGGAACGATATGACTTTTTAATATGGAGTCCAGAAATGAAAACCAGCATGGGACGTTGGGAAAAATACGTCGATATCGAAAGAGAGCTGTTCAGTGGTACAGTTGCAAGATATTTCACAGCAAGTATTGTGGACAGTGAAAATGAAAGGAGAAGTACTTCAACCAGTAATTTTTGGATTGACAATGCATTGCATGATCGTCAAAATTCTGTAACTCAAATCATTGATTTCTATGGAGCAATTAATCAATATCACGGTAAGCAGTATGCTGATAGGAAACTGCGCAATGCACCTGATAACAAACCAATAACTACATTTATAGTATATCAACCTAGCCTTTACCTACCGACAGAAAGTGAACTGAAAAAGCATTTAGTTAATCATTTTCGACATTTTGATGCAACGAGCATTAAAATCATCAAAATGAAGACCTGGAGGTTTTTCGCTCATTATTCCTCCTCTCAAATGATTGACGGCTGCCTTTGGAAAATTCTAGATATTCAGGGAAAGTACGGGATGTGGTACATTGGTGGATCAGCATGGCTTGAAGGCATTCCATGGATTATTAATTACAATACTCATCTTGTCGATCATATGGAAATGCCAGTCAATAATGCGTAATCGATCAACGTGGAAAGTAACTAATATCATTATTACCGCCTAATAAAAGAACAATTTAACAGTAATAAGTAAGCATGCAAACTTGAAACACTTCCTGACTGACATTCCCATTAAGTAAAAATGGAAACATATCTTTTATCTTCGTTCCCAGAATATACCCCTTCATTTATTACGTGGAGTGCACCACGCGTTGTGACATATTCTACGGCTCACAGAATGTCTATGATAATTTCTACTAGAGTTAAGAACTGAAGCGAAAATCGGCCAAGTGACGAAGGAAGCATCCAATTCTGAATGATCACCTTGATAGTTGTGAAGCGCGTTCGTTTCTTCACACGATGATTTCATTGGTTGACACCATTGTGCAAGGCAGACATATCGAAATCAATACGACTTTTAATTTCTGGCAGTCGAATGAAATAGAAAGGCTGGACTGATGAGGAGATTAAATGTTGGCGTACAACTATGGAACGCCATAGCATTTTCACACTATCCAAGCACTCATTTGTATCATAAAATTGTCGTGATCATAGGGTCGTTTAATCCGTCCTCTTACCTGTTATTGCTCCTGGATGTTTTTTCCAAAATCAACATAAAAACGAATCTATAAGATTCTAATACCGCGTAACGCTAAGTTGCCAAAAGCTAACTCGGGGGCATATGCTGTTTCATAGTCTCCTACACGAAAGTCATCCAACGGATTAGAATCTTCTTCTTTGAGTCCTTCTTTAACTTCACAGATTTCTCCTTCATTGACAAAATGGATCTCATTGTAATCTTCATCGTCTTCTTTACTATTGTTAATAGTAATAATCCAAAATTTCGGTATGTTCTCGATATTGATTTGAATATTAGCATATAAGGGGTTGAACGTTTTCAAGTACATTAGCATCTCATTAACGAAATTGGGGCGAACAGGCTCAAAGTAAACATTAGATTTAAAACTCATTTTCTTTTTAAAAGCAACTCTTACTACACCGTTGTTATCCATTCCTCGAGGCAAGATATTACATATATCATCAGCATTTATGGGCACATTACAGATCGCACCTTTCATTTTCGGCGCCTGGCCTTTACTCATTATTGTCACCTTTTTGAACAATATCCGTTTAGAAATGATAACCTTTTCTAATTTCCGAATATCTGAAAGTCTATCGGGTAATTCATAAATTTTTAAATCGTTACTAACTGCTTGGCAGGGAATTCTATTTTTTGAAAGTTTAGAGTGGCATGTCCTGCATATGTATTCTTGGTTATCATAGCTTGAAGCGCGTGATGAAAAGATTTCTTCGTTGATATTGTTGTATTTTAATTCATCTAATAGTTGAACGGAAGAGTGATATAAGCTTCTATTGCAAATAACGCATATATAATACGGGCCATTCCGCACTTGGGTCTTGAAAGTCTCGATTCTTTTAAAGTATGAACGAGAGGCACTCAATCTTACACATTCCTTCGCTCTAGTAACTTTTTTTTTATCTTCCGTAAGATTCGCACGAAAAGCAGATTTTCTCGTGCGTTCATTTACTTTGTAAACTTCTCTTTCGTCTTCCGTCAGATTCGAATGAATGGCAGATTTTCTCACGCGATCAATTTCTTTGTAAATTTCTCTTTCGTCTTCCGTCAGATTCGAACGAAAGGCAGATAATCTCATACGCTCATTTTCTTTGTAAATTTCACCTTCGTCTTCCGTCAGATTCGAACGAATGGCAGATTTCTCACGCGATTATTTTCTTTGTAAATTTCTCTTTCGTCTTCCGTCAGATTCGAACCAAAGGCAGATAATCTCATACGCTTATTTTCTTTGTAAATTTCACCTTCGTCTTCCGTCAGATTCGAACGAATGGCAGATTTTCTCACGCGATCATTTTCTTTGTAAATTTCTCTTTCGTCTTCCGTCAGATTCGAACGAAAGGCAGATAATCTCATACGCTCAGAAGTCTGATAAGTCTGATAAGTCTGGTAAATCTAGTCTATCGGACAACTCCGACGAAACAGATATTGGGATCTTTAAGATACCTGATGTGGCACCTCCAACAGTTGACCTAAAAAATAATATATAATTCAATAATAGGTATCAATAAATGGTTATATGGAAATTTCAAACTCATAAATTCCTGCGAAAAAGATTTAAAAAACAATAGACCTTTTCATAAATTACATCACATTCATTGCCTCTTTTCTAATCTTTATTAGAAGCCTAATCTTTATTAGAAAATAAGAAAAGAGGCAATGGAAGAACTAACAGTCTTTTGATACGACTTTAAAAGTGAGGAAGAAATATATTATGTGGGTCACATACTAATATTCTGTGCAATATTAGATCATCAGCAAAAACAATTTCCTGTAAAATGTGGAGTAAAATATGCAAAAATTGATTAACATAAAGATGGGTTTACAGTTCTAGGGAATGGATTGCGATCACAAAGAAATTCACTTCTACGCATGTGCGAGTGCTTTAAAATTAGAAGGTTCTCCCTGGTTGTTGATGAATGGCGAAGAAGTTGAATATCTTTAACTTCTTTGCCTTTCCCCTGTTTACATAGAAATTCAAACCAATAAAACATTGGGATTTTAGTTTCTGTTGCAAAATTAACAAAAATTGGCATTGTTCAGGCAAACTGCAAGCTGTAAATCCTTATATTACTTATATTTTCTTGATACAACCATCACTCTTGACCTGATCGAGTGATCAATCTGACTGCCATAATAATATTTTGAAGTTATCACACATGATTCAAACGATAAATCCAGCTGAAATAATTCAGTGAGAAACTAGTCGGTTGTTGGCCATCTTTATTTTAATTACCCACACAAACAGCAAAAGTATGATGGTGGTTAAATTTGAAGTAATATATTCACGGAAACAACAACCCAACAACCAGGAGTTTGTAATTAAGACGTGGGAACTTTTACAAAATTAAAATAAGGGAATAATTAAATTAATTTAATGGATGACTTTCCAAATCGATCATGGTCCTTCTAGCATGTTCTCAGTTATTCAGAACAAAACAATTTATATCATATAATAGGGTATATCTGGAAACAGAACGAAGATGTCACGTTTTACTGGATTCAAGGCCTCACTCACAATAATTAGATTGCTTTAAATATTTTGTAGTATACCATCCATACATTAACCACAGTTAATGCAGAGCCTCGGATCCAGCCTATTAAGACTGAGGCTACAACTGTGGACAAAAAATCTTGGAATTACGGACGTACGGAAGGACGTACAAACGCTAATGAAAGATCAGCTGCTTTCCGCGCTGACCAATTACTTTCTGGCCAATAGATAGAATCTTCAATAGTTTCTATGGAGGAGTGTTTTTTTTATTGAAACAGCAGTTGATACTACTTACTATTCCTATAGAAAACAATCCTCCACATATAGTTTTTGAAGATTTTGCCCACTGGGGCGCTTTATATAAACTAAATCCTACTCTTTTCATTTTTGAAGTGGAGTTTATTCCAATTAATACTTCTGGTGAGCCACGCGCTTATTGCAGGGTAGTACTAATTTGAGAGCTTGAAAGAATAAATTCCTTCCAATACTGTAAATTTTTATTTTTTTATTATTTAATTTATTTAAAGTTGAACAAAGTCAGAGGTGTAGCTAGAGGTCAGTCAAAATTTGTGGAGGAGAGTTTAGTCATTTAAAGTTGAAAAGGAAGACTGAAAAGAAAGATCATAACGTTGTACTCCTCCACTTGTTTTGACTGACCCTGAATACGCCTATGTTAATGTAGGGAAGATTAACTGTTATAAGTTCAAAACAAGATAAGAATTACATGCAAGATTTAAGGCCGTCTGGAGGAAGGTCTAGATGGGATGTTTCACGAAATTTACAAGCCTGAAAATTTGCAATATAAGTATTTTTTCACTGTCACTTCCTGAATACGCCTATGGAAGTACAAGCAAGTAATCTCTTATAGAGATTAAAGTCAACAATGAAAAGTTTGGACAATTCAACAAGCACTCACTTGCTTTCACTTGCCCAGGATTACTCTGGTCCAACTTGAAATTGTTTACGCAATCCTTTCATATCGACATACTTAAGAGAGGAAGAAGGTGAATCCAGTCCACCAAAACATACGATCCTTCACAAAATGGTAATAAAAATAGCCCCCCTTTCCCAACGTTGACGATTCAGTGTCATTTTGATAGGTTTCCCGGGATGGACTTGTCCTTCAAGTCAATAAAACAAGTCAACTGTAGCAAAACATTGACTGTAGAAAAAAGGGTAGAGGAATTTGTGTTTTTAACAGGAAATGAAACTGCTCCATGAAATTAGGGTTGCACCATTGCAGTTTTCAATAGGCGAACTTTGTTCTGCTTACTTTTTGATCACGTGACAAAATTCCAACCAATCCACAGTAGCTATTTACCATCATGTGACCGAAAATTGTGCAAAACAAACTACAGTAAGGTAGTTCAAGTTACAAAAAATACCAACAATAGAACGTCAACAATAGACTTCCAGATCAGGTTCATCGAAGCACAATAATGCTTTGCTTGATAAGCCATTACACCAATTAACCTTTTAATGTTTCGATGATACAAGTTACAAGTCGATCTCAGTACATAATTCAAAAAGGAAATAGAATGTTTGGAAGACATAGTTCAGCGAAGCGAATCTAATGATGCAGAAAAAAAAAGAAAAAGATGGTAGCAAATGCAGTTTAGCGAGGCGTGACAATGCAGTTGAAATGTATGCTTTTTGATCTCACCAATCACTTTATTGCAGTTGCAGAAACAACAGCGATAATGGAAGCAAAATATTGTAAGTGAATCTTTTTTCTTTTTAGCGACAAACAATAGTTTGAAAAGCAATTGGCGAACCCTAATGATATATTTTTGGCGTGGATTTAATTTTGCGGAGCCAACTTTCAAAAATCTTTCTCTGGTTTTCCGTCCTTTACTTTCAAAATATTCTGCGGTTAAGTCTTATTTCTGACAAAATATTTCAATGCTTCTCAAATCCGTATGTCTTTCCAATCTTTCAATTTCGATTTTATTTAGTCTGTCTGTTCTCAACTAACCATGTATTTAGGCAAATTTCTGTAGATAAAACATTCTATTTTCTGTTGTGCACTTGGTAGGCTTCACGGGGAGTACCTTTTTCCTGGGAAGAAATGTTATCCTCAAGCTTTTGCAAGGAGAATACTTTTTTTCACAATGGGAGTAGCTATCTTCTGGGTTATAAGTACTGGGAATGTAGTTATTTATCAGTATTTCCGTTATAAAATCTCTGAAACCAAGCTTGTGTTAACTTTTCTTTCTTTCAATGTTAATCATTGGGATGTTGCTACTGGTCGTCAATCAAAATTGGTCTACAATTTGATACCTCATTTGCTAAAATCCGATCAGTAGATCAGAAATGGCATTCTTTTTTGGAATAGATGCATATATTATTGACTATAATTGAATCCAGCCAAATACTAAACAAAGAAAATACAAAGAAAAATAAACAGTAAACTAGAGCTTATTGTAACAACATTTTCATAATAAGTAAGTAAACAAAGGGGAGATTTAAGTCCTTGAGCTTCCATCCGTAGTAGTTGGCTATTCTGCCCGCCGACTTGCAATTAGGGAGTTGACTTACCGCCAGAGATACGTATAGCATTGCTTTAACTTGCCCGAAGGCCAGTGTGCAGTCAGTCGATGGCTCCAAATGGGCCGATAAGAATATTTTAAAGGTTTCACCGTTAGAATTAGTTAAAGTTGGGTTACTTTCTGTTGGACTACCTTCAAAATCCTGACATTCAGAAATTCAGAATTTTGAAGTACAATAAGTATGTCATTTGCAAAGCGCTGTATTGTATCATACTCTAAAGCAAAATAACAGGAAAAATACAGGGACGTCCCATGGACGTTCAGTTTGGACGTCCCGGAAACGGCCCAGGGATATCGAAAGTTAAATTTAATCCGTCCGCTTGAATAGGGTGTCTAACAGGGACTTCAAAAGAACGTTCAAAGGACGTCCGTTTGGCCAAAGGACGTCTAGAGAACCTCCACAATGGTACGTGGACGAGAGGTTGTACACGGGACGTCTGAAGGATGGATGCGTGCCCACTGGGCTTACTATTTCTCATTTTTGATACATTAGAATAATCTCAGATAAGCAACAGATCATAGTCGCGTTAAAAATTGAACTTCAAAAACATGACATAATAAAGACTGACTAAATATTTGAAATTTGAGATGTTGTGACACAGTAATATTTTTTATGTCGGTCTAAATATCAAGGCGAAGAAGTATCAAAAGTAACAAAAGATAAAGTTTGAATGGGATCAAAAAAAGTGTATATATACCCAAGTATAACTGAAGATTGCTCAAAGCGTGAAACTCCGAGGATTCAAGACACAATTGTCTTTTCGTTGAACCTAACATCCAAGTATATACGTATACGTTTACCTTGAAAACATGTAAACCTTGGAAACATATTAAAACATTTGAAAAATGTCAGAAAAGCAAAAGATACAAAATTGCATATACCGACTGAAAGACTCTATATTCCTAGCTTCAAACGATGAGAAACTAATCTACAAGAAATATTTCAAAAAAAGTATAGAATAAAGAACAAATTCAAACTCTATGAAATTCAAGTGGAAAAACATAATGAATTACAAAAAAAATGTAAGTGGAAGCTGTAAATATATGGAGGGTTCCAGCCTTGGTCTCAGTCAATTAAGTTTTTATCCTTAACAAGGCTTTGGTGTTCTGGTTTGCCTTTTTACAGAGATGGTGTTGTCATCTGCAAAATTTACAGAAACTATTCCTGTTTGCGAAAAACAATAAATCGTAAATATATTGAATAGGATGGGACCTAAAATTGATCCTTGTGTTACTCCTAGTAACACAGTGAGCAATTCACTTAATGCATATCTTAATGTGCACCATTTATATTCTATTATTAAGACTTACTATTAAGACTATCTGTAGGCTGTATTTACCAAGACTGTAGGCATGTAGGTTTGCGATGAGAAGATCTTGTGGCAGACAGTGGAAGGCCTTTGTGAAGTCTATAAGGACAGCTCCAACTTTGTCAGATCTGTTGAGCGCAGGCAGCCAATTTTTAATAGGTTTAAAAGGGCATGTTGTGTGACCTGCAAGCCTTTTTTCTAAGCGTAGACCTTTTCATTATTTTTCATTATTTTTTTTATGTTTGGAAACCTAGGTGGTTAGTTTCCGTGGAGGATTTTGGTCTTTAACAGAGCCTTTCTATCTAACACCGGTGGCGGAACTAGAGTTAGTCAAAAAAAGTGGAGGAGTACAGTGTCATGAAATATCTGTTAAAACTTAAGTGTTGATTAGCTCATTTGCACGTTTTTCTTTTCGTTTTTCTTTCTCATAGTCTTAATGACCTTACTCTCCTCCATTAATTTCGACAAGGTTCTAGATTCGCCTCTGAACACACTATCTTATATGGTTTCATACAGACGATATACTCAAAAATACAAATTTCTTTCAAGAGATAATTTAGATCGTGAATAAAACAGTTCCTATTAAAATGTTTGAAACATCTTTGCCAAAGCTTTATAAGAAGTTCTTAATACAAGTAGATTTTGACATCGTATGAATGGTGATTACTCACGTCTAATTCAGACGCACCTGTAAGCTGGACAGAAAATTTCTGGTTGGACAAAATGAGATTAATACATGCTCCTTTCACAGACTTTGGACTAGTTTTAGTATTCAGATGACTGCGAAGGGTATTATCATCGAAGCAATGCGTCATCTCAATGTCCTGAGGTTCGACATTAAAATCACCATTTATCATCTTCTTATACTAATACGCAATCTTGCTTTTTTCTTACCTAACTTTTAAAGAAAGAGCGTTAAGTAAAATTTTTTCGAGAAGTTCGTCAATGGATGTTTGTTTTTCCCGTATTAGTATAGGGAGAATCTCCCATTAGGGGAATCTCTAGCTCCATCTTACGGGTTTTTATTACTTCATGGACTGTTGTACCTAAGGAAGACATCATAAAGCCGCCCGGAGGAGAACGCGATGCAATGTTATTTTGCATTCGAAAGTTCATCAAATTTTCTCAGCGTTCATTTCTTTAAAGAGAAATGAAGACGCTGCGTGTAACATTTTTTGTTTTTGTTTTTAATATTGTTTTATTCAACGCTTTAAGTTCAGTAATAAAGAATAATGACATTGATCGGTATCAGTAACTATTCTATCCGAGGAGATAGACGATGTAGACCTGTTATGTGTTATCAGTTTAGCATTTTCTACCAATGTCTATTTTTTAATGTGTTTGAACGTATCTCTTTCGTATCAGTTAGTTTTGACTACTATGCCGAAATGTGTAGCTAGCAGTTTATTTGGTATTTCATTGTAGTATGTGGATTGTTATTATTAAGGTATTAGGGAAACGAAGGTAGCAAGATCATTGTTATATTGTTTTGATAGTGTTTGATTGATATCTTTTTGTTTTAGGTAAGAAAATTGAATAGTATAGATAAATGTTAAAATCTTGGTTATATACATATATACATGATTTTTGTATCATGATGCACAAGTGGAGTTTTGGGTTTGACATTTCCAAAATTCATAGCAGAATAAAGGTTTGAAAGATAAAAACGTCTGAGAAGGTATTGTTTTTGTTAGCTTTAGTTAATAGGGAAATGTGAAGGTGTTTTCTTATATTTCAGAAGTTTAATCGTGGTTAGATAAGAGTATACATTGTTAGGTAGGAGTATACGTTCTATTATTGGGATAATACCATTTTTTGAATGATCGATCCATTTATACAACAACTTTGTGTTAAATATGATATAATTCCAACATGGAGAAACACAACAATTTTTGTAAATACACAGACTTATCATGGCAGTATATAGCAGACTTATCATATCATGGCAGTATAATACACAGACTTATCATGGCAGTATATAGCATGTAAAATCATTTTATGGAGCAAAACTGTAAAATGTTTTTACACGCTACACTAGTTATATTACATTATTCTTATAAAATCTACCGTTAGCCTGACCATGGACGTATAATAAGAGAAGGACTTACAACTTTCATTGATCTATTCCAATAAAACGTGTTGAAATTTTTACAAAAGCAGTTTTAAAATTCTCTCAAATATAGTTAAAAATACATGCTCGTTGATCAATTCATTTTGTTATCTCCATTTATCTTAACATTTTATGTCTGTTTAAGCTGGTTTTTCACATTTTTGGTATCCAACCCTATATGCTTAAACAAAGAAAGAAACTCTTTCCTAGAGCTTATTTAGTTTTGTAAAAGAGATCCAAAACGTAGTAGCGACTTCATTAAAAAAATAACTTCATGAAAAAGCATAAAAAAGCGTTTTCAAACTCAAGAATGCTCATAATGAGGGGCAACGTTTTTACAGGCGATACTGTTATTAATATATTTAAAAAGCATGTCACATATATTATATTTATTCAAAAAGTGTTGAAGATCAATCTTAGAAAATCACGATCAAATAATGAGAAAAACCTTTATTTGGAAATAAATCACTTCCCAGTAAAAATAATTAAGCTGTTTACTATTGCAAAGCTTTTTAGATAGATTGCTTAAAAAAATGTTTTTCCTATTTTTTATATTTATCAAACGTATACTGTACCCTTAAATGAAAGGAAATGCCTTACTATAGCATTATTAGATGATGAAACAAAAACTACACTGACCTTTTTCCTATTGGCGTTTGCAATTCATGTTTGAAGGATTTGTATATCGCTCAGGATCTAGTACTTTTCTAAATATTAATAAAATAACTATCCTGATTTGGAGGTTATTGTGGAGTTTAGTGGCATTCCGTTTTCCTAATTTAATTTCGTATTCAGGGTCAGTCAAAAAAAGTGGAGCAGTCCAACGTTATGATATTTCTTTTCAGTCTTAAGTGTCGATTAGGTCACTTGCACGTTTTCCTTTTCTACTTTAAATGATTAAACTCTCCTCCTCAAATTTTGACTGAGCTCTAGCTACGCCTCTGAACAGAGTTCTGGAAGCGTACATCCTATTAACATGTATATTATAATTACTAAAATTAAAAGACTGATATTGAACATGTAAATACATAGTTATTCATTGTCATAATCAAAGAGTGAGTATTTATTTTTAAAGAAGCTTAATAAATAAATCTAAAGAAATCAAAACATCAATAGTGATAACTTCTCTATCAATTCTTAAAAATTAACAGCACTCTATTGATTGTCGAAAATGATTTCTATCAAATAAACAAAATCAGATGAGCCAACATTCTAAATTTGAGAATAATTCAAAGAGTGATGATTCAATGGAAGTAGGAAGCAGATTTCAGATCTATGATTTACGCAAAGCGGATAAATAGAAGTAAAGCATTGAAACACCGACCGCTAACAAACCAGGCAACCAAATGTTAATGAAGATATTTTTTTACTTTCTTCTACTAGCAATTTCATCCTTGTTGTCGCTAGAAGAAACAAATGTATGTCAAAAGTACTCTGACCTATTACCTAATGGCGTTTGCAAATCATATTTAAAAGATTTATACATAGCTCAATATCAAGCATTGGCTGACTTACGTAATAAGGAACTGTCCGCGTGGTCCAAAATCGTACCATTTCTCGTTTCTAACTCAATAATAACGCCAAAAGAAGCATTGATAAATATTGTTGGCATGGGTGTTCCAAAAGATTGTGCCAACGGAAAGGAAATAGCCAATCACTTGAGGTTGTCAGTATTTCCAACTGAGAAAGATTTCAGTGATTGTTTTGAGAAATATTTTTGGTATATGTGTTACAATCAACATAAGGTGTGTGTTCGGAATCACAACGCTTCTTTTATCTATCACGTATGTTTTGAAACTTGTTTGGACGTAAGATCTGGTCCCTGTTGGAGTGTAATTGAATTTTTTGAAAAGGCTATTAAGGTTGGAAAAGAATGCAATATTTCACTATTCGATAAAAACAAAGAATTTTTTGGTTGCAGTCATTATAACAAAACTGATCAAAGAGATATGTTGCAATGTTATCTGAATGTTACTTCCTCCAGATCTTCCGAAGGCACAAAATTATCCTGCTATGATGGTGATGGACAAAACTATATTGGTTCAAGTAACGTAACTGAAAATGGATTGACTTGTAGGCTCTGGAACAATTCCTTCAAACCTTTTTATCCTTCTCTGGAGAAGAATTATTGCCGTAATCCACAAGGTATTGCTGCAAGACCCTGGTGTTACATCAATAGCAATGGCGATTGGAAATACTGTAGCGTTCCCAAATGTGTTTATTCATCACAAAGTTCAATGAATTTACGATGGTTCTTTTTCCTGCCCCTATGTTTATTGTTATTTTTGTCGCTTATTGTGATTAAAGTGAAAAGAAGGAGCACAGCCGAACTGGATTATATTGAACCCTATGCAGAAAATGTTTTGTCCGAACGCTTACTTGAGCATGAAAATATCACAGCACAGTAACAGAAACATGTGAAAATTTCAAACAGTTTTTGAACATTCTGCAACTTTCGAAAAATATAAACCATAAAAGAAACAAAATAGTGAGAAAAAAAATTATAATGGTACAGTGGACTGGACATTACATCAATGGTTCTATGATCACTTATAATGATCACTAACTTTAAATGTTTGCTTATATCATTTAAAATTTTCCCGTTAATTGTTTTCAATTTAATTTTTAACTATTTGTGACGTGATTTTGTTATCAAATATTTTCTTTTATTCTAAGTTGATGAAAGTTGTAAATTACACGTGTTGTTTAAAAAAACGTTTTTTATAAGATAACCCAACTGTGACCCTATAAAGCCTTCGAGCGCGTTCTTAAATTTGATATTCTAAATTGTTCTTTACATAATCTTAATTTGTTATCAAATATTTTCTTTTATTCTAAGTTGATGAAAGTTGAAAATTACACCTGTTGTTTAAAAAAACGTTTTTTATAAGATAACCCAACTGTGACCCTATAAAGCCTTCGAGCGCGTTCTTAAATTTGATATTCTAAATTGTTCTTTACATGCTCTTAATTTGTACACCATTCAATATCTAAAATTCGAAATTTACTCCTGGTGGAGTTGAGTTGATATTGATAATTTGCTTACTACTGTCATTTTTCTGATTTAATGCGGATAGAAAAATTAGTTAATTAAATAAATTTAAAAATAGAATTATTATTAATAATAAGAAGCATTAAATTATAACTACTATATTATTATTATTATTAATTATTAATTATATTATTAATTATATGAGAAGAAATGCGCACGCGATGCGCAATAAATTAGAGGAGAAAAACAGTGGTATCATATCAATAGATACACTGAGAAAGTTCGCAGTAAACCATATTACCAGAGATCCAGGGAAATGGTCACTGTTAACCCACTCTAGGATGCTGAACACAAAAAAGACCATTTTTAGTTATAAAATATAAACTCGAAATTAAACCAAAATACAAAAAGGAAGTATAATTAGAGGAACATCAATGAATATATCCGCACCATGATTATTTCAGGGATTGCTATCCGCAAAAATAATTACAGTGAAAAAAATTCACATAATTTCTTAAAATGGCCAATCCGCGCTAATTAGAGGGCGCGTTAAATTTGAGAAATGACAGTATACAATAACGTTTTCTTGTAAAATGTAAAAATAGTATCTTAAGAGAATATGTTCTCTAGACTCGAATGTTCTTAGCATGTTGTTAACATTTAGACATTGTAAAATGTTTTTACATCCTTTGTTCTTATCAATAAAAAACGTTTAAACGTTTTACCTTGTTGTTAAACTGGTTTTATATATAAATTTAAATTTAAAATTTAAAAGTTATAACACAGTGGGCACGCATTCGTCCTTCAGACATCCCTTGGACGTTCTCTCGTCCATTTCTCGTCCACCAACCATTGTGGACGACCACTAAACTTCCTTTGGCCAAAAGGACGTCATTTGAATGTCCGCTCCAAGTCCCTGTTGGACATGCTATTCGGACGGAAGGATTAGACTTCACTTTCGACGTCGCCGGGTTGTCTCCGGGACGTCCTTACTGAACGTCCATGGGACGTCCCTGTGCCCACTGGGAAGGGTTTCCATAATGTTTTTAAATCTTCAGTTTTCAATTAGGCGGAATTGTTCATGCGGAGTTGACTCTGCACATGCTCTCTTGTCTGAAATTACGATATTTTCGAGCGGACTCGGATTTAGATGATGGCTAGTGAGATTAGGTGATAGTTTGGTGCAATATGCGGGTGTTATTCAACATAAACAGGAAAACGAAGAAACATTGAGTTTTTTACGTATGTCCAGTTTGCTTCCTGATTTGCACTGGATTTCATATCAACTGAGCTTGGCTACCCACAGGAGTAATTATTCTCTACGTGAATGGAAATTTCTTTAAGTTTTTATGAGCTTAAAGAAATCTCGATTTTCATCAAACAAAGATACTATAAAGGAATGCAGTTATTGGTCAAGTGCCCGTAAGCAGTTATTCCTGGCAGAAAGCCGCTCAATGCATTTGGTATGACTCCGCATGGACCATTTCGGCTAGTGGAAAATAACCTTTAATATTCGAAGAAAGAACTTCAAAGACTATTTGCTTGTGTCACACTGCAAATTTATCTTGTTTACAAGGAGAAGGACAACGGACCGGGTTTCCTTAAAACCTTTGAACCTCAGTTATCCGAACACCGAATTATTTGAATTCCCCGGTTATTCGAACACGGTCCTTTCAACTTCGCGTAAATAACTAACTCTCATAGTTTACCCTGACTTGTTGTTGTTTCCATTGTTGTTGTTTCCATTTCTATCTTTTTGATCAAAACAGTGATGTGTGTTCTTTTGTCTTGATTCATCCCATTCATATTTGTAAGCTCTTTACCTTTCCGGTGAACTCAAACTTTAGTTTTAATGAATGAGTCATCTACCAAAATTTGGCTTCTTTAACCGACTTTTGCCCTTAGTATCCTATGGGTGAAAACATAAAAGATTTTTACAGATACCAAAGATACCAAATTGCAACAATAAAGGAAAGGCTCAATATGCAAAAAAACTTCTTCTTTAAACCGGACCATTGATTTATTCTTAGTGCAACTTTAATTAAAATTAAGGCGCTTTGGAAATTTGCTCCAAATTTTGCCCGAATCGTCCTTTTTCGGCCAAAATATGAAAAAATAATCACAAATTTGAAACCAGCATTTTTCTTATAATTCATTTGTTGTACACTTGAGTGCTTCCGTAAACTTACAATGTTGAATATTAATAATATATATTATATTAGATATATTAGATATATTAATATATAGAGTAATACAATTGAATTTCGATAGAAATATAATTAAAATATTAATCCTGTTTTAGTGCAAATGTTCCCTTTCCAAGAAAAGAGCGCATATGACGTGGCACATGACGTTATTATAACGTTATTATCACGTTATAATTGCCCGCGGCATTTTTGAATCTAAATAACTTTTATAAAGGTTTCTGAAAATTAAAAAAAAATTAAAAAAATTGGTGACCACGCATATTATTCCGGGGTTGTGCGTTTTGTTAACCATGGGTATTTTTTTATAAATTAGTCTTTAATTTTCCTGATTGCAATGTACTCAATCAACTTCATTTTGTAATAAATTGAACTTTTGTGAATACCAGTTGAACTTTGGAGTAATTTACGGACCTGTTATAACAATTTACAGACCAGATTTGACAATTTACAGACCAGATTTTCTATTTTACGGAGCAGATATATCAACTCCTTTGGGAAGCTGTTTTTGAAGGTTGTTCTATTCAATTGCCGTATCTGCTACTTATTTTTGTGAGAGCGAGCCCTTTTTTTATCTTATTTCAAGCAGTTGAAGTAACATGTAGCCAGATGTCCGAAGCTATAATTCTCAAAACAGTTTCAAAATTTTCTAATTTTTGATCAATCACCAAATTCTCCTAACATTAAATTTGGACATGTTGTTATACTCAGATACAGAATAATGTCAAACTTTGCAAAAAAAAAAAAAATTAGTTTTGCCTAGAATTTATGCTTCTTCAAAAATTTACGTAAATTTCAAAATTATTCACAAAGTTGACAAATTGATGAACAAAAAGTCATAACAAAAAGTGATGATGACATCATGACATCATTTGTAATTATTCTTGTAGCAAATAGGTTACTTAAAGTCTGTACTAAGTTTAGTGTCATAGGCATCAACGGTTAGTAGATATAAGACATTATCTAGGTGCGGGCCAAATTGACTCCCTTCATTCATACAAAGGACAAAAAAGCTTAGTAGCAAAGAATTGAAGGTGTAAATGTGGCAAAACAGGGAGCTTTTACAAACTGATTCTGTAATGGACTATGCATGTAAACAACAGATCCATCTGTTACTAAGTGTCATCTATATAGACAGTCATCTATTGAGGTTTGACTGTGGTCATCAATTTTATAAGGCATTTGAATATTTTATAAGTTTTGAATTTAAATACAGCAAATAAAAATCATAATGTTGATTCATTCCACCGAACAAAATTTTCATTGTACTTGATTTGCTGGAAGAGAGGATGGGATAATTTAACTAATTCAAATGAAAAGAAATTTAATTGACTGATATTCAACTTCTTTTAAAAGAGGACCCTCTTTGAGGCAGTCAGTTAAGACGTCGTTCCCAAAGCTTGAAACTCTGCAGGTTTGCATCCCCTCCTACCTCCTTTCTCTTCTATGAAGTCTGTGATCTCCGTATATCTCTATAGAATAAAGTCTGCAGGTCTCCTCAAATAATTCAGCCAGAATGAAAGGAAAAGTCAATAGGGAGCTTTCGAAACAACGACGAAAACGAGGCGACGTGAGTGTAACAAAAGCTTTGTTTTCCTTGTGGATTTTGTTTAGAAAAAGAGTCTGTTTCATGCAACACTACTAGCATAGGCGTATTCAGGGAGTCAAATAAAGGGGAGAAGTCCAACATGATGATATTTCTTTTCAGTCTTAAGTGTCGATTATGTTACTTGCATGTTTTCCTTTTCTATTTTAAATGACTCTCTTCAACAAATTTTGACTGACCTCTAGCTACGCCTCGAAAATTTTGTCAGTTTATAACATCATAAGCAGATTTGCACGTTGAAAACGTGAAAAATTATGTTTTAAAGGCGTATGTAAAAATAGAAGTATATTGTATTTTCTTTCTTTCATAGTTTAATCGATAAAACGTTATTGCAAACAATATCCCAGTTGCGTAAACCCTCTATTGTCATGGAACCTTTCTAACTTGTTTCACTGGGAAGAATGTATAAATTTTCCATAAAATTTCGACGTTTTCTTAAGATTTTCACATTGGAAATTTGAAACCATTAGTTTTCTTGAAATTTCTGTATTAAAAATTTTATACTGTCAGTTTCGTTGGAATTTTCGTTGAAATCGTTTCTCTGTTGAAAATTAATAACTAGATAATTACCGTGAAGCAATGTAATGCACACAAGCAACTGAGTCAGGAAGCATAAGCCTTCATTAAAATTACGTCGTTTCAAACCAGAATAATAATGAAGTTTACATAAAGACAGAGATGTCATCTTTAGGTGACATAAAAGTTTATGATCAATGTTTATGAAGGCCAGGGAAAACGAGACCAATGTGTATGTCCAACATTTTATTGAAATACATTATATTCTGATTATGCTTAGATAATAAAAAATACACACAAATAAAAAAAGCTACAAGATTTCTAATATAAAATTCACACGATCAGCAGTTCGGTATTTAGATATTCTATTACCAGCAAGAGGAATTCTGTCAAATGTATTTTTCGAATGAATTATAACGTACCTTCCACGCACAGCAACCACAGAAACATACATCTGCGCTTCCACCAATGTATCAAATATCTTCATTGGGCAGCTTACACCATAATAGTCCTTGTGGACGTGATTTTTAAAAATGGATACCTCGAAAAATGGGATTTTCAAGTTCCAGTTTTTCGAGAGATATACCTTAACATCTAATATATTTATGATATAACCAGGACACTTACTACTGTCCTCATAAACAAAGATAAACTTATTTTTATTGTAGTTAACTCGATATTTTAACGTATAACGTATAACGTATAAACTTCTCTTCCAAGTTTGATTCTTGTGTAAGAATGGCCAACATGATCGACTGATACAAGGTTATTACCTAAATATCCCTGAAAAAGAAGTGTAATGGTTATTGAAGTTTACCACCAGGCAAAAAAAGAGTGATCATGTGACAGTATAAGTGATTTAGTTAGTTCTCTATTAACTCTGAAAGTGAAAATCGGAATAATGTTTCTCAAGTTTTCATCCATATTGCTCTGTAACTTTAATTCTTATAATGACGGAACATCCATATTCAAGTGACAATTACTTAATTATTTGTTAATTGTTCCACGGTAGCGGACTAAGGCATCAAATGATCCTTTCATGCATCAGTAGTAATGAAACCTGTAAACGCTTTATGAACTGATCCTGATTCCAGCATCCACCAACCAGTCTTTGTAACCTATGCAGGTATGACGTTTGTAAATTAAACGTTCCTTTACTCGTTATTTGATGGAATCCACCCATACAATTAACTACCATATACACACAATTGTGTGACTTTCACTAAAGTTACGCATAAAATGTGTTGTGATGCTTCGATTGTTGGTTTGGAATGCCATTATACCGTTTAAACTAACCGCACCAAAATACATACACAGGTACAAAATTATAATACGCAATCATGTTATGCAATCATGTCTGGTGTGCATTGTTTAGTTCCAATCAAACGTTCAAAAGTTGTGTTAAATAGCTTCAAAGTCTCTCCGGAGCAAAAGTCTCTCTGGAGGAGTGTTTTTTTTATTGAAACAGCAGGCAATATTGCTTGACATATTGTCAAGATATGTCAAGAATAAAAAGTTGTTACCATCTTTCCTTTTTCTTTTCCAAGTTCCATTTCTGAAGTAAAGTTGTTGGTGACGATAGTAAGTAATTCTCCACAGTGTGGACATTCTTTCTCCATTTTCAACGAAATCAAACCACTGATTATCAAATATATACATGAATTAAGAATCTATTAATATATAAAATATAATGGATGGTCATCGGTATTCTTCTGACTTCATTAGCACAATAATAGCGGGAAAAAAGAGTTAAATTGCATATTTAACAGAAATGTTAAAAATAATATGCAAAAGTAATAAAGTATACATTGACAGCGGCGGATTTAGGGTGTGTCAAAAATTGTGGAGGAGCACTTAAACCTAATTTCTGTTTTCAGTCTGTATCACCAATGGGATTACTTGCACGTTTTTCTTTTATGCTTTAATAGCTAACATTCTCCTCCACAAATTTTGACATACCCTCTAGATCCGCCTCTGATTGAATAGTATAAACAACATTAAGATTAATGGAGATTAACTATAAACTACATTTACACCTACCATATGGTTGAGCAAAAAAGAAAATTTTTGACTAGACAATAATTTTCGTTTATTTCACGAACAATGATAGACTCATGAAAAATCTTCAAAATTTGTCTGTTAAAATTAAGATTCGTGTAAAGGACAAAAATGAAATGATCACAAATCTTTAATGCTAAATTTCTGTATTTCAGGTACGCAACGATGAAGCTTCTATGGCCGTGTATGGTTGTTGCAATGGTGGTTTTATGGTTAGCGAACGCTTCATGGAAATATCTATCATATCTACAGCCAAGACCTTTTATCCAACATTTTCTGAACCACAGAATCAAAGTATTGTCAACAGTTACAAACCTGCCTGCAAATCGATTTACATCAGAATCTATTATTCGATTACCTGATTTCAATATAACTATTGTTCCTACGGCAACAAATCAAGCAGTAGTTAGTCAGGATTGTCCAAATCTCACCAATACACCAAAAGACCAATTCATCATTATTACTAATGCTGTTTATATAAAGCATGAAAAATATGTTATACATTACGAGATGACAAATCCTATGACACTGGAACTTCGTTGGATGGAAATGATGGCCACACTGCAATCGAATCTAAATCATCCATCAGTCAAGAAACTCGTTGTATTTGTGGAACACAAAGAAGCCGAGGAATTACTTATAAGATACGATTTTAAAAATAGTAACAAATTGATTTTATACAATATGGGAAAAGAGGTTGAAATGCCAAATTTGATCGACTATGGTACTAAATGCTTTGCAGGTGAAGTGATTGCTATCACAAATTTTGATGTTAGGTTTGCCAGTGGTTGGGAAAAATTAGATTACCATCATTTAACGACGAACAAACATATGTATTGTTTAACAAGGCAGTCAGCCATGTCACGGTGTCCTAACACAATTGACTATGGTGTATGTGACCCAGGAATAAAGTACATTGGTTCCCACGACACTTATGTATTTCACATCAAAGAGCATTTAACGTATGATAGATTTCCGGAATTGCATAAGAAGATGTTCAACGCCAATGGAATAGAAAACGTAATGATAAGGATTTTTAGAAGAAAGCTGGGTTTCAAAGTAACAAATCCTTGCAAGATATTGCACGTTCACCACGAACATTGTGTTGCTGTAACCAATTTGAAAGCAAGACCGAGAATCAATAAGTTTGTGAGCCAATTAAACACCGCGGATTTTACAAATACGTTTTACTGATGTGATCAGAAATACAATTTGTACGAATTTACGTCGTTTGGTAAAATTATATCAATTCATCAAAAATTGCAACTTTTTATTGGTTAGAAAGCAAAAATTTGCTGCCACTGTTGCCCAGTTGAAATTATACAACATAGCAATGGCTCATGTCCCAGAACTGTAAACAGCCCTTAAAATGTCTTGGTTGTCAGTACAGAACTCGTTTTGATGTACTAAATATAGCTTTACAGTAATTATGTAGTTATACATATATTATATATTTATTATAATGAATATATAAAAATATAATGAAAGTAACAAAAACAAAGAACAAAAAGTAATTTGTGTCGAGGCTTCAAAACAAAGGAATATCGAATCTCTCAGATGGTTTTAAAAAATTTCGCAGGAGATAGTGATTGCGACATTAAATTTCGAGACTATAACCACAAAGTGGGTTTATGGTATCTCAAACTTTATGTCTAAACTTATACTCACTTAGATGATTAAGTTTGCTTTGAGTTTCCAGCAACAAATGAGAATAAATCTCGGCACACTTTGATGCCAGCGTTTAGCTGTTTTTCCTACTATGAGTTGAGCTGAGTTAGTTTTTGTGAGCTAATTTTCAGCTCATGACATTTTGTTTTAGTTAAATATTCACGTTCACATTTTCACATTTAAGCTGGACGTCAACTTGCGATTTATGATAAATTTTCATCTCTAGGTAGCTTGTGAAAGCTTACATTTTTGCTATACTTTGGTTTTCAATTATTAAAGCAATCAACTGCGCAGCAATGAACCATTAACATGATTAAATTGTCGCGATTAGAGACCTAAAGGATCGTGGATGTTGTTAATTGGAGACATTTTCGGCCTGATAAAAGTTCTTATAAACTTTGATATTGACAAACAATTTCTAAATTTCAGTCCCAATTTGTTCCATTCCTTAGCACAGTATGGAAAAGGAATTCTTGAAATATCCAGTATTACTTTTAATATCTCTGAACAATTATCATCCAGTCTGATTGTGAGACTTTTGCATAATAGGGGGTAGCGAGCATAAATAATCAGGCAATTTATAACATTATAATATAGAGGTAAAGAAGTTCCATAAAAAACAATATCAACAAATTGTAGAACCAAGATAAAGAAAAAAATATTGTGATTTTTAATAAAACAAAACGGTAAAAGAATGTGTTAATCTCGAATAGTGTCAGATGGTGTCAGATGGTGTCAGATGGTGTCAAACAGTCAATTTATAAAGATAAACTAATCCACGGTTCCATCGCCTTTCACCAAGTTCATGAAAATACATTGAGGTTCACCCAGATTAACAAATTATCAGATTTTGTTTTGTGGGAAAAAATAACTTCTGTGGCTTGCTTATTCAGATCTGGGTTAAAAGCCATTTTCCATTGAAAAGCCCAATCTAACAGTTGGAACGAATTTACGGGATTTGCTAAAGTTATATTAATTGCTAAAATTATGTTAATTATGTTAATTCAGCAAAAATTGTAACTTTCTGTTGGTAAGAAAACAAAAATTTGCTACAACTGGGCGATTAACTGTAAACAGCCCTTTAAATGCCTTGGTGGTCAGTACAGAGCTCGTTTTGATACTAAATAGCTTCACGGTAATTATTTTTTTAAGTTATACATTGGCTAATTTTAAGTAGTTATCAACACAGAAACGAGGTCCTTACAGATAACCATGCCTAAATACCACAAAAGAACATGATCTCGAGATAGATCTTTAAAGAATACTATCGGATTCAAAATGGAAAAACTGTCGGCGTGTTCTTGAAGGTCAGGTTTCGACAGCAAATAAAACAGGTACCCGTTCCTTCAGAATGGGCATTTGGGAATGGAAATATAATAGACGGATCCGTTGTGACGTATGGTTTTGAGATGTCTCGATGAAGCTATAAAATCTTTAATGTTACATGTGAAAGTGTTTTATGATCAAAGCCATTTTGTTCTGTACGCTTTCCTGCCAACGTTAATCTTTAGATACACAAAGTTAAAACCATGGGCCGTTAGTTTTCAATAAAAAATTCAAAAAGTCTTTTAAGCAAAGAATTGAAGGTGTTAATGTGGCAAAACAGGGAGCTTTTAAAAACTGATTCTGTGGCGGACTATGAATGTTAACAACAGATCTGTAACTAGGTGTCCTCTATATAGACAGTCATCTATTGAGATTTGACTGTGGTCATCAATTTTATAAGACATTTGTATATAAATTTGAATTTAATTATGGCTTTCTATTCAGCAAATAAAAATCATAATGTTAATTCATTCCTCCGAACAAATATTTTATTTTACTTGATTTGCTGGAAGAGAGGATGGGACAATTTAACTAATTAAAATGAAAAGAAATTGAATTGGCTGATATTTGACTTCTTTTAAAAGAGTAGTATCTTTGACGCAATCAGTTAAGGCGTCGTTCCCAAAGCTTAAAACTCTGAAGGTTCGCATCCCTTCGTATCTCCTCTTCTTCACCTAGGAAGTCTGTGATCTCCGTTTATCTCTATTGAGTAAAGTGTACTTTAAATGACCCTCCTCCACAAATTTTGACTGACCTCTAGCTACACCTCTGACTAAGAAGGACTAGGAAGGACTAGGAAGATTTTGTCAGTTTATAATATCATAAGCGGATTTGCACGTTGAAAACGGAAAAGTTATATTTTAAGGGCGTACGTAAAATTAGCAGTAGATTGTATTTTCTTTCTTTCATAGTTTCATCGATCAAACGTTATTCCAAACAACATCACAGTTACGTAAACTCCCTATTCTCATGAAACCTTTCTAACTTGTTTCTTTGGAGAGTACTTATAAATGATTGTATTTTATCCAGCTTCTAAAATCTAATTGATATTATAGGAGTCCCTGGGGTCATTTGTTATATTTTCTTACATGAACATATGCGTTATTTTTGTACTGCATATAACGACAATTATTATGCAAAACGTAATCGTTAAAACGATATTATGCTTTGTTATTTAAAATAAAATAAAATTGGGGTTTGTTAGAAGAAAGTTTTATAAACTCGCTTAGCTATCATCATTTGATCGTCTTGTCTAACGTGCATAATGAGAAATCCTTAAATGTATTGAAACGTCGGATACAAGCGTTTACGAAATATGAACCTTTTGCTTGTCTTGCATTTTTACCTTGACATCAAATTAGAAGGCTATATATTTTGTGGTTATTCTAGATCAATTAATATTGTCAAGCTACGAAACTTTGACTGCAGGCATTTTTTGGATCTGACAAATGGCCAACAGAAATGTGGGAAATAATTAGAACCATTATGTAGCAGGTAAATACTCATTCCTTGGGACCCACGGAAACGGGGACCCATATTAGAAAATTAGAACTCTTGCGATGAAAAGGTATTCATGAGCCCTATAATAAACAATGTAAATGTATTTTAAAAAAGATGAAATGAAGCTGAAATCTGAAGATGAAAAAATGAGATTCGTCAATATGAAAGGTAACACAATCTGATTTTATATTATTGGAAATGTAATCTTTGCTTATTACGAATATATGAATTTCTGAAAAATCTGAAAATACACTTTTTCAGGCGAAATTATTGTTGCTATAGACATTAAATTTTGTTTGTCTTTGTTCTAAAAAGAACTGTACACTTGACACAGGAATAGAGTTTGGAAAATTTGGGAAAAGTGGAAAGAAACTTTCATGCAGCAATGGATTTTAATTCGAGAAAAATGAAAACAAGGCAGCAAAAAGGACACAAAATTGTTAATATAAACCTATGTTACGGCTTGGTCTTGGTTTTTATCACACACTAGACTTGTAGCGCAAAGATCTATGATTTCTAATATGGATCACAAGGACAGGTGCGGGTTCTGTAAGTAAAGAGACACATTCCTGAATGACTCCTCATAAATTAATCTTCGAGTAACAAGTGCGAGTCAAAACGTTCGAGTTATCAGTTATAACGTCACAACTTTGATTGTCATTTTACAATTCTGCTAATTCGAGGTGGCAAAACTTAAATTCATTTTCGAGTTAGTAACTCGATATTGGAAAAAACATTCATAAATTCACTAAAAAACTGTCCTAATGATCATTGAATGACCTATTTGAAAATTTGATCTAGCCAAAGGAGCTCCAAATGCAACCAGCTCGCTACAGTTTTCTTACGTCATGAAGTTTTTTTTGTCACCCTTTCCTTCTCTTACTTTTCTTGCAATACACCTTTTCCGAGTTTCTGTTTAAACACCATGTTTTGACCTAGTTATTACACCCAACCTCGTTTTAATTAAATTTATTGTTTCAATAATGTTTTAACTTTATTACTTAGTAATTATCTCTATTACTAAAACTCCCAGTAGAATGATTAGAGGCAATTTTGATATCTAAAAGGAGGTTGGATGTACTAACTAGGTCAAAACATGGTGTTTAAACGGAAACTGGGAATAGGTGTATTAAGTAAAATTAACCGAAAAACCGATCGCGTGCCTTTAATTTGTAACTCAAGAAAGAAAGTAATGCTTTTCCAATTTGGAGTTAGTAACTCAATAATGTAGGCGTAAACCAATAAAATGTGAAATCATGTTATAAGGAACACGATTTTTATTCTCCTTCTCAAAGATGTCGACGTTCGACTGGATTATTTTTGAATATCTGTTCTCCGATATTTTTATCTTTTAATCTTTTTTCTACTTATTTTTATCGATTTACTCATTCGTGCCAAAACAACTATTTTGCAAATAATTCCTATCTTTACATTTTTCACAGGTGGAAAGCAAATTGAAATTCTCATAGAAATTCTCAAACAAATTACACACTTTTTAACACTATATTTTGTCTGAGGTTCAATGTTGCTCTCTTTTTTACAGGCTCATTTATTGCGTGTTGACTTTCTACGTGAGAAGACCAAAGACCAAATTTGCGTATTTGTCAATAAACCCCAGCGTGTTTTTTTATTAAACCAATAGAAATTTTATTATGCATTTTTCAACAGCTTCATCCAAAATATAGTGTTGCTTATAAAAAGCGTGTAATTCTCATTAAAAACTTTTTTTTTTTCAGCAAGAATTTGCAATTTTCACTGGTGCAGACAAAGCTGAAAGGCAAAATTGAACCTAAATTTAATTTTGTCTTATATTACAGATAAATTTTGATGGTGAAGATAAAAGATGAACGTACAGCCAAAAGACTCCCTAGCTCAGTGATTACAAGTAAACCTTTCCCGAATTTCTATTTTAACACTTCCGTATGGCTTAATTATCAAGTTTCACCTCGTTTTCAATAACTACTCATCCGGTAGTTTGAATAATAAATGACTATTAGTACGTAAGAAAGTTATCAAGGAATAGTTTAATCAAGAAAAATGGTTGTGTATTTGGGTGGGACTTGATAAACGTTACAACCTAATGTGAGTACCACTGTTAAGAAGGGACGTTAGAGTTTTAGTTTGCTGAATCCCCTGCAGTGTATGTGTTAACTTGTAGTGGGAAAGATAATGAGATACTAAATACCGTCTGTCTTTTGTCATCTAAGTGTTGACTGCGCGTCGTAGACCAAATTTGGTCTTCGACTCACTTAACGCTTTTGAGATTAGCAAACTGTTTGTATGTGATATAATGAAGATTAACAAAAAGAAAGATCAACTCTACGTTTTTCAAAATTACTGAAAATACTTCCTTAATTTTTGATTTTCCTGAAATATCTAATAATTTAATAGACGCCTCCCCCTTTCCTTCCTTCGTTGTAAGTTAATTTTCGTTAATTCCAAAATAAATGTTACATTCACGCCTTCACATTCTGGCCATCCGGCGTATAATATTGCCCCATTGATTGAAGGCCTGAGACGTTTCAATGCGTACACTATGCCTTTAGAAAGTGTTAAATTAATTGTCGAGCAATGGAAATTCGCCATGGAATCAAAAAATAAGATTTTAAATTCTCCATTATAGTTGTTCAAATGTAGCAAAATTTAATTCATTCACATGCTGTGATTATTCAATTTCAAGGACTAGAAATTTCACTTCTTGGTCTGCACTTTGCTCTTACGGTCTTCAAATGTTAAGAATCCTATCTAATTGGTGAATCAGCATACTTAAAAGCGCGCAGGTCAAAACATTCAAAGTTTATCGAAAGGCAGATATGTTTGTCGTCCGATTGATCAAGATTGCGAAAAAGAAGTTTCCCGTTTTGGGGGTAATTAACATTCAGGGAATTAGCATTATTATGATATTCGCAATCATATCATATTACCAATCACAATTTCATGGTGTAAACCTTGTTAAATTTGTTTGGTTTATTAAGTTTGTTTAAGGTAAGGTTATGCCTCATTCACTGAAACGCTTGACTTTTCACCGGAACGTTTGATCTCAATGAAACATAAACACACACTTGTTATTAAAGAAAATTTAACGTCCAACCTACACTATACAAAAATTATACTTTTGCAGTCAAATCTCTGTAGTTCGAACCTCCATAATTCGAACTCTCTCTAATTCGAACTAATGTCAAGATCTGTTCACCTATGATTTCTATGTAAATGAACCTCCGTAATCCGAACTCTCCATAAAACGAATCATTTTTTTACGGTCCCTTGATTGTTCGAATTACGGAGAGTGTACTGTATACTATTATCTTGAGATAGGGCAAACGTTTCTAAGATGAAACAAACAAATTCAAATTCGATGTTTTTCTCACTTATTTATTACATTTTTTAGCGGAGATACATACGAACCCACAAAAAGTACATACTTATTAACGTATGCGTTTTAGCCATAGACCTTGCCGTGCTCTGCGTGTAAGCCTGCAGGATTTCCGCTATACATACAGAGAAAAAACATTGGTAGTAGTGATTTCGTACAGTTGGTGAGACTTGACTTTTGGACAAGTTTACATACACCTAGCCTATATCATAGGCTTCAGGAGTTTACATACACTATGAACGAGGTCTATATCATAGGCTAGTGCACACTGGATCTTAAATTTTTTATACATAACGAAGAATGTTAAAAACGACCTTCTTTAATAGTATCATCCTTAAATAATGTCCAGCAAGTTTGTCTTCCTTCATCTGAATTCTCCATGTTTACACAATCACGCGTTGGACTGATTCACACCAAAAATACGGACCAGAGAAAGAGCATTTGAAGAGTTTATGAACTTGAATGATCAAGGCTTGAACGTGAATGATCTAGGCTTGAATGTGAATGATCTAGGCTTGCATGTGAATGATCTAGGCTTGAATGTGAATGATCTAGGCTTGAATGTGAATGATCGAGGCTTGAATGTGCATTAAAAATGTTTGAATGTGAATGAAATTAATTTTCCTACATTTGGGAACCATACTCCATGACACAAACAATTATCCAGCAATAGGAATCCAATTTTCATTCGTAGTACTTTTGTGTATCCGATAGCGACATTTGTCTCGAGTTTGTCTCAAGATTTTCACACTAAAAAATAACGTGGAAATAATATTCTTTTGTATAATTTTATATAAAATCGACATTTGTGTTAAACATTTTGACTTGATAATGGGCGTTGTAGGCCCGAAACGTTGTCATTAAAATAAAGGATGTGTCGCTAAATTTTGTCTATTTTCTGTTTTTGTTAAATTTCAAAAATAATGTCATGAAAATTTATGATAGATGGATAAAATGCGACTTTCGAAAAACCCTAACCCTTATCGTTTCAGTTATGGGTCTGATTGCAAAGTGAAATGGTACTGCAAAAAGGGTCATCAGTGGCTTATCAGATCATAAACCATGTCGTCAAAAGACGCTAAAGGATGTATTGTGATAATGGGCTCAATGTTGTTAATTGGTCTTCTTGATAAATGAAAATAACATAACAAAAGGAAAAGTACGAAATATACACAAAAAGAGACTAAAATTGACACCATGATGTCTAAGACAAGTTTCTGATTGAACTCTTCACTGACACAGCTTAAGATACCGTAACCAGACATTTTCCATACATGAAACTTCCCCAAAGCGCTCTTCCCCGACGGATAGTTCTCCGACAAATAAGTAAGTAAGCATTCTCCCGACTAGACATTATCCCAGTTAGGTATTTCCGTGACCTTGAATTGGAAGCTGGGAAAGGTCCCTGACTGAAAACTTCCCCGACAGACATTTTCCAAACAGGACATCTATATCCCCATCAGAAAATAATGGAATTCTTTTTTTTTTTCTTTCTTTCAAATTTCTCCATTGAATTTTTCGTGTTTTCGTTTAGCAAATAGATCCCACATGAATTTGTGGAGGACTTTAAAAACGTTGCGTTTATGTTTAACTAACAATTTTTTATCAACAGGAAAATACCTGGTCGGGGACTTGTGCATTGGGGAACTTCCATTCTGGGATGTGTCATGGAATCATTTTTTGTCACATAAATATTCAAACGTAAAATTGTTTCAAATATTTTCCACTGCAAAATAAACAGGATAAGTGCATTTCAGAAGCTAATGGGCTATCGATCATAGGATCCACTCATCTTGACCCGTGTTAACTTAACACGTGACATCCCAGAATTTCATCCTATTGGCGGAACCTAAGGATCTGACTTTACTATTCTTTATTGTTCTTTACAGGACAAATCATTCTACTGCGCATTTCATTCTTGGTACAACGTCGAACATTGTCTGTCGAGTCACAGAAACCGAACAATTGGAAGCGTGCTGGTCTAATTGAAGAAGACTTGTCTGGTTGTTCATTGGTCAAACGAACGTATCAGCGTCATTTGAAGAAATTCATCCAATATGCTAGGGACCCTCTTTGTGAAAAAATGGTAATGCAATTCTTTTTGCCTTTTGATACTTGCAAAACATATTGTATCAAACTTCACTGTAGTTAATGAATTGTTCTATCAAGAGGAATGGGTGTGTGTTTGGGTGGGCTTGATAAACGTTACAACCTGATGTGAGTACCACTGTTAAGAAGGGACATTAGAGTGTTAAGTTGCTGAATCCCCCGCAGTGTATGTGTTAGCATGTAATGGGGGAGATAATGAAATGCTAAATACGGCCTGTCTTTTGTCATGTAAGTTGTGACTGCGCGTCGTAGACCAAACGCTTTTGAGAAGAGCGGACTGTTTGTTGGTGATATAATGAAGATTAATAACAGGAATGAACAACTATACCTATTTCTATACCATCTATTTCGCTTTGAGTGCAGTAGGTATTACTAATGTAATGGACACATTTCAGAGAAATTCTAAATTCTTACAAGTTCAACCTTTTCCCTGCAAATCTCTTTTGAAAGTCATTTCGGTAACTTTATCTAAAATAGTCTGGTCTGTATTTTATATTGTTTTTGGTCAATTTTCTCTTTAATCTATTTACTACAACGATGAAGCACTGAGTTCATATTATCCTCGTATTAGTGGATAGAATTTAAGGGATGTGTGAAAAAGAGACTGCCAATATGCAGAACTAAAACTTTGGATAATCTATTTACTGAAACGATGAAGCACTGAGTTCATATTATCCTCGTTTTAGTGGATAGAATTTAAAGGGTGTGTGAAAAAGAGACTGCCAATAAGCGGAACTAAAACTTTCGATAAGGCAATAGCAGCTCTGATGGAAAGGTGAAGGCCACCTAATGGATAGAACGCTAAAGAACGTTTTCGTAATTTACTTTAGAGAATTTTACATTAGAACAAGTAGAACTTTGCACAACATCTTTTCCGTGAGATATCGTTTTTCTTTGTATACAACGCATTACTCAGCTTAAATACGAGGCAATGCAAACTCTGACATAATTTATAAAACGTTGTATTTTATGAACCACTGAATTTTGGCTTGTTGGAATATTGGAACGAATTTTGACCTGAAATGATATCTAATTCCTTTCAAAACAAGTATCATAGAAATAAACTTTGCAGTAGGAAGCTAACGAAACTATTCACATTGTCTGAGAAACTCGAATTACTTGAAAAACTCGAATTACAGGTTAAGGTAATTACTATAGAATTTTTAACAAATTGATGTTCCCAAAATAGCATTTTATAAGGAAACCAAGTTTTTTCGTTTATTTACATCGCTTCGTGGTTAAAATGCCCAATGTGTAGTATAATACGGTTGGATCTGAATAAGTCAGACTTTTAATGGGTATATAAGAAAAGCTTTGTAATCCTTCAGGTTGGAGAATAAAGGAGAAAACAAAAATCGCTTTGACTTTAGTGAAAATCAGAGTTATCCATGCTAGGATTTGAAGGAACTTAACTGTAACTCTACATAAAATTCAAGATAAGGATATTTGACAAAAGATTTTTTGTTTCTGAGCTGTATATTTTAATGAACAGAAGTATGATCGAAACTCCAAGTAACATAAATAACACAATACTGAAACGAACAACAAATTTCTTCTGCACCATTTTAACTGCTTTTTTAATTGGCCGTTTCCATAATTCAGTCATCTCTGACATAGATACTACAACCACCATAATGCATTGCGAAAAAGGAAACATTTAAAGTATCCAAGTAGAATAACAAAAGTATAATAATATAATAAATAATAAAATAATAAAAATAATTCACTAACAGAACTAATCTTCTCACCGCCATTTCAGGACATGGTTAAAGAAACACCAAAGGGAGCAATTAAAGCATTGCGTTGCTGTAGTTATATACTATATCTTTAAATCTTTCCCTTAAAAATATATGTAAATGGACAAGGTATACAAACGTTACCTGAAATTATGAAACTTTTCAAAAGAGGAAATTCTAAGAAACAGGTGTAAAAAATATCCCAGAAATCCTGAAATATCTTGTCTCGCCAAAAAACATGGAAACAATACAATACAGATCAGAACTTGCACTTAGATTAGGTTACGATTCACATACAGTAAATCATCCAATAGACGCCTCTTCTTCTATTTAACGCCCTGAAATCTTCAAAAATTTAATAAACGCTCCCTTCTCTTTTAACGCCTTCGTTCTAAAATTCCCCAAGCGTCATTAGTAACGCTTTACCGTAGTTCCAAAAGAAAACAAAAACTAATTCTTTCAAGTTTTCCAATTAAAAAGACCGAGTTTGTTCGTTTCTGATTTGAACTTCATTATCGCGTGATTGCGTGTAGACTGTTTTTGATGTTGGTCACCGTTTTTCTCTGCAAACTGTGACATTAAGACGACCCACATACACTTCAGCAACCTAACATTCTTCGGTTTCTTCTACGTTGCGAAAAATGGATGTAACCTTTCCTAAATTTTATTTGCGTGAAATTCCCTTGATAAAATCCTTAAGCTGTGATTGATACAAGTTTTGCAAGTATGAATTCAGGCATTAGCTGTTGTATTGCCATTTTTCAACAAGCGGGTGAGTACTTCTGCAAGTTCAACCAATCTTTAACATATCATGGTCACTAAATAACTACTGTTTTTAAAATGCCGAGGCTAGAAATGCTAGCCGAGTCTAAATGAATTTCGCTAGTTATTTAATGAGCATGGTACGTTAGAGATTGCAAGAACTTGCAGAAGTACTCACCTGCTTGTTGAGAATATCTTTGTAATTTTTTTTATTTATTTTTTTAAAAATTATATCCGAAACTTCAACAAGATTCCCTGGTTTTCAGTTCACATTTTCGCAGTACACTCGCTTGTTTGAGGAATTTCAGACGAGCTGTATATATCTGGATTACCTGTTCACGTCAATGGTTCACTGCATTCCACATTCGACTGAAATTATGTATCTCCATTATGCATTTCCATGATCCATGCGACCCGGATACTTACTCTGTATGGAACTATTCGTCTTTCACGTTATCTTCCTTCTCCTCACCTTTCATGTGGCCAACCTGCGATGGTTTCGAACCACTCAATGATACTCACCTACAGAATCGCAGAACATCACATCTACCAGTGTGCCACTGATGGATATCACCTTCATGGATAGATTTTGATATCTATTCACAACTAGTATGGAAGTAATTAAATGATAGTTTCAACTCGCAAGCTTTAGCTTTCCTAGGAAAAATCTGGGGAGGTTTCGAAACACTGACCGATACTCACCTGTAGAATCGCAAACCATCACATCTACCAGTGCGCTACTGTTAGATATCATCTTCATTGACAGATTTTGATATCTATTTACAACTAGTATGGAAGTAATTAAATGATAGTTTCAACTCGCAAGCTTTAGCTTTCCAAGGAACAATCTGTAGAGGTTTCGAACCACTGACTTACTAAGCAATTGCAGACCATCACGTCTACCAGTGAGCCATTGATGGATATAATCATCATGGACAGATTTAGATATATTTTTACAACTTGTATAGAAGTAATTAAATGATAGTTTTAACTTGCAAGCTTTAGCTTTTCAAGGAACAATCTTCGGAGGTTTCGAACCACTGACTTACTCACCTCAGCAGTGGCAGACCATCACGTCTACCAGTGCGCTACTGATAGATATCACCTTCATTGACAAATTTTGATATCTATTTACAACTAGTATGGAAGTAATTAAATGATAGTTTCAACTCGCAAGCTTTAGCTTTCCTAGGAAAAATAGGGGGAGGTTTCGAACCACTGACCGATACTCACCTGTAGAATCGCAAACCATCACATCTACCAGTGTGCCACTGATGGATATCATCTTAATGAAAGATATTGATATCTATTCACAACTAGTAACAAATAAACTAAATGAAGGTTTCTGGTCTTTTTAGGTCTCAAGATGTAGCTTTCTTAGAAACATTTCGGAATGGTTTGGAACCATTGATATACTCACCTATAGAATCGCAGGCCACCAAGTTAACCCACATTGATAGATATAATCTTAATGAAAGACTTTGATATCAATTCACAATCATTAATCAAATAACTAAATGGAGATTTTACTTCCTTTTATGTCGGAAGCGAAACTTTTTAGGAACTGTTTTGAATGGTTTCGAATCATTTACATTCTTAGCTATAGAATCCCAGACAATCACATCTACCAGTGGCATCAGTGCTACTGATGGATATCTATCTTAGTGATATCAATTCACAATTATTAACCAAGCAACTAATTGGAAGTTTCAGCTCCTTCTATGTCGCAGGTGTAGCTTTGTTAGGAACAGTTCGGAATGGTTTCGAATCATTTACATTCTTAGCTATAGAATCGCAGCCAATCACATCTACCAGTGGCATCAGTGCCACTGATGGATATCTATCTTAGTGATATCAATTCACAATTATTAACCAAGCAACTAATTGGAGGTTTCAGCTCCTTTTATGTCGCAGGTGTAGCTTTGTTAGGAACAGTTCTGAATGGTTTTGAGCTGCGATGGTATTCTTTCATAGGGTAGTGTCAGGGGCGGATTTAGGATTTTTTTCAACTGGTGCAAAATCTGGAAAATCGAAAAGTCACAGGGGCATTTTGAGCCCATCTGCGCCCTATATTCCGGTTCCATAGAAGCTTACGCCCTTCCTTGCGAATTAAAAAGGTCCTTTTACCGCGAAGTTGGGTATTGTAGATTGTTTTACAGCGTTTGCAACGGATGTTAGATTTCTTTGTTTAAAATCATAATGCTAAATGACAAAATTGCTATATGATAAAAGCTGCTAATTGAAACATTTCTATAATTAAAGATAATGAACTGTTATAAAGGTCGTGAGAAAACTGAGTCTGCAGTTTTCTACAAGGGAAAAAACCACGAGAGAACCAATCATTTGTTTACTTCGTTTGTTTGCCATTTTGATATAAGTCAGCTACTCCTTCCAAACCCATTTCTTATTGTTCAAATGAAGAATTCCCACTGCTGACATCAGCACACTGCAACCCTCAGTTCTATTTATAACAGTTCATTATATTTAAGACTTCACCGGGGCTTTTTATTATCATTATTGATTCATTTGATCATAGTAAAGCAGTGAGATACTAAATGTGGATCATGACTATTGTTTATATTTATTTTTTCCCAGTAGTACTGGAACTACCACACATTAAGAACACATACAATACTATTTAAATAGGTCAGAGTAGAACTAGACTTGTGAATATAATGGGTAACACCCAGAGAGAAACATAAAAAAATGGATTATAAAAATGTTGTAAAATACTAATAATATTACTAATAATTTCAAATGAATTTATAGAGTTAAATAGCAAAAACAATAGGTTTGTTGACATTAAAATGTTCAAAAGAGCAAACATCAAAATATGCTGAAACACCCCATTGGCCTTGAGAAGCTGTAATAAAGATTCCTTGCAAAAAATCATTGTTCAGAATCTTCCACATCTTTTTTAGGTGTTTTATCTCCAAAATAATGAAAGGTATCGTTCAAATGAGCATAATGATATAAATATGACCGCTAGCACTGCAAGATTATGCAGGATATTAAAAATATTGATATTATACATTGAAATAGCGAAGTTACGCAGTCTTTCAAATTCTTTAGCAATCTTCAATGCTTGGCAGCCAGTAAGCGCTAATTCATGAATCGTGTGCTGATAATTATTGATGCTTAGCTTCACACAGCTACATCTTTCGCTACATCATCATGTATTAACCATCAATGTACCATGACTTATTTTTCCAATAACAGTGCTTGCCACAATAACTGTTCCAACAGCCAACATATATCTACATTGTCTAACATGTAACGCAACTCAAATCACTCTCTTCTGTTGGAATTTATCGAATCATATATACCAAGCAACTAAATCTTGAATGTTACAAACAGCTCAATCTAAATCTTCTGTGCAATGAAAATATGCAAAACTTGGGGAAACTTGGGGAAACTTGATGCTGATGCAGTTAGTGGTCTTTCGTTATGACGAGTATCAGCAATCTGTCAGTTTAGCTACAAAATGAATGATCTATACCATACATTTACCATACATCCATGACGATAAAAATCTTTAGTAAATCTAAAGGAAATAGTAAGTTTTGTATAATACTACATCAGATGAACTCTGTCAAAAATATCACAATACCTTTAGGTTTCCCAAATAAATGTTTTGCACAATTCTTTTAATATATATATATATATACCAGTT
Organism: Turritopsis rubra; assembly: GCA_039566895.2. NCBI lineage: Eukaryota > Metazoa > Cnidaria > Hydrozoa > Anthoathecata > Oceaniidae > Turritopsis > Turritopsis rubra. The sequence continues at coordinate 6,512,887 of CM077622.1, forward strand.
TTTGTTTATGTTTTTTTTCAGTATGTGTAATTCACAAATGAAAATAATAAAGCCCATCATTATTTAAAATATACAGCAAACTAGCTAGACAGGTGAAACGTTTGTAGCTACACTGAATTTACAGAAACAAGAAATATAAATATGTATGGCTATATAAATATGTATGGCTATAGAGAGAGAGAGAGAGAGAGAGAGAGAGAGAGAGAGAGAGAGAGAGAGAGAGAGAGAGAGAGAGAGAGTTCACATAGCTTTTAAATCAACTTTTCGGCATACCGTACGTTTTGTCATTTGCACTTGTCAAGCTTGCACCAGTCAGATCGATCCCCCAGAAGCTCCGCATCTTTGCACTCCTTGAGTGGTGCAAAAAGCGATACCGGTAGCCGATCTTTAGTAAGAGTTTATTTATACAACAGCATTCCATTTCACATTTGTTATTCAGCGCCAAAAGCTTTGCAAAACAAAATTGACAACACGACGGCGATAGAGAGGGTGAAAAAAACGTTTTTTTGTAAATCGTCCGGAGAATCGTCCTTTAACGCGCCCGCGTCCAAAAACTTTGAAGCTGAATTTTAAAACTGGGGAGTTTTTAATTACTTTATCCAACACACAAAGTGTAACTTTTAAGTTATGCGGCACGATGGTCATTTGAGAAAGATACGTCTTATTTTTGGTACTGAAATTTCATTGGTGCATGTGCACGAGTACGCCACCTCTAAATCCGCCCCTCAGTGTGACTGGTATCATACGTCATTACAATTTGGGACGGAATGAAGAAATTATTTGAGGAATGACAGTTTCAAGGGGGATTTCCACTTCAAAAACTGATATGTGTATCAGCACATCGAGCATCTGCATTGCTTGTAATTTGGAAATACGTGTATCAATAATTCTCTTTGGGTGCCAAAAAATAAACTTGAATTGGATTCAACTCTTTTTTGCAATACGCGTATCACTGAAAAAAGTAACCAACCAAACTACTAAAATTTTGCAACGTCTGCAGTTTTGCATGAATGTTCTGTAAAATGAATACGAACATATTTTTCGAATGGATTTTTATATGCGTATTGCATGAACATACCGACCGTATTTTGTGATCATACGCGTATCAAAAAAGTGAAGTGGAAATCCCCCTTAAGAAAGAAGTTAGAAAGAATGAATTATTTGTGGAATGACAGTTTTAAGCTGCTATAAAGCAGCAAGAAGTGCTATTTACTTGCACTCAAGTCAATGATAAAAGTCGTTAGTGGTATGTGAGGTTGGATATGTCTTCAACTTCAACTGCTTTGGAACATATACTGCGAAAGAGATCTTCTCTTGAAAAGAAATTGTCCCACTTCAGCTACAAAGGAAAGAAACAATACAATCTAAAGATGGGTATACAATTTTTAAATCATAATAATAATTTATATTTATATAATTCATTTGTATGTAAACACAAATTAACCAAAAAAAAGAAAATATTAATTTTGGATCTCAGGTATATAAACGAATATTTTATTAAAAATTACTACAGAAACCCATTAGTTTCATTTTTCCCGCTGAAAGTTTTAAATTCCAGAACATTTAGTTTTTCCTTATTTTCGCGTCACTTAATTTTCATATGTCTAAATAATGTTCATGTTTTGTTCGCCGGTAAAATGGTAGATAAAGTAGCGGTCAGAAACGTAAAGTATTGTGCAAAATCTTCAAAAAGTCTATGAGGAGGAGTGTTTTCTATTGAAAAGGCTATCAATATGGCCTGATGTTTCAATAATAAACTCTCCTCCACAGAGATTTTGCCCACTGGAGTTGCTCCCTACAGAAACTGAAGACTTCCTTAGAGTGTATTTATTTTAAAAGAATGAGAATAGAGTACAGAGAAGGTATCGAGATTCAACTAATGATTCAACTAATTCTTATGTTGCTGTGTAAAAATTCCACACATTTAATGCATCTGTCGATAACATAAGTGCAGTGCGTTTGTTATCTTTCATATCGGCATTACTATTGTTTTCCAGTAATAAATTCACACATTCGTTGCGTTCTTGATGCCCACATAAGTGCAGTGTGTCCGGCGCTATCCTTCCTATCAAGATTATGTTGTTTTCGAGTAAGCAATATCACACATTCTGCTTTCGTACCTACATGCCAACATAAGTGCAGTGTATCCGATGTTATCCTTCATATATCCATTGCTGTTATTTTCCTGTATTAACTTCACACATTCAGTGCGTCCACCGTATGCCTTTATATCGACATTACTATTGTTCTCCAGAAATAATTTCACACATTCATGATATCCCGACTGTGCAGCAACCATTAGCATAGTACCGCTTACATTGTTATACTTCCCATCATTGTAAACATTAATAATAATAATAATAATGGTTTATTTCAGGGCTTATCCATTTACACGGCTCTTCATCCCATATTTACATTAATTGTGTTTACACCGCATGAAAAGCCAGACATCCCTCAACGTATCCGCAGAAACACGCGCCCTACCCTCCGGTTTACGCACGCAAACCAGCGGATAGTGCACGCAATCACGCAAACACGCAAAAGAATGTGCGACTTCCCATGCAGTGTTTCATGTAGAAATCCCTAAAAAGCTTATAAACTCAGTAGTCGGAATTAGCGCATTTTTAGGGATGTCAACAGGTTAAATTAAAAAAAGATTAAAAATTTTTATTTACATTTGTTTTGATTAAAAAATCTTATGGCGCACACAGACACACCACCGCGAACTATCAGCTGCTGCAACAAGGTAGTTCATGATGGGGAGTCCGTACGCGACCTGAGAAACGAAAAGGGCAGAAAAAAAAGAAAGAAAAACTTCGGAAAGACAGCAACGACTAGCACTGCGCAAAAATCATACTATCCAATAGGACAACCCGCAGAAATCCGCCGGAACACTCCAGATAACCTCAGGTTATCTGGCATGTTCCGGCGGACAACCACAGGCTATCCAACCGGACAACATCAAAAAACCGCCAAACTGCGAAACCGCCAACCTCACTAAAAAAAAACAGTTGTTCTCAATTTTAGTTACTTGCAAGTTTGCTTGCAAGAGCAGAGTCAATTAAAAACCTTTTGAGAGAGTTCTTGAAAGTATTATGACTTTCTTCTCCTCTTATATTTGCAGGAAGCTCATTAAATTCCGAGCTAGCATAACCAGCAAATGTTTAACGTTCTCCAGTTGAAGTAATTTTATTCTTTTCGTAATCTAGTTGCCGTAAATTACCTTTCCTTTTCCTGAACGATAGACCCAAATATTTCGGAAAGGTCGGTTCGTAAATTGCTTTGTGAGTCATTTTCATCAAGTTGAACTTAATTCGATCTTCGGTTGGTAACCAATTTAGTTCTAACATATCAACGGTTCGACAATATTTACCAGTTACGAACGATGCAGTGCTTCTCAAAACTTTATCTAATCGATTGAGAGATGATTTTGGTGCAGTTGATAACAATGGAAGAGCATACTCTAACTTTGAGATAATGAGGGTCTCAGCGAGATTTTTTCTTCTACTAAAGTTCGTAAACCGTTTCAATTTTCGTAGAACAGACAGTTTTCCAAAACAAGATCGAATTTTGTCAGAGATGAATTCATTCCATGTCAAGTTTTCGTCCATCTGTACACCAAGAGCTTTCCAGCTTGACACTCTCTCTATCAATTGACCATCGGCATGGAGGGAATAAAGACTCTGATCACTGAGATTATGTTTCTTGTTAAGAATGGCTGAAGAGAATAAAACTGTTTTTGTTTTCTTTGAGTTGAATATAAGGTTATTTTGACGGGAGTATTCGACAACGCTGTTTAAGTCGTCTTCAAGAGCTTATGCACAATTTTGTACGCTATTTACTTTACAATGTCGGTACCAAGTAGTATCGTCTGCATACTGGCAAACGTTAGCCTCTATCGATGATTTTAAATCCACTACATACAGGTTAAAGAGTATTGGACCGAGAACCGATCTTTGTGGAACTCCAAACTTGACAATTTCTGATGATGAAATTTTTTCATTCACTTGTACGAATTGACGACGATACGTTAAGTAACTAGACATCAAGGTAAGAGAAGACTTACCAAAACCAAGTTTTGATAATTTTTGTATGATAGTACTGAAATCAACAGTATCAAACGCTTTAGAATAATCAGCAAAAACGGACAAAGTGACTTCACCTTTAGACATCGCTTTCAAGATATCGTCCCTTAACTTTAATAGAATGGTGACGGTGGAGTGTGATCTGCGGAAGCCAGACATGGTATCACTGTAGAGACATTGCGATTCAATGTAACTGCAAATCTGCTTGGCTATAAGGCGTTCGAACACTTTAGATAAGACGGGCAGTACGGATATTGGCCTGTATTCATCTTTACTTTTTGGGTTCTCTGTCCTTGGAATCGGACAAACTTTTGCTACTTTTTACTCGGTTGGGAATATTTTCTCAGTAATGCAGGAATTAATGATATCTGTAAGTGGGGATGCAATTACATCAGCAGTCAGTTTTACAATATTTGTAGGAATGTTGTCATTTCCAGTGGAACAGTCTTCACGAAGTTGCTTAATCTCGTTGAAGACGTCAGTACGAGTAACATTTTGAAATGTAAAATCATTATCACGATCATTTAAGGTGTCAACGAATTGAAATATTTTTTCAGGTTGCGTTGGAATTGCACCGGTTAAACGTTCTGCAGTTGAAACAAAATGGTGATTAATTTCATCAAGATCCACGTTGATATTTTGTGGATTTATTGTGAAGTTTAGAGAAGGGGTATGTGTGAAAAAATGACTGGAACTCGGCGAATGAAGAAGGAAGCGACTGAGTGTTTAGGTGCATAACTTTTGTCAAATTATTACCAGCAAATCTTTCCAAGTGTTCATCATGATGCACATAATGTTCAGTAAGATCGTCACTTAAATCGGATGTATCTAACGACCTTGAGTGAAAGAACGGCAATGACGAGAGAGCACAGCAATGACATAACAGAGATTTTGGAGCAGTTGATGTAATACTTTTACTGTTAATGGTTTTAACACAAGTTGCATGGGTAAAACTATTACAAACGTCACACACTAAACGCTTTCTATTCGATGCAATGCTTTTCATGCATATTGGGCATTTTGGGATCTGTTTTCTCGATGAACTTTGTTTCTTCTGCGTCGGTTTCTTTTTACATGGACCTGGGTTGGTTTCAACGTCACCAGAACTTAGTATCAGCTGAAAACTTGCAGTAGTATTGTTGTAATAAGAACATCTACTTTTAGCATACCTCGCTTTACTAACAATGTGTGAACCAGGTACATTAATGTTCTCTGCGATGTTCTCTGTAACAACCTGGTTGCTTAGCAGCAGAATTGCGAGAAGAAAGCCATTAAGCATCATGTTTATAAAAATTTTGTTCCCAATGGAATTGTAGTTTTGGAAGTTTCAAAGTTGCAAACAACCTGGTTTCTACCAATATCGCAGTAAGAAACAAAATTGATAAAATTTTTGTAAACAACAAAGTCACAAAATTGCAAGTGTAACCAAAACAGTACATCCAAATACGACACAGTTCATAAAAACATTCATTCCAAGAAACACATCATGGTACAATCTCTATCACAATTTTCCATTCGAAACATGTATTTAAAATAAGAAGCTTTTGAAAAATCTCATTAGTACATTCCAATATTACTCGTAACAATTTCCATCGATTATTTGCAACAGCAACTTGCAGAGGCGTAGCCAGAGGTCAGTCAAAATTTATGGGAAGAGTTTAGTCATCTAAAGTAGAAAAGAAAAACGTGCAAGTAACCTAATGGCACTTAAGACTGAAGAGAAATATCATGATGATATCTAAAACGAGTGACAAATTTGAAACCATCGTCATCCTTATCCTCATCATTTATTTCGGCATATTTCACGGGAATGATATGCGGACGATTCACTACACGATGAAAAAAAAGAAAAAGAAAAACACGACCGGTTGTAATGTCTTTCATGCTTACGCAGAAAGCCAACAATATTCTCCTCCACTTTTTTTTGACTGACATTGAATACGCCTATGACTTATATAAAGTTACATTTGTTTTCCTTTGAAGTTCCAATCATTAGCGTCAGTTTGAATTAGGAAACATTTTCCCCATTCTTTACAATCCCAATAAAATCTATTGCAAAAAGCAAATCATTTGTCAATAACAGTGAAGGTTGTTGTAACTTGATAAATCAATGGAAATCGTTGAGTAAAAGTTTACTTTCAAAAGTGAATGGTTTTGTTGGGATGTATTCCACAAAATCTCGAAAATTTCTATTAGACATCGATAGATTATTGAAAGCAAATCATTAGTGGAACCTTGTGGTGTAGTAGAATGCACTAAAGACTTTCACTACTAAAGGCTAATTTCCATTCAAAAATTTGTGTTCGCTCGTAACGCACATGTGCACTAAATGAAAAAGTATGCGGATACCATGCGCTTTTGTATCGATAAAATAGCGCTCAGACAAGGTTGAAAATTTCAGCTTTTTTCGCTCGCTTTCAAAACGCTTGTCAAATGAGCCAATGAAAACTCTGTGTTTTTGCTGAATAGGCGAAATATAGCTAAAGCATGTCAACGACATCATGGCGTCCAACTGGAACGAAAATTTACAAAATTTACTTAACAAATCTTCTTATAACTATGATCAAACTTATTTTAATACTCTTGAAAGATTCAGAGCAAGACAAGCTGTGTTTCCATGTGTTGTGGGCAGCAATAACAAACATGTGTGGTTGTAGGTCTACGTTATGAAGAACGTTGAATGAGGGGAGCAACCCAAGACAAAAGAAGTTCAAATGTAGTGGGGGTCATTCTAAGTTTCTAAAAAAATATTCGTTGTCAAACAGTCTTAGATCCGTAACTAATTTTTGATATTCTCCTTATTTCTCACAGTCAAGGAATATTTGTCGAACCCACATTCCTTTTTACATCTGGCATCCCTTCTTTTCGATCTTTTCCGATGTAAAAGAATCCCGTAAAATAAGTTGTTGTTTTAATAACAGTTTACTTAATTCAGACATCTTAATTTGAAAATTTGCGCGCTATTTCGCAAAATGGAAATTACAAGACTCTCTTGATGGTTAGCGCTCGCTCTCTAAAATAGCGAGCGAGCGCTGTAAATTTATGGAATGGAAATTAGTCTTGAGGTAGACAAGGTTGACATATTTTCAAATTTTATCCTGTGGTACGTGAATGGTACGTGAATCCTCTATTAATCGTCCGGGACGCTCACTAAATTTGTACTTTTACAGTGTGTATGTCGAAAGGGGTGAATAAAGGGGGTGGTGGTGGTGGGTAGGGTGCGGGGATTCCATCTTCGATACATAATCTAGTTTATCAGAGCAATTTATAAATGGCAGATCAATAAAAAATAATTCATTTATGATTTTTCACCTTTAAGTAAACATTTTCTAATAATTGGATTTTTGGAAGGATGTGCTTAGAAAAGAGAAGGTACTTAATAGAGGATCTCCCGTACATAGCAGAGTACACATTTAAAGAATTTCAACGTTAAGGAAATACACCAATGGTTTAATTTGTATTAGTAATCGCATGGACGTGAGTGCAATTACAGTTTAATTCACAAGTAGTTACCAAAAAACGTGAAATTTTAAACAAGTCCGGAGTACGAGTCACAGTTGTGTTCATGCTTTTTGAAGTTTAGAGAAACCAAGTTCATATTTATGAATATTTCGAATAACAATTGAATGTTTACATTTTCTTATTCCATTCGAAAAAATACAGTGAGATCGTCGTCATTTATAAGGAAATGGTTATTAGTAAAAGGAAATAAAAAAGGTATCTGTCTTTCGGTTTTTTTCTGCAGCAAATATTGATTTTGAAGTTTAGAAAAACCAGGTTCATATTTTTTAAAATATATTTCGAACATCAATCGAACATCAATGTTTACGTTTTTTCATTCGAAGAAATACTTTACAACAGAAAAAATATTCAACAGTGTACACTCGGTGAGATCGTAATCGCTTATAAGGTAATGATGATTGCTGAAATAAAAAGTAAACACGCTTTCGTTTTTTTCTGCCGTAAATATTCGCGAGTACAGAGTTCAATTACACTGTAATTGCACACCCTGTTAACCAATCAGAATCGAGTAATTGTGCATCTCACATGATTAAGTGAATTATAAAATATCACAATAAATTATCTACACTACTTTGCATGCGCAAAATGAGTTTCTTTTCTATTCCAACTCTTCTTTTTTCCATTTCGTTCTGACATCTGGAGCAAGAAAATCCGATTCTAAATATTCTACTTTCATGGCAGATGGTTTGGGAACTTTCATAGATTGTTTTCAGTTGTTTGATCATGAAGGACCACCTTCAGAGACAGCTCATTTGATATCGCTAGTAATTTCTCCAGGAAAATTCTTTTGTTCTGATAACATTAAACAAGTTTTGTTTTCCTATTGACCTTCCATGAGTTTCCTCACGTCACCAACGGAATTCAAGATTTGACTGTGTTTGTAGAATTCTCCTCCGTGATGGTCGAACCTCCATGATGGTCAAAATTCCATTCTGTCGTTGTTATCAACATTTGAGTGAGAAATTCTTGAATTGTCTTTGTTGGTATTTACTCGTTTATAATCTCAACTTGTTTACCATAAGGATGAAAAACGAAAATGATGTAAAAAGGACGTTCCACACAGAAATAAACAATACTGTTTCCTTTTCAAAGGATATCCACCAACATTTCAAAGGTTTTGCTTACGACTTAATAATCTCTCGGAGAGCAGAACCAAGGTGGCTACACAAATTGATTTTCCTTTTTCGAAGAAACGGGGCAAATTATATATCGTTTTCCAGGCATGTTCCTCAGAAAAAAATTCATGAATGTCACAGTGAAGGCTTCTTGCAATCAGCAAACAAGGCTTGAATAAAATGATAAAGGATCATACTGAAACATTAAAACAAGAAATGCTTTGCTTGAAAAGTTTCCTTTTTGAGTGGCAGAAAATGCTTGGTGAGATTAAAATTATCCAGGCTTTGAAAAAGGAATGAGAACTGAAAAACTATATTCCAGGTGAAATTTTCAAACCAGACCATTTACCGGGGTTCTGAATATCAGCTAAAAGATGTGGAGGGGAGACATAATGCAAAATTATGATGCATTCTCTCCATAAATTTCAAACCTAATAAGCAACAGACTATTTTGGTCCCAATGGTGTTAGCTATAGAAAGGTTGACTTTGACTGTGGTTTACATAAATTTTTAAACAACTCCTTCTTTTTGACTCGTCATGAAGATTCTATTCAACAACTAACATTTGATATGTTCTTCAAATAGTTTGATTTCATTGGTCATTGATACAGAAATGAACAATGTCAACATCATATATGTCTTAGTGAAAGTTAATGAAACAAATTGACATTATGGATTTCACCTGAGATTCATCAGATGCTCGCTTTTTCTTTTTTCAATCGCGTATATAATACATAACATTCGAAGCAACAAAGCAAGTGGGGAAAAATCTCAAAACTTACAAATGTAAAATTTTCTTTGAAGAAGGAATTTCCATATTCTTTTACTTACTAAAACGATGCTGTTGATTCTCGTAAGTAACCTTCTCATTACTTTTCCTAGTAACATCAGCAATATGTTTGTTAAAGATTTTCTTCTGATAAAAAGCAAACGGAAAGAAGCCTTTTGTATTGTTATTCTCAACAATAACAAACGATATTAGCTCAAGAAAAGAAGTTAGCTTTTGTAATCATGACGCAAATTACTTCATTTCATTTAATTCAAATCCTCGAATGAACAAGTAGTTTCCCTTATTTGATTAACAGGCAGCACGTACCCTATACACCTTTCCCGAGTTTCTGTTTAAACACCTTGTTTTCACCTAGTTACTACACTCAACCTCGTTTTAATTAAATTTATTGTTTTAATCATGTTTTAACTTTATTGCTTAGCAATTATTACTATTACTTAAACGCCCAGTATCTTGATTGGAGGCAATTTGTTATCTAAAACGAGGCCGGGTGTACTTACTAAACAAAAACACGGCGTTTAAACAGAAATTCGGGGAAGGTGTATTAACGCTACGAATTTCTAGCCGTGAGAGGTATTTAAACCTTTCCAAAAAAATAGGCCACATACAGTATTCGCCTATTTTCTAGTTTAAATGGTAATGGGATTTGCGTCGTTCACGGCAAAATGTAATTCCCCAGGGAAGATAATTTCACAAAGTTCCAGGTGAATACTATAATGCAGCCTGTTTGCAGGAAAGATATACCCTTACTCCACAGTTAGCTACAATAAGGCTAGTTCACATGATGTCTCCACTTGAATTGCATTAACGTTACGTAACGTAACGTAACGTAACGTAACGTAACGTAACGTAACGTAACGTAACCATAATAGACACTCGTGTAATTCAAGAGGCTGTACAAAAGAGACATCCAAGAGACTGTATAAAATGGCTCTACAGAGTGTGTGAATAATAGTGGTCAAATTACATAGAAATTGTATAATATGATGGCTGAGTTTGATTTTAAAGAAGGGTCAAATTATAGAAATTCGAACTACAGGCATTATAACGATAAGTTTAAAATTACTGCAATAGATATCGGAATTGGTGTACCTAACGGTAGAAGTCCATGCAAAAGAAGGTAGCCCCGTAAGATACTGGAATGGTGATGTAAAAGAGGACGCGTCATCTTGGGAAAATGCAAGCATTCCATTCACAGCGACGTTTAGTTTTGAACTTTTAGAAACTACTAGAACAAGTGCAAAGCTGATGGGAATTGGTATACGTCGTCGATGCTACCACGAACATTTCACAGATGCCGATAACAAAAAGGCAAACAGCCATGTAATAGAATTCACAACTCCTAACGTTACCGAATTTGCGGTGTTGAAACCCTTTCAGTAAGTGGTTATTTTTTAACTAGAAAATTAGCACCATAAAGGAAGCCCAGTGGGTAAAATCTTCAAAAAGACTCTGTGGAGGAGTGTTTCTTTTATTGAAACAGCAGGTGAAATTGCTTGACATTCTTATAGAAAACACTCCACCTTATAGACCTTTTTGAAGAATTTTGCCCACTGGAAATAGTTAAACTCTGGTTACGAGAGGCCCAGTACTGACTGACTCCAACATCCAAGAGCCTTTGTGGGAAATTGTTCTATAAATATAGTGTTCAAATCACGGAGGTTAATTCAATCATCGGTGAATGGATTTTTCAAAATGCCTCCCATTGAAAAGAAAGGGATAGAGGGTGCGGTTGACAAGGGTTTGAACAACAGAGATTTTTTAAGGAACAGTAATTCATGCCAAAAAAATACATGGATGAAGGAATGGCAAATGAGTGAGAAAGGGAAGAAAACAAGCAAATAAAAACAATAAAAAAATGATAAATGAATATAAGTACATTAAGTAATCCAAAAAGTCTATGAGGAAGAGTGTTTTCTGTAAGAATGGCAAGCAATGTCGCCTGCTGTTCAGCAAAATACACTCCTCCACAGATACATTTTGAAGATTTTGCCCACTGGGCTTCTAACAACTCAAACTCACTGTGCCAGTCAGTTAATGGCTCCTAATGGGCTGATATACTGTTTTTAAAGCGCATCGGAGTGAAAGTATCGAGATGACTGAACTGAAAGCCGAACACGGGCCACAGCGGTAACATTTGAAGGTACTATCCACTACACCATCGCTGCACAAATATAAATTACATTTCTAGGGACCATTTGGTTACCATAGAATTCAATACGAAATGGCATCATTTGAGCTCTGGCAATTATTCCCATCTCGTGAAAGGAATTAAAGAAAACGACGTGTTTAAGATCGAGTTTGAAACAACTCCAAATTCTAGTGAAACTCATCGTGGTTGTAATACAGATCAAGAGTATTACATAGCTCGTAAGTATGTGGGTCTACAAGTATTTTTAAAGCTGAAAGAATTGTTTTTTAATGTTAATTTTACTAGAGAATTAAGGCTGATTCCACGAAAGAGAATCGGGAAGGCGTTTCTTTTTTCTCTGCAGTTTTATTTCATCTTCACTACATTGATAGACATAAAGGTGCTGCATATACGTCAAAAAAAGGTGCCACGCGAATGTACGCACAAAGATTTCGATGTATGTGCAAAGATTTTGACATACTCTTCATATTAGGTCCCGAACAATTTGAGGCGTTAATGTCTGTAGGAAGTGTTGATCAGGGTTGAGCACGTACAGTGATAAACATATGTTAGTCATTTGGACGAACTTACCAAAAGGTATCGTTTCAAAAATAAAATGCAAAGCGACTTCCCTTAAGAATCTTCGAAGAAAGAAAAAAATGCCTTTTGGGCAGTCGTATAAAAGATGAAACAAAATGAAGCAACACATTGTTTTGAGTCTAAACAGTCTTTAAAACTACAAAAGATAAACTGTAATTTGGTAGAAAAATTCTGCATGGGAACAATAGGTCCGATTCCGATACTTCAAACCGAGAGTAAAAATTGCGAAGAAAACTTCGTCCCAATTTTTACTTTCAAAACAAATTACAAATCCAAAAACGTGCACCATCAGCGTTGGTTGAATAACAAATTGATCGATTTAACAAAGTAGCAGGTCTTATTCCACGGGAAATAAAGATAACTAGAGCCCAGGACGGGGGCATTAAGCTTTCTGCTAGTGACGTAATTGTAACCAAACTGTCATAATAAGGAAAAGGGACAAATATTAAAAATGATCCCCAAATTCGAAATCTGCACCATTTTGAATTGTTCTAATGTGCAAATTTTCATGATTATTTTCATGCACTTTCAAAATTTGGTGCAAGTTTTGCCTAATTCTCCACATATCCGCCATTTTCTTTCACGGCAATGACTAATGAGGACGTACAGTAATCACGCTAGGTTTGGACAGTATGAAAAAAAACTAGAACCCAGGTGGGCATAAAGTTTTCTGCAAGTAAGCTTATTGTAACAAAACTGTAATATTAATATTCTTCTCTTGTCTTCTAGGTGTGTTGCACAATCCTTTGGTCCGAATCCGCCCTTTCTTAGCCAAAATATGAAAAATAATTCACAAACTTGAAAGGAGCATTATTGAATTGTTCTACATGAATTTTCATGAAAATTGAAGGACTTTCGAATTTTAGTCCACCTTTTTATGAACCGCCCTTTTTTGGCCAAAATATGAACAAGAAGATTTCTGCAAAACAGCTGAAAATGCTGAAAATTGTCATTAAGTGAAAGTCAAATTTTTTATGATGATATAATGAAATGCGAACACAGTCCACAAGGCTAACATAAGAAATAATACCGTTTGATGTCGCCAGCCCGACTACTGCTTAAAATTATAAATTCCGCTTAATTTTTTTGTAATTTTGGTTGTAAAAAAGGAACGTCAAGAAATATCAAAAATGTAAAAAAAAAATTTTTTTTGAATGGTTTTCAAAAAGCATATGAAATTTACGTATATGTTTACCTATACACCTTGGAAACGCATTAGAATATTAAGGCTTCACCGTTTTGTCAGTATAACTTGTAATAAAGCATCAAATCATAGTCGCATTAAAGGTTGAACTACAACTTCATAAATACAATAATTATCTCTTTAGCTATTGAATGGTGCAAATACAATCTAGCAAAAATACCAGCCATTTTGACAAATGACACATGTAAATTGCCGTTTTCAGTTCAAATTGATCAGTACATCTACATGTGGACAAAAGATACAGAAAAAGTAGCCGATTACAACAGCAAATGTATTGATAACAGGTTAATGTTATATGAGGAATACAAAAAGGTTTGTACTAATGCCAATTTTCCACTCCCAACTATTATCTGAATTATTTAGATTACCGTATTTACTCGAATGCTTGATAGAACGCCTCCCTTAAATCTGCACCGCCCACCTTTTAATGAAACATATTTAATGAGCGCCTCTCTCGAATGAGCGCCCCTGCCTCTATTATTTAGATTACCGTATTTACTCGAATGCTTGATAGAACGCCTCCCTTAAATCTGCACCACCCACCTTTTAATGAAACATATTTAATGAGCGCCTCTCTCGAATGAGCGCCCCTTCCTCTATTTCGAAAGGGGCGCTCATCTAAAAATAGTGGGGAATGAAAGCATTTTTTTTTAAAGAAAACATAACGTGCCACAGTGAGTTTGAGTTGTTAGAAGCCCAGTGGGCAAAATCTTCAAAAAGTACCTGGGAGGAGTGTATTTTGCTGAACAGCAGGCGATATTGTTTGCCACTCTTACAGAAAACACTCTTCCTCATAGACATTTTGGTGATTTTGCCCACTGGAAAAAAAAGATAGAAATAATTAACGAGCCTGACGTTAACCCATTCACCATTTTGTATGAATACTTGAAGTAAACGAAACAACTCCATCGTTTTCATACAAGGCAGAGGAGGATAGAAACATTGAAGTTTAAACAAAAAAGAACAAACAAACATGTCCTTTACATCTCCTTTTCAACTAAAGCTTATTTAAGAGACAGGTTCAAATTATTTTAACGTTTTTTTTAAATATATTTAATGAACGCCTCCCTTGAATGAGCGACCTTCTCAAAGTCCCAAAATGGGCACCACGGGCGCTCATCAACGGCGGATTTAGAGGGTATGTCGAAAATTATGGAGGAACACATTAACATGATTTCTGTTTTCAGTCTGTATCACCAATGGACCTATTTGCACGTTTTTCTTTAATGCTTTAAACAATAGTGTGTAATGAAGAAATATGAAAAAAACATCAAAAATAAAATAAACAAATCTCTTACCAGCTTGACCGAGTTACATCAAATAAACTTGAATGGATTACGATTGATTAGAAATTGAGAACCAAGCCAACTACTTAAAGACACACTGTCCTAGTTGAGCAGTAAAGAAGACTTACAACAACCTTTACAGATTTTAATGTCTTCTTCATAGTCATTAGAAAATTCTCTGATTTGAAAGTCTATTACAACAACTTATTGTTAATTTTTTCGTGGGTCTTTTCAATAGACAACTTTTTGATCACATGACGAGATTCCAACCAATCCGAATTAGTTGTTTACCAACATGTGACTAAAAAGCGTGCAAAACAAACGACAGTTTAGGAAGTTCAAGTTAAAAAGGACTTGGTCAGTAAAATCTTGGTCTGTATTTTATACAATCTTAAAAAGGAAATAACTTGAAAACCGCAAATTTTCAGACTATAGTTTTATATGTTTTTTGATCAACATTAGTGAGATACAGTTGGTACACTATATAAGGAACGGGTGAGAGATCTAAAGGGAATGGCAATAGAGCTTCACAATTGACTTCTAGATTAGGGAATTTTCTTGACACTTCCTAAAACTCCTGCTGAACAATTTCCGTTGATAGATTCCGTTGTGGTGTACAGAGGCGGATCTAGAATCTAGTCGAAATTTATGGAGGAGAGTAAGGTCATTATGACTATAAAAGAAAAACGTGTAAATGACCTTATCAACACTTAGGTTTTAACAGAAATTTCATGACACTGTACTCCTCCACTTTTTGAATTAACTCTAGATCTGTTGGGGTGTAAGTACGTACAGATGATTTTTATCAGATTTATTACAAGCTTTTAGATGAATTGACGTAAACTGTTTTGATATGATCTGATGATTAGTTAGTATCTTATCATGGAGGCCAATTTGTTCTGCACGCTTTCTTTCCATCTTTATATACACAAGTGTTTGTATCATTAGTAACAAAAGGGCCAATTGAGAGGCGGATCTAGAAGCTATGTCGAAATTTGCGGAGAAGAATGTTAGCTATTAAACCATAAACAAAAAACGTGCAAGTAATCCCATCGGTGATACAGGCTGAAAACAGAAATTAGGTTTATGTGCTCCTCCACAATTTTTGAAATACCCTAGATCCGCCGCTGCAATTGGTTTGTATAAATGAATTCACAACAGGAGAATCTCTAAGGGGTATTTTAGCAAACATTTGATGATGTAAATGTCGTTTAAAAAGCCAATGAGAAAAATTCAAACAAGTTGCATGAAAATACTCAGAAAGTGCTAATGTGTATTGAGTTTTAATATTGGGATAATAATAATATAATAATCCAAATCAACGGAACATTTAATAGATCTTTTCATAAATTACGTCACAACATCCATTGCCTCGTTCTCAAGATGAATAAGAATGCCTTTCGCGTCGTTAACAAAATGAAGCGACACCTCTTGGAAAGATATCTCTACGGTGTTCTTTGGCATGCTCATTCACTTTATAATTGTAACCATTGAAAACGAGGCGATGGATGTTGTGACGTACTTTATGAAGAGGTCTTTTACCTACTAAGATAGGTGCGCATAATTCGTCAGTTGGACGGAAATGAAAACTGGACTCCTGGACAAAGAGCATTTTTTGATATAAGGGTCTTTGACCTAAAAGCTCGGAGGTACAGGGGTCTGGATCCTGAAAAATGCTTCAAAAGAAACGAGTGTGAAAAGAAGAGGCACTACAACGAACGGGTAACAAATGTAGAGAATGGCACATTCACACCCCTGGTATTTTCAACAAGTGGCGGCATGGGACGCGAATGTAAAACATTTTATAAACGGCTTTCAGAAATGATAGCAGAGAAGAGAGGCGAAACAGAACAGAGAGTTACGGACTTTATAAGAACAAAACTCTCGTACAGTCTTTTAAGATCAACATTGTTGTGTGTTAGAGGTTCACGCTCGCTTAGAATCGAACACAACCTAAATGACATTCGCCTAGCCAACGCGATTTCAAAGGTTAGAAGCACCGATTAAAGATAATGTTTAAATAAGAGTTTATCTGAACTGTGAAAAGAAAAGCTGTTTATATATCTAATGGAATGGAAAGAAATAACTTGTAAAATCTTTGAAAAAAAAAAAAAAAAAAAAAAAAAATGAAACCGGTTTGCATTAATGCCTTTATCGGTTTATTTGCTGACACTAAGAAACCGAAGAAAAATGTTAGAACTTTAAGGGTTTTTGTTAATATGGTCTTATGATATTTTTACTTTTTTTTGGTCTAAAAAGTGGCGTTTTTTTCTTTCAAAATTTCAATTTTTAACCTTTTGCGTCCCATAGTCATTTTTGGGGCCGGCTGTCCAAAAAGGGGAAATAACACAGTTGTCAATTGAGGAAGAAAGCTATTTGATTTTGTCAATAAAAATGAATAGTTTCAAAAAAGAACTCGCGGGTCTCCTTCCATGCGCTAACCCTAACTTTAAGCAAGTTCTCTATTTGCACCTAATACCAGGTTTTCACTATACATATATTTCGCAAGAAGCACATTTGTCACTCACAGATCGTGTTGTGATTGACGGATTGACATACACTAAAAGCATAAACGGAAAAATAGCACAGAAAAAATAAATGCCCACAATGATCAAATAGAAGATGGTAGCCAAACAATACATTCCTTTTTTGATCATGAACTCCTATGTAATGATGGGCAATATAAACACACAACGGATTATGTTTCTTCCTAATGTTTATTTTTCTTTCAGGATTTTGAAGAACGTTTTCCTCAGTCATTCTATTTTCCTTGCTCCAAAAAATTCAAGAAGAACCTGAAAAACTGCACAGACGACTTCACGTTAGTAAGTATCCACAACAAACAACTCAAAGAGTTTTTCCAATAGCTTCCCTTTGCTCCTCAATAGCATATAGTATCCGTGGAGGAGTGTTTTTTTTATTGAAACCGAGGCGATATTGCTTGCCATTCCTATAGAATGGCATAGACTCATAGACTCTCATAGACTTTTTGAAGATTTTGCCCACTGGATGAAAAGTCTTACAAAAGCGTTTGAAAAAACGGAGCATCTTTTGACCTAATGCTCACTGACCCAAACAAATTTAACAAGATTTACACCGTGAAGTTCTGATGGGCTCAAATTCAGCATATAAATTGATTATCAATGTCAATGTCATATACCAAACATAAAACAATCAGAAATCAGAGGTATAGCCAGAGCTCAGTCAAAATTTGTGGAAGAAAGTTTAGTCATTTAAAGTAGAAAAGGAAAACATGCAAGTGGCCTAATCAACACTTAAGACGGAAAAGAATTATCATAATGTTAGACTTCTCCACTTTTTTTGACTGACCTTGAATACGCCTATGGAAATAACATTAACGAGCTCAAATCACCAATTGAATTTCCCCTCAAAATTATCAAATTTTCGTTTCGCTTTTTCAAGCATTTAAGATGAGTTCTGTTTTATTTTAGGCTCTTTTAATCTTTCGGTCTTTCTAGAATACCGGCATTTCGAATGGAAAAGGGTTTGTGAAAAAGGTAGTTCTAGGAAGGTATGTAACTGAAGCTAATCCAATAAAAGCGGGTACTCTTCAGCGGCGGATCGAGAAGCAATTTTACTGGTGAAAAAAGTATGGAGAAGAGTGTTTTCAAAAGGATAATTGCAATTTAATTGCAATAAGTTCTCCTCCAAATTGGCTTACAACAGTTAAATTTCAGCTAGATCCGCCACTGCTCTTACAAAGATAAAAAGATAAAATAATGTCTATTTTTCTGTATTGATGTTAATTCTTTTTATGAAGCAACATTGAGGCATCATAGAAAGGAATCCCGAATACCACAAAAAATCCAGGGGGCCACCCCCTGTGTCCATCCATCGTTTATTTAAACACACCTCGTACCCCACCCCCCAAAAATTGTTTGATTTATTTCCCCAACCTCCCAGAGTCTTGTAAAGATTAAGATATACAAGAAAATAAATTTATCAAATCAGTGAAATTAGTAATTTCAATTTTGTAGACAACTGTGCTGGAGGCTATACGTCCAACTGAGACTTACAATGCTATATATAAACATAACAAATCGGAAAGGTTGTATTCATTAGTGCACATGAAATGACTACTTGGTACAGTCATCAAGGATTGAATGTGAGGGGAGAAGTTAAAACTACCTATATTACGTTTTGTCTTTTGTAGTAATCATGCCACAATTGATGTTAACATGACCATCGATATGAGCCATTGGACAGCCAATTTCCCAGAAACCTTTGCGAATTCCTATTACGTGTGCAATTATCAACAGACAAAGCTGAAAATATATTTTCACATGAAACCAGAGGTGATCGTACAAGGTAAGTAGAGATTTTTCCCTAAAAATGATATTGATCGGAAAGGAGTAAATAAACGGTTAGTGATATAAAAAGTTAGTGATATAAAAAGTTAGTGATATAAAAAGTTAGTGATATAAAAAGTTAAACCGAATAAATAATTTACTTACTCACTAATTTTTTGTCATCAACATCGTCACTTTTGTAACAACATAACACCATTTATAGTCCCCATTAATTGGCCAATAAGTGTGCGTCAATGTCATAACCCAGTGGGCAAAATCTTCAAAAGTCTATAAGGAGGAGTGTTTTCTATAGGGAAGGCAAGCAATATCGCCTGGTGTTTCAATTAAAAAACACTCCTCCACAGAGACTTTTTGAAGATTTTGCCCACTGGGAAACCTTATTTATCTTCTTACAAAAATAAACTTTTTTTATAAGGCGTAGTTTCCACTGTGAGATAACATAAGATATCATGAGATAATTGTTTTATTTTGTAGTTTCCACTATGAGATAACATGAAATATCACAAAACAATTTTTATGAGATCTCACGAAACAGCGTTGTTTCCACTGCGATATAACGTGATATCTTAAAATATTTTAAGTTCCCAGACAGCCTATCGTATTAAATATTCTCCCGATATCATAATTTGGTAGTAGCCCCTGGGAACGATTTTACCATGACTTTTTCTTTATGTACCAATTTGTTATTCAATTTTCACTTTTTAAAACCTTTACTAATACTGTCACCAAGAATGTGAGTAACAGGTATATCTCTAATGACGACGCCAAAACACGACGTGTAAACAGAAATTCGGGAAAGGTGTATTATGTAATTGCCCTTGCGGCAATATTTTATGCGATTTAGTATTTTATACGATACGCTGTGTTACACGTCGTGTATTGGCGTTGTTAGTACATCCAACAGAAATTCGGGAAGTTGTATTTGCTTTTTAGGTGCTCGTGCAGTGATTAGTCGGCATTATTTGATCTTTGCGAAATCTCATGTTATAACATGAGATAATTTGTCGAAATTTGCGTGATAACATGAAACAATTAAGTTTCCACTATGAGATATCATGTTATAACAACTTGTTATCTCATGTTATCTCACAATAGAAACTAGGCTTAATAGTCTGTCTGATTACAACTTTTCAATTTTTAAAACAATTCGGGCCTGTGCTTACAAATTTTATGACACTATGTCATTTAAATTTAAATGTGTAAATTTTTCTGTTTGACAGTTTTAGAAGGCGAACGATCATGGTGGATGGTGATCATCCTATTTGCTATACCAAGCAGCATCGTAATAATGTCTGTTGTATTAGCGATATTAACTTGTTCGTTCAAATCGTTCGATATGAACATTTGGTACTACAATAATTACAAACGTCAAAAACGCAAGGAAACTAAACGGTCCAACACATTCGAGGAATACAAGAAACGGCATATCGAATACATCTTGGAAATGGTAGCTCTAAAACCAACAATTCTGTTTGTGCACGATCTCGTTGACGATACTACTGAAGAAGCAAAATAAAAAATACATTTCCAGTTATACATTAGCTGATGAATTTGTCCTGTTTTACTCTCGTAACCATCACTCTCACGATGCCGTGTCCTCATTGTCGTCGTATTTAGTTTTAGTTATATTTATTAATATATTTATATTTATTTATTTATATTTATTTAATTATAATTATATTTATTTCATTATTTTATAATTTACAAACTTTACAGCACAGATTACTAAAATATACAATACACATATATGTAATGCTTTGATAATAGAATGGGTATAAACGAAGATTGAGGATAAAATGTGCCTATTATCAAATAAATTAAGACCATAATCAGTTATTCCAGATGGAGCTCCACATCAGCTAAATGCTGCAGTCATTCTCAGAGCAGCCAGCCTTGATAAAATTAAATAATAATAATAAAAAAATATTCATTTCGATCAAGGTCAGGACATGCTAAGAAGATGCTATCTGATATTTCGGACTCCATTATGTCCAAGGCTCATGAATCCTCCTTTCTTTCAAGATAGCGCACGACTTAGGTCGAACTTCTTGCTACAAACACATACTGATTGTAAAAATAGGGATCCTCCAGTTGAAATGTAGGCGTAGGGCATCCCAAAATTTGTAATTTTTTTATAAATTCTTGTTTCCTTATTGGCAGTTTTATTAGCCAATTATATGCACCAGCTTTGCGTGTTGAAATCTTTATTCATACTTTCATTCTTTTTAGCATTTCTTGTTTCCTTTCCCTGTCGTCGAATTTGCGTGAAGCTCCCATATAAACAGACGAAAACTGACGAAGGTTATTTTGCAAATGCCGAAAATATCTTTGTCATGGTGTTTGATAATATAGCCACCATTTTTTTCACAGGTTAAAGATTGAAATGAAAAGAGTGAATTGTTCACAAGCAGCGTTTACTGACAGCACTAAACAAAACAAACAGTCGGATAACATAACAAAACAAGATTTCTACTTATGTATATAGCTAGTATATGAGTGTATATAAAGCGAGACAAGAAGCCCAACCGAAGCGGCAAATTAAAAGACAACAGTTTTCATTTTTGTTTTTGACTGAAACAGTTAGAAAAAATTCGATTATTGTCGACTTAATCAAACCAAAAGATGAAGTTCAAAGATTATATAGACAATTTTAAAAGGGAAATCTTTAACCGAGACGCAATTGTTTCTTGTATTGTGAACTGTCCCCTGTCCTTAAAATATCTGTCATTCTTATTGTGTCAATCGCCTGTTTTCGAGTACAACGATTAATCACGCGCAACAAGTACAGAGGATAATGGATACGTTTTGTTGTTCTTGAAGATGAAGGGAAACAAAATCTCTCTACAAATAGTGAGTCTGTAAAATAGATTTAGCAACAGGATTATTTACAGAATCGTAGTATGCGTAATGTATATTAAGATGCAATTTGTATTCTACAGAATACAATTAATGATTAATTGTACTCTTCAGATGCCGTCTAAGCCAATCAGATCCTTGTTATTTTGTACACTTGATAATTAAACTAAATATACTGCATACTTACGATTTGAAATTTAGATATGAGCGGTTACATCTAATGTAAATAATCTGAAGAATTAATCCAAGAATTGTCTGATATAAAACTACTTAGTCCGACAATTGACTAAGCAGGAAAGCCGAGAACTATCTCAACTGAAACTAAGTTCTGCCTCAAGCAAAACAACGTTTATTATTAGTTTGATTTGACACGAGGCTAGGTTTGCACAGAAATTAAGTGCTGTAACTTATGAAATGGTCTATTGAATGGAACATCAGGAGTACCTGTGACATAAAAATAGTCGTGTAGTTTTAAATAGTTTTTTTTTAAAATTTTATATTTTTATATTTAAGATTCAACAGATTCTAATAAAAATCAAACTTAAACGCAGAAAAAAGTTACAGCAAAATAAAAACAATTTTAATCAGCGCAGCGGCGAATCTAGGGTTTGGCCAAAATTAAATTTTCTATTAAACTAAAGTGTTGATTAGGTTATTTGCATGTTTTTTTTTATACTCTCAATGACCTTATTCTCCTCCATAAATTTAGCCTCGGTTCTAAATCCGCCTCTGACTGCAGTAATTTAAATAAGTAATTTCAATAAGCATAATAAGCCTAGCGAACGGTTGTTATGAGTTCAACTCAACCTAAATTTGGTCATCTTTTATTTATCCTCCTCTGGGCCCCATAGGCCGCCATCTATTTCTGTGACGGTACTTCCGACCAGGCTTTTTCCCCCCATTTTTACGTTTATCATCATTAGGATTTTCGTTCTGCAAATCATTCCCTGGTTCAGAGTCAGCGTCAACATCAGACATTGCATCAACAGCATAAGATCTTGCGTCATCACAAAAATTTTGATGGACGACCAGTAGCAACATACCAATGATTAACACTAAACGACAGATTTAACAGAAAACTGTTTACACTGACTTCAATTCATTTCTTTATTTATACAAGACAAAAAGTGTTTGTCTAATTGACCGTTTCCCTCATTCAGTTATCTCTTCAGTACATAATACACCACAATGCAATGCAAAAAAAACCCGCCAAAAATGTCTTAATGAAGTAATGAAAGGTTTATACAGGAAACAAAACTCATATTTTCACTGTTATTTAGGGACAAACCACAACGTAATAAGAGCATTGGTGTTGTATGATGTATTAAAGAGATTACTGAACGAGAGGAACGTGCAATTTGCGTGGATATAAGACATGGCAGAATATATATCTACCTGATTCAAGCCAAGCTAGTTCCTCCTAGCTTCTCTAATGAAAAGTCTTATGAAAGGGTGGAAAAATTTACCGATTCACCTAAAAGGGGCTGGAAATCTTGAGACATTTAATAAGGATATTTAAGTGCTGCCATCCATGTACTGTAGATATAAGTGGTGTGGCTGATGTATCGTCAAATTTAGTTGTTAGTTTATTTTTTTTTTCACTTTTAAGTATATTAATCTATATACTAATAGCGAGTTGTGCATACCACTTTTATTTTAGAGAGTGATACATTTAGAAAAATTTCACGGTCATTTTCTCACGAAGAGCGCGTAAAACCACGCTGCTGCGAGAAGCGTTTTTTTCAGTATTAGTATATTAGTAGTAGCAAATGACGCGACGTGAATTTTTTGGCACGGGTAACATTGCATTGCATCCCCAATGGAACGCGACGTTTAGGGGCAAATATCTCGAGAACCGATGGGGATAACTGACGTTTTTGGGGTCCGCGATAATTTGGCAAAAGGGTGACGAAAAACAAATTGGGTCTAAAACTTTTTGGGGACGGGTGTGACGTCATCAAAATCTTTGATCGACGATATCTCCGTAACCGTAAGTCGTACACAGGCGATCCCATACATTTTCTTGATCAGCTTTTCGAGCTCTATAGCGTGGTACTACTTATCCGTTTCGATTGTGTGATTTTATTTTCGGTCACCCCTATATTGATAGGAAAATCACGGGATGGCGGTAGCTCCTGGGGAAAGTGAACCGGTAAAATGTTTTTACCCGGGATACTAGTCTATATACTAATAGCGAGTGTGCATACCACTTTTATTTTAGAGAGTGATACATTTAGAAAAATTTCACGGTCATTTTCTCACGAGGGGCGCGTAAAACCACGCTGCTGCGAGAAGCGTTTTTTCGGTATTTTCATTTGCGTATTAGTAATGGTCCAACTCCATCTTACGGGTTTTTTCATGTCGAAGGGTGTTATAGGGTAAATAAGACAACGAAAAGTCTCCACGGAGGAGGATGCAATGCAATGGTTTTTCGTTTGAAATATTCTCAACGATCATTTTTGTTTGGTGAAAAAGAAGAGAGAAGAAGTGTATTTGTTGTTTGTTTTAATTTCAAAAGCGAAGAATAGTATTGTTGTGAAAGAAAGTATTATTAAGTTTGCCACCCGTCGTATGATGCCGAATAGAAACGGGGTTTTTAAAACGTAAACAAATCTGATTTTGGTTTCGTAAAGATTGATTTGCAAGACGAACGATGAAATGAAACGAAGGATATTGTATTATTATTAAACGCGAATTAACGAGTGGAAGAAAGTAAGGTTTATTATAGCAGAACTGTACTGGAAAGTAAAGAACATCTTACTTATTTATGCTACAGTTATTAAATGGTTGCACAGAAGAAGTTGTCAAATGGTAGCAAATGGTTTTTAATTTCTTTCTTTTTGGCGGGATTGATCATTTTGTAAAGATGGAATTAACGAGTGGAAGTGCATATACATAAAAAAGTAAATGAAAACACGAACATATGGTGTTGTGTGTGCTGGAAAGCGAAGAAACTGAATTGAATTGAAGGATTGTTAACGAAGTGGCATCATTTTTTTTTACTTAAAAATGGTTGAGCCGTTGCGATTGGTTTCATGTCAACCATGTGGGATTATCAACATTATCAACATGTTTTGGAAGAGCTAAACTATTATTTCGGAGGGGTTTCTTTGCATTTGAAGCAGTAAATGGTTTTGTGTTACGCTGAGATATTATTTCTGATGTTGTTGTTGTTATATTTCAAGCGAATTTTTGTGGCTGTTTTCAAGAACGTTACAGCTCTCTCTCCCCCTCCCCCCCATAATGATGATTGAATATCTAACACCCCCTCTCCCCCTACACCCCACAGCACCAGCTGAAATTATAGTTTTTCATACTGTACTACACATCCTAGGGTTATTTCATCTTTCCTTTTATTTAAGCTATGTTTTTATTGCTATTATATATAATGTTGTTTGTTTTGTTAGTGGGGAAGGATGTAGTAGGAGCAGGGAGACCACTCAATGTCTTTACATATTAATCTTCACAATGATCACATCTACCTATTCTATGATGATTCTCTAAGTCATTCCTGTATCTATATCATATTTCTAATAATTTGGTACTGTTTTTTTGTTTGTTTGTTTGTTTGTTTGTTTCATTTGGTTAGTGGGTGGGGAGGGAGAGTGTGCAACATGTGATTTCTTTCAAAGTTGAACTTTTGCTGCATCATGTACATTTTAGGGGAACATACTGATTATCGTTACTGACTTTATGGATGTCATTTTGGAATCTGCAGCGTGAATTTAAGCCAAGGTTCTTATCTTGATCGTATAGTGGGAAAGTTTTGGCACATGATATTTATTTATCAGTGCTATTTTACATTTTGCAACCATTTGTTCTGTTTCTGATGATCAT
The DNA here is from genome assembly GCA_039566895.2 of Turritopsis rubra. Lineage (NCBI taxonomy): Eukaryota > Metazoa > Cnidaria > Hydrozoa > Anthoathecata > Oceaniidae > Turritopsis > Turritopsis rubra. The sequence goes on from CM077622.1 coordinate 6,538,644, forward strand.
GTACTTGCTTCTGTTATATCCGATTTCTTTCTTTTAATGTTAGAAAATTTAGTATAAATAAAAATAATAAACGAAGAAGAATGAATTTGCCAATCATGGTTTTAGATCATGGTACAAGCAATTGGGACAAATCATTTAATGAATTCATTAAAACAATATATTATTGCCATATTTATGTTGAAACGTTGGAGTGAGATGGTGTGGTTTCAATGATGATTGATTATCCCTGTCCTCTACCCATACCCACACCACTTACTATACCAAGAGAATTATAACTGACCATAACACATCCCAAGCTTTTTCAGATTTTCTTTTGTCCTTCGAGCAATGATTTTATTGCTATTATTCCTTAAAGTATATGCTGCTGATGTTTTGTTTGTTTTTCCTTTTGTTAGCGTGGGAGGGAGACCATTAAGATCATTCCATTTTGCTATATTTATATCTTATCATATTTCTTTCAATTTATCACTGTTTATGTTTTTGCTGACTTTACGTATGTCGTTTAGGAATCCCCAGGCTGAATTTAAGCTATGGTGCTTATCTTGGTTCTATAGTGGAAATGACAGGGTGCGTGATATTAAGTTACTCAGTGCTATTTTACATTCTAAGAGATTTTTTTCTGTTTCTGATGATCATGTATTTGCTTCTGTTCTATACGATTTCTTTCTTTTTAGATTTAGAAAATTTAATAAAACGGAATTTATGACCAAGGACAATGAATGTGCCAATCATGGTTTAACATCATGGTACAGCCGATTTTGTTAAATCATTTAATGAATTCATTGTGGAAAGACCCTTCGGTTGAAACCTGAGCAGGTATAATTTTTTTTATGATTCACATTTGATTCAGGTATCCCGTGCAAAGACAAATTTACGGTTTCACTCAATAGTTGGAAAATGTAACAGAAACATATTTAGGTTGCGTTTTTATATTTCTTATCATGGTGCGGTGAACTCATGGGAAAGTGAACCGTAAAATGTTTTTACACGGGATACTAGTCTATATACTAATAGCGAGTTGTGCATACCACTTTTATTTTAGAGAGTGATACATTTAGAAAAATTTCACGGTCATTTTCTCACGAGGGGCGCGTAAAACCACGCTGCTGCGAGAAGCGTTTTTCCGTATTTTTATTTGCGTATTAGTAATGGTCCAACTCCAACTTACGGTTTTTTTCATGTCGAAGGCTGTTGTAGGGTAAATAAGACGACGAAAGGTCTCCACGGAGGAGGATTCAATGCAATGGTTTTTCGTTTGAAATATTCTCAACGATCATTTTTGTTTGGTGAAAAAGAAGAGAGAAGAAGTGTATTTGTTGTTTGTTTTTATTTCAAAAGCGAAGAATGGTATTGTTGTGGAGAAAGTATTAGTATGTTTACTACCAGTGGTATGATGCAGAAAAGAAACGAGGGTTTTTAAAACGTAAATAAATCTGATTTTGTTTTCGTAAAGATTGATTTGCAAGACGAACGAAGAAATGAAACGAAGGATATTGTATTATTATTAAACGCGAATTAACGAGTGGAAGAAAGTAAGGTTTATAATAGCAGAAACGTGTACTGTACTGGAAAGTGAAGAACATCTTACTTATTTATGTTACAGTTATTAAATGGTTGCACAGAAGAAGTTGTCAAATGGTAGCAAATGGTTTTTAATTTCTTTCTTTTTGGCGGGATTGATCGTTTTGTAAAGATGGAATTAACGAGTGGAAGTGCATATACATAAAAAAGTAAATGAAAACACGAACATATGCTGTTGTGTGTGCTGGAAAACGAAGAAACTGAATTGAATTGAAGGATTGTTAACAAAGTGGCATTAATTTTTTTACTTAAAAATGGTTGCGCCGTTGCGATTGGTTTCATGTCAACCATGTGGGATTATCAACATTATCAACATGTTTTGGAAGAGCTAAACTATTATTTCGGCGGGGTTTCTTTGCATGTGAAGCAGTAAATGGTTTTGTGTTACGCTGAGATATTATTTCTGATGTTGTTGTTGTTATATTTCAAGCGAATTTTTGTGGCTGTTTTCAAGAACGTTACAGCTCTCTCTCCCCCTCCCCCCCATAATGATGATTGAATATCTAACACCCCCTCTTCCCATACACCCCACAGCACCAGCTGAAATTATAGTTTTTCATACTGTACTACAAATCCTAGGGTTATTTCATCTATCCTTTTATTTAAGCTATGTTTTTATTGCTATTATATATAATGTTGTTTGTTTTGTTAGTGGGGAAGGATGTAGTAGGAGCAGGGAGACCACTCAATGTCTTTACATATTAATCTTCACAATGATCACATCTACCTATTCTATGATGATTCTCTAAGTCATTCCTGTATCTATATCATATTTCTAATAATTTGGTACTGTTTTTTTGTTTGTTTGTTTGTTTGTTTGTTTCATTTGGTTAGTGGGTGGGGAGGGAGAGTGTGCAACATGTGATTTCTTTCAAAGTTGAACTTTTGCTGCATCGTGTACATTTTAGGGGAACATACTGATTATCGTTACTGGCTTTATGTATGTCAATTTGGAATCCGCAGCCTGAATTTAAGCCATGGTTCTTATGTTGATCGTATAGTGGGAAAGTTTCGGCACATGATATTTATTTATCAGTGCTATTTTACATTCTGCAACCATTTGTTCTGTTTCTGATGATCATGTACTTGCTTCTGTTATATACAATTTCTTTCTTTTAATATTAGAAAATTTAGTATAAATAAAAATAATGACGAAGAAGAATGAATTTCCCAATCATGGTTTTAAATCATAGTACAAGCGTTTGGAAGAAATCATTTAATGAATTCATTAAAACAATATATTATTGCCATATTTATGTTGAAACTTTGGAGCGAGATGGTGTGGTTTCAATGATGATTGATTATCCCTGTCCTCTACCCCTACCCACACCACTTACTATACCAAGAGAATTATAAACAACAATTATTGACCACAACACATCCCAAGCTTTTTCAGATTTTCTTTTGTCCTTCAAGCAATGATTTTATTGCTATTATTTCTTAAAGTATATGCTGCTGATTTGTTGTTTGTTTTTTCTTTTGTTAGCGTGGGATTAAGATCATTCCATTTTGCTGTATCTATATCTTATCATATTTCTTTCAATTTATCACTGTTTGTGTTTTTGTTTGTTGACTTTATGTATGTCGTTTAGGAATCCCCAGGCTGAATTTAAGCTATGGTGCTTATCTTGGTTCTATAGTGGAAATAACAGGGCGTGTGATAATTAGTGACTTAGTGATATTTTACATTCTAAGAGATTTTTTTCTGTTTCTGATGATCATGTATTTGCTTCTGTTCTATATGATATCTTTCTATTTAGATTTAGAAAATTTAATAAAATGGAATATATGACCAAGGAGAATGAATGTGCCAATCATGGTTTAACTTGATGGTACAAGCGATTTTGATAAATCATTTAATGAATTCATGGTGGAAAGACCCTTCGGTTGAATCCTGAGCAGGTATAATTTTTTTATGATTCACATTTGATTCAGGTATCCCGTGCAAAGACAATTTTACGGTTTCACTCAATAGTTGGAAAATGTAACAGAAACATATTTAGGTTGCATTTTTATATTTCTTATCAAGATTCTTGGGAGTGGAACCGTAAAATGTTTTTACACGGGATACTAGTCTATATACTAATAGCGAGTTGTGCATAATAAATTTAGTTCGGTCAGTGTGAATAAAAGGACTGGGAACGAAATGTTCGTATGGAAAATGTTATGATTGACATTTTAGATCGTGCGTAAATGAGTTGTCGAGATATAGACGATATTAGTATTATAGGAGTAGCGCGACGTCAGTGGGCACATTGCATTGCACCCTAAATAGAACGCGATTTTCAGGGGCAAATATCTCGAGAACCAATGGGAATAACTGACGTCGCTTTGGGCGCGCGATATTGGCGGTGGGGTGTCGAAAACATTTGGGTCTAAAACTTTTTGGGGACGGGTGTGACGTCATCACAATTTTTGATGGACAATATCTCCGTAACGGTAAGTCGTACACAGACGATCCCATACATTTTCTTGATCAGGTTTTCGAGCTCTACAACTTATGGATATCTATTCTTTTGAATTGTGTGATTTTATTTTTCGTCCTGCCATATTGTAAGAGAGAGGGTAAGCACGGGGGTTGGGGTCAGTAACTCATGGGGAAAGTGAACCGGTAAAATGTTTTTACCCGGGATACTAGTCTATATACTAATAGCGAGTTGTGCATACCACTTTTATTTTAGAGGGTGATACATTTATAAAAAATTTATGGTCATTTTCTCACGAGGGGCGCGTAAAACCACGCTGCTGCGACAAGCGTTTTTTCAATATTAGTATATTAGTAGTTGCTAATGACGCAACATGAAATTTTTGGCATGGGGGACATTGCATTGCGTCCCCAATGGAACGCGACGTTTAGGGGCAAATATCTCGAGAACCGATGGGGATAACTGACGTTTTTGGGGTCCGCAATATTGGGCGATGGGGCGACGAAAAAAAAAAAAAGTGTCTAAAACGTTTTTGGGGACGGGTGTGACGTCATTAAGATCTTTGATCCACGATATCTTGGTAACGGCAAGTTGTACACAGACGAACCCATACATTTTTTTGATCAGCATTTCGAGTTCTATAGCGTGGTACTACTTATCCTTTTGGATTGCCTGATTTTATTTTCGGTCACCCCTAAACTGATGGAAAAATCACGGGATGGTGGTAACTCAAGGGGAATGTGAACTGGTAAAATGTTTTTACCCGGGATACTAGTCTTCTTATACTAATACGCAATCTTGCTTTTTTCTTACCTAACTTTGAAAGAAAGAACTTTCGGAAAATTTTCTCGGGAAGTTCGTCAATGGATATTTGTTTATGTTTTTTCCGTATTAGTATAAGGCACTCCGGTTTAGTGCTTATAATTGTTTTATGATATGAAATACGTTAGGGAACACATGATATAGCATCTCAGGCGGAGACTTCGAATTACAATCGAACGTAGCAGCTATTGACAACGAATGATAAATAGTCGTTTGAAGAAAAAAGAAGCGTTTGTTTACATTTTTTAATACAAAGTAATAATAAGAAACATGCAGTTTTTATTACGAAGAATAGTTTTTACACATTTACGACTTATGTTGTGTAATGTTGAAGGTTGAAGACGTATCAAACGGCATTTTATCCTATCTCGGTTTGTTTTTTTAGATTTCCAAAGAAAAAAAAAGAAAATTTAGTAAAAACTGTGTTGAGCATGGTATTTTTTAGTACAATGTTAGAAAGAAGAAAGTCAAGAAGGAATAAAAGATTAGAGATTTGATTAATCTGTTGGTTTCGGCCGTGAGTAAAATTAGTTAATACCGATGGCGTTTTTCTAATTGGAGATCTTTCTGTTCCTGGAATTTATAAAGAAAGAACTTTGAAGAAACTTCAGCTTTGAAGAAAGAAACATTATTTGGAGGTATGATTCTTTTTAGGATTTAGTTAATACCTTATATCGTATATATGTAAATCTGTATACACTCCAAAAGTTAATTTTGCGTGGGTAGTTTAGTGTGTGAGTGAGATATTTCACAATTTGTGAATAATTTTTCTGAGATTTAGCATTGATAATTATGAATAGGTTTACCACAAAGACTGAAAGAATTTTTGGTTGACAATAAAGATAGAAAGTGGAAAGAATTAAGAATTGGTTAGGATTCAGAAGTCGAAAAAATACAGCCTTTTATTTAAATTTTCTTATTTTCTTAATTTTTTTTTGTAGCAAGTTGTTTGAGGGACTTGGAACTATGACGTCATTATCATGACGTTAAAATATATTGCCGACTACATGTCGGTCACAAGTGAATTTGTGTGCAATTTTTCGCTGGGCTTAATATATATGACATTAAACGCATAATTATTGCTTTAACTGTTGCCATTTGGGCCCATATTGGCTTTGAGTTATGGCTCAAATTGATTTCTTCAGTAAAACTTTACATTAAATATGATTCGACGTAAAGATGTAATAACATTTTTAACAAAAAAAATTCTTCCGTGTTCCGTGAATTCTATTTTTGGCGACAAAGAAAGGAGAAATCAATAGTTTTACCTCGGGTAAAAAATTCATGAATAGATGAAAGATTTTAGGGCGGCGTTTTGGACTGCGTTTTTGTATTTCATAGAGTTATTATCAAATGGTTAGTATAGCGTGTAAAAACATCTTATTGGGAAAGATGTAAAAACAATTTACACGGTATACTAGTATATTATATATTATTCTTGCTTTTTATTATGTTTGTTGGTATTAATTACCTTATTCTAGAAAATTAAGGCGGTTTTTAAAAATTCCGCGTTAATATCATATACCTTAATTTCCCCCAACACTGATTTAATAATATCATAAGGCGTTAATAATATCATAAGGCGTTAATTTTGTATGTGTACTATTGCAATGTTTTTCAAATAAAAAACGTTTTACAGAAAAAAATCAAAAAGTGTCAAAAACGTTCACATAATGTCCATGATTGTGTTACGTTAATAGTTATATATATAAAAAACTACTGGTTGCGTTAAGAAACTAAATATTCTTGTGGTTTTTTTGGGGTTAATTTCATACATTTTAAAATCTATTTGTTGTAACCGCGTTAATTTCATTCAAAAACTAAAGGCAAAGTTGGTCAACCGCATTAATTTCTTTCGCGCTAATTTCATAGCGCGTTAATTTCCTGGAAAAAGGTAGTTGTTAAACCATTGTAAACGACCAACATTAAAATTGACTGTGACCAACTTTACAAGGATTAACCTGACATTTTCTAAGTTGGTTTGTAACTGGTCAAATTAATAGATTCTTCATGAATTGCTTTTCCAAATAATGTTTCTCTCTATAAAAAGAAAAAAGGTTTCACTTACAATATTTGGCTTCCATTGTAGCTTTTGTTTTAGCAACTGCAAAAAACTGAATTATGAGATCACGAAGCAAAAGTTGCATTATCACGCTTCGCTGAACTCCATTGAACTCTATTATTTATATTTTTCACGCTACCGCATCTCTAATGAACCATATCATCTGATCTTTCGTTTTACTCTTTGCATCATGCAATCTGGGCATATGGGCATATGTACAAATTTTGCAAAGAGTCATTAATTCTTATAGAAGCTATAATTTCTCCTACCTTTTACATTGTCCCCGTTTCTTATAGTGTTTGGTAAAAACAATGCACGTCTCAAAAAATCACTGCCTAACCCCAAAGTTTGGGCTATAACTCAAGTTTGAATCTGAATTGAAGAAAAACAAATAATTTCACTGTTTCGGGGTATGGCTGGGCTTTCTCTCATGCGAAAAATGATATTTAATGGTTTCTTTGTAAAAAGCTCAAATATTTTGACCGAAAATTAATTAATGATTTTATACAATTTTAAAGTACTCGATAATACCTTTAATTTGATACGTCATTTCCTAAAATATCCGATGAGTAGATCACAAATGGCATTCATTTATGTAATAAGTGCAAATTTTATTGACATTTTATTGGGGAAGGAAAGAGGCTATTTGTGTTAGTGTTTTCATAGAGAAATTTTCTACTTTCGCATGTTTTGTCGCACTGGATTTTACTGCCATCCCCTTAAGTATGACAGTTTGATTGCTTTTTTAGAATGAGTTGCCGCTTTTCTATTTCAAGCGAATTGTCTCAAATGGGCTCCACCCTCCAACAAACGCTGCACCGATTCTTCAATTGTTACCGCAGATGCAATAATTGAATAACGCCTTCTAACAAGCGCCTCTGTAAAGATGGGGGAAGAATGAGAATTACTTTTGAAAGAAAGTACTACTACAAAACTTTAAGAGATCAATAAATTGTGTAGAAAGATGTTTGACTGCCAACAAATGCAATTCACTTGAAACACGAGGTCATTCAGAAACAACACTTGGGCCAAAATTATCTGGCTGTTGTATTATGTATTATGTTTCAATAAGAAGCTGCGAAAAGCCTGATACCCGCTTAAGGTCAGTTTCCATTCAGCATTACCACCCGCTCGGGCAAAAGAACGCAAGTGACGTCAACGCATGCGCAATGAAACTGGAACATTTATCGAGCCGGCGGATGCAGTCAGAAAAATCAACGCTCGTCCACTTCTTAAATTTTTAATCTCGTTTTATCCGCCTATCAATATCAACCAATCAAATTTGAGATAACTCAATAATAACTTTTTTTCTGAGCAACAACGACTTCTTCTTGTTTTGTCTTGGAAACCTTTTTAAAGATTTTTTTAATGCGCGCACTGAATGGAATGGAAATACACCTTTCTCGAATTTCTGTTTAAGGGCCGTGTTTTTGTCTAGTAGGTACATCTGGCCTCGTTTTAGATAACAAAATTGTCTCTAAGCATTCTACAGGGAGTTTAAGTAATAGAGATAATTACTAAGTAATAAGGTTAAAATATTATCGAAACAATATATTTAATTGAAACGACGTTCGGTGTATTAACACGGCCAAAACATGGTGTTTACATAGAAACTCGGGAAAGATGTATTAAAATGTACGCTCGATTGTGTTACGATCGGTGACAAACGGTGAGTGAAAACTGACCTGAACCTGTGCGATGATGAGATCGAACATGTGGCATACGTAATCAGACTTTAAGATTTTGTTTGTAATTGAATTTTTTTATTTGCTTGTACCATTAGGTTCCCTTGCGAAGTTAAATACCAAGAAAGAGATCATTTTTCATGGTCGCTATTTTCGGTTTACATTTCTTCGTTTATTCAATCCGACTTTAATAAAAGTACATAACATAATGGTTTACGGACATTGTTACATAAGTCAGGGTAAACTATACACTCTGTGGGGGAGTGTTTCCTGTAGAAATGGCAAGCAATAAAACCTGCTGTTTCAATAAAAACACACTCGTCCACAGAGACTTTTTGCGGAAAAACGCAAACGTATCTTAAGTTTTAATTTAAATTTAATCCTGCTAATTGGAGAGACATGTTTTTGAATATTTTTTGCACGAAAACATAATGGTTAGTGTTTCGAAAGGAGATATTTATTAAGGTCATCATGCAGATGCTGTGTTTGATATCGGAAATCATTAAGAATGCAGAAATTTAAAACTGCATTATAAAAATCATTGAAAGCAAACAAAAATGGGTGATCGCTATTTGAAACATTTATAATAATGGCGAAAACCGGCCAGGTACACTTTTTGGTTTCCACCCTATGACTGTTATTGTTATTGTTATCTTTCCACCCTATTCAGAGGCAGATGTAGAAGGTATGTCGAAATTTGTGGAGGAGAATGTTAGCTATTAAGCCATAAAAAATACAAAAACGTGCAAATAATCCCATTGGTGTTCCTCCACAATTTTTGGCATACCCTAGATGCTATTTCTTACTTTCACAAGACACGTGGAATGAAAAAGGTAGCCATTTTGAAATAACCAACTCAATTGATTTTAACTAAAAGAATCCCATACTTAGATTCTGCCAACAAAACCCTCTAAAAAAAACAACGTATTGAAATAACTACAGCGATCATAAACGACAATGTAATTCTTTTTGCGCAGTAATTTATCTTCATAAAACATGAAGTGTATCTTTCATCACAAGAAAATAAATTCAACCCCATTTTAAGTTTAAGTGATATTCTTGTTCATCCGTTATAAGGTATGAATCCCCCCTTCCTTTTCTTCTTCTTCTTCTTGTTATTTCCACGTTTATCTTTTTTTGCATTGTCGTCCTGTAAAGGATTGCCTTGTTCCATGCCAGCGTCGACACCTGACGTTGCATCAACAGCATTAGAACTTGTGTCAACACAAAGATTTTGATTGACGACCAGTAGCAGCATACCAATGATTAACACTGAAAGAAAGAAAAGTTAACACAAGCTTGGTTTCAGAGATTTTATAACGGGAATACTGATAAATAACCACACTCTCGTTGTGAAAAAAAGTATTCTCCTTGCAAAAGCTTGAGGATAACATTTCTTCCCAGGAAAAAAGTACTCCCTGTGAAGCCTACCCAATGCACAACAGAAAATACAATGTTTTATCTACAGAAATTTGCCTAAATACATGGTTAGTTGAGAACAGATAGACTGAATGAAATCAAAATTGAAAGATTGGAAAGACATACAGATTTGAAAAGCATTGAAATATTTTGTCAGAAATAAGAGTTAACCGCAGAATATTTTGAAAGATAAAGGCGGAATAAAAGTGTGAATAAAAGGACTGGGAAAGAAATGTTCGTATGGAAAATGTTATGATTGACATTTTAGATCGTGCGTAAATGAGTTGTCGAGATATAGACGATATTAGTATTATAGGAGTAGCGCGACGTCAGTGGGCACATTGCATTGCACCCTAAATAGAACGCGATTTTCAGGGGCAAATATCTCGAGAACCTATGGGAATAACTGACGTCGCTTTGGGCGCGCGATATTGGCGGTGGGGTGTCGAAAACATTTGGGTCTAAAACTTTTTGGAGACGGGTGTGACGTCATCACAATTTTTGATGGACAATATCTCCGTAACGGTAAGTCGTACACAGACGATCCCATACATTTTCTTGATCAGGTTTTCGAGCTCTACAACTTAGTGATATCTATTCTTTTGAATTGTGTGATTTTATTTTTCGTCCTGCCATATTGTAAGAGAGAGGGTAAGCACGGGGGTTGGGGTCAGTAACTCATGGGGAAAGTGAACCGGTAAAATGTTTTTACCCGGGATACTAGTCTATATACTAATAGCGAGTTGTGCATACCACTTTTATTTTAGAGGGTGATACATTTATAAAAAATTCATGGTCATTTTCTCACGAGGGGCGCGTAAAACCACGCTGCTGCGACAAGCGTTTTTTCAATATTAGTATATTAGTAGTGGCTAATGACGCAACATGAAATTTTTGGCATGGGGGACATTGCATTGCGTCCCCAATGGAACGCGACGTTTAGGGGCAAATATCTCGAGAACCGATGGGGATAACTGACGTTTTTGGGGTCCGCAATATTGGGCGATGGGTCGACGAAAAAAAAATTGGGTCTAAAACGTTTTTGGGGACGGGTGCGACGTCATTAAGATCTTTGATCCACGATATCTTGGTAACGGCAAGTCGTACACAGACGAACCCATACATTTTTTTGATCAGCATTTCGAGTTCTATAGCGTGGTACTACTTATCCTTTTGGATTGCCTGATTTTATTTTCGGTCACCCCTAAACTGATGGAAAAATCACGGGATGGTGGTAACTCAAGGGGAAAGTGAACTGGTAAAATGTTTTTACCCGGGATACTAGTCTTCTTATACTAATACGCAATCTTGCTTTTTTCTTACCTAACTTTGAAAGAAAGAACTTTCGGAAAATTTTCTTGGGAAGTTCGTCAATGGATATTTGTTTATGTTTTTTCCGTATTAGTATAAGGCACTCCGGTTTAGTGCTTATAATTGTTTTATGATATGAAATACGTTAGGGAACACATGATATAGCATCTCAGGCGGAGACTTCGAATTACAATCGAACGTAGCAGCTATTGACAACAAATGATAAATAGTCGTTTGAAGAAAAAAGAAGCGTTTGTTTACATTTTTTAATACAAAGTAATAATAAGAAACATGCAGTTTTTATTACGAAGAATAGTTTTTACACATTTACGACTTATGTTGTGTAATGTTGAAGGTTGAAGACGTATCAAACGGCATTTTATCCTATCTCGGTTTGTTTTTTTAGATTTCCAAAGAAAAAAAAAGAAAATTTAGTAAAAACTGTGTTGAGCATGGTATTTTTTAGTACAATGTTAGAAAGAAGAAAGTCAAGAAGGAATAAAAGATTAGAGATTTGATTAATCTGTTGGTTTCGGCCGTGAGTAAAATTAGTTAATACCGATGGCGTTTTTCTAATTGGAGATCTTTCTGTTCCTGGAATTTATAAAGAAAGAACTTTGAAGAAACTTCAGCTTTGAAGAAAGAAACATTATTTGGAGGTATGATTCTTTTTAGGATTTAGTTAATACCTTATATCGTATATATGTAAATCTGTTTACACACTGTATACAATAATTTTTCTGAGATTTAGCATTGATAATTATGAATAGGTTTACCACAAAGACTGAAAGAATTTTTGGTTGACAATAAAGATAGAAAGTGGAAAGAATTAAGAATTGGTTAGGATTCAGAAGTCGAAAAAATACAGCCTTTTATTTAAATTTTCTTATTTTCTTAATTTTTTTTTGTAGCAAGTTGTTTGAGGGACTTGGAACTATGACGTCATTATCATGACGTTAAAATATATTGCCGACTACATGTCGGTCACAATTGAATTTGTGTGCAATTTTTCGCTGGGCTTAATATATATGACATTAAACGCATAATTATTGCTTTAACTGTTGCCATTTGGGCCCATATTGGCTTTGAGTTATGGCTCAAATTGATTTCTTCAGTAAAACTTTACATTAAATATGATTCGACGTAAAGATGTAATAACATTTTTAACAAAGAAAATTCTTCCGTGTTCCGTGAATTCTATTTTTGGCGACAAAAAAAGGAGACATCAATAGTTTTACCTCGGGTAAAAAATTCATGAATAGATGAAAGATTTTAGGGCGGCGTTTTGGACTGCGTTTTTGTATTTCATAGAGTTATTATCAAATGGTTAGTATAGCGTGTAAAAACATCTTATTGGGAAAGATGTAAAAAAAATTTACACGGTATACTAGTATATTATATATTATTCTTGCTTTTTATTATGTTTGTTGGTATTAATTACCTTATTCTAGAAAATTAAGGCGGTTTTTAAAAATTCCGCGTTAATATCATATACCTTAATTTCCCCCAACACTGATTTAATAATATCATAAGGCGTTAATAATATCATAAGGCGTTAATAATATCATAAGGCGTTAATTTTGTATGTGTACTATTGCATTGTTTTTCAAATAAAAAACGTTTTACAGAAAAAAATCAAAAAGTGTCAAAAACGTTCACATAATGTCCATGATTGTGTTACGTTAATAGTTATATATATAAAAAACTACTGGTTGCGTTAAGAAACTAAATATTCTTGTGGTTTTTTTGGGGTTAATTTCATACATTTTAAAATCTATTTGTTGTAACCGCGTTAATTTCATTCAAAAACTAAAGGCAAAGTTGGTCAACCGCATTAATTTCTTTCGCGCTAATTTCATAGCGCGTTAATTTCCTGGAAAAAGGTAGTTGTTAAACCATTGTAAACGACCAACATTAAAATTGACTGTGACCAACTTTACAAGGATTAACCTGACATTTTCTAAGTTGGTTTGTAACTGGTCAAATTAATAGATTCTTCATGAATTGCTTTTCCAAATAATGTTTCTCTCTATAAAAAGAAAAAAGGTTTCACTTACAATATTTGGCTTCCATTGTAGCTTTTGTTTCAGCAACTGCAAAAAACTGAATTATGAGATCACGAAGCAAAAGTTGCATTATCACGCTTCGCTGAACTCCATTGAACTCTATTATTTATATTTTTCACGCTACCGCATTTCTAATGAACCATATCATCTGATCTTTCGTTTTACTCTTTGCATCATGCAATCTGGGCATATGGGCATATGTACAAATTTTGCAAAGAGTCATTAATTCTTATAGAAGCTATAATTTCTCCTACCTTTTACATTGTCCCCGTTTCTTATAGTGTTTGGTAAAAACAATGCACGTCTCAAAAAATCACTGCCTAACCCCAAAGTTTGGGCTATAACTCAAGTTTGAATCTGAATTGAAGAAAAACAAATAATTCCACTGTGTCGGGGTATGGCTGGGCTTTCTCTCATGCGAAAAATGATATTTAATGGTTTCTTTGTAAAAAGCTCAAATATTTTGACCGAAAATTAATTAATGATTTTATACAATTTTAAAGTACTCGATAATACCTTTAATTTGATACGTCATTTCCTAAAATATCCGATGAGTAGATCACAAATGGCATTCATTTATGTAATAAGTGCAAATTTTATTGACATTTTATTGGGGAAGGAAAGAGGCTATTTGTGTTAGTGTTTTCATAGAGAAATTTTCTACTTTCGCATGTTTTGTCGCACTGGATTTTACTGCCATCCCCTTAAGTATGACAGTTTGATTGCTTTTTTAGAATGAGTTGCCGCTTTTCTATTTCAAGCGAATTGTCTCAAATGGGCTCCACCCTCCAACAAACGCTGCACCGATTCTTCAATTGTTACCGCAGATGCAATAATTGAATAACGCCTTCTAACAAGCGCCTCTGTAAAGATGGGGGAAGAATGAGAATTACTTTTGAAAGAAAGTACTACTACAAAACTTTAAGAGATCAATAAATTGTGTAGAAAGATGTTTGACTGCCAACAAATGCAATTCACTTGAAACACGAGGTCATTCAGAAACAACACTTGGGCCAAAATTATCTGGCTGTTGTATTATGTATTATGTTTCAATAAGAAGCTGCGAAAAGCCTGATACCCGCTTAAGGTCAGTTTCCATTCAGCATTACCACCCGCTCGGGCAAAAGAACGCAAGTGACGTCAACGCATGCGCAATGAAACTGGAACATTTATCGAGCCGGCGGATGCAGTCAGAAAAATCAACGCTCGTCCACTTCTTAAATTTTTAATCTCGTTTTATCCGCCTATCAATATCAACCAATCAAATTTGAGATAACTCAATAATAACTTTTTTTCTGAGCAACAACGACTTCTTCTTGTTTTGTCTTGGAAACCTTTTTAAAGATTTTTTTAATGCGCGCACTGAATGGAATGGAAATACACCTTTCTCGAATTTCTGTTTAAGGGCCGTGTTTTTGTCTAGTAGGTACATCTGGCCTCGTTTTAGATAACAAAATTGTCTCTAAGCATTCTACAGGGAGTTTAAGTAATAGAGATAATTACTAAGTAATAAGGTTAAAATATTATCGAAACAATATATTTAATTGAAACGACGTTCGGTGTATTAACACGGCCAAAACATGGTGTTTACATAGAAACTCGGGAAAGATGTATTAAAATGTACGCTCGATTGTGTTACGATCGGTGACAAACGGTGAGTGAAAACTGACCTGAACCTGTGCGATGATGAGATCGAACATGTGGCATACGTAATCAGACTTTAAGATTTTGTTTGTAATTGAATTTTTTTATTTGCTTGTACCATTAGGTTCCCTTGCGAAGTTAAATACCAAGAAAGAGATCATTTTTCATGGTCGCTATTTTCGGTTTACATTTCTTCGTTTATTCAATCCGACTTTAATAAAAGTACATAACATAATGGTTTACGGACATTGTTACATAAGTCAGGGTAAACTATACACTCTGTGGGGGAGTGTTTCCTGTAGAAATGGCAAGCAATAAAACCTGCTGTTTCAATAAAAACACACTCGTCCACAGAGACTTTTTGCGGAAAAACGCAAACGTATCTTAAGTTTTAATTTAAATTTAATCCTGCTAATTGGAGAGACATGTTTTTGAATATTTTTTGCACGAAAACATAATGGTTAGTGTTTCGAAAGGAGATATTTATTAAGGTCATCATGCAGATGCTGTGTTTGATATCGGAAATCATTAAGAATGCAGAAATTTAAAACTGCATTATAAAAATCATTGAAAGCAAACAAAAATGGGTGATCGCTATTTGAAACATTTATAATAATGGCGAAAACCGGCCAGGTACACTTTTTGGTTTCCACCCTATGACTGTTATTGTTATTGTTATCTTTCCACCCTATTCAGAGGCAGATGTAGAAGGTATGTCGAAATTTGTGGAGGAGAATGTTAGCTATTAAGCCATAAAAAATACAAAAACGTGCAAATAATCCCATTGGTGTTCCTCCACAATTTTTGGCATACCCTAGATGCTATTTCTTACTTTCACAAGACACGTGGAATGAAAAAGGTAGCCATTTTGAAATAACCAACTCAATTGATTTTAACTAAAAGAATCCCATACTTAGATTCTGCCAACAAAACCCTCTAAAAAAACAACGTATTGAAATAACTACAGCGATCATAAACGACAATGTAATTCTTTTTGCGCAGTAATTTATCTTCATAAAACATGAAGTGTATCTTTCATCACAAGAAAATAAATTCAACCCCATTTTAAGTTTAAGTGATATTCTTGTTCATCCGTTATAAGGTATGAATCCCCCCTTCCTTTTCTTCTTCTTCTTCTTGTTATTTCCACGTTTATCTTTTTTTGCATTGTCGTCCTGTAAAGGATTGCCTTGTTCCATGCCAGCGTCGACACCTGACGTTGCATCAACAGCATTAGAACTTGTGTCAACACAAAGATTTTGATTGACGACCAGTAGCAGCATACCAATGATTAACACTGAAAGAAAGAAAAGTTAACACAAGCTTGGTTTCAGAGATTTTATAACGGGAATACTGATAAATAACCACACTCTCGTTGTGAAAAAAAGTATTCTCCTTGCAAAAGCTTGAGGATAACATTTCTTCCCAGGAAAAAAGTACTCCCTGTGAAGCCTACCCAATGCACAACAGAAAATACAATGTTTTATCTACAGAAATTTGCCTAAATACATGGTTAGTTGAGAACAGATAGACTGAATGAAATCAAAATTGAAAGATTGGAAAGACATACAGATTTGAAAAGCATTGAAATATTTTGTCAGAAATAAGAGTTAACCGCAGAATATTTTGAAAGATAAAGGCGGAATAAAAGTGTGAATAAAAGGACTGGGAAAGAAATGTTCGTATGGAAAATGTTATGATTGACATTTTAGATCGTGCGTAAATGAGTTGTCGAGATATAGACGATATTAGTATTATAGGAGTAGCGCGACGTCAGTGGGCACATTGCATTGCACCCTAAATAGAACGCGATTTTCAGGGGCAAATATCTCGAGAACCTATGGGAATAACTGACGTCGCTTTGGGCGCGCGATATTGGCGGTGGGGTGTCGAAAACATTTGGGTCTAAAACTTTTTGGAGACGGGTGTGACGTCATCACAATTTTTGATGGACAATATCTCCGTAACGGTAAGTCGTACACAGACGATCCCATACATTTTCTTGATCAGGTTTTCGAGCTCTACAACTTAGTGATATCTATTCTTTTGAATTGTGTGATTTTATTTTTCGTCCTGCCATATTGTAAGAGAGAGGGTAAGCACGGGGGTTGGGGTCAGTAACTCATGGGGAAAGTGAACCGGTAAAATGTTTTTACCCGGGATACTAGTCTATATACTAATAGCGAGTTGTGCATACCACTTTTATTTTAGAGGGTGATACATTTATAAAAAATTCATGGTCATTTTCTCACGAGGGGCGCGTAAAACCACGCTGCTGCGACAAGCGTTTTTTCAATATTAGTATATTAGTAGTGGCTAATGACGCAACATGAAATTTTTGGCATGGGGGACATTGCATTGCGTCCCCAATGGAACGCGACGTTTAGGGGCAAATATCTCGAGAACCGATGGGGATAACTGACGTTTTTGGGGTCCGCAATATTGGGCGATGGGTCGACGAAAAAAAAATTGGGTCTAAAACGTTTTTGGGGACGGGTGCGACGTCATTAAGATCTTTGATCCACGATATCTTGGTAACGGCAAGTCGTACACAGACGAACCCATACATTTTTTTGATCAGCATTTCGAGTTCTATAGCGTGGTACTACTTATCCTTTTGGATTGCCTGATTTTATTTTCGGTCACCCCTAAACTGATGGAAAAATCACGGGATGGTGGTAACTCAAGGGGAAAGTGAACTGGTAAAATGTTTTTACCCGGGATACTAGTCTTCTTATACTAATACGCAATCTTGCTTTTTTCTTACCTAACTTTGAAAGAAAGAACTTTCGGAAAATTTTCTTGGGAAGTTCGTCAATGGATATTTGTTTATGTTTTTTCCGTATTAGTATAAGGCACTCCGGTTTAGTGCTTATAATTGTTTTATGATATGAAATACGTTAGGGAACACATGATATAGCATCTCAGGCGGAGACTTCGAATTACAATCGAACGTAGCAGCTATTGACAACAAATGATAAATAGTCGTTTGAAGAAAAAAGAAGCGTTTGTTTACATTTTTTAATACAAAGTAATAATAAGAAACATGCAGTTTTTATTACGAAGAATAGTTTTTACACATTTACGACTTATGTTGTGTAATGTTGAAGGTTGAAGACGTATCAAACGGCATTTTATCCTATCTCGGTTTGTTTTTTTAGATTTCCAAAGAAAAAAAAAGAAAATTTAGTAAAAACTGTGTTGAGCATGGTATTTTTTAGTACAATGTTAGAAAGAAGAAAGTCAAGAAGGAATAAAAGATTAGAGATTTGATTAATCTGTTGGTTTCGGCCGTGAGTAAAATTAGTTAATACCGATGGCGTTTTTCTAATTGGAGATCTTTCTGTTCCTGGAATTTATAAAGAAAGAACTTTGAAGAAACTTCAGCTTTGAAGAAAGAAACATTATTTGGAGGTATGATTCTTTTTAGGATTTAGTTAATACCTTATATCGTATATATGTAAATCTGTTTACACACTGTATACAATAATTTTTCTGAGATTTAGCATTGATAATTATGAATAGGTTTACCACAAAGACTGAAAGAATTTTTGGTTGACAATAAAGATAGAAAGTGGAAAGAATTAAGAATTGGTTAGGATTCAGAAGTCGAAAAAATACAGCCTTTTATTTAAATTTTCTTATTTTCTTAATTTTTTTTTGTAGCAAGTTGTTTGAGGGACTTGGAACTATGACGTCATTATCATGACGTTAAAATATATTGCCGACTACATGTCGGTCACAATTGAATTTGTGTGCAATTTTTCGCTGGGCTTAATATATATGACATTAAACGCATAATTATTGCTTTAACTGTTGCCATTTGGGCCCATATTGGCTTTGAGTTATGGCTCAAATTGATTTCTTCAGTAAAACTTTACATTAAATATGATTCGACGTAAAGATGTAATAACATTTTTAACAAAAAAAATTCTTCCGTGTTCCGTGAATTCTATTTTTGGCGACAAAAAAAGGAGACATCAATAGTTTTACCTCGGGTAAAAAATTCATGAATAGATGAAAGATTTTAGGGCGGCGTTTTGGACTGCGTTTTTGTATTTCATAGAGTTATTATCAAATGGTTAGTATAGCGTGTAAAAACATCTTATTGGGAAAGATGTAAAAACAATTTACACGGTATACTAGTATATTATATATTATTCTTGCTTTTTATTATGTTTGTTGGTATTAATTACCTTATTCTAGAAAATTAAGGCGGTTTTTAAAAATTCCGCGTTAATATCATATACCTTAATTTCCCCCAACACTGATTTAATAATATCATAAGGCGTTAATAATATCATAAGGCGTTAATTTTGTATGTGTACTATTGCAATGTTTTTCAAATAAAAAACGTTTTACAGAAAAAAATCAAAAAGTGTCAAAAACGTTCACATAATGTCCATGATTGTGTTACGTTAATAGTTATATATATAAAAAACTACTGGTTGCGTTAAGAAACTAAATATTCTTGTGGTTTTTTTGGGGTTAATTTCATACATTTTAAAATCTATTTGTTGTAACCGCGTTAATTTCATTCAAAAACTAAAGGCAAAGTTGGTCAACCGCATTAATTTCTTTCGCGCTAATTTCATAGCGCGTTAATTTCCTGGAAAAAGGTAGTTGTTAAACCATTGTAAACGACCAACATTAAAATTGACTGTGACCAACTTTACAAGGATTAACCTGACATTTTCTAAGTTGGTTTGTAACTGGTCAAATTAATAGATTCTTCATGAATTGCTTTTCCAAATAATGTTTCTCTCTATAAAAAGAAAAAAGGTTTCACTTACAATATTTGGCTTCCATTGTAGCTTTTGTTTTAGCAACTGCAAAAAACTGAATTATGAGATCACGAAGCAAAAGTTGCATTATCACGCTTCGCTGAACTCCATTGAACTCTATTATTTATATTTTTCACGCTACCGCATCTCTAATGAACCATATCATCTGATCTTTCGTTTTACTCTTTGCATCATGCAATCTGGGCATATGGGCATATGTACAAATTTTGCAAAGAGTCATTAATTCTTATAGAAGCTATAATTTCTCCTACCTTTTACATTGTCCCCGTTTCTTATAGTGTTTGGTAAAAACAATGCACGTCTCAAAAAATCACTGCCTAACCCCAAAGTTTGGGCTATAACTCAAGTTTGAATCTGAATTGAAGAAAAACAAATAATTTCACTGTTTCGGGGTATGGCTGGGCTTTCTCTCATGCGAAAAATGATATTTAATGGTTTCTTTGTAAAAAGCTCAAATATTTTGACCGAAAATTAATTAATGATTTTATACAATTTTAAAGTACTCGATAATACCTTTAATTTGATACGTCATTTCCTAAAATATCCGATGAGTAGATCACAAATGGCATTCATTTATGTAATAAGTGCAAATTTTATTGACATTTTATTGGGGAAGGAAAGAGGCTATTTGTGTTAGTGTTTTCATAGAGAAATTTTCTACTTTCGCATGTTTTGTCGCACTGGATTTTACTGCCATCCCCTTAAGTATGACAGTTTGATTGCTTTTTTAGAATGAGTTGCCGCTTTTCTATTTCAAGCGAATTGTCTCAAATGGGCTCCACCCTCCAACAAACGCTGCACCGATTCTTCAATTGTTACCGCAGATGCAATAATTGAATAACGCCTTCTAACAAGCGCCTCTGTAAAGATGGGGGAAGAATGAGAATTACTTTTGAAAGAAAGTACTACTACAAAACTTTAAGAGATCAATAAATTGTGTAGAAAGATGTTTGACTGCCAACAAATGCAATTCACTTGAAACACGAGGTCATTCAGAAACAACACTTGGGCCAAAATTATCTGGCTGTTGTATTATGTATTATGTTTCAATAAGAAGCTGCGAAAAGCCTGATACCCGCTTAAGGTCAGTTTCCATTCAGCATTACCACCCGCTCGGGCAAAAGAACGCAAGTGACGTCAACGCATGCGCAATGAAACTGGAACATTTATCGAGCCGGCGGATGCAGTCAGAAAAATCAACGCTCGTCCACTTCTTAAATTTTTAATCTCGTTTTATCCGCCTATCAATATCAACCAATCAAATTTGAGATAACTCAATAATAACTTTTTTTCTGAGCAACAACGACTTCTTCTTGTTTTGTCTTGGAAACCTTTTTAAAGATTTTTTTAATGCGCGCACTGAATGGAATGGAAATACACCTTTCTCGAATTTCTGTTTAAGGGCCGTGTTTTTGTCTAGTAGGTACATCTGGCCTCGTTTTAGATAACAAAATTGTCTCTAAGCATTCTACAGGGAGTTTAAGTAATAGAGATAATTACTAAGTAATAAGGTTAAAATATTATCGAAACAATATATTTAATTGAAACGACGTTCGGTGTATTAACACGGCCAAAACATGGTGTTTACATAGAAACTCGGGAAAGATGTATTAAAATGTACGCTCGATTGTGTTACGATCGGTGACAAACGGTGAGTGAAAACTGACCTGAACCTGTGCGATGATGAGATCGAACATGTGGCATACGTAATCAGACTTTAAGATTTTGTTTGTAATTGAATTTTTTTATTTGCTTGTACCATTAGGTTCCCTTGCGAAGTTAAATACCAAGAAAGAGATCATTTTTCATGGTCGCTATTTTCGGTTTACATTTCTTCGTTTATTCAATCCGACTTTAATAAAAGTACATAACATAATGGTTTACGGACATTGTTACATAAGTCAGGGTAAACTATACACTCTGTGGGGGAGTGTTTCCTGTAGAAATGGCAAGCAATAAAACCTGCTGTTTCAATAAAAACACACTCGTCCACAGAGACTTTTTGCGGAAAAACGCAAACGTATCTTAAGTTTTAATTTAAATTTAATCCTGCTAATTGGAGAGACATGTTTTTGAATATTTTTTGCACGAAAACATAATGGTTAGTGTTTCGAAAGGAGATATTTATTAAGGTCATCATGCAGATGCTGTGTTTGATATCGGAAATCATTAAGAATGCAGAAATTTAAAACTGCATTATAAAAATCATTGAAAGCAAACAAAAATGGGTGATCGCTATTTGAAACATTTATAATAATGGCGAAAACCGGCCAGGTACACTTTTTGGTTTCCACCCTATGACTGTTATTGTTATTGTTATCTTTCCACCCTATTCAGAGGCAGATGTAGAAGGTATGTCGAAATTTGTGGAGGAGAATGTTAGCTATTAAGCCATAAAAAATACAAAAACGTGCAAATAATCCCATTGGTGTTCCTCCACAATTTTTGGCATACCCTAGATGCTATTTCTTACTTTCACAAGACACGTGGAATGAAAAAGGTAGCCATTTTGAAATAACCAACTCAATTGATTTTAACTAAAAGAATCCCATACTTAGATTCTGCCAACAAAACCCTCTAAAAAAACAACGTATTGAAATAACTACAGCGATCATAAACGACAATGTAATTCTTTTTGCGCAGTAATTTATCTTCATAAAACATGAAGTGTATCTTTCATCACAAGAAAATAAATTCAACCCCATTTTAAGTTTAAGTGATATTCTTGTTCATCCGTTATAAGGTATGAATCCCCCCTTCCTTTTCTTCTTCTTCTTCTTGTTATTTCCACGTTTATCTTTTTTTGCATTGTCGTCCTGTAAAGGATTGCCTTGTTCCATGCCAGCGTCGACACCTGACGTTGCATCAACAGCATTAGAACTTGTGTCAACACAAAGATTTTGATTGACGACCAGTAGCAGCATACCAATGATTAACACTGAAAGAAAGAAAAGTTAACACAAGCTTGGTTTCAGAGATTTTATAACGGGAATACTGATAAATAACCACACTCTCGTTGTGAAAAAAAGTATTCTCCTTGCAAAAGCTTGAGGATAACATTTCTTCCCAGGAAAAAAGTACTCCCTGTGAAGCCTACCCAATGCACAACAGAAAATACAATGTTTTATCTACAGAAATTTGCCTAAATACATGGTTAGTTGAGAACAGATAGACTGAATGAAATCAAAATTGAAAGATTGGAAAGACATACAGATTTGAAAAGCATTGAAATATTTTGTCAGAAATAAGAGTTAACCGCAGAATATTTTGAAAGATAAAGGCGGAATAAAAGTGTGAATAAAAGGACTGGGAAAGAAATGTTCGTATGGAAAATGTTATGATTGACATTTTAGATCGTGCGTAAATGAGTTGTCGAGATATAGACGATATTAGTATTATAGGAGTAGCGCGACGTCAGTGGGCACATTGCATTGCACCCTAAATAGAACGCGATTTTCAGGGGCAAATATCTCGAGAACCTATGGGAATAACTGACGTCGCTTTGGGCGCGCGATATTGGCGGTGGGGTGTCGAAAACATTTGGGTCTAAAACTTTTTGGAGACGGGTGTGACGTCATCACAATTTTTGATGGACAATATCTCCGTAACGGTAAGTCGTACACAGACGATCCCATACATTTTCTTGATCAGGTTTTCGAGCTCTACAACTTAGTGATATCTATTCTTTTGAATTGTGTGATTTTATTTTTCGTCCTGCCATATTGTAAGAGAGAGGGTAAGCACGGGGGTTGGGGTCAGTAACTCATGGGGAAAGTGAACCGGTAAAATGTTTTTACCCGGGATACTAGTCTATATACTAATAGCGAGTTGTGCATACCACTTTTATTTTAGAGGGTGATACATTTATAAAAAATTCATGGTCATTTTCTCACGAGGGGCGCGTAAAACCACGCTGCTGCGACAAGCGTTTTTTCAATATTAGTATATTAGTAGTGGCTAATGACGCAA
The DNA here is from genome assembly GCA_039566895.2 of Turritopsis rubra. Lineage (NCBI taxonomy): Eukaryota > Metazoa > Cnidaria > Hydrozoa > Anthoathecata > Oceaniidae > Turritopsis > Turritopsis rubra. The sequence goes on from CM077622.1 coordinate 6,562,434, forward strand.
CATGAAATTTTTGGCATGGGGGACATTGCATTGCGTCCCCAATGGAACGCGACGTTTAGGGGCAAATATCTCGAGAACCGATGGGGATAACTGACGTTTTTGGGGTCCGCAATATTGGGCGATGGGTCGACGAAAAAAAAATTGGGTCTAAAACGTTTTTGGGGACGGGTGCGACGTCATTAAGATCTTTGATCCACGATATCTTGGTAACGGCAAGTCGTACACAGACGAACCCATACATTTTTTTGATCAGCATTTCGAGTTCTATAGCGTGGTACTACTTATCCTTTTGGATTGCCTGATTTTATTTTCGGTCACCCCTAAACTGATGGAAAAATCACGGGATGGTGGTAACTCAAGGGGAAAGTGAACTGGTAAAATGTTTTTACCCGGGATACTAGTCTTCTTATACTAATACGCAATCTTGCTTTTTTCTTACCTAACTTTGAAAGAAAGAACTTTCGGAAAATTTTCTTGGGAAGTTCGTCAATGGATATTTGTTTATGTTTTTTCCGTATTAGTATAAGGCACTCCGGTTTAGTGCTTATAATTGTTTTATGATATGAAATACGTTAGGGAACACATGATATAGCATCTCAGGCGGAGACTTCGAATTACAATCGAACGTAGCAGCTATTGACAACAAATGATAAATAGTCGTTTGAAGAAAAAAGAAGCGTTTGTTTACATTTTTTAATACAAAGTAATAATAAGAAACATGCAGTTTTTATTACGAAGAATAGTTTTTACACATTTACGACTTATGTTGTGTAATGTTGAAGGTTGAAGACGTATCAAACGGCATTTTATCCTATCTCGGTTTGTTTTTTTAGATTTCCAAAGAAAAAAAAAGAAAATTTAGTAAAAACTGTGTTGAGCATGGTATTTTTTAGTACAATGTTAGAAAGAAGAAAGTCAAGAAGGAATAAAAGATTAGAGATTTGATTAATCTGTTGGTTTCGGCCGTGAGTAAAATTAGTTAATACCGATGGCGTTTTTCTAATTGGAGATCTTTCTGTTCCTGGAATTTATAAAGAAAGAACTTTGAAGAAACTTCAGCTTTGAAGAAAGAAACATTATTTGGAGGTATGATTCTTTTTAGGATTTAGTTAATACCTTATATCGTATATATGTAAATCTGTTTACACACTGTATACAATAATTTTTCTGAGATTTAGCATTGATAATTATGAATAGGTTTACCACAAAGACTGAAAGAATTTTTGGTTGACAATAAAGATAGAAAGTGGAAAGAATTAAGAATTGGTTAGGATTCAGAAGTCGAAAAAATACAGCCTTTTATTTAAATTTTCTTATTTTCTTAATTTTTTTTTGTAGCAAGTTGTTTGAGGGACTTGGAACTATGACGTCATTATCATGACGTTAAAATATATTGCCGACTACATGTCGGTCACAATTGAATTTGTGTGCAATTTTTCGCTGGGCTTAATATATATGACATTAAACGCATAATTATTGCTTTAACTGTTGCCATTTGGGCCCATATTGGCTTTGAGTTATGGCTCAAATTGATTTCTTCAGTAAAACTTTACATTAAATATGATTCGACGTAAAGATGTAATAACATTTTTAACAAAAAAAATTCTTCCGTGTTCCGTGAATTCTATTTTTGGCGACAAAAAAAGGAGACATCAATAGTTTTACCTCGGGTAAAAAATTCATGAATAGATGAAAGATTTTAGGGCGGCGTTTTGGACTGCGTTTTTGTATTTCATAGAGTTATTATCAAATGGTTAGTATAGCGTGTAAAAACATCTTATTGGGAAAGATGTAAAAAAAATTTACACGGTATACTAGTATATTATATATTATTCTTGCTTTTTATTATGTTTGTTGGTATTAATTACCTTATTCTAGAAAATTAAGGCGGTTTTTAAAAATTCCGCGTTAATATCATATACCTTAATTTCCCCCAACACTGATTTAATAATATCATAAGGCGTTAATAATATCATAAGGCGTTAATAATATCATAAGGCGTTAATTTTGTATGTGTACTATTGCATTGTTTTTCAAATAAAAAACGTTTTACAGAAAAAAATCAAAAAGTGTCAAAAACGTTCACATAATGTCCATGATTGTGTTACGTTAATAGTTATATATATAAAAAACTACTGGTTGCGTTAAGAAACTAAATATTCTTGTGGTTTTTTTGGGGTTAATTTCATACATTTTAAAATCTATTTGTTGTAACCGCGTTAATTTCATTCAAAAACTAAAGGCAAAGTTGGTCAACCGCATTAATTTCTTTCGCGCTAATTTCATAGCGCGTTAATTTCCTGGAAAAAGGTAGTTGTTAAACCATTGTAAACGACCAACATTAAAATTGACTGTGACCAACTTTACAAGGATTAACCTGACATTTTCTAAGTTGGTTTGTAACTGGTCAAATTAATAGATTCTTCATGAATTGCTTTTCCAAATAATGTTTCTCTCTATAAAAAGAAAAAAGGTTTCACTTACAATATTTGGCTTCCATTGTAGCTTTTGTTTCAGCAACTGCAAAAAACTGAATTATGAGATCACGAAGCAAAAGTTGCATTATCACGCTTCGCTGAACTCCATTGAACTCTATTATTTATATTTTTCACGCTACCGCATTTCTAATGAACCATATCATCTGATCTTTCGTTTTACTCTTTGCATCATGCAATCTGGGCATATGGGCATATGTACAAATTTTGCAAAGAGTCATTAATTCTTATAGAAGCTATAATTTCTCCTACCTTTTACATTGTCCCCGTTTCTTATAGTGTTTGGTAAAAACAATGCACGTCTCAAAAAATCACTGCCTAACCCCAAAGTTTGGGCTATAACTCAAGTTTGAATCTGAATTGAAGAAAAACAAATAATTCCACTGTGTCGGGGTATGGCTGGGCTTTCTCTCATGCGAAAAATGATATTTAATGGTTTCTTTGTAAAAAGCTCAAATATTTTGACCGAAAATTAATTAATGATTTTATACAATTTTAAAGTACTCGATAATACCTTTAATTTGATACGTCATTTCCTAAAATATCCGATGAGTAGATCACAAATGGCATTCATTTATGTAATAAGTGCAAATTTTATTGACATTTTATTGGGGAAGGAAAGAGGCTATTTGTGTTAGTGTTTTCATAGAGAAATTTTCTACTTTCGCATGTTTTGTCGCACTGGATTTTACTGCCATCCCCTTAAGTATGACAGTTTGATTGCTTTTTTAGAATGAGTTGCCGCTTTTCTATTTCAAGCGAATTGTCTCAAATGGGCTCCACCCTCCAACAAACGCTGCACCGATTCTTCAATTGTTACCGCAGATGCAATAATTGAATAACGCCTTCTAACAAGCGCCTCTGTAAAGATGGGGGAAGAATGAGAATTACTTTTGAAAGAAAGTACTACTACAAAACTTTAAGAGATCAATAAATTGTGTAGAAAGATGTTTGACTGCCAACAAATGCAATTCACTTGAAACACGAGGTCATTCAGAAACAACACTTGGGCCAAAATTATCTGGCTGTTGTATTATGTATTATGTTTCAATAAGAAGCTGCGAAAAGCCTGATACCCGCTTAAGGTCAGTTTCCATTCAGCATTACCACCCGCTCGGGCAAAAGAACGCAAGTGACGTCAACGCATGCGCAATGAAACTGGAACATTTATCGAGCCGGCGGATGCAGTCAGAAAAATCAACGCTCGTCCACTTCTTAAATTTTTAATCTCGTTTTATCCGCCTATCAATATCAACCAATCAAATTTGAGATAACTCAATAATAACTTTTTTTCTGAGCAACAACGACTTCTTCTTGTTTTGTCTTGGAAACCTTTTTAAAGATTTTTTTAATGCGCGCACTGAATGGAATGGAAATACACCTTTCTCGAATTTCTGTTTAAGGGCCGTGTTTTTGTCTAGTAGGTACATCTGGCCTCGTTTTAGATAACAAAATTGTCTCTAAGCATTCTACAGGGAGTTTAAGTAATAGAGATAATTACTAAGTAATAAGGTTAAAATATTATCGAAACAATATATTTAATTGAAACGACGTTCGGTGTATTAACACGGCCAAAACATGGTGTTTACATAGAAACTCGGGAAAGATGTATTAAAATGTACGCTCGATTGTGTTACGATCGGTGACAAACGGTGAGTGAAAACTGACCTGAACCTGTGCGATGATGAGATCGAACATGTGGCATACGTAATCAGACTTTAAGATTTTGTTTGTAATTGAATTTTTTTATTTGCTTGTACCATTAGGTTCCCTTGCGAAGTTAAATACCAAGAAAGAGATCATTTTTCATGGTCGCTATTTTCGGTTTACATTTCTTCGTTTATTCAATCCGACTTTAATAAAAGTACATAACATAATGGTTTACGGACATTGTTACATAAGTCAGGGTAAACTATACACTCTGTGGGGGAGTGTTTCCTGTAGAAATGGCAAGCAATAAAACCTGCTGTTTCAATAAAAACACACTCGTCCACAGAGACTTTTTGCGGAAAAACGCAAACGTATCTTAAGTTTTAATTTAAATTTAATCCTGCTAATTGGAGAGACATGTTTTTGAATATTTTTTGCACGAAAACATAATGGTTAGTGTTTCGAAAGGAGATATTTATTAAGGTCATCATGCAGATGCTGTGTTTGATATCGGAAATCATTAAGAATGCAGAAATTTAAAACTGCATTATAAAAATCATTGAAAGCAAACAAAAATGGGTGATCGCTATTTGAAACATTTATAATAATGGCGAAAACCGGCCAGGTACACTTTTTGGTTTCCACCCTATGACTGTTATTGTTATTGTTATCTTTCCACCCTATTCAGAGGCAGATGTAGAAGGTATGTCGAAATTTGTGGAGGAGAATGTTAGCTATTAAGCCATAAAAAATACAAAAACGTGCAAATAATCCCATTGGTGTTCCTCCACAATTTTTGGCATACCCTAGATGCTATTTCTTACTTTCACAAGACACGTGGAATGAAAAAGGTAGCCATTTTGAAATAACCAACTCAATTGATTTTAACTAAAAGAATCCCATACTTAGATTCTGCCAACAAAACCCTCTAAAAAAACAACGTATTGAAATAACTACAGCGATCATAAACGACAATGTAATTCTTTTTGCGCAGTAATTTATCTTCATAAAACATGAAGTGTATCTTTCATCACAAGAAAATAAATTCAACCCCATTTTAAGTTTAAGTGATATTCTTGTTCATCCGTTATAAGGTATGAATCCCCCCTTCCTTTTCTTCTTCTTCTTCTTGTTATTTCCACGTTTATCTTTTTTTGCATTGTCGTCCTGTAAAGGATTGCCTTGTTCCATGCCAGCGTCGACACCTGACGTTGCATCAACAGCATTAGAACTTGTGTCAACACAAAGATTTTGATTGACGACCAGTAGCAGCATACCAATGATTAACACTGAAAGAAAGAAAAGTTAACACAAGCTTGGTTTCAGAGATTTTATAACGGGAATACTGATAAATAACCACACTCTCGTTGTGAAAAAAAGTATTCTCCTTGCAAAAGCTTGAGGATAACATTTCTTCCCAGGAAAAAAGTACTCCCTGTGAAGCCTACCCAATGCACAACAGAAAATACAATGTTTTATCTACAGAAATTTGCCTAAATACATGGTTAGTTGAGAACAGATAGACTGAATGAAATCAAAATTGAAAGATTGGAAAGACATACAGATTTGAAAAGCATTGAAATATTTTGTCAGAAATAAGAGTTAACCGCAGAATATTTTGAAAGATAAAGGCGGAATAAAAGTGTGAATAAAAGGACTGGGAAAGAAATGTTCGTATGGAAAATGTTATGATTGACATTTTAGATCGTGCGTAAATGAGTTGTCGAGATATAGACGATATTAGTATTATAGGAGTAGCGCGACGTCAGTGGGCACATTGCATTGCACCCTAAATAGAACGCGATTTTCAGGGGCAAATATCTCGAGAACCTATGGGAATAACTGACGTCGCTTTGGGCGCGCGATATTGGCGGTGGGGTGTCGAAAACATTTGGGTCTAAAACTTTTTGGAGACGGGTGTGACGTCATCACAATTTTTGATGGACAATATCTCCGTAACGGTAAGTCGTACACAGACGATCCCATACATTTTCTTGATCAGGTTTTCGAGCTCTACAACTTAGTGATATCTATTCTTTTGAATTGTGTGATTTTATTTTTCGTCCTGCCATATTGTAAGAGAGAGGGTAAGCACGGGGGTTGGGGTCAGTAACTCATGGGGAAAGTGAACCGGTAAAATGTTTTTACCCGGGATACTAGTCTATATACTAATAGCGAGTTGTGCATACCACTTTTATTTTAGAGGGTGATACATTTATAAAAAATTCATGGTCATTTTCTCACGAGGGGCGCGTAAAACCACGCTGCTGCGACAAGCGTTTTTTCAATATTAGTATATTAGTAGTGGCTAATGACGCAACATGAAATTTTTGGCATGGGGGACATTGCATTGCGTCCCCAATGGAACGCGACGTTTAGGGGCAAATATCTCGAGAACCGATGGGGATAACTGACGTTTTTGGGGTCCGCAATATTGGGCGATGGGTCGACGAAAAAAAAATTGGGTCTAAAACGTTTTTGGGGACGGGTGCGACGTCATTAAGATCTTTGATCCACGATATCTTGGTAACGGCAAGTCGTACACAGACGAACCCATACATTTTTTTGATCAGCATTTCGAGTTCTATAGCGTGGTACTACTTATCCTTTTGGATTGCCTGATTTTATTTTCGGTCACCCCTAAACTGATGGAAAAATCACGGGATGGTGGTAACTCAAGGGGAAAGTGAACTGGTAAAATGTTTTTACCCGGGATACTAGTCTTCTTATACTAATACGCAATCTTGCTTTTTTCTTACCTAACTTTGAAAGAAAGAACTTTCGGAAAATTTTCTTGGGAAGTTCGTCAATGGATATTTGTTTATGTTTTTTCCGTATTAGTATAAGGCACTCCGGTTTAGTGCTTATAATTGTTTTATGATATGAAATACGTTAGGGAACACATGATATAGCATCTCAGGCGGAGACTTCGAATTACAATCGAACGTAGCAGCTATTGACAACAAATGATAAATAGTCGTTTGAAGAAAAAAGAAGCGTTTGTTTACATTTTTTAATACAAAGTAATAATAAGAAACATGCAGTTTTTATTACGAAGAATAGTTTTTACACATTTACGACTTATGTTGTGTAATGTTGAAGGTTGAAGACGTATCAAACGGCATTTTATCCTATCTCGGTTTGTTTTTTTAGATTTCCAAAGAAAAAAAAAGAAAATTTAGTAAAAACTGTGTTGAGCATGGTATTTTTTAGTACAATGTTAGAAAGAAGAAAGTCAAGAAGGAATAAAAGATTAGAGATTTGATTAATCTGTTGGTTTCGGCCGTGAGTAAAATTAGTTAATACCGATGGCGTTTTTCTAATTGGAGATCTTTCTGTTCCTGGAATTTATAAAGAAAGAACTTTGAAGAAACTTCAGCTTTGAAGAAAGAAACATTATTTGGAGGTATGATTCTTTTTAGGATTTAGTTAATACCTTATATCGTATATATGTAAATCTGTTTACACACTGTATACAATAATTTTTCTGAGATTTAGCATTGATAATTATGAATAGGTTTACCACAAAGACTGAAAGAATTTTTGGTTGACAATAAAGATAGAAAGTGGAAAGAATTAAGAATTGGTTAGGATTCAGAAGTCGAAAAAATACAGCCTTTTATTTAAATTTTCTTATTTTCTTAATTTTTTTTTGTAGCAAGTTGTTTGAGGGACTTGGAACTATGACGTCATTATCATGACGTTAAAATATATTGCCGACTACATGTCGGTCACAATTGAATTTGTGTGCAATTTTTCGCTGGGCTTAATATATATGACATTAAACGCATAATTATTGCTTTAACTGTTGCCATTTGGGCCCATATTGGCTTTGAGTTATGGCTCAAATTGATTTCTTCAGTAAAACTTTACATTAAATATGATTCGACGTAAAGATGTAATAACATTTTTAACAAAAAAAATTCTTCCGTGTTCCGTGAATTCTATTTTTGGCGACAAAAAAAGGAGACATCAATAGTTTTACCTCGGGTAAAAAATTCATGAATAGATGAAAGATTTTAGGGCGGCGTTTTGGACTGCGTTTTTGTATTTCATAGAGTTATTATCAAATGGTTAGTATAGCGTGTAAAAACATCTTATTGGGAAAGATGTAAAAAAAATTTACACGGTATACTAGTATATTATATATTATTCTTGCTTTTTATTATGTTTGTTGGTATTAATTACCTTATTCTAGAAAATTAAGGCGGTTTTTAAAAATTCCGCGTTAATATCATATACCTTAATTTCCCCCAACACTGATTTAATAATATCATAAGGCGTTAATAATATCATAAGGCGTTAATAATATCATAAGGCGTTAATTTTGTATGTGTACTATTGCATTGTTTTTCAAATAAAAAACGTTTTACAGAAAAAAATCAAAAAGTGTCAAAAACGTTCACATAATGTCCATGATTGTGTTACGTTAATAGTTATATATATAAAAAACTACTGGTTGCGTTAAGAAACTAAATATTCTTGTGGTTTTTTTGGGGTTAATTTCATACATTTTAAAATCTATTTGTTGTAACCGCGTTAATTTCATTCAAAAACTAAAGGCAAAGTTGGTCAACCGCATTAATTTCTTTCGCGCTAATTTCATAGCGCGTTAATTTCCTGGAAAAAGGTAGTTGTTAAACCATTGTAAACGACCAACATTAAAATTGACTGTGACCAACTTTACAAGGATTAACCTGACATTTTCTAAGTTGGTTTGTAACTGGTCAAATTAATAGATTCTTCATGAATTGCTTTTCCAAATAATGTTTCTCTCTATAAAAAGAAAAAAGGTTTCACTTACAATATTTGGCTTCCATTGTAGCTTTTGTTTCAGCAACTGCAAAAAACTGAATTATGAGATCACGAAGCAAAAGTTGCATTATCACGCTTCGCTGAACTCCATTGAACTCTATTATTTATATTTTTCACGCTACCGCATTTCTAATGAACCATATCATCTGATCTTTCGTTTTACTCTTTGCATCATGCAATCTGGGCATATGGGCATATGTACAAATTTTGCAAAGAGTCATTAATTCTTATAGAAGCTATAATTTCTCCTACCTTTTACATTGTCCCCGTTTCTTATAGTGTTTGGTAAAAACAATGCACGTCTCAAAAAATCACTGCCTAACCCCAAAGTTTGGGCTATAACTCAAGTTTGAATCTGAATTGAAGAAAAACAAATAATTCCACTGTGTCGGGGTATGGCTGGGCTTTCTCTCATGCGAAAAATGATATTTAATGGTTTCTTTGTAAAAAGCTCAAATATTTTGACCGAAAATTAATTAATGATTTTATACAATTTTAAAGTACTCGATAATACCTTTAATTTGATACGTCATTTCCTAAAATATCCGATGAGTAGATCACAAATGGCATTCATTTATGTAATAAGTGCAAATTTTATTGACATTTTATTGGGGAAGGAAAGAGGCTATTTGTGTTAGTGTTTTCATAGAGAAATTTTCTACTTTCGCATGTTTTGTCGCACTGGATTTTACTGCCATCCCCTTAAGTATGACAGTTTGATTGCTTTTTTAGAATGAGTTGCCGCTTTTCTATTTCAAGCGAATTGTCTCAAATGGGCTCCACCCTCCAACAAACGCTGCACCGATTCTTCAATTGTTACCGCAGATGCAATAATTGAATAACGCCTCTGTAAAGATGGGGGAAGAATGAGAATTACTTTTGAAAGAAAGTACTACTACAAAACTTTAAGAGATCAATAAATTGTGTAGAAAGATGTTTGACTGCCAACAAATGCAATTCACTTGAAACACGAGGTCATTCAGAAACAACACTTGGGCCAAAATTATCTGGCTGTTGTATTATGTATTATGTTTCAATAAGAAGCTGCGAAAAGCCTGATACCCGCTTAAGGTCAGTTTCCATTCAGCATTACCACCCGCTCGGGCAAAAGAACGCAAGTGACGTCAACGCATGCGCAATGAAACTGGAACATTTATCGAGCCGGCGGATGCAGTCAGAAAAATCAACGCTCGTCCACTTCTTAAATTTTTAATCTCGTTTTATCCGCCTATCAATATCAACCAATCAAATTTGAGATAACTCAATAATAACTTTTTTTCTGAGCAACAACGACTTCTTCTTGTTTTGTCTTGGAGACCTTTTTAAAGATTTTTTTAATGCGCGCACTGAATGGAATGGAAATACACCTTTCTCGAATTTCTGTTTAAGGGCCGTGTTTTTGTCTAGTAGGTACATCTGGCCTCGTTTTAGATAACAAAATTGTCTCTAAGCATTCTACAGGGAGTTTAAGTAATAGAGATAATTACTAAGTAATAAGGTTAAAATATTATCGAAACAATATATTTAATTGAAACGACGTTCGGTGTATTAACACGGCCAAAACATGGTGTTTACATAGAAACTCGGGAAAGATGTATTAAAATGTACGCTCGATTGTGTTACGATCGGTGACAAACGGTGAGTGAAAACTGACCTGAACCTGTGCGATGATGAGATCGAACATGTGGCATACGTAATCAGACTTTAAGATTTTGTTTGTAATTGAATTTTTTTATTTGCTTGTACCATTAGGTTCCCTTGCGAAGTTAAATACCAAGAAAGAGATCATTTTTCATGGTCGCTATTTTCGGTTTACATTTCTTCGTTTATTCAATCCGACTTTAATAAAAGTACATAACATAATGGTTTACGGACATTGTTACATAAGTTAGGGTAAACTATACACTCTGTGGGGGAGTGTTTCCTGTAGAAATGGCAAGCAATAAAACCTGCTGTTTCAATAAAAACACACTCGTCCACAGAGACTTTTTGCGGAAAAACGCAAACATATCTTAAGTTTTAATTTAAATTTAATCCTGCTAATTGGAGAGACATGTTTTTGAATATTTTTTGCAGGAAAACATAATGGTTAGTGTTTCGAAAGGAGATATTTATTAAGGTCATCATGCAGATGCTGTGTTTGATATCGGAAATCATTAAGAATGCAGAAATTTAAAACTGCATTATAAAAATCATTGAAAGCAAACAAAAATGGGTGATCGCTATTTGAAACATTTATAATAATGGCGAAAACCGGCCAGGTACACTTTTTGGTTTCCACCCTATGACTGTTATTGTTATTGTTATCTTTCCACCCTATTCAGAGGCAGATGTAGAAGGTATGTCGAAATTTGTGGAGGAGAATGTTAGCTATTAAGTCATAAAAAATACAAAAACGTGCAAATAATCCCATTGGTGTTCCTCCACAATTTTTGGCATACCCTAGATGCTATTTCTTACTTTCACAAGACACGTGGAATGAAAAAGGTAGCCATTTTGAAATAACCAACTCAATTGATTTTTACTAAAAGAATCCCATACTTAGATTCTGCCAACAAAACCCTCTAAAAAAAACAACGTATTGAAATAACTACAGCGATCATAAACGACAATGTAATTCTTTTTGCGCAGTAATTTATCTTCATAAAACATGAAGTGTATCTTTCATCACAAGAAAATAAATTCAACCCCATTTTAAGTTTAAGTGATATTCTTGTTCATCCGTTATAAGGTATGAATCCCCCCTTCCTTTTCTTCTTCTTCTTCTTGTTATTTCCACGTTTATCTTTTTTTGCATTGTCGTCCTGTAAAGGATTGCCTTGTTCCATGCCAGCGTCGACACCTGACGTTGCATCAACAGCATTAGAACTTGTGTCAACACAAAGATTTTGATTGACGACCAGTAGCAGCATACCAATGATTAACACTGAAAGAAAGAAAAGTTAACACAAGCTTGGTTTCAGAGATTTTATAACGGGAATACTGATAAATAACCACACTCTCGTTGTGAAAAAAAGTATTCTCCTTGCAAAAGCTTGAGGATAACATTTCTTCCCAGGAAAAAAGTACTCCCTGTGAAGCCTACCCAATGCACAACAGAAAATAGAATGTTTTATCTACAGAAATTTGCCTAAATACATGGTTAGTTGAGAACAGATAGACTGAATGAAATCAAAATTGAAAGATTGGAAAGACATACAGATTTGAAAAGCATTGAAATATTTTGTCAGAAATAAGAGTTAACCGCAGAATATTTTGAAAGATAAAGGCGGAATACCAGAGAAAGATTTTTGAAAGTTGGCTCCTCAAAATTTAATCCACGCCAAAAGTATATCATTAGGGTTCACCAATTGCTTTTCAAACTATTGTTTGTTGCTAAAAAGAAAAAAAATTCACTTACAATATTTTGCTTCCATTATCGCTGTTGTTTCTGCAACTGCAATGAAGTGATTGATGAGATTAAAAAGCATAAATTTCAACTGCATTGTCACGCCTCGCTAAACTGCATTTGCTACCATCTTTTTCTTTTTTTTTCTGCATCATTAGATTCGCTTCGCTGAACTATGTCTTCCAAACATTCTATTTCCTTTTTGAATTATGTACTGAGATCGACTTGTAACTTGTATCATCGAAACATTAAAAGGTTAATGGCTTATCAAGCAAACCATTATCGTGCTTCTATGAACTCTGCAACCCTTCTCTAAATTCAATGAGCAGTTCATTTCCTGTTAAAAACACAAATCCCTCTACTCTTTGTTTCTACAGTCAATGATTTGCTACAGTTAATTTGCTTTATTGACTTGAAGGACAAGTCCATCCCGGAAAACCTATTAAGATGACATTAAATCGTCAACGTTGGGAAAAGGGGGCTCGTATGTTTCGGTGGACTGGATTGACTTTCTTCATCTCTTAAGTATGTCGATATGAAGGGATTACGTGAACAATTTTAAGTTTGCCAGAGTAACCCTAGATAAGTGAACGCAAGTGAACGCAATTGTTCAAACTTTTCATTGTTGATTTTAATCTCTATACGAGATTACTTGCTTATATTTTGTTCAACTTTAAATAAATTAAATAATAAAAAAATAAAAATTAACAGTATTGGAAGGAATTTATTTATTTATTCTGTCAAGCTCTCAAATTAGTACTACCCTGCAATAAGCGCGTGGCTCATCAGAAGTATTAATTGGAATAAACTCCACTTCAAAAATGAAGAGTAGGATTTAGTTGATATAAAGCCAGTGGGCAAAATCTTCAAAAAGTCTCTGTGGGGGAGTGTTTCCTGTAGAAATGCCAAGCAATAAGTGCCTGCTCTTTCAATAAAAAACACTCCTCCGCAGTATCCTCCACAGATACTTTTTGAAGATTTTGCCCACTGGGTAGCAACCCCAAAACAGCGATGAAAATGTTTCACCTCTCGACTGACTTTCAGCTTACGCATTAATGTCTACCATTTTATAAATAATATCAGACACTTAATTAAAGCACTCTTGATAAGTTAAGGAGGGGTAAGTGTTTACATGACGTTACAACTTATTTGATTACGTTTTTCTTCGATAGTTTTCACCGGAAGAAACTATATATCTATCTATCTGTGGTTGTAATTAAAGACATCGAAAACATCTTGAACTTCTGAAGTTCCGCTCCTTGGGGGGAAACTAATTTTCAAATATTTTTAGCACTGGATAATGAAAATTTGTAATGAAGTTTCCATTTTGGAGTCATGTATATGCAGCGTTTTTTTTTATCAGCAAATACTAATAAAGATAAAATTTTAAGGTAAAGACATAAATGCGCCATTAAGTTGACCTTATCGCATTTGCATTTCGAGTCAATGTAGAATACTGGCAAAAAAGGTTTGATTTCCTTATTTCCAGTTTCAACTCAATTTACTACTTTCACAACAGACAATGATATCACATAAAATAGTAAGCTTTTTTTGTGAGTTATCACCAGGCCACTTACTGACAACGCGTCCCCAAAACCCGTAGGGAAAAGCCGGAGCCAGCGTGGTAGAGGCCTCGCTTTATGATGTAATTACATAAAACTACTTACAGTACGAGAAACCAGCGTTGAAAGCGGCCCAACACTTAGTGCTGGGGAAGCTACACGCTATGGGACCCAAAATCAAGCTCTACTCCTAACTCTGAGCAAGTTTGTTGAGTCTAGGATTAGCTGCGTAGTCACAAGGCTAGTACAGATATATTTAATTTATGACTGCATATGTGCGCCACAAGCACTATTTAGGAGTACTGTGAAATGCACCACAGACCCGGAGTACTTTGTCTTCCATCCATATAGATAGGAAGTTCCGCCCGACAACTTGCAACTGGGAAGTTGACTTACCGCCAGAAATACGTATAACATTGCTCTAAGTTGCAAGATGGCCAGTGCACAGTCGGTCCATGGCTCTAAACGGACTGCTTTACCGAGATACGACATGGCTGAGACTCAAACACGGACCTCAGCGGGCGCACTCGAAGGTACTATCCACTACGCCATCGTTGCAAATAAAATGCCATTTTGGAATGGCCAAAATCATTAATTTTAAACTTTCCCCTAAAGTTCAAGTCTTACTCAAAAAAGTTCTTTGTAACTGATCAAAGTTTAAGAAATATCCATTCCGAAATACTATACAGCATATATGACCACTCTAAGGAATTCATCAGTTTAGCATATGGACATTTTCACTGAAACATAAATGGCACTAAAAGAATAAGAATAATAATAATCTTCACAAAACACGTAGTTAATATCTAGCGTATAGCATGTTTTCATTTGCAAGTAAAATAAAATGATATCAATATAAAGTTGGTTATATTCTTATTAGCTCTTTGTTTCTCTAGCCATATCGCATCCCATGCATTATAGGCATCTTCTTCTTTTTTCTTCTGTTATTTCCACGTTCACTAGTTCTAGCATTTTCGTCCTGCAAATCATTTCCTGGTTCCGAGCCAGCATCTGAGACCCCTGACGTTGCATCAACACCATTAGAACTTGTGTCATCACAAAAACTTGGATTGATGACCAGTAGCAACATACCAATGATTAACACTTAAAGAAAGAGAAGTTAACACAAGTCGGTTTGCAATGGTTTCAGGGATGACTTTATTACAAAAGTGGTAAGTATTATTTTGTCTTTTTTTTGGGGGGCAGCGGGGGGCGGGGAGGGGCGTTATATATCAACTTTTGGGCGCATACGAGTTATCAATAGGAAGTTAACGCATCTGCAATGGCAACGAGGACGGCGACGAGAAAGAGATCCACGAATATTCAGAAACGAATGAACCATAAAGCAATTGAAGTTTGAAGAACTTGTCTGTAATAACAAAACGTTTGATCGATGAACTAAGAAAGACAGGAGTGCTTTCGAAAAATGATAAAACCAATACGAGATAAACATAATCTGCTGTTCTCGTTTCGTATTCTCTTTTAGTACGACTTCAAAACTTAAGTTTTCACGTTGTGTGTAAAACGTGCAAATCTGTTAATGATGTAATTAACCAACAAATATCTCCCAATGGTATGATAAGAAATAGACTTTTTTTCTACACGAAATCCTCAATTGAAACGAAGCTTTTCTTTCATTCACGTCGTCGTTTTCGTTGTCGTCGTGTTTTCGTAATTTCCCTATAATGCAGCGAGTGTTCTTTGTCTACAAGTTTATCAAACTTCTTCTTTAGTGAAAGATCATATAAAAGCAAAACCCTGACCTACCCTAAATACACCAAGCATCTTCCATTATGATTTACCAAATTGATCTATTATTTGAATCCAGTTTTCATATCATATCATCATCAGAATGGGTGTTTCATTGGAGAGTATATTCTCAATATGTAAAGTGTTATTCAAACTGTACTTCAAGGGAGTCCAGCGTAGACAAACTATTCAACCTTTTCAATGAAAAATTATTTTGATTTTCGATTTTCTTCGATAAAGTATTAAATATATGATAACAAGGCCTAGTACCAACATAGAGGTGAAGATGGTTGCTAAAACCTGGTGAAGAACCATAAAACGCAAAAGATGGAGCTATGGCTTAAAGGTATATTAAATATAAAGAATTTCATCATAAAGCCGATTTCCACTTAGGAATTCTTGCGCGTGTTTGGAGAGTGTATTTGTCTAACAAGATGCGATCATAAAACTTTTGGGTTGTGACTCTCTTATTTTTGTTTGAAAGAAAGAGGCATTACTCCACAATTTTTTTTGTTTATCCAGACAGAAATAACAAAGTTTTGACCGCAAACTAGTCAAAGGTGGTTTGAAACCAGTGGATGCCGTCATTAAATTCCAAATCATTCACAGATTGCTATTCGGTATAAAGTTTTTTCCAATAAGAACTTATTTCACTTACAATATTCAACTTCCATTGCAACAGTTTTTCTCCAATAGCAAAACAATAGTAAGACGGTATATGATGAAGCAAAAATCAAAACTGCATTATCACGCTTCACTAAGCTGCATTGGCCTTCATTGATCGCCTTCTTAATTTTTTCTACACCAATAGATTTGACTCCCTGACGGTATCTTCTAATCTTTCCTAAAAATAAGATTTTTTGAAATTCAGAAAAATGAAATCTCAAAATAAAATTATAATAATAACCGAAGAACGTTCGTTATTTGTTTCCATCAGATTTTATTTATTTATTTACTTCGGTGTTTTTCGTAAAACTAATTACATAATCGACACATAGAAGGATATGAATCTAGAATATTGGAAGGGTTTTTCCCAATTGTTTTTCTCTGTTGCAGCAAGCGTGGGATCTTCCCACGCTAGGTTAAGTTCTTTTAGGTTGTTTCTCACCACTCTGAGCTATGTTGTGAGGGGCGGTTTTCACGGGCGTTATCTCATTCGTTTGAATGATTTTACCAAACCAACTTAAACGTTTCTTATGGATTTTTTTGCTCTATTTTAAGGCGTCGATATTATACCTTGCTCAGCAGTCAAATGGGTTTAACAAAGGTGGAAGCAGTGTCTACTTTTAAAAATTACTGCTCGTTTGAAAGTGATATCAAACAATCTAAAAGAAACCTGACAAAGAACACTGTGCTTTTCACTGTATTGACATGCTGGAAAGTTCTTTCTAGTGTAACCATGCTATCGTAGTTTGACCAGTATTGGAAAAGCTATCGAAAATGTTCACCACTTTAAGCTGAGGGGGATGAATAAATCAAATGAAATTTGACTCTTAAACGCGTCTCAAACATGTTTAATACGATCAATATTTTTCACTGCGTGAAATTGAATCATACGTAAGAACAAGATCAGTGTGGTTGCTCTCCATTTCTATAGAAAACACTCTTCCACAGAGACTTTTTGAAGATTTTGCCCACTGGATCATCGTTAGAATATCTTTTTCTAAAAGTTTGTTAGCAACGACGTCTTGTATTGATTCTAGGCGCCTAGGCGCTAATTAGTGGAAATACATTATGTTTAAAACACAGAAATTCATGTATAATATGCTGCAAAATGAGGACCGGCAGCAACCTTGTACTCAAGGTTTCTTGCCTTATTGACGATCAGACGGATATCCTTGGGTTCGAAGTTGAACAGTCACAATAAGTCTTGATAGAAAGCTTCACCTAATTATCTTCAGGCACTAAGTTTGCTTGTACGGTTCTATATGATTTTCAGAGTTCAGAGACTTCAATATATGTTCTTACCGAATACGGTAGTCGGTTTTTACAGAGAATGTTTTGCTATTCCTGAATAAATACTCGCAAAAGTGATGGTTAGAAAGGAAAAATACTTGTTGTTGGTAGTTTTATTTTAAAATTCATAGTTTTGTAAATGTCAAGGAGATATTAGCGGTATAAAGCTAATACTCATATTGACGAAAATATATGGATATAAACAGATCAAATTTCCATGTATGAAGCGATTCTTAACGTCATATGTAACCTGATCGGCTTTCGATTAACGAATCAGCAAGTTTCTGTTTTTCTATTTAAAGGGATAAACCCTTGCTACAAAATATTCGCCGTCGTTATATTTCCGTGAACGGAGCAGTGTTGAAAGAAAAGTGTAACAGACATCGGCTTTTAACAACAGAATTGTAGAGCAAAAACCAAAGTAAGTTTTTTCCTAATTTTAGTCAGGTTGATGAATTGTCTGAATAGTTTTTATGGTGATTAAAAGGAATCTAGGTTTTTTGGCAAGTGTGGAAAAAATTAAGGAAGAACAGAGAAAATATTTGAATGTACTGGTATTTCCTGTACATGATTTTCTGCTCGTTAAGAACAGTTTTTTACTAATCAAAATGAACGTCTTCTTCTTCGTTTCAGACAAAAAATATGATAAATGCCACAGCTGCGTTTTTGATTGCTTTCTTCTGTAGCACATACGTACGCAGCGAGGAAACAGGTACGATATATTGTAAAGTTTTAATTGTATTCACGTCAATAAAATGGCCTTTTTCTTCACCAATTACATCGAACAATGGACGAAATATGCCTCAAATGAACTTTTGATTATTTAATGTTTCTTTTTCAGGATACTGTGCTGGTAATACTTGTACAACTGGAGCACTACTACGATCCGGTACGTATCTGATTTCAAATAACCGTCGCTATTCATTACGAATGCAATACGACAGCAACTTGGTTCTCATGTGTCAAACGCTAAACGGACCAAAAAAGATATGGAGCACCGAATCGTTCGATAAGAGAGGAGGGGCGTTATACATCCAACCAGATGGAAATTTAGTTGTTTATTCAAATGCTATTCCGTTGTGGGCAGCGCAAACTCATGGCAAGGACACATCGCGTTTAGTACTGAAAAATAATGGTAATATAATTCTTCAAGGTGAAGATGGCAAAATCTACTGGAGAAGCAATACAAGACGTCGTTGCTAACAAACTTTTAGAAACAGATAATCTAACGATGACCCAGTGGGCAAAATCTTCAGAAAGTCTCTATGTTAGAGTGTTCTCTATAGAAATAGCAAGGCAATATCGCCTGCTGTTTCAATAAAATAAACACTCCTCCACAGAGACATTTTGAAGATTTTGTTCGCTGGGGATGTACATATATTTTTTACAGATAAATCATTCAGTATTAAATGTATAGACAGTATTTTTTTTAAAAATAGTGCTAAGATAAGATAAGATAAGATAAGTAGATAGTTTATTTTCTGTATTAAGAAACATTACAAGGTTAACATGTTTATAGGCAACAACTGGAATAGAATTATCAACGCTATTTATGTGTCTATGTAACATACAGATGCTTTCACGGTGGTTCTGCTAAACTCATCTGAATATGTCGTTGCTCGCATTTCTTTCTCCCATATAATCCTCTAATTTTCGATACTAATGAGAAACAAACGTCGTATGTCAAATAACATGTTATCTGCTAGCGTTTTAGTATTGACACTGTATTGACATTTCTTGTTTTTAAAGGGTCACCCCCTTGACGTGTGTTATAGGGGTTAGAAGAAACACGTCATGCATTATTGCTGGTGCAAGATTATGCTTAACTTTGTACATTTCTGTAACAAGGACTTGAAGATTCCTGTGATAGATACGTACCGATTTATCCATTAAGAGTAATTGCTCAAAAGTCAAACTTTATAAATGCCCTTGCATTAAGTCGGATAATTCTATTATTTAATGTTCTGGATCGGTTCATCCATACTAGTGACAGTAACTAAACTATGAAACCAGAAGAGGCCTTCATAATAACTTTCAGTTGACCTTGACTCATAAATTTGGATAGCCTAGCCATTGCGTGTAATTAATGCCTTATTTTATCGCAGATCAATGACACGTGGTTATTAAAAGTGAGTGCATTATCTATTGTTATTCCAAGAGGTTTTTCTTGTTTACTACTAATTATGTTATCTCTAGCTTTATTGACACTAATTGTGTCAGGAGCAGTCAGAAGTAAGTGAGACTTGAAGCATTACATTTGAGGTAGTTTATGAAGAACCATTGGTAAAGTTCTTCAGTGGCTTTCAGTTTAGAAAGTACGTCTAGGCTATCTTTTACGCAGGCAGGTGTAGTATCATCTGCGTAGTTAGTGACTGGTATTTCTTCGATGAAGAAAAATAAGTTGCACATGTAAATGTTGAATAACAGGGCTCCTAAAATAGACCCTTATGGAACACCCAAATGCAATTCCAACAACTTGCTGAAAGATGATCGTACGTTTGTCCTGTGTTAACGCTCAGACAAATGGCTATTGATAAGTTTTAAGGATTTGTACGTGAATCCATATGCATTTACCTTTGTAATTAGGAGATTGTGCTTCAGGCAGTCAAATGCCTTTGACAGATCAGTAAGGAGTGCGCCATAAACATCCCACTTATCTAAAGTTTCTCTCCATTTCTCTACCATCGCCAATAACGAAATTGTGTGCTGATGCCTTTGCATATATATATATATATGTATAAAGTCGATTTTAATTAGCTTTAGGCTAACCAATTTCACCTCAAAGGCAAAAAGGTATTTAAGTATGGTTATTTTTAATATATATCATTACTAATGGAATTACTATTTTTAATGTATCAACTATAAAGAATATTCGCTGGGTTGTTTTAATAACTATAACTGGAGAAATCAATCTAAATCATATTCCAAGATTGACATTGATGGAGTGGGATCATGGGGGTTTGGGGTGGGGGATAATTTAGGGCATTTTATCTATCCACCTTGGATCATAGATGATTTCTTACATTACGTTGCAAATTCATCGTTTCTATAAGCTTTTAAAGTGGTCGGAAGTTCTAATTAACCATCCTTAGGCACAAAATTATGTAAGGTCCAAGTAAAAAATCATTCTGGTTTGATAAAACTAATGGCATGCTATCCTCTTGTTGAGGCGGATAATCTTCGAGTAACGATTTCGTGTTAAAAACTTCGAGTAAGCAGTTATGATGTCACAACTTCCAGTTATGATGTCACAATTGCCATTTTCCTATTTTGCTAACTCGAGGTAGGAGAAACGTAAATTCATTTTCGAGTTACTAACTCTATTGAAATTTATTGTGTGGACCACGTACGTGTAAACAGAATTGCGTTGAAACACATAGAAAAAATGAGCTATGAGCTAAAATCATTTCGTGTTAACAAAAAATAATTTTTTCTGCGCTTACTGTAAATCTTAAATCGATTTCAGTTTTATACAGTTCTGAAATAAATAGCCAAGAGTCAAACGAACGTCAAACAAATGTCTAACATAATTGGATCGGATAATGAGTTGTTAGCAAAAACGTCGTTACTTCTACTCAGAAAAAGCACGTTAAAACACACGATAATAATATATTCACAAAAACAACGTTGTCCTTATGACGTTATCAACGTCACTACTACAATGTAGAAAAGGCGTCGAAATACTGACGATGAAGCGACGTTGATATTGAGATGTCAAACAAAGGTTTAAAATAGATGGAAAAGAATAAACGTTGTCAATGTAACATTAAACTACGTTGAAAATGTATTGATGGAGAAGACGTCGTTACTGCAACGTGAAAAAGGCGTCGAAATTCAGTCGATAGAACCAACGTTGTGAATTAGATGTCGAAAGTGGGTCGGAATTTGGTATTACGACGGCGTGACCTATTTTCAACTATATATTGACGTCAATTCCACGTTGTGTGTCGGTTGTGCTATTATTAATTAAAGACAGTGACACCCGTGTCAATTGCAAAACTGTATCATGACCTCCACATGCAGTCAAACACGTGGCTTGCAAAAAACAAACTTTAACACTTATACTGTCAGTGGCTAATCCAGAGATATGATGAAAATTGTGGAGGAGCACATTAACATAATTTCTGTTTTCAGTCTGTATCACCAATGGGATTATTTGCACGTTTCTCATTTACGTTCTAACATTCTCCTCCACAAATTTCGACATCCCTCTATATCCACCGCTGACAATAATTGCTTATTTTTATTGTAAATCTTATTGGTATGTTCCCCTTTTTACGCTTTAATAGCTATCATTTTTCTCCACAGATTTCGACATGTCTTAAGATCCGCCAATGATGCATTGTTTATTTGTTTATACCCTAACGTTCTCGTACGAAATTTGATACGAAGAAACCTGTATTAACAAACCTATTTCAATGATTAAAAGGAAAACACAGAGCGTGTAAAGCTAAATCATTGGACATATTTGGTTTATACTTCCCTGCCTATATGCAACAGTTTTGATCTTTTCTTTGTACGTACATATAACAATACAGCTTACATTCAAGAAATAAGAATTTAAGTGGAAAAATACCGTTCGAGAGTTGATCATTAACAAGATCGGTTATAGCATACATGTCTCTGGAAACCAACAGTAAAACATGACAATACGTATCAAGACCAGGGAAATGTTCTGATGAGGATGATGCTTAGACGCTTAGAAAAACATGGAAACTCTGAATGTGAATGCATAATAGGATTCAACGAAATCAATAATGGCAGAAGCTTTCATTTTTTGAAAGATCTATCACATCTTCAAACGTGGATCCTGTTCCACGAAATCTTCAAATAGATGTTGGCCAAGAACTTGAGATTGATCTTTGTGGAGAACGATGTGCTGAACAATGTGAGGTGCAACTTAATACGGAAGAAACTTTCTCCTTGTGTTGAACGTATTTCGACAAGAAGTTCAACAGCTTGAAGAGACAACTTGTTGTGGTGGCGGAAAAAAACCTTTGAAAAATGTTGGAAAAACATTAAAATACAATTCAGAATTGAATAATTCTGCCTTTGAAGACGATGTTGACATAATAATTTCTATTAAGGAAGGCCAGACTAGCAAGCCTCCAAAACGTTTAATCGTGAATAAATGAAGAAGACATAAAAAAGAAGGACGCTGGTCAAGTTGGCTGATAAATCTCCTGGTTGGGCGGTTGGGCGGTTGGGCGACAATTTCCGAATATGAAAGTGACGAACTGGCTAGCGATAGTGAGGACGAATGAAGGATAAGAGCCGCGGAACAACTTGCATTCAGACGGAAGATGTCTATCAAACCTGTGCTAAAAACGAGTTCAACATCTTTTCGTTTTCGTGACCAAATTCAAGGATTTCACATCGCCACACTTGCACTAAATGTGACGCCTTCAGGGAGGCCTCGTCACACCAACCTCAACAGACAACAGAGACGTATACCTTAATTGCGGAAAACAAGGCCACTGGCAACGATATTTCCCTTTAGTTATCGAGACAAACAGTGTGGCGTCATCATATCATCATCACTGACGTGTCCAAATTATTTTAGCTACCGCTCGGCCAATATCGTGGACCCCAATTGACGTCAATTATCGCCATGGTTCTCGAGATATTTGCCATGACGTCACCCATGACGTCAATAAAATCTTATATCGATATTTCCGCAGCGGTTCTATACATTTTTTATCATCTTTTTATCACCTTTTTCGAGCTCTATAACTTAGTGATAGTTACAGAGATATTTTTTGTCACTCTTGGCGAGGAGGGAAAGCAGGGACGAGGGCGGCAACTCATAAAGAAAAATTAACCTGTAAAAAAGTTTTACACGCTATACTGGTATATTATAAACAAATATTTGCATTCGATTTCAATTCATGTGGGAATTCTATTTTCTCTCTGAATCAACTCTTTTTTTCAAATTCTTCATAGCATATTGAAAGCAAGTGAGTCAACATGTCAGCAATCGAAAATAACATTTTGTATCCGGTCACGCCATGTTAATCTTCAAGCAAAATATTTTCCAAATGAACTATGAGGTCAAAGTAAAACCTGATCTACCATTTTGCGTGACAGAAAAACAGACAGACAGAAAATCAGAGAATTGGATATTAATATATAGGATGGAGTGAATTGAAGCAATAATTCACTATGAATATGTTTCATTCTGTTTCTGTAGCTGAACAAAAGAGACTTTGCGTCTGTAATTGAAGATGGCACCGTACTAGAAGCTTTTAAAGAACATCAACGTCTTCTTGCGGGTAAGAATGTGTCAAGACTGATATTTGTTTTCATTTATCAAAATGATGAACCTTTTGTTTTCCCTTATTATTTCTCATTTAATAAAAATGGGAAATTGCAATACTCAATTAGACGCAACACATTTCAGATAATGCCAAGGATATTCGCCTACAACAGGCCTAAGTTTTCGCAATATCTTACATACTATCTTTTACAAAAAATATATATGGCAGATGATATGGCATTGCCAAGGATAGAGATGGAATTTCACTTCGCAAAGTTTTCATGTGTTTTTTGAGTCCAGCTCCATGGTAAAATCTTGTTTCCCAACCTCGACCCCGGAGCTTCTTCTCTCACATTCGTTTTGGACATTTACGGAGAGAGAAAAAAACCCTGGGACTGCTGGTCAGTTTGAAATCTGATTGGTTTTCTTAAAATTAAATATTTTAGAGGACCTACAAATCTGGCGAGTTAAAGCGAGTTTCAAGATATGGCGAGTTGAAGGGAGTTTCGATACAAAAAAAATCAGCGTACAACACCAGATAAGGAATAAGAAAGAAAGTCACTGTGAAATTTTTTTTTGCGCGTCTGTATTACACATGGTCTCTACTGTGCAACAAAAAACTGTGTATGGTTTAAGTGATGGCTGCCAAAACGAACATGTGGAAGTGAAAAATTTATCTGATAAAAAGTCACCTAGCTAACAGGTGATAAGTGTTATACTCCTAGTGGGCGCAGAAACGTTGGCAAGGCGTTCTCACAACGTCGGTTACTTTGTTACAAGAGCGCTTGAAAATGGGAGTTGCGTCAATGTTGTTTTCATTATGTTTGCATAGCAACTCTTTATAGCGGACACTATCAAGATAAAAAAAAATGTGTCCGCTGTAGATAGGTTTCACTGTATATGTAAAATCGTGGGCATGAATTAACCCTATTGATATCCTCTCCGTGTTTTTCCCCTAACTTTATAAGCCTTTGTAGTTAGACCTTCAAATTTTGTGACTTTTCCTAACATTCCATTGGCTTTATTTTGAAAAAAACATTTGGATATAATCCCGAAGTGTTGCCATGGCAACCAATTTTTCGAGGATCACAGATATCATTAATTGTTACTTAAGCATAAACAAGGAGGTCAATTAAGGAACCTTTAGAACACTCACCCTAACTGCACCGAAAGATTTGGTTCTGTTTTTTCTTTAAGATCCATAAACAACAAGAATAATTTTTCTTACGAATTTCTATGATTTTTTTACAACAGTCTTAAAGGACATCATTCTTGCTGCTGAATAAATTACACAACAAATATCTGATAATATAACCACGTTTTTGGGTCTCAAAGGAGTCCTAAAAAGAACTAAAATTAAGGCTTGGTACACACCAGAAAGTACTCAAAACTACGTAATTCCGACTTAATTGTTTGTGTCTAAAAACTCCTTTTGAGCTACATTTTTGGAAGAAAATTAATTATTTTTTTCAGAGGCGTGGAGTTAGCTGCAATAACGCAATCAGGTCAAAGGTTGATTGGATGATTTAACCTCTGATGGATTTTTATTTACTCCCTTTACCTGCGAAACTTTCATTTCCCGCTAGCACTATGTATTGGTCTCATTAACAGAATACTTTCTCCGAACGCTCAGTTTTATAATTTCCTTTCTTCCTTTATGCAAATTGTATCAACACATTTCACTAACTTCAGAAATAACAACTTTTATTTACCTTAACCTCCTGTAATGCTCAATTTCGTGATTTTGACTGGGTTAGGCAAAACACCACTTCCTTTTCAATTAATGCCCACAAAATTAAGGCAGATAGGAAATTAATGTACACTGAAACTTGAGTGCTGATTGACATCCTAAATGGTGCTAACATAAATAACAGCCTCAGGGTGTTAATGAGCACCTAAAGGGTACCAAAATAGTTTTTAGGGCGCTAAAACTAACATAGATTTTAAGGACACTAAAGAATGACGTATCATGACGTGGCACTCGTAAGGGTGCAATAGGGTGTTGACTTTTAGGGTGCTAATGAACCATACATAAATCAAGAAGTCCTTCAATAATTAAAGCGTGCGTTCGCGATTCCTAAAACTCTGCAGATAAGCCGCCCTTTATGAAAGACGTTTTAATGAGCTTGCAGCACTGACGATAGTATATAACATAAAACATTTTCTAAAATAATTTAATATAAGCCATATAGGATTTTTTGAAGGGGCGATTTTATCCAAACAGAAAGTTGATGTTTGCAAGTTGATATCCAGTTCCAGCTCTTCTTTGTGAGATTTTTTGACATTTATGCGCATATACTTAATTTTCAATGAAAAAGAAGATGGCTTTATATCATGGTAACAAAAGTTGATTTTCAGATTGCGAGTATTTCGAAGAAGTCGTAGTAGAATAAAACTAGGTTTTAAAAACAGTACCCAATGGGCAAAATCTTGAAAAAGTCTCTGTGGGGGAGTGTTTTTTTATTGAAACAACAGACGATATTGCTTGTCATTTCTATAAAAAAACACTCCTCCACAGACACTTTTGAAGATATTACCGAGTGGGTATATACAGGAACGTGAGAAAATAACAAATCAGCTGCTGGTGTAACGAATTCAGATGATGAAATGAAAGCAGATGGTTTCATTATAAACGTTGGAAGATGAAAGAAAAACGAATGTGCAGAATAAGCACAAACTATTGTTGGAATAAGTATATTGCTGTCCTGTTCTATATGAAACCTAATCAGCTCTAAGGTAAAAAATGACAGTTATATCACTGTTTTGTTTTTCTTCAGTCAAGTATAAAATTCAGATGATGAAAAGGTGGCTCCAAAACAAAAAAATCCTGTTTGTTCCTGAAATACTTTGGAAAGTTACATCTAAAAGATTTAGTTGAATCTGTTGCATTATTGTAATAAATAAAGCTGCCTTTTATCATTAGCCCATAAATGTTTTGTGGTAATGATAAACAGCCCAGTGGGCAAAATGTTTAAAAAGTCTCAGTGGAGGAGTGTTTTCTATAGGAATAGCTAGCAACACTGCCTGCTGTTTCAATAAAAAACGCTCTTCCACAGAGACCTTTTGAACATTTTGCCGACTGGGCCCACCGCTTTGTAGTGCTTGTAGATGCAGCAAATTTATTTATATTAATGGCATTTTTACAGCTAGATATTTCACTAAATGCAAATTTACAGTTCATATAATATTATATTTTAAACTGATAGTAGACAGATTTTATAACTTGTTTTAAATATTGAAATATACTTTACTATCCCAGTGGTCAAAATCTTCAAAATCTTTGAGGAGGAGTGTTTCCTATAGAAATAAAAAAGATTCGAAGATTTTGCCCACTGCGTTAGTTTCAAACCAAATATTTTGCGTTCAACTTTTCGAATTGTTGCAAAAACGGAATCGCCAAAACAGCCTACAGAGCTATTTCAAAATTACCCGAAAACGAACCGAAAAAGAGGAGGATGATGTAGTAGGTCACGTGAATAAACCGCTTGTGAAGTGTATCTTCTACTCTAAAAGTAGCTTGAGGAAATTGCTATCTCATTCAAAGGATACAGTTGCCATAGCAAAATAACATTGTCTATAAGATCC
Organism: Turritopsis rubra; assembly: GCA_039566895.2. Classification (NCBI taxonomy): domain Eukaryota; kingdom Metazoa; phylum Cnidaria; class Hydrozoa; order Anthoathecata; family Oceaniidae; genus Turritopsis; species Turritopsis rubra. Next base: position 6,589,890 of record CM077622.1, read on the forward strand.
CTTGTAGTGACTGTAAATATTGGTGAATCCATGAGATTTTTCCTTCTTTCTTCAGTTCACCATTCATGTTTTTCAATACCATAATCCTGGTAAACCTTTTTTCTTTGTAACTTTTCTCTTCTTTTTCTTCTTCTTCTTATCACGTTTATTGGCCCTACCCTCCTACCCCTCCCAAAGATCCACTGATCTTATGATTTTAACATGAAACTTACCACAATTTTTAACAAAAAGTTAATAAACAACTTGATAGAAAAAAATGTGCTGACGTCATCAGTGTATCCGGAGGAAACTACTGTGAATAGAACAATAAAATTTAAAACTGGTGTATATGCTAAGTATTGAAATAATACTTATAAAGACATTTAAAATACAATTTTATATAATAACAAACAACATTTAACTGTTAAAACCCTTAAGAATGTTTTTTACTAAAAAAATATTAAGAATTTTTCACCCCAACAAGAAAAATGGGTTCCCATGGAAACACATCTGCATATAATTACGGAGCTCTTGTTAGATCTCAGATAGAGTATGGTGATGTTTTTAATGACAACCCAGGAAAATTATACTTTTGTTTAACGTATTGAATCTATCTAATATATTGCTGTATGGCTAATACAGGATGCATTCGTGGTACCTCAGGGGAAAAATTGCACTGGGAAGTTGGCTTAGAATTCCTTGATGAGAGAAGATAGATTATGCTTCTTCTACAAAATATTTAATTTGATCTTAAGTGATCTTCTGATCTTAAGTGCTACTTACCTGAACAGATTGTAAAAAAAAACTTTGATCACCTCAATATTCGAATGGAAAAAACTTTCCAACAAAAATCCAAATGTTTTCATATGAAAACTCATTTTCAAAGATATGTAAAATTTGATTTTTTTGCGAGAAAAAACTTTTGTGGTTGACTACTTTGCAAACTTTTTGTTTGCTTGGGAAGCTAATCTAGATATTCAACCTGTGCTAGATGACTAAAAGGCAGCTGCTTATATGTGTGCATATCTTTCGAAATCAGAAGATGAATCATCAGAAGCGATGAAACAGGCCGCTAAAGAAGCTTATGAATCCGGAAAAACTGCTCAACGAAGGATGAAATCTATTTCTAAAGCATATCGAACCCACAAAAAATGTTTATTCAAAAGGCAGTCTCCATCGTATTTCCAGAAATTTGGTTGTGGAAAACATCACCTGGAGTAATATTTGCTAATACCAACCTGCCTGAAAATTGATATCGAGTATGTGAAACGGAAGAGGAAGTTATGAACATGCCAGAACAGGAGAAGAATATTTAAAAAAAGATATGTTAGATCGCTATTTAGAGCGTCCAAATCAATCTTATAAAAAAGGGAAATACGCTGCACTGGATTCTTTATGTTATGTTCAATTTCTTTTAAACTATTATCTTGACTCCATAAAGAAGAAAAAAAATGATTCCCAACCAGAAATCCTTGAAGAACTTATTCCTGAAAATGATAATTCTATATTACCAAAGTCAGTTCCCCTGATGTTCGGTAAGGAATATGTTAAGTTGAGAAAAACGAAATTTGTTTTACGCTACCATGTTCCAAATAGAATCAAAAAGCCAGAAACTTATGCCCACAACGTACTACACAACGTTTCGAAACGAAGAAGAATTTAAAAGCATGAAATTGAGAACTTACGCAGAGAAATTACTTGAACCAGGGGGTGCTGGAAATAATTAATAACAATAAGAAATTTGGAGAGGTGAATAATGAAGCATTTGTTCGGTTTAACGAAAATGCTAGTGATTAGATCCTTACGGAGAACATGAAAACGATTAAGTTCGAGAAAGAAATGCCAAAAACGAGCAAAGTGAGCAGGATGAGGAGGATAATGAAGATGGATATGGTGGAGCTACATCTCAAACTCTTGCACCTCTAATATCAGATGATGATCTAAACGAAAGAATTCGAATCTTTAAATGAAAAACAAAGGGACATTTTTAATGCTATTTTAAAGTGGACATGTAGTACAATACAACTATCTAAAAAGGATCCATCATCAAAGCCAGAGCCATTCCATATATATCTTACCGGAATAGCAGGATCTGGGAAATCATCTGTTGACTACAATAAAATATTACTTGCAATAATCACTTGTATATGGAATAAGGGATCCAAATAAAGAAATGCTTATGCTCGCCCCAACAGGAATGACAGTAGTAAACATTGATGGTTCGACAATTCATTCTACTTTAGGTATCCTACCAAATCGATCGTCAGGAAAAGGTTTTGCTAAACTTAAGTGATAAAGAAAGAAGTTCATTCAGACAAAGATTTTCTAAGCACTGATAATGTTCCATACGTTGGTTTATCCATAATAGCTTATGGTAACTTCTATCAATTGCTTCCAATTCAACAGTGACCTGTTTACGCTCAATTTAGCGATCAAATGTTGAATATAGCACGTTGTTGGAGATATTTTAAAATTGCGGAGCTAATAGAAGTAATGAGACAAAGAGGGGATCAATTATTTATCGGTTTGTTGAATAACTTAAGTAAGGAGGAACTATCACATAATGAGGCAGAAATTTTGAAAACACGAATCTTTAATCCACACGACCCAATTCATCCACATAACGCTTATCATATATGGGCAGAAAACGCTTTAGTCAACAATCATAACAAGCGTAAATTAGAAGAACTTCATGGTAACGAAATAGAAATAGTAGCTCATGAGAATTTACCACCAAATAAAACGAATACCGTATTAGAAAGAATATATTAACGAAATCAAATGGATACCGGTGGCCTATAAACTGATTATTAAATTAAATGCAATGGTATAATGATAACTGCCAATATAGATGTAGAAGATAAATTACGTAATGGAAAAATTGGAACGATACAACATATCAAATATGATCGTAGAGGGGTTGTTAAAAAAATATATCTAAAGATGGAAGAAAAAGGTGTATGTTTAAAAGCAATAAACTCAGATAGTTTTAGTCGTTCACATAAAGCAGTACCGATTTAAAGAGTGGAAAAGGAAATAAGATGAAAAAAAAATAGATCTCCGTCACCCAGTATCAAACGACTGCAGTCTCCTTTAGTTCTTTCATGTGCTTGTACAGTTCACAAAGTACAAGGAAAGACTTTTTCAAAAATTGGGTTTAGTTTTAATCTTTTGAAACAGAAACGCTTCAACAACGGTCAGGGGTATGTTACTTCATTGCAAGGAATTTATCCTTACTGAAACACTTAATACAAATTATGTGAGGTTTGATCAGCAAGCTTCAGACGAACACAATTACGTAAGAGAACATTCAACATTGCAACCTGTTGAAGAAAATGATCAATTAGACAATAAATATTTGATTTTCTCTCTTTTTAATGTACGATCACTTGCAAAACATGCAATCGATATTAAATGTTTTGATAGGGTGGTTAGGTGTGAGGAGATGGGTGTCATCATGATGATTTAGTGGTTAAAAGTAGTTAAATGTTAGAAGATAAATACCATTAGATATACCTCCTATATTACAAAGCAAGGAACAATAAAAACGTTTCCTCTAATTTATTAATGAGACGAGAGGAGGAGTTGAAGACCGAGTAAGACCTTTGAACACAAACTGTCGCCCTTCTTCAAATTAACACAAATTCATAGTGCACTGAACTTCACGCCCTCCGGCGTCTTGTTATTTATTCTTCCCATTCATATCATTATCCATATCGGTTGGTTCTTAGGCCAGTGTGCCGTCATTCAATGGCTCAAACTGGGCCGATACGTTGCTTTTAAAGTGCATCATAGTATCGAAATACGTGCTTGAGACTAGAACACAGGCCTCAGGGGTTGGACTCAAAAGTGCTTTACACTGCACCATCGCCTACCCACCGATGAGTTCGATGTAAAGGCCGTTTAAGGAGAAAGTGGGAAAGAAGATTTTATTCAGCAAGATAAATGCAGTTTGAAGAAAAATGCTATTAACAGCAGAAATGTATTCTGTATAATAGCCGCGATTCTTAGCTCTTTCCCGGCTTCTATGAATTTGGATTTGATCTGAGATGCAAATTCAATCCAGAAGGCAGAAGCTCTTCGCTAGACTGTGTTTTTGAACCTCTAGCCTAGTCGTCCACTCCGTGGATGCGCGTGTTATAAGTGGTGGCGCATGTTATAACTGTCGGTTTAATAGTTTCTTATATGATATACAAAATCATTCGTAATATGTCACTCCAGTGTAACGATATATTTGATAGAAAAATATAGAAACAAAAAAAGGAAAAGAAAAGGGTCTGTTCCTATGGAAGGAAAATCTTCTGGTAATTTGGAAAAGTTTTCGATAACCAAAATATTTCGTTCCGTTCATCAGAATTTTTAATATTTAAAGTTTGAGTGCAAATTGCTGTAGACAAGGCATAAATTATCCGAAAAACAACCGAAAAAGAGGAGGAGGGTCTAGTGGTCACGTGAATAAACCGCTTGTGAAGTGTATCTTCTACTCTAAAAGTAGCTTGAGGAAATTGCTATCTCATTCAAAGGATACAGTTGCCATAGAAAAATAACATTGTCTATAAGATCCCTTGTAGTGACTGTAAATATTGGTGAATCACACGCACTAAGGAACACGCACTAATTCGCCGTGAAGTATGTCACATTGACATAAATGACAGAAAATCCGTCATAGACAGATATGAAATTTGGAATTTGCTCAAAGTAAAAGAGTCTATCTGCTCACTGCATGAAAAGGTCAGCCTTGTATCAACATAAGGTTCGACAAACATTTACTTACGTCAGGATCATCATCATCAGCGCTGACGTCATCATCTTTTGTTGATACTACCTGATCGGATTCACATCAAATGTGATTCACTATCACATCAACAGTTTATCCTACAAACTTCCAGATGTTTGTACTTTAGCATTGACTAACCGGTTCACCAAAAAGGGAACAAGTAATTGTGACACGGAACTTTCCAATACCAAACGTTTCGACGGAAATTGTATAGTACAATTGCCTCTGAAAATATCGCTGTGCAAAACTTTTGGCAAGAAAACTTATGGTACTATATCCGAATAATAGATTCCAATACGCTTTTTAATCGTACATAAACAACTTGTTCTGATTCATAACTTGCCCGATGACGAGAGAAGGTTCTCTCAAAACATAGCCCAACGCAAATCATCATGTCGATGATATGAGAAACGCTTCACTTATTATAAAATTATCGGAAATAAATATTGTGTTGATATGGGAAAAATAGACTCCGTAGAGAAATTCTTGGAACTGTTTGGAACATACTTCCTTCGATCTACTCTGCAGAGGAGGGTGAATAGTTTTAGGTTTTAAGCGCGTATCACGATCAAATTTATCCATTCAAATTCATATACAGACGAACGGAAAACTTGGAAACGTTACTCCAAAACATTATCAATTGACCTGATTTTTAATAGTTAATTATCACTTATAATCTCTTGTGACCAAACGAAGTTTAAAGACAATTTGTCTTGAATTCTACCAAATTTACTTAATACCGTATTTGAACAATTACGAGTTTGTCATTTAGACGATCTTTTAAATGAATAATAAATATATAATATAAATAAAATAACAGTTGTTACAAACAATGATTTCAGTTGTTGCAGTAATTTATTTTTGTAACTAATTCCAAGGAAATTAATTCAACTCAATCTAGAGTCTCCTTTTACCCAACTCTGGTTAACCGTCCCAACCATTTCTGTCTTTGTTTTAAATCAGGTTTTTTCTGTTTTTTACCACGTTTATCGGCATTTGGATTTTCGTCCGGTAAATCATTTCCTGTTTCCAAGGCAACACCTGCACCTGACGTTGCATCAACAGCATTAGAACTTGTGTCATCACAAAGATTTTGATTGACGACCAGTAGCAACATAACAATAACTAACACTGAAAGAAAGAAAAGTTAACACAAAGTCGTTTAATATGATTTCAGTGATTTTAGTTTCCATTTTGTGAGTAATTTTGTTGTAACCCTAACCGAATTTGCCGAAGGCTCACCCACTATCATCTACAAAGTTTGTTTAACACCCTTAGATAATTATACTATAAGGGTTCACCAATTTTCATTTCAAAATTAACAGTTTTCCTTACAGTATTTAGCATCCATTCTTGCTGTTGCTTCTCCAACAGGAAATTGTGTTTTGTAAATAACGATTTAGGAAGCAAAAGTTAAACTTCCATTATCGTGCTTCACTGCACTGCATTGAACTCCATTGATTTACATTTTTTGACATTTTGTGCATCAATAGATTCGATTCGCTGAACCGTATCTTCAAAGTTTTCATTTTTTCTATTTTATTTTATATCGTGCATGCACTTGGTTGGAGATGCTGTTTTTTCGATAAAGACGTGACAATCCTATTAGATTTCGGTCGAACGCAAAAAATATTTTGAAACCGTGACTCCTGAGCGTTTGCAATTGTGCTGCACATTATTTTGTATTTGTGTGAAAGAAGTGACATTTCTATTGTTTTAAAAACTTATTATGAACGAAATGATTGGTTGAAACAAATTGAAACAAATTTAAAAAAAGAGAAATAATTTATGCGTCACACATTTTTGTAAATTTGTCTATCAAAATGTGTAAACAACCAAATTTGGTTCGCACTTGCTAGTAATTCCTAGTGCAATAATTGATTACATAAGTCGCTGAAGCTAGAACCTTTATATATGGATATCTTTGTATTATTAGCGCGTCTGCTGAGCCTGTTAATAAGGATTCGAACACCGGTAGTGCCTTATATTCGAATAAAATATTCCGAAATTCTTCAAGTCATGACTGATTATTGGTATTTTTAATAACAATCTCTAATAAACTTTCCACAAAAGTCACAATCTTTTTTCCTGACAACATAACACAAATACAATCAATGGTTTTCTATTAGGAGGAGTGTTTTCTATAGGAAAGGCTTGCCATACTGCCTGCAGTTTCAATAAAAAATCACTCCCTCACAGACAATACAAAAATGCAATAAATGTTTGTTACATTTGATCCTTTGTTTCTTTAATCACTAATAGACAAATCAATCAAAATCACATTCCAACAATGACATTAATGGAGTGGATCCAAGTTGGTTTATTCCGCTTGGGTCTTAAATAAGCACCGACATTCGATAAACAAAACTCTCCAGATGTAAAATTTGAACACGCCCTCCGCTCTCTGGTTACAGCAAAATGATGGAAATCTAGAATTAATTTAGTTTGAAAAAAGTAAATCACTACGGAAGGATTATTTTGTTTTTGATTTTCAAACAATGAACTATAATAAACATCAAGAGATCCAAATATTATATGGAAATATTTGTGACTTCCAACAAATTTATGTGCCAACTGCTAATCACCACGTGCAGTCCACGTGTAGTCAAACATGTAACATGCAAAAACTAGCACTATACATTTGCTTATGTAACGCTCCCGTACGAAATTTGATTCAACGAAATTTGCCCTTTCCTTTATTTAAACAGCATAAACAAATAAGCTGAAATTGGAAAATGTCAAATAAAAATGAAAATATAAATGCAAGCTGTTATGGGGAGGATGGGGCTTTAAAATGCATTTCCATCGAAGAGTTAGCTTTGAAATTCATTTTCATTGAAAAATGAGATTTTCTGTCATAATATTTTGTGGATGCTTGTAAATCATTCGCCATCTTCGGTTTACACTTTCCCTTAATTTTTCAACTCTTCTGATTTTTAATTTCTACATGCATATAACATTACAGTTTACATTCAAGAAATAGGAACTTAAGTGGAAATATATCGTTGATGAGTTGACTTTTTCTGTCACAAGATCAGTTATAGCATACATGTGTCTGGAAACCAACAATAAAACATGACAATACGCATCAAGGCCGTGGAAATGTTCTGATGAGGATGATGGTTACAATTTTAGAAGATACATTTACAATTGGACGGAAAACATGGAAAGCCTGATTGTGAATGCCTAATAACACTGAAAAATGTCAATGATGGCAGAAGTGTTTATTTTTTGAAAGATTGGTCTTGTAAATGAAATGTTATTTTATCAGCAACAGCCAGGAATATAGGATATTAAGGAAACATGCAACATAATAAACGTTTGATAAAGGAGCAACGAATCTGCGAAGTAACTCTATCGTAAATAAAACCGAAAGAAGTATATTAGTTTAATGATCTGTAATAGAACAAAACAGAAAGAAATCGAAACAACACACGGAAAGTGAAATAAGAATATCAGAACTTTCAATGTACGAGGGTTAAGCAAGAATAATAAACAAGAACAGTTAGCAAGAGATTTAGAATAATATCAACTTAACGTGTGCTGATTACAAAAAAAACAAAACAAGCAATGCTATAGATATAGATGTTAAAAGCCATCATTTGATATGTTTACCGTCCGATATACCGCACTAAGGTAATGGGTAATATCATTGTATCAAGGAAATGGGAAGACCAAATAAGAAAGTATTGGAAAGTCAACCATTGAACCGCCGTAATTGAAATAAAGTTAAAAAGGAAGAAAGCACAATTTATGTTATCGCCTTATACGAAGCTAGTACAGAATGGCTCTAACGAACTAGAAACGTTATATGAAGACCACAACACATTAATAAGCAACTTTAACAAAGTTACTCTATTATAAATACAATTATATGCAGCCATTTAAACGCAAAAGTGGGAAGGAAAAGGAAATATAAATTATGTGTCCGCGTATATTTCCAAAGAAATGAGGAACGCAAGCGGCTAAAGATTTGTTAAGTTTGTCGAAAAGAACGAATGCATCATTCAACACCCATCTATGCATATAACGACATGGTCACAAAAACGTATGAATATCACAACTAACAAGATAGACACGATATATAATCAGATTGACTACATAATTATTCTCTTGAACCGAAAACAAACTCTGCAAGATGTAATATCATATAGAGGGACAGAATTTGATAGCGATCATCGACTGGTAGTGTGTCGAATGCGTATTAAACCTTACAAGATGTTCAAAACAAATTGGAAGGATAGAAACGACAAAGAATGTAGAAAACTACAATAAAAAAGTTGAAGAGCTATCGCAAAGAAGAACGAAATAGAATCAATAAGCAAATAAAGAAGATATTGAGAAAAGACCATGAAAAGAAGATCGATGAAGTAGTCAATGAAATTGAAAAGACGAAACACTACACTAGAATGTTCTCCGCAGTGAAATCAATGAGAAGCAACCCAAAAGGAAACACCTTATTGTTCGATGAAGGAAAAAAGAGAGTAACCGACAAGAAAGAGATCCATAATATGGTTAAGTGTTATTACTGTTCTTTATGATGAAAATATTCATCCACACACAGATAGTAAACCACTGAAGATACCGAACAAGAAATTAGGTTATGGGTAAGGAAAATGAAAAACGGAAAACAACTGTCTTCGATGAAATAACTATAGAGTTCTTTAAATATTGAAACATTGGTTTGGTTATTGGTAAAGTTCTTAACAACGTAAAGAGTAGCATAACTTCTTTTTAGTAAGACATCTATAATTATCAAAGACATCGGATTACCTGAAGGCGACGGGACAAGTGAAACATTTTTTAATGTTTACTTTGAAAATGAACTGCGAACTGGTTAAAATGTTTGGAAAACAATGTACGTGTTCATAAATCAAAAAAGGTGTATGGAATCAAAGACGTTTTATTGTAGCAACATGGTTTCAGCATAATTAAAATGAAAGTGTTTGTATGGTTCAGGTTTCAAGCTATCCACATAATTAACATGCATAAATTAACAATTCGAAAGTGCATAAATTAGTGGATGAGTTGATAGCATAATTAAAGCAGTCGTTTTAATTTATTTAATGAACCATTGCAGATTACCAAATATTTCCATATGGACGGATAGAGCATAGTGTCACAGTTTTCAATTTTTTCACGATATTTTTCACTATCGTAATTTGAAGGCTTATTATTAGATTACAGATTAGAGAGAATTTACGGACAAAATTTATACTTTTTGGATATTATCATGCTGAACGTACCAAGGAAGTTTTTTCAAGTCTAACTTTCCCTTCATCTGTAAAAATGTTTTACAAGTACATATTTTAATTCACATTTAATTCAGGTATTCCGTGCAAAGACATAATTTTACGGTTTCACACGATAGTTGGAAAATTTAACAAAACATTTTTAGGTTGCATTTTCATATTTTTAATCATGATTCTTAAAGAGTGTGGAACTATAAAATGGTTTTACACGGGATACTAGTAATACTGAAAAAACGCTTTTCGCAGCATCGTGGTTTCACGCACTGTTGATCGACTATATCTCCGTAACGGTAAGTCGAACGCAGACGATCCCATACATGTTCTGATTACCTTTTCGAGCTCTACAATTTAGTGATACTTATTCTTTGCGATTCTATGATTATTATTTTTTCGTCGTCGCTATAATTTGAAAGAGGAAAAGTACGAGTGTTGGGTGTAGTAACTCATGTAGAAAATGAACTTGTAAAAATTCTTTACACGCAATACTAGTCTTATTTCAATACGCGTGTGTGCTTACCACTTTTATTTTAGATAGTGATACATTTTAAGAAATTTCATGGTCATGGAAAAGTCCATCGGTTTCTTCGAAAAAATCATCTTCCCTCATTTTCGAAGTGTTTGTAGAGCAGCTGGTTACCCAGATGAGCAGATCAGTCTTGTCATCATGGACACTTTTAAAGGACAAGAGAATGAAGAAATTGCAAAACTTTGTGAAAGTAATAACTGTTCTCTTGTTATCTTTCCACATAATCTTACCAACAAGTTCCAACCATTTGATATAACAGTCAGCCGGTATAACGGAGGCAGTTGACAAAGCCAACGAGTGTTCCATCGTATAGAAAACCCTTTTACAGCACTAAGAAGTGCACCAGAATGAAAGAACTGAAAACATTTAAAACATTTAAAACAAGTTTCTTCCTTTATTCATGCTAAGCAGATTCACTCGTCGTTTTTCTTTTTTGATGTTGTAAGGATATTTTACAAAATATCATAGTTGTGGTGGATGAATAGTTCCTTCAAATTCAAGTAATTGTATGAATAAATAAAGATTTTCGACCAAAAATATATAAAAACTTTTAAAGTGTAAATTACCATGCAAAGAAATTTTTGACGAAAAAAAATCGGGGAAAATTAATAGTTCAGGAAAAAAGTCGGGGAGAAATATTGGTCAGGGAAAAAAAATCGGGGACAAATACAGGTCGAGTGAAAGGAAGACGGGGAAAATTTTGGTCGGGGATAAATTGAGTCACCACCGCAAAATTTTAGTCACTTTTTCCAGACTTTTTCTTACCCGATAAGTTTAAGGGCAAAAATACGCTTTAGCCAACGATCATAACAAGCGTAAATTAGAGGAACTTCCTGGTAACCAAATAGAAATAATAGCTCATAAGAAGTTACCACCAAATAAAACGAATGCCGTATTACATAGAATATATCAACGAAATCAAATGGATACTGGTGGACAAGCCTATAACCTGATTATTAAATTAAATGCAAAGGTAATGATAATTGCCAATATAGATGTAGAAGATAAATTATGTAATGGAGAAATTGAAACGATCCAACATATCAAATATAATCATAGAGGGGTTGTTAAAAAAATATATCTAAAGATGGAAGAGGAAGGTGTATGTTTAAAAGCAATAAACTCAGATAGTTTAGTCGTTCACATAAAGTAGTACCGATTGAAAGAGTGGAAAAGGAAATAAAACTAAAAAAGAATAGATCTTCGTCCCCCAGTATCAAACGACTGCAGTTTTCTTTAGTTCTTTCATCGGCCTGTACAGTTCACAAATTACCAGGAGAGACCTTTCCAAAAACTGTGTTTAGTTTTAATCTTTTGAAAAAGAAACGTTTCAACAACGGTCAGGTATACGTTCCTTTAAGTCGGGTTACTTCATTGCAAAGATTTTATCTTACTGGAACACTTAATACAAATTCTATGAGGTTTGATCAGCGAGCTTCAAACGAATACAATTACATGTAAGAACCTGCAACATTGCAACCTGTTGAAGACACAGTATTTTTATAGACATTAACCCTATTGTGCATGGGGGGGGGGGGGGGGGAGGGTTGTCAAATTGGCCCTCAGCATTTTTGAATCTTAATAACTTTTTAACGCTTTGAAATTTTGTGCCTTTTTATAACTTTTATTGCGGTTTCTGAAAATTGAAAAAAACAACAGGTGACCACGCCTTTTTTTCCGGGGGTGGGCGTTTTGTCAAACATGGGTGTTCTCTTTTTAAATTAGCCTTTTGTTTTCCTGATTGAAATGTACTCAATCAACTTCATTTTGTAATGAATTGAACTTTAGTGATTACCAGTTGAACTTTGGAGAAACTTACGGACCATTTATAATAATTTACAGACCAGATTTGACAATTTACAGACCCGATGCTTTATTTGCAAAGCTGATATTTCAACTTCTTTGGGAAGCTGTTTTTGAAGGTTGTTCTATTCATAGCATTCTGCTACTTATTTCTGTGTAAGAGAGCCCTTTTCTATCTTATTTCAATCAGTTGGAGTAACATTTAGCCAGATGTCCGAAGTTATATTTCTCAAAAAAAATTCAAAATTTTCAAATTTTTTATCAATCTTCAAATTCTCCTAACATTAAAAAAATTCTTACAATGACCAAAATTTGGGCATATTGTTGTATTTAGATATTGAATAATGTAAAACTGCAAATCAAAATAATTTTTCCTATAATTTATGCTTTTCAAAATCTTACGTAAATTTCAAAATTATTCGCAAAGTAGACAAATTGATGACCTCATAGCAAAAAGTGATGATGCCATCATGACATCATTTGTAATTATTCTTTTAGAAAATAGGTTACTTAAAGTCTGTAATAAGTTTAATGTCATAGGTATTGATGGTTAAGCAGATATAAGACGGGCCAAATTGATATCCATACAAAGGACAAAAAAGCTTGGTAGGAAGAGGGTTAACATTAGAATCAGACACATGATCTATAAGAGAAACGTTAAACCCATTTTCCGTTGTTATGAATTCATCAAACAGCTATAGGTATTCTAATGTAGAAATCACTATCATAAACACGGATGATATTCCCCGTAGTTCATTATTATCTGCTCACTGCATGATAGTTATTACATCAACAGAGTATCCTACAAACTTCCAAAAATTTGGATTTCAGCATTGACTAGACGCTAAACAAAAAGGGGGACAGGTAATTTTGACATGTAACTTTCCAATACGAAATATTTCGACGGAAATTGTATAGTACAATTGCCTCCGAAAATATCGCCGTACAGAACTTTTGGCGGGAAAACTTATAACACTTTTAGCTCCAAATAACACAAATCAAAAAGGTGTGAAATATAGCTTTCTTAATTGTAAAAAAACAACTTGTTCTTATTCTTAACTTGCCTAATGAAGAGAGAAGGTTCTTTCGAAACGTACTCTAACGCAAACTATGAGAAACGCTTCACTTCTCTTGAAAAATTATCCCGCTCAGAAATAAATATTGTTTTCATATGAGAAAAATATTTTGCTGCCTAAACGGGGAAATATGATTTTCTTATAAAAATAGGATGAAATCACAGCAACGGGGGTGTCAAAAGAATTTCGTACGCGAGAGAAGTAGAAACCAGATATAAATTAATTTAAACCAATTACAAAAATTGGCTCAATTTCTTTCTGATTCTAAATACACATTTTTTAGAAAATATTTTGTATTTGTCTCAGATTTACCGCTTTTTCTTTCTTTATGGAAACGGTGTCAACAAATTTCATATACTACAGCTCTTCATGAATATTTTTCTCTCCTGTAATTCTAATTTTTATGATTTTCAAATATTAGACAGCCAAAAAATAAAAAAATAAATAAAAAAAAACGCCGTAGAAAAAATTCTTGAAACTGTCTTGAAAATACTTCCCTCCATCTACTCTGCAGAGGAGGGTGAATAGTTTTAGGTTTTAAGCGAGTATCACGATCAAATTTATCCATTCAAATTCATATACAGACGAACGGAAAACTTGGAAACGTTACTCCAAAATTTATCAATTGACCTGATTTTTAATAGTTAATTATCACTTATAATCTCTTGTGACCAAAAGAAGTTTAAAGACAATCCGTCTTGAATTCTGCCAAATTTACTTAATACCGTATTTGAACAATTACGAGTTTGTCATTTAGACGATCTCTTAAATGAATAATAAATTTATAATATAAATAAAATAAAAGTTGTTACAAACAATGATTTCAATTGTTGCAGTAATTTATTTTTGTAACTAATTCCAAGGAAAATAATTCAACTCAATATAGAGTCTCCTTCTACCCAACTCTGGTTAACTTTCCCAACCATTTCTGTCTTTGTTTCCAATCAGGTTTTTTCTTTTTTTTACCACGTTTATCGGTATTTGAGCTTTCGTCCGAAAAATCATTTCCTTCTTCCAAGGCAACACCTACACCTGACGTTGCATCAACAGCATTAAAACTTGTGTCATCAAAAAGATTTTCATTGACGACCAGTAGCAACATAACAATAACTAACACTGAAAGAAAGAAAAGTTAACAGAAAGTCGTTTCATATGGTTTCAGTGATTTTAGTTTCCATTTTGTGAGGAAACTGATCACCAGGCCCCTATACATGACTTGAAAAAATGCAGTTTCACCTAACCCAAACCGAATTTACCGAAGGCTCACCCAATATCATCTACAAAGTTTGTTTAACACCCTTAGATAATTATAGTATATCGGTTCACCAATTTTCTTTTCAAAATTAACAGTTTTCCTTACAGTATTTAGCTTCCATTCTTGCTGTTGCTTCTCTAACTGGAAATTGTGTTTTGTAAATAACGATTTAGGAAGCAAAAGTTAAACTTCCATTATCGTGCTTCACTGCACTGCATTGAACTCCATTGATTTACATTTTTCGACATTTTGTGCATCAATAGATTCGATTTGCTGAACCGTATCTTCAAAGTTTTCATTTTTTCTATTTTATTTTATATCGTGCATGCACTTTGTTGGCGATGCTGGTTTTTCGATAAAGACGTCACAATCCTATTACATTTCGGTCGAACGCAAAAAATATTTTGAAACCGTGACTCCTGAGCGTTTGCAATTGTGCTGCACATTATTTTGTATTTGTGTGAAAGAAGTGACATTTCTATTGTTTTAAAAACTTATTATGAACGAAATGATTGGTTGAAACAAATTGAAACAAAGTTAAAAAAAGAGAAATAATTTATGTGTCGCACATTTTTGTAAATTTGTCTATCAAAATGTGCAAACAACCAAATTTGGTTCGCACTTGCTAGTAATTTCTAGTGCAATAATTGATTAGATAAGTCGCTGAAGCTAGAACTTTTCCTTTATATATGGATATCTTTGTAATAATAGCGCGTCTGCTGAGCCTGTTAATAAGGATTTGAACACCGTTAGTGCCTTATATTCGAATAAAATATTCTGAAATTCTTCAAGTCATGACTGATTATTGGTATTTTTAATAACAATCTCTAATAAACTTTCAACAAAAGTCACAATCTTTTTTCCTGACAACATAACACAAATACAATCAATGCTTTTCTATAAGGAGGAGTGTTTTCTATAGGAATGGCTTGCAATACTGCCTGCAGTTTCAATAAAAAATCACTCCCTCACAGACAATACAAAAATGCAATCAATGTTTGTTACATTTGATCCTTTGTTTCTTTAATCACTAATAGACAAATCAATCAAAATCACATTCCAACAATGACATTAATGGAGTGGATCCAAGTTGGTTTATTCGGCTTGGGTCTTAAATGAGCACCGACATTCGATAAACAACACACTCCAGATGTAAAATTTGAACACGCCCTCCGCTCTCTGGTTACAACAAAATAGTGGAAATCTAGAATTAATTTAGTTTGAAAAAAGTAAATTACTACGGAAGGATTATTTTGTTTTTGATTTTCAAACAACGAACTATAATAAACATCAAGAGATCCAAATATTAAATGGAAATAATTGTAACTTCCAACAAATTTATGTGCCAACTGCCAATCACCACGTGCAGCCCACGTGTTGTCGAACATGTAACATGCAAAAATTAGCGCTATACATTTGCTTATGTAACGCTGCCGTACAAAATTTGATTCAACGAAATTGGTCCTTTCCTTTATTTAAACAGCATAAACAAAAGAGCTGAAATTGGAAAATGTCAAATAAAAATGAAAACAGAAATGCAAGCTGTGATGGGTAGGATGGGGCTTTAAAATGCATTTCCATCGAAGAGTTAGCTTTGAAATTCATTTTCATTGAAAAATGAGCTTTTCTCTTATAATATTTTGTGGATGCTTTTAAATCATTCGCCATCTTCGGTTGACACTTTCCCGTAATTTTTCAACAGTTCTGATTTTTAATTTCTACGTGCATATAACATTACAGTTTACATTCAAGAAATAGGAACTTAAGTGGAAATATATCGTTGATGAGTTGACTTTCTCTATCACAAGATTGGTCATAGCATACACGCCTCTAGAAACCAACAATAAAACATGATGATACGCATAAAGGCCTTGGAAATGTTCTAATGAGGATGATGGTTACAATTTTAGAAGATAGATTTACAATTGGACGGAAAACATGGAAACCCTGAATGTGAATGCCTAATAACACTGAAAAATGTCAATGATGGCAGAAGTGTTTATTTTTTGAAAGATTGGTCTTGTAAATGAAATGTTATTTTATCAGCAATAGCCAGGAATATAGGATATTAAGGGAACATGCAACATAATAAGCGTTTGATAAAGGAGCAACGAATCTGCGAAGTAACTCTTCCGTAAATAAAAGCGAAAGAAGTTTATTAGTTTAATGATCTGTAATAGAACAAAACAGAAAGAAATCGAAACAAAACACGGAAAGTGAAATAACAATAATGAATATCAGAACTTTCAATGTACCAGGGTTAAGCAAGAATAATAAACAAGAACAGTTAGCAAGAGATTTAGAATAATATCAACTTAACGTGTGTTGCTTACAAAAAACCAAAACAAGCAATGTTATAGATATAGATGTTAAAAGCCATCATTTGATATGTTTACCGTCCGATATACCGCACTAAGGTAATGGGTAATATCATTGTATCAAAGAAATGGGAAGACCAAATAAGAAAGTATTGGAAAGTCAACCATTGAACCGCGGTAATTGAAATAAAGTTAAAAAGGAAGAAAGCACAATTTATGTTATCGCCTTATACGAAGCTAATACAGAATGGCTCTAACGAACTAGAAACGTTATATGAAGACCACAACACATTAATAAACAACTTTAACAAAGTTACTCTATTATAAATACAAAGATATGCAGTCATTTAAACGCAAAAGTGGGAAGGAAAAGGAAATATGAATTTTGTGTCCGCGTATAGTTCCAAAGAAACGAGGAACGCAAGCTTCTAAAGACTTGTTAAGTTTGTCGAAAAGAACGAATGCATCATTCAACATCCATCTATGCATATAACGACATGGTCACAAAAACGTATGAATATCAAAACTAACAAGATAGACACGATATATAATCAGATTGACTATATAATAATTCTCTTGAACCGAAAACAAACTCTGCAAGATGTAATATCATATAAAGAGACAGAATTTAATAGCGATCATCGACTGGTAGTGTGTCGAATGCGTATTAAACCTTACAAGATGTTCAAAACAAATTGGAAGGATAGAAACGACAAAGAATGTAGAAAACTACAATAAAAAAGTTGAAGAGCTATCGCAAAGAAGAACGAAATAGAATCAGTAAGCAAATAAAGAACATATTGAGAAAAGACCATGAAAAGAAAATCGATGAAGTAGTCAATGAAATTGAAAAGACGAAACACTACACTATAATGTTCTCCGCAGTGAAATCAATGAGAAGCAACCCAAAAGGAAACACCTTCTTGTTCGATGAAGGAAAAAAGAGAGTAACCGACAAGAAATTACTGCTCATTATGATGAAAATATTCATCCACACACAGATAGTAAATCACTAAAAGACCTTACCAATCTCAAATTAATTAATTTTTTATTAATTATTACTTCCTAGAATGTTGTGCCTGAAGGAAGACCTCATAAAGCCGCCAGGAGCAGAACACAAGCAATGCTTTTGCATTCGAATGTTATCCGATATAAGCGAAAACTAAAAATCAAAAGATAGAAATATAAAAGAAAAAAGTGTATGTAAAGAAAATCCCCAAAAAAAAGAAGGGAAGTTAGAAGCATTTTATTACTTCGTGGAGTGTTGTGCCTTAAGGAAGACATCATAAAGCTGCCCGGAGCAGAACGGAATGCAATGTTTTTGCGTTCGAGTGTTATCAGTTCATCATTTTCTTACGATGTGTATTTTTTAATGTGTTTGAATGTGGCTTTTTCCTATCAGTTAGTTTTGACTATTATGCCGAAATGTGTAGCTAGCAGTTTATTTTGTATTTCATTGTAGTGTGTGGATTGTTATTATTAAGGTTTACCTTTAGAGTAGTGAAGGTAGCAAGATCATTATTATATTGTTTTGATAGTGTTTTATTGATACCTTTTTGTTATTGACAAGTATTTAATAGATATGACACAAGTAATACTATTTGGCAGTATATTCGTTATGTTTGTGTTGTGTGTGCGTGTGGTCTAGAGAGGTCATGTTAAAAGGTTGCTTAAATAGTGTTTCATTATAACAAAATAATTTCTGGTTGAAGATTCTTTGTACAAACTATAAGATGTTGTTTTGTTATTATATTTTTGGTTAATTTTAAGTTGTTAAGTTGATGTAGTACAACATTTCAAAAGGGTGCTCAATATTGCAGAGAAACAACTTGTTATCATATTGAATAGTATAGATGAATGTAATACAAGAAAAGAGTGAAATCAAGGTTATATACATATTTACATGGTTTTTATATCATGATGCGCAAATGGAGTTTTGGGTTCTGGACATTTCCACAATTCATATTAGAATAAAAATCTTCAGTTTGAAAGACAGAAACGTAAGAAGGTATGATTGTGCTTTAGTTAAATAGGGAAATTTGAAGGTATTATCTAATACTTCAGAAGTTTAATTGTGGTTAAGTAAGAGAATACATTGTCCACGATCTCTTTTCTAAATCTCTATTAGTAGACAGGTGGTAAAAACTGATTTGCCCTGCAATTTGTTTAATTGTACAGCATCTGGAATCTCTAAATATGCGAAGTTGCACTGAAAAATAGGGATAATAGCTTCCGTTAAAGGGGCTAAGACACGAATCGCATGATGAGGCTAGAGATACCATAATATTATGGCTGACCGGAAAATAAGTAAACCAACACAACAATCACGTGAATCAATCATCGTTTCAGCCTTTAAATTTTTATAGAACAATTTTGTGTTGAATATGATTTTTATTTTAACATTTTTGTATATAAACAGACTTATCATGGCAGTATATAGCGTGTAAAATATTTTATGGAGCAAAACTGTAAAATGTTTTTACCCGCTACACTAGTCTATATACTAATACGGGTTGTGCATACACTTTTTAGTTTGGTCAGTGTAAATAAAAGGACTGAAAATGAAATGTTTGTATGGACTGTTATAATTAAAATTTTAGATCGTGCGTAACTGAGTTGTGACTTTAATGGCGATTAGTATTATAAGAGTAGCGCGACGTCAGTGGGCACATTGCATTGTACCTTTAATAGAACGCGATATGTTAGGGCAAATATCTCGAGAACCAATGGGAATAACTGATGTCTCTTTTGGCGCGTCATATTGGCGATAATGTGACGTCATTAGAATTTTTAATCAACGATATCTCGGTAAGTTGTACATAGGCGAAACCATACATTTTCTTGATGAGCTTTTAGAGCCCTACAACTCTGTAACGAGTGTTTCATTGTATAGAAAACCCTTTTACAGCACCGAGAAGTGCACCAGAATGAAAGAACTGAAAACATTTAAAACATTTAAAACAAGTTTCTTCCTTTTTTTATGCTAAGCAGATTCACTCGTCGTTTTTCTTTTCTGATTTTGTAAGGATATTTTACAAAATATCATAGTTGTGGTGGATGAATAGTTCCTTCAAATTCAAGTAATTGTATGAATAAATAAAGGTTTTCGACCAAAAATATATAAAAACTTTTAAAGTGTAAATTAAATGCAAAGAAAATTTTGACGAAAAAAAATTGGGGAAAATTAATAGTCCAGGAAAATGTCGGGGAGAAATATTGGTCAGGGAAAAAAAATCGGGGACAAATACAGGTCGAGTGAAAGGAAGACGGGGAAAATTTTGGTCGGGGATAAATTGAGTCACCACCGCAAAATTTTAGTCACTTTTTCCAGACTTTTTCTTACCCGATAAGTTTAAGGGCAAAAATACGCTTTAGCCAACGATCATAACAAGCGTAAATTAGAGGAACTTCCTGGTAACCAAATAGAAATAATAGCTCATAAGAAGTTACCACCAAATAAAACGGATGCCGTATTACATAGAATATATCAACGAAATCAAATGGATACTGGTGGACAAGCCTATAACCTGATTATTAAATTAAATGCAGAGATAATGATAATTGCCAATATAGATGTAGAAGATAAATTATGTAATGGAGAAATTGAAACGATCCAACATATCAAATATGCTCATAGAGTGGTTGTTAAAAAAATATATCTAAAGAAGGAAGGGAAAGGTGTATGTTTAAAAGCAATAAACTCAGATAGTTTAGTCGTTCACATAAAGTAGTACCGATTGTAAGAGTGGAAAAGGAAATAAAACTAAAAAAGAATAGATCTTCGTCCCCTAGTATCAAACGACTGCAGTTTTCTTTAGTTCTTTCATGGGCCTGTACAGTTCACAAATTACAAGGAGACACCTTTCCAAAAACTGTGTTTAGTTTTAATCTTTTCAAACAGAAACGCTTCAACAACGGTCAGGTATATGTTGCTTTAAGTCGGGTTATTTCATTGCAAGGATTTTATCTAACTGGAACACTTAATACAAACTCTATGAGGTTTGATCAGCGAGCTTCAGACGAATACAATTACATGTGAGAACCTGCAACATTGCAACCTGTTGAAGACACAGTATTTTTATAGACCTTAACCCTATTGTGCATAGGGGGGGGGGGGGGGGGGGGAAGGTTGTCAAATTGGCTCGCGGCATTTTTGAATCTTAATAACTTTTTAACGCTTTGAAATTTTGTGACTTTTCATAACTTTTATTATGGTTTCTGAAATGCACTCAATCAACTTCATTTTGTAATGAACTTTAGTGATTACCAGTTGAACTTTGGAGAAATTTACGGACCATTTATAATAATTTACAGACCAGATTTGACAATTTACAGACCCGATGCTTTATTTGCAAAGCTGATATTTCAACTTCTTTGGGAAGCTGTTTTTGAAGGTTGTTCTATTCATAGCATTCTGCTACTTATTTCTGTGAAAGAGAGCCCTTTTCTATCTTATTTCAATCAGTTGGAGTAACATTTAGCCAGATGTCCGAAGTTATATTTCTCAAAAAAAATTCAAAATTTTCAAATTTTTTATTAATCTTCAAATTCTCCTAACATTAAAAAAATTCTTACAATGACCAAAATTTGGGCATATTGTTGTATTTAGATATTGAATAATGTAAAACTGCAAATCAAAATAATTTTTCCTATAATTTATGCTTTTCAAAATCTTACGTAAATTTCAAAATTATTCGCAAAGTAGACAAATTGATGACCTCATAGCAAAAAGTGATGATGCCATCATGACATCATTTGTAATTATTCTTTTAGAAAATAGGTTACTTAAAGTCTGTAATAAGTTTAATGTCATAGGTATCGATGGTTAAGCAGATATAAGACGGGCCAAATTGATATCCATACAAAGGACAAAAAAGCTTGGTAGGAAGAGGGTTAACATTAGAATCAGACACATGATCTATAAGATAAATGCTAAACCCATTTTCCGTTATTATGAATTCATCAAACAGCTATAGGTATTCTAATATAACAATCACTATCATAAACACGGATGATATTCCCCGTAGTTCATTATTATCTTCTCACTGCAGGGTAGCTATTACATCAACAGAGTATCCTAAAAACTTCCAGAAATTTGAACTTCAGCATTAGAAGTTTAGACTCCAGTTTAGACTAGACGCTAAACAAAAAGGGGGACAGGTAATTTTGACATGTAACTTTCCAATACGAAACATTTCGACGGAAATTGTTTAGTACAATTGAAAATATCGCCGTACAGAACTTTTGGCGGGAAAACTTATAACACTTTTAGTTCCAAATAACACAAATCAAAAAGGTGTGAAATATAGATTTCGATACGCTTCTTAATCGTAAATAAACAACTTGTTCTTATTCATAACTTGCCCAATGATGAGAGAAGGTTCTTTCGAAACGTAGTCTAACGCAAACTATGAGAAACGCTTCACTTCTCTTGAAAAATTATCCCGTTCAGAAATAAATATTGTTTTCATATGAGAAAAATATTTTGCTGCCTTAACGGGGAAATATGATTTTCTTATAAAAATAGGATGAAATCTCGGCAACGGAGGTGTCAAAAACTTTTCGTACGCGAGAGAAGTAGAAACCAGATATAAATTAATTTAAACCAATTACAAAAATTGGCTCAATTTCTTTCTGATTCTAAATACATATTACTTAGAAAATATTTTGTATTTGCCTCTCATCTACCGCTTTTTCTTTCTTTATTGAAACGGTGTCAACAAATTTCACATACTACAGCTCTTCATGACTATTTTTATCACCTGTAATTCTAATTTTTATGATTTTCAAATATTAGACAGCCAAAAAATAAAAAAAATAAAAAAAAGCTCCGTAGCAAAAATTCTTGAAACTGTCTTGAAAAAACTTCCCTCCATCTACTCTGCAGAGGAGGGTGAATAGGTTTAGATTTTAAGCGAGTATCACGATCAAATTTATCCATTCAAATTCATATACAGACGAACGGAAAACTTGGAAACGTTACTCCAAAACATTATCAATTGACCTAATTTTTAATTGTTAATTATCACTTATAATCTCTTGTGACCAAACAGAAGTTTAACTGTCTTGAATTCTACCAAATTTACTTAATACCGTATTTGAACATTTACGAGTTTGTCATTTAGACGATCTTTTAAATGAATAATAAATATATAAAGAAACAACGACCTCTCCTTGATGGTGTCTTTATTTCGACTCCAAATGGTAACAGAAAAGTTTGGAAATTTTTCGGATGTGTTAAGCATTGTAATGTTATACTGCTCACTGGACACTTTTGAGATGAAAATTATTATTTTAACGGTATCTCTTTAGAAATAAAGGTTCACATGTTAAAAAATAACATCCAAGGGGGAGTGTTCTTGATGAAATCGATTTCTAAAACGTGCTAATAAATTTCTTTTATTATTTTCAGTAAAAATTGTTGAGTTTTTACAAACAATGATTTCAATTGTTGCAGTAATTTATTTTTGTAACTAATTCCAAGGAAATTAATTCAACTAAATCTAGAGTGTCATTCTACCCAACTCTCTTCAACTTTCCCAACCATTTTAGTCTTTCTTTTAAAGTCGGTTGTTTCTGTTTTTTACCACGTTTATCGGTATTTGGATTTTCGTCCGGAAAATCATTTCCTGCTTCCAAGGCAACACCTGCACCTGACGTTGCATCAACAGCATTAGAACTTGTGTCATCACAAAGATTTTGATTGACGAGCAGTAGCAACATAACAATAACTAACACTGAAAGAAAGAAATGTTAACACAAAGTCGTTTTATATGGTTTCAGTGATTTTAGTTTCCATTTTGTGAGGAAACTGATCACCAGGCCCCTATACATGACTTGAAAAAACGCGGTTTCACCTAACCGAATTTGCCGAAGGCTCACCCACTATCATCTACAAAGTTTGTTTAACACCCGTAGATAATTATACTATAAGGGTTCACCAATTTACTTTTCAAAATTAACAGTTTTCCTTACAGTATTTAGCTTCCATTCTTGCTGTTGCTTCTCTAACTGGAAATTGTTTTTTGTAAATAACGATTTAGGAAGCAAAAGTTAAACTTCCATTATCGTGCTTCACTGCACTCCATTGAACTCCATTGATTTACATTTTTTGACATTTTGTGCATCAACAGATACGATTCGCTGAACCGTATCTTCATATTTTCGTTTTTTCTATTTTATTTTATATCATGCATGCACTTGGTTGGAGATGCTGGTTTTTCGATAAAGACGTGACAATGCTATTAGATTTCGGTCGAACGCAAAAAATATTTTGAAACCACGACTCCTGACCGTTTGCAATTGTGCTGCACATTATTTTGTATTTGTGTGAAAGAAGTGACATTTCTATTGTTTTAAAAACTTATTATGAACGAAATGATTGGTTGAAACAAATTGAAACAAAGTTAAAAAAAGAGAAATAACTTATGCGTCACACATATTTGTAAATTTGTCTATCAAAATGTGCAAACAACCAAATTTGGTTCGCAATTGCTAGTAATTTCTAGTGCAATAGCTGATTAGATATGTCGCTGAAGCTAGAACTTTTCCATTACATATGGATATCTTTGTAATATTAGCGCGTCTGCTTAGCCTGTTAATAAGGATTCGAACACCGGTAGTGCCTTATATTCAAACAAAATATTCTGAAATTCTTCAAGTCATGACTGATTATTGGTATTTTTAATAACAATCTCTAATAAACTTTCCACAAAAGTCACAATCGTTTTTCCAGACAACATAACACAAATACAATCAATGTTTTTTTATAAGGAGGAATGTTTTCTATAGGAATGGCTTGCAATACTGCCTGCTGTTTCAATAAAAAATCACTTCCTCACAGACAAAACAAAAATGCAATCAATGTTTGTTACATTTGATCCTTTGTTTCTTTAATCACTAATAGACAAATCAATCAAAATCACATTCCAACAATGACATTAATGGAGTGGATCCAAGTTGGTTTATTCCGCTTGGGTCTTAAATAAGCACCGACATTCGATAAACAAAACTCTCCAGATGTAAAATTTGAACACGCCCTCCGCTCTCTGGTTACAGCAAAATGATGGAAATCTAGAATTAATTTAGTTTGAAAAAAGTAAATCACTACGGAAGGATTATTTTGTTTTTGATTTTCAAACAATGAACTATAATAAACATCAAGAGATCCAAATATTATATGGAAATATTTGTGACTTCCAACAAATTTATGTGCCAACTGCTAATCACCACGTGCAGTCCACGTGTAGTCGAACATGTAACATGCAAAAATTAGCACTATACATTTGCTTATATAACGCTCCCGTACGAAATTTGATTAAACGAAATTTGTCCTTTCCTTTGTTTAAACAGCATAAACAAAAGAGCTGAACTTGGAAAATATCAAATAAATATGAAAATAAAAATGCAAGCTGTGATAGAGAGGATGGGGCTTTAAAATGCATTTCCATCGAAGAGTTAGCTTTGAAATGCATTTTCATTGAAAAATTAGCTTTTCTCTCATAATATTTTGTGTATTCGTGTAAATCATTCGCCATCTTCGGTTTACACTTTCCCTTAATTTTTTAACTGTTCTGATTTTTAATTTCTACGTACATATAACATTACAGTTTACATTCAAGGAATAGGAACTTAAGTGGAAATATATCGTTGATGAGTTGACTTTTTCTATCACAAGATCAGTTATAGCATACATGTCTCTGGAAACCAACAATTAAACATGACGATACGCATCAAGACCATGGAAATGTTCTAATGAGGATGATGGTTACAATTTTAGAAGATAGATTTACAATTGGACGGAAAACATGGAAACCCTGAATGTGAATGCCTAATAACACTGAAAAATGTCAATGATGGCAGAAGTGTTTATTTTTTGAAAGATTGGTCTTGTAAATGAAATGTTATTTTATCAGCAATAGCCAGGAATATAGGATATTAAGGAAACATGCAACATAATAAACGTTTGATAAAGGAGCAACGAATCTGCAAAGTAACTCTATCGTAAATAAAAGCGAAAGAAGTATATTAGTTTAATGATCTGTAATAGAACAAAACAGAAAGAAATCGAAACAAAATACGGAAAGTTAAATAACCATAATGAATAAAAGAACTTTCAATGTACGAAGGTTAAGCAAGAATGATAAACAAGAACAGTTAGCAAGAGATTTAGAATAATATCAACTTAGCGTGTGCTGCTTACAAAAAACCAAAACAAGCAATACTATAGATATAGATGTTAAAAGCCATCATTTGATATGTTTACCGTCCGATATACCGCACTAAGGTAATGGGTAATATCATTGTATCAAAGAAATGATAAGACCAAATAAGAAAGTATTGGAAAGTCAACCATTGAACCGCGGTAATTGAAATAAAGTTAAAAAGGAAGAAAGCACAATTTATGTTATCGCGTGTACGCACCTAATACAAAGCTAGTACAGAATGGCTCTAACTAAACTAGAGAACTAGAAAGACCTCAACACATTAATATATAATTTTAACAATGTTACTCAATTATAACTACAATTATATGCGGTCATATCAACGCAAAAGTGGGAAGGAATAGTAAATATGAGCTATATGAGCTATGTGTATAATTCCAAAGAAATGAGGAACGCAAGCGGCTAAAGACTTGTTGAATTTGTCGAAACGAACGAATGCATCACTCAACACCCATCTATGCATATAATGACATGGTCACAAAAACGTAATAATATGAAAACTAACAAGATAGACATGATACATAATCAGATTGACTTCATAATTATTCCCTTGAACCAAAAACAAACTCTGCATGATGTAACATCACATAGTGAAACAGAATGAGATAGCTATCATCGACTGGTAGTGTGTCGAATGTGTATTAAACCTTACAAGATGTTCAACACAAATTGGAAGGATAGAAACGACAAAGAATGTAGAAAACTACAATAAAAAAGTTGAAGAGCTATTGCAAAGAAGAAAAGAATTAAGGAAACACCCAGGATCATGAAAGGAATCGAAAAACGCGACAAGAACGAAATCAGTAAGCAAATAAAGAAGATATTGAGAAAAAAACATGAAAAGAAGATCGATAAAGTAGTCAATGAAATTGAAAAGACAAAACATGACACTAGAATGTTCTCTCCAGTGAAATCAATGAGAAGCAACCCAAAAGGAAACACCTTCCTGCTCGATGAAGAAAAAAAGAGAGTAACCGACAAGAAAGAAATCTATGATATGGTTAAGTGTAATTACTGTTCTTTACGATGAAAATGTTCATCCACACACAGATAGCAAACCACTGTTGAAACCTTTCACCTAACAAGAAATTAGATTATGTGTAAGGAAGATGAAAAACGGAAAACAACTGGTTGCGAAGAAATAGCTATAGAGTTATTTAAATATTGAAACATTGGTCAGGTTATTGGTAAAGTTCTTAACAACGTAAAGAGTAGCAAAACTTCTTCTTAGTAAGACATCTATAATCATCAAAGATGATTACCTATGTGATAAGTTTAGCACCGTCATTGGATCTTAACAAGGCGATGGGAGAAGTGGAACATTTTTTAATGTTTACTTTGAAAAAGAACTGCGAAAGCTAAGATTCGTATTAAAAAGTAACAATATTTATCTTCTCGAACATGATTGCGAAAAGACCTCACCTATCCCAAATGAATTCATTTACGCTGATGATTGTGATTTCGTGACAAAAGATGTTAACATCCGAAACCTAATAACTTACAAAAGCTCCTGAAGTGCTAGCTCAAGGTTAATACAAACAAAAGAGAACAAACCACCCTGAAAAGATTGGAGATAAAAAGTAAACATGGAGGAAAAACATAAAACGTGGAAGTATGCTCAGTGATGAAGAAGACATGAAAAGACGTAAACCTCGAGCAATTGCAGCAATGAATAAAATGAATAGGCAATTGGCTTGTCAAACCAGTCATCATGGGGACTGATAAAATCACAAAATGAATCCATAAGTGCCTTCCATAGACAACAGCTACAAAGAATGTGAAATATTAATAGGAAACACAAGATATTGAACGAAAAGCTGTATGAATGTGTAAAGCTACACCTTTAAGTTGTGAAATCGCTAAAGCAAAGTGGAAAGTATTTGGGCACATTTTCAGACTCCCGAAGAATACACCGGCTCAGAAAAGCATGATCTAGTATTTCGAGAACATCGAAAACGGAAAGAAATTCAGAGGAAGACCGAGAGGGACTTTAGTTACCTTAATATTTTCGAAAACAACTCGGAATTGATACTAACGAATCGATTAAACAAATAAGCGATATAGAAAATCTGGCAAAAGTCTCCATGGATCGAAATGAATGGAAAAAATGTTTTATTACAGAAAATCTCTAAGGTAGCGTTTCTTATAATCCAAATAAGTCTAAATTCCTCAGATTTAGTCTATAACGTTTAACAAATGATCGTATCGTAAGAAAGATAACTTTCCCGGAAATTCATTGAAAAAGGATTTCGGCACTAAATTTCAAGTTGCTAATTTTTGGTCTTCGATGCCAGGGCCTTTTTGTGTCGTCGTCTTCATAGTAAAAAAAATACAAACGGTCCTGGCTTCCTGATTGGTGGAACCAGATAATATGTTTCCTTTCTTCCCTTTTTTTCTTTTTCTTTTTAATTTTTCCGATTTTTGAGGGGATTTGGATTGCTGGCCTAATCCATTTTAGGCTGGGTTGTTGCTTAGCAGTTGCTTCGCTTTTTTGACAGATTTGAGTCTCAAAATGTTGCTTATTAAAAAGTGACCCAACATAAAGACCATCATGGCCGTGTATAAGACAATAAATGACCAACTGAGCAGTTCATCATTATTATTTAATTCATAATTATTCAAAACAAATAAAATGGAAAAAAATTACAACTTTGATGAAGGATGTTATTTATAAAGTACGCTTCCTTACAAGTAAATTAATTCAACTCAATTTAGAGTTCATCATCTTTTTATTTACCCATTATTAATCAGACGTCCTCTTCTTTTCTTTTTCTTCTTTTTCTTGTTATTTCTACGTTTATCAGTACTTGCATTTTCGTACTTTAAATCATTCTCTGGTTCCGAGCCAGCTTCAACATCGGTATTTGCATCAACAGCATTAGAACTTGTGTCATCACAAAGATTTTGATTGACGACCAGTAGCAACATACCAATGATTAACACTGAAAGAAAGAGAAGTTAAACACAAGTCGGGTTACAATGGTTTTCAGTGATATCAGTGTTTAAAACGCACGGAATTTAGTATATTTATCTATCAGTGTTATTAGATTATACGTTCAGAGGTCTTATGAAAGCATATAAACTGACCAGTGGCAGATCCAGGGCAACACATGTGGAGGAGTACAGTATCATAAGTTGTTTTTTTTAAATCTTAAGTGTTGATTAGGTTATTTGCACGTTTTTCTTTTGTACTCTAAATAACTTTACTCTCTCCCATAAATTTGGCCTACGTTCTTGGTTCGCCTCTGCTGCCCTAACCTAGATGACCGAAGCCAGTTTTACAATGTTCACGCCACAAACATTTCCAGAAAATGCATTAAACTAATAGCTGCCACCAATACCGTATTCAAAATTCTACAAGCATTCAGCGATTGTTATATTCAGTATATAACTTTCTAAAAAGAAAAAACAAATTTGACTTACAATATTTAGTTTTCATTGTCGCTGTTGTTACTCCAACTGAGAAAAAGGAATTATGAAGGCCATGATTTATGAAGCAAAAGTTAAAACGGTATCACGCTTCATTGAATCTTTATACTGTTTATCATTCTTTATATTTTCGACATCGTTAGATTCTATTCGCTGAACCTTATCGTCCATTTGTTTTTTCGTTTTCACTTCATCCACCTGGGTGGAACATTTAATTTTATTTCAAAAAAATTATATACATACATATTTTTTTTAATTGCTTTCCAAGCAAAAATTTATCATGTTCAGCTGAACTCTAAAATCTTCCATAAACTTAAGTGAGATAATGTCATGTTTCATTTCGCAAAATAGAACTAACTCCTTTATAAGTGGTTCTCACCTCACGGAAACGAGATATTACTGGGGCGAACGAATGAGAGCAATAACCAGCGTTAGATTAGCAGGAAAAAGCTGCATGCAATAATGTTAGAAATCATTAGCGCTAAGTATTTGTTATTTATTCAAACAATGGATTCATTTAGAGAGGAAGGATTGGCTTCATTCCAGGTAACCGCCTCTCGTCCACATACCATTGTAGACGGCTCCTTCTGGATAAAAGGAAATAGGTAATCGTCCTCTCCAAGTCCCTGTTGGGCATCCTATTTGAGCGGACGGATAAGACTTCATTTTCGGCGTCTCCGATAGGTCTCCGGGACGTCGTAACTGACCATTCTGAATATGAATCACGCATTTATACAGTTTTATTGAGAATGCATAGAAACGCATGCTAGCAGATGTACCGATTTAAGAACCGTTAAGGAACCGTTTTTCTGTCTCTTTACAATCGTCAGAAAATATGCATATTTAGTGCACCCTAATGGGCGCTAGTAAACGATGACGGGAACTAGAATTCTAGAACTATTTTTGTACTAGTACTATTTATTGCTAGCTATCGTTAGTTATCGCAACGACGCCTTAAACTCCAGCCTTTCCTTACAGTCAATGTTTTGTTGCAGTTGACAACTTAATAGGATAAATGGCAAGTTGAGCCATTGAATGCAATTAAAAAATCACACTTCAACATCGACATTAAAGTAAGGACCATTTTTAAATGATATTTATAGCGTGTTAAACAACGCTCTTTAAAAAAACTGCTAAATGTTGAGAAAGTAAAGATGTTCATGTGAATTACAAAGTAAATGTTACAATTTTGAGTTAAAATATTCATGGTATATTTTTGTTTAATTTTCTTTTAATTTATTTGAGTAAGCGAATTAGACCATAGAATCGTTATATAGTATTGGTTTCATCGCAACTTGACACTCTTGTTAATAAGGTGTCCTTTTTATGGTCCTATCTGATAATGGAAATACATTTTTAAGAAATGAAGCTGGTCTTTTTCCTTATGTGAAGGAAAACATACCTATTAAACCTCTCAATAGTAACGTTAGAAGAAGAAACATTGCTAATACAAACCATAGGCGTATTCAAGGTCAGTCAAATAAATGTGGAGGTGTCCAACGTTATGATATTTCTTTTCAGTCTTTACTCTCGATTAGGTTACTTGCACGTTTTTCTTTTCTACTTTAAATGACTAAACTCTCCTCCACAAATTTTGACTGAGCTCTGGCTACGCCTCTGCAAACCTCACAATAAACTTCTTTCTCGCTACCTTTCCAGAGTTTAAATTTTGCAAGAAACAAATTCAGTAAGACGTACAATATCTTTCTCTCGTGTATGACCAAACAATAACAGAATTTCGTAGGATAAATAATCTTTTTGTTAATAGAACCGATGTGTTATAAAGATCTCAATCAAACAATTTGTACAAACAAATCCACTTGTCTTTCAAGAACATGATGTAATTGAAACTGTTCTTCCTGACTTTCGTTATGCTTTTAACACAAGCGTTTTTAAATTGCAATAGACCTTTTTCGTAAATTATATCATAACATCCATCGTCTCGTTTTCGCCCTGAATATTAACGACGCTAGGATGGTTCACAAAGAAAAACGATAGCTCAGGGAAATATGTTTCAGATCGTTCTTTTATTACGCTGAAGTACGGATTAATTATAAAGATTAGAAAATTTGCTGAGGGGAATGTTAGCTATTAAACCTAAAAGAAAAACGTGCAAGTAATCTCATTGGTGATACAAACTGAAAACAAAATATAGGTTTATGTGCTCCTCCACATTTTTTGACATACCCTAGATCCGCCGTGCATCAATTTTCAAATAACCAAATAAAATCAATATCATATCAATAAATACATACACATCAATTAACGAAAGAAAATAAGATCGATATAACGAGGCTCTTTTCATGACAAAGGAAGTTCTTTAAGGCTAGACTGAAAAAGAATTATCGGAAAAGAAAAAATCATTTTGATTGAGATCATTAAAGAAATCAACGAAACTAATGTGGCGTTTAAAGGTGTATACATTCACCGATTTTTAACCAGATAAACTTCTTGGTTAAGAGCTCCTGCGAATTCCATGGAAAAACGAGGCATTATTTGATCTTCCTCTCACTAACCCAGATAAATTTAACAAAGTTTACACTTCGAACTTTAGCTGGTTAGAAATAGGAACACGAACTGTATGTTTACAAGGAGTTTTATTTAGGGATGAATATGTTCATTTCGGCCTTTACCTTTAAATGGGTTAGGGTTACGGTTAGGGTAAGTCATGCCCTGTCTAAACAAACTTAATCCACTTTTAACATCAACATTATTCTCTGCCGTGGAAATAAATTTTGAGAAGAATAAAAGTATTCACATTGGTTCGAGAAACGTTTGTGGAAATTTGTGACTTGTAAACATCAAGAGAGTAAGACGTGTTTTTGAGAGCTCGCTAATAATAACATTTTCAAAGTTTATAATTGGTATTTTACTTTGTTGTTTTGAACTGAAATCCCGTAAATAACTTCAGGGAAGTGTTACTGTTTACACACGAAGTAGCAATTGTTTTTTTTCTGACAAAAAAAGAAGATTTTTCCTGTAGTTTGGAAATTATTTGGTATGAAAGATTTATGAATTTTTTAATGAGAACATTTGTTTACGTGAATTTGTTCACGTTTAATACCCAAGATGGAGAACAAAATTTGTACATCACTCGTTGTCAATATAAGTTGAATTCTGCTAATTACATCGATGAACTTTAAAAACTCAGTCACTAAACGATTACCATCTGGGAATACGTGTTAATTCATAGGCGTATTCAGCGTCAGTCAAAAAAGTGGAGGAGTCCAACGTTATGATATTTCTTTTCAGTCTTAAATGTCAATTAGTTTACTTGCACGTTTTCCTTTTCTACTTTAAATGACTAAACTCTCCTCCACAAATTTTGACTGACCTCTAGCTACGCCTGTGTAATTTGCAAGGAATTAAATGTAAAATAATCAAAATCAAAATATCTGCAAGCAGGCTATTATACTATAGTAATCACTATAGCCACACAACAATTAGTGCTTTCTGCTGAAGTGGAGGCTAACCTGGGACCAACACTCCGTCGTAAAAATGAAGGTAGTTCAAATAATAACACTCAAAATAGACAAGCTAACCGAAAACCTTTTAGTGCGGTCTGTGTTTAAAAGGTGCAGTGAACAGTAGAAAACGCCTAAAATGTACATCCTGTGCCTCACGCTTCGTGCTTCCTTTTATCAAAGAAACAAATAAATGCAATAAAAGCAGTATCGCCTTTACATTTGTTGTGTGACACTTGTTCCCTCAAAGAACTGCCCTTCCATAATATTCGCGTTGATGACTTTAAAACAGACACTGATCCAATCGTCATGAGCGAATGTTGTTTCGTAAACTCTGAACTTCCAGATATGATAAAACAAGGAAATGGTTTCAAGATAGCTCATCTAAATACTCAGTCTCTAGTATCCGCATTTGACAAGATTTCAGTACATGTTAATACATATGGACAAGATGTTTATACGGTATCCGAAAGCTGGTTAATAGATAATGAACACTTTGCCAAGTACGTGCAAATACCAGGCTATACCTTGATATTTAATGACTGCAAAGATAGAAAAAGGTGGTGGTGTGGCTGCCTGTATTAAAGACGGTATTGAGTTCAAACTACGTAAAGATATAATACAATTTGACCCGTCTGTTGAGCACATATGCTTTAAATTATGAGGTAAGAATCAATACAGTCATCTTCTTGTTGGAACATTTTACCAACCTCAATTTAACGAAACAGAAGTTCACAGCTGGCTAGATAAGTTCGATCAAATTTTCTCTTTTGCTACGTCAAAATGGGATGGAATGGCAGTCATTGCTGGTGATTTTAACATCGACTTATTAAAAATGAATGTTACCACTCAAATATATACTGGTATTATCGACTCCTACAACCTCAAAGAAACTGTTCAAAAACCTACTCGAAAAGGGAAAACCCTTATTGACCATCTTTGCATAAGCAAACAATGCAAAGTTAATTTCTGTGACGTTATACCATCAGTCTCATGACTCACCAATTATTAGCTGCCCGTATTCACTTTGAAATACGTTTTAAGTGGCTCGAAGATTACAAAAACTTTAACACTGACAAATTTATTGCAGACTTTGAAACTCTTCACTTAATTCTATGATATGCAATGGAATGTTTGGAAGATAAGTTACATGCATTTAATACCTTAATTCTAGAATGCATAAATCGACATGCTCCACTCCGCAAGGAAAATTTCATTTGGGTCTATTTTGATGCTTCTGTTGGATTATATTCAATACCTATTTAAGTTTTGATGAATTAAGAGACTTTCTGTAAAAAGAATGTTTGGGTTGTTTGATGGTTTTCTTAACGAGATTTCTGACATTACAGAATGAAACCCAGTCAATAATGTGCCTGTGTCTGATGTGCTTTATGAAGCAAGTGGTTACACTTAGTCATTAACTGATTCACACATGTTTATAGATCATATAGATTCACCATAAATCATATATCTCAAAAATTCTTCCGAATATGCTCATATAAATGGCGCAATAAAAAATATAAAGTGAACGGGATTTCTGCAATTAAATCAGGCAAAATTTGTCGTACTTAATACAAATTGAAACACTTAATGAAAATTTACTTTATATTGCGCTATTTTTGTAAAATTTAAGAATAGCTCATTAAGGATTTAGTGTTATTTTGCGAAAAGAAAAATGAACATGGTAATGTTTTGCTTGGAAAGCAATTAAAAATAAAAATAATAAAAATACATTTTTTTTTCAAAAAATAAAAAAGGAAAAAGAACGATTTGACGATATGGTTCAGCGAATAGAATCTAACGATGTGGAAAAAATAAAGAATGACACCCAGTATAGAGATTCAGTGAAGCGTGATACCGTTTCAACTTTTGCTTCATAAATCATGGCCTTCATAATTCCTTTTTCTCAGTTGGAGTAACAACAGCGACAATGGAAACCAAATATCGTAAGTCAAATTTGTTTTTCTTTTTAGAAAGTTATATACTGAATATAGCAATCGCTGAATGCTTGTAGAATTTTTAAATACGGTGTTGATGGCAGCTATTAAGTTATGCAGTTTTTGGAAATGTTTGGGTAGTAAACCTACTAAAATTGGCTTTGGTCATAAAGGTAGGGCAGCAGAGGCGGATCTAGAACGTAGCCAAAATTTATGGAGGGGAGTAAGGTTATTTAGAGTACAAAAGAAAAACGTGCAAACAACATAATCAACACATAAGATTTAAAAGAAATTTTATGATAATATACTCCTCCAACTTTTTTGCCTAACCCATGATTCGCCACAAAGCAGTTTAAATGCTTTTATAGGATTTCACAGCATATAATCATATGAAAAAGGTAGATAAACATGCTCCCTAAATTCCGTGCAAATTAAATGCTGATATCACTGAAACCATTGTAAACCGATTTGTGTTAACTTTTCTTTCTTTCAGTGTTAATCATTGGTTTGTTGCTGCTAGTTGTCAATCAAAATTATTGTGATGACATAAATGTTAGCACAAATAAGGAAATCAAGTCAAATGAAGGTGACGCTGGCCTTGATGGGTCACAAGATTTGTGGTACCGAAATGTAAAAATAAATAAGCGTGGAGGGAAAAATAAGTCAAAAGGCAAGAGGAAACCCTGGGATCGCAATTGGCCACCTTTTGGTGGTAGAGGTGGATAAGTCATTCGAGGGAGACAACTTCCGATTGATTTGACTGTATTTTATGTAAATCAGGATACCTTTATTTGTTATTTTGAAGACAAATCAATTTGTTTGTGTCTATAATGATTATTTTTATTTGGATTCCAAGAAAAATTTTTATCATAACGATAAAAAATTGTTATAGAATCTAATTCTATTTTGCAAGGGTTACTTTGCAAACTCTTGTCTTATCCTGTAAAACGATTAAGGAAAAGAAAGTTTACGTCTCAAAGTATCCTAAGTAACCCATATAATGAATTAACTTTCTAAGTTATTAGCTTTTTTTCTTTAACCTTTTTTATTTCACTTTTCATTCTTTTTTGAAAGTAATATCACATGTTCTCACACAGCAGTGAAAAAACAGAAAACTCCGCATTTTGTCGCTTTTACATGACCAACTACTGTTCTCCGTTACTTTATTGCCGAAAAATTTCGTCACGGAAAAAATTATTTGTGGAAAATGTTTCATTGGGGCAACGTTTTGTCATCACCCCAATGAATTCTACAAGGAAAATTTTAAAATAGCTCTGAGTTCATTTCTTTACATTGCTTAGTCTCGCTTGTGTATGAGGGTGTTCAAAGTAAAATATCGTATCACAAACTTTTTGGTGAGAACACTTATAAGAGTGTTCGATAGAACGAGGCAAATGTTATTTATAAACTCAATCACCCCAATGAATTCCACAAGGTTTAAACTATGAACTTTACTGATACGAGATTTTATCTTCAACTCATGCTATTCTTTGGTAGACTGGGTAATTCACCGAAGCACTTTAAACGTCTTATCGAAGAAGCTGTGGCCAAGGTTTTCATAAAACTTTCTAAAAAATCTGATAGTTGAAAACCGGTCAAAATTATCGCAAATATCACTAAATCTCATTAATTTATGACCATATTTATCAATAAATCTTTGCGACAATATTATGTTTTTCAATAATTATCGACAAATTCTTCAATATTATTGATATTATTGATAAATTTATCAATATTGTCATTGATGATTATC
Organism: Turritopsis rubra; assembly: GCA_039566895.2. Classification (NCBI taxonomy): domain Eukaryota; kingdom Metazoa; phylum Cnidaria; class Hydrozoa; order Anthoathecata; family Oceaniidae; genus Turritopsis; species Turritopsis rubra. The sequence continues at coordinate 6,626,683 of CM077622.1, forward strand.
GCTATATGTGCTTGTGGTGATTTTCTCTTGAAATGTCACACATATATATATTGTTGACGTATTGTTAATTGAAAACTAAGACTTTCGTTCATTTGATATAGCTGTCTACTCATAGCTGCAAGCTGCGTTTGAGAAAAAAGTATTTCCACAATACCGGATACATTTAAAAATGTTATGAAAGTCTATCCGGTCTAATAGGAACACAGTTTTAGCCTTAAAGTTTTATACTGAAAACAACATAATTTTTCAGTATTGGGTATGTGTGGGTTTAACCACATGCATGATGAGTGTATAGCAAATATGGTATATACCTACAAAATTGTTTCCCTATATATTTAGAGTTCCATGGGCGCCAGGCTTTTCCAAATAACAATATGTTATCAACAATATTGAGAGGAGGCAAAATTCACATAACTGTGCCCCATACACTTTTATTATTGCTTGCATTTAACTTCATCTTTCCTTGTGTGAACAAGCTAAATGTTCCCAGCAGATAATTAGCAATTAAAACCTACTAAAAGAAAAGTATGGTGTAGCGATATAACTAGTTATTGACCTTATTTCCAAACAAATCAAAACGTGAACTTCATGAAACCTCAACAACATGAACTTCAACAAAATGGCTGTTCGTCAATTTTAAAATATATGCGCATGTGCCTTACTTGTGATGATTGTGTCCTAACGTCTTCAATGTTCCTTATAATGATGTTGCAAATGTGCCTCTCTCTCTCTCTCTCTCTCTCTCTCCCTCTATCTAGGTCAGGTAGCAACACATGTTGCCTCTTTGTTAATCAGTTGACATGGAAACTAGAATGAGCAATTAATGAAATAAAGTATCTCATTTAGATTAATAAAGTAAGTTTTGAGTCCTTGGATTTCCATCTGTAACAGTTAGAGTCTCTCCTCGTCATAAGTTTTTGGTGAATTTTTTTTTAAAGATTTGAAAGAACGCGGAATAACCTGACTCTAACCTCCCTTTCCCAGACGGAAGTTTTGAACCATAAACTTATAGGCGAGGAAAATTGTAAGATTTGATTTCTGGTAATATGTACTTTGATCGTCGTTTGATTTAGTCTCGTTTGTTTACTTTTTATCGAAGAGAAGATGGAAGAGATACCACGCAATTTGGAAGTTGAGTTATTGTCAGGGATACACATAGCATTTCTCTAACTTGACTGAAGGCAACATACATCCAGTATACAGTCAGTTGATAGTTCCAAATGGGCTGGTACACTGTTCTTGAAGAGGGATGTCTCGAGATACAACTAGGTGAGGCTCTAACACTGGCCTTTGTGGTCACACTTGAGGGTACCATCCACCACACACAGTGGAATTTAATATTGTAAGATAACGGTGGTGAGCAACTTGCCAAAAATCCTCAGAGAACATAAATTCAAAAATACATCCACAGGAAATGCAAAAAAAAATAACTCTCGAAAAAAATCCACTTGAAAATTTCTGTCCTTAAGGTAGCTACACTAAATGCAGGCCAACTGCTTAAGAAAACAGATGGTTCTGTAAAATATTGACAATTACGCAATTCTTATTATGAAACATAAAACGTTATTATTCAATTTTCGCCCTGGGGTAAGGGAAAAGAATAGTTCTGTTTTTAGGAAAAGTTGTTATAGTCAGTTAAAACTTTTCCCAACATGTTAGTGATAATAGCATGGAAGTGTGATCAACAGCATCAAAATTAAAACTCAAACCTACCTTATGTTTTAAAAAGTTAGGATCAGTAAGTATCATAGTGGCTTCCGTCGGAAATGTAAAATATGCATCCTGAGATAGTTTAGCAAAAACCACAAGCGACGTCGTATTTACCGAAAGTAACTTCACTAATACGACTTTTGGTTACCCTGAATGTTAACATAGTGTAACAATTATGTTTTGTGAGCTGATTTTGACATCTAACATATCAATCAAGATCATGGTAGTCTAAAAGGATGCTTTTATTAAGAGGAGTCCTTATGGAAGAACAGAACAGAATATGAAAACAAACAAAGAGTCCAGTCGTCACATAGCTACAAAGCCTTGCTTTATGCCGTTAATCTTGTATCAGTAATACTAGAAAATATTCTCATGATATACAATCACCATATTCACTGTAAACATACCTGTTACACACTGCCTCCTAAGGTGGAAGATTTATAAGGACCAATGAGCTTCATGTGAGTGCCGTTGTTGTAGGTCAATAGAATATAATACGTGTTATTGTCATAAACATCCATGGTTTTGCAGGCGATGGAATTCGGTGCAGCGTTGGAACATTCGGTGAAGGAAAATCATGTGTGCTGTCGTTGAACGATGTTCCATTTGTGTATCCCATTGCAACGTTTGAAACACTACCCAACAGTAAATAAACAGCTTTGAGGTATAGATCTTCGCATTTGATGTCGCATTTCAGCGATATCATTTGCAAACTATCTAAAATAAAAAGTATCTAAAATATAAAAATACAAGAAATTACTACCTCGGAAATAACTGAAAGTTTCAGATCATCAAAAACAAATATTTTTGCCAATAACTTTTTAGATAATTCTTTTTGTAAGAATCTGAGAATTCCATACCTATAGTAGAACTTGGAAAAGAAAAACAGCTAAAAAAATTCTCACAAAAACTTGTTTGGGCAGGAACAGAAGGCGTACACAAAGTACCGAAATAGAAAAAGAAAATTCTTCTGCTTTCAATTCCCGCATGTTTTAAATTCCTTGATCTCATGCAAGAAAAAACTACATCAATTAGCAAATCTGATTGGTGGATTCATTTTATAAATCATGCTTTATATACAGACAGCATGGAATAAGGTGAACCTGACTCAATTTTCTTCGGAACAGTGAACAGAATGGAAAGTGTTCTGCTTACATGATGTTAAGCAACATGTACACTTTCTGAGAGAAAGTTTTTTTTTAAGAGAAGTGGTAAGACGCTTTTATGTCTGATCACTGAAGTAATTAAATAACACATTTAACATTTTAACAACACTATAAATATCCCACCATTCTTTCCTTGTGACAAGTGTGATACACATAAAATGATTGAAACCAAGTAAGTAATCTTCAAAGCATACATTGTTTCTTATAACAATCTTAATATATATACAAAAACAAATCGACACAGAAGTGTTTCAAGGCGATTTACATTTTATTATTATAGTTTCTGAGTTGTGCTACAATGAATATGCAACCATGGAAGAAGGAGTTTAACGAGCGTTTGTACGCCGGCCCTTAATGACTTGGTATTCAAAGGGACAGTGTTATTTTAAAGGAAGAAACTTTTGAGAGTCGAAATAATCAGGAAATTTCGGGAATAAATTTTGTGGATGATCCTGCTTGAAATTTTTCGCTACAATAAACTTTTACGATTGGCTGTGACGGAGGATTTTTTCTCTCACTTTTCGCAGCACTTGCTGTTTCAATAAAAAAACACTCCTCCACAGAGACTTTTTGAAGATTTTGCCCGCTGGAGACTACGCGCAGCGGAGTTGGATTTTAAATTGGCGAGATGGAATAAATCCGATACCCGATGTTGACAAGTCGAACTCATGAAATCACATCTTTTGTTTCAAAACTCAATCGAACGTGTTTTGAAACAAAATCGAACGCTTAATAATTATAATTAAATCGAATATTTAAATCAAACGTTTCAGTCTGTGCTATTCTATTCCCAAGGAATCGAATAATACTATTATCGGATGACTGATAATAGGTTTGAAACGTCAGTTACGACGTACTGACTAAACAACGGAACCACCTGAGACGATCTGAACCGAGCTGAGCAGATCTGAGACGATCTGAGACGAACTGAAACCACCAAGAGATGAGCTGGGCGACATGAGACGACCTGAGACCATCTGTAAAAATCTATGCACCATATTTCCTAAACCACGTCGGCCGATTTGGGGATTTTCGGAGTACATGGGAATCCTCTCTTATCGCCTTTTCTGCACTCACAAATTTATTTGTGCAAACAGATTTTTCAACATCAAATTTGCTGTGTTTATGTAATGGCTTTAATGCACATGCATCGATGTATTTGGCAAGTGGAAAATGGGCTTAACAAAAATCTGCGGGAACTGATAGTCGGCAGTCGAAAAAATCATGTTTTGCAGGCATTAATTTGAGCGAATGGCTGTCTGTTTCAAATTTTGTGTACTTTTAGAGGATTAACTTGCCATTCAAATATCAATGTATTGCGAATAGATCTTGTCACGTGGCCAAATTTTCGTCTTAAATCGACTGAAAATTGAAACGACATGGCTGGGTCAAAGTTGACTTGCGTTAAGTAGTTGGATTCTGAGTTTATAAAAACACAATTCAATCAACAAATTACGTGACAAAAAGATCCCTAAAATGTTTTTTTTTTATATTCGGTATTATACATCTCGAATAACATAGTTTTTTTTAATTTTGGTTTAAATAAATATCTTCTTTGCTAGGACGATTCCCACCGACACTCGAAACATCCGGCAGCCGAAAGGACGGGGTTGATTTTTTTTTCTCCGTGGTGGATTCAACTCGTCTCAGTTCGTCTCAGCTCATCTCTTGATGGTTTCAGTTCGTCTCAGTTCGTCTCAGCTCGGTTCAGATCGTCTCAGGTGGTTCCGTTGTTTAGTCAGTACGCAGTTACGATTATTTTATTTGAATAGGAAAGTGCATGATAATAGCTAATTAAAAACGTGCAAATAATCCCATTGGTGAGACTGAAAACAGAAATTATGTTAATGGTCTCCCGCACAAGGTATTCGACGTATATCCTTTAATCCGCCACTGTATTCACCAACACGAGACCCACCAACATGAGACCCACCAACATGAGACCCATCAACCAAACTCTAATCAAACCTGTTTTTCGTTGGTGTTTATCTATTTGATACAAAGATGGTAGACAAAGGGAGCAAAAACTTGTAATGAACCCAAGTTCATAGAAATAAATAATTAAATAAGATTTATGTTTTTGTTCACATTTATGTTCCAATGATTCTTTTGAAAGCTTTTTTACATCCTCTCTGTAACATACAGTCTTCTTCAATGAAGAATTGTGATTGCTTAATTGACATTATGTGGCAGTCACTATTTTCCTCAAGCAAACGGCTCCACAAAAAAGACTAAAATATTCTATAAATGAAATGAAAACAAAAGGACGGGCTTGCTGCATTCGGCATGATGTCAGTTAATTTATTCCTGAATAAACCTGCAAAACAGTCACCTAATTATTCTTATCACCTGATGAAAAACATGGCATTTTAAACACTCCCAAAAGAAACAAGGTATAAAGCTTTCATGATCGCAAGACAGAAGTAAATGAGGGTCACATGAAAATGTATGTGCACAAAATTAAGAGAAAGGATTCAACATTGAAACGATTTTCTATTGTTGGTGCAAAACGTTTCGAACCAGTTTTTGAACTCTCAGTCAATAAAAAAAAAGACAATATATATTGATTATTATTATTATTATTATTAAAAATGTTTATACAGGATAAAAACTTCAGTTAAAAACTGCTATAAATGTTTGTCCTGTGTTAGTGTATGTGCATGGAGTGTTAGTAAAATATTAGAATAAATAATAAAAGATTGATAAAATCGTGTCAGAAACATAGGACCGCGACAAAATTTGAAAATCTAGAATTTCAAGAATTTCAAGAGTATATTAATTACAGATTGCAAAGTCTCAAACTCTGAGTTTCAAGAGAATTAGGATCTATAATACCACCAGTATCACGTATAAGTAGAAACTAAAAATAAAAGCTCAAAATCAGATGAGGACTAATAAGATTCATGCTGAAGAAAAACGAAATCGCTAAAAATAAAACCCACTAATCAGAAAAGTGATTCTTCAACATTTTTATATACGTAGTAAAATTTTCTTCCCTACGAATCACAATAGGTAAGCTGTTATAAATTTTAGCTCCAGTAAAATAAAATGCTTTCTTTGCACAAGACAGCTTGACTTTTGGCAATTTAATTGATGTAGTGTTATTTCTTGTGTTCATATTATGATTAATTAGTTCAAAGTAATTATCAAAATTACTGCAAGCTGTCCCATCAAGACACTTTCTCACATACTTGCAGGATTGTGTCTGGATTTCATTCTGTATGCTATTCACTGGCTTTCCATCGCTGATGATGTTTTCAGCTCTTTTGGCAATTGAGCATAGTAGGTTGATGTTGGTAGCAGTAATATCCAGGTTTACGAATGAGCTGTATGTGAAAAGTGGCAGTATCATCATTTGGTAGATCATACGACGTGCAGATGGAGTTAGACTTAAACGAATACGTTCCAATAATCTAAGTCTTGTGCTTGCTCTTTTGTAAGTTTTTTGAAAATGGTCTTGAAAAGTTAATGTACTATCAATCAATAATCCAAGGTACTTGTAGCAGGATACTCTAGTTACGTTCGTGTCTCTGTACTTTACATTATCCTCATCACCATCATCCCGCCCCAGTCGCTTTGCCGTTCCCAAAACCAGCACCTCAGTTTTTCCTTTCTTGAGATTTATTATGAGCTCGTTCTCATCTAGATACGTAGCAATGTTGGCGAGTTCTTCTGTCAGGATTTTCATGATCGTTGACTTATCTGGGTGTGCAAAGTATATTACAGTATCGTCAGCATATTGTATGATGCTACATTTCCGCAGAATATCAGGGAAGTCATTAAAAAACAATATAAACAATAAAGGTCCCATGATGGACCCCTGTGGTACTCCATTGAAAATAGGCTTCTGGTCTGAAGAGCTGTTCTTTATAAGGACGCATTGAGACCTTTGAAACAGATAGTCTGCAAACCAGAATAGTTCTTTGTCATATACTCCATAAGATCGGATTTTCTCAATTAACACAGAGTGGCTAATGGTGTCAAACGCCTTTGTTAGGTCCAAAAAAACAGCGCCGGTAAGCTTTCCATTGTCCATTTCTCTACGAATGTCATCTACGAAGATGGTAGCGGCAGACGAAGTTGATCTCTTGCTCCTATATCCAAACTGTATATTGGACAAAAGTTTATTAACTTCCAAGTATCCGCTCAACTGACTATGTACTGCTCGTTCAAGTGGTACCGTTCCTGTTGCTATTGATAAGTTTATGATGTGACATATCGGGTTGCTGATCAAAGATGCACAATCTTTCAGTAGAGCTGTGGGGAGGTCGTCTACACCAGTGGCTTTTTTCCTTTGAAACCTCTTTAATTGTTTCTCAATAAAGATTTTAGAAACATATTTAAACCGAAATCGTCTTACTGTCCTGAGTGAAATGAACTTTGGTATTTGCCATGTGAAGTTGGTCAATGATATAGCCTTTTCTTTCAGAGTTTTTACAATGTTGGAGAAGTATTCACAGAAAACGTTGGCTTTTGATTGATTATCTGTAGATATTGAGGATGTTGACATACTTGCTCCTTTCGTGGGAAATAAGTTCTTTATAACTTTCCAGAATTTCGTTGGATTGAGTTTGTTTTCTTCTAGTAAGTCATGGTGGTAAGATGATTTATTACATTTCATTTGGTTGTTAACACGATTACGTAGTCTTTTGTAGAGTTTCCAATCGTCAGCCTTGTTACTTTTCTTTGCTCTGCGATGCATTTGATCCCTTCTGTTCATAATTCTTTTTGTGTCAAGTGTTAGCCACGGACATGGTTTTCCCTTAAATTTTCTTTCAACATGTGGTGCATGTCGATCGAAAACTACCCTAACAGACTCGTTGAAATATTCTACTGCTTTGTTTACATCTGTGGTTGTATACAACGGTTCCCAGTTAATGTTGTTTATGTCTTCGCACATAGCTTCGGGTTGATAGTGTTTAAAGTTTCTGCTCTTAATTACCTTTGGAGAATATTTCTTGTTGTTTAATTTACGAGTACAGATTACCATGTTATGATCGCTAATTGATGTCGATACAACCTCTGCTGCTGAGATATTTGACGGACAGTTTGTCATTATGATGTCAATTAACGTTTTTGTAGAGTCTGTAATTCTTGTTGGCTTTTTTATAAGTTGTGAAAGTCCATTAGCTGCTATTATTGATTTAAACACTTTACCATCATTCGCGTTGAGGTAATTAACGTTGAAATCCCCAAGTGCGATAACCTCTTTATTTTCGGTTATACAACTAATCAAAATGTCATTTAATCTCTCAATAAACGTATTTTTATTATATTTTGAAGTTTCTGGTGGTTTGTAGAAAACTGTGACAATAATATTGCGCGAGTTTTTAAAAACAATTTCTATGGCAATATTTTCTGTGTCTTCCCGTTCTAAATCCGGTCGTCTTTTCCAGTTTATACTATCCTTTATATACATTGCTACACCACCACCCCTTCCTTGACTTCTGGGTCTGTTCACAAATGTGTAGCCAGGAATTTCATAAATATTAATTTCGTCTGGAGTGAGATGAGTTTCTGATAACGTTACAATATCAATTTTTTTCGTTGAAGTAATAAGCTCGTACAAGCAATTGAAATTTGAGAAAAGTCCTCTCATGTTTTGATGACATATGTGTATTCCTTTACCTTTCAATAAATCTGGTAGTTCTTTGCGATAAATATCTTGTACAGCTGGGCCAGGATTCATTTCAATATCCCCAGACAACAACACTATCAGCATAAACAAACTTTTCTTTGTACAAGTCATTTTAGCTCTTCTTGTACAGAATAAACTCTGTATACTGTAGTTTTCCCCTCCAGTAACACCATTATCAACGAGAAAAGTAACACTAATGCCATCATTTGTGACGAAACACTCTTTTCTTGTATAAAAATTCAAAATTACAAACATTAGTATCAGAGCAAGACAGAACACGTCCGTTCTTTTCGCCGCCATTATTGATACAAGGTTATTATTTTATTATTTATTAAGGCACATTATTGATCCACGGTTGGATAGATTATGTTGCAAGAGAAGTTCTTTCCGAAATGGATAGCTGACGAGTTTATCAAAGCTTACAGATATAAAAACGTTTAGATGTGTGAATGTCAAAAATACATGTATCTCCCGATATAAGAATGAAAAAAACTAAAAATACATAATATTAATATGTAATTGTATTAAACTAATTTTTACTTCTACTAAAAAATCCGCTCAGTAATAGTAATATGCAGTAAAATAAATTCGTTTCTCTTAATAACAACCTTAATAGAAAATTAGAACTGAGTTTTTTTTTATAAACAAATAACATAACAATAAAGATCAGAGTTTAAACCTTGTAGACATTCTTGTAGATAACTTATAACTATTTCCTTGTGTTCTCTTCAAACTTCTAATTGTTCATGAAACATATCTGCATACTTGCCAAGTTTCCTTATTTGAAATGCGTAAAAAATTAGAAAATTTACGTAGTGAATGGAACTGTCAGACAGATAAAACTGTTAGGTGACGAAGAAAAGTCTATTGGTCTAAAAAGGCCTTAAGCAATCCCTGTGCACATTTGGACTAATAATATTTACAGTCCAAATAAAAATAACTCATTTTTCAGAGTATGAATATCATCTAACGAAGGCGGGTAGTATTTCAAGTAAGAAGTGTTTGTTCCAGATTGCCAAAAAACGAAAGACATTAAAAAAGGGAGAAGAAGCCCTGGAAAAGGGATTTAGATTGATTTTTATCCTCAAGTTTTAACAGGGGTCTTTTGCTTCTGGACGTTCAAATTTAACGGCTTGGCAAGTATGTATCCGTGTTATGGCATTAGATTAGCAGCATATTTTTTAGAATGTTTTGGTTCACTTCATCTTATGTTTTCAGACAACAGTTGACTCATCAAGAAAAAAATGATAAAACTTGATAACCAATGACAAAGCAAGGATAAGCAATTATCATTTTTTTACTCACAATTTCCAGTTATGTTGCTGAAATTTAAAAAGTAAGGTTGTTTTACGTAACACGGTTATTTCAAAAGAATTTCATGGCATTCCTATAGACAACACTCCTCCACAAAGACTTTTTGAAGATTTTGCCCACTGGGTTAGAACTTATTCAATTCCTTGTTGCTTTTGAACGAAGTCTTTTCTATAGGAATGGCAAGCAATATCGTCTGCTGTTTCAATATTTGTGATGATGTTAATTTTGGTGTTTCAAGTTGGTTTTATTTTCTCGTGATTTCAATCTGAACATTCACAAGAACCTTTCAATCTGAACTAATATAGTTCACAAGAACCCATACAATAATGTGATTCATTTATAAACATGGAAACATAATTTGTTGAAATATAATTTGTTGTATATATGCATATGCACGGATCTTTTGCATATCTTCTTTTACACCCTTTCAACCAACAGGGGGTGAATCTGCAGTAGTTTTCCGAAATTTGCCAATCATAAAATCAAACCGAGAATATTTTGTGACCTGACGAGAAAAAAATGTGATAATGAATATTAATAATAAATCAAAATTGAAAACTCACAGTATCAAAAATCAAAAAATCAAAAAATAATTCAGTGATAATGGCTACTATGTTTTCTGTTTTTTGTTACTACCATGGTATCTTTAGTGCATAGTTCAATATGGGTGTTCTATTTAGATTTAAATAGATGTAACAAAAGCTACTTTCATCTAATGAGTTTTAACTTTCCAAATTGATGATTGTTCCAAATGAAACGAACTTTCCTTAACTTGAACAAAGTTCTACTTCCAGTTAAGGTAGGCAATTAGTAAATAATTTTTCACTCATTTTCGACTCATTTTTTACATAAGACCAGTATATATTTTAAAGTTATATTATAAACTGTAAAATGTTTTTACACAGGAATAATGGATATAAGATGAGAATGAAGAACCATTAGTTTATTTACCACTTGTCGTTTTCTTCTCAGGAACAACGATCTAAAGGAGACGACTATAACGATTTATGAGACATCCTTAGAATCCTCAAATGGACGAGTTCTTGAGCTGAAGATAATGCAATTTTCCAGGCAAAAATACTTTATGATACGAGTAATATCCATTGATGGTATCCCGTCCATTATAGAAAAAGATGATTGCATAGAATCTTTAATAGCAATGTCTGCACTGATGCCATATAATACAGCCCAAAAGAAACTTTACGATTTTACGAAGGATTGAATTTTCACATGAAAACACAGAAAGTTAATTATCTTTCTTGGACATGTGAAGTTTCTTTCACTGTGTAAACAATGTGTAAGTAATGTTTAAAGCGGGATTTACTCTTCATAAAATAATATGCGTATCAGCACGTACCGTATCATTGAGCATGCGCATTGATTATAATATCGAAATACGCGTATCAATAATTCTCTTCGTGTACCAAAAAATAAAGTTGAATTGGATTCAACTTTTTTTGCAATAATTATATCAATGAAAAAGGTAACCGAAAACCGTAAAAAATACGATCACATTTTTTTGAATGGACTTTAATACGCATATTGTATCGAACGTACCGTACCGTATTTTGTGCTGATACGTGTATCAAAAAAGTGAAGTAGAAATCCCGTTTTAAATGCTGCCATAAGTATTAAGACTTTGTTCACCTTAAAGGCTTCCTCCACCATGTGAGCAAGCCAGCAACCACTGCCAAGCAAACAGAAATCACAACCAGTGTTACAACTATTGTATCTTTACTTTCTATAAAGCCATTTGTTTCATTGCTGCACCCTAGAGAAGAACTTAAATGTGTAAGAACTTAGGAATATGCTGTTAGTAAAATCGAATTAAAAAAATGTTTTGCAAAAGCTTTTCAGTGACTACACCATCTTCAGTGCTATAGTGGTACAGTGGTAGAGTGCTCGCCTCCAGTGCGAGAGGTCGGGTTCAAATCCTGACCGAGTCATGTCAGCAACTTTAACAGTTTGAGAGCAGGATTGATATCTAAGGGGGTTGTCTGGTTGAGCGGTTGAAGCATACTTGCGGCTTCTGTAGCCCAAATGGGGGCTTTAAATGCTCTAGGACATCCTACGCAGGACCCTTATTGATAACAGTTCTATTAGAACTGAAGAGCCTATTCTGGGTAAATAATAATAATAATAATAATAATAATAATAATAATAATAATAATAATAATAGCACTGTGTAATCACATAAACGCTTTTGCAAATTTTCATTAGATACATTAATAGTTATTTTAACCAAATATTTAATATCATGGCGTTATTTTACTCAAACGATAATTGAAATGTTTTTTTGAGTGATCGTTTGGGCTTATTTCAAAATTTTGGGCTAGAGGGGCTTAAACGAGGATTTGCTACTGCAAAAGAATCGAAAGAAAGAAACCGAAAAATTAACTTGACTTCAAACACATATGACCCCCTTGTCTATAACAGATAAAATAAATCTTAGGATACTCTCATCTCTGTGGAGTAGTGTTTTTTTTATTGAAACAGCTGGCGATATTGCTTACAATTCCTCATTGACACTTTAAAGGTTTTAACATTCCCTTCTTCAATAGTTGCAGGGTGTTCATTAGAACTGAATTATAGTGTTTATTTGATATGAACTGGGAAAGTAACAAGTAAGGCAATGGTGTAAGAATACATAATGTGAGTTTTTGTACTGACGTGCATGTTAAAGATAAGATAAGATAAAATAAAAAATGCCAAACACAAAACTTGATTCCCTCAAGACCAGATAAGGCGACTTCACAGAAAGTTTTGTTCACATAGGCAATTGGGAAAAACTTTTGCTTGCTTCATGCCAATTAGTTAGTTAGTTGTACCACCTACCTTTGGTTGCAACAGTTATGTACGTTCCTGGCTTGAAGTTTACTGAGATGCTCACAAATACATATAACTTGTATTTGTGACACTTTTCCAATTTTTGAGCTACACAACTGAAATTCGTCGTGTCAATCGTCAAATTACATTTATTCTAAAAGGGAAATATTCAATAATAATGAAAACTAGAGTTTTCATTAATATTAAGGAAAAGCTCCCTCTTAATATTCTGCTTATGTGTTCTAGGTACGTTACACAACCCTTTTATTAAATTTTGTTTCAGAATTTGGTCTAAATTTGGCACTATTTGCCTTTTTTTTAGCCAAAATATGAAAAACCTTTCATGGAATTTACGGCAATTTGTAAATTTGATCCAAATTTTGCTTAACTCTTCACTTATACGTCCGCCATTTTCATTTGCGAAAGTAGTACTAATCACACTAGGTTTGGACATTAAAAAATATGAAGAAAAACAACAAGATGCCCTTACCCAGTGGGCGAAATCTTCAAAAAGTCTTTGTGGAGGAGTGTTTTCTATGGGAATGGAAAGGAATATCGCCTGTTGTTTCTATAAAAAACACTCCTCCGCAGAGACTTTTTGAAGATTTTGCCCACGGGTACAGGCAAAAGTAAACTAGACCTAACAGCCAATCAGATATCAGAAATTAGCTGTATAAACCAAGGAACTTTCAGAATGAAAAATGCCTAGAAACTGTTGAGGTTTGGACAGTAAGATAAAAAAAGAGTTGAGTGGATTTTGTTGAGTGGATTTTTTCAAATATAATAATTATATATAAAACAAAAAAGACAAAATAGAGACCGACAGACGACCAATTAAATATTTGAAGCTTGAAATGTTGTGAAACAGTAATATTTTAAGATATCAAAAGATAAAATTTGAACGGGTTCAAAAAGTGTGTATAATATCCAAGTATGACTGATTCCGTTTTTCTTTTACTTGATTGGCTGAGAGGTTTTAAAAAAACTTATTCATTGTAAACTTGAAAATTGATTTCCACAAATTGAAAAATCAAAAGACGAACAAATTAAAAAAGGGAATGCAAGTTGAAACTCGCATCTAGTGAAATTATAAATAAGAACCTTGTGATTGGTTAATATTCAATTACAAAATAATGAATATGTTCCCCTTCCACAAAAACACCCTTCATCTATTTCTTCAGATCAAAAAAATTCTGGTTCCTTTATTCACAATAATGCTGTTACTTTAAGCATAAACAACAAAATTTGAACAAAAAACCTAACGAATTACTGACTAGTGGCCTAGTGGTAGAGTGCTCGCCACCAGAGGTCAGGGTTTAATACATCGATCCAATCAGCTTAGTACTCAGCTTGAGAGCGGAATTGATGTTTCAGGGGGTCATCTAGCTGAGCAGTTGAAGCAAACATACAGGATCCGTTTCTTAAATGGGGGCTTTAAAATGTCTGATGATTTCCTTCCTATTTACAACTAAAGAAGCTATCCTGGGTTTAAAATAAATAAAATATATGAAACTGACTTACATGAGATAACTTGGATACTTTATCGTAAACGTCTATTTCAGGATCAGCCGCTAGAACAGCTAATGTACGCGTCATATGCCCAAGCAATGTTATAGATGTTTCCGTTGTCTCGTTGACCTTTAAACCAAAATCAGCGACTTGCTCATGAACAAAAAAAAAATTCTTATAAGTATCTTATTACCAATAACATCGTTTGGTACAAACGGGAAAAAGTTAATTGCAAAGATGTGTTTTTCAACAGGAGGACGGGAGAAACGGATATTCAGTTTGCGTATATAGAGACCTTGCAACAAAGATAAGACATACATTTTAACTTGTGAACCCCAAAGACTAGACTGACCGGTGTGCAAGAAAAGGTGCGCCCACTCCTACTTTCTGAACGGATTTACAATAATTGCGGAAGAATAATTTTTAGAAACTCCCACACCACCACAGTTCATTATAAAGAAGAATTACTTGGATACTGAAGGAATTTATGTCTTCACCTGCTCCACAATTTTCGAAATAGCTGATAGGGTTTAAGCTTTTTTTGAGTGGCACACTATATATTCCATCATATGTTAAGTTGAAATCATAGACGTTACTGTCCCTCACATCCACCGTTTTGCAGGTGATAAGTGTGGTTACGTTCTCAATTTTATAAACACAATCTTTAAACAACTTCGGATCTCCTACTGGTCCATCGAATGGAACTTTGGCGTAAAACATTTTCACTTTTGATGTATCGAGATGCTGCCTCGTCAAAAATGCAACTGTGAAGTACATTTTGTCTTGCATCATATCATTTTCACAGGATATGTTCTTTATCACTAACGGTGGTAATTGTGTTGTTACTTGGGTGGTGTTTGGTGAGTGAGTACTGTTGATCTGCAGAGTAATCGTCTGTTCTGTTTCGTTCTTAGCAGCATCTAAAATAAGAAAAGAATATGGTCTTAGGGTAAATTGATCTCATCGGCTGCACACAAGTGGTGCTCAGTGTAACCGCCCGATAAAACAGCCTACACATATAATCTTGTTGTTTTGTTTCAGTTAGTTTCAATCATAATTTATTGTTGAATTGTTAACATTTCGTAGTATTTGCAAAGCGATTTTTAATTTATCAAACTTTAACAAAATTTAAGATAACAACTTTGGACATAAGAATGCTAAGTATTTTTACAGCATTTTCTGTGACACTATCAGAAATATGCTATTACCCAGCAACGAAATAACAATTATTGCAACAGTAAAAATGGAAAATGAGTTCGAATGAATGTTCAATTTCACAAACCAAAGTTTCAAATCTACATTCGCAAATAATAAAATTTGCAATTGGTGATTATTTCTTATACTTGAGAAAATAATATAGGTTAAATTTCTCCCAGAAAGCTGCACGCACAAGTTCTCTAAAAATGTATTTACGTGTGCGATATCAAGCACATGTGTTGTTTCCTTCATGGAATACCCAGAAATTCGGACATATGCCCTTGTTTTGAATTATATTATATGTCTGTTTATTATCTGACCGTTTGACTATAAAATGTATGAAAAATATTTATGTTTTTGAATTTTCTTTGAATTTTCATGTGTTAGCCTCTACCAGTATATTTTTGAAGAAAAAAAAATGGGGATGTTTTTTTACCATTTAAATTTTTTTCATAAAGTATGTCTATCACATCACCAGCACATCCTCCTCAAAAATGTGTGAATAATTTACAGCTTTAGTTATTATCAGAAAGTCAACGGAATTACTAGAGAATACTTTCTTCTAACCAGCTTTTGTCAAACTGGATGTCAAAGTCTCATATTATTTAAAAACAATACCGTTTTGGAAATAGCTGACACCAATAGCAGCACCAATCAGTATCCATTTTAAACATCTTTTGCAAACCATTTCTCAGGGAAGAAATCTATATAAATAAAGAATAGATACATACAAAAAATGGAAACCAACGTCTCACTAGACATGTAACATTCAAATACCAATCATTGATAGTATATAGTTAGGTTACTTGGTTAGAATTTATGACTTTTCAGCAGTAAAAATTAACACTTGTCTGAGGCAACTAATATCACTGTTGGGAAAGTAAAATTACGGAAAATTGCGAATACTGTTTCAGTGCCGTATGAAAATTTTGTCGGGAAAAGGTGATCGGACTTTTACGTCCAAATAACACCATTAAAAAGGTGTGAAATATAGATTTTGATCTGTTTTTTTAATCGTATATGTCCAAGGGAAAAAACTATCATGAAATTTGTAGATTGAAATTATAGATTCTGGGAACAAACGAATTACCTATAAGTTTACCTATAACCTATCTTTAATAAATAAACCATAGATTGAAGCATGAAGCATGAAGCATGCTGAGACTTGCCCCGGTTGTTCCAACTCAAAATGCGTGATGCCCTGGGTAGTTCGCTATGCCTTTAAGGTTTGGGTAAGCAAGAGCCAGTTGGTAAGGCAAATATACAACGGAGGTAGGAGGAACGATCAGTGTCCAAAACGGAACTACGTCTCACTGAATGAATCACCTGTGAATATACTCACGAAAAAAATTTAAAGAATAACGATCAGAAAGTGGTGCCATGTTGAAGAGCACGAAAAGCTGATCAAAAAATGTATTGGATCACATGCGCCTACTACAAACTGAGATATCGTTTTTGTATCCATAGCGATTACCCGAATGTCTCAAATCGAGTTAAAAATTCAAAAAACAGGACCAAGGTGTTTTCAATTTAATTTAGCCCTAGCGCATGGAAAATTAATTTTTTCCCTACGGCACTGCGTAAAAAGTTTGTTTATTTACTGTATAGATATTGCATGAAAAAGTGTTTTATCTCTCAAAATCAAAATTGTAATTCCTGAAATAAGAAACTCCGTTCGAAACTTTTAGAACTAAATTCACTACATAACTTTAGAAACATCGGGTACTAAACTTTTCAAACTTGTATACACGTTGTTTATTCATAACCCAGTAGTCAAAATCTTCAAAAAGTCTAAGAGGAGGAGTGTTTTCTATAGGAATGGCAAGCAATATCGACTGTTGTTTCAATTAAAAAGACACTCCCCCACAGAGAATTTTTGAAGATTTTGATGTTGCTGACAACGGCATCGACTCAACTCTATCAAAATCGGACATATCAACCAAATCCGTTGAAATCGAAAATGTCAACCCAATCAGTTGAATTTCGAATTTTAGATATTAAACAAAGTTGGAAGGTTAAGAACGTTCGTAGGCTTCATCAGAGTTGAGTGTTCTTATAAAAAAACCTGTATCAAAGTTATGATATGAATAAATTTCTTGTTTCCTTTTTTGATGTATAGCCTTTTCAAAATTCGCGAAAGAGTTCTAATTTTCCGGGGGCCGACTTTACCGGGTTATATATCCTCAACCATGATTTCCAATTGAAAGTTTTCCAGAAACTTGGTGGGTCTGTTAAAACCGTCAACTTCGAGACGACCAGACAAGACAAAACACTGAAAACGTTTAGGCCAGAAAAAGAAAAAAAAGAAACCTCTAACCTTTCTTTTCTATTAAAAATGTTCAAAAATGTTGTACTTTTATAAGAAAAAACGACATAAAAAGCTTTACTTACAAAGTTCCACCACCACACATTTAAAAAACACTTTTCATTTTGGAAGCATTGACAATAAAATACGTAATATTTTTCCGCAGGCAATTCATGTCTGTGTTTATAATGACCATCACGTCATCGCATTTCTTATTGTTTTCAGATAAACAATTTCGCCATGTTTAATGGAGATGGGGGAAAAAAGCATC
Organism: Turritopsis rubra; assembly: GCA_039566895.2. Classification (NCBI taxonomy): domain Eukaryota; kingdom Metazoa; phylum Cnidaria; class Hydrozoa; order Anthoathecata; family Oceaniidae; genus Turritopsis; species Turritopsis rubra. Next base: position 6,644,619 of record CM077622.1, read on the forward strand.
AATCGAATTTGATGGATATCTGCATTTTTTTTTTTTTTAACATCGATATTTTTTTAGAGGAGGCATGACTTTTTATTAGAAATTTCAGAATGTTTTAAGAACCAGAAACTCAAAGACAAATGATTGTGTTGTTCTGTTAGAGGTTTTTTAAATAAACAAGGTGTACTTCTTTATGATGTAAGACATTTCAAGTTATTTCATGTTGGATAGTGTCATTATAACAAATTTCTCGAATGTGTAATCGATAAATAATAAAACAAAACAAAGCAAATCAGGAAAGAATAACATATATCTTAAAAAAAACACCACACCCTCAAAGAAAATAGGTTTCAGTGGATTACATAAATTTTGAAAAGCATTTTATCAGGTCTCAGCTTTATTCCAACGTTCGATTCTGCGACGTGTTCCCAGCGGCGGATTAAGATTAAGGCAAGAAAGTGGAGAGCGTACAGTGTGATATGGAATTGCTTTTCAATCGACAGTATTAAGCCGGTGTAACCGTCAAAAAGTACTCCCCGAAAAAAAGTACTCCCGGAGTCTTTTTTAACTGGAAAATATGCACTCCCCCAGTCTTTTTTCCCCAGAAAATAAGTACTCCCTCTGGGTAAAAATAACTCCCCCTTGTTTCACTGGGGAGTGTTTTTTTTCCTGGAAAGAAACACTCCCTAAAAGAAGCCCTTCCATTGGGAATATGGCTATCGAATGTTTTGATTATTATAATATAATAAACTTCAATGACGAAACTGTGTCGAAAGTAGTAGAAATGTCGAACCAACAACGACAACACGTGGATCTGAAAGCGGTTGACGAATTTGTAAGAAGTAAAGCCTATCCACCAGAAATAGCGAAAGATAAAAGTAAAAAAGCAAATTTCAGAAGAGCCTGTAAAAACTTCACCCTTTTTAATGGAGAATTGATGTACAAATGTAAACGAAGGGTTGTATTTGAAAAAGAAAGAAGAAAGACAATTATTCATGATGTACATGAAGGTATCGGAGAACATTCAATGGCTAAAGCATTGACAGCTCATCGTGGCCGTGAATCTACATACCAAAAACTTTCTGAACGATTTTTCTGGTATGGCATGATCGAAGACGTTAAGGACTATATCAAAGCTTGTAAAAATTGCCAACATCAAGGGAAAATTTTTAAAACAATCAGCCCAGAGCTACAAAGTATCCCCGTGCCTAATGAAGTAATGAAGCAAATTGGCATAGATTTATGCACTCTTCCTGAAGTTGATGGGTATAAATACTTAATAGTCTGCATAGACTACTTTTCGAAATAGTCCGAAGCCAAATCTGTGAAGGACAAAACTGCACCAACAGTTGCAAATTTTTTATATGAAATCATATGCAGGCATGGCTGTATAAAAATACAAATTAATGACCAAGGCAAAGAGTTTGTCAATGAAGTCTCGGAGAGCTTCCTCGAAATGACAGGCACCGAACAAAGAATAAATAACCTCTGCGTATCACCCCCCAATCAAATGGATTATGTGAGCGTCAAAATCGTACCATCAAGGATTCTTTGATAAAAGTCTTGGAGGAAAAACCGAATGAATGGCCAAACATCATCGATGGTATATTGTTCGCCCATAGAGTGAGTGTCCACTATTCAACCAAATATTCACCATTTTTTGTTAATGTATAACCGCCATCCCATTTTGCCAATAGATATCAAGTACGACACCATACACCACAATAATACCGAAGATGAATTGGAGAATGGCTACGACACCGCTACATTTGAGGCAGTACTTGAATCAACAGCTCTCCTTAGAGAGACTACAAACGAGAAAGTCACTCAAAATATAAAGAAGGCGCAGACTAAGCAGCAAAGAGATTACAACAATCGCCATACCAATCTTTCCACAACATTGCATGTAGGATCAAAGGTGCTGTTACAGAACCAAAAAAGGAAAGATAGAAAAGGGGATAAATTCTCATTCAAATGGATTGGACCTTACACCATGAAATCAGTATCCAAAACTGGACTCTGTGTACTCGTTAATGAAAAAGATGTTACTCTAAAGAAGAAATACAATGTACGTTTGCTGAAACCATATACCTCCTCTGATTCAGATCCTTCCAACCTTGAAGAGACTAACGAAACAAATCACGAGAGCGTTGATGAAGATACGCAGAAAAAAACTGGTAAGAATCTTTTTGACAACTTGCCTCAAGAAATACTTGAAATTATTTTGATGGATGCAATAAAGTCCAATCCAACCAACGCGTTTTATTCCATTAGCCGAACCTGTAAAAGATTTCATACCATAGTTGAAGGGAAAAAAGACGAAATGCTACCAATGGTTCATATTAATTTTCCAGAAAAGGCTTTCCAGAGTCTTCCGAGAAGATCTAACAAAATGAAAATTAGTGTAAAGAAATTATCAAAACTTTTTGGGCCTGGTAGTGGTGTTATAGAAACTGTTCAAAAAGCCATCGGAAAGAATAGGCTATGGCGCTCCGCTTGGTTATTAATTGAAAATCGTAAACATAATTGGTTTGTTATCGAGCGAGCATTTTGGAAACAGAAACGAACTATTCAAACTATCAAACTTCTTGAACAATCAGATATAATCGATGAAGCAAAAAATGAAGAACCATGGCTAAGTAATGATATGTATATTCTGAAAAAAGAAGACCGTGATTTACTGCTATCAAAAGATGCCTGGTTAAATGATCGCATTATGGATGCAGCGCAGAAACTAATCTGCAAAGAAATTGGTGCAGATGACGAGTCTTATCAGTCGGTGCTTAACTCCGAAAAGAAAACCATCGATCCCTTCCACCCTGTATCTCAAGAGCATGTTCAGCTTCTTCATAACGGAGAAAACCATTGGTTCCTTAGTTTTTGTTCAAATTCGTGTGTACAAATCTGTGATAGCCTACATTCAAGTTTAACCCGCTCATCAAAGAAATCAATTCGATTTCTTTATAGGCACTACGTAGCCAATTGTGAAGAACAAATTATAACTTTTCTACCTGTACAAAAACAGCCAGATAGTTTCAATTGCGGACCTTTCGCAATTGCCTACGCTGCGGAGATTCTTGACAGACGCTCACCTGTAGAAGCTGTATTTGATGTAAATAAGATGAGGGGACACTTAATCACCTGTTTGCAGATGCAGCAACTGACACCATTTCCGAAAGTTTAGATTTTTTTGTTATTATTTTGTTAATTTTTTGAAGACTACCATTTGGTAAAAATCTTTATTTGTTTCATTTTAAGCAATAATTAGTCTAGCTAACAATCTACGTAGCTTTTTTTATTAATATTCAACAGTTTCGTTGGGCAATACTGCCGTCACATCAATCTCTAAAGTATTTATAATCTAATTTGAATCCGATACTTGTGCAAGAATTCCTTTGTACTTAGGAGAAGAGTTTTATTTCGTTACTTTTTTGTAATTGTGTTTCTTGGTTTTTGAAAAGAAAAGAAAGATCTTCTTTTATTTAGATCTTGAACCCTTTTCAGTGAAAGTACTTTTTCCAAGGGATTTTCATTTATTTCAAGTTTTTGATTTCATAAATTTTAATTTGTTAGAATTACAGTTTATCTATTTGATATTATTATTTGTATTAGTTACTAATATCAAAAACGTTTTAAACTTTCAATAGATTATGATAATCATGCATTTACTTAATGTTTCTTGATTACGTCCTTATAATGTCAGGTACTCCTGTAAGCGCCGTTTGCACAACTAGTAACCATCAAAATTACCAGAATCATCATTGCATCTCCACAATCGAAATCATCAAAGCCATCATCTTCAACACGACAATTACGCCCGTTACTAGTTTTACAAACAACGTCCTATAACTCCTTAAAATCTTAGAAATGAAAAAAAGATCAAAAAGATTTTACTATCCATGCATTTAACATAATTTATTATTTGAATGCTAATTATTAGGCATTGGACATGGTCAATATTGACGATAGAAAATAACAGGTCTTTCATCGAGAATACTCGCATACTAAGTTTCATTAAAAATAAGCAAAGCTGCAAAGAGTTGTTAAACTTTTTATTCCAGTACCAAAAATCCAAAATTGACGACAAAATGTAACATTCTTATATCTAGAATACTCAATATCAAGTTTCACCAAAAATTAACTATAGCTATAGCACACGGTAAAACGTTAAGTATACCAAGATTCGGCAAAAATGTATTTCAGTGAAGTTAGCCTTACTGCTAAGAAAAAGTTACCTCATCTATGTTGACTTTGTCTACTTTGTCTAAAAGGAGAGTGGATATTTCCCAAAGGAGTACTTTTTTCCTGGTAAATAAATACTCCCAGGAGTCATCTTTTCCCAGGAAATAATGACTGGGGAGTGCTTATTTCCCAGTAAATATGTACTGGGGAGTACTTTTTTACGGGAGTATAAATTTACGGTGACAACGGTTTTCCACTAGACGGAATATTCAGCGCGGAGTGGCTATTGTTTTCTCCACGTGATCACTATTTAAACCATTTGATTGGCTTGCGGAATATTCCGTGGCGGAAAAAGTTGAACTTGATCCTACTTTTCCGCGGACACTTTTGGCGGAATTTATGTGGAAAAACTGGCTTTAATTAGCTTACTTGCACATTTTTCTTTTTTACTCTAAATGATTTAACTCTCCTCCATAAATTTTGTATAAGCTCTAGATCTACCGATGTGTTCGACATAGGCAGATCAAAATTCCACAAATTTTTGAATATGTAACGCTTGAATATCAGGGAGCAATCTCTTGCAAAAAAGTAAAAAATAATATAATACATTCAGCTTCATTTTCCATTATTTCTGATCAAGCGACTCTGTTATTGAAACTCATGTGGATCCAATGCTGTCTTAGATTTATCTTTTATAAGGAGAAAAACATTTGGATCGTCCATTTCCGGACACAAAGACACTTTGAAGCATCAGTGGTATTCGGAACCAAGAAAGTAGACTAATTATATGTCATCATGGAGAGACTGTCTTTTCTAATATCTTTCAAGTTGAGACAATCATTTTGCTTACCTTAATTTTTCTCTTAATATAAGTTATAAGTCTTATAAGTTATATGTCCTATAATTTTGTCTCTTGTAACAACGATATTTATATGTTTGGGTTAAAGACAATGAACTTTATATTTTTTTTTCATAAATTTTCTCTTTGAGCTTAGTTGAAGCATCCATATTATAGTGTTTATTTCTCCTATAGATATAATTCATTGGGCAGAATGTCAAGTCATATGACTTTCTGAGTATCTTTCACCCTTTCACCCTATTGTACTTACTCACCCTAATGATTTTGGGAAATAAATTTGTATATACATATTAATTTTCGTTAGTTTATGTATATATAGGATACCATCTTCATAAATGTAATGTGGTTAATTGAAACCAGTGAAAAAACCGTGATTGCCATTGTGCCTCATTTCTTGTTTTTGCCTCACTTACCACTGTATAGCATGGACCTTTATTTATTCCAGAACTTATAGATTTGGTTCATTCATAACCAGTAGTGGCTTGAAAACTACTTTTTACAAATAAAAACTACTCTACATTTTACTAACCTTTATCAACAACCTGATAAAGCACCATCATTCTCTATCCCTCTACACCAAGATTATTGGAGGACTTTTATTCAGAATATTTTAGCAGTTATCTGTATATATTTGTATTGTAAAAGATCTAAAAATAGTCTAAAATAAATTCCGCAAAATGCACAGTTTTTTACCTATTTTTTACCTATTTTATTCACAAAATTTATTTCGATTTTCGACACATTTTGATGCATTCTTAATTTTCGCTGGCGAACTTGGCGAATCACGCACCCACTCCGCAACTCTTATATATTGATTTTTTAGAATTGATTTCATCTCAATTTGACACGTTTGTTAATAAAAGTGTGGTTTTTATAGATCTACTTGATAATGAAAATACATTATTCAGAAACGAAGGTGGTCTTTTTCCTTATGTGAAGGAAGACATACTTATTAACCCTCACAATAATAACGCTAGAAGAAGAAACATTGCTAATACAAACCTCACGATAATCTTCTTTCTCGTTACCATCAGAGTTTAAATTTATTGAGAAACAAATTCAGTAAGATTTACAAAATCTTTCTATCGTATGACATAACAATGGCAGTATTCTGTAGTATAAATAATTTTTCTGATAATTGAACCGGCGTGTTATAAAGACCCCAACAAATTGAACAAACAAATTCACTTGTTTTTCAAGAACATGATGTACTTGAAACTAACCTCGAAACTAATTTCGTTATGCTTAACACAAGCGTTTTGAAAATGCAACAAACTTTTTATAAATCACATCATTTCATCCATCGCTTCGTTTGCGCCCTGAATATTAACGACGTTAGGATGGTTTACAAAGGAAAACGATAGCCCAGGGGAAAATGTTTCACGTTGTTCTTTTATAACACTTTTGAACGGAGTAATTATAAAGATAAGAAAAATGCAATTTCATTTAAGAAAGCATACATTATTCACTGTCGAGACTTCGTAACGTTTTGATAACAATAAACTTTGCACTAAAACTTGAGAATAATAAAGAGACTTTTCTGTGTGTAATCAGCACACATCAGAGGCGGATCCAGAAGGGTATGTCGAAATTTGTTGAGGAGAATGTTAGTTATTAAAACATAAGTGAAAAACGTGCAAGTAATCCCATTGGTGATACAAACTGAAAACAGAATATAGGTTTATGTGCTCCTCCACAATTTTTGACACCCTAGATCCGCCGCTGCAGATCAATAAACAAAACAAAATGATCGTGCAAATGAGATTGATTGTAAATCAAATATCGGAAAACAAAAAATAATTTTGATTGAGATCGTTAAAGAAATCAGAGACAGTAATGCCGTGATCAGAGGTACATACATTCACCGATTTTTAAAACTGCTAAACTTAAAGCTTCTTAAGATCGTCTTAAAAAACGAGGCATAATTGAATCTTTCTCACACTGACCCAGGTAAATTTAACAAAGTTTACATTTCGAACTTAGGGACGTATATAAAATTAGGGACATAAACTGTATTTTTACACGGAGTTTCAGTTAGAGATGAAATGAATATGTTTATTTCGATCAATGCCTTTATAAATGTTTTTATGATTTCCGGCGATAACAGCAAATTAAGTCAATTTTGACCGAGTATTACAATAAACGTATATTTACTATATTTTATATATATATATATTTATATTAATCGTTATATGTAACGGCTATTCAAATAAAATACAATAGTAAAATTACAATTTTAATTGAGGTTGTATTACTAACAAAATATAGGGCCTTCCATTGCAAAGAAAATTTAATTTAATTCGATTAATTCAATTTAGAGTTCATCATCTTCTTTTATTTACCCTAGATTTACTATACGAGGTTCTTGCTCCTTCTTCTTCTTCTTCTTCTTCTTCTTCTTCTTCTTCTTCTTCTTCTTCATATGTTCCTGCTCACTTCCTCGTTTATCAGCATTTGGCTTTTCGTTCGGTAAATTATTTCCTGATTCCGAGTCAGCACCTGTACCTGATGTTGCATCAACAGCATTAGAACTTGTGTCATCACAAAGATTTTGATTGACGACCATTAGCAGCATGCCAATGATTGATACTGAAGGAAAGAAAACCGGTTTACAATAGTTTCAGGGATACTGTAACGGAAATTGTCTATAATTCACAAGATAATTACGTGTGGAGTAGTTTCATCTACTCATTTCATAGCAGCTTACTTTAAGTATTTTGAAAGGCCGAAACTTATTTTGATTCGAACGAAAATGACACAAGACTGTTTCACAAGGCATTACAGACACCGGTTTTATAATATAGTGCGATTAAAAGAGAATGATTACAATATTTAGCTTCAATTGTTGTTGTTATTTTTCGAACTGCAAAAGCAAACCTTTCTGTTACTGCAAAAATAAATTATAAGATCATAATTCAGGAAGTAAAAGTAAAATGCATTATCACGCTTTACTGATGTGCATTCACTGAACGGTATCTTCTAATATTTCGTTTTGCTTTTAGCGTTATGCATTTTGGACATGTATCTCACAATTTTATATAAATTTGATTGGCTAATTTCCTAAAATCACTCACAACCAAAGATTTACCACGCCTTGCTAAATTAAATGATCATTTTTTTGTATCGACTCTCGTGTTTTGTGGTCTGAAACAAACTACTAGCACATTCAAGTACAGATATTTGATTGGTTCATTTGTATACGTTCAAATTTCACAAGAGTAGTTACCAGAAAACATTCGTTTTAAAAAGGGTTTAGTTTGAATTACGCATTCTTAGCAGCCATGGAGAGCTTTAGCAAAGAAACACTTTATTTTATGGCCTAACGTTAGGACTTACAAATAACAAGTAATCAAAATACCCATTTCGCAAATTACTCGTCATCTCATAAAAACAATGGTCCTTCCGTTCAATTTATGGCACAAAAGTAAAGTTTATATAATATTTTTCAATAATATTTGCGCTTCAAATTCAAGGTATTGTAGACCACTTTAAATTATGAAGGTTAGGTAGAGATTTTTCAACAATAACCTTTTTTTCCCTCATACAGTTTGTGATAACAATAGTTGTTCATTTAAAAGCGACAAAGTACGGAGTTTTCTGTTTCTTCACTCCGGCGAGAATATGTCATATTACTTCTAGAAACCCCTTGTTCCAAAAAAAAAGAAATATTTGGTGCACCCTAATGGGCGCTATTAAACGATGACGAGACCTATAGTTCTAGAGCAATGTTCATATTAGCACTATTAATCCCTAGCTACCGTTAGTAATTGTTTGTTGGCGCTAAATTTGAACCGCCCTTTAAACACTTTAGCCTCTTCTTACAGTCAAATGTTTTGTTGCTGTTGACAACTTAATAGCTTGAACGGCAAGTGAAAGCAATAAACAAAGTACACTTCAACATTGACATTGAGGACCATATTTGGTAGATATTTACAGTGCGTTTTATACCATTCTATAAAAAAAGTGTTGAGAAAGTAAAGATGTTAATGTGGATTACAATGTAATTGTTCCAATTTCAAGTTGAAGCACTGGTATGTCTTTTTTTTGTTTGGTTTTTGTTAATAGATCGGAAGTTAAGTAAAAGAAGAAGTGATTTGATTTTTTGATTTATTTGAGCAAGCGAACTAAGGTTCGACATTATGCCTTAATCGATCGAATTCTCTGTTTGCTTTCTTCCATTTGTGGTAAAACAAATCAGTTAAACTCTCCTCCACAAATTTTGACTGAGCTTTGGCTACGCCTCTGCCTACGGACGGAATAATTAATGATTTATTCTTGTTACTCGTGATTAATCGTTAGTTGTACTCGAAAACATGCAATTTACTAGTAATAATCGGAATGAAATTGTTAATTTATTTAATGAAACAACAAGCGGAAACAATTTTGATTCTGCTGTCAATAATTGGGAAGATGAATTCGAGGCCATTCATATCATTAACGGGAAATTTGCCAAGAGAAACTATAATTTGCAAACAAATTGAAGGTCATAAAACAGAACATTGTATTGACAAACATCTCATGCATCGACTTGAACAAATCTCTCTATTGATTTCTATTGTTTGAAACAAAATAGATAGAGAAGTAAACACATATATTGAAAATTTGAAAAGTGAGATACAATTGGAGACTAAAAAGTGTAATCAAAAATTAATGTTGAAAAATTTTGAAAATACATAAATGGCAACATAGTCATTAGAAAGTCTATCAGAACAATTATTATTGCTTATTTTTTCTTTGATTTTTTTCAATATTTTTTTCTGTTTTGCACACTTTTTGATCACATATCAAAACTCCACCCAATCCTCAGTAGTTATTTACTATCACGTGAGCAAACAGTACTCAAAACAAACTACCGACAATAGAACTTCGCAACAGATTTCTAGACCAGGCAATTTTCTAATGACTACGATAGCAAATTCTCTCCACAAATTACGTCAAACGATAATAAGTCTCATTAGACCGTAAATAGAATTGAAGACGAAAAACGAAACAACGAAATGAAAAAGATCGCGTCCATTGCAGGTGATTCGATGGCTAAAGAAGTACAAGGTTTTAACTTGGCAAAATCATTACGCACAAACGAACGAGTAGTTGTGAGTAGTTGTTCTTTTTAGAACATGGAGCTCTATGTTATCCCAACAAAAGAAGTTACACTGAAAATGAAATGACGGTATTGTGCTGCATAGTGGAACTAACGACCTATAGGATGTACTAGAATTGGCAAAACACATTATCAAGCATGCTGTATCACTAGAATTTGATAAAATTAAAATTATTGACATCGGCTATCATACCATAGAACGATAAATAGCTTACTAAAGGACAAACAATGAGTAACTAAATCAAACAAAATGATTCCAGAATAAGGTCTCGGTTTTGGTTAGAAAACACAACGAGTGCTAATAACCATTTGAGCCACAATAAACTCTGTTTAAACTGTTAAATTAAACCGATATTTTACGTTGTTTTGGTGTTTATAGATGTGTCTATTGTACCAGTTAAAACAACCATCCAATAAAACAATGTTGAGATAAATTGTTGAAACACCAAACGATTCTGTAACAAAATATGGCCAGACATGCTTAAACAAAATATAATTTATAACATAAACTTGAAAAACTTGCATGAAGTCTCGAAAATTGAAGTCTAAACTAAAAAAAATGTAAATGAACTTGATTCTGGGGCAACTAAATATTACCCCAATCAGACCTGAATTTGATGCACTAAATAATACGATAAACAACATAAGAAACATCCTGCTTGTCACGGATACTAAAATTGACGAGTCTTTTCCAACTGCTCAGTTCAAAATATATGAAGTAAATGTTAGATCTTCTAGATTGGACAGATACTCTAACGACGGTGGTCTTTTTCCTTTACGTAAAGGAACCTACTTATTAAGCCTCTCAATAGTAACGTTCCTCTTGAGGTTGAAGAAATGTCTTTTAAACTAAATCTTAAAAGAAGAAAAATTGCAAAGATTTGTCGAGATTGGATTTATAGCCCGGACTGAGCATGTGCAGTATCCTTAACAGTTATTTAAAAATGGCTTTCAAAATTAATTTCCCGCGTAATGTTTGTTTATAATATTTTAAATTGTCCCTGGCTTTCCAAGTCAATTTATTACAGTGCATATGTCACCAAATTGTTGTATTTTACTATCTGAAAATGAACAACCCATTTAAAAAATTAAAAAGAGTATGCAGAAAGCCATCGAAAAGGGAGTGGCGCCAGCAAAACCTTAGCATTACACCAGCTAGATCAAATACACCAACGAAGATATTCATCGACGTAAAATGGCACTACAGGAAGAGCGTAAAGTAACGAAATTTTTAACAAAAGAAATGGGAGGAATGAAAAAGGAAATTGCAACTATCGGCATTGACATTGATGAAAACAAAGAACAATAACGCTATTCATAAAACTCTTCGAAAGCGAAAGGCTTGACGCGATACCATCCAATGATCATTCGCTTCAGCTTGTCTTTATCTGTCAAGTCTGCTGCAGTCTATTACAAACTACGATGAACAGAAATATTTAAACCACCTAGTCAACGCACTTTGAGAGACTATGAACACGCTATTAAACCTTCAACAGGTTATAATCCAGACGTTGCTGAAGAACTTAAATGTATCACTAGAAATTACACAACCCATCAAAGAAATGTTCTGTTGTACTTTGATGAAATCAAAGTTTCGAGAAAATGTAATTTTCGATAAATATTCTGATGAACTTGTTGGATACAATGATCTTGGGGATCCGAGTCTGAACTATGGGTGCTTTGGTAGTATTGGCAGTATTGTCACGCGCTATCCTTGTATTTTATATTAGAGGTATTGCATCTGGTTTAAAATTACCATCTCATTACTCAAAAGAAAATACACAATTTTTAATGCCTTTTAATATATATTTTAGTACATGTTAGCACATTACGTTATGATATACAACAAAAATTTACATTTGGCTACTTTGCAATCGAAGGAGTAAAAATTTACCATCTATTGCCAATAATTTGGGAGGCTGTTGGAATATTGGAGCTCACATGTGACCTAAAAGTTATAGTTGCAATTTTAGATGGACCTTCCCCAAACAGAAAATTCTATAGAAACCACCTAAAATTCAAAGAACCACCTGAAATTATTACCATAGTTAACTCCATAACATATTCACTTGACGCCATACTCGAAATTGAATGTACGTCTTGTGGCACAAGCGCTGAGTGAAAGAGTTTCCAGAATACTTAAAAAATACTATCCTGCCGGAACGAGTGGAACTGCAAACGTTTGCCATTATATTAATCATTTTTTGGACTCCCTCAATGTTCAAAGTGAAATGGAGCACATTAAAGACCGAAACGAGTTTAGCACCCTTCAGAGACGTGAATGACTTCCGATGTTCTTAGCTAAAGAAGGATTTGTTGGAATTTTTGATTCAATGGAAAATAAGTATTGTGAATAGACCTGGAATCTTTACCCAATCAGAACGCGAAAAAAGGTTTATTAGTAACCAGATATACACAGGAATTATAATTTCTGTAAAATCTGTTATTGAAGCTACACAATACCTTTTGAAATCTTGTACGTTTTGACAGATTCAAAAAAGACTTACTTGAGAAATATTTCGGAAGGCAACGTGTCCTGGGGCATCAAAACGATAACCCGACAGTTCATCAGTTTGGTTATCAGGGACATACAATAAAAATGCAACGTTCAGTTTACGTCACAACTGTTAACAGAAATGGTCGTTACTTGAAAAAGCATCAGAGGTCATGAAGTATTTTAGACGACGAACCTCTAAGTATGAGAAAACATGGGAAAGAATTATTTTGATTTAAACACAACGAGCTGTATGTTGTAAAGTATCTACAGCAACTTAGTTTAGCAACCCTTATATAGTCATATATACATAACCTTCAGCAGCGGATTTTTGAGAACTGGATTACACCGTTACGTATAATTTCATTGGTTTAATTACAAACTTTCGAGATTCATAAGACTAACATAGGAAAGTAATTTCACTACACTCTGTACATTTTTTTAGAATGAGTTTCCAGAGCCACGGTCAATTAAACACTGCTGCTCAAATGAAATAATGAGAGAACTTCCGCTTTCAAACATATTAAGTCGAAATATTATTGACTGCCAATAAATGCAATTCACGAAATATCTGAGTTCTTTCAGAAGCACCATAAAACAAAGGTCTGTTTCATTATAATCTATTAGAAACTGTGACACACGTAACAGTCAAACATGTGGCAATCGAAAACAAACTTTTTGTGTTTATTACGGTAGCAGCGAAAGCGAATACCGTATTAAAACACCCTTGGACTACTACTCCTACTCCTCCGGCCGAAATGACATTTTTCCCACGCTTCGGACTCTGCAAAATGCCCTTTACAAAACTATATAAATTGTATGAACGAACGCAGGCTAGGAATTTTCAAAAGCTTATCAAAACATTCAGTAAGTATTTTGAAAAAAAGGATCTCATTCCCATAAATACAAAAAGGAAGATTTCAGGTATTTCTAATGCGAAGTATATTACTTGAAATTAAGTATTATTTTGTTGCCGAGGCATTCGTTCGGCTCACCTACAGTTCATAATGAGAAGCTTCATAAGAAGCAGTTCTTACTGTAACTCTATTAAGCGACCTTATTATAACTATTCCTGTTTGTTATTGGAAGGTTTTTGTATACTTTGTTTGAAAAAATTTAAAACCAGTATTTCGGATGGATTTGTTTTCAATGTAGACGGGGTTTTTTGGTGTTTTTTCTTTTTCCTTTTTTTTTTTTTCTTTTTGCTCTTATGAATGTTTTTTAAAAAAGATAAGTATCCATGGCTACAGCTCACACATGAATATTTCTTTTGTTTTAAGCAATGCTGTTTCTTTATTAAACCTTGTTTACACTTAACAAAGTTTAAAACTCGGACGAGTTTTTATGTATCTATTTTGTTCGTATTACGGCTTAGTTTTGAAATTCTGCTACCGTTTTGCACCATATGGTTCTTGTTATATTTACATTTGCTTGTTTCCATGGGAAATTACATACAAGGAAGCTGATATTTTGCATGTTCATCCGGTATACCTTCGTCTTCTCCACCCCAACTATGGTCTCTTATTCCTCCGTACAGGTTAAAATATTGTTACATTAACCACAATAGGTACTAATTACAAACATTCGATCTTAGTGGTTCGTAGTGTTTTTTTGTACTTTTTGTTTCAAATTGTATCTAGGAACGAACTATTATTAGTGTACACTGTTTCGATTTCTTTAAGTACTTTCAAAACATTGTCGATAAGGGCTCCGAGGATGACAATAAACGACCAGTTTATATCAGTTAATCGTATAACAACATTTCAAATAAAATGCAATGGTAAAATTACAATTTTACAATTTCTAACAGTATGTAGGATATACAGTATCTTCTATTGCAAAGAAAATTTAATTTAATTCGATTAATTCAATTTGGAGTTCGTCGTCTTCCTTCATTTAACCTGAATTTATTAGACGAGGTTTTTGCTCCTTCTTCTTCTTCTTTTTCTTGTCACTTCCTCGTTTATCAGCATTTGGATTTTCATCCGGTAAATCATTTCCTGGTTCCGAGTCAGCGTCTGAACCAGATGTTGCATCAACAGCATTAGAACTTGTGTCATCACAAAGATTTTGATTGACGATCATTAGCAGCATGCCAATGATTAACACTGAAAGAAAGAAAAGCGCGAGTTGGTTTACAATGGTTTTAGGAATATTTTAAGGGAAATTGTCTAATTCACAAGATAATTGCGTGTGGACAAATTACTTTGGTGTGGAGTACTTTTATTTACCCATACATCGCAGCTTAACTTGATTAAAACGTAAATAAACCCAAGACTGTTTTACAAGGCTTGCACTACAAACACCGGTTTTTAAAAAAGTATGAAACTGATAGATGGCATACATTCTTCATAAATTCTACAGGAAGTCACCAAGGCCTATACTTCTCAGATGAAAGCTCTCTCTCTCTCTCTCTCTCTTTCTCTGTCTGTATTTCGCGCTTATCAAAGTGTTTGAAGGAAGAAGGCAAAGCCTGACCTTGACCCTCACTAAACCAAACAAACTTTACAAGGTTTCTACAACAAACTTTGGTGAAAATGAGTCATTTCTCGTATGGTATTATTGTCTCTCCAAATTATAAAAAGTGTTTTGTTTTACTTACAATATTTAGTTTCCATTGTCGCTGCTATCTTTTGTAACTGCAAAACTGAATTAAAAGATCATAATTTAGGAAGTAAATATTAAAATGCATTAGCGCGCTTCACTGAAGTGCATTCACTGAACCGTATTATCGAATCTTTCGTTTCGCCTTTTGCGTTATGCATTTTGGACATGTATCTCACACTTTAATAAACATTTGATTGGTTAATATCTTAAAATCACTTAACAACCAAAGATTTATCGCGCCTCGCTAAACTTTATGATCATTTCTTTATATCGTCACTCGTGTTTTGAGGTCTGAACCATACTGCGAGCACATTCGAGTACAGTTATTTGATTGGTTCGTTTATGCATGTTCAAATTTCACAAAAGTGTTTATTCACCTTTGAATTGACCATCAAATCCTTCCTGTCATTCTATGAATGATGACTCTTTCGTGCGTTGTACTGTTGTTTAACTTAGTTAAAACATAAATAAAAGTCCCTACTTCAAGAAACTTTGATTTGAACGGGTATTGCAACGTGTGAAAAGAATGCATATTTTACAAAATACATAACCTATAGATTATATGAAAAAGTGATAACATAGTTTTAGTCCTTTAAATACAGTTGAATATAAAACCGAAATCCTATCAATTCCCTTTATTAATCATTGAAATAAAATTTCCACGTCTTTCATGTCAGCAGGAGTTGAAAATACAAATGTTTGCATTGTTCATAGAACGAGATGCTCCTACTCATGAGGTAATTAATTTTTTCCAATTTTTTATTCCTTAAACAATTCTAATAAGAATAACAAAACTTTTGTTTCACGTTGCCGTTCTCCTCCCCATCTAAATTTCTTAAAGTTCTTAATAATGGATTTGCCATCTGGTCTTTGCTTTTAAATGATCAATATAAATTCCATGGATTGCACTATATCTTGCCTATTCATCCATGGTATCTTCCACTGTGATTGTCCATGTACTAATAGATATAATTTATCTGCCAACTGAACAATAACAAGAAACCGAACGGCATCAACACGGTAGCAGAGAATCACAGGATTAATTCTCAAATGAAGAAATGGCATTAAACCTTACCAGGTTAATAAAGCGGTGACGTCAGCACAGGGTAAGCAAATTTTCAATAATTTTTCATCATTTATGTATGCCTTAAAGTTCACAGATTATTATGTTCTGAACTTAGTTTTCCTATTTTTATTGTTTGTGTGTAACAAATTAGGATTTGTTTGCCAAAAGCAGTCGGAAATATGCTGATATAAAATTTGAACAATTTTAACATCAACAAACGAAATAGGAAATAGGGACGAAATAATGCCTACGTAACCATAAAAAAACATTTGTAAACAAAATACATCTTATAACATAGAGCCTAAATACAAATTAGAGTCGTTTCACAAAAGTTTTGACATCATAAATCGCGCAACAAAATCATTGAGGTATTGGAATAATTTAGAGATATGTCACACGTTCTATTGATGACGTCATAATTACAAAAAATATTGCTTGACATGTCTAGAATAATATACTGGACAGTTTTGATGCATAAAAAGGTTATACAACAGTACAACATGCCAGTACAACATGCCTCTTTCCAAAAAGTACGTTTTGGTGAAAAGTGAGTGTACTTCAATAACGTCCTGACGCGAGCAAAAATGCTTTCAAAATTTTTTGTATATATTAAAACCATAATCCCTACTAAATTTTAGGAAAAGTCATGAAATAAGAAGTCAAAAGCATAAAAGGCTCCGGAGATATCGAATTAGAAAGAATGCCGCGGGCCTACCTAGTACTCATCCAATGTATTTTGAAATTCTCTAACTTACTGTCGACTAGGCAAGTCTGATTTTGGAGTTTTCGTAATTTAGTTTTTTCTTCCTGAACGAAGTCTTTTCGTGAGTAAGTAAGTAAGTAAGTAACGGGGAGTTCTGATTCCTTGGTCCTCCATCCGTTAGGTAGTTTACGCGACAGTTTTGTCTAACGATAAATTATCCTCGTATTCATCCGAGGCGCTTTTCTTCGTGAAACACTCTTAAATCTTAAACTTACTTCCAAAGTTGCCATGGTAGCGTTGTCACTATTTATCTCCACTTCACCCTAAAATGATTCATCAACAACATATACAGTGAAACCTTTTCATAGCGTACACATCCTTATAGCAGATTCTGATTCAGGATATTCGAATCAGAAAAACCACTGGTGGACTTGCATATGAATTTTTTTTGAAAGTTGACGCAAGAGTAATGATCACCGAACATATTGATATTGATGTTAAGTTGCATTAAGTTTTGTCACTAATATTCAAGGATTATTTCTTGTGGGTGAATACTCTGAAAAATCAGTAAGAGTGAAGGATTTAAAAGTATATCAAATTCTTGCCAGACATAAGTTCAACTACTCTCTGCTACAAAAATGGTGCAGTGCCAAGTCCAAATAACCAGTAAGAATATTCTCTCACCGTGGAATATTTTCTTTCGTTATTTTACATTCAGTACACTGCCATCATGTCAACAAAAAACGAAAAAATGAAAATCGCACAGTTAAATAATAAACTGCGCTAAAAAGACATTCATCCTTTCGTTCAATTTATGCCACAAATCTATGTCAATAATATTTGCATTTATTACACAAATGAATCCCATTTCAGATGTACTAACGGTTTGTAGCAAATGAGATATCATATTAAAGGTTTTGTGGAGCACTTTATAATGGTACAAAAAATTATTAAAAAATTTATTTGCGGTTAAAAGTTTTGAGCTTTTTACAGAGAAACCATGAAATGTCCGATTTTGCGTGAGAGAAAGCCCAGCCGTAGCCCGACACAGTGGTATATTTGTTTTCTTCAATAAGGTAGATTATGAAGATATTTTTCATCAATCACACTTTTAAGAACGTTTTATGAAAACATTGGCCACAAGTCCTTCGAGAAGACGTTTAAAGTAGTTCGGTAAATTACTCAGTGAAGCAAGGAATAAAGTTGATGGTAAAATCTCGGATTAGTTAAGTTTGGGTAATGAAGTAAGTGAGAACAGTAGAGTGGAGGAGAGTTTAGTCATTTAGGAGGAGGAGAGAGAAAAGGAAAACGTGCAAGTAACCTTATCGATACTTAAGACTGAAAAAAAAGAACATAACATTGGACTCCTTCACTTTTTTTGACTGACCCTGAATATGCCTATGAACAGTAGTTGGTAGTTTTCCGTTTTTTCACTGCTGTGTGAGAACATGTGATATTACTTTCAAAAAAGAAAGAAAAGTGAAATAAAAAAGGTTAAAGAAAAAACGCTAATAACTTAGAAAAATCATTCATTATATGGGTTACTTAGAACACTTTAAGACTAAAACTTTCTTTTTTTTCATCGTTTTACAAGATAAGACTAGGGTTTGCAAAGTATCCCTTCGAGAAAAGAATTATATTCTATATCAGTCTTTTATCCTTATATGATGGAATTTGTTCTTAGAAGCAAAATAAAAACAATCATTGTATAGACAAACAAATTGATTTTTCTTCAAAATAACAACGAATGGCATCCTGATTTACATAAAATTCAGTCAATTCAATCTGAAGTTTTTTCCCCCGGCTGACTTATCCACCTTTGATACCAGATTTTGGTCTTTTATATTCCCAGGGCTTCTTCTTCTTCTTTTGCACACTACGTTTACGGATTTTTACATTTTGGTACCATAAATTTTGTGACGTATCAAGGTCAGCGTTACCTTCATCAGACATGATGTGCTTATTTGCGCTAAAACTTATGCCATCACAAAGATTTTGATTAGCTACCAGTAGCAACATACCAATGATTAACACTGAAAGAAAGAGAAGTTAAACACAAGTTCTGTTGCATGTTGTTCCATCAAGCAGTAATTTCAGGAAGGAAAACGGTGAAAGAAAATTAGCCTTTTTTATGCGAAGAACAGATACACAAAGTTCCCAAAACGGAATCGGTAAAGCACAACTCCGTGATAATTGCATTTATTCTTAATTTCTGGAAAGTTTTACCATCAGTACATTCCAACAATTAGCAATAAAGCTGGTATTGAGAACTGGTGTTGGTGTTGTTTGCTGATATATTTTTAGCTAAACAAAACTTTTTACTTACAATAATTAGCTTCCATTTTCGCTGTTGTTTCGTTTGATGAAGTGAAAAGTTTTAACAATATTATCACGCTCGGGTGAATGGAATGCTCTCCAATTCTCATATTTTCTTCATTAATCCGATTAATCCGATTAAATTCGCTCAACCTTATCTTTTACTTTTTGGATTTGTGCGAAAGCAAGAAATAAATTACAACCGGCTCTGATTTCATTTTTTTATTCTTGACAGATTTTCGTTTTTCGTGTATTTCGTTACATGATTCTTATCGGGTGTAATGTTTGGACTAAGTGCGAAATATAATTTGAGAACGCATTAAAACAGAAGTTCTGCTTTTAGAAAGTATTAATTAGGTTATATACTAAGTTATTAAGTTTATTGAGTTACACACAAAGCTTTTTAAGTTGCTTAAATGCATTTCTAAGCTAGAGTTCTCTGTTGTGGTGTGTAGCAGACTAGCTAGCTGCATGATGATAATGTGGCTGTGCTCTTCGTTAGAGCTCTGGATATGTACAGCACTGCTTCTTCCAGGGTATTTCATTTTGTTTTTGATAAACGATTTAAACGTAAATCTCTTTCAATAAAGTTTGTATTTGTTCATAACTTCTTCCTTTGGAATTTTGACCTCTTCCCTTGATACTTCCTAATGACAAAAAACGTGTGAATGATGTATATAGAGTTTACGCTTGCAGGGAAGTAGAATACTTTAACATTAGATATTTGACAACCAAGCATCGAGACAAGAGGATGTCTTAATAGAATTCATCTAATATGTTGTGTAAATTTGAAATGTTTGGCATGCACACGTTTAAAAATAGTTTGTATTCTCTAAACTGTTGAATCTAGGAATTACCCTCTTAATCAATCAAAACCAATCGCCAACTTGGTCATAAAAGATACATCACCAAACATCTTTTTTTACGGTAACGATTAAAGTGTTTCATTTTCTATTTCCATTTCTCTTGATACAAAAGAAGTACCTGTAAACTTCCTCATTGTTTGTCAAAAAATTTATCCTTCTGATTATATTGTTTTTACAACTAATAGTCACTTTGAATCATGTCTATAACTTTCCAAGTGATGTATTGTTTAGGAATGACCGTATTCTTTCCTAGATAATGTCTCAAAATAAAATATTAATGATCAAGTCATTTTTTTCGAACATGCGCACATCATCGTGCAGGAAATCTTATTTTCTTTATACAATCTGTCCTAAAAAAACGGCCCCGACTTTCAAAAGGCTGTAACTTTTTGAATTTTCATTAATTATATGCGATTTTTATACTGCTAGAAAGATATAGTCCTGGATCATGTTTAAGTGGTGCTTGCGTATACAAGGTCAGTCAAAAAAAGGGGAGGAGTCCAACGTTATGATAATTCTTTTCAGTCTTAAGTGTCAATAGGTTACTTGCACGTTTTTCCTTTCTACTTTATATTACTAAACTCTCCTCCACAAATTTTGACTGAGTTCTGGCTTCGCCTATGGTAAGCACCATCTAAGCCCCTCGGGTGGTGCTTAAGTGGTGCTAACACTTTAGTGAATTTGAGCCTCTGATGCTCATAAGAGTGGTGCTGATAAAGAAGTGTTTAATACAGACAACTAAGCAAAAATTTCGCTTACAATATTTAACTTCCTTTGTCGCTGTTTGTTTTTTGGATAAAGTCAAAAGTTAAATCGATATTATCAACGCTTTGCCGAATGGTGTTGAATGGGTATTATCACTGTTGTCTTAATGGTCTCCAGTTTATTCTCAGAACGCAAAATCTTCAAAAAGTTGCTGTGGAGGAGTGCTTTTTTATTGAAACAGCAGGGGATATTGCTTGTAATTCCTATAGAAAACACTCCTCCTCATAGACTTTTGAAGATTTTGCCCATTGGGTTATATTTTCTGCATTATTTGGTTAAATTCGCACGTACAGTAATATAAGAAAGCTTCGAAAAGACCACGTTTGACCACTACACATGATACATGGACGTTTGCACTGATTTCATTAAAAGGATCACCGGAAATTTTATCTGAAAGTAATACTTGAAGATCCCAAACGTGCACCAGCGAGTAATCGAGGAAAAATTAAAGAACGCTGTTCAGTGCATTTTTTCAGTGGCGTGTAAAAGTGCCGGTGGACAGGCAGCAGACACATTCCCATCATGTTTGAACGCTATATGAACGTTATATATACGTCTTTAAAACGACGTTGGATGTCTACTGAGGAGTTCACTTCCAGAGTAAGTTGGACTTCGAAACCTGGCTGCATCATGCCAGTGATTAATACAGTGAGAAGCGGGTATACTCATCGATTGATTGAAAAGATTGTTTATATATGAATACTTCCATTTAATAATTCAAAACATTCACCACAGAAAACACTTGCGGTCTCTCTCATGAAAAGAGATACGCGATTTCTTCAGTACTGACAATAGGAATGTACAGACTATTATTCGCATACGCACAACCAGTACTTCTATAAATTTCGGAATTATGGACAATCACTAAAAACCTAAATGAGAATAGAATTACATTCTATATCAGTCAGACTCAGAGTTCACCTCCAAAGTAAAAAGTTGGGCTTCGAAACCGGGCTGCATCATTTCAGTGACTAGTACGGTGAGAACCGATACACTCATCGATTGATTGAAACGATATTTCATATAGTGAATACTTCTATTTCAGCGGCGGATCAAGAGGGTAGTCGAAATTTGTGGAGGAGAATGCTTTCTATTAAAGCATAAAAGGAAAACCTGCAAATAACCTCAATGGTGATGGGGACTGAAAACAGAAATTATGTTAATGTGCTCCTTCACAATTTTCGACATACCCTAGATCCGCCTCTGCATTTAAAAATTCAAAACATTCACTACAACACAGGCTAGCCAAAAGCATGAAACTCAAGCAGAATTCAAGTTAAAAGTCCTTGCAAGATATAAACGTTGAATTGCAACATAAAAGTCGTATAAAAAAGGTACGAATATATCTGAACAGGAATTTGCACTAATAATGCGTTGAAATCATATCTTAATTGGTGCTCTCTCATGGTCAGCTGTTTGACCATTTTACGGTCACTTC
Organism: Turritopsis rubra; assembly: GCA_039566895.2. Taxonomy (NCBI): domain Eukaryota; kingdom Metazoa; phylum Cnidaria; class Hydrozoa; order Anthoathecata; family Oceaniidae; genus Turritopsis; species Turritopsis rubra. The sequence goes on from CM077622.1 coordinate 6,666,995, forward strand.
CAAAATTGGGATGAAAAGAGTTCCTCTGAATGAAGACATTGGCAATGGTGACCTTACTTATGGTGTCAGTCTTTTCGTTGCTCACACGAGACATCGTCAGGTGAGTGTGGGCAGAGGCGGACGTAGAGCTCAGTTAATCCAACTCGTGTTTCTTTACGTTCTGTTGTATCTCATAACAGTGATATTGTAAACAGTTTACTTCAAAACAGTTTGATCGCCAGACGATGACGTATAGTTTTCTTAAAAAACCTTAATCACTTACAGCGGTTCTTATTAGCGGTCGACTGATAAAACAACAACAACAACAACAACAACAATAAGATATTATATGGATAAGATATTATACAACAGAAGTTTAGATATTTCAAAAAATCTGCTTTTAACCGAGATAATGAAAACAGATTTCGAAGCTTGGAAGTTTGTGAAACTAGCCTACAAACGTCCACATAGTAAAATATCAGTTTGGTACATATAGTTAACAAAATTCACACGTCTTCTTTGTTATCAAGGGCCAACCTTTAAAGAATGACACCACGATTTTTCAACTTTCCCACAAAAAAAGGCTGCCACAAAAATGTAGTAAATGACGTCAAGGAAAAGTTGTTTATCAGGTCAAACCACGCTAGGATATATGACCTAGACGATTTGTTGGTTTTGTACATGCGCAGACCAGTTCGAATTTATTTTGATTGGACGTAAGGATCAATAACTGACCTTTGTCCAGTACTTTAGACCGAAGATGTTTTACGCGCGCTGTTTTGTTTCTATTTTGAAATAATATAACCTTCAAGGGTTCATCCTTCAATCAATATTCTCGTAATGAATGGTGTTATGACAGTTCTTCTGAATTGGAAGATTATCTAGATTAGCCAGTTACAGAAATAATCACATGTGGTGCGCAATTCCTCAATTCTGATTGTTTAACAGAGAGTGCAACTGCTTGTAATTGCGTTTCGCACTCCTGAATTGTACTAGAGAAAAGTTTGATTCACAGACCAGATCGGTCACAAGAATTATGCGAGTCATTAAAATCACTTGATATTAACTTTTCCTGATGATCTGCATTCAATACGGAAGAATCCGGTCTGCAAATAAGAAGCTATTATATCTAGCTGAAAAAACTTAAATGCGAAAAGGTGCTAATAATTTCGTTTCATTTCGTCAATCATGTTATTCATCACGATCCAAGTACAATCTTACTTTCTTCTGTTGTAAAGTATTTTTTTGATTGTTGTTTGAAATAATTACTGAACCCAAGTTTCTGCAAACTTCATAAACATTAACACTAACCGAACTTTTGTTTTTATATACAGTTAACTTCCGGTAACTCGAACTCCCACGAGACCCAAGAAAATAGTTCGAGATAATGAATGTTCGAGTTAAGCGGAGCTCCCGTTAAGTCGAAATCAGACAAAAATAAGATAATAGTTCGAGTTATCACGATTTTTTCTTATGTCATCATATCAAACCACAGTACATATTGTAGCATATACATATTAAACACTACTGAAAGAAGTTTCGTATGTCAGTTTGTTTTAGTTTTTCTGTGAGATCACATTCTACGAGTGAGCTGATTTGATTGACATGAAATCTAAATAAATTTTTATAAATCGAGTCTTTTCTGTTTACTCTTTTTCTGAAAGTTCGAGTTATCCGAAGAAATTTGCGTCAGGGGGACAAAAAAAGGGTTCGAGATAACGAATGTTCGACTTATCCGAGGTTCGAATTAACCGGATTTTTTTATGAGAAAGTATTAAGGAAATTCCAAGGGACCAGAGAAAATAGTTCGAGATAACGAAAGTTCGAGTTATCCGGTGTTCGAGTTACCGGGAGTTCACTGCATGATTAAACAATAAACAAAGCGTATTTTATCTACTACATATTATAGTCCTAAAAGTTTCTTAATTTATGTAGTGAATTTACTTCTAAAAGTTTCCTAACGAGTTTCTGATTTAATTTTGATTTTGAGAGAAAAACACCGAATTTAAGAATGCGTTGCAATACCTTAACTATACAGTAAATTAACATTTCAATCTTCCAGAATTAAATCAACTTATTAAAGTAGTCAATTCTAAGGCTTATCAATGTTTGAGGTTTGCCAAAAAGTTGCTCAATTGGAAATTGGCATTACGATCTTAGTTCCAAAAACTTCTTAGATTATTACGCGTCTAGTTCTAACTTTCTTATAGAGTGGTTTTATTATAAAATAAAACATGTACTCGCGAATTAAACTAAATTAAAGTCTAAAGTCTGTCTAATAAGTTTGTGCCCTTGGCATGTTTTTTTAAATTTCTCAGCGCTGTCTTGATGAATTTCAACAAATTTCCCCTTGTTCAAAAGATATTTTAGAGTGGAATAATATGCTTTCGTAACATTGAAAGAAAAATGTCAAAGAGAAGAAGAAAAACGAAGAAGAAGAAAATGACCTTTTTTCAGTAACTATTGTCTTGCAATCATGAAACCGTTATACTTTGATTTGTTCGGGAGTAGTTGAAATAGCTTTGTTTCATCAGCTGATAAATTAAAAAAGATTTCAAAAGAATCACCTGATGATGTCAACTGTTGATTTGAAGTAATTTCCTAAAACCGTTATTTTCTATGAACTTTGGTGTGGTCACACCTCCAATACAGTCGAAAGCTAACGAAATAAACTGCGAAAATTAAATCTGGAATCAAATTTGTCCAGTCAAATTTATTAAATTCAATTTGTCGAATTTGAAATTAGTGATTAGTGATTGGTTAAACTCGTTTCGCTACAATTTTGAAGAAGCTGATTAGCTGACGTTACTTTGGACAAATCGAAAAAATTGAACATGTCTAACTTTTAAAATCTTGAATTCCACATGTCGAATCTAATAAATTTAACTAAAAAACTGCTGATACACGATCAAGCGTGGAATTGTCCGCTTAAAACCAATGGGCGCACGTTCGTTTTAACGTCAGAACAACATTCATACGTTGTAAAGACGTCTATATAACTCCAAACGACGTCGTGTGCCACGTCGTGTGTCGTGCGCCACGTTTAAAATTCAGCACTACTTTAATGTTGTTTTTATTCGTTTAGATTTTCATTTCGTTTCATTTTAATGACTCACTATTTGAAAAATATTTAAAGATAATAAGAACGAAACAGTAATGCTTTAATAAATACAAACCATGTACAATTAAATATGCATTAACGTCTCTCCCATCTCCCCTAAACCCACTGCTGCTTGGTCTATTGCCCGGGCTTTATTGGAGTACAAGTAAAGACTCCGTAGCTGGCTTTTCTTTCATTTATTTTTCTATAGCGCGTAAAAGTTTCAACAGGTTTGCTCCATAAAATGTTTTTACACGCTACATTCTACCATTTGATAATAAGTCTATGTATATACAAAAAACGCAGTGTTGTGAGGTCCCTTCTTGTCGCCAAAAAACGAAATTACAAAATAAAAAATTAAAAGAAGTATGTTATTGAGTCGAACTAGTATAGAGATTTTACTTCATTAAGGTAACGATTTGCTGATTCATTTCTGTTTGTTTTTGTTTTTGTTTTGTTGCTCTCAGACCATGAAAGCGTCTTTGTTTTTCTTGGCGTAACACTTGAAAAGTATTTTGCAATGCTCATTAGTCAGCCAAATTATTACTTCAGTACTGCTTTAAAATTTCTACTTTCGCAGGGAGTGTTTTGTTATGAGACTTAAGTTTTTTTCAATGTCAATTAAACATTGACAACTCTCACATTCTACATTCTCAAGATTATTTCATCAGGAAAAGGTGACAATGAATTTCATTCTGAAACCACATTTCATTAAGCTACGCCAATTATATATGGTTTTAAAGTGTTTAAACTAACCACTGTGACTTCGACATTAGATTTGTTAAATCCACGAGGAAATATACCCTAGTTAAATTTCCAGAAAACATCGAAGGTAAGTTTTGATTAACCTCCGAAATCACACGTCTTTTTTAGGTTAACAGTAACTAAACGCTTTGTTTAGTTAAATCAGATGAATAACAGTTATATTTAACTAATCTGAACTGATATAATTTACCGAAGTTACACTGTTTAGTTAAATTGTGACGTCAGCAAATAATTAATCTGAACTAATGTTAGTGTGACTTCTGCTGCTGGTGTCATGCCAATTTTTTCTCGAAACCATATAAAAGCAGGATAAAGAAAAAGTAAGAAGATCAGATATTTTGCTGAAATTCAAATATGAAATTTCCTTGAAATACATAATGTGAGGTATGGGTAATGTTTTTAATCTTCAAAATTGCTTCCTTTCGAGAGTTTTTTACTGGTTTAGATATATCATGTTTCAGCATAAACAGCTTTAGCGGTTTCCTGTTCTTACATGTTTTAAAGCTTTGGTTTTGTGACGTCGGGATTTAAGAATTTCTTCCGGTACATCGGACTAAAAACAATATGAACAAACAACTTCCCTGCCTACTACGTGATTTTTAACAAACTTTATAATAGATGGAAGTCCATGGTCTGACGGCGTCTTTCTTGCAATTCTCATGAGGGAGGTTCAAATGACACGAATCATGGACGTACAAAAAGAGAAGGACTTACAACTTCTATAAATCTATTGAAATAACGCTCGCTTCGGCTTATTGAAATTTTAACAAAGGCAGTTTTGAAACTCCCTCAAGTACAGTTAAAAATACATGCTGCTATTTGCTTCTACGATCTTAAAAACCAACCAGAAATGAATTTCAAGATACTACGTTTATTTTGTAGCCAATGTTTGAACTCTGGTTCCTCGTGACTTCTTACAGCCTCAACCATAAAACTTTCAGAATCGAAGGAAAAGACATCAGTCAGGCATCGGTCAGGCATCTTTCTAAGGTTCCAATTTTTCGAAAAAACTATATCCACTAAATACTACATAACTCGTCAAAATTAGACGTAAACGCCTATTTGACATTTAGAAAAAGGTTGAGTAGAATATTACTGTCCGAAACACTTTTGTTTTGTATGCATGTTATTGAAAGCTAATTATGCGTTTTTGGATGATGTGTTGAAAGAAACACAACATTTTTTTTAAAGGGAGTCATCAAATTAACATTTCTTGGAACTTCAGGGTCAATCAAAAAAGTGGAACGTTATGATCTTTCTTTTCAGTCTTAAGTGTCGATTAGGTTGCTTGCACGTTTACCTTTCCTACTTTAAATGACTAAACTCTCCTCCACAAATTTTGTGTGAGCACTAGCTACTACTCCCGCCTCCACAAACTTGATCATTTACATTTTTTTCACGTTAGTTGTTTGCGTTAGTTGTTTTGGGAAGTAGCAAACATAGACAAAAGTGTGTTTGAAATCACTTAACAATTTGTGTTTGAGAGTTTGAGTGAGTTTGAGAGCACTTGTCATTTAAATCGAAAACTTTGTAAATAAAGTTTGAAAGTAGGAGAAATATCTCTCCAAACTTGCAGTGCTTAACCCAAAAAAAATTAAGATACTTTTCTAGCAAAGAACCAATGTTACGACGTAGACATTTAACTAATTTGAAATTTTATTACGTTAGGAGCGAAAACGGATACTGTATTAAAACACCCTGGGACTACTACTACTACTCCTCCAGTTTAGTCTACCCTTAAGACTTTTTGAAATTTCCTTTGCGAAACTATATAAATTGTAATGAACGCAGGCTAGGAATTTTCAAAAGCTTAAAAACATTTAATAGTTTTTTTTCGTATTTTACCTATTATTCACGAAAAAAGGGATCTTATTCCCATGAAATACAAAATAGAGAATTTCAGTTACTTCCAAATCGAGGAATCACTTGAAATAAAGTATTATTTTGTTGTAAGTAATGCCTCGTGCTTCGAAGCTAACAGCTACAGTTAATAAATAAGAAGCTTCATTAGAAGCGGTTCTTACTTTAACTCTATTAAACATTCTTATAACTATTCTTGTTTGTTATCTGAACGATTTTAGTTTAATTTGTTTGTCAAAGTTTAAAACGCAGTACTTCGTATGGATTTTTCGTTTTTAAATTAATAAATATATTCGTTTTTGTTTGTTTCTTTTGTTCTTTTTGTTTGTTTCGTTGTTGTATTTTTCTCTTTTGACTGTTGTACATTTTTTTTAAATATTTTAAAATAAGATATCTATCCATGGTTACAACTCACGTAGGTATATTTTTTCTTTTGTTTTAAGCAATATAGTTTCTACTGTTTCTTAATTAAACCTTATTAACACTTACTTAGTTTAGGAATATCAAAGATGCAAAATACAACCCAGTAAACAATAAGTATTGACGACTTTAAGACGTTTCGATTTTGTTGGAATAAATTGATATTTTTAGGTGTATCATATAAGAGCCGTATAATATACCGATACCATATAAAAGCAGGATAAACAAAATTTACGAACAATCAGACATTAAAGTATCATTTGTTTATTATGAAAAAGTTTATGAATAAAACAATGATACAAAATACAAAATTGATCCGTTTTTTAAATGGTAAATTAAAATGAAGATAATATGAAATAAAAAACCTGAAAACCATCAGTTACAGGTCAAAGTCCTTTGTTCAAAAGCTGAAGAGCAATTCTGTTTACTTTTTCTAAGGGATCCAATTCTCGGTTCGCAAAAACTTCATACAGTGTTACGCTCCACATAGACATCGTGTCAACTTGAAAAAGTAAAGGGATTTAGTGGGCCCTTAAAGGCCATTCTGAGACAATAGTAGAGGTAACCATAACTGCACTTATGGTAATTTACTGAAGAAATTGGGTATTCTGGAGCAAAAATACTGAAAGCAAAAAGAAATGATTGTTACCAATACCTTTCTCTAAGCTCATAAAAACGTCCTAGAAACATTAAAAATAGAAGATATCGTTTATTTTTCTTTATACAATATTGCATCATAAAAACCAATTAAATCAAACTTTAAAAAGAACATGTTTGTCTACATCAAATGGAATCGTTTTGCCTGTATCTGAGTTGTTACAACCAAACGTCAAAATGCAATTGTTCATCAATACGAACATCTTTAGCAAACAGATATATTTCTCGACGATCAAACATCAAGTCTTCAGGATAGTACGACGAACTTTTTGTTCCACTTGAATTAGTTACAAGTTCACTTTTCACTTCTGAATCGGATTCCTGTATTGCAGTTGTGGTTGACATTGTTACAGCAAACTATTTAGATAGCAACCTTTCTTTCCAAATTGTCACCTGTCTGGACTGTATCTCGGTTTGTTAAGAAATGAAGCATAGATCGTGATGGAAGTTTATAATGCCAAAATGAGTGCATGAAACAATAATACAGATGGATTGGCAGACTGAGTACTAGGTAATAAATCTGGGTACGAAGTACTAAGGAAATAATCTTGACAGTGGTATTTTTCAAGTGTTTGTCTTCAACACAATTTTACCATCACAATCTCTCCTCAGTCAGCTGACTAAATGTGCACGCACTTGTTTAACGCTTTACGCTTGATTTGTCGAATTTTTGGCATGAATTTGATTTTCAATATTCCCCAAAAATAGACCAAAGATCTTTAACTGAATCAATTTTTATCCAATCACACACAAGGCCAAGTAACAAAGTAACAAAGTATAAATATATATATATATATAAGTATATTCAGGTCGAAATGTAAGTATGTTTCAGAAAATCGTTCTACATCTTTGATTTTCTTATAAAAATGTATAAGCTTCTGGTTATCCTCTTTATCATTAAACTGTATGCCCGGTCTTACATATCTACCAAATAATTAAAAATAACAATACAAATATTTCACTTTAAGAAATGTGCATCGGCCCTTTTTATGCCCGTCTTGAGGAATTTAATGCTTACTGTTACTTTCACGGAGAAACCTCTACCACCCGGCGCCGCAACTCCACCTCTTTTGACGCCACGTCCTTAAAACTAATGCCTTTAAAAGCCGGCGTAGAATGGGCCCATAAGGTAGATGTGATAGTCTCGTCGGATCTTATTTGTTTAGTCCAAATAAATCCCGATATCGATGGCTTCTCAAAATTCCCAGCACCTATTGTAGTTCCTGTTTCATACGAAATGGGTATAATATGCTACTTGGAATTTAACCCCTCTTTTTTTAAATACCACATGTTCGTGATCGTATCTGTGCAAAAGTACAACGGCGGAAGTTGATTTATTATTCTTTCATGACAGATCAGTATTTTTTTGTAATCAATACTTTTCTTGTTGACAAAAGAAATGACTTTTGAAGTTGAGAGTTTTGACAGCCAAACCATATGATAGAAACCATAGGAAACATCAAAATTTTGGAAATTGGTTACAACACACGAATACAAATGTTTTATCCAATGACAAAACGAAAGTTTTATTTGAAAATAAGTATTAAATCGCCTTTGAATCCATTTATCCAATACTAGATTCAATACGAAAATGGATGTTGCATGTCCACTGAAAGTGCACACTACCCATCTCTATCAAAAATTGATGTTTAACAAGATGTACTTACACATAACGTCAATCACACTTTATTTGATGGTGATTTAATGACTCCAGTTACATTACAAAGCATTAGCAGTAAGTGAATGCAAACTAACGAAACAGTTTTGCTCGCCACAAACTTTCGGACAAAATTTTGTTCGTCCCAATGTAATTTTCTTACTCAGCGGCTATAGCACATTGAGTATTAAAATACACGGGTTTTTTGTTTTTCGTACACATTTTTCCCGCAACCGGCATTTAAAATTGCTTTTGTTTGATTAATTCACTATAAAATGGACTTTATATAACTTATAATATTTAACAATTTTGTCAGCAGAAACGTTTGCGGAAAAGTATTTTGATTAAATTATCAAGACTCTCTATAATGAGCTTGGAGGACCGTTAAGGCTGTTTTATTGAAGAATAAGCTTTTATATGCATTTTCATTTAAAAATTAGCTTGCCTCATAATATTTTGTAGATGCTTGTAGAATTTTGAAGAACTTTCTTTTGGCAATGTTTGCGAACTGAAGTCTGTCATGGTCATTCGTTGAAAAATTAAATTAATTCTTGCAAAATTTAATACCTTTTCGTAAAGTACCTAAGAACGCCGATCCTAATCCGTGGTATATTGACTTGGAAGATATGTCCAGATCTCGTTAAAAAGTAAGATTTCCCCACAGCACAATAAACTCCGTTGAACGAAGCTGTCCGAAAGTGCCAATGTTGACGGTAAGTTTATGTCTGATATATAGGTTTGTAATATTGATGTCTGAATTTTTCCTTTTCAAACATTTCCTATTAAAACAAAAAAAAACATTTCTTTTCAGAACACTAAGATTCCCGCTATAAATTTCCAACATTTTTTATCCTTTTTGGCCACCGTAGGATGAAGACATTGCTACTACATTTGATCAATATTTCCATAATGCCATAATCTCTTTAAACATAACTGAAAACCAATTATTGATAACGAATGCAAATTATATTTCTTACCCCTATAGTACAGTTACTATAGGGGTAAGAAATATAATTTGCATTCGTTATGAGGGCATTACCGGAGGATATTGACTGACGTGATAGTAAAGCCCGAGCTTGCGAGGGCAGTACGTGACAGAAGTCAATATTTGAATGTAATCCCCTCATAACCAGTTAGTATATAACAAACTTTTCTTTCTCATTTTTGTGTGACATTCGATTTATTAAAAATAGAAAAAATGCAATGCAATGAGTTCCTTAACTGTTTCAGTTATTATCAGTTATTATTATTTGTCCCTACAATATCTTTTCTATCTATCTATCTATCTATGTTTTTTCTGTGTTTGTTTGTATTCACGCCTCTTCTTTTATAAAAAATATTGTTGCCATCACACTTCAGCGGGCTGTACGGTGAGTATAGACCGGAGTGACGTCACAGTTAAGCGTAATTGACCAATAGAAACGCGCGAATTGTTGTATCGAATGCAGCCCTGCTATGCGGGTAATACGATCCTATACATAGGATACAATTAAAACGTTTCAGAAATATAGTATAATTAAAATTAAAAACAAACACGTAAGAATGGAATCAGGTTTTAAATTCAGGAAGTTGTAGTACCTGCTGATATTGCCAATGATATATTATATTATATTATATTATATTATATTATATTATATTATATTATATTATATTATATTATATTATATTATATTATATTATATTATGTTATATTATATTATGTTATATTATATCATATTATATTATATTATATTATATTATATTATATTATATTATATTATATTATATTACATTATATTGTATTATATTATATTATATTACATTATATTGTATTATATTATTCTAATGTTAATCCACCTTTTACGTTGTTGTAACGTTAATGGTTTGTTAGATGGGAAGTCTTTTTTTAACATAAAACTTTAACGTTATTCTAACGTTAACAATTAAAGTTAGGCTAAAGTAATATAAAATTACAGCAATGTTATAGTTGAACGTGAAAATAACTACCGATAATACTTTTGTCGGGCATCCCGGTAATTTTGTACATATAAGGTCTCGAGATCGAAGCAGGTTTAAACTGGTTTAAGTTGACTTGCTTTTCATTTGTTTTCAATTTTCAATCGTGTTATTATTATTTTCTGTGATATTTCAACCAAAATCTTATAAAAGAAGGCCCATTAATTTCAAGACAAAAATATAACGACAAACATATTTTTGGTTTTATTACAACTAACATAAGGAATCCAGTTATAAATTTTCTTCCTATAAACATTACAAATAAATACATACTTCCAATGGGATAAGACGAAACATTTAGATGTTTATGTGGATATCAACAAACATCTCTACTTCTTATACTAGCAGATCCTTCAGAAGTTTGAAATCATATACAAGTTTAACAAGAAACTAGTTTCTTTCACGCGTTAGCGAAAAACATGGAAATTAGAACTCTCATGAAAACTTATCTAATAGAAAATCCTGCTTTATATAAATCTCCAAAAATTTGTTATGGAAGTTACCCTTCAGCTCTTACTTCTAAGTACGACGCTTAAAATAGCGTTTTTGATAATCACAATAAATTGTATAAATTGTATATTTTGTATATGTAATATATGGTAGACTTTAAAGAGCGGCGGATCTAGAGGGTGGTCGAAATTTCTGGAGGAGCACATTAACGTAATTTCTGTTTTCAGTCTGTATCACCAATGGGTTTATTGGCACGTTTTTCTTTTATGCTTTAATTGCTAACATTTTCCTCCACAAATTTCAACATACCCTCTAGATCCACTGTTGCGTTACGAACCATGTATGACATCATTGGAATAGAACCCAGAACATTGAAGAGACTTTTGAACTCCCTTTTTTATCAGTCCTGTCAATGATTATAAACAACAAATTATTCTTGCTATTAATACAAGTAAAATAAATTTATGATAACTTGAAAATTTGATAACCCATAAATTTATAACTTTATAAGCTTTAATTTAAATAACTGTTTAAATAAATGTGGCTGTTATAAAATTCTAAAAGAATTTTATCAACGTCTGAACTACTTTTAAAAACATTTCATCACAGACAAGAAACAAAAACAGACATAATAAACTCATCCTTATAACTGATGACAGCAATAGATTACTTTTCAAGTAACGCGTTTTGTTGACAATTTCCATCAACTTTTCACATTAGTTGTTCGACAATGAAATATTAAAAATCAAGTAAATTTTCTACTAACATGCACAAGAACTTTATTAGGCAATTAAATGTTCCTTACACACTTCAAACATTTTCTGTTGATCTGGTTCTCTGAGGAGTCATAATGATAAGATGTTTCTCAATATACATTAGCGCTTTATGTATATTCATCCATTTTTTATTTTTAAGTGTACACTCACTTATGAAAGCATCAAAATATATCAATCCTGGACAGATTAATTTGAAAATGGCAAATAAACATCTTGAAGTTTCAGCTAACTGGCAACGATTTTAAACACAGTTAAGTTGCTACCATGAATAAAAAAAATACAATGGATCCCGAAGTTTCAATTAACATTTGTGCTTTTCGTTTCCCCACGTAATATAACGTTTAATAACGTTGCATTAATGTTAAAACCTAACATTTAAAATTTGCCTTTTTAAGTAACATTATCTTAACGTTGTCATAATGTTGTCAAGTTAACGTTAATAAGTTACGTTAATTTAACGTTAGAATAAAATCAGATAACGCAAAACCAAAATGCAATGTTAATCTAACGTAAATCCACCGCTGGGTGCCGGATGGGATTAGACTCTAGAATGTAGGTACTAGGGAAAACATACCTCCCAAATTCTTAAAACTAACAACTGAAAACTCAAGTAAAGTCTTATGACATATGGAATAATCAATTTATAGACGATAAATGCTTTCCCAAGGAATTAAAGTTGGTAGATATAACCCCTGTTTTCAAAAAGAATGACGCAGCAAGTGCAAAAAACTATAGACCAATCAGTGTTTCTCTTAAAGTATCAAAAACACTTGAAAGAATCATGGGATTGCAACTGCTCCTTTTTGTTGAAAACTTTTATCTCCACACCTTTGTGGATGCAGAAAAGATGCACACACTGCTTTTGTTAATATGATTTTTTGTTTTCGAAGTTTGTGATATTTGCAATCTCGCAGATGGCACTCTCTATAGTAGTTGGCCTTTGCTTACAAAATATGTTCCTCCAAAAAATTCATTCTCATTCTCTGCTTTTAAAATAATTATATGAAAATAAAGAAGAAAAAAAAAGTAAAAAAAATTTAAATGTTTTTATAACTAAAAAGATGATATCAATTGGGAAGAAAATAATGGACAGCTTTTGGCTATCACCATAGATAATCAAGTGGACTTTAATCCTTATGTGAATGACATTTGCTTAGAAACAGGACAGAAAGTGATTGAGTTAAACTTGCACAAGAAACGGTTAATAATAAAATCTGTTATGGACTTGCAATTTGCATACAGACCTCTTGTATGGATGTTCCTCAGAAGGAAATCCAACAACAAAATTTACCGACTTCGTGAAAGAGGTCCAGTTTTGAAGATTGATTTAGTAAAAGATAACTCATTTACAGTCCACAACAGAAATGTTCAAAAATGTTCAGAAACTAGCTGTGGAAATGTTTCAAGAAGTACGAGGATGATCCCATAAAACCTTTCCTGATTTTTTCAAGAGTAGGGAACATAATAGATTTTAACCTTCTTCATAACCCAAAATTTATAATACCGAAATTACAAACAGAACTAAAAAGCAAACACTAAATTAAAAATAAATTTATAATAAAATATATATAAAAATATATATTAAAATCGACTTGGGAAAATCTTTCGAAAAACTCACACTGATTAATGCGTTTAAACAGAAATTTGGGAAAGGGGTATTAGTGTTAGGGTTAGAATCTTATATACTGATTCACTTTATTTCTGCGAGTACACTGCCAACGAAAAGCTAAAGAACGTCTCATTTATGTGCTGCATCTATCGAAAATCATGTAATAGTATCAGATAGTTATTTTTAGTTACTTATGAAACGAAAATCAAAAGCTATGAAATGTGAATTAAAATGGCGTCAGAATAAATGACAGATAAACAGATTGGAGATGAGGATATGTTGATTGGTAGACATGTCTCATGGCGTTCCAAAGAACTAAAAAATTGATGATCAGAAAGCACTGGTGTGCAGAAAAGGAGAGTTGAAGGTGACGACTCAACACGGACTCCAAGTCGACGTTTATCGATGGAACTAATTCCGGAATAACTATTTATTAGGGTGCAATATATTCTGTTATTTATTACTAATTTTCTTATTTAATTAACATCTGCGTATTTTTTTTATATTATGTACATAATATTTTTTCAACTGTGTTCGATAGTTGTTAATATTTAACTGTGTCCATTATCAATTACGGAAATAAAAAATTTATCATTAAAATAGTTGTATTCTATTGTTACCGTCTTAATTTATTGTTGAATATCGAAGGATTCATAATATGCAATAAGATATGAACATAGAATATATCAGCTGAAACTTCTTGTTCTGGTATTCAATTGCATTTATTTCAATAAAAACATAATGATAGAGAATTCAATTGCAATATTACCGTGGTTGATTTGATCAATTGTAAACAGAACGTACTTATATATAATAAGTTGAACTTAAATCAAGGCGCCCATTAATTAGATGAAATGACGTTTTGTGGCGAAATTCACGTGTTTAAATGATATTTAAAAATTGGAAATGAACGTCATAAGTCGGGAAATGCGTATTTGAAATTTTAATATGATTTACACTTTTCCAAATTAATTCATTCTCCTCTTAGTATTCAATTGACTATTTTGTTTGTTTTATGTTGTGGTTCATGCATTCATTTATTTATTTTGAAAACCAACTATTGATAACTTTTCAACATCGACGTACTTTGCCAAAACGTTAAACAGAAACACAAGCAAATCATAATGTCGACCACTGCAATACAGGAATCCGATTCAGATGTAAAAAGCGAACTTGTAAGTGTCTCAACTGGAACAAATAGTTCGTCTTACTATCCAGAAGACTTGATGTTCTGCCACTTTCTTAACTTTGCAGTGCTGTTATAACAGCCAACAACAGCACAATTAGCTCGACCCATGTTTTGTAATGAAAATTACAGTTTTTAGAATAAATACTACAGTATTAATGCTGTAAATTAATTTGATTTTGGTTAATCATCCTCTACTTGCGACTGCTACTTTATTTTCTGACTATACTAAACTAGTTCCAGACTCCTTTCGGTAAACATAACGCGTACTGTTGAATTGGTGTATATTCCCACAACGTTACATCCACAGAAAAATTAATTCACATTCACTATACTTTAAGTATTAAGTTGGCATTTCCTAAGATTAACAGTTTTGATGCATGAATTAATTATAGTATAGTAGTATTATAGCTAATATAGCCATAACACGCATGTATGCCTGAATTTAATACATAACATAAAGGCCAGTGGCGGATCTAGAGGGCAGTCAAAGTTTGTGGAGGAGAATGTAAGTTATTAAAGTAAAAAAGAAAAGCGTGTAAATAAGTCCATTGATGATACAGACTGAAAACAGAAATTATGTTAAGGGGCTCCTCCACAAATTGCGACCACCCTCTATATCCGCCGCTGAATGCAGTATATATGAGACCCCCTTTCTGCATAACCGTCAGTTTCTTTTTTTTTCCTTAGCCTTAAATGACTGGCTTACTCCTTTTTACCTTTTTTGAAGAAATGTTTCTGTCTTCTTCACCGACGTTTGAGAATCGTTTTACGCCATTTTTAAGACCCGTTTTTCTAGCAAAAGAATTAGAGATCGAATTGATGAGTAGGCTTTGAAGAAACGAGCAATAACGGACTTCTGGTACTCGGAGAAAGGGCGGAATTAACTGCGACATTACACACAGAATGACAGACAGATTGACACGGGGGAAATGAAAGACCAGCTGTCTTGCATCACTGGGCAAAAATACAAAATGGCTTCTTATTAGAGACATAAAAACTTTCAAAGATTCACAAAGATTGTTTTCTTAATACAGTATCGCTATTTCTTAGCAAATCTACAGCAAAATTACAGCAATATTTTACTATTTGGTGATTTAAATATAACTCCAGAGGAAAACTATCTATTAGATATAATGGGTATATTTGACCTTTCCAACTAAGCAATTTGTTTCAAATCTGTCAGCACTTCTACATGTATCGAAGTCTTTTTAACCACAAAAAAACTAGTTTTATGAATTCTTATCCGTTTTGAAACGGGAATCTCAGGGGACGTTTAATCGAAAGGGCCATTAATTTTCAAAATCCTATTTTTCTGATAAATGGCTGGACATAACAGCCTTTATAGAATAGTTTCCTAATAAATCAAAATAGACCATGGATAGTTTGGTATGCCTATAAGGAACTTGTAGACGTAACTTACTAATATATAAATACTTTAATTTGAGCTTAAATCAATGCCCTTATTAATCAGATGAAATGCTGTTTTGTGGCTAAATTCGCGTGTTTAAATGACATTTAAAAATTGCAAATGAACATCATACTTCGGGCAATGTGGATCTTAAAAGCGAATCTCATTTAAAAATTGCAAATTGGTATGCCTAAAAGGAACTTGTAAACGTAACTTACTAATATATAAATACTTTAATTTGAGCATAAATCAAGGCCCTTATTAATCAGATGAAATGCTGTTTTGTAGCTAAATTCGCGTGTTTAAATGACATTTAAAACTTGCAAATGAACGTCATACTTCGGGCAATGCAGATCTTCAAAGCAAATCTCATCTACAAATTGCAAATGAACGTCATACATCGAGCAATGCGGATCTTAAAAGCGAATCTTATTTGCAATTCACGTGCAGATTTGGAAACCACTAAGAATAGTAAAATTGATTTTTATTGATAAATACAATTACATTTTTACTTTAAATATGAATTAGACGAGCTATTAAAGCTCATCTTTGAGTTTTTATTGGGCTTTTGACTAGTGAAGATAAAATCACGAAGACCTTTGTAGCATTGTTGCTGTTGTCCATGCTGGTCGCAATGTCGGAAGGAATTTGGGGTTGGTATTGTAAAATTGTAATGGGTTCAAAAGGAAATGCTGTAAAGTTACTGAAAAGGAAAAAGGGAAGAGATAGAATTTGAGTAGCTGCTGCAGTAATCTTAAAATTTAACCTTTATTCTTTGAGTTAAAAAGGAAAAGTTGAATTGAATTTAGTTCTTTTATATTCAGTATGTGCAGTAAATTATTAATAAAGATATTTTTAAATAGAAATTGAACTAGATCCCATTACAAGGAAAAGGATATCTTCACACTAACTGCAAATAATTTAAATTGTATAACCTTATCTTATAAAACCCTTACCCAATGGACAAAGAGAGAGTCATACAGGAGATACTCTCTTAGGCAAGCATCATACCTAAACCTAAATGAAAATACTGAATTAATAACAATACTAAATATTATTAAAACTGTCAAGAGTTTCACAACTTCAATTACATATTTATATACTTCACACAATCAAAGTGCTTTCATTAAAGTTGTGATTTTATTGAAAGAAAATTGTAAAAATTATGACGAGCTTCTGTAACATTAACAAACATGTAAATAGAAAACCAGTTATTACCGTTTAATGTATAATACATTTGTTTAAAAAATATCGCATGAAAACTAAAGGGGATCTGAAAGATTTATGCAACCTATGATATAAATTAAAAAGCTCGTAAACGTGATAATTATTTCAATAACAGTAACACTCGATTTTAGAATTAGATGGTCCTGGCTACACATACATTTTATAGTCGCAGAAAAAATATTGTGGCTTGTGTGACAGGAACCAAAAATAGAAATTAAAGCTTCTTTAAAGGATTGACCTGCGAAACATCTTTTAGGCTTACTTGGCGTTATGAAATATAATATTCTTGATTCATGACAAAAACAGTTACTAGTAAGTATAATTTTCCAGGTTTCATTAACTTTTTCTGGATTCTCATGACCTTTTGGCAACACAAGATTGATAATTAGGTTTAAGAGCGAAATCGACATCACCGATTTTCTGCCTTAGATATTTGCCGACTGCTGGTAAATACACATACGTTTTAAACGACGTTTTATTTTGAAACAATATTGAAATGCACAACGGAAGTTTTATCATGATAAGACATGGTTGTTGAAGCAAGACATTTATTTGTTTTCACCTTTTGATTACAGATTCAAAACAAATGACAAGCATAAAATAATTCTAATTTTTAAATTTAATCAATTCTTTTAAAGAAGAAGAACAAATTGCTTAAATAAAGTTAATTAGTTCATGAAGTTTGTACAAGAGATTTGATTACGAAAAAGCTGCGAGGGAATATTATTTCTAGGAAATATTCTTTCTGAAATAACTAATTTATCAGAGAGCTTTATCACCTATATTATTGTAAGCCTAGTCAGCTTTACGAGTGAACTAATAAAAACCTGAGAAGATCAGGTTCTCTACAGTCTAGGTCACTTTTGGTAAAACTATTACTTTTGAATTTATTTTATTGGTAACATTGTGTATCCAAAAATGGATACTCTTTGTGTTTCCATTTTAAATTAAGAAGCTATTGACTAATGATTAAGAAGATGGTATTCTCTAGTAACCTTGAAATTTAATACTATGCTAGTTAAGTTGTTGATGAGAATCAGATATACATTTTTATTGCTACCCGATAATAAAAATTTTTATAAGCATCTGTGTTGTTTATTAATGAGAATATATTTTGCATTAGTATTACGGTGCCGTTGGCCTATGGTATGTGGCCAAGGAAAAGATGAGGTAACGTTTTACGCAAATCCCGAGAATGAAAATTTCATTTCATTCTTTCTCAATTGCATCGTGCAAGAAAATAATAAACCTTTAGGAAACAAAAAGATTGGTGAATCTGTTTTTCTTATTTCTAATTGGTTTCATTTTGGACATTAAAATATCGTTTTATAACGTTTTTAGAACAGCATTTAACCATTCTTGTAGTTCAAAATAATAATAGCTAATAAGGAACAGTAAATATCTATAAATTTTAATGCAAATAATATGTTCATGCTTTCTTTACATTAAGGCGAATTTCAAAATTTGGTGAAAAGTCTAAGAAGCGCTGTTAAGGATGTTCAAAGTAAGCAGCAACACTTTATATATAAAAATTGGGAACATTGTTATTTTCTATTATTTGTCAAATAAAGATGTAAATAAAATCATTAAGCAATTTGTATTTTTTTTATTTTATTTTATTTTATTTTATTTTATTTTTTCATAACAGATGACAGAAATATTTTACGTTCCTTCCTAAATAAATTGCGAACAGAGAAGAGCGATTTGAAAATGAATAATGGTAAAAGAACTTTAGGATGGAGAAAATAAGGTATGTAAACGAAAAATGAATTGTGTTTGTATTAGTATTATTTGTATGTTTTGCTGAAAAGTTCTCCACACCATGAATTGACGGTGAAAAGTCATATAAAGGCGGGTTTCCACTTAAGGCGGGTTTCCACTTAAGCGAACTTGGCCGCGCGGGCGAATTCGCGCGACTTTGCGCATGCTCACTTTAAAAAACTTGAGCATTATTATGCAATACATTTGGTCGCGCGGTCGCTTTCTGTAGTTGAAGCCAACTCAACTTCTAGAGCGTGCGAAATCGATCGCTCAAGAAAATCTACATTTTTAACCAATCAGAATGAACTATGCACACGTGGAAATAAAACATACACCTGGCCTAATTATGTCTTTTTTATATTTTATTATGTCTTTTTAAACTAGAAAAACGTCAGTAGAGAATTAAAAAAATTAAAGAAAAGTTCTTGATATAGTTTTAATTTTTTAATTTTTGTTACCACTATGTCGACTGAAAACATGTTTAACTCCGAAGAAAATGCATTAGCTATGTTTCGCCGCTATCAAATGCAATTTCAACAAAAGGATCTTCACCAACAGTGGCAACATCATCATCAACAACAACAACAACAACAACAACAACAACAACAACAACAACAACAACAACAACAACAACAACAACAACAACAACAACAACAACAACAACAACATGCTTATTCTCAAGAGGAAGAAGAAGAAGATGAAGAAGAAGAAGAGATTCAGGATCAAGAATGGGTGGAGAAGGGAAATGAAGACACAGACGAATTTCTAATTGAAGAAATTAAGAGGTATAGGTGTATTTGGGATACATCCAGCAGAGGGTATAAGGAACAACCGAAAAAGCAACAAGCATGGAAGTTGATTGCAAGTAAATTTCGAAAGGATGGTAAGATTAAATTAAATAATTCTTTTTTGTTTTAATATTAATTTGAAAAATAAATCCGTTTAATTGTCTTTATTCTATAGAAGCCGCAATTAAAAAGATGTGGAAAAATTTGAAGGACAACTTTTCAAGATGTCTAAAGAAAAGAGACCTGATGACAAGATCAGGAGCAGGAGCAGGAAAATTGCCTAAATGCAAGCTATTTGACCAACTTTTGTTCTTGAAAGACGGTGTTAGCAATCGTGCAACCGACAGCAATGTATGCTTTGACGAAATAACTGTGTCTGACACATCATCTCCATTTAGTGAAAGTTTATTGTCACCAATATCCCCTGATGTTCGGAGTCAATTTGAAAATGTAGAGCCGAAAATGTCTAAGAGAAAAATGACATCTTCATCAACTCCCGCTTCAAAGCGCCAAAAAGATGATATAGAAGACCGATTGATATCAGCACTTGAGCAACAGGCTCCACAAGAGGAAGAGTATGATGCTGATGTACTCTTTGCAAAGAGCTTGATTCCAATTCTTAAGAAATTACCAGCCCATAAAAATCGACTGGCCAAGGTTGAGTTACAGCAGGTTTTAATAAAATATGAATTTGGTGAAGATTAAGGACCTCATCATGTAGATTCTCAAGGTTATTTATGGGACAAGAAAAAACTAGTTATATCGTACATAGCTATGTATAAATTTTTGCTAGTGATTTCGTAGTGGACATGAAACAAAGAATACAAAAAAAACTTTAACATGTTTGTTTTGAGATGTCTCGCATTTACTGTAACTAATGATGTCTTTGCTTGTCAAAACGGTTTTCAGTACTGTTGACGCTATCCCATTGCCAAGGAACACTACCCTCTGGTGAATTAAAGTAGTCCCGAAAATCATCCCGGACTGTCTTTGCCTCACGAGAATAGTTATTGGAACCATCTTTGGCTAAAGGAACAAGGCCATGACTAGCTTGGTACTCAAGTGTAAAATCTTCTTCATCTTGATAGTACTCTGAACCATTTTCAAATGTTCGACCAAACATTAGAAAATTATGTAGAGCTACAACCGCTTTTGTTATTGCCACAACAGTATCTACTTTAGCGACGGTAGGTCGACGAAAAATTCTAAATCTTGATGAACAAATACCAAAAACATTTTCCACCTGCCTCCGAGCTCTTGACACACGATAATTCGCAACTCTTTCCTTGAGGCCCAACGACGATCTTGGGTAAGGCTTCACTAAATATGGCTTCAATGCAAATGCTTCATCACCGACGAAAACGTATGGATACTTTTTGCCTGATGAATCTAGACGCCGAGCTTCTGGAAGATTTAGCAAATTGCTATCCATTGCATAGCCCAATTTGCTTGCCGCAAAAACACCTCCATCGCTCTGCCTATCACTATCTCCTATGTCCACCATAGTGAATTCATAATTCGAGTTTACAACAGCTAGCAAGACTATGCTGTGACACTTCTTGTAGTTGAAAAAGCTTGAACCAGATCGCTGTGGTGCTTGCATCACAACATGTTTTCCATCAATGGCACCAACACAATTTGGAAAATTCCATTTTCTTTCAAAGTCACTTGCAATTTTTTCCCAGTCTGATTGAGTTGCAGGTACTTTCAAGTAACCTTCCTTTAGCAAGACATCCCATAAGGCTTGACAAGTCTCTTTAATTATTCTTCCAACGCTAGTTTTACTCATGCGGTAACTGGCAGCTATCGTAGTTTGGGCATCCCCTGTCACTATGTAACGAAGAGTCACGCATAATCGTTCTCCTGGAGATATAGGTTCCCTTTTTATTGAGTTTTTCGTTATTTTTGGTTCTACTAACGACAGCAGTTCTTCAAATTTAGCTGGAGTCATCCGAAAATGTTGGAAAAAATACTCTTTATCGAATATTTTCATCTCTTTTATGAGTAAATGGTACTCTCCTTTTGTGTGACGCTCTTGGTATAGCTGCCTCACCCAAAATCTTCTAGCTTTCTTCTTTTTTTCGTTTTTCTTTGATCGTCTAATTAACAGCAAAGCAATCAGCAAATTCCTTCTCGACATATTCATATTTATAATTAGCAGTTGTGAAAAAGTGCGCCACTTCTTAAACTTCTATCAATTTCCACTTAAGCGAAAGCGGTCGCGCGGGCAGCGCTGCCCGCGCGACCGATTTCGCTTAAGTGGAAACCCGCCTTAAAAATGCTTGAAAGAACGAGGCATATTCAAAATTTGTATTATCCTGTGACTTTCCCATTATCTTCACCATTTCTCATTTACAATTGATACAAAGAAAATTTCCATAAAAATTATTTCATCCTAGCGTAATTAACCAAAGATTGTTATAATGCAATAGAAATTATCCTTGCATTTAAAAGAAAAAAGACTTTAATTACCGATGTTATCCTTATGTATATATTTTTGTGTGTGTGTTTTTATGATTAGGCACTAGAGCTCCAAGGTCAAACTTTACATACATTAATTCTTCTGATGAGTGGATCTTAAATGATTGTATAATGAATGAATACATAAAACAAATTTCTGAATTCTTCTCTCAATATTGATGTTACAATACCTTACAGCGGCGTCATTATTATAATATTTTTCTTTTTCTTCTTTTTCTTCTTTTTCTAACTGTTCAAAACTACATATATTTAGTAACAGCTGCAAACTTGTTGAAAATCACGCCATTAATCCACTTGATTCGTGTTTTTTACAAACGTGGGTGGTTGTTGATTCTGAAGTTTACCGTGAAAGCAAAAAAATATTTGGAATTGCGTGTGAGTAGCGTTTAGTTTGTATAATTTTTTGAGAAAGGCTTTGAACGGTTGCACATATATTTTTTTAAAAGTTTTGAAGGTTTAAAAAAAGTTTAAAGTTTTTCTTAAAAGATGTTTGGAAACGAGAGTTCTTTAAGGAAAGAAAAAAGTTTTACTGTTCTTAGAAATTAACAGAATATTGTGTTATAGAGCAGTTTTGCAGACAAGCCTTAAACTTCGCGTTTTCATGCTCCCCGACCATTACTCCGCGTTTTCACGCAATATTACTTTTCAGATGACTTTGCATGCTAAATGGCATTTCAATAACATAAACACCGCGTTTCCTTCTTAAAACATACAAATGCTTGATTTTTCTGATTCCCTCATAAAGTATGTTTCTTAACGGATTTCTTCGGAAATTTGTTGCTGCCCTCAATTTTTAAACCAAAGATTCCCCATGTCGCCTTATCGCATTTAGATAGATAACTGATATTTTGGACTGTTTCAGTGCAACTTTTTATATTTTGGATTTGATTTACCCTGACTCTGCGTATTTATTGTAAAGTGGAATTTTTAGATAGTCATGATGTAAACAGCGCGTTTTCATGCAAATAACTTGACGACTAACCAATATCGAGTAACAAAAAAAAGTCGAATAATAACATTATTTTGTAGATTTTTCAGTTATAGATACACTTTTCGTTAAAGTGGCTGAAAATAACAGTTGAATTGTACAGATTTGTTAATAAGCAGAAAATAAGATAAGATAAGATAAGATTTTCCAGTATTTCCAAATATGCTTGCTATAAGTGTTTGCATCGCGTCAACATAAAAAATTAAAATAGTATAAACGTATACATTTTTGCTCAGTCATGGATTCCAAGCTAACAAATTGAGTGTAGGTTGAAATTGGACAAACAAGCTAAATTAGATAAAGTATTAGGACTGTTAGCTGTGTTTGAAGAAAAAAACAATTTAAAAAAAAAAAAGGAAAAGAAAACAGACAAATATAGAAGTTAATATGATACAACAAATTTATTCTAAATATGAGTGGCTTTATCAAAAAAGTGAAAAACTTTTTGTAACAGTCGTGAAGCTTGAGTAACTGTCTGCATTTCGTCATATTAATGGTAATTCGTTGGAAATTTTTGATGCCTCATATTCGAATGTTGACCTTGGGGCGTTGGTATTACATGTGATGGTATCTAGGTCGTGGGTGTTATATCTCATTGGCAGATATTTTGGCCAGTTTTCAGAGTTGATGGATTTGTAAGCCAATTAGGCGAGAGCAAGTTCTGAACATTGCATCGTCGGTAGCCACTTTATCGCTAATACGTCTGAACAAGTCGAATACGAGAGTCTTACGAAACTTGCTGCAGCGTTTTGTACTTGTTGAATCTGCTTTTGGAGATATTTTGGAGCGTTGTAGAAGATAGCGTTACCGTAGTCAAGTTTACTAGGGATGAGAGATTCTGCTAGTTGTTTTTGTATATGATATGAAGTAAATCGTTTGAGAAGGCTGATGGTCTTCAGAGTCATGTATGTCATCCAAGGCCAATTTGTTCTACGGGTGGCCTGGCATTGTAAACCTTGAAATGCACTATATATAGTGGTAAAAAAGAGTTCAAAAGAAGGGAATCTACAAAGGGGTCTTTACCCAAGATTTGATAGCTAAAAGTTATTGTTATACCAAATGTAAACGTGAGATTCGTCTATATTTCTGTATTTCTGTATACGGTGTATTTCTCTTGAAGAAAAAAACAATTAATCAAAAAATTTTAGCAAAACCCCTAGGACACAATAATGGCCAGTATAGAATATGTGCAGTCTAATGTGAACACTCTACAATACATACCTTTATATCTATCCATCTGATACGCCATTAAAACTAACTTGAAACTTAATCGAAATTTGCTTCTCATGTCTTGCTTACCTGTTAATGATGATGATTGTTTAGGGATTTCCTTACCCCCGTCCAGTATATCGAAAGAGCAAGATAACTTAGAGACCATTTACTGACACCATTTTTAATGATTTTAGCCGGCGACCGAAAAAATTGTGCTTGGAGTTGAAAAGTTCTTCTTGATAAAAAAATTTCCTTAATTTCATTTCATATACCGCCAACCAATTAATGTTAACGTGTTTTCCATTGTAATAATAAGTCAGAGGAGTTAGACATGGCATCTAATAAACTCGGTCACTGGGAGTGTCTTCGGATAGAGTCGTCATAATAAATATTTCCTTGCGTGGAATGTTGGAGATTAAGCAACAAATTTCTATGACTATTACTAAGTCATTAAGTTATGAATTACATCATCAAAACAAGGCAGAACATGGTAATACAACTGGTCATAAAACTGTGAACAGAATTCGGGAAAGGTCTATTATATATGTCGCTAAATAGACACGTTTGGTTAACCTAGAATTTGAACTTTTCGAAGAACAAAATGTCTCTCGCGGTATCTCCATCGTTATGTTTTAGACAAGAATTGGACTCTTAATTTACATGTGGTAGTAGTAGAATGTGTTGGATGTTTTTTTTATTCACACGCTCTTCTTCTAATATTCACATACCAAAACAGTAACCATAAGCATAAATATAACATCAGAGAAGTATCAGTAAAGTTCATGGTGTAAACCTTGTAGAATTTGTTTGGGTGATGAGTTGATAAATAACTTTTACCTCGCTCTTTCAAACACTTTTATAAGAGTTCTCACCGAAAAATTTGTGATACAAGATTTTACCTTGAACACCCTCGTAAGCTTGGAAAATATAAAACTACCCCTATCGTATTGATTCTAGCATTGACCTTAAAGCCATTTTTTCCACAAACACTTGGATTCCCACTCATACATCTTCTTTGTTTTCTTTGCCTTCTCAGTTTTTTCAACCACTTCAACGTTATCATAAGACAGAGAATCGAATCGCTGAACATGTTTGAAGTCTTCGTACTTTCGTACAGAAGGACTTGAACGTGAATAGAAATGAAAATGAAAAACACAAAAAGCGCGAGGAGAAAAATCTTCTGTCTGAAAATAAACACGAACTGAAAAGTTGGCATTGGCTCAGATAAACAGTGTAAAGCACGTAGATAAGTTTTAAGCTTTACCTTTAATGACTGCTTCCTTAAGACTCTACATTCCTCTTTCCAAGTTTTAGACAACGGATGTCAGCAGGAACACAGAACATTCAGACGTTTTACGACTTTGTTACAATGGAATCTGTCTAAAGCGGACACGGTATAAAGCGGACATGTGTTTAAAGCGGACGCAATCTCGTGGAACGGAATGATTTACGGTCAAATTCTCATAAAAAAATCTCTATAAAGCGGACAGTTATAAAGCGGACAGACAGTACTAAAGCGGACACTTTCACCAAATGAAGGTTTCCCCTAAAAAATCTCGGGATAAAGCGGACATAAAGTAACGCAACATATCTTTCATCAATTTGTACATTTTTCAACTTTTTTGTTTACAATTTCAAGTATTTTTTTTAATGTTTTTTTTAGATATTTGTTCTCTTAGCTGCATTTCAAGTGCCTGTTTTTGTTCCGTTGTTGTTGTTGTTTTATAGCCTGAGAACGAAGTGTACCATACACGAGATAAAAATACAGCTTTTTGTAAATTTGGACCATAAAAATCAGTTTTAGGAAAACTCTCTATAAAGCGGACATCTATCTAAAGCGACACTTTCTTTCGCACCAATGGTGTCCGCTTTAGACAGATTCCACTGTATAAGATTTTGACTTATTAAGACAAATGTTCCTATAATTAGATGAAAAGCAGCTCGAATTTCAAGACGTTGGCATTTGGACTTTCTTGTTTCGCATGTCTCTTTTTGTTCACATCCTTCCGTTTGAAAACCTTTAAAAGAACCAAGCATAAAGATAAAGCTTACTAATTTTGTGGCACTCACAAGAAAATAATTTTTTATCATGTCAAGTAGTCCGGTACAAGAGTCCGATCCAGACGTAAAAAGTGAGTTCGCAACTGGTACAAGCGGCACCAAGAGCGTCGCATCAAATCCAGACGAGCAGACGTATCGCGTTCAACAGATTAACCGATATCATTATGATTTCCATCGCAAAGACTCGGCATTCTTTATTGACTGGTTTTGACAGGACCGTACACAGAATGAACCCCAATGGATGTTGACTAATGAATACTTGTTTTACAGACATTTATATATATACCGATTTACTTTCTAATTAAAATGGGATTGTATCTGTTATTAATTATAACGATCCATCATTATTATTGAATAAATTATAGAATGGATATCGCCTCAAATAAACGCGCGTTATTTTATAATCTTCGAACCGAAAATAACCTTGTTTGTTTACTTATCCACACCTCTTCAAAAAGGATCAAAGAGATAAAAGATTCGAGGCAGGCTTTCAAAACTATATTTCAGTAGTATATGTCGTCCTAGTTACTGAACGACATGTGAGAGTTAAGGAAATATATCGCCCTTTTTATAAAGTTTGTCAGGTCAAGTTAATTCACTTTCACCCGTAACAAATATTCGAAATCGTAAATAAACTCATTTAAAGGTTTGTCTAACAAGACTCGATCATCACTTAGTTTACGGTCGAAACTTTGTTATTTCTGTCTGAGTTAACGAGAACATTGCTGCGTAATGCCACATCCTTTCAAACAAATACAAGGGATCTGGTTATACAAAGCACATGAAGGCGTTGAATGAAAAATAATAATGTCTAAATGAACCACTAAAATAATGAAACTCTGAACATTTCTATTAATTGAATTTCTATTAATTGAAAGTAAACAAAAAACCGAAATACTTTTGAATTCCCTTTTAAAACAAATTTATATCAGAGAAACAACGCCTACTGTTAATTCCAAATATATAACCTACATCACGTACAGAACAAAACCATAATACGATTCGTCGAGCCATGTTAATCAATTTTTTGCGTTTTTTTAATCACCTCGCCGTCGCGCCGTAAACAAATGTCACCGAGTTGTATTCAAATTCATTGCGTTGAAGTTATTGTCCCAACGCATCACATTTCGTGTCGTCGAGAACCAATTCGTGTCTTTGTTATATTTTGTGAACAATTACACGAAGAAAGTAAATGTTCTCCGTTATTCAACACTCCTGTACACAATTCTTGGAGTGATCTCTTGACTAATATAGGTCAAAGTTGTTGTTATTCGGCAATTTTAGTGTACTTTTAATGGACCCATCTTGATAATGGAGTCGCACCAAAATATTCTCCCATCCAATGGATGGAAATGCCGGAAACAGTTCTTTAAGTAAACTGAACAGTTTCGTGCAAAACATCACGACAAAAGAATAAACAACGCATAGAAACTGACTTAATTTGAAAACAGAAACTTTTGGAATGTATGGTTAAAACAGATTAGTATAAAAAGATAAGTACTTTTTGACCCACAAATTTAGATTTAATACACAACGTTAAGTAATTTAGATACCCTCCCTCTCTTTAAGACAATCAATCTTCTTACTTCGTATGTCACGCACTTTTCATTCTTGCTTATTTTGGATGGGTTTTTGGCTTCACTAATGATGTCCTTGACATCCGGATGGACAGTTATGTTGCACTTTTCTCATCTTATAATGAATGGAATGACTTAAAATGAATGACTATTATTTGCCTGAATGAAAGTTCTTCTGAAAGAATCTGAAACAAAAAACTCACATGATGAATGCACCACTAATACAAGAATTCGTAAGAATTTAAAGGAACTCTTATTGCGAAACACCGACCATCATTGAATGAACAATTAGAATCTAACACCCTACTCCTATTCAGTGACGTAGCTCCTAAGTGTATATCGAAACTCTCTTTTGATATTAATAGATAATTAAAATTATTAAGTTTTTAACACCTATACAGTGTGTTTCAAAATGATGGCAACGGAAATTTTAAAGTTGTTTTTCTCAGTAAGTATATCGAATTTTGAAATAATTTTTACATCAATGGAAAGCCCTTTTCGAGATCTTTCGCCAAGTATATTTTTGTGAGAAATGAAAAAGAGGTTTTCGAGAAAACAAGGAAAATGTCTTGGAAAAATGTCATTAAATTTTTAATGGTCGATTAAGACGTGAATGAAAAGAAACAAGTTATTCAAACAATGACGTTGATTTAGAAAGTAATTTAAGTTAAAGCTGTGTGTTCACGAGAAAATATTTATTTCATGGAAGAAAAATGATGCAAGCATTTGTCAGTGGTTAGAACATTCTTTTACTAAAAGCAATACAACATTTTCAAAAGTCATCAAAACGACGAAATTCAATAAAACTGACGTTAGTTTCCTTCAACGTGTCGACCTCCATTGGCGATACATTCTCTGGCGCGGGTTTCCATGGCCCTGACTGCATTGACTATTGATTGAGGAGTTAAACTTCTTGCCTCATTTACAATTCTTAATCTTAACGTTGCAAGATCTTGCGGAGGCGTAACAAAAACCTTTTGTTTAAGCCAGCCCCATAAAAAAAAATCACACGGTGTGAGATCTGGTGATCTTGCTGGCCACTCAACATTGTGTCCCATCGCAATTACCCTAGGACCAAATACTTCCCTTAGGCGATTTCTTACTTGCCGAACTCTGTGCGCCGTTGCTCCATCTTGGATCCACCATAGCAAATTTTGCTGGTGTTGCAATGGAACGTTATAATTCCTTTGAAGTTGCGGAAAGACATTTGTATTCAGCATATTCAGGTAGGTTCTGCCGTTTACATTCCTGTCGAAGAAATAAGGACCCAATAAAGTTCCGTTTCCGCAAATTCCTGCCCACACATGCAATTTTGCCCGACTGAAATTTACATCGAAATTTGCGTCCCGAGGAGCTTGACCTTTAGCAGCATACACACGAACATTCTGGCTCGAAACTTTTCCGTCCATGCCAAAAGCCGCCTCGTCACCAACCACAAGGTTTGCCAAAAAGCGGTTATTCTGACAGGAATTTAAGAACCATTGTGCATATCTGAAACGTCGAGGATAATCTGTTTGTAAGAGAGTGTGACGTTTGTGCGTTTTGAATGGATGAAAACGTAGATCCAGGCGTGTGATACGATTGAAACCTGAAGCAGACAAAGCCAGATTATTTCGGCGACAAGTTGTTTGATTGTTGTTTTGGAGTTCCGCTCTTACTGCTTGGATATTTTGCGGTGTTCTCACTGATCTTCTCCTCCCACTTTTATCTTTGTGAAGATTTTTGGTAGTGCCATGTCTTAGAAACTTTTGCACATTTCTTGTAATTGTTGACTTTCTCGGTACATTTCGTCCTGGAAACTGACGAGCAAATTCAGCTAACACAACGTTGCAATTCTTTGTTTCAAGATAACGTTGCACTAAAAATGTGCGTTGCTCAACAGTTAGATGTGCCATGTTATGTTTATGTTACAAAATAATGTTCACGTTTCTTCATAGCCTTACTAAGAAACTACGCAATTTTCGCAAAAAATGTTATTTTTTAATATCAATTTGGGAGTCTCAGCGCAAAAATAAAATTTCTATGGATTTAGAGCTCTGAAACAATAAGCACGATGTAATTAAACGACGTGTTAATCGACCATTAAAAATTTAATGACATTTTTCCAAGACATTTTCCTTGTTTTCTCGAAAACCACTTTTTCATTTCTCACAAAAATATACTTGGCGAAAGATCTCGAAAAGGGCTTTCCATTGATGTAAAAATTATTTCAAAATTCGATATACTTACTGAGAAAAACAACTTTAAAATTTCCGTTGTCATCATTTTGAAACACACTGTATATATATATTATTATGCAATAGTGTTTTTAAGATCATTTGTATAGCACTGACTGAAGATGGTATAATATACTGAAAAGCTTTTGCTCATTTTAAACTTGTTATCTTTTTTTGAATTTTTATACTTTAATATGGCAGAAAGATTAAATAACATGACGAACTGTTCACTAAGTTTACAGTCAAAATCATTAGTTTTGTAGTTGGACGTCAACTTTTACTGCAGTTTCCACTTTAACGTTACCTTACATCGATTGACGGGAAATCAGTAGCAATGGTCAGTATAAGTCAGGCACAGTTAACTTTACAATTTATTGGATACAAATTCTTCAGAAAAAAAGACTTTTGGACGTTTTCACCAATCTGGATTATACCTGGATATAGCTCGTTCAGTACTTTCCACTCTTACTAAATAAATGATTACTTACTTACTTACTCACTTACTTACGGAACCACTAAAGAAATGCCCTAATTTATTGCTTGTCTCAGGGGGGTTTAAAAAGCGGCTATGTCTGCGAAAACGTGTGGTGACTTTTGATGTAGCACTGTTTTAACGAACTTGAACCAGATGCAAATTGATGACTCGATGAAGCGATGCAACTACTTTGACGACTTGTGATCCTGTAGACGGTTAGTCTTTCGAAAATACCTAGAGTTCATCAACCACGTTTTGAAAATGAGAATTTGTAGCCAGTAGTTAAGCACGTTAAAAGCTTACTTGCATATAGTTTAACATTACTTAGAGCGTTATATTTAAAATCATTCCAATATAATTTTCACATATCAAATTTGACTCATCATGTTTAGCTATGTTGGCTATCAAATCTCTATTTTTTTACAGGGTGACGAAACCAAGGGGTCTTAAAATAGTGCAGCGTTTTGAATTGATCCGAAATTACTTTCCCCCTTTTGGTTTCCATCCGTTTGCGAGGTCTTTGATTAAAGAATATTGAAACAAATGAAAGCACTGTGTAAATGATACTTGAATTCTTTAAAGACTTAGCAATTCTACTAACGATTATTATTAACAGGGTACTGACTGTTTTGTGCATCTGTACTGAGAAAATAATGCCCGAGGTCGATGGTAGAGGTGGAACTTGCAAGACATTTACATTGAGTATTTTTTACCTGGTCAAAACATCTTATTAGGGTTTCAAAAATATTTATTGAAAACTTGTTCATAAATAAATTTCATTTCAAGTAGCGGAAACTGGGCGTTAAAAATTCGACATTCGATTTTATTAATTATCGAATTCTTCAATAATTCGATTATATTTATAGAAGATGTTCAATTCTTTTGTATGCTTAAGACAACTAGAATACCAAGAATCTGATGCGAAAGTGAAAAGTGAACTTGTAACTAGTTCAAATTGAAAAGAAAGTTCACATGATCATGATGATTGATTGTCGAGAAATAATATCTAATTGCAAAAAGGTATTCCTACTACACTATCGTATAACTTTGTTACATGATTGTAAGAACAGAGAAAAGGAGAAACAATGTGAACAAACCATGTCTCATTTTGATTTCTTGTAATTTGTTTTAACGAGAGTCCGTATAAGGAAATTGTAATTCCTAATAGGAAGGTAATTATCCAATATATTTTGATTTTAAGTTTTAATTACGCCATTAATCACAATGTTTCTTCTTCTAAACATTTACAACAGTCGTTCGATTACGCTTGTAAGTGAGGGTAGAATTACTGAAAATCATGCCGAAGTGATAACTGAATAAGGGGAAGAGGATTGGGGCAAAACTATCACGCATTACATATCGGGACAATTATTTATTTACAACTCGGAACACAACAACATTCTTGTTAATATGTTTGCTATCTGAGACCTACAATAATCTTTCAAAAAAATGACGGGACGGTCTCCCCTCTCCGATAAAATTAATGTTGGTATGTTGTATTAAACTTGAATGGCCTTCTGGCACCATCCACTATAAGTGTAAAAATACTCCCTTAACATAGCATTCAGAGGGAAGGGGCGGCGGTATGCAGATTAATCTGATTTTGCCTCAAAATATGGAGTGCCTCAATTTTCATGACAGACTGTAGCTGTAATTATTAAGAATTAACTAAAATTAAGAAGATCTAACACCACAAAATTTCAGTGGTTTCAAATCCCGAACGTGTTTTAACAGTTTATCCAATCAAATTGAAATTCGAAACTGATCTACGTATGTTTTCAAAACCAACAAATTCTTTAATATGCTTATATGTGTACTATTATTAAGAGTTTTTTTTATCGGAATGTTGATACAAACTGTAGCAAATGGACTTATATTGACCAATACCTGTCACGATTTTGTAGCAAACGTGATGTCATCTTAACTAAACAAAAGAAAATGTGAATTACCACACACATAGTACAGGAAACATTCTGTGATGACCCAAAACAGATTTATAAAAAAATGAAATGGAACTACTTGGTGGTTGTGAAAAAGCTAGATGTCAAAAATAAAGTCTAAAGTCTTCTTCATACAAAATGAGATACCATAAATCCGCTAATAAACAACCATTTACTCAATTTTGGGTGATTGGAAGGGGCGTTTATTAGAGGGAGGCGTTTAAAAGAAGAGGGCGTTAATTAGAGGATTTGCGGTATTACCAATTTTACAGAACAGTAGTAAATGGAACATCGATTGATTGAGCGTTATATACTATCCCGCGGTGTTAGCAACGCTTTTGCCCAACCTCGTCCCCAGGGATTCTTGTAAAAATCTCTGGGTTAGAGGTCGCGTTTTTGCCCTATTAGTTGGTTCCAGGTTATTTCAAAGATATTAATATCCCTTCGAGTGACATTTCACTTTATTTTATTAGTCAACATTTTTGATTTAAAAGCTTGGACTTAAATTGCGTCCGAAAAGTCAGCTATGGTAAAATACGTAATGGGGATCTGGATTCCAATTAGTGTACAAGTTGATAAATCATAATGGTAGATGAGTAACGGTGTGTCGTATAGTAGGAAATGATGTCATTATCAGTCAATAATTCAAAATCATTTTAACTTTTTTATAGGATTCACAAAATACAAACAGGTTCCAAGAATCTCCTCAGCGTTTTTGCAAGAGAAAATTGTTAAGGATTCGTGAGCCAAGTCACTAAAAATAGAAATAATTACGTATAACGGTTACATATATGAGTTGTGGAATTCATAAGGTGTCGAGATAAAAACAGATAAACTATAAACGCATAACACAAAAATACAAAGATTCTGTAACAATTTTATACCGTTTTTCATTCGTATTGTTTTTTGTTATGGAATTCTATTTTACCTCTATTCAAAAGAGCACCTCCTGAAACATTTTGAAATATATAATTCGTTTTTGACAGATTAAATGTGAATACCACTATAAAAATGAGTGCGTTTTATCTGTATAGGAAGCTTTCAATTTTTGGAAAAGTTTCCACGGACAGGGACGGAAAGGAAACTTTTTCCGCGGAAAGAGAAAGAAAAAGAAAATTTTCTGTTTGCAATTTTCACTGTTACTTAATACAGAACTTGAAACGCGTGAAAATATAAGAGAATGTGACTCATGAGAAATAGGTCGGTGAGTGATGAACGCTTCTACAGCAACCATAATAAATGTAACGAAAAAATCAAAATGGAATTTCTTTTTTCCTCGTGTTTTCCGCACCGACAACAAGAAAAAAGTGGATTCGACTTTCTACGGAACGGAAAATATTCTGAGCACATGATGTGAACATTGCCTCGACGCATGCTCAGTAACTATTCTTGGCCGTTCCGTTCCTGTCCGCGGAAAGTTTTAGGGAATTGAAAAACCGCCATAATGACAAGATAATTATAAATGTTCATAAAACAATTTAAGTGGCCTACCTTGCTTAATTAACGGACTCTGGTTGAGCTTCGCTTTCGTTAGGTTAGATTTTGTGTGAGAATAGTGAAATATTATAAATGGAGATGGAGGGTCTACAAAAAAATACAATTGACTTTGTCAAAGAATTTGGCGTCTATTTTTGTGATATTATTTGATGACATAAGTTGAATATTTACTATGTTTAATCTAGTTATGATAGCTTAACAGCAAATAATTCACAATTTGTATATTTTTGAATCCGTAAAAAATTTCTCCTGTGTAAACATGAAATCAAATATTTAAACTTTTGAATGACTTATAAATGATAGGGAAAAAAGACAAAAATTAACTTTCTTCCCTTTTTTAAAGGGAAGACTGTTGCTGTTTTTTAAAGGAAATATTAGATAGACTTGGAACGAAGCTAGAGTAAATATACGTCATAATCCGTTTTGGCAGACCTGAAACATCTCGTGACTTAGCTTTATTATAAGGAACATGCGAAACACAATTTTAGGAAAGCTGTTTATTCATTTAGTTCATTCCCGCCAAATCATAGTAAATCAAGACAGGTGAACACTTAAGATTGACTTTTAAAAATAAATGTGCTAATAATTGATGTCATAATGTCGACAACTGCCATACAAGAATCCGATTCAGAAGTGAAAAGTGAACTTGTAACTGGTTCAAATGGAACAAATAGTTCGTCATACTATCCAGAAGACTTGATGGTTGATCACCGAGAAATGTATCTGTTTGCTAAAGATGTTCGTGGAATCAACCCCTTGCATTTTGACACCTGGCTCTAATCTCTCAGAAACGGACAAAAACAGTTCTTGAAATATATATGTATACAATTTTTCGATAAAGAACGTCAGTCATATCTCGTATGATTTATTTATGGTTTGTAACTAATTTTTTTACACATCCTTGTATAAATATGCAGTGGGCTCTCTCTATCTGGAACTCCTATGAGACCAAGGAATTTGTTCCAGATAGAGAGAGAGTTCGAGATAGAGAACAGCTTGAGGGCTACAGAAATGTCCACAGAACCGAGAACATTGTTCGAGATAGGAAGAAGTTCGAGATAGAGGGTGTTCGTGACAGAGAGAGACCACTGTAAATATTTTTAATATTTTTCAGGATTTTAGATTCCAAATTAGATATTGAAAGAAAAATGTCTTTAACAAACAAAGGCACCATCATCACCACCTATTGATGAGATGTAATAGCATTGTTCTCATTCTGATAACTGACAGAATGCATTGGAGATGATACACGTCCTTTTGCATTATTGCATATAATTATTCACATGAAAGAATTATTAAATCATTAAAGCATTACAGTAGCTAATATATGCCCTTCAGTGAAACTTTGTCTTCTTCTGCAAAAAATGCTCAATTTGTTTAGTGTTTGTTTAGTGTTGAAATAACGAAATTTTATGCTTGAAATTAAGACAAACCAGTCATACTTTCACTATGTTTCATGGAAAATAAATATTACAAGAACATTAGTTTCCTACTTCTGTCACACAAACCCTGACTGGGTGGTAACCTTTGTAGATATTTTAAAGATATTTGGTCTTGGTTCACTACACCAGCATCAATTTTGCTAGGAAGATTCGTAATGAGCAAGTGAGCCTTTCCTTTTATCACCAACAATACGTCTTGCAGCCCTTTTTGAAATTCCTTCACTTCACTGTTACCCCTGAGACATTCCAGTTCAAAGGAAAAAAATCCAAATCTTAATAATCGAAGTGACAATTATTCGGCTTAGTAATAAGGAAAGGCAGAGAAATTCGTGCATATTGCCTTATAATAGGAAACGTACATACTTTCGTAATTTTCTGGCTAAGAGGAATGCAAAAGGAAGCTTCTCTTATGCATTATCCGCATAATCTTTGAGAATTATAGGCTAGCTGTTGATATCGCAATACTTTCTCTCATGAAAGTCTCTCCACCTCAAGTATTTTAATTATACATGTATACATGTATAGCTAACTTGCTGTCACTCACCTATCTTTACTACCGAAAGGTGTTGAGCTATTCATAAACCATCTCTTATAAGGTGTAGAGGTTATAAAAAATGCATTCATTCCCCAAAATCTTTGCAGAAAGTATTTCTGATGGATTAATAGTTGGGGCAAAAAATCCCATATTTTATCCCACATATATAATTTTGGATTTAAAACGGAGCTGCTGTAGAAGACAACAATGAGCTTCACCCTGATACAAAAACTGCAAATACAAGCAGCGTGTTCAGTCAAGTAAATACAGCAATTTGAAGTTTTGAACAAGACCGGTTGAAACGAAAGGATTATCAGTTTATCAAACGCCTTTATGTTTGAGATAAAATGAAAAAAACAAAAACAAGTAAAAACAACAAAATTCCTTGTGATATTTGTTTTGTTTATTTTTGATCACAAATATTTTGAAATGTGGTTTTCCATTTGTTGTAATTACGTATAAATCCAAATGGAATTCGACACGGGCGGTTGTAACGGTTTCTTGTAAAAAACATTCTCTTTCAATGGCATACTTCTGTTAGCTGTAAACGTGACTTCAACATATTAAAAGAATGTAAACAAACAACATTTTGTTTACAAAAACTCCTTAAAATATCCCTCCTTATTTACTTTAAATGACTTAAACTCTCCTCCACAAATTTTTTCCTGAGCCCTAGCTACGCCTCTGTCACCTTATCTATTTACTTTCTCAGATTTTATGAATCAAATATCTCTTTCTTGCTTTTTTAATGAATCAATTTATAAATAAACATTTATTAATATACTATCAAGATACTCAAAAATATTCCTTATTAATGAATAAGACAACCTAGTGAGAAGATTCGCCATGTGTATTAGTAAGACATTAGCACGACACGGAGCTTCCTGTTTATTTGTAAACGATATCATTAAAATTGTTATAATTTAATCCGCACAGAATAATTACTCTACTTCATATAGTCACGACCGATGGCTGCATGAATAGCTTTCGTCAAAGAGTTTGTCAGAGTGCGAGTTAATATTGAGGAATATTTCCCATTTGCAAACTGCATTGAGAACCAGTGCATATACTTTCACATGGTATGTAACTCATTTATGCCTGCACGTCTGAGAACTTTCTTCTCGCCAAGAAGAAACAAGAGGCCCTGGGGCCTGTAGGTCAGCGCGGTTGGGCATACCAGAAAGGTAATACACATTACGAAGGAAAACTAGAACACTTCAGATAACCTTCTGCGTGTATTTTCTAAATTTCACAGCCTTTCTCCTGCGGCGGCAAGAACTACATTTTAGAAAGAAAATTTGGGCCAAACAAAGAATTCTATTCCGAATTTGATATCCTTTATAACTGTCGATTTTCAACCTGAAATCCTTATACTGGAGTATTGAATACAATTTATCATCATGTATTATGAACTCAATCTATTATAAAAAAATGTTTAGTAGAATGTAACAAAATATGTGCCAAAGTAAAAACTGAAGAATGTATGAAGACAACTGAAGAATATATACTTCTCACGTGACAAAAATAGCTATGGAAAATGGAAATCATATTTTGGAAATATCTGAAAGTAAAAAATCTGGTCAAGTTCAGATAAGGCCGACAAGTTCAGAGACTTCGGACAAGTCCAGGTATTTCTGACAAGGTCAAGTTTTGAGGAGGAGTTCTGGCAGCAGATAGGAGATGATGCCACCAACAAAGGACCTAAAAAATAAATTATATAAATGTTATACAATCTCAAATCCACTAGTGATGAATTTCTAACTAATTTTAACAAGTATTATTAGAAATTTTAGTGGGCAGAATTAATGTGATTTTGTTATCATTTTAACTTGAAAAGACAACGTAAATTGATTTTAATATAAAAAGAAATTCTGCAATATTCCATATTTTGATAATCTCCCAAAAGTTAATGGGCAAAAATTCACAAATTTGAGGTCAAAAGAAAGTGTCGTAGGAATATTCGGCTTAGTTGCAGTTCACTCCTGGAACGATTATCTTGCCTTGCAAAAATAAGTCATAATGAATCATTCTTTGGAAACCCTACAGGTCGATAGTCTGATCCATAGTAGCAGTTTTCGTGCAAATTTAATTTCGCGAATTGAGATAAAATAAACTTTTCCCGGGAATTTAATTTTGTTAATTTTGCCAATAATTAGTTTTCTTATTTTTTTAAAATTAAATATTACCATGCATATGTTGACAGGCATTGAGGCAAAAAGTATTCTTTCCTTTCACAAGAATTTAATTTTAAGAATACGTGAAATCCATTTTTTTCCAGTGAAATTTTCTTACCACCTTGAAGTATATATTTGGTATATATACAGTAAATCCTGAAAGAAATTGACGCACCTGTGAAGGAATGAATTTTTACATAAAAATGCAAAAGATTTGTAAAGTCTGTTACATGAAGTCATTGTCTTCAACACGATTTGATAGGGAAAGCTAACAAACAATGTAAAAGTTTCTCTCTTTATTTCGGATCATTTTTATCAAAATAAAATGATAAAAAGTCTTTTATTCTCGGATTTGCTCTGACAAGTTCAATAGAATCTCCATCACAGTGTCATATTTTTGTGGGTGAAATTTATAAGAGCGTATTAGGAAAAAATAGAATTTTTAGTGCATAAACGAATCGGTTAATACACTGATATAGTCAAAACAACGAAAACCTTCAAAGAAAAAAGAAAGAAAAGATTGGTAGCTTACGCTCCTTCACGGAAGAGATTACCAATACCAAGTTTCATATGATATCAATATCAATTATTTTCTTTGATTTATTTGACTGTAAATATTAGTCAAAATTGTGTGTAGGGGAGCTGCTGTTTAAGTTTAATTTTTGTCGTCTCCCAACAACCATCATTATCCACTATGTAAATTTTCATTAAAAGTTTCTTTTGAGTAAACAAGTCTTAACACAACAAGGACAGAGGACACCACCCATTTTTAAAAGTACAGAAACTGCCACCACAACCAGGGGCATCATCACTCTCTGCTCCATATTATGTGTGTGGTGTGGGTGTGAAGTGAATTTATATAGCTAAGAGAACGATATATAGCTACCTGTTTTTTTTAGACACCCAGGAAATATTTTGTGTACTTGTATTTTCATCAACAGGGAATTTGTGAAATTTTAAGTGTGTCACATACTTAAAAAGCCACAAAAAGGGGAGAGGAGGGACAGAAGAGGAGGGAATAAAAATCAAAAATGGGATCGAACAGTTTCTCACAAAATCAATGTCATTATAAAAAAGCAGTAAGAATTTTCTAACCTTGAGTGCTGTGTCGTTCTCTGGAACACAAATTAGGATTGTACGTTTTCTGTATTTTAAGCCGCACTCACAATAATTAAATTACTTTATATAAGTTGTAGTTTACCATTCGTACATTAACCACGGTTTGTGGACAGCCTCTATTCCCATATTTTGCGGAATATGCCTACAAATGTGGCCAAAAAATCTTGGAATTACGTACGGACGTACGGACGGACAGACGGACGGACGTACAAATGCTAATGAAAGATCAGCTGCTTTCCGCGCTGACCAATAACACGCCACAACATCTTTTTACACATGATATTGTTCAAACACGGAAGAATCACATTACGTGCTGTTACAAGAATGACAGTTAATTATTGATACTACGAACACCAAAAAATCTAAATTTCGTTATGATGAACTTGGTTCTCTTTCGCCTCCTTTAACAAACTATCATTTAGCCTCATTATTTAACGAACTTATTTCCACCTCCCAAAGGCGTATCCAGGGCCAATCAAAACAAGTGGAGAAGTCCAACGTTATGATATTCCTTTTCAGTCTTAAGTGCCATTTAGGTTACTTTTTCATTTCCTACTTTAAATGACTAAACTCTCCTCTACAAATTTTGACTGAGCTCTAGCAACACGTCTGTCTCCCATAAGGATTCGTTATATCGAGATTCTACTGTAGCCATTAAAACTTAAGATTGAAAGGGAATATTCATTTAATTCTGTTTCGATCCCTAAAGTTCCGCTCCAACTTGTGGTTATTTAAATACAAGTTTTACCAAAATACACTTTGACAAATATTTATTAAAAGACATACTTTAAACGTAAATACTTACTGTCTATTATGTCCAAAAAAGTGGATCTACTTTCTGCTGCCTTATAGAAACCAGGATGCCAATATTAATTCTTAGTATTCAATTGACCATTTTGTTTGTTTTATGTTGTGGTTCATGCATTCATTTATTTAAAACCAACTTTTGATAACTTTTCAACATCGACGTACTGTGCAAAAACGTTAAACAGAAGCACAAGCAAATCATAATGTCGACCACTGCAATACAGGAATCCGATTCGGATGTGAAAAGCGAACTTGTAATCGTCTCAAGTGGAACAAATAGTTCGTCTTACTATCCAGAAGAGTTGATGTTTGAATTTCAAGAAATATATCTATTTGCAAACGATATCTGTAATGAGGAACAATGGCGTTTCAACGCTTGCCCCTGATATCTTATGAACAAAACGCAAGACAATAAAGAATATGTAAATACAATGATTCGATAAACAGATATGTTTCCAGAAATGTTTTGTAAATAGTTTTTATCCGCAATGTTGTAGAAAGAATTTGATTTTTGAATATATTTTTTGCAAGAATTATTTGTAGTGATATGAAGAGATATTAATTAAAAACAATATCTTTCACCAATTCTAAGTGCTTGGTGAAAGGAACAAGCGAAAGATATTTTTTGTTGCATGGGAAAGACTGGTACGAGACAGCAGTGTTTTTATTTTCTAAGAAAAGACGCTACACATTGACAATATCAAAATACATTTTTACGCAAGTTCGTCATAACGAGAGTGGTGAACAAATAAAATTGCAAATTGCAAAACAACAAGAATAAAAAAAAATGAGGCTTTTCTTCAAGACTTACCTTTTAGCCCAGAATATGCATTTTGCCATATTTACCCTGTATATCCCCTACACACCAGTATATTTTCACAGTGGAAAAGGTAAACCTGCGCCTAAGCCTCACACACCTCAAACATCGAAAAATATCAGCAAACATTTCCCCATTGACCAAGCCTGGATATGTAGGAAAATTATGAATTCACCCAGGTTTTCTTCCCTTTTGGATATACAAACGACGGCGAAGAAGACCCTGGTCCGGAAATCGAAAAGGCAAGGGACCCTGGGTTCGAGGTTGTTAAGGAGGATTAAAGGCTTGCGCAGTGTTCTATTTTAAATTTATAATACGTCAAAAGTGAAGTCAGAAGATTCTTTAAAGTAATTTGTTAACATATAATTGTTCTTTCTTGCGTTCTGTTCAGGCAACTATATCGTCGATATAGTTCACCCCTATTGATATCGTCGATATAGCTCACCCACATTGATATCCTTTACATTCTAGTTACGTATATGTTCATTTAACCACGTACATTGTCTGTTAACAGTGAATAAATAAAGGATTTATAGTTCTTTAATTACTTCTAATGTGCATTATACCAAAGCTCATAGAAGAAATAATTGGTTAGCAAAAAGCGACAACAACAACAACAACCACAAAAGCGACATTTAACAGTCTTTTGCTCGGTTTGGTGGACTAACATTGTCATGTCACCGTGATTCACTCTTGTCTTGCAATTATGGAATCCTTATGCATATGATTCTTTTGGAAGTGCTTGAAATGACTTGTTTCATAAGCTGATTATATAACAAAAGATTTCAAAAAAATCAACTTATCACGTTCACCGTAAATGGAAACTACGACATCAACAGCTGATTTGAAGTAATTTCCTAACCAGAATTTGAAGAATTATATATTTGGACTGCTAATATAGTTTCTGCAGGCTTTGGTCATCATTTGTCCAAGTACACCCAATCTGGGTTTATACGTAAGCACACTTTTTGCAGAATGATAAAATTAAAATAGGTGTGTCACAGGAGTGTAAGTTTCACACCTGTGTTTAAAAACCTGTAAGTCAAATCCTTATGTCCTCATTTGTATCTCCATAACTTGTAGTAAGCATTCGGATTGTGATTGGGCAGGATATCTGGTTGACCACAACGAGGTCTTGCCATTTCCCCTTTTGTTTCATCATTGATGTTTCCTGTCACATCTAGATTATGAAACTTCTGGTATTCTTTGATCGCTTCTTCCAAGCCATGTCCACCATCAAAAGAAAACGCATTGTAATATCCGAATTTTGACAAATGACTCTAAAAGGATATGTATGTAGTTTTACTGAAACACATAACCATTGTCTCAAGGATATAGTCCTCTGTTTCAGTTTGCAGTGAAATGGAGACTTGTTGCTCTTTATATTAAATAATAATAACACAACTTTA
The DNA here is from genome assembly GCA_039566895.2 of Turritopsis rubra. NCBI lineage: Eukaryota > Metazoa > Cnidaria > Hydrozoa > Anthoathecata > Oceaniidae > Turritopsis > Turritopsis rubra. The sequence continues at coordinate 6,709,386 of CM077622.1, forward strand.
TCGGACAAAGCTTCGTCACCTCATCAATGTCGTCACTTTTGTCCGACAAAATTTGTCCAATTAGGTAATACAATTTCTCTGCATTTACATACAACTTTCTATAGCAATCACATACATGATATCGAGCAACAAATTACATAATATGTGAGCGTCGTACCTTTACGTCAATATATTTACTAACACACACCGCCAAAACTGTCGATACTAGGAGCACAAGTCGAAGCATTTTGAGGCTGTCGTCTGATTCTCACGAAGCAGTGATAAGATTAGCCACGTTAAAATTCGATAAAAATGTTTTGTTCTGTAGAAATGACAACTGAACAAAAACTAACTTACAAACCCCCATGTTTATTCATTTAGTACTCTTGACTTGCAATTATGAAACCTTTATCGTTTTGATGCTTTTGAAAGTGCTTAAAATGACTTGTTTCGTTAGCTGATTATATGTAAAAGATTTCAAACGAATCAGCTGATGACGTGCATCGTAAATGGAAGCTACGACATCAAAAGCTGATTTGAAATAATTTTCTAACCAGTTACTTAATCTATGAACTTGGGGATTATACATTTAGACTGGCAATATATTTTCTGCTTTCATTTTGCAATGTCCACCCAATCTGGGTTTATACGTTAGCGCACTTTTTGCAAAATCATAACATCACAATAGGTGTGTCACAGGAGTGTAAGTCCTACTCAAACTCTAGTTCAACGTAGTTCAACTAGTTATTCAATTATTAAATGTAAAATGAAATTATCTGTAATAAGTTATTTTTAATTACCACGAATTTAGACGTAAAGTAGAAACTGTAGAAACCGCAGGGCAAGAATAGTGAAGCTCAATAGGTGTGTTCACAGTATGGTTTATACGCGGCAGTTGAGGAAAAGGTGATAAAAGAAAACAACCATTGAATGCATTATGAGAGAATTTAGCAAGTATTACATGATTGCTTGCAATTTACAAGCATCCATCTTGGATTCTTTCTGCATTCTCCTCTTCCTGCCCAATAATTGCAATTACGATGATTGTTATAACACGCCCCTAAAGAAGAAAAGTAGAACAATTCGTTTGTTGAGTGCAGTGGAATCTATTTAAAGCGTATATCTCTCCAAAACCGACACATACATTATGTACAGATTGATGGATTCAAAGAAAAATTCTCATAGGTAACGTTTGTATAAAGTCGACACAAATATAAGTATAAACACCTATACCTATACTGAAATGTTCTACTCAATAAGATCACTGAAATCTTCTACTCAATAAGATCACTGAAATCTTCTACTCAATAAGATCACTGAAATGTTCTATTCAATAAGATCACTGAAATCTTCTACTCAATAAGGGCCACAAAACCGCAGCTACAATGACGAAAAATTGGGACACCATTTATGAAACTCCCGGAAATTGGAACCTCCAATTAGCGAATGGTCAAGTTATTGGGGAATTTTATATTAGAGATAAATAGTTCAAGTTCCCGTTACCTTAAAGACCCTTTTAATGTCGATCGAAACCTTACGCTCATCCCTTTCGCTGGCCCTTATTGGTCTTATTTTTAAAAGGTCAACGGTCAAACCCTCATAGAGAGACAATTAAAGCCGGGCCATTTACTGCCTTGTCATGAAAATTAATGCTACTAAGAGTCGATGTAAAAAGGTCCAAGAAGGTATTAAAAGATTCAATTATTGAAAATTTGAGTTATCAAGATTCTGAGGTACTTATAATTATAATGTTTTGACATTTATAATTCCAAATGCGTTGATAAAACCACGTTTCTTAACAACTCGAAATTTTAAAGTTAAAATCAATCATTTACCTCCACCGGTTCCAGTTCCAGTTCCAGTTCCAGTTCCAGTCGTTCCTGTCGATCCATAAAGCGCTCGAATGCCATTAACGTCATCCTGGCCCAACTTCACATCTCTTACACATCTAAAATATGTTGGATACATAATAGCTCCTCGATCACGGCTATGCTCCAGTCCAAGTGCATGACCGATTTCGTGTATAGCCACCCACAATAAGTCAGTACCTATGAAAGAAAAGAATCGGATGGTAGTTACAGAATATCAATTGTAATTGAGTAAAAACCTCGAACAATAGTGATTTATCGAAGACCTCTTCCGTTGCAATTCAGTGTCCAATTTTCATCTTCATCAAAATGCAGTCTACCATCTCTTGGAAAGTACGCATGCGCAAGAGTTCCACCTGACCCTCTTGGAAACGAATCACGGTATCCATGCGGGCCACTGTACCATCTATGATAATGAATAAGCAATTTATAATTTCTGTTCCCTACATGCAACACAGATTTTCAGTAGTAGGGCGCATCTTAGCTTTACTTTACAACAGATGTGGCGTTTACAATTAATCTACCCGATTTTGATATTTTATGACTTATGAAAAGTGTGAAAGCATTTGATCGTTTTTTTTAATTTTCGATCAATTATATTTTCCCCTTTCTTTTCTTCCCCTTTTTCTTCCCCTTTTTTTAAGCAGCAGTAAAAATTGAACCAGACTCGTTTTTTATCAGAATAACCCCCGAGTACAATGTAGATATGTTTAAACTCTGACTGAAAAATGTCAAAATGGCAGATAAAATGTAAATTATAACAATAAAATGTAAATTATTATACATATACACATACATATTAATACATCATTATACATATTTTACAATCCAAAAATGACTCAAATGACTCATTTGTATATATTTCTGTTATTGTATCATTGCACATTATCCCGACTTTTTTATAACAACCTAACCACATGTATGAGACTTTCTCTGATGAACATTGCAAAGTTTTGTTATTTCCAAATTATTTGAATATCTTTCCTGGAACGCTTATTCAAATTAATTAAGATAATATACCCTGTAAGTGAAAGGCCTACTTTACCATATGACCCCAAGCTAGCATATTTTACCTTCTAATATGACCTAAATTGGGTTCTTTTTTTGCCATTTTGACTTGTGGTTATTTTTTTGCAATTTTGAGCCTACTTCGGTGCTTAAGTGGTGCTTATTAAGTGGTGCTTATATCAAGAAATCGGAGCATCCCGGTGGGCAAACTCTTCAAAAGGTCTATAAGGAGGAGTGTTTTCTATAGAAATGGCAAGCAACATCGCCTACTGTTTCAATAAAAACATTTCTCCACAGAGAATTTTTGAAGATTTTGCCTACTGGCATATATCCTGTAAACGTCCAAGACTACTATATATACTTTAACTCAAGAGAGAGAGAAAGCATAAGGAGACAGGAAATTTCTTTTCCTAGGGTGATGCATAGGTGATGCTGATCTTTTTAGTGAATATGAGTGAATCTGTTGCTAAAGGTAGTGCTTATACAAATGTGCGTGTAATGAATGTCACTTGAATAAAGTCTTTTTGTTTTGACTCTTTAAATCTCCAGTACAACAAGTCATCCTATTTTTAAGGCACATAATGTAAAAAGGCACGTTGTAACTTTCTCGTGATTTCAATCTTGGGAAATGGTTTCACTCCCTAAGCAAAAAAGCAAAAGAGCATCTATTACCTTCATCATTCAAGTGTGCTTCAGAAGTATGTAAAAAGACGGCAGTGTTTACAAGGAGGATACCTAATGCACCTTTCCCTTATTCATGTTTATATGTCACAGTCTTCATTCGTTTTTAGTGCGTGTAACAATAATACGAAAATGTTGGATAATGGAATACGGCCTTCAAAATAATCGAAGGACTATCAACCAATGAACAAGCACTACACAAATCCGAAATTCCCATTTAAAAAATCCGAAATTCCCATTTAAAAAATGACAGTAACACCATCAAAACACAAAACACAGAAATATAGCGAATAAGATTTAAAATAATATTTAAAAATATTTAAAATAATTTGTTTAGAAAAAAATAACAAAAACAAGTCAATGAGTAAAGTTACCCTATATTGATGTTTGCGCGTCCAGAAATTTCTCGGAATGTTAGCGGCGTAACGTCCGACCATCTCTTGAAAGCCTTTTTAATTTCACTCTTCGTTAGGCCAATAGATAAATCGTCACCTATTACCAACAGAGAAAATATATAAAACAATATAAGCCGCATCGACATATACTCACCCAAGTATAAGCTCTCTTTATTAGGAATATTTAAGCCCTTAGTCTACAAATAGCGCATAATAAAAACTCTCCATTTCCAATATCTCATACAGGGAACAGCTTGTAATAGCAGACAATTTTTCAGGCCTTTTCATCTTAAAGGCCAAACGTCTACTAAACAGACACCTCCTTATAGTTGACACCATTTTTTTTATTTCATTCCAGTGGGCGAATTCGTTGAAATGTCTATGAGAAGGAGTGTTTTCCATAGGAATGGCAAGCAATATTGCCCGCTGTTTCAATAAAAGAACACTCCTCAACAGAGACTTTTTGAAGATTTTGCCCACTGGGATGGCGTTTGTTTTCGAGACTTTATTTCTTAGTTTCACACCTGTGTTTTCAAATCTGTAAGTCAAATCCTTATGTCCCCATTTGTATCTCCATAACTTATAGTAAGCATTCGGATTGTGATTTGGCAGAATATCTGGTTGGCCACAACGAGGTCTTGCCATTTCAGCTTTCGTTTCATTATTGATTTCGCCGGTCACATCTAGGTTATGAAACTTCTGGTATTCTTTGACCGCCTCTTTCAAGCCATGTCCACCATCAAATGAAAATGGATTGTAATATCCAAACTTTGACAAATGACTCTAAAAGGATTTGTATGTAGTTTTATTGAACATATAACCATTGTCTCAAGAATTATAGCCTGCTTTTCAGCTTGCAGTGGAATTGAGACACTTTATATTAAATACGTCTCATATCTTTTGGTAAATATGCCTTAATAATAACATAACTTTATCGGACAAAGCTTCTCTGGTAACAAATTTCCGTCAATGGCAAAAGTTTGTCCGATTAGGTAATACAATTTCTCCGTACAACTTTCTATACCAACCACAGACATGATATCAAACAACAAGTTACATAATATGTGAGCGTCATACCTTTACGTCAATATCTTCAGTAAAGGATACTGCCAAAAGTGTCGTTAATAAGAGCACAACTAGAAGCATTTTGAGGCTGTCTGAATCTTACGAAGCACTGATAAGATTTGACACGTTAAAATTCGGTGGGATGTTTTATTCTGTAGAAATAACAGCTGAACAAAAACCAACTTCCAAACCCCCATGTTCTCCCATTTAGTAGCCAATCTTAATTCGATTCCCCTTCCAATCAATATCGTTCCTAGGCCATTTACTCTCATGTCGTATATATCATTATATTAAGAATTATTCACAGAGACATGTATGAAGCCTGGATACGAAGAAGAATGATTGAACTGGTATAGAAATCTTTATAATAATTATTGACAATTGACAGTAGGTAAAAAACAATTAGATAGATTTACTTAAGTTGAATTCATTTAAAATCTAATTTAATTTAATTAACAGGAGTAAATAGTAGCGAAATTTTGTTTGTAAATTGTTTGATCAGCTTAATTTAAAAGTTGGTCCATCGTAAATTGCAAGCATTTTTTAAAACATCATTTACTCAGACTGTCCTGAAAATCACTAAATTTCGATAATTAATATATATAACTAACAACAAGGTCTAAGGATTTTATTTGCAAGATATTTGATCAGCGTGTGTACTTACGTACGCCAGAAGCGTTAGATTTTATTACTAACTGATTCTGTAAAATTTCACGAGTATGTTTGAATACAAAGTCATTCTTAATTTAATTAAAATATATATATATTTGTGAGGAGCTTACATATGTTTATTCTAAAACACATACTCGGGAAATATATATATATATGACACTTTTATTTCGAAAATATTTAAAAAAACAGAAGCTTTTCGTAAAACTAAGTTTACATCCTCAGTGCTTAAAATGCATTTTTAAGCACTCAGTTTTAAGCATTCATTTTTTTCATTTTCTGTTTTTTCATTTTCTGGGTATTTTATTAACGTTGTTTTTATGTCAAATAAGAACCGTTGTATTCTTAATGGGAATAATTAAATTGTGAAATATTCATAAAATATGGAATACCATGCATATTCTGAGCAATAACTATAAATCTTGACTTGGTATATGCAATCAAGATTGAAGAACAGAAACTTTGTATATCTGTATCTAGTTTTTGAATGGACATCCTGTCGAAATATTTGTTTTAAATAAATAAATAAATAAATAAATAAAATAAGTATTGTAATATATGATTTGATTGAAATGCTTCGTTCTCAATAACAAACAATAAGGCAATAAAATTATTCACAAACAAACAAATAAAAAAGATGTGAACAACAAACAAGAGCCTTATACCTTGAAGATCAGCGGAAAAAAATTAAGTATTTTTTGGTATTTTACTACTTATTCACCAAAAATGAATCTTATTGCCATGAAATACAAAGAGAAGGATTTCAGTTACTTCTAATGCGAAGTATATCCACTTGGAATTAAGTATTACTTTGTTGACGAGGTATCTGGCTCACCTACAGTTAATGATAAGAAGCTTTATAGGGAGCAGTTCTTACTTTGACTCTATTAAACGACCTTTTCATAACTATTCTTGTTGATTACTTGAACGGTTTTGTTTACTTTGTTTGTCGAAGAAGATATTCTTAAATATCTACTTTGACAGATATCTTTTTTCCAGCAACATAGCAACATACTTTTATCTTCATTTACCAGCTTTTTAAACAAAATTTGGGATAATATTATGTTGACGATTCGCAAAAGTTTATCTTGTAAAATTTTACAAATTTCTTAAAGCTGGAAAGTTCATCTTGCAATATCTTCAATTTTCTCATCCGCAAAAGCTAAATCTGTAGAAATTCGCAAATTTTCTTTCTCGCAAAAGTCTCTTCAATTAAATTACAGTTGAACCTCGGGTATCCGAACACCGAGTTACCCGAATTCCCCGTTTTATTCGAACTCTCATAGTTTACCCTGACTTATTCGAAATCCCAGTTATTGGAACTAATTAGCTCGGTCCAGTGAGAGTTCGGATAACTGACGTTCAACGGTATATATATGTATAAGTATATATATTTATCATAAGTTCAAAAATATCCGCAATCTGATTGGTTAATCAGTAGAGTATATCTCGTTTATCAGTGCAAATAAAAAATATATGCAGTGCAAATAAATGATTTGTATACAGCTGACGTAATGCAAGGGCAAATTTCGCGCTGATCATAAAAATAAAGCAGAAACACCAATTTCGTAGACTTTCTGACTGACTGACTGACTGACTGACTGACTGACTGACTGACTGACTGACTGACTGACTGACTGACTGACTGACTGACTGACTGACTGACTGACTGACTGACTGTTTATAAATACTAAATATTAATGATAACGAGGTTTTCTTTATGTGATTTTAACGTGTCCTGGTCCATTATAATAAAACCAAGTTAAAGGTGTGAATGATAAAGACAATCAAAGGGCGATATCGGTTGAAACACACTCTCTTAAAAAGAAGGTTGTCCATCTTCACTAACGTATTGGCCCTATTTGCGCAGGCCCCGGTGTTAAACATTTTTCTGTGGGAGTTTGATCGTAAACTTTTAAAAAATAACGCCAATAAAGAGTGGTTTAAAATATGTCTGTAGTTCTATGCCACCAATTACTATTCTAACGGATATCAACGGCTCACGTTTGATCAAACATCATTATTATTTTTTTTAAAATTGTTATTGTTTACATTATCAAGATCTATTAAGAGAAAAGAAAACATTAGATATTTGAGTTATAACTGTAAACTAGACTATAATATGCTTGGCTGAAACCGCAGAACAAGTAGTGATACAAGGTTTAACCACATGCCCTCTCAAATCACAGTTCAAAACATCACAGCAAAACTAAAGTACCTTCCCATAGAACTTATAATTAGTTCACCACAGTTGTAGGACCTCAGCCGACATGTAATAATGTTTATGTTTGTTATAAGATGAAACTGCGGGGAAGAATAACATACCGACCCACACACTTTGTTTGTACATTTAAGAGCTATAGTCTGAGCCATTTGAAAAAAAACACAATTCAGACGTTTTTACGAGATATTTCATTGTGGCTAATAATTATGGGTCACAAGGAAATGTCCTTCCTGTCCAATAACCACAACACACCTCACCCTACCACCTGGTTGTCTTGCAAAAATGGAACCTTATTCCTAAAATTTAATTCTTTTGGGATGAAATGCTCAAAATGGCCTTGTGATTATATCTAAAAGAACAAAAGGATCAGCTGCACCGTAAATGTGGACCAGTTATTCATTCTATGAACTTTTGATATAGGTTGCTATTGCTCGCGTAGAAGGGCTGTATTTGATACAAAAAAATTGCGCAATCCTATTGGTCAATTAAGCTTAAAAGTGACGTCACTCTGGATTCACTGTTACTGCCCACTTTTTATAAAATAGGAGATATGAATGTAAACAAAGACAGAAAACAATTAACATTAAATATTAACAATTAACTATTTTTAATAACAAATCAAGTGTCACACAAGAATGAGAAAGAAAAGTTTGTTTAGATATTTTTTGTATACCAAGGGCACTTATAACGTCGAAGCCTTGCTCATGTACTGCCGTTGCAAGCTCGGGCTTCACTTTGACGTCTCATCCAAGTATATTAAAAATCAAATCTGTTATGAATATATCTACGCCAAGAAGTGAGAAATTATATTATGAAGCTGAATAAAAAGAAGAAAATCAGTGGGTTGATTTCAACTGGTATTCTTCAAAAATCAGTGGTCAAAACATGTATTTCTACTACTACAACAGATTCAGTTTTTCCTAGCTGCCCTAAATGTGCCACTATCAAACCATTGCCATAAGAAAGGTAGTGAGTTGGATAAGAAGAATTTCCGCCCAATTAGTTTACTACTGGCCATGTCAAAAGTTTTTGAAAGAGTTCTGTTTGATCAGATAGCTTCTAACTTCGAAAGTATTTTTCCCTCGCTTTTATGTGACTTTCGTAAAGGTTATATTACCCAGCATGCTCTACCAAGACTTCTACACAAGTGGCAACAAACTATTGATAAGAAAGGTTGCATTGGGACTATACTAATGGATCTCTGTAATGCTTACGATTGCCTTCCTCTTGACTTAATAATAGCTAAACTAGAGGCAAATGGGTTCTCAAAACAAAATCTGAGACTCAATTATAGCTATTTATCAGGTAGACAGCAAAAAGTGAGAGTGGGAAGTAAATTTAGTACCTCGCTAGAAATACTCCTTGTTGTTCCACAAGGGTCGATCTAGGGACCAATTCTATTTAATATTTTATAAACGATTTATTGGATTTCTGCGTAAGCATAGAAATCCTTTAAAACCGTCCATGTTCATTTTTGTCTTTTTTTCATCTTCTCACTGTCCAAACCTAAGCGAGTTTTAGTAGCTAGGAAATAGCGTAACTTTAGAATTACGTAACTGTATCTCATTTTGCAAAAATTGATAGGCTGATAATTAAAGCGTCTTTAAAAATGGCGCACAAGTTACGCTCAAACTTTGTACATAGATAACGTTCGAAAATCGCTTTTAGATAATGAATTATTCTTACAAAAAAATTAAATATAGAAGAATCTCTACCCTGGAAACTTGCAAACTTCTTTACATTTATTTAATAACTGCTTGATATGTTATAAAAAGTTTTAATATGGCGAACAGGAGAAACTACTTCCCCACCACCAGAACAGAAGAATGATTACTGAAACATGAAAGAGAAAAAAGGCTTTTGAAAAGCTTTTGATTTACTAAGTAGTTTTATAATAAATTATAATAGTACGGGGTAGTGCTTGGTATTACATGATTTATGCTGCTTTCTGTTTCACTCTAGAGAGACCTGGGCTGGTTATTTTTTGTTATTCTTTAATATGTTTTTAAACTTGAATTTCATAGAGTTTGAATATTTCTTGTAGATTAGTTTGTCATCATTTTAGAGTCAGTCCTTCGGTCGGTCTATCCAACATTCTATCTTTTTTATACGTTTTCACGTAGCTAAACGTATACACTTGGATGTACACTTTTCGAACCCATTCAAATTTTATCTTTTCTTATCTTTGATAATTCTTCGCTTTTGTATTTAGACTGTCATAATAAATCGGTCGTCGGTCTGTATCTATTTTATCGGGTTTTTAATTTTAATTGATATATCTGACGAAAACCCGTTGAACTTTTGTTTTTAGATATTTTCAAGTGTTTCAAATTCAATTTTTAAGGTGACTATGATCAGTTGCTTTTCTGATATTATTCTAACCTATACTAACAAACGGTGAAGCCTTAAAAAATTTCTGATTTGTTTAACTTGGGTAAATGAATACGTATACTTTATGCTTTTCGAAAGCCATTGAAATTTTATTTTTTGACATTTTTGATATGTCTTGACTTCCGTTTTCTAAAAAAAAAACATTCAAAAATTGACCGACTGAGCGACCAGAAAAAAAAGCAATTTTTATCATTTTAAGCGGCAGTCAGTCAAGCGACATGATTATTTTTTATGTTAATCTTTATCATACACTGTGTTTGTTTGAATTTCATCATTTCATCAGAAAGAACTATGGCTTTGGCTTAATGAGAATTTTTAGCATTTTGAGCTGTTTTGCAAAAAACCTTTTGCCTGCAAGGGCATCTTGTTTTATTTTCTGCTAGAAACAGATGTTTCCAACTTTACAGGTGACAATACACTTTACGGTTGCGATACTTCCTTGAGCAATGTCACTGCAAGTTTATAAAGGGACATTGAAAGAGCTATAAACTGGTTCATTAGTAATAGCATAGTCGCAAACCCTGCAATGTTTCAGATGATGTTTCTTGGTGTGGTTACAACAAACTTTAAGGGAATTCAACCAGGAAATTTGTTGTTGAAACCTACTGATTCTATTAAACTTCCTGGGTTAACAATTGATTAATTGATAAATTTTTCGGATTATATAGAAGACCTTTGTAGAAAGGCTTCTAGTCGGACTTACGCTTTTCTGAGGATCTACGATTAAGTTGATACACCTAAGGCCTATATTTTATCCGCTTTTAACTATTGCAGATTAATTTAGATGTTCTGTGGAAAGGCTTGGAACCTAAAGATAAACAGGGCACAAAGAAGGGCCTTACGTGCTGTGTATCAACAACATGAGACAACCTTGGAAGAGCTACTTGTGTTAGATGGTTATACAAACATACACACTAAAAACCTTCAGGAAATCATGCTTGAAGTCTATACATCTGTGAACCGTTTAAACCCCCAGTTCATGTGGGAGATGTTCACCGCTAAAAATGTTCCTTACTCACTTCGTAGTGGGCAGGGTTTAATACTACCTCCAACACAAACGAAAAAGTTTGGAACTAACTCTCTTTTCTTCAGATCATTTCATATCTGAAACACATTGTCAGCCAAATTAAAAAATGCTACATCTGTTACAGAATTTAAACGTGAAATATCACCTTGGAAATTTTCATGTGGCTGTAAAATTTGTTCATGATCATAGTTGGTTTTTATAAAGTGACCTTCGCTATAATTGTATATACCAACTTTAAATAGTGGAAATAAATAAATATTCAATATTCTCCGGTAATGCCCTCTTAACCAGTTACCATAGGGTTAGTAATAAATGTTCTGCAGTGTTTGGTCTTTCCTTGGTCCAGTCATTTTATTATCGTAATAATTGATTTCTAACTTCCCTCAAGAGTGTATCAAATCTACGATAAAAAGGCTCTGCACACCAACTTAGACGTGAAATGTTTGTTAAAACCGCGGAGGAGAACCGTAAAGCACAGGTGTATACACAGTGTGGTTTATAACAAACGGCACCTAGCGAAAATAATAATAGTAATAATAAGAAAACAACCGAGAATTTAGAGTGGTTATAGATTTTCTGCAGGGTTTGGTCATCATTTGGCCATGTACACCTAATCTGGGTTTATCCGTAAGCACACTTTTTGCAGCATCTATTGGATCCAGTGTTCATATCATAACATCACAATAGGTGTGTCACAGGAGTGGAAGTGCTACTCAAACTCTAGTTCAACGTAGTTCAACTAGCTATTCAATTATTAAATGTTAAATGAAATTATTTGTAATAACTTATTTGTAATTTTCCTTAAGAGATTATCATATCTATGATAAAAACACTTGGCACGAACTTAGATGTGAACTTAGAAGTTTGTTAAAACCGCAGGACGAGAACCGTGAAGCTCAATAGGTGTGTTCACAGTATGGGTTATACACGACCGCTGGCGAAAAGGTAATAACAAGAAAACAACCATTGAATGCATTATCAGAGAATTTAACAAGTATTACATGATTTCTTGCAATTTACAAGCATCCAATTTGGATTCTTTTTGCATTCTCCTATTCCTGCCCAATAATCGCATTTATTGTGATTGTTATTACACGATCCTAAAAAAAAAGTGGAAAAAGAGGAAATGTGAACAACTTTCAACAACTCTTTTAGTTGAGTATGAACGCGAATACTTCACTGAAATCTTCTACACGCTTTTTAAAAAAAACACCAGTAAAAATGGAACAGATTCATTGCTGCTTATATTTTTGTCATTTTGAGCCTACTTTGGTGCTTAAGTGATGATGTGATAATATCAAAAAATCAAAGCATTCAAAACCACTTACTACCTAAACCTTAACTCAAGAGAGAACAACCTGTTTCTTTGAGGTAAAGAAAGTGTAAAGAGACAAAGACAACTTTTGTCTTCCTATGATTTTGAGCTTGACTTAGGAGTGTTTCTTAATTGAAACAGCAGGTGATATTGCTTGCCCTTCCTATAGAAAACACTCCTTCTCGTAGACTTATTAAAGAAGCGTCTAGAAACTTTCACTCCGGAACAGTTTTGACTGAAATAATACAACGTCGATAACATCGCAGTTACAATCGCAGATACGATGGCAAAAAACGGGAAAACATTTGAAAGATTTTGTCCTGATGAATAAATTGCAAATTACGGTAAATTCCCGAAAACTCAAATCTCCAAATGACAGATGAATATATATTATCTGAAGTAGCTTTTAATATATATATTATTAGCACAGCTATCTCATTAGCTATCTTTAATATAAATTATTAGAGGGTAGAGGGCTAGGGTGTGTGTTAGGTGATAAAACATCAGTTCGTCGTGTGAGCAAAAGTTACGGTTATCGAGGATGTTTTTATTTGGATTTCACCGTGCTTCCGGTGCTTCTCACTATAATCTTAAAAGTGTGGATAAAATAAATATCTTGACAATCTCCGAATGTTAAAGCAACATTAACCATTTACCTCCGCCGGTTCCAGTTCCGGTCGATCCATAATGCTTTTGAATGCCATTGATATCATCCCGGCCCAACTTCACATCTCTTACACATCTAAAATATGTTGGATACATAATAGCTCCTCGATCACGGCTATGCTCCAGTCCAAGTGCATGACCGATTTCATGTATAGCCACCCACATTAAGTCAGTACCTATGAAAGAAAAGAATCGGATGGTAGTTACAGAATATCAATTGTAATTGAGTAAAAACCTCGAACAATAGTGATTTATCGAACACCTCTTCCGTTGCAATTCAGTGTCCAATTTTCATCTTCATCGAAATGCAGTCTACCATCTCTTGGAAAGTAGGCATGCGCAAGTATTCCACCTGATCCTCTTGGGAATGCATCACCATCTCCATGCGAGCCACTGTACCATCTAGAATGTGGAAAAGACATTATCTAATTCCTATTATGCACGTATACTACGCGTTTATAGTAGTACGCATTTTATGTAGAAAAATAACAAAAACAAGTCAACGAGTAAAGTCACCCTATATTGATATTTGCGCGTCCTGAAATTTCTCGAAATGTTAACGGCGTGACGTCCGACCATCTCTTGAAAGCTTCTTGAATTGCATTCTTCGTCTGAGCTGTAGTTAAATCGCGACCTATTTACAACGGAGAAAATATATTTAAAACAATATAAGCCGTCTTTACATTAACCCAACTGTGTAGAAGTCCATCCAAGAATAAGTCTACCAATTTCGAATATCTCATATATAGAAGAGCTTGTTATAGCGGACAACTTTTCAGGAACCGGATGAAGGTCCCATGCTTTTCTTGTACGTAAATTTTGTCTTTCATTTCAATAACTGTTCGATATTTCAACATGAAATATATCCTCACATCCATTTTATTAAAACATAAAGACACATACATTTGGCTTTTGATAGTTCGCGCAGTGTTCGGCGTGCGCAAACAAAGTGTATAATTATGAAAAACATATAATCTTTATCCGGTCATCTTGAAGATCAAACGTCTGCTAAACAGACACCTCTTATAGTTGACACCCTTTTTTATTTTCTTGGCATCTGCTTTAGAGAGGGTCCACTTTATTTCTTAGTTTCACACCTGTGTTTAAGAACCTGTAAGTCAAATCCTTATGTCCCCATTTGTATCTCCATAACTTGTAGTAAGCATTCGGATTGTGATTGGGCAGGATATCTGGTTGACCACAACGAGGTCTTGCCATTTCCGCTTTTGTTTCATCATTGATTTTTCCTGTCACATCTAGATTATGAAACTTCTGGTATTCTTTGATCGCTTCTTCCAAGCCATGTCCACCATCAAAAGAAAACGGATTGTAATATCCGAATTTTGACAAATGATTCTAAAAGGATTTTTATGCATTTTAACGCAACCAACGTTACATAGTATGGAGTCTCCGTTTCAGTTACCCGTTGAACGGAGACTTTTTCTTTATATTAAATGCATCTCTCCCTTTTCTCATATATATGCCTTAATAACGACAAAATTTTGTCGGACGAAATTTCTGTCGGAGAGAATTTTTTCGTCGGAAAATTATTTTTTCCAGAACAATTAGGTAATACAATTTCTCCGCCCTTACGTGCAACTTTCTATACCAATCACAGACATGATATCAAACGAGTTGAAAAATATGTGAGCGTCATACCTTTACGTCAACATCTTCACTAACGGACACCGCCAAAAGTGTTGATACTAAGAGCACAATTCGAAGCATTTTGAGGCTGTTTGAATCTTACGAAGCACTGATAAGATTTGCCACGTTAAAGTTCGATGATAATGTTTTATTCTGTAGAAACGACAGCTGAACAAAAACCAACTCCCAAACACCCCCATTATCTGAAATTTTAGACCCAATTTTAGACCCAATCTTACATCAGTCGCCCCTTCCCAAGTATTACAAGAAATATTCGCGGAGGTATGGCAGAAGCCTAGAAACGAACTGGTTTTAAAAATTTATAACAATTTTGGACCTTTCTTGAATTTTTGTTTAAACACCGTATTACAGCTGTAATATCAAGTTTCACCTCGTTTCTATGCATTTTATTGTTTTACCGATTTCATAACTTCATTACTTTGAGGCTGTTTACATGAGAGCCGTACTGAACTCAGACCGATTTGAGATTTCAGTGCGGTCTGAAGTCTTTTCTGTTCGCATGAGATTAGTTCAGGCCTGGGTCTATTAAAACATGGCGGCAAGAAACAATAAAAAAACTCTATTGCGCATTCCAAAAATGAAACTCGGTCCGTACTGAAATTTCAGTCCTATGCTAAAGACAGGACTGAACTCAGACTGAAATTTTCAGTACGGTGTCACCATGTGAATAGAAATAAGTTCAATACCGCTGATAGGAACGGATTTATAACCCGTACTGAAATCTCAGTTTGGTCTAAGTTCAGTATGGCTCTCATGTAAACAGCCTCTTAATAATGATCACTTCTTGTTCCTATTCCCCGACGGAGTAGTTTAAAGCAATTATGATATTGAGAGCGAGGCATAAGTTGTTTACTAGGCCATAACGCATCGTTTAAACAGAAATTCAGGAAAGGTGTATTAACAATTGACAATTGACAGAAAAGAAAACCTACTCTGACTTATATTTTTGTGTTTTTGTTTTTCCTTTTTCTGGTTGGTTTAAGTGCGAAATGAGGAATGTTGAGTAAGGTGCAATTAGCCGTAGGTGTTCAATTTCTAAAAAAAGATTAGTCAGTAAGTATGTATGTAATCCGGTTTTTCCGCCCGCAAACTTGCAACTTGGAAATTGGAACCGCCAGAGATACGATTAATTAACTTTTTTTGCCATGGAGATTTAATATTTCTTTTGTTTGAAAAGAAACCTTCAGTTTGTACATAACTATTTTCTTTTTACTGAAGAAAGAGAGTTTGGTAAAATTATGATGACTCATCACAGATGAGATGAGCATAAGGGCCTTTTACTATATTAAAAGCCAAGCCTTTCAAATTTGTTTTGCCGCTGAGTTAACCGTCGTTAATGCTGTTTCGTTAAATAAAATTAAAAGTTGCAAGAAGTAAATACAGTAACAAGGTTTTTTTTTGTCGATTGTTTGATCAACTGAAAGATGGTCGAACGTCAATTTGTAAGCATTCTTCAAATTATCTGTTCAGCTGCCGCGGAAATCAAGAAATTTAGATAATTAATAAAAACATTAATAACCCGTTTAACGATTTTGCTTGCAGTATATTTGGTCAGCGTGTGTATTTACGCATGTCTGAATTTGAGAGACGCGTTAGGTTTGATTGAAATGTTTTGGTTCTCAATAACAAAGAATAAGAAAATAAAAATATTCACAAGCAAACAAACAAAAAAGCGCGAACAACAAAAACATTATTCAATCAAGTAATTTTTCATTGTAAGTATTTATGATTTGGTTTTAGTGTTTCCTTTAAGAAGAAGGAACACCGAATTCCGCTTGGAAAGGAGACAAGGCTCTTTCAAACACATTTTATGGCAAATCGGAAAAATGGTAATCAAGTATTTGAATTCCAAAATCCTTGAAAACTATTTTTTCGCCTTTTTGTTATAATTAGCGTATCATACGCTTTTCTTCAGGATGGATCCCAGTGGGCAAGATCTTCAAAAAGACTACGAGGAGGAGTGTTTTCTATAAGAATGGCAAGCAATATCGCCTGCTGTTTCAATAAAAAACACTCCTCCACAGAGACTTTTTGAAGATTTTGCCCACTGAGATGGATACTGAGCTATCCGCAGGCTGGTTTGACAAGTTTGCTGATGCAATCTAAGACTGACCGTTCGTTCTTCTCTTTGGCGGACATTTGACGCATATTCAGAAATATTCACGTATTCAGATCCTTAACACGGATAACACTGTATTCATTAACTGATCCGGGCTGTGAACGATATTCATGTTATCAAGACCGTGTTTCCCGTACTCAAGTAGTCTGGGAATATACGGTCTCATGCACAAACCCAAACACGGGAAGATATCACCACCGGTATCGATCCCGGTGATCAGTGGTATCCTAATAGAAAACACTGTGATAATGAAATCCCTTCCACATGTGACACAGACGTCATGCAACCGTTATATGTCAATTGCTTTGCAGAGTGACTTTGCACCCTTAAAGCGCAAGTGGGAAAAACTGCTTCATGGCAGAGTGAATGAGTTTGGTCAAAAGCACCAACTCACCAAATCAGACTTCGTCAACCAACTTTGCAAGATCTGGAAGGATGGAATAACTGAAGCTAATGTAATCGGTGGATTTAGATCCACTGGTAAGGCCAGATATGTTTCCTCGTAATAACGTTGCATAAATTACTGTTCGAATAATCATGATTATTATGTATTCAACTGTATTATAGAAATGTAAATAATTGTATATAAATATGTAAAAAAAGGAATTAAAGCCTCTGGAACTTACAAATGTGGTGCTTATATACAAAAAAAACAAAAAAAACACTTAGTTAATTCCACGTGACTGATGTCATTAATTTTGTTTGATCCTCGGAATGTTTGTACGAAGTAATGTTACTCAAAAATTTAAAAACATTTGCAATTGTATCAAACTTCGGTTTACAATCAATGGAACCACGTGTGCAATTGACGCAGCAATGAGAGCAACAATTATGAAGTGGAGAAAGTGATGGTACAATATCATTGTTTTCATTAAATTGCGTAAACAGGGCAGAGCGGAGAGACAGGTGGACGTTTTTATGTATTCTTTCATTGTATCAGACACAATGAATGTTCCTTCTTGTGGGTAAGAAAAAAGAAAAATTTGTAAAAATTCCTGTCCGCAAAAATTTCTGTCCTTAAATCTGCAATTTTATTAGCCCTTTCTAACAATATGTCTGTTGATGGCAGCATGAAACATAATTCTATCCGAGACCTTTAGCAGCCCCATCAAAATGCATTAAATTACGGCGGCGTCCTCGAGCACCCAGAAAATTCCACTGACTGTTGCTACTACTGCAACAGACTATTCTGGGGCAAGAGAAGTTGCTCACCAGATCCTCCTGGACGTCCAATTTGCTGATAATAGTCAACTAAGCTATAGGATGGGCAACATACTTCACATTTATGCAATTCATTCCGTTGGGCAAAATCTTCAAAAAGTCTATGAGGAGGAGTGTTTTCTATAGGAATGGCAAGCGATATCTATCGCCTGCTGTTTCAATAAAAAAACACTCCTCCACAGAGACTTTTTGACGATTTTGCCCGCTGGGATCCCACAACCTAGTGCACTAGAAGCAATAGCAACTCTGAAATTGGAATCTGGAATCAAAATCTTTATCTTTGATTTTTGAGTCAGTGTCAGCATGGTACATTTCAATTAATTTATTTGAGTCATATTTAATTCCATCTTTATAAAATTTAATTTTAACAAAAACTGCTCAAACAACCAACCAACACCCACTTACGATACGTACGATAATAAAAAATAACTTTTGGAAATTTAGCACCATCGTTAACCAACAAACGAAACAGCCAATCGAAACACGAAACATCTTTTTCCTTTAACTTTACCATCAGTCAAGTACAACCCTTAATTAAGCTTTATAGCTAAATTTAGCTATATGCTTAACTGGGCGGTTTGATATTATAGTTTAATTAAATTTAATTTAATTTAATTTAGACTGCTTAACTGATTAATTAATTTTCCTTGCTCTCGCCTGCCTGAAGCAAAATGGCATCAGTTTCCTGCATGCCAAGTTCTGGTGAATCTGATCACACCTGTGTCTTCTACCATCATGCCCAGTTTTGTCGAATTTCATGTGTTTGTTCCAAAGTATGGAGCGAAACTTCCAACATGGTGAGTGTATATATCTACCGATTTCTAAACGTCTCTGTTAAAAGCTTCTTAAAATCGTCTGAAAGAACGAGGCCTGAACCTTACCCACACTGACCCAAACAAATTTAAAAAATTTAACGATCGCTTAATGAGGATATTCATCTCTTATTTAAGCTTTTTCGAATGAAAGTAGCTGTAGCGGAAAATTGCACCCGACATTCTACGCGATTCCTGGCCTTATTTACTATGGGTTATCGTAGTTACGTTAATGCGATTTTGCTTCTAGTGAGCATGGGAAGAGATTGAAATAAAATTTCGTACCTAAATAGCTTAATTAAGCCATTTATCTTCAAATTAAGAAGTAGCAGATCTCCTAGTTAAGCGTATAGCTTCATTAAGCTGTTATAGCTTAATCAAGGGTTGTACTTGACTGACAATGGACGAACGTATATTTTTACAATCACTTCGTGTATAGATTATTTTCACAGAATGAGACAAACTGCAGGACATATGGACAAGGTCACAATCTTTATTAACAGTGACACTGAGTTCTAATATGGGTACCTCACGAGAAAAAGAGCAAATACCTCCGATCCGTGAAAATGCCTCTCGGAAAGCCACACCATCGCGAGATGATGGAGTACCCCAACAAACTTTATGTGCCTCATCAACAACAATGCATTTAACTCTTTTACGGTCGAGTAAGGATGATCGCATACTTCGCATACTTCTACATTTTTGAAGTGTTTACATTTTTTCAGTACAATTTGAATGACTCAACAAGACAAGAAAAGCCCCTCTTAAAAGTCTCTCGCATAGGATTCGGTTTTCCTAGAACGGTTTTTGTACTGGCTTCCAAGGAGAACGTTTATTCTTTCCTGAAGGCGCTCTACTTTATCCATAGAAACTATACTGCTGAAAAACCAAATTAAGGAACAATATATTGTCTCTGACGCAACAAAGGGATTTGCTATGAGCTTTCGTTTTTCCTGTGACCAGTTATTCTCCTGAAGTCGACACCCGTTCTAGTGATAATAATTATTTATCTTTGATTTGGGGGCGTTTAATCGAGTTTAATCGATTAACGTGCAACGTTTTTTATATATATTTTTTCTTGTTCTGCTGTTTCTAAATCAAGATAATAATATAAATCAAACATCAAGAATGTCATCATCAACCATGTTCATTTCTTCGGCAGCGTCCTCTCTGCATCAGACAACGGAATGAAAGAATTCCCCTAATCTTCGTCTGATAAAACTGACAGCTGCGAAAAAAGCTTTGCTCTACCAGGTTCAGATGGTTGGCTTTTGTTAAGGCAATGCATCTGGGCCATCTTCTGGGCCATCATTTGCTAGATTCAAACAGCTGCTGGTGTTTTTAAAGATGATGTCTTGGTAGGACATGTCACGGATAATTTCATACTTTCTTCAAACTTATGTCCAACACAGTGCCAGTTGAAGTGACCGGGAAAAGAAAACGCGAAATTGATCTGATTGTTCCTGGAAAATATCATGCAAGAACAGAGACTGAACGCATCACAAAAATATAAGGCGAAGAACTAGGCAATTAGTAAAGGAAAAATATACAAATATGGACATATGAAAGATTCGAGAAAAAAAGCAGTTTTTCAGGGGGCGCTTTAATCGAGAAAATACGGTAGTCAGGAGATGTTTTATAAGAATGAAAAGCTTCAAAAACTTTTTAAATTTGTTTTCTTATTTTAAAACTGAATATGTCTGTATTTTATTCCCTGTCAAAAATGACTCAAAATGTTTTTAACTACCTATTTTGTTCAGGTAGTTAATGAAAGCCAAACACCAAACATAACCATTGCCACACTGAAGAATGGATTCTCACAATTTCCAAATACAGTTAGTATCAGACAGCAGACCTCATTTCATATCGAATGTTTTCACTGAGTTTGCAGAACGAACCGAATCATACATATCAAGTCGTCTGCTTATCACCCAAGCACCAAAGGAGGGGCCGAGAGATTTGTAGTGTACAAACTGTTAATAACAGACTTTAATGAAAGCTGGGTTGCCAAGATTGAATTATTTTATTGAATTATTGAATGTATTTATACAGTGTTTTTGTACAAATTTCTTTTAAAAAAATGTATTCTTATTAACAATTTACTTCAAATGTAGCTATCACAGCTATCAGATTCAGTGACAGCAGGATACATTTGGATTCAGCTTTTAGTAGACCACATATTTACTTCAAATGTACATGAATTTTGCATTAACTATTAACTTTGTACTTGATAGCTATGATAACAAAGCTCGATCAGATTAAACATAACTGTGTCACTCAAAAACATAAATGTTTGCTTGGATCATCAATCAAAATATGTGGCATAAGTTATTGGTGTCGCTGCTTGTAATCCTTCAAGGTTCATTTTTGAACGGAAATAAGGACGTGTGTTTGACTGGCAAACATTTTGAGGAGATATCAGGAAGGAAGTTGGCCAGCTATTTCAAAGTCATCAATGACGTGTCTGCGAGAAAATGTCAACTCAATTGCTGGTATCATGATGAATGTAATTCTATCAACTATAATGCCTTAATAAAAGAATGCCATCTAAGTGCAGACAACAGAGCATCGAGTGTTCTTGAAATTGCATCGGACTGGTCATACTTCGAAGTAAACCAGCATGGAAAATATCAAGGTCAATACTGCCTAAAGCATCAGCCATGCCCAGAACACTACAATTGTCAGTCCACTTGTCAGCCACCTTGGTATCAATGCAAATGCAGAAACAAAGAATTCGCTGTTTTATCGTGTGGTATTTGCGTCAATAGTGGTAATTGTACAATAATTTGCGAAGATTCTTACCAGTGCACGTGCAACAACAATCAATGTATCTCCAGATCCCCTATTGGCTCGACAGCTCTTCATTTTATATCGAACAATATAAAGCACGAACTTGTTTCTGTTCATTTGGAAAATCCAACAAAAACAATATCAGTTTGCTCATGGATCAACAGTGGTTTGGGGAGAGATAATGCACTGATAGCGCTCTTTCCGCAAGGTGGTGACTAACGAATACATTATATTGGTTAAATCATCTGGACAGGTAATTTTATACGCATTTTCTGATCATACTTCTACAAATCTGTTTATTAGCAGTTTTGTTTGGTACCACTTATGCGTCACCTTAAATACCGATACAGGGTTTCGAATTTTTCTCCATGGTGAAATAATTGATACGCATCCAATTACTACTGGAATGTTGTTACATCCAGACACAGTTTTAGTTGGTAACAATCTTGACCCTGATTCAAATGGTCAGTGCATAGTGAACAACGAATTGCAAGGTTGGTTTGGACACTTATCACAACTGAATACCTGGAAGAAAGAACTATCAGACGACGACGTTCGAAGAATTTACGCGGGAAATTACCCAGAAGGGGATTTCGTTAGTTGGAGTGAGCTCTTGCAGACCAACGAGTATCCTGGATTTATAGAGAAGGAAAAGGTCTTGCCCTACTCATTTGAACAGTTGAAGGTTTTATTTTCAGTACAAGATGACACAAACATTTTCATATATTATTACGGATGGTCTGTTTTGCTTAACCCCGATAGGCGTTTTTAGAGCTGTTCAGGACGAGGGGTAGATCAAAAAAATTCGTCCTCACGTCATCACTTTCACGATAACGTCATTTTAATTTAACAGCTATGATAAACCCTTGTTTGACTACAGTGAAACCTCCCTTTAACGGACACTATTATTATTATTATTAATGTTTACACTGAAGGCGAGCACTCTACCACAAGGCCACCAGTCGGTCGACATGGATCGGTGGCAGATTCGGTTAGGTTGCATTCGACATAGAAGTAAGAGTTCGATGTATGTGATATAAGTTAATATTAAATGCTCAGAGATCCCTATTTTCTCACTTGAAGCGGACACCCATTGAAAATGAGCTTCTGTAACCGCGTAATACAACCGAACTGGTCAGCAGCCAGAAGCAGAAGTTCTAGTATAAGAAGTTCTAGTCTTCCTAAAGTTACGTAACAGTGCTCGACGTAATATATATGATTTTGCCAAATGAGCTCCAGCTGCTTACGCAAAAAAGGGGGAAAAAGGGGGAAAAAGGGGGAAAAAGGGGAAAAAGTAAGATAGGCCACTGAAGTAACCAAAGACTTCAAAGTGCATAAAAATTATTCAATTTGGATTAGTAATAAGGGTTCATCACTCATCGATCTGTTTCTTCTTCTTCTTTTTCTTTTTCTTTTTGAAACTTTGTTCATTCAAGCAATTCAGTTCTTTAAGTGCTGTGGCTTTTTCATTACTGTGATTTTCCTTTTGAACTCTTTCATCATCATCAACATCAATCCTTGATTTCTTTTTCTTCACAACAACAGTATTTCCCTCGACATCTTCAATTTTCCTTTTCTTCTTCTTCTTTCTCTTTATGCTATCCAAGTCCTTCTCTGCACAAGGAGGTGAAATTTCTTCTGCTGACGAAATATCTTTTTTCACATTTAGCTGCGTATGTGACCCACCATCAGTTTGATTTTCATCATCAGAACATTGCTCAATTTCATTATCTCCATTCTTCTTCTTCTTCTTTTTCTTCTTGTTCTTCTTCATATTTTCCACTGATAAATCACCCTCTTCATCGCACTGTGTTTCGTCAACCGGTTCCGCGTTCATGTCCACACTACCACACTTTGATTTCTTCAACGCCGCCATTTTTTGGGCGAAATAATCCGCCACACTTACGCCAGTGTTTACAGTGGTAAAGCCGTGTTCATTATCCACTTTATCACAAGTAACTGGGCATGATGCAGCACTGGTGTCGGATTCTTCATCTTCTGCCTAGAACACAGAAGGGAAAAAACCCTTGAAAGAAAGCTTTATAGAGTTCGGGCTATCACAATGGAATGGCATTAGTAATTTATTAACATATTAGATAACAGTTATTTATAATAATATATAGTAATATATATTTATAACTGGTTACACCATCCTGCATAAATATTACTTAATAAAGAAATAAAGAAATCTCCATAAAGCGGACATACCGATGTACGGATATCCAGTGGGCAAAATCTTCAAAAAGTCTCTGTGGAGGAGTGTTCTTTTATTGAAACAGCAGACGATATTGCTTACCATTCCTATAGAAAACACTCCTCCTCATAGGATTTTTGAAGATTTTGCCCACAGGGTGGATAGATATAGTCATATTCTCTTAGATAAAGCGGATACCTCCATAAAGTGGAAAACTTTTTTTCATCAATGCTGTCCGCTGTATACAGATTCTACTGTGTAGCAAACAAGAAAAATCATACATCACTCAATTGCGGCGTTGCTGGTGCGGACTTACTCCTGGTTCCAAATATACACGCAAGATCGTGACTGGACGCGTTCGACAAGTCCTTACTTTTAACGAATCTTTTGTACCTGAGCAAGGGGAAAGATCGATATTATAGGCATCAGAGATCTGATGTTTTACAGTTAGTTTGTCTAACAAGATGCGACCATAAAACGTTTTGGTCGAAAGTCTATTTATTTTCCTTTGAAAGAACGAGACATTGCGCAAAAATGTTCTCCTTGTTAACCAAGACAAAAATAAAAAAGTTTTGGCCGCAAACTAGTGAACATCGCATCCTGAAGTTCTCTACCAACAGAAGTTTTTAAACAATAAACGAAACAAGAACCCGTGGGCAAAATATTCAAAATGTCTATGAGGAGGAGTGTTTTCTATAAGGCAGCAAGCATATCGCCTGCTGTTGCAATAAAAAACTCCTCCACAGAGACAATTTGATGATTTTGCCCACTGGGAAAGCTTACAATATTTTTTTTTTGGAAGATTTGACACGATCTTCTAAACTTTTGATCTGATGATCCGCATTTCCTTTTATTCCTATCAAAAGAAAATTATAAAAAGACACTTATTAGAATTTTGTATTTTTTTATAAAGCAGCCCAGTTGCTAAATAAAGGAGTTATAAGAGACCTATCAAGTCTCTGTAGAAGAGTGTTTTTATTGAAACAGCAGGCGATATTAATTGCCATTCCTATTGAAAACACTCCTCCTCTAAGACCCTTTGAAGATTTTGCCAACTGGGTTCCTTGTCCCTTTTTCCACAAAATAAACTCATGTCTTACAAGTAAAAAATCTTTTTTTAGAGCTTCGTTTAGATTTATTGTGAAAAATCGCTAGTTTAAACGCACCTCAACGCACCTCGAACGCACGGAAGGAAATCATGTTTACCACAAACGGTTTAGTCCATTTTAAACCAAGACGGTGGTCCGAATGTTTTTAAATTCTAAGCAGCCAACTTTAAAATTTGAAAAGATCCTCCACCCTTAGCAACCTAAGATTAGACCCTGAATTTGAGGTTGCTAAAAAACAACAACAACGTATATTATCTAAAAAACAAAATAACTTCAATATTTTTCATACCGTCATTTAGAGAGCTCAGAAGATCATTAAAATCGTTTTGATGTGCTATCCAGTCGTCATCATGAGAAAGCTTCGAGCCAATGCCTGAAACGATGTTTATTCCAGTTCAGTTCTGGTAAATTTTATTATTATATACATAAAACAATTCAACAAAACAAAAGCTGGTTAAGAGGTCTGACTGAAGTTAAAGACACTACCGTGGCTCATTAATGACATAATTCTTTTTTTTAAAGCCGACAGTTATAACACTTGGCGACAGTTATAACTATCGAATCCTCCTGCGTTGGGTAGTTTTTCGAGTAGTTATATCAAGATGGTAACATGGTAACATCAAGATGGACGAGAATTATAAGTTAGAAGAAATCGTGTTGAGAGTTAGTGTATAGCTATAGCTACCTTTATTCACTTTAGTATATCTCCTTCAGTATATTTAATTTTTTTAAAACAATTCCTGGATACTTAAGAAAGATTTAAGAAACATTGCTAAGCTGAGATAGGGAAAAAGGTAAAAGATAAACAAAACATGTTATAACTGTCGCCGAATGTTATAACTGTCGCCGACAGAGTCTCTAACGCCCAGGGCGTTTAATTCATTTTCCGAGAACTTAGGGGCCGTTTATAAAAAACTCGGAATTTCCATTTTGAAGTATAATTTTGTTCATCTGAAATTTGTTTTGTCTTTTTGGTACCAAATCTTAAACAAACACAGGTTTTCCAAGTGCGAAAAAGGGATGCTACTATTTCAATATTATGTCCTCGTTAAATGGTATTTCTAATAAACACCCCCTTTAGTGTAGAGGCGTTTATTAGAGGGAGGCGTATATTAGAGGGAAGCGTCTAAAAGAGGGAGGTGTTGATAAAACATTTTTGATTTGCAGGGGGCGTTTGTTAGAGGGGGCGTTAATTAGAAGATTTACAATATATAATTTAAAACAATGTCAATGATAAAATCATAATATATTACATACCAGCATTACTTTTTTTCTTTCTTATTTTGACGTGACTTGTTCGTCCAGTTTCATTTTGACCCAAACCTTTACCTTCTGACCATCCCATTTTAGTCAGCATTTGATAGCCAAACTTTGATTTATCTGTATCCGCAAAAGAAGAAAAATACTGATACATCAATTAACAAAGTCGCAATATGAATGAATTGCCTCATTAAATATGAGAACATACAATCAGCGATATTACTTTTTTTCAGCACTAAAAAAAGCATATGTGATGTGCCAACATGAAATGAGGACATGTTCCTCATAATTCACTGAGATCACCTTGCATCATTTTTGTCAATAAAAGTGAGTCGGTCGGTCGGTCGGTAGAGCTGCTTTCAGTCTGTGCAGTTTTTGTGTCATTCAGTGGAAAGGTTTTCGTTCCCCGAATAAAAGTATGACTTAAAAGGGTGTGCCAACTCTTTGCATTTATATATGTTATTATTTATACTTTTATGAATTTCATTTTTTTAGATTTTATTATACCGAATCGTCAACTGAAATGTTGTTGTTTTTGGTAGATTTAGAGCAGTCTGATTTGCTTAATTTGCCCAGCAAAAACTGGCAAAACATACAAGAATTCCCACCATTAATAATTATATTATAAGAAGAAGAATATCTTATAGTACAATTATTTAAAACAGAAAATACATTTTATTTTTTCAAGATATATTTCAATGTTATTTTTTAACAGTAATTTGTTGATTTTAGGAAACCTCCCAGAGAAGTTTCTCATTTTAAAGGAGAGCAAAAGAACCTCATGTAAAAAAGCATGTTTCTCAAATCACTGAAACTAAAGTTTGTCACAAAAGTGTTTGCACTTCTCAGTGATGTCTTAATGAATTTCAACAAATTAAACCTTGATTGAAAAATATATCAGAGTGGAATATTGTGCTTCTGTAAATTTTACGAAAAAATGTAAAATAGAAGAAGAAAAATGAAGAAGAAAAAAATGATCTTTTTCTACGTACCTTTTTGGTATGCTAAAATGCTTTCCTGATTACAAATATATAAAGATATTTAAAATTACCCCGGACTTTATAAGTGATAAGGGTTCAAAAAGACATATGTAAAATCGACTAGAAACATTGATGTATCAAGAAAAAGAGTAGACTTATTGAAATTCATCAAGAGAATGCTGAAAATTTTTAAAAAACTTGTTTACAAATTTGTAAACAAACTTGTTTACTATCTATATATCTTAGTAGTTAAGTTAATAGTAGTTAAGATTGATTTTCCCAGATAAGGAAATTGAAGAAGAATGTGCCCTACTGAACTGAGTAGCTACAAACTTGGCAAAAACTGTTGAGACAAATTCAAAAATTCTTAAGAAGATCGAGTGTGCAGTTCCCTTCACCCCTATGCAATGTTGTAAGTGTCTGTTGGTTGGACGTCACAAAGTTCGCCGCACGTCAGCCGCGTCTTCCAGCAACAACATTGTATCAGGGAGAGGGGTTTCGTTTGCTAATTGTTTCGCAGTAACAGGAATGTCCCAACTAGTTCTGTCAAGGCAGAATTGTAAGCTGTAAATATTGCATTCTCCGATTCACTATGACGAAATTCAATAGAAACAGTGTCATAAATTATTTGTGGGTGAAACTTTGTTCGAGAATATTAAGGAGTATCGATAACTTCAGTTGCCACATTTTGTTTTTTCAATTGGAGGACCAAATATACCGTCAATGTCCCTAATTCCGCCGAACAGCCTCCTTAATTCCGAACGCAAAAAAATAGTCTGTTAAACACAAACCACATCAACAATAATAGCATACTGCGGTGGAAATCAAACTAAATCCAATGGATGTATTTATTACTCTGTTTATTACTTGCGTTCGGAATAATAGGAAGGCTGTTCGGAATATTCTATACGATGAAAGTTTAGATATTTAAAAGAATCTGTTTTTCCCCTATGAAACTCCTTTATTTTTCACCTCCGTTTATTTCAAAATCAACGATGGAGAGCGATAAAAAGAGATAAATATAATATTTTTTATAACACTAAAAACACAAGATGATTTTCATATAGAAGTTAAAAACGTCTGAACAAAAATTAATGAAATCAGAAATACCGTTTGCCCATCTAGTGTTTCTAGGATCATCGCTCCATTTCTGTCGAATTCTTGGCTCTGCGAGCATCTTTAATGTTTCTTTTGGTATTCTACGATCTCGTGGTGTTTATATGGAAGCCATTTTAAAAGACCAGCTTTGTTTTCCAATAGGTTTTAAATACAGACTCTACCCAGTTTGCTGGTCTTTGAAATTCTCCCATGACCCGCTGTAAGAGCCTGTATGGCAAAAGCTAGACGTGGTCTGTTATTTATGTTCAAAAACGTAAATGGCGGTGTGGTGAACATACAAAAATACAACGATCTGCCAATAGAAATACAACTTAACCATGCCAAAGTAAGTAAATGTTATCTTGTTTCTGGTTTTATCCCAATCAAATCATATTTAGATACTCGTTTTTATTTCTTAAAGGGATAACTGCGTCCAAAATGACTTTGAAAGATGATATAACTAGATATCAAAAAAGTTGTTCCGAATTTTTTTTTTAAATTACGCTAGCGTGCTAGCTACAGTTTTTGAAAATTCTATCTTCTTGGGCAGTAAAATTCCCTTCAACCCAGCCAAGGAATCCCTCTAACTCTTCAAGTTCTTATGCCTCTGACTTGAAACTAGGTATATAGTTGCTTCTCAGGTAAAACAGAATTTAATGGTTCAATTGTTAAAGTAACAATTTCATTGGTGATGTATATTTTAGTATGATAACGTATAATGTAGTATTGACCTTAACTCCCTATTTGACTTTTTTCCAATTTGTTGGCTTCACACTTCACACATTAAACAATTCATACATTAAACCACAACCTCAAAATATATTGTGTTAGCGTCCTTATGGCCATTAGACATTCATTTTGTCAGACATAACAAAATGAATGGTCAGTTATCTAATATCCAGTTCACGCAGTCTTTGGTGTGCATGAAGCAAAGTGTATAATTTTGTGCTCCATACATTCAGAAACATACCCTTCGTTCCCATTGGAACCTTATATGGAATGAAAGCTAGACTTGTGTGCAAACTCTGTTAATCTCATTCGCATAGCTTCTTTCAAATTTTTGACAGACGATACGCGATTTGTTGCGGTAAACTATACGTTTTGTTAATTATTTATGTATACATTGATTGATTTTTTATAAACTTGCCGACTCACCAACTTTACTTTTCAACTTCAAAACAAGTCGGTTGGAGGACACTAAGACAACATATTTTTTTATGATGGCCTGACAAATATACTTGACATGGCGATACCCTGAAAAATCCTTGGCTTCAGCTTTTCTTCTCATCTAAATTTAGTTGTTCTGCCGGTCGGTGTCAAAAATGGTCATTTTTTTTCTTTCAGTCTCAACAGAGGTCTAATTTAAGGTCTAGTTTAAGGTCAAATTTTTATGAGTTTTTATCAGCGGTTGGTTAAGGTTGTGATCCGCATGTGTTTTGATTGGCGGTGCCAAATGACGACTTTTAGCAATAGAACTTTCATGATTGTGTGTAAAGATAAAATGTGAAATCCGACAACGTTAAATGTGTTGAATGTAGTATATTTCATCGAATCACATAATGAAAATTTGTATTATTTTTTTTTAATTACAGCAGTCGGTTGGATGACACAAATGAAGAATATTTCAGGAACCGCAATTTGATCGTTTTTATTTCTTTGTTTTTCTTTTAGGTATTTTTGTGATTACTGTGATACATATCTCACACATGATTCTGTAAGTAACTTCATTCTTTATTCCTATCCTCTACAGCGAGTGGAATTTAATGATAATGTTTTGATATGATACTTTGTTTTAGCCATCTGTGAGGAAAACACACAACAATGGCCGTAAGCATAAAGACAATGTGAAATTCTATTATTCGAAATGGATGGAAGATCAAGCACAAGCTCTCATTGATCAAACCAGTAAGGAATTCTTAAAGAATCTCTGGCTAGTGTTTCATGATACAACTATATGCATTGAGATTGTAATGCAAAAAAAAACAATAAAAAATAAACCAAGTTGTGTTAAATTTACTTTCAGTTAAAGCTGCAGAAAAATCAGCAGGGAAAGGTGGTCCGATGATGCCCAACCTGCCACCTGGAATGCTCCCGCCACCAGGGATGATGCCTCCGCCAGGCATGATGGCACCACCAGGAATGTTACCCCCTATGGGAATGTTTCCACCAGGTATTTATTTGGTTTTCTGTCATTTTGTCATTGAAAATCCATAACAACAGGAAACATCAACTATTTTGCTTTTTAACTTTATTTACATATTTACAGGCATGATGCCACCTGGGATGCCACCAATGCCAAGAGCGAATTTGTCTGCAGGTGGACCAAATCCAAACAAACGACCTGGTGGACCAATGGGCGGTCCGCCGCCTCAACGACCAACAGGTCCTGGCGGTCCACCACGAGGACCTCCGCCTATGATGAATCGAAATGGACCGCCAATGGGACAACGACCACTGATGGGTATGAATTCGAGACCTCCAAATAACATGCCACCAAGACCACCTAGTTTTCGGAATTAACAATTGCATTGAACAGACTCACAGACTGAAATGACTGCATTTTTCGAATCTAACTGCATTCCACGCCATACGAGTATGACTAGTCCGACAGAATTTCGGTGATAAAAAAACAATTGTTTGGTGGAGATGTTTATCATTGTTGTATGATGGAGAATATAAACCGATTCGGATTTTTAGATTATTCTTATGTAAAAAGATAACCATATTAGTTACGATTTTTGTTTGTTGAACTTTCGCCCTTGATCAATTTTGCACAATAATGACGTCAGCACTTAACTGCAAGTAAGTAATTTATATGTCGTAAAATAGAATCCGCGTTAATTTCATCTACCTTAATTTTCTTCAACGTTGATTTAATATGAGCAAATATCATAAGGTGTTAATTCTATATTCGTACTTTCGCAATGTTTTTTTAAATAAAAAAGCGTTTTACAGAAAAAAATCAAAAAGTGTCAAAAACGTTCACAGAATATCCAGGATTGTGTTACGTTAATACTTATATATTCAAAAAACTACTTGTTGCGTTAAAAAACTAAATATTCTTGTGTTTTGGGGTTTTATTTTATAAATTTATAATTTTATTTTTTGTTATATTATAACAAAATTCACCAATGCCACAAATTCGCTTTAATTTCATACATTTTGAAATCTATTTGTTGTAACCGCGTTAATTTCAAAAAACTAAAGGTAAAGTTCGTCAACCGCGTTAATTTTGCGTTCCTTCTGTTAGTGAATTACTTTTGTTCTTCCATTGGGATACTTTAAAGCTAAGGCGCCACTAGAGCTTTTTTTCATGCGCATACAATGCAACATTGCTGCATTGCATGCGCATGAAAAATGTTGCACGTGTCCCATATCACTTTTTATTTTTCCGTGGGACAAAAATTACGCAATGGAGCAAAAATTTTGTCCCCGGAGCAATGGAGCAAAATAGATCTGTATCTATTTTGCTCCATTGCGCCCGGGACAAAATTCGACAATATTTTTGTTGTGGGACATTTTTTCATAGTGGCCCATGCTTTAGATAATGTTGCGGGACAAAAATTTTATTGTGACGTCATTTTACATTCGATTTGAAATTCGATCGAATGCTCTTGAAGTTCCATTGCAGTTAAGAGAGTAAACAAATCACTTTCTTGTTAAGAAGACAGGCTTGCGCAAAGAAAAGATGTCTGAAAAGAAGCGACTCAACGACAAAGAAAAAATTACATTAATTGAATTTTATAAAAACAATTCTGCTTTGTGGGACAGTGATAACCTTTATCACAAAAATGATAAAGCAAAAGAGCCCATAAAGTTGAAGTTACAAGAACTTTTCAACCACACGTACACCGTTGAAGCTTTAGAAAAAGCATTTCATTCATTACGATCTTCTATGCTGAGAGAAGTTAAGAGAAATGAGGGATCTGATGTACCGTCTTCAAAATGGAAGTTCTACTCGCACATGGAATTCATCAAAGGTGAATTAACTAAAGAGAAAAAGAAAAGCCCCGAGTTTTCCTTCGAGGACATTGAAGATATCATTGATTATTACCGCGAGAACCCCTCTCTGTGGAATTTCAATTCTCAAGATTATAGAGATCGTACTTTACGAGAGGCTCTGATGGAGAAACTAGGTGAGCATTTTTCCGGAAAATTTACCGTTCCTGAGCTGAAGACATGCTGGCATGATATCCTCACCAAATACAAAAGAGAAAAACAACGAGAAGAAGGTTCAAGAGCTTCCGGATCAGGAACATCAGAGCTGTATTTTTCAACTTGGGAACATTACAATCAAATGGAATTCACAGATATTACAGCTGGAATGGATGAAGCAACCAGCACGCTAGGAGAAGAAGTCTCAAATCAGCCACCCCAAAAGAAAAAAAAAGAACCAAAGGTTTCAGAGGAACAAAAAGCTAAAACAGAATTGTGGAAAACCCTTGCCACATCGATTGCTCAAAAAAGTACAAGCAATGAAATTCCAAGCCAAGATTCGTCAAACCAGATGACACCTCTTGAAAAGCGAGCCCACTTATTTGGTAAAATGGTAGCTGATAGTTTGATGCAGTGTGATCAAAAAGATTGGCCACTTTTAAAGAAAAAGGTTATGGACCTTTTTTATGATTATGAAGTGCATAAGCAGGAATCAGCATTTTCGCATGCTGCTTCTTTTGGTTATCAATTGGGAGCTCGTCAACAAGCACCAAGTAGTAACACATACACTGGCATGTTGCAAAGCCCATCTTCAACAGTATACACAAGCCAACAATTTTCACCTTCAAGTTCGAACTATTCAAACGAATATTGAGTGTTCATACTATATTACCGTAAAAGGACTTTACAATGTTCTGAAAAAGACAAAAGACAAAAGACGTTGTCAGATAAGTTCAGAAAAGTTGCCTTAACATGTTTATCAAATACATTTTTCTTCAGACCATAGCTCCAAGTTAATATGCTGACTTCGAACAAGTGAATTAAGAACTGAAAAACCGAAAAGATCACCAACCTATTTTGAGTCAGCATAGAATCATTTAGCAATGTCCATCATCAACGAAAATTTGCGCGAATAATATAAAATTGCAAATTGTCCACTATTTCTTCCCTTAAATGTCCTTTGTATTTTGTAAATCATTTTCCTGTTCAAATGTCAACTCGTGCGCTGCGCCATTGCCATGTAACTGCCCCTTCCATATTGAAATACTCAGTAAATTCCTCTCGAATAGCCTTCGCTTGATTGCTTGATCGATTGCCAAAAATATCATTTGCAATTGGAAACCAGGTGTCACTTGTAGTATCGCTCCTCCAAGCTCCTTCTGTGATTTCTCCTCTATCACTTTCTTGATCAACAAGACCTGGAGGCAAATCAACTTTTCCTACGGAGCTGTTACTCCTTTGCCAGTTATGTAAAGCAATAGCTGCCATTGTTATATTGGTCACCTTTTCTGGTTCGAGTGCTATTGGACGTCGAAATACACGCCATCTGTTGGCCAGTATACCAAAACCATTTTCAGATATCCTTCGCATTCTTGACAGGCGATAGTTGAAAATGCGTTTTTCTAAAGTTAAACCTTTTTGTGGATATGGTTTCATCAAATATCTTTTAAGCGGAAATGCATCGTCACCAGTTATAACAAACGGAACATCATTAGCACGTCCTGGAAGGTTTTGTGGAAATGGCATGTTCAGTGTTCCATTTTCCAAGGCTTTCTTTAGCTTACACTGGTCCCATATTCCTCCATCTGAGTTCCTGCCGTTTACACCTGCTTCAGCATACAAAAATTCATATTCTGGGCCAACTAAAGCCATTAAAACAACGCTGTCGCTCCCTTTATAATTTCTATGACGTGAACCCGAATTATGAGGTTGTTGAATTACGATGTGTTTTCCGTCAAGTGCACCGCATCCATTTGGAAAATTCCAACGCTCGTTAAACTTATGAGATATTTCAATCCACTGAGTCTCAGTTTTTGGTGTCTTTAGGTACTTGAGGCCAAGTTTTTTGATAATGATATCGCATACTTCTGCAACTGCCTCTGATATCCGTTTTCGTGATATTCTGAATTGAAATTCCAGCGATCGAAACGTTTCACCCGTGGCTAGGTATCTCAATGTAAGACAAATTAACTCCGGAGGAGATACAGATTTTCTCATAAGAGTGTCCTCCTTTTGTAGATCTTCCGAAAGAAGGTCGACTAAAAACATAAACTGCGTGTTGTTCATACGGATAAAATCTCTGCATTTCTTTGGATCGTATCTTACTTCTTGAAAAATTGTGTGATATAATCCAAGGTCTTCTCGTTTTAACAGCCATGGCTTAACCCAACATTGTCTCTCTGTTGACTTTTTTACATTTTCATCTTCCTCTAAAAGAAGCAGAGCTAACACCATTTCTTCGTACGCGGCCATCTTCTCATTCAAAACCACGTTCGATTCTATCTATATATCGAATTTTCTTTGCAACAATTTACTACCGGCGTCACTAACAAGAGTTTCATGCGCATGCTATGGGACATGTTGCATTGCATGCGCATGAAAAAAAGCTCTAGTGGCGCCTTAGCTTAAATGTTGTACTTGTTTTTTTTCGCAATGCGTTATGGCAGTTGTAGTAGGGCACTTGAACAACAAGAATTCTGTTTCCAAGGCGACAAAAGCTCCCGTCTGCATTGGCGTTGTCTGGTGTTTTCGCTTGAGCAAAATACAGGACGGGAATAAGATGCAAACAAATACACTTGTATACATAAGAACAATTTTATAATAACACGAGGCTCAAATATGACTAAAAATAAGAACAAGCTAAGAACAACCTGAATTCTGAAACTGGAGCAATTCAGGCTCGAGTATAAAGCAACAAGAACAATAAAGGTGTGTTGCTTCTAAATCTTATGTCATAATACCGATATTTCATACGACGTACAGTATGATCCTGCATATTTGATACCTGCTGCGAACATAACTTTATCATATATATATTGTTTATCATCCCACAATTTTTCTGCACTGCTTTTGAGATACGAGCGAAGAAAGCATGTAAACATTCCACTGTGAAAAAAATAATTCATTACTTTTTCTTTCTAAATAATCTTGATACATTTTTGAATTTTCTTTTCTTGCTGATAATTATTTGGAATAGTAAACATTCTATTTGCTCATGAAGTACTGTTACGAAAACGCAAAAACTACGAGTGAGGGAGAATTTTCAACTTTTCAATTTTTGGATTGTTTCTTCATTTCGTTCGAAAATACAAACTTTAATCCAATCAAAACACAGAAGCCGACGACGGGAAAAACTCAATTCTCTCGTCCTTATGAACTTATATCGGTATCAAAATCGACGACTAGATCTCGCAATCGACGGATTGATCTATAATTAGCGTCTCCCTCGAATTAGCACGGCCCTCGACTAAGCGCCGCATAAAGTGAAATGAAAATTCGTTATAAGCGCCGCTCTCGAATTAGCGCTCCATATAATGCAAACTGCGGACGTTTTGGGCGTTGAGGCGTTGAATCTTTTTGGTCTCGATTTTCTTGGTTTGGTCGATTTTCTGAGGAATGTAATCTTCTCCTTGTCAGAGGCGGATCCAGTTACATGCTAGGTT
This sequence comes from Turritopsis rubra, assembly GCA_039566895.2. Classification (NCBI taxonomy): domain Eukaryota; kingdom Metazoa; phylum Cnidaria; class Hydrozoa; order Anthoathecata; family Oceaniidae; genus Turritopsis; species Turritopsis rubra. Next base: position 6,745,523 of record CM077622.1, read on the forward strand.
TGGATAGAGAAAAACGAAGAAGAAGAAAAACACGAACGGTTCTAATGGATTTTTTTGTTTATGTAGAAATCCAATAAATACTGAGATTTTAAACCTACTTGAGAGAGACTTTAACACGGTTTCAAATTTCAGTACTATTAATATATGCATACAGTAATAGGAAAACATTCGCAAGTAGGTAATGCGTGCTCAAATTTAGTGAATTAGGTATATCCAGATAATATTGGAATTAATCTTTAAAGATCGGTAATATTTGGAAATTTTGTAAGAATGTATTTTAGCGGGTGTGAAATGTTTTTTTGATGTAAATAATACCTTAAAAGACATGAATTTTTGCAGCCAAAAAATGTGACAGAACATTTTGCAATGGAAGCTCCTAAAAATTCGAAAACTCGGGAACAAGCTGAATCGAAATATTAGTTTGTGCTGTGTTTTCGAGTTGAGGCAGAAAACCTACACTTTTATGACTTGCTAATGACGAGAAATACTAACATGCCATGCAATGAATCGCACAGCTATTCTTTTTCCTCCCCAGGCCTGATGATACAATATTTTCGTGAAACACATTATTTTCGTTAATTGGAACCCTGTGTACAGTAATAAAATTTTAAACTGTCGCAAAATTTTCTATCACATTTATTTGACCCCCTCAAAAAACAGGTTTTAAGTGAGTGTTGGCCTGGGGATTTTTTTTGGATTTAGTGCGTACTTAGTCCCGAGCCCCTCGGGATGTTTCGTTGATTTTTTAAAAAAGGAAAAAGCTGTATATAAAAAAATAACAGGATTGGTTTCCACGTGCCATCATGTCTTTTAAAGAACTGTAAATATGTCCCACCACCAACCTCATACCCAGGGTTTCTTGCCTTTTTTTACGGAAACGAAATATCTAAAAGTTAAAAGAATTATTTGCGGATATAGATGATAATGTTAACCAAAGGGTCTGAACAATTAAAGATAGAAGACATTTATTGCTATATAATAGCAAAGGGAAGAATTTGATAGCCTGATCGAAGATTTACTCATTGTGGAAAGAGTAGCATATTAAATAAACAAAGTTTGGATTTTAATTAATTACTTTTGAGTGTGTTTACATGAGAACTGGTTTGAGATCTCAGTATGGGTAGAAATTAAAAGTTCGTTCAGAAAAACTCTGAAACATTTTGCAAGAACACACAACACAGAAGAAACAGGGAGTGGTTGTCGCTATTGTTATTTACCACATAAATATAGACGGGTAAAGCTTCCTGAATTAGTTTGAAATACTTTCATGAAAATCGATCAGGGTGGAAACCATTAAGCAGCTAAATGGGAATGAAAATTTAAGACATGTTGAAAAATTAACGTATATATATTTGAAAAGTGTTTTTAAGAGAAAATGCTCTGCCAAGTAGTTGAAGTTTTCACCCTAACTAACTAATGAGATTCAATGCTGAAGCAATAGAGTTTTTAAAAGAACGTTATTAGAATCCATAACATAATTGTATCGAGTCACGTGAACGGATTGATAAAACAGAAAAAGTGTTGAATTCAGAATATATACCAGATGTTATTCGATTGCAAGTTAACAGAAATATGGAAAGGATAATTGCGACATTGGAAAGTTCTTGGGATGGGCAACGAAATTTGAGCAAGAGAAAATGTATATATTTAATGTTTATATGTAATAATTATATTTATATATATATTTTTTAAAACATCAAGATCATGAAACAAGTGACAAAGCCAATTATTCAGCACACTCTTCTTGCGAGCAGAGTAACAAACGCTTATGCACATTTTGCAATAGAAATCGCATTATTGAACAGTGCAAAATCATCACATAGATGGATATTAGTAAGGTAATGCAACAATTTTAGCGAAGTTGAACTGAAAGATGACGATGAAGAAGAGGAAAATCAATTCTTCCCAAAGAAAAGAAAAAATTGAACGCAGCGGAGAGAAATTTATTGGTTAATTGTCTTTTTTGTGGCTTTATGATCTATTTTTTTATATTTATGATCTATTTTTGTTCGGTTAAAGCCTTTTAAATCTTTCGAGGAATGTTAAGAGCTATATTGCACACTTACCTTAGTAAAGCATGTGCATACAATACAGCCCGAAAGAAAGTTTGTGCGTCTGCGAAGGAATGAATTTGTACATGAAAACACAAACGATTTCCATGTAAAATTTTATATGTCACTTGAAGTCAATGTTGAAGTGAATGAAGTGAATGTTGTTTTCAATGCGAGTTTTTTGAAATCCCGCGTTAGATAAATAAAAAAATGGCGACTCTTTGCAAAAGATAATTATCTTACGCGGAAATGTAAGGTTTCTTTCAGGCTATACTTTAGCTGTTTTTTGCAAGAGAAACGAGGGTTTTTACACAAACTATCCTAGCCAGCAGCGTCGTAATAAAATTCTATCTGTCAATCCTAGCCTCTTTTCCACCCAAGCTTAACTACTTTCCTTATTAAATTTCAACACAGACAGGGGCGAGATTTTTTATACCGCTTCGGCTTTCTAGTATTCCATTTCAGCCTGTTGTTTCAGCAGATGTCTTACCTCAAGACCGTTCTTTCACAGTTTTAGTAATTGGAGTATTTTAAGCCAATCATATGATTGTTATTGTAAAGATCTTGCTATGATCTCTCAGAGCCAGTACGAAGAAAAGAGACGTTTTCTTATTAATGTTAGTTGTGGGGGCCCATATTTGTAGTTAATATAATGTTAACCCGTAAATTAATCCAGAAATATTATCATAATGAACGGTATGAAAGTTTGATTTCGTACCGTGTTAATATTGGCGATTTCAAAAAGAACAGAGTGGATCTCCTTCTGTTTTTCATAGATTTAGCTGAAGAATTGGACCAGTTAGTGGTTTTCAAAAATGCGGACACTTTGAATGCCCTTAAGCAACTTTCATTTCACAAATATTCAATTATATGATGCACGTATTGAAACTACCAAATTTGCTAATATCACTCACTCTTATATATTGCCATTGGGAAATAGCATGGTGAACTTCTGTTACCGAGATAAGAACTTAGATCTGACGCTTCAAGAAGCTATAAGGATTGAACGTTGGTTAACGACAGATAAACCTATTTACGTATTAAGAGATCAAAACAAGATCGTTCGAGTTTGGTGTTTTCAAAATCGCAAATGCCTTGAGAAGGGTCGCAAAGTAGTATCATTAGCCGAAAAGAGCCGGAAGAATAATTTAACAGACGCTAATACTCTTCTGCCTAATCACATTTGGGATGTTTTTGATGACGATGACGCAACGTTCGATGTAATTTCAGAGAAAATAAATCATGAACTATTAAAAGTTTACAGTTTCAATGGTAATACAGAGGATGAACCTTCTTATCAGCTCAGGTACTGTAATAGCGATACATTGCATCCTCATCAAAAAATTAATTTCCTATTCTTTGTTCGGAAGTGGTACGAGATGGAATGAATGAGGTTTGAAGTAGTGGCCCCTCTAATAGCGGCCACTTCTAGGGACCAAACCTCAGTGGCCGTTGTGTAGAGGTGGCCGTTGAATGGAGGTTTTGTGAAAAAAAAATTGATTTTAACTTAAAAAATTTTTTTACATTGTCACGACGAAAACTGAGGGTTTTTTAAGTTATGTGGAAAAACACAATTATCAGTTGACAAATTATATGTGTTAGTGAGAGTTTCAGCGTAAATTTCGGAAGTTCGCCAGCAACCAAAATATGTTCACCAGGGAGTAGAACTCTAGTCTACTCCCGAGCGCACAAATTTCAAGCGCTCCAATCAAATACGTCGAAAACAATAACAAAACATTACACAAACTCAACAATCACAAAACATTGCACAAATCCATTCCCAAGGAAGCAAAGCTTTATGCTCTCTAAGCGCGCGTTCAAGTGGAGACTGGCCTTAAAACGCACAGCGTCCATTGTTTTCAAAACCATAGATCGCCTGGGTGTTACGAGCGCGCGCTCAAGTGGAGACCGGCCTTAACCTATTCGACACTTAAGACTGAAAAGAATTATCATAACGTTGGACTCCTCCACCTTTTTTTGACTGACCTTGAATACGCTTATGATAACGGTCTTAAAAGTGCACAAAAAGATACATCACGATTTACCAAAACCATTCTCAACTGATTGATAGTCATAAAAATCCTGATGCAGAAACCTATGCAACAGAGTGCTGTTATCAATCCATATCTATCAGTCCATAATTAGTCATCAATTCTTTTTTCTTGAATATCTCTTGTTTGTCATTCTGTTTATTATCCAAACCTTAATAGCATATAAAAGAGGGGATTTATTTCAAGAAAATCAATTACTTTTAGTAGTTGAGAAGAACAAGATATCACGGTAAGTAAAGAAGAACCAGTTTTCTCTTTTATAAAAAGGTATATCTTCATGATAATTCATACTTTAAGAACATTGCCATTTCGTTTCTTTTCTAGATGAAGACGTTGTTTTATCTTCTATTGCTAAAGTGTGTAGCAGCATATACTTATGGGAAGTACATCATTTTTATTGATGGTTAGAGAACGTCTATACAAAGTTTTTTTCCCGATGATTTTAGCTATCTTATAAAATCGGCCTTCTTTGGGCGACATAGTTATTATTGTGGGTACGAATTAATTAAAGGAACGTAATAGTCTTGTTTGTAAATATTTCTTTGAGGATTCCTTTCGTGTTTCTTCTTTCAGCTGAACGTATTGATGACGAGCAGGCGCTGTATAAAGTACTTGAACGTGCCTTGAACAATCAGGATAGTGATTACGATGATGATGATGAGGAGGACGAAAGTGATATTGATGATACCCTTGACAGTTATCATTCAAAACAGGATCCTGGATGGGGCTTTTTTGTTCGCAAATTTCGCAAAGCTGTTCACACATTTGCTCGCAAAGTTATTGGATGATCATCAAGTGTAGTACTATAATGATCACTAGTATACTACTTGTAACTAACTGAGTGAGAAAAAAAATTTTAGTCGTGCAAATTAATCATCAACTAATCATGTAAAGTGTACATCCATTAACATTCATAAGTTTCAGTGCCAGCATTTGAGCCATCGGGCGTTACCACCCTACCATTACAAACACAACGCCTTACCAAGTGACCTATACACCTTATTTAAAGCCGGTTTTCCACTAGGCAGAATATTCCGCTTGCAGTCTAGCAGCTTTTGTTTTTTAATAAATTCCGCCAAATGCGTCCGCAGAAAAGTAGGATCAAGTTCAACTTTTTCGCAGCGGAATATTTCGAAAGCCAATCAAATGGCTCAATTGGTGATCACGTGGAGAAAAAGGATAACCGCTCCGCACTGAATATTCCGCCTAGTGGAAAACTGGCTTAAGGTACTTACCATATGAGAAATTTCATCACGGTAAAACGGGCAAATCCCGCTTTCTCTAAGAAATATTTTATATCTAAGATATAAGAAACCGGGAAACCGGGCTGAAAAATATATTATTGCGCATGCTCACTATATATGTATATGTACAAAAAAATATCACGTGACCGGTTTGAGAACACTTTACGTGATAGCGGGCTGATTTCAGTGCGGCGAAGCAGGCCAGCCCAGTTAAATAGACTCATATGATAAAGCCTTAAGACCAGACTTGATAACCATTGGGAAAATTTTGAAGACGTTCTTCTTTAGCATATTTATTAAATAAAAATTAACTAACGTTGAAAAGAAGGCTTTGTCCGCTCTAACGTATTTAATGAAAAGTTTTATTATTATAGTCAGACGTGATGTTGTTGATGATGTTTTGTTACACAGCGGAATCTCTATAAAGCGTACACCAAAGCGGACATCTCCAATGTAACACATACTTGTAGTATTGTAATGTAATGTAAATGTAGCTTTATTCCATGTAGAGCCTTCTGTACAAATGGTACAAGGATTCGTTAATTACATTGGAGTTCAGAAAGTAAATACGTATTATTACAATACTCTATTTAAGAATGGATGATGAAATTTTCTCAGCGAATAACGTATTATAGAGATTCCATTGTAGTCAGATGTGACGTACCGTGATACTGCCAAGGTTATATAGTGGAATTTCATAGTTTTTTTATGGCTGAACTTCCAGCTAGGCACCAACACCGTTGCTATAGATACATTAATTCCAGCACTTCGCTTGTATTTAACGCGATATTCGCGATACATCAGTTTTTAAAAGACAATTGTTACACCAGTATATGTCGCAATCAACAGGATATGTCGCAATCAACAGTAAATGTCGCAAATCAACAGTAAATGTCGCAAACCCAACAGCAAATGTCGCAAATTAAAAAAAATATTTTTGCTTCTTGAACGTTAAAATCAACAGTTAATGTCGCACAGAAATTCAAAATCAACAGGAAATGTCCCATATTTATTTTATCATTTCAGATTATCTGTCAAGGAATATTTTAATAAGAGAACAGTAATTAAAGTACCAGTTGATTATAAACAAAGGATAAACCACCTGCAATCTGCATGTATGCAAAATGTTTTACACAAAGCTCCACAAATTGGTCAATATGATTTTGAAAATTCTTCAACACATTGAACAAAAAAGTGATCAATTGATAGAATTCTGAATTGGAGCACGTGTCCTTATAATTAAAGGTATTGAAACAATGAAATATCTCTTGAACTATCAAGCTGGTATGAGTTAGCTTGTAGAAAATAAAAAAGCCTTCATCATTTCTGTCAAGATGAAGACTGCAGTAGCATTAGTAGTTTTTCTTGCTTGTTTGGGAAGCGTATCTGCTGGTAATGAAAGGACCATAAATGCTCTTACCGAGGAAGAATATGATATATTAGTAAGTATTATGAACAACTGTTTTGAAACACCAGTGGTTGATCGAACAGCACTGCAAAAGTCCGTGATAAGAAAATACCAGCGATGGATTAAACAAGGTAAAATTTATCAATATTGCTTTAACGCATGTTAGAAAAACCAAAGATAGTGATGTTTTTGAGAAGACTGACCGAATTGCGAATTTTTGTTTATTTTAAATAAGGTAAAGATGTGCGGATTGGGCCAAGCGGGACAACAATTTATGTGGATGGGAAACAAGTTATAAGAAAAGAAGAATTAAAAAGAACCATCGCTGCAGTGAAAAAAACATGCAAAGATTCTGGAGCACGCAAGCTGACGCAACGGTTACAGTCACGCTTTGTCGGTTGTTCTGAGAACCATGTAATCAAATCGAAAATAAACAGCAAGTCCGAGGTAAAGTTCCTTTTATACACTTCAAAAAATAACGCTTAAGTTAAACTCTTTCTCCATATTTAAAAATGGCAGAAACTTGCAGTTGGATAGATACAACAACCCTTGATGGATGGTCAAAAGATGTTAAAACAACGTTTTGTTGCAACATTGCAGACTTCGTAAGTAGCGGAGCATTAACCGATTATATTATTATATTATCTTTCAGAACACAAAAAGACATTTTGGTAACAAGCCTTTGTTTCAGCCGATAACATCCAAGGAAGTGTCTGAAAGGCACCAGATAGATCTTATTGACATGAAAAATGACGCTGTTGAATATGATGGAAATGTTTATCGGTATATTCTTACAGTTCAAGACGTTTTCAGTCGTTTTCTTTGGTTACGCCCTCTAAGAAGAAAAAAGAGTTCAATTGTGTCGCATGAATTGATGAAGATCTATCGTGAACATGGACCACCTAAAATTCTGCAATGCGACAATGGGGGAGAATTTAAAGGAAGTACAAAGAAGGTTTGTAAAGCGGTGGGTGTAAAAATTATCAACAGTCGTGCATATCATCCACAAAGTCAGGGAAAAGTCGAGCGAAGTCACCGAACATTACGAGACAAAATTCGATTCGATATACTAAGAAAGGGTGCTAATTGGGTTAAAAATTTGCCAGAATATCAGTCCATCTTGAATGATGATGTGAAGAAAGAACTAGGTGGTAGAAGTCCATTTCAGATCTATTACTCTCGAAAATCGAATTATGTTTTAAACCCAAATGCAGACAGTGACCCTGAAAAAGAAGGTGAGCTTGCAGTGATACGACAAAAGGTACAGCCAACACTGAGTAAAGAAGACGTTGCTGATATGGATATGACTCGAAAACTTCTGCAAAAGGCAGCATACGATGCTTCGAGCAAGTGTGCGAAAACAATGGTCAATGGTGCACTCAAAAGGTTTCCTCTGCCAATTTATAAACTGAATGAGAAAATTATGTTGAAATATCCCTATGGCGCAACCAAAAGGCCAAGAAAGAGATTCTCCATCAAAGGAAAAGTGATTGGTAGAAATATCCCGCTATCGAAATATCATATTGAGTATATAAATCCAAAAACAAAGATTCCTGAGAAAGATTGGTTGCTTGTGTCTGATATCACGAGCTTAACAGTTGCAAAAGAACGTAAAAGAAAAAAGTATACAAACGTTGAAGATCTATTACGAGTGGCAAGGAGAGAGAAGAGAAGGAAATCCCTCTTTCAAACTCTCAGCTTAGACGAACGACTAGAAAACGCTTTTGAACGTTCAGGGTATGGCATACTAATGAATCCATTGCCAGATGGGAATTGTCAATTTAGTGCCATTAGTGACCAATTGAACAGACTCAAACTTTCTGAAATGACAGCGAGTGAAGTGCGACAGGCTGTGGTTGATTACATGATAGAGTTCAGAGAGTCTTCATATAATGATCGCGAAAATTTCTCTGGTGTGTTTGATTCTGACCGTTACAATACTTATGATGAGTACATTGACATGATGAGACAAGATTCGACTTTCGGAGACCACTTGACCTTGCAAGCGATAAGTGAATTGTTTTATGTACGTATTCATGTTGTCTCATCAGAAGCATGTGAATATGATAGGATTATTGTGCCACGAGAAGACGTAGAAAACATTCCTACAATAACTGTTGGTTATCACCCTGAGGGTAATGGGGAGCATTATGTTAGTATTCAGCGTACTGACTTTGATTTTACGGTGGAGTGTTGTAATAAGGGAGATAGTGACAAGAACATAATTGATAACATGGATGGTGGTGAACTGGTAGATAATGAAAACGTGGAAAATTATAACGAAGTTTTAGTGACTGAGAACAAAGGAGATGGTGACAAAATCGCAGATAATGACAACATGGAAGATTATAACGAAATTTTAGAGACTGAGAATAAAGGAGATGTTGACAAAATCGCAGATAATGACAACATGGAAGATGGTAATGAAATTGTAGGGAGTTTGAACATGAAAAATGGTGACGAAATGGTAGGGAATGACAACAAGGGTGATAGTGACGAATTTGTACCGAGTGTGAACATGGAAGATGATAACTGCTACATCGCTAAAATTTATCTAGAAATGGTTAAAAACGTTATTCCGTTGAGTATGAGAATGCGCGTTAAGGAGTTAATTGAGCTAAGTGGTGGAAGGTGTAGTGAAATATCCTTGGAACTGAAGGACGTTCTATCAAACGCTGAAAACAGACCAAGAAGTTTTACAGGACGACTCGTGAGATGGGATACTGCTATGATAACATTGAAAGCGTTGAGTTATGGGTGGTTTGCGATACTATCCATCACATGGCCTAAACAATAAAGCCTTCTAAAAACTTACTTATGTTATAATATATTTTTATAGCTTTCTTTTTTTTGTTAGCAACTGTAGTAAGAAAGAAAGAAAAACAGGAAAACTATTTTCTGAGTTTATTTCAACGGTTTATAGTATTTTTGTTTTAAGGTTTTCTTTGATTCATTACACACTCGTCTTAACTAGAACAAATCGTCAGAAAGTATTTATGAAAGCTAGTTCAAGATTAAAGTAAAGTTGAGTTTGTTTGTATTATGTGTATATGTATTGTGTATGAAGAAAAACCTTTTCTATCCAACCTTTTTTTTATTTTTGCCTTTCCCTGAGTTACCAGGCTAGCATATGTTTTTGGTCATTGCGACATTTGCTGTTGGGAATTGCGACATTTACTGTTGACAGTTGCGACATTTGTTTTTGAACATTGCGACAGTTGTTATAACAATAGCTACTTTTATCATCGATAAGTGGATGTGGTAAAGTGATTTCTGTCTTTGCGACATTTACTGTTGATCATCGATTTTGGTGCGACATTTGCTGTTGCGACATTTGCTGTTGGGTTTGCGACATTTACTGTTGATTTGCGACATTTACTGGCGACGTTGCGACATTTACTGTTGATTGCGACATATCAACAGCAGACGATATTGCTTGCCATTCCTATAGAAAACACTCCTCCTCATAGACCTTATGAAGATTTTGCCCACTGGGACAGTTCATGAAATAAACCTTTCCTGAATTTCTGTTTAAACAGTGTTTTAGCCTAGCCAACAAGGAAGGCCTCGTTTTTAAGATCTTAATCGCTTTTAATTATTCTACTGGGAAATTGGAATAATTAGTGACTATTGCTTGGTAAGAACTTGTTAAGTTAGTAATACAATAAAATGCATAGAAACGAGGCGAAACTTGATAGCTAAGCATTAACACGTGTTTAAACAGAAATTTGGGAAGGTGTATTAGATCCTGTGAGATATTAGAAAAGCCTACAATGTCAAACACCCGTGTAAGTCCTATAACACGCGTGTAGTCCTATATTCCTAATTTTTCGGCAGAACCATTGTGCATAGAAAAAAATAAAAAAAGCAATGCTTGGCTGACGAAAATCAGTTTTGATTTAAATTTCATGTTGGTGAGAATTCCAAACAAAATACTTCCTTGGTTGAAACATGAAACGTTAAAGGGGCTACGACACGAATCACGTGATCTTAAGATTTATGGTGCAGCACCTTTAAGTTGAAGTATTTGAGTTTGTCAATCGTGTTTACAATCTTATAGAGACAAAATGGTCGGATAATTACTTCTCACCTTTTTTTTCTCATCCAATCTAAACTAGCCTATTAATATTGGCTCATATTGGCGTATTACAGGATCTGATAACACATTTGGCCAATCATTCGTAATTATCAACTCGTTTGTATGGTTCCCAATCTCTTTTTGATAGCAGTCATATAAAAAAACGACCAAAGTGTATAGACCATACAAAACGAGTTAGCGACAGTCTATATTTATAGGCCAAGGTAAACTTGAGAATTCTTTCTTTTTTCTTTTAACTAGGCATGATGGTTTCATGGCGTTTCCATGTGGTTTCCCAGGCCAAAATAAACGTTTCACCACAAACAATTGAGATACCACTCATACAGCAAGAACGCGACATCATGTTAAACACTCAGACGTTGTAAAGACATCCACATAACGTTGCAACAACGTCGTGTGCATTCTGGGGGAAGTTAGGGAGAGACTGTCAACATATTCTCATCATTCATGTTCTATGTAATTATACTACAAAAAAATTAAATTTGGCAATAACGGATTTTTTTTTACAGCTAGTAGACGTGATAGGAGAGGATTGGGGGAAATGGAAACTAGGTGGCGTATTAATATGGCCATTAATAGCCAGGTTAATTCAGTGGAACCTTTATGTTTTCTCGACTGAACACAGGCTTTGTTGATAATAACATAAATAGATTTGGATTCATGTAGGAGATCAACAAAATCGGCATGATTTGCACTCCGTCGAAGTGTCTCCCGGTTTCCAAAAGAACACGTCTTTTTCTATATGTACATCAGAACTGAAACATTAATAGTTGTTTGTCGTCAGGAAAATAAAAAAATTTACACTTTACGAAAGGAAACCCCGAAGCTTTCGTCAAAACTATAGGTGCGTGACAACGTACCGTAAATTCTCTATTAAAGGTCCTGAGTCTTATCATTTTTCGGATTTTAGAGAGTGCGTTAATGGAAGAGGAGGACGTTTAAGAGAATAATGGCGTTTATTAGAGGAAATACGGTGTTGCAATTCTAATTCGACGATCGTTCGCTCTTGGGGTTGTCCATAAATTATATATGGTCCCACGAGACGTTTATTGGCGGTTCAGTTTATGTTTGGGAACATTTGTGGTAGAATTCCAGAAAACACAAAGTAACTAAAAAAATGCTTCTTTATCTCTAGATTGACCAGTCCAGCAAGTATTTACTAAAGTGAACTTTTGTGCTCGGTCGTATTACCAAAAAGTAACAAATGTTCTTCAGGAAGGATAGGTTTGGAAAAATAAAAAACCTCAATGAAGAATCAAAGATCAAAGCAATTGAAACGTTAAACGTTAAAAGAATGTGCTAAATAAACATTGATGATAATCGCTAATACACGCCCAGTGTGAACCAACCTTAACTCAACTAAATATAAAATACAGCATTATGTTAGGAGCATATAGTAGCCTAAGAATCAACCTTGTTTGTTTCCTCTGGAGCTTAGTCCGCTGACATCAAGCTTCAGTTTACACGTTATGTTATGACAAACAACATGGTGAATACAAGCAGGGAAACCTCTATAGAAATCACCCCATAATTCCTCTCTTAGACGCCCTGGGGGTGGCGCTGATTAATGAGGACGTTAACATGAGAAACTAGTGATATTGACGCTCGAAACTACATTGTCATTTTTGTTGTCGTAAGGTCTACAGAATTTATATAAAACAAATTCATAACACGAAGTATTTTCACAGAGAACATCACCCCAACATGATAAACCAAGGAGGTAAGTGAGGTATGAAAAGTATTATGACTGAAAAACTTAATTATACGGCAGCCGAAAAAATAATAATAGAGTCTTTGCCATGAAATCTTAGTGTTGGGTTGGTGTTGTTTTTTTATAGCTTTTATTTCGACATTATTTCATTTAAATGTGTACAACGTTCCATATACGGCAAATGACGAAATGGACGGCATTCGAAATGACACTCAATCACAGGCGTTATTTATTGGTACGACCTATCGATAGTTGGAAATGAGAATTTCACATATACTTAATCAGCACTCCACACACACGCACAGAAGGAGTAACTTGTTGCTATGTGCTCCAAACAAAACAGCAGATCATTCAGATTCGAAAACACTATCGTTCGGCCATTGATTTAGGGATGAAGGTTTCTAAATCATACGGAAGAAAAAAAGTACACTATTAACCCTTATTTTATCGACCCTAAATAGCCGGCGTTAGATGTTCGTCTGTGAAAATTTAACCTAATTTGGGCCCAGTTTCCATATCATATCATCACCATAGGTGTCTCATTGGAGAATATTTTCTTAATGTGTTAGTATTATTCAAAGTAGTTCAACGTAGTTCGACTATTCAACGATAAAAGAAAAAACTGAAATTATTTTTATTTGTACTTTTCATCAAGAGAGTATCAAATCTATGATAAAAAGGCCTGGTACCAATTTAGAGGGGTAAAGGGTTGCTAAAACCAGAGTGGTTGGGTGGGTGGGAGAACCGTAAAGCGGTAAAAGGTGTATAAAGGCCGGCGTGTGATAAGGGCCATCAAGGTAGTATAATGGAAGAGATGATAGTTGGGACTAGCAAACAGTCTCTGTGGAGGAGTGCTTTTTTTATTGAAACAGCAGGCAATATTGCTTGTCATATAGAAAACACACTCCTCTATAAAGACTTTTTGAAGAGTTTGCCCACTGGGATGTATCATTACAAAAAACGTCGGAAAAGAGATGTAGCGTTGCGAAAACCACTGGTTTTATTTTTCATTCACAAGAGGCGGAATCCTTACCGTGTTCTTACTTCAAATCAATAGGCGTAATCACAGCTTTGTTTTTCCTTGTGGTGTGGCCGCATTCACACTAAACGATGAAAACGTGGCGTTGACAGGTTCGCGAGACTCTCTTTTGAGCCTCTCCAATTCTTCTTTCTGCTTTTTGACCAATGAACTTTGACTATCAAAGGTTTTTGTATCTTCCTGTTAAAAAGAAAATAGCTTCTGAATACAAAACTTGGAAAGACACAACTTTTGGAGTACTAGATAACAAGGAGAGAGTTTAAAAGACCCTTTCCACTCTAGAAAATCGTCCGAAGTGCGAAGGATAAAAGATTTCCCCATAAGCATGCCTTTTAATAGTGGATATTACTTACGATGAAAAATTCCTATAGTGGAAACGAGCCTTTAGATATTATATATAATCGTAAGTTGAAGTTGGTAACTACGGAAAACGAATGTCAGCTTACCTTTGTCATACTGTTGCTAGGTGATGAAGATGATTCCGAGTCATATCCATGATGCCCCTGCATGAATGGATGAAAATAAAGTGAATGAGTGAATTAGGAAGTTTATACTGGCTACCTTGCATAAGCATCACGTGCCTCGATCACGTGTCACGATCAATTGCATTACAAAAAAACATCGACAGAAAATTTAGGTTGGGTTTCTTAAAAACTTTCTGACGTGACGTGACGTGACGTACGTGCAATCGCGCCTCAACACCGGGGAGTAGACAAATGAGAAGTAGACAAGTAGCGTGTATTTGTTTAAATTTGTGCCCCATCTGCAACGATTATATTATACGCGTTGCGTATTTGTATAAAAGGACATTCCACACGCCACAATCGGGTGTTTGATTAACCGCGACTTCCCTTTACATATTTCAGGCGAAATGCGAAAAAAGTTACTTAGTTACTTTCATAAACAAATTGGGGTAAAATTGTAACGTTGAATCGCAGCAGATGTAAATAGCCGTAAATAGTCAGGATGCTCTTATTATACCGAACAGCACATCACAATGTCGTAACAAAATCGTCAAGAATTTGTTGTGAAGTCAGTTGTACGGTAACGCAAAGATTTCTACCACCAGTGTCGCAAGATATCAAAAAATGTCGTGCGATGAAGAATATTTTTAAAAGTCAGTGTGACTTCCGATACACCTTTAAAAAAAAGAAAAGGTGTCCGCTATACAGTATAACCTCTCCATAGCGGACATCCAATATAGCGGACACTATTTTTTGGTCTCGATGTTGTCCGCCATGGAGAGGTTTGGCTGTATAGGCCTGTACTATCAATTTCTTCCAACTCTCAAACCAATGCATCTTCAAGTTTCTCTGCAAAGTTTTGAAGACTGTACTACTACGGGATTAGTAGTAAGTAAGTATGTAACGGGAGGTTTAAACGTCCTTGGGGCATATCCAGTTATCTCAATGGATCTTCATCCCCCCTTAGTAAACTTACCGCTATAGAAACGTTAAGCATTGCTCTAACTTGCGCGCTGGCCAGCATACACTGCTTTCAAAGCGCATCGAAGTGGAGTATCGATTCCAGTTTCCGCAGTAGGGATTGAACCCCAACCGCACTGGTGAAAACCGAAGATGCTTCCACTACACCATCGCCGCAATTAGTAGTCAATCAAGTTCAACAGATACGGTAGGTAGACCAATTAAAATAAAGACAAAATCGCAGGTTAAACCAATCAAAATAAAGACAAAATCGCAGGTTAAACCAATCAAATTAAAGACAAAATCGCAGGTTAAACCAATCAAATTAAAGACAAAATCGCAGGTTAAACCAATCAAGATAAATACAAAATCGCAGGTTAAACCAATCAAATTAAAGACAATCACAGGTTAAGCCAATCAAAATCACTTACACGAGCTAACTCTTGTTGCTCTTCGCGTTTTTGAACTCGTCTTACTAACGCCCTCTGAAATTCAGTCAATGTTTTATGGCGCTAAAATAAGGAATATATCAAGTTGGACTAGTGATATTGACGCTCGAGCCCAGCATAGGCAGTCTAAGAAGGAAAAACCTTGTTGAACTCAGCGATGGATTATCAGAAATAGAATCTTTTTTCCTACCAACCTACTACGCACAAGACATTAAGGTTTGTCGAACAAGATGCGATCATATCACTAGTTTACGGTCAAAACTTTGTTATTTCTGTCTGGGAAAAACGAGAACATTGTTGGGTATTGCCTTGTTCTTCCAAATGAAAATAAGGGACTTTCAACTAAAATCTTTTAAGATTGCGTCTGGTTAGAAAATGACAATCTTTCATTTATTATGCAGAACTATTCGCAAAGTAGACACCCAGTGGTCAGTGGGCTCCTCTGTGGAGGAGTGTCTTTTTATTGAAACAGCAGCCGTTTGCTTGCCATTCCTATAGAAAACACTCTTTCTCATAGACGTTTTGAAGATTTTGCCCACTGGACATGGCCATGAAATACATAACCGAGAAAAAAATCAAGAAAAAAAGGTAAATATTTTCAAAAAGAAACAGAGAAATTACTGCGTACGTTTTTGGCGCCATTTTGAACTTGCAGCTCTTCAAACAATTGGATGCCGTCGTCATTTCCAAGCAAGTCAATCATGTCCTCCTTTTTGATCTTGAACAAATCAAGCGCTGTTTTCCCTTTCAAAATATCCACCGACCTTTAAAACGAAAAAAGAACCAGATGAAATTAGAGAGTGGCCCTCCTTGCAAGCTTAATTCAAGGTTTCTATTCACGTGTTAAAAAATGCAGAAATGTATACAAGTCTTGTTAGACGGTAAACTATTAGATAAATTATAGGTCAAAATAGAAATTTTCTTCATTGACGTCAATTGATTAATTTTTGAGAAATTTAGGTAAGATACACGATAAACTATTCCAAAAACTAATCTATTTTAAGTAAGTTTTGAGCATAGTTTATCCAATAGTTTACCATTTAATAGGACCTTACGACAGAAAACCAAGGATATGAAATTATGATTATGACATATGATTCATAGTACTTCTGAATGGAAAGAGCACCGCTTTCGACTTGGCATTGTTGATGAATAATAAACACAAACGGTCCAGGGGCGTAGCGTGAGAAATTAATGACTGACAGAATTGATAGGGTGCCATTGATACGAGTGCGCCCTCGCTTCTGTTAAGACCACCTACGCCTTCCCCTCAAATTTTGACCAATCAAAAGTGAACGTGGGTGACTAACCTTTGACTGAATCCAAGTTTAAGAAGCCACCTGCTGACGTCATCGGCCGTTGAGCTTTTATAGAGAGGGATAAAGACGTCGACTAGAAATGAAAATCAATAAAATTGAACAAAAGATCAGAGTTGACAGGAATAATTCATCGTCACACTAGGCCGGTCGTTACTAGATATCTTATTTGCCCATTTTACGCTGGCCCTAAATGGCGTCAATTTTCACGACTTGGTAATAAAAGGGGCGTGTGATGATCCAAGCGTACCTGAATCTATGTCAGGAACACTCTGTTTAGCTTTTCCAACCTCGACTTGATGCAACGTCAGACGATTACGTAGTTCATGGTGCAAATCTCCGCCTGTTTGTTCTGGATGAAATCATAAAAAAACCGTCATCATTACTTCGCGATGCGAGTACCTTTAAAACTGTAAGGGAGAGCTTCATAACGAAAGGTATGAAGATACCCCTATAAAAAGATACCCCTATAAAAATGGTCGAATTAAAGAATGAGAATAAAGTCACTGATCACGACAATGAAAAATACTAGCGTGGTAAAAAGCACTATAGCGAACAGTTTCTTTCGGTCCTAATAGTATCCGCTATAGAGAGAAGCAAGCATGCAGGAAAGGAGGGTGGATTCCATCATGACGTCAACAGTACTTAATTTAGGCTACAAAAGTCTACTCCGAAGCTGATATCTCCTACATACTGCTGTCAAAATCGTTGTATCTATTTTTTAGAAGGTGTACTGTGGGTTCAATTCGGTAATTTATGGTAATTTTAAGAATTCTTACTATGAGGTCTAGGGTCCCACTTAAAAGGTCCTAGGTCGTGGGTCCACGGTGTAAATAGTATTGGGTCTCACCTTCCCGGTATGCTATACAGAGCTTAGACTTTAGTAAAACTGAACACTTTTACCCAAACACGGCTATTGAAAAGAGATGCATTGAAAAAACATTTTTTAATGCTTCGCCTCTCACCTCTCTCTCCCCCGTAAGGATTACATCTCGTATAAAAGATCTTTCGTCTCACCAAACAAAAAAGTGGATCTAAAGGTATGTCCTACTTTGTGGGGGAGTGTGGAGTTTACTTAACTTCACAAGAAAAACCATGATAAAAACTTATTTTCATGCGCGCTACTCCACACCTGCTTCATTGGGATTCGCTTTCGGAATCTCCCGTATTCGCACACAAAAAAAACAGGGCGAGGGAAACAACAATAAACTCACCAGAATTTCGATCTCCCTCACCTATCGATTGCACTAAAAAAAAATACATTGTCACAAACTCTCTCAGGAAAAACGTTATGCTTATTGCGATAACGGAAAGCAGGATGAGACTAAGAGGTACAGTGTAACTTCTATAAAGCGGCCATCATTCACTCAGGAAGTATCCGCTTTAAGGATGTGTACACTTTATAAGATCAGAAAAACGTTCCGTTCCGTTTTTCGACTTGATGTCTGTCTTAAAGCCAATACACCTTTCCCGAAAGTCGATATTTTGCCGAACTATCCTACCCCGCCTCCTTTTGATGCGATAATTTGATGAAAATGATCACAAATCGTCCCACAGCGATTTGCAGTTAAGAAAGAAATATGTAATCAAGTAATGAATAAAACACAATAAAATAAACAATAAAAACAATAAAACGCATCGAAACGAAGTGGTGGCCTTCAGTGCGGGAGGTCAGGGTTCAAATCCTGGCCGAGTCATGCCAGCGACTAAACAGTGTGAATCGATCCACTCAGCTTGAGAGCGGGATTGATATCTAAGGCGGTTGTCTGGTTGAGCGGTTGAAGCATACTTGCGGGTTCCGTAGACCAAATGGACGCTATAAATGCTCTGGGACCTCCTTCGCAGGACCCTCATTGATAACAGTTCTATCTGAACTGAAGAGGCAATCCTGGGTAAACAATAATAATAATAAAAAAGAGGCGGGGTGCGATAGTTTGGTATAATATTGGCGTTTAAACTGAAATTCAACTAAATCTCCGCGCGGACGTAGAAACATTACTACACACGCATTGGGTATCGGCTATTTTTAAGCATCTATTTCGGCGGAAAAATCAACGTTCAGCGGGCAAAAGTTTTTCTATGTCGAAGTTTGCTTTCAAATTTAACCAATCAATGCTTAGCATTTTAAATGATTTGCTGAATTAGCCACAAAACGATTTCCATTTAAACCAGTTTGTCCGCGCGGAAAAAACGCTGTCCGTGCGTTGAATGGAAACTGGCCTCTATAGAAGTGTTTGCTTAATGGCGTGTCCACTTTATATAGATTCCAATGCATATATGCATTCAGGAGAATCTCTATAAAGCGGACAGCAATCCCAGTGGGCAAAATCTTCAAAAAGTCTATGAGGAAGAGTGTTTTCTATAGGAATGACAAGCAATATCGCCTGCTGTTTCAATAAAAAAAAACACTCCTTCACATAGACTTTTTGAAGATTTTGCCCACTGGGAATGGTGCTTAAAAAAGGGATACGCTTTATAGACATATCCGGATTTTACTTCTGAGAAATTTACTGTCAATCCATCCATCCGCTGCGTTATACGGAGATGTCCGCTTTAAAGAGATTCCAATGAATTCCGTATCAGAGTAGCCATCGTCTTAGCCTGGAAACCTGGCTCTAGCTTATTTTCTCAGATGGACCTTCCGACGAAGTGAAAACAGAAAAATCTTAAGTCCAATTTTGACTGGGGTCAGCGATTGGCCGAAATGCGATATTTTTTGTGTTGTCAAATCAAACGTCATTATTATTCAGCTTGAAAACGAGGCGATGACGTCAATTTATTAAAAGATATCCTTACAGGTTAGCACCAGGCGTGAAAACTTCAAAAATCTTCAAAAAGTCTCTGTGGAGGAGTGTCTTTTATTGAAACAGTAGCAGATTGCTTGCCATTCTTAAAGAAAACTCCTCCTCATAGACTTTTTGAAGATTTTGCCAACAGGGTCCGAACTCCGAACGAAGTTTGCTACTCGCACGCACGAGGTCATGTAGCGGCTGTTCGTTACCAGTACCAATGATGAAAGGATGGTTATTTTTTTTAAATTCCATAAAATATTGATCGTCATTGAGGTCCTATCTATTTTCACGGTAACCACAAAGAACATACCCCAGTTTTGTTCATTCAGAGAAAGCAAAGACACTTACGATTGGCCTCTTTCGGCAACACAATCGAGTTTGGTTTTGGTGACACCACAGGGGGTGCAACAGGTGGCGGCGGTGGCGGTGGCGGTGCTGGATACGCAAAAACAGGGGGAGGAGCAGCAGGAGTCTTTGGTGGTGACACTCTCTGTTGCTGTTGTTGTAAGATTCTAGCTTGATTAACAATGCTGTTCTGATTGATCACCTGAGCGCTAGCCTGGTAACCATCAAATCCATTAGAGTTTTGTGAGGTGACTTGTTTCTTTTTTACGACTGCGTACGGTGGCGAACCATTCCTCTGCTGCTCAGTTTTCATTGACGCAGGATTGGCGATGACATGGGTTCCATTAGTTTTCATTGACGCGGAACTTGCGATGACATGAGTGCCGTTAGTTTTCATTGACGCAGGACTTGCGATGATATGTGTTCCGTCAGTGTTGGACTGCACGCGGCTACCGTCAGGTAACTGGACGGATATCATGACTGGGGAGATGTTCTTTCCCGTTGATGATGTTCGTTTCAGTGAATCTTCATTCACATAGTTTTGATTGGCGTCGTACGGTGGAGAGTAAGCCGTGTTCTTACTTACACGATTTTGCTAGATAATTGAAAGAAATATTAATTAAAAAGGCCCTGTTAGACGGTAAATTATGTGCGACACTAGGGAATCATTTCTGGTTTGAGGAGACTCAATGACTCCCTTTGATCATCATTGGACATGCAAATGAAGACACCTTAAGAGAACCAACATTCCCAGTGGGCAAAATCTTCAAAAAGTCTATGAGGAGGAGTGTTTTCTATAGAAATGACAAGCACTATTGCCTGCTGTTTCAATAAAAAACCCACTCCTCCGCAGACACTTTTCGAAGATTTTGCCTACTGGGTTTGATGCGTTTTTAAGGACGCGAAAGAAAGAAAAAAAGAAAGAAAAAGAAAGTGTTAATCCTCTTGTTCACTTCTGACGTAAAGGGAGAACGCGTCATCATACCATATGTGGGTTTGGACTCATTGAAAAGCTGTTGACACTATCAATAGGTGAACTGGCACCAGATTCTAAAGAGAATGACACGTGAGTTATTATTAAACTAAAAATTACGATGCAGTAACCCCAGTGTACAATCTTCCAAAAGTCTCTGTGGGGGAGTGTTTTTTTATCGAAACAGCAGGCGATATTGCTTGCCATTCCCCCTCCACAGAGACTTGTTCTCTCAAACAAAAATAAGTGACTTTGAACCAAAAAGTTTTATCGCATCAAGACAAACACAATCATTAAATTAGGCTTGACTTCACCGACTAGGTTGCAATACGATGTTATTTATTCGGAAACGTTCCCATTGGCCAAAATCTTCATAAGTCTCTGTGGAGGAGTGTTTTTATATTGAAACAGCAGGCAATATTGCTTTTCATTCCTATAGAAAACACTTCTCCTCATAGATTTTTTGAAGATTTTGCCCACTGGGACTATTCTACTTTACCTTGTGCAGGAATTTCTAACACAGTTGATGGTACATAACCTTGTTCGCCATGTTCATTACGTACTAGCCACCAACGTCTAGTGTTGTCGATGATCTAAAAATTCACACAACCTCAGTAAAACTCAGAAAATTTTAGGGAAGATTTGGAACACGAGTGTGGCCATCACAAACCCTAACCGGAACCCTAACGTAAAAACCAATTTGGAAGTTTTATCATTTTCTGATTGAGAAATTAAAAAAATTTGACGATTGACAATTTATAAGCTATACAATATACTCCCGTTAACGAATGCCCTACTCAAGGGAAGATACAAAATATATGAGAATCTCAAAGAGACCAGCTGGTTCGATCCCACTAAAGAAAAGTCCCAGTTATTCGTGGTCTCACTCAACGGGAAAAGTTAACAGGACTTACATAAACTTTTTCACCAGCGCGTATTGTCAACTCTTTGTTATTATGGGCCATGTAATCGTAAACAACTATGCCCACAAGCCGATATTGAGTTTGTTGTCTTGGTGAATAACTATTCGTCCTGGTCGGCTGTGCGTGAATATCTGCCGTATTTACGCTACAATAGAAATGCAAATTTAGTGAAACCCTGAATCTAAGTTAATAGAATCTAAGCAGACCCGTGTTTTTTCCCCCCATTTTCGTAAAAATTGTATTTGCCAGTAAATGACACAAGCCCATTCCTCAACATATCACATCGACAGAGAAAAACACACAAAAAAAAAACCCATACTAACACGAGTTTCGGTTTTGGTTTGGTCTGTGGTGGTGGTGCCGCCGCAGTTAACTGTTGCGGCTGTACGATGACGGTGTCGACATGATCATAGCCATTAGGTACCTGATTGACGTATTGAGAAGATCAAAATGTGCGACACGTCACATATGTCTAGACGTCACGATGTCGCTTCCTTTCTTTCAACACTAACGCTGCTGAACTACCAAACCGGAAAATGTCTTCTTGAACGACGATTTAGTCCGCAGTGTTATTTTACGTAGCGATGCAGTTTAACATGTTTACAGAACTTTACGGTTTATATTTTTTACTATTATATTATCTTATACCACTTTCATTTATATTATTCTTATTAAAGGTCCTTTTAAAATGCATTCACGTGACATCAGGAAAATCTTATTGCAATTTCCTTTAGATGAGATGCCAAACTGGCAAAAACAAAGTGTATTATACAAAATTTGTTCATGATGCAGCGCACCTTTTTCACAGCAATGGTTATGGAAAGTTAAGGAGAATGAAAAAAGGAAAAAGATATGTGACAGTCTGTGTTGGAATGTTCAATCTGGGAGCCACCCTGAATGGTTGTTATGCTTTGGTACGTATCAGTTAGTCTGCAATGTGTTGTGCCTGCTGGAGGATTTATTGTGTTCAACTCAGTATGTGAAAATAATGAACATTTGGCGGGAAAAACATTTCCGACCAATTCCGTATTGTTGAAACGTTCGATCAAGCTTTCAATGGCTGATCAAAACGCTAGTCTGTAATGATGTGACCATTTATGTTCTTTTCACTAGTTCTGGTCAGTTTCAACAGTAACGAAATGGAAACCAACAAAATATAAGTAAAAAACTAAACTAAATATGCCTACTGCAAGATTCCACTGCTACTTTCCGATCTCGTCAGTTCCTGTTTCTCCTCTTTAGATCTCTGAACCATCTGCTTAAACTTCAGAGCAGCGAGGAGAACAGACGGGTTGCTGTTCATTTGCTCAAAAGATGGTTTACGTGCCTGTATAATGATGCGTGAAAAAGCAAGTCAGTAATGTCAAAAGTGAACGAATGTCACGTGAACGAATGTCACGTGAACGAATGTCACGTGAACGAGTGGTAAAACCCTATGTATGTTTTGTGTGGGTGTGATGGAGATTAAGTTTAAATGCTACGTTAACCGAAATGGTACGTGTACGTCAGTATGTTATGCTTGTTAGTACATGGAATGTGATTGGGTAAATCATGGTGATTGCATGAAAAATGAATGATTTAATGTATCAATACAGCGAAATACGATTGTATGAAAACTTAGTTCATGGAATGTGATTGGATGAATCATAGTGATTGCATCAAATATGATTGGTTAGGATGTATAAATACAGCGCAATACGATTGGATAAACGTGAACGCATAATCAGGAAAGCAAAACATTCACAACACATAATTATCAAACAGAGTGGTGCGAAACATTAGTGCAACGTTTAAACGAGACAACAAGTTAGTTGACACGAGACAATGTGGAAACGAGAGAAGCAAGATTATTTAACGGTGTTGTTTCGTGTTGTTTTTCACTTGCGAAGAACTACGATTCACGTTAGTGTGTTTTGGTTATTATTAATTGGTTTGATTCTTCTTGCATTTCTCAGTTATAGTGTTTCACTTACGAAGAGCTACAGTTCTTGTGTTAGTGTGTTTTGGTTATTAACTAATTCATTTGAACTGAACTCTTCTTGCATTTTACAGTATTATACTCATTAGTGAAGGAATACTTCGAAATACCAGTAGTTTGGGTCAGTTGTGCAGTTTCATGTGCAGCGGAAGCGTATGAAAGGAAAGAAGAGAATACGTTAAACAAAACAGGAAAAAAAACATTAACGCTAATGAACTGTTATAAAGGTCGTGAGGAAGCTGAGTCACTAGTTTTCTACAAGGGAATCTCCACGAGAGAGCCAATCATTTGTTTACTTCGTTTGTTTGCCATTTTGATATAAGTCAGCTGCTCGTTCCCGACCCATTTGTTATTGTTCAAATGAGGGATTCCCACTGTTGACATCAGCGCACTGCAACCCTCAGTTCCATTTATAACAGTTCATTATCTTTAACTAATAGCGTTTAGAATGTCATGTTATTCAGATGCGGACCCAGATAGGCATAGCAGGAGGTTTTTGGATCAGAAGGAAACAGCGGAACAGGAGGAAATGGGAAGGGGCAGGAATAATCAAACAAAGATATACAATTATTTTTTCTTCTTTCCACCCACAACCGCTGCCCTCAATCTTGAACTATTTTGTCGTTCCCTTGAGCAGAAATTCTAGCCAAATCTGTTGCTCCCCATCTTTTCCTATCTCGAAACGATCTTTTCTGGTCCTTAGCAAATTCGACATAGGGAGAGCATCTACCACAGGTCCGCATTTCTTAATAACACAAAAATGTCTAAACGACTAGATATAGAGCATGATGTCACAACATGTTTAAACCACAGTTCGTAGAACAAAGATCAAACACGCACACGCACACAGAGACACACACGCACACTTTAAAGAAACTTACCTTCATTCTAGCGACCATGGCGGCTGTAGTTTGAGCCACCATCTCCTGTTTCTCATTTCCAATAATTTCTGGCGGCACCCAGCCATCAACAAAAACTGGTATATACGGGTTAAAATACCGATCTTTAAATTGATCTGAGGCCCTTAAAAAAGAAGCCGAACATTCATTATTAATCTTGTTCCGATTTAACGAAACGGAATTTAAAACCGGTTTACCTTTAAAATCGTATTTACAGAATCTCATATGTATGATTTAATTTCGTTGTAAGAGAGAGGGAGACAAGTTCATTTCTGTCTTCCCGTTTTGTAGAACATAAAAAGACATCTAATATCTTAAGACAGTGTTAAGCAATGCACCAATCATGTGTGGTAATAGAGTGTATTTTGTGAGACAAACACACTGGAGTACTGCGAGAGACTAATGTTATGCTTCACCACATGTGGCTTAAACTCTTATAAAGAAGGTTATTTAGGACTCCGTGGTCTCACAATGGAATCTATGATTACACTCGGCTACAGGCCCCTATCCACTTATGCTATTGATCTTAAATGTAGGTGGATTTTTCAAATCCCAAATTTTCCAAATGCTTTACAGGAAGATTTATTATATCCTGCGCATTCTCTATTCTCCTTTCTCAATTCCTTGCAGGAGCTAGCATTTCATTAACATCCTAGAATTACGTTAACACTCGTTAAGACACTGATGCAGGAGATAAACTCATAGATCTCTTGCTTCCTTACACAAAGAATGCAAGTGAAAAAGGCTTTTTCCACGAAGCAAAACATGTCTGTTCACCTACTAGTTCGGAGCTGTACACCGTTTTAAGAATAATCCCTCCAGCAATAACAACAAGAAGAAATGAATCTCAAAATCCTGATGATGGTGAAGCTGTTCATTTCTTACACACTGCATATAATAATTCTTACTATGTGCCACCTCCCTAACAATCTGACAATCGACCAATTACGACCACCTGACAACCACTACAATACCATCACCTCTTTATCTCACTGTCAACAAGACATGGGCAAGTCGTTATTTCAGAATTTATTCCTCGTTACTATGCTCCCATGATAAAGAGCTAATTGTGTACACCAACACCGACTCTAATGTAGACACGTTAGTTACATGGGCCAGAATAAAGCACAACTTGGATCTATTTTGGTGGAACAGTATAACATCACTAATCTTAGTATTTTTATGAGCTCTGTATAAGCAATAGGTTACTATCTGTGGTCGATTACCAGACTCAATAAAGGTTATGAGATTGGGAAAATACACCTATGAGTCAGTCTTGTGATAACACGACTATTGAATAGGCTGCCTATGGTGCTTTACAAGAAGTGATTGTTAATACCTTTTAGACTATATGCCTCGTTACGGTCAACTGTACAGGCTGCACGTGTTCTATTTCCCCCTAACAACCCTGCTCTTCTATTAAACCTAAATTTTCTTACCCCACAGATCCTAACAATAGGGGTGGAGTTGAGATTATTTTGTGGAAACTTAAATCGGCAAAGGACCCAAAGCAGGAATTGCAAGGCTGGCACCACAACTGAGCACATCTGACATCTTTAGCTTGTGGTGCTTCTCAGAGTTGTAGCAGTCACCAATAACTGACATAATTTTCGCCCCCTATCATCATATCACTTTGGTGTCAGGTTTCAATTATTTACCAAAGAGGTAATTGAAAATAACTGATAATCTGAAACTGCCAGAAGTACATATTTATAACTCCATCCCCCAGGCTTGATCCCAGGTTAAATCAACAATTTATGAAGAGATAGCAGCAACGAATTATGTTGTAGTCACAGACAAACCTACTACTGTCAGTGAATTTGTGGGCCTGTTCCTCTACTGACTCTGGTGACTCATTCATTATTGTGTGAAATCTACGAAATGGAGTTAACAGCTGTTTTTGTACTTCAAATGGCATTTTAGTGGAAATTCTTCTCATATAATATGGTGGTAATGTTGTGACCAGCTGGTGGCCTTGTGGTAGAGTGCTCGCCTCCAGTGTGGGAGGTCAGGGTTCAAATCCTGGCCG
Source organism: Turritopsis rubra (assembly GCA_039566895.2). Taxonomy (NCBI): domain Eukaryota; kingdom Metazoa; phylum Cnidaria; class Hydrozoa; order Anthoathecata; family Oceaniidae; genus Turritopsis; species Turritopsis rubra. The sequence goes on from CM077622.1 coordinate 6,772,254, forward strand.
GGTAATGCGAGCAACTATAACAGTGTAAATCGATCCACTCAGCTTAGCACTCAGCTTGAGAGCGGCATTGATATCTAAGGGGGTTGTCTGGTTGAGCAGTTGAGACATACCAGTTTCCGTAGCCCAAATGGGGGCTTTAAATGCTCTAGGACCTCCTACACAGGACCCTCATTGACAACAGTTCTATGAGAACTAAGGAGGCTATCCTGGGTAAACATTAATAATAATAATAATCATGTGGTTGATACTCTGCTCCCTTCCGGGGGCAGTAGTACACCGTCTATCGCCTTTCACAAGCTGTGAAACAGACGATGCATGACAGGAGTGTATTTAGATTAACACTAAACTGCGTCCATATCTCAAATGTTGACTGACATTAAAATTTCATCAGGACCTGCAGAGGCGGTATCATTTTCTGGATGTTTTTCAATGCCCACTGCCCTTTCTTTCTTTCTTTCTTCTCCGTCCTGTCACTTGCTTACATACAAATGCATCTTCCTTATGCATTGGTCATTCCATTTGAGAGTGAATGGTTATACTCTCACTTTTCTTGTGGAGTCCTGCAGATATGCTCACTGTCATAGGCATCGCATTTGCTGCAGAACGTTGGGTTAATCTTTGGTATAAAAAACAATTTCATATCGACTTTGACAACATTAGTCATTAGTCATTATCAGTAAGAGATTTTAGAAATGCCTTCGTGATACAACAGCTATAACACCTTTTCTGGTAAGTGAAATTATATAATTTCGGGTTGAAAGCATTTTATATCCGTGGGGGTCTAAACACTGTTGTTGGTCACATTTTGCACCTTGATCATGCCACATCACATTTCGAGCAATTCAATGGGGGTAGAGTCACACAACATCATTGGCCTGAAGTGTACACAACATCCCTTTCTCTTTTATTTGCTTGGTGAATACCTTAGATACCCTAATTAGATGTAGATGTCAAGTTGTATTCGTCGCAATTATTGTAATACGGTATCACATTTTGTGTCTTAAAAAAACATTTCGTGTCGTAATATTTTGTGAAAATTACATGAAACAAGTATATTTTCTCGGTTACTCCACTCTCCTAATCAGGTGAAGGTACATCTAACCCTGTTTTTGGAGCACCTTGGCTACTCACCTTATTTCTAAATTTTTACTGGCGGCCTTGTCAGGTAACACTAAGAATCACTGCAAAAACAATTGCATCACCTATATAAAATTTTGGTCAATCGTTTGCTTGAAGTACATGATTCTACTAATACCCATGTATGCACAAAGCCCTCCTAGCATATTTTCTCTTACTACAATCTGTTTGCTGTTACTTGAATTATATATTATCTTATTGAGGTTAGACAGAGCAAAACAGGGAGGATAGGACTGTTGATAATCCATTGGTTTTCAAACGACTGTTTTTGCAAAGTAACTGCAGTTGAACATGCCATTCCATGTTCTTAATGTTTTTGTGGCCTCTGACAACAAACCCTCTTTTGCTTTCATTAACACATCAACTTAAGCTTAAACTTTAAATAAAAAGCCAATAATTGGCCTGTTGAAACACTTCTTGGCAAAAGCAGCAGGCATTGATTCACAGCATAGTATTTACTTTGCATTGGTATCAGATACTGGATACATTGTCCCTCCCACGTCACTGGAAATATCATTATGTATCTATATCTGAACCTACTGGTCATACAGTTAGTTGCAGAACAGCAGCTTAAGACCTCCATTATGCCTTATTGACACTGACAATAATTCAACCCTCATCTCAGTACATACATTTGTATTTAGAGTCACCAGCACCTACTTCACAGCCTTCTACACAGCTAAATTCGTTAAGTTCTCGATGCTTACAGCTATTGTGGAGCTATTGTATTATTCCAGACCTGGTGTTTTTCTATTTCACACCTGCCGTAACTCCAACTTATTGACTTCCGAAGTATTGAATGTAATTTTTTTAGTTTCGCCCGAGATCAACTGCTCAAAAATATTTTGAAGAAAAGTGTTACTTGGTAAGCGTCCAGTTCGGTCCTAAACTCTGCCAAAAGTGATATTCTCTTGAGTCGAGACAGTTAACAAGAAGGTTAACTGCAGTTGATGTCAGTAAAGGATCAACAACTGAACGAGCTCTCTCGATACTAAAAACAACAAGAAAAGAACATAAGTTTGAGCAATAGGAATTCCGTTGATCGCTCAGCGTCAGTAAATACTACTACAATGGAAAAAGTGGAACAGAGGTGTATATAAATTTATACAACAATAAAACAATCAATACAGAAGGCGATAATCAATGCATACATTAGTATAGAAGGCAATAATCAATGCATACATTAGTATAGAAGACAATAATCAATGCATACATTAGTATAGAAGACAATATTCAATGCATACATTAGTATAGAAGACATAATATTCAATGCATACATTAGTATAGAAGACATAATAATCAATGCATACATTAGTATAGAAGACATAATAATCAATGCATACATTAGTATAGAAGACAATAATCAATGCATACATTAGTATAGAAGACAATAATCAATGCATACATTAGTATAGAAGACAATATTCAATGCATACAGTAGTATAGAAGACAATAATCAATGCATACATTAGTATAGAAGGCGATAATCAATGCATACAGTAGTATAGAAGACATAATAATCAATGCATACATTAGTTCAGAAAACAAGATAAACATTGCATACATGAGTACAGATAGCATAATAATCAATGCATACAATATTACAGAAGACAATAATCATTGCATACATTAGTACAGAACACAATCATTGCATACATTAGTTCAGAAGACAGAATAACAAACAACAATAACTAAATGACAAGTCTCATTACCTGGTCACTTTCACAATAATACCTAATGGTATGAAGAGGTAATGTATTAATTCTGGTGCATTAGGATCAGTAATGTGAGGTTGTAATTTTCCCTACAAATAAATAATTAACACATAATAGAAAACTGCGAGTTAAATAGATATAAATTTTCAAAATTATGTAAATTAAATAAAACAGGATTTCATTAAAATGAAATACTTCACCATCTTCGAAAAACGGCATTTCATTTACATGTTATTTCAATTTACTATGCAGTATTAACAATGGTCTCTTAAAGTAACAATATGTAGCCAAACGACATGACCCTAACCTTTGGGCATACTAAGACTAGATGTCTGAAAATTGATTTAAGTTGCACGAGAACAATAGTAGAAAAGAAACGTCAACATCTTTTTCCAGACGGCAAATGCTATTATATTTTTGATTCTTTTAAAACACTTTCTCTCAACAGGACAACATCATGTCCATCAGTAAAAATTTCATTCGCTGTCCACACAGGAATAAAACAGAAAATAACAAAACACATAAAAGAAAAAAGTAAAGAGAACAGAAAGAAAAAAAACAAAGAAAAAAAATTATTGTTGAAAATTAAAAAAAAATCATGAAAATTATCTACTTTTTGTGGATTCTCACTAGAAAGTCTTTGTTCTATCTATTTTTAATGTCGGGCATGCTTGATATAGGGGGTAGACATTCATTCACACATGCACAATAGTAGAAGGTCATTCCTTTTACGTGTCCAGTGCCACTCTACGTACTGTTACCTAAGGTCACTAATGGTTTTGATGAAATACTTGGATATTAAACACAATTTCCATGGAAGTTTACTGAACATGACAAAGATGTTTCTGCTCTTTAATACTTGATGGTCAACAAAGGACTTACAAGAAGATTTAATACTTGATGGTCAACAAAGGACTCACAAGAAGATTTAATACTTGATGGTCAACAAAGGACTTACAAGAAGATTTAACGAGTGCTTGAACTTCTGATAGATATCGTAAATTCTATGATCAGGTGGTGGCTGCGATTGCAACAAAAGAATGTCTATGATGGAATAAAAGTGAGTTAGTAATCAATTTGGAATATTGGTCATCTACATCAGATACCCATTATGTGAATAGCAATTTATTAAACAGAAATAATACCACTCAAAAATCAGTTAGGGCAAAGAAAAAGAAAATAGAAAATAGAAAAATATTAGTAATTGTCTGGACATGAATCAAATTCTGATCGTATAGGCAGAAAATTAACTATTTGTGATTGAGCATCATCTAACGACCAACAGATATAGTACCAAAAACGTGAATGAAAGGTTGCTAATAATACTTACTCTCCATTTTTTTCTTTTTGCTGGACCTCTTCTTGACTTGTAACTGTTTACGAGCTTCATTTATCCTTTTCAACATAACAACAAAGTTTTCAATTTCTTCGATGCATTTATTCAAGATCTCCTGTATTGGGATAGAAAATATTAGAATGCAAATGAGAGGTGCTTCAGTTTACCAAGGTAACGACAAAATGCTATTGGCTCAAGAAACCTTACGTACCACATCTCTGTTGATTCTTGCATCTTGAATTGAAGATATTTGTGTACTTCCAGGTTCACTGCTGGCATTTTGTTGCGGTGGAGGATTGCTTTGAAATGCCTCCACTGCTCTAGCAACAGCATGCCTTTGCTGCAGATTATATTCCTAGTAGAAAGTGGCAGATTTCCTAAAACATCTTTCAAGACACACAAAGGTCTCACGTCATACATCACAATAACGTAAGCATTTCAAGGAAGTCCTTTTTATGTAAAACAGGATATTGATGGTATTATAACGAGGATTTAAATAAAAGATCTGAAAAGAAACCTACAGTTCGTGTTTGTTGATGAGTCGACTCTGAACCATGGTCAGATGAATTAATCGAAACCATATCTGGAATGCCATTCATATGACCATTGGCTATTCGAGCCTGTAGAGAATGAAAAAGGTCAATTTAGAAAACAATTCACTAATAATTATTTTTCTTTCGGTTTCCATTCCCTCAAAACCTCCCATTTATTGCCATTATGCAGAAGTTTGCTACATTTTAATTTTCTAAATAACAGCTTACAGGTTACTCATGACTAACCTTTTGCTCTCTTTGTCTATTGATGACATCACTAATGAGAGAGGCCTGAATACAAAAACAATACACAATGAAACATACAAAAGTTGGCAAACGAAGAAGAGAAGTACAGGTTAAAGACTGAAATTTAGAAAGCAAAAGAAACTTGAAGGTTTATCATTGAACACAATAAATTAAACAAGCTCTTATAGATAGAACAAACAGACTTTAATATAGACCACTGCTAATTCACTATGGTCTATACACTTTGGGTTGTATTTTTTCATATGACTGGGCTACCGAAATAGATTGGTAACCATACAAACAAGACGTTTATACTACGAACATTTACCAGATCCTGTAACAAGCCAGTATTAAAAAAATCAACCGAAGTGTAAAGGTCATTATGAGTTAGGGGGATCTACATCTATAGACTAACAGTATCTAGACCATAACAGTAACAATAAAACAACGCATAACATGACATCAATTAGATTCAACATTGCAGCATTGCATCTAAACGGCTAATTTCGAAATGTAAATTAAAATCACGACATCGTCCAAACCGTGATTGCCTCCTTTTCAATGAGATCCTGAAGAACCCTTTTAACTGAAAAATGGATGTTTCAGGAGGACCGTGATAAGGATAAAATTAATGTGATGAATTTTTTTGATGCATTTTTTTAACTGTTTTTACAGAAGGTGATTCCATCCAGGAATCCATGACCCAAATTTTAAGGCAACAACCCGTCTGTGCCAGACTGATACATGATTGTGGTGTTATAATATTGGCTTATTAACCGTTCAGCCAGTCAATATGGGAAAATATTGACCAAGGTTGATACAAGCGACAGAGGTCAATAATTTCCCAAGTAATCACAGGTTAATTTGGTTAAAAAAAACATTTAGTACCTGGTAACATAATTAAAAGGAGATTTAAAACTTTTTTGTTCTAATTAAAAAAAATATCTAAAATTTCTTTGTTTACATTTTTTATGAAGCAGGCCAATAGGGGAAAATATTGACCGGTCACGTGATGCCAATTAACCAATCATGATGATCTATTGCGAGAAGACTCTACACTGCCAGGTACTAATTGATTTTAGACATTTTTGTCATTTCATTCTCAATATAATTACTAGTAGTTGATTAAATGAGTAACGATTACAATTAACAATTAATCACGAGTAAGAAGGATAAATCGTTACACAATTTATCCTTGTTGCAAGTGATTAATCGTTAATTTTATGAGTAAACACTGCGATTACTGGGTAATCATCATAACACTGTCAAGAAAGAGTGTTGAAACCAAGTTTTTGTAGGAAACATCAACAATTATACAGAAACAAAATAGAGTTTAAGCACTGCAATGGTTGCTTTTGATTGACATGGAGAAACTTAAACAATTCAATAGACCAGAATCGTTGTTTTGTTGTTTTTAAAATAGATTTAAATCAGATTGTTTCCAGAAAACTAGTCTGTGTAAAGTATTTTGAGATGTAATTTGTACTCTACAGAATACAAATTAAAGATTAATTGTACTATTCAGGATACCGTCTAAGCCAATCACATCATTTTGTGTAGTTGATAAGCCAATCACATCATTTTGTGTAGTTGACAAGCCAATCACATCTGTGTAATTTTGTGTAGTTGATGATTACTCTTTCAATAATGATCTCGAATCATTTTACTAAGTACACATGTATCATTTATTTGTTCCAGTGTCTAGACTTGAACTACTGTTACCATAACTTAACAAGTGAGCCACACAACGCAAAAAATTCACATCTAAAATTCATTTCGGAAAAGTGGCATCCTGATGAAAACAACGAGGAAATCATTTTTATTATTCAGGATTGTCACAAATAGGTTTGTAGTAAGGTTTTACCTTGGTTGTTAGTAAATAAGTAAATCAACTTATGTGATAATAATAAAAACCTCTAAAGAAAAACACCTAATCTAATTGAGTGAGAATGTGCATACCAAGCCTTGAAACAGACCACAGACTCCATCATCCGAATTGGATATGGAAGTCGCATATAAGAAATTGATGTTCAAAAAGTTTCAGCTGTTGCTCGTATTCCATAATTAACTAACTTACTTACACACCTGAACCGAAGTTCTGTATCATGGAGTAACATGGCTATTCCCCCATTTTTAAGCCCACCAGATTTATTTTCATCATTTGGGAAAATACAATATTATTGCAAGTGTAACATTTTTTCTTTAAATTTCAATCAAATTTACAGGGATACTGTCTTGAATAGTCTTGAATTAACAAAAGCCACTTTTCTGTGGAGTGATTACAGGCTTTTACTCTACACCAGTCCCAAGCACTTCAAGTCCTTTTCGTCTTGATTTTTCCCTTTAACCAAATTGGAGAATTTGTCTTAGTCCATGAGCTTAAATTCAGGACACCATTTGAAATTTCAATAATGCTTTGACATTAAAAATCCGCTTTTAAGCCCATGGACTTAAAGACGGGGGAATTAAGAAGATATACATGGAAATGATGGAATACTTACAGGAAGACCTGCATGGTATCCATGTCTTCTTTTTTGCGGTGGTGGTAACATTTTCTTTGGAACTGGATATTATTGAAACTACTTCACAATAATTTCTCAATTTCTTACAATCTTAAAATATCACCATAAAAACACACCAGAATGAAATCAAATGACGTTTTTTCATGACACCAAAACGTCAGTTGAAAATGTTTCGTAATGGTTTAGTTGACATTATTATGTATCTAATCGGTATAATTCTTTAAACATTTAAACTTTGTTTCCCCTGGAAAAGTATTGCATCAAAATGAAACATCATTTTCTTAAATACACCAGTTCATCCTCACAATAGCATCCAATACTTCTCAGGGGAAACAAACTCTTGTCCTGTAACCGTTAACATGTTGAATAATGTACAAAGAGACTACCAGGGATAAGCTAGGGTCTGTGAGATGACGTATGTTATTTTCCCAATTACTTCCATATGTTGACATAATTTTTTTTGTAAAGTTAATTCAACTTTGTTAGAATGATCTAGAAATATCACTAAGAAATTCTAATGTTTTCAAGTCGGGGAAATTTTGAAGCTTCCAGAAGGCTGAAGTTAGTTAGTCTCCATGTTATGGCCGTAATAATTTCCCAATTACACGCTAAACGTCATTTTCCAAAAATTCTAGCTAAGGCCCTGGACCATATTCTAAAAAATAAACAAACAAGCTCCTACAAAAAATATGTGTGAAAATAATTTCACTAAACTTGAAGTTCTTTTCGAAGTGCTTTTAGTATTTTCTTACTTTAATTAAGACATTGTTTGACCACATCACAGAATAACCATGGAAAAAGAAACGAAAAGGAAATCAAACTTACACAAATAAATATTTAATGTGTACTTGAAAATAAATTACATATAATACGATGTTCATTAATTTTCAATTATTAATTCCTATTTTTATTTTCCCACCTTTATTATTTCTGTGCACTAAAAGAAAATTTGTAATCCTAGTTCCCTCTCATGACCTTGTTCTCTTAGATAACTATAGATGTAATAAACGAACAAGATAATAATTGATTCAGGAAACGGAAAGCCAGCAACATTGAAACACCTTTTCCCAGCACTTTCATAGGAGAAAAATGATGATATTTTTGTTTCAATGCTATTAAAAAACAATAAAAACAATAAAAACAAACTGGACCACAACAAATGGATTGTTAATTAATCGAATGAGTGCAATTCCTTTTTCATTAGTAGGCATCAAATTTTCAACATACCAAACATTTTTGATTGTTTAAATCATTTTTAATGGAATAAAAGTGAAACTATGCAAAACTTTTTGTTCTAGGTAAATCATCGAGTGAAAAAAGACGCTGAAAAAGAGAGGCTCCATAAAAATGCACACTTCAATGGATCAGGTCATTGCACAAACATCACATTTTTCAAAACAATTTGAAATTGAGGAGAGAAAGAAAACTATCCTCAAACCTGATATACCAACACAGCAGATACAAATGAGGAGGATATGGTTGCCTTGAAAGCAGAAATGGGAATTCCAGGCGAAAAGCTTAAAACAAAACAATTCAACACCAACCACAACTTAATGACATAAACAGAAATTTGTTTAAGCAACAGAATAAAAGCCCATTAGCAACAAATTAATTAGCAACTAATTAATTAATTAATTCAAATGAATGAGAAATCCGATAACATGCCAATATTTTTCAACATCAAAACAATAACTACTGATTAAAAATAAGCAGTTTTAATGATGCAAAAATAAGTAACATAATAATGAACCGATCTTAAATTATAAATATATGTCATTGAACAATAAATAAGTAAGCAAGTAAGTAAGTAACGGGGAGTTTTAAGTCCTTGGACTTCCATCTGTAGTGGTTGGCTAATCTGCCCGCCGGCTTGCAACAAGGAAGTTGACTTACCGCAATAGAAACATACGTATAGCATTGTTCTGCCAATGTGCAGTCAGTTGATGGCTCCAAATGTTCTGATACGTTGCTTTTAAAACGCATCGAAGCGAAGTATCAAAATGAGACATGACTGAGACTCTGTCACGGGCCTTAGCGGTCCAACTCGAAGGTACTTTCCACTACACCATCGCTGCACATATATAACTTTTCACAAGTACGTGTTTGGTTGACTTTCTAACAAAGCTTGTTTGTACCTCCTCCGTGCTTACTTTTATAACAAAAACAGTTTTCATGTCAAGGTTATAGACACCAGGGGTTTCATAAAGTGAAGTGGTGAAGGGTAATAGTATTCCAGTCAATCCCCTTTGAATCGGTTAGTCCTATTGATGAGGAATTAGGAATGAGAACTTTTAAACTATACAATGTTTTGATGATTAATGTTCCATGTTGAAACATTCAAAGATTATTGAGCAAAGAACACAGATGATTGTAAACAAATGTCAATAAGAAAGTGATCTATTCCCAGTAAATCTGGTGTGATCAAGGGAACAAATTTGAATTATATACTTCAAAAAAATTATTAAAACCTTTCTTTTTATGTTATGACTGTAATAGTCCTATATTTATTTATTTCCCTTTCATGACAAAGTTTCACATTTTCCGAATTTGTTAGCTATTATTCCAACTAATATTCCATCAAGAATGTTTCTGATCAGATACAAAATTTATTTATATTATACAGCCTGAAAGAAACAAGTGAGTGTCCACGGTTTGAGCTTTTAATTTCAATCAGTATGGCATTTGATATCAAAACTGGGATATTTATATAATATTGAATAGCTTACAAAGGAATTATTTTTGTCATCAATTTTTTTATTATTATTGTTATTATTATTATTATTATTATTATTATTATTATTATGTTATATACAATACAATAGGCATATAAGCTTTTAAACTTCTCTCATTATTCGAAAATTTAATAACCATTATAGCACGAAAATAAAATAAACTTTTGCCTTGAAACAAGAAGTAGATAGGTGGCTTATTTTGAAAATAGAGAGACTAGGGAAATAAGCTGATAGGTACATCGTGGAAGTAATATGATTATCTATCATCACTTCATTATTATTCAGACTTTCTTTGCTGGACTGGCTTTGCATTTCTCATTTTCGATTTCCTTTTTGTTTTCCTTTTTGAATTTCTTGAATAGCGTTTTTCTTAGTATTTTTCACGTAGGGAGGGGCCTTCATTTGTTTATAAAACATCGTACGGTGTCTCATATCTGGCTTGGAAATCGATTGGACTGCCATTTTAGAAACTATTTTTCAATGACGAAAATCGTTTGTATATCAAGAATTTACGAAATACTCAGACATTGATTTTTTCACAAAATTCTCATTTTTTAACTACAGAAAGAATGTTGTTGCAGGTTTTTTGTTTTGATTTGCCATTATTTTGCATAAGAACGAAAGCCAAAAACAAAATAAATTCTTATCAAATTATAAGTATTGATTGCTGCATAATATAAATGTTTCATGTTTGGAATAAAGTGAATATTACACAAATACTCTTTCAACCCTCTTGATACAAGTAGGTTATTATTATAAAGAGTTTCAGATGGAAGATGGTTAAAGATAGACACAATTTGATCAGAGTATTTTTATTGATTTATATAATGGAATGCGTCTTGTCTATCCAAGTACTTCATCAATCTTTGCTTGTTCATAGTGCATAATTAGTATTAGTATTATTATTAATGTTTACTCAGGATAGCCTCTTAAGTTCTGATAGAACTGTTATCAATGAGGGTCCTAGGAGGTCCCAGAGCATTTAAAGCCCCCATTTGGGCTACGGAAGCCGCAATTATGCTTCGACCGTTCAACCAGACAATCCCCTTAGATATCAATCTGAGTGGACTGATTCACACTGTTATAGTTGCTGGCATGACTCGGCCAGGATTTGAACCCTGAGCTCCCGCAATGGAGGCGAGCACTCTATCACAAAGCCACTAATCGGAATTTGAATTTGCCATTTTTAAAAATCATATAGATCTATGACCTACAATTGGTTCAATATAAATGGCCATTCCTGTTACATGTTTAGCTTTTTATTGAAGAAATTGAATTGCCATAGGGCCCTGAGGCAGATAGACAGAAACCCCAGAAGAGAACCAAAATTACAGGTGGCCTCCTAGGAATAGTTTTTTTAACTATAATTGGGGGATCATCCTCCATTTAAATTGATTGTATGTTTTAATGTGATCTTTGTTATGGTTTTCATTAATATTTATGTTATAACGTTATTAATGCTTTTTATGAATTGTACAATCGATTGTATACAGGAAAATAAACAACGAACCATAGAACGAACTAGAAACTTTGTGTTGTTTAATGGTAAAATTATGTCATGAAATAGAACCATTTTGTTAGAAAAACCAAGGTTAAAGATAATGAGGTTCAACTCATCTTTACTTCTTGTGTTCCTTTCAACTTGAAAAACATATTGATTTTGTCGCCAATAACACGTTAAAAATTACGTGATTATTAAAAGAACTAGTGTAGCGTGTAAAAACATTTTACAGTTTTTCTCCATAAATTGTTTTTACACGCAATACTGCCATGATAAATCTGTGTATATACAAAAATTGTTGTGTTTCCCCATGTTGAAATTATATCATATTTAACACAAATATTTTGGATCGATCATTCAAAGAATGCTATTATCCCTATTTTTTAGTGCTATTTGGCCTATTTAGAGATTTCTAAAGTTGTACAGTTAATCTAAAAGCTAAAATTCCAATGTTCAGTGATTTAGAAAAGAGACAATACGAAGTATACTCCTACCTAACCAATGTATACTCCTACCTTACCATGGTTAAACTTCTGACATATAAGAAAATACTTTCAAATTTCCCTATTATCTAATAAAAAACAATACCTTCTGAGACATTTTAATCTTTCAAATCTTTATTCTGCTATGAATTGTGGAAAGCCAAAACCCAAAACTCCACTTGTGCATCATGATACAAAAACCATGTAAATATGTATATAAACCTGATTTACACATTCCTTCTTGTATAACATTCATCTATACTATTCAATTTTCTAATCTAAAACAAAAAGATATCAATCAAACACTATCAAAACAATATAATAATGATCTTGATACCTTCGTTTCCCTAAAGGCGAACTTTAATAATACCAAATAAACTGCTAGCTACACATTTTGGCATAGTAGTCAAAACTAACTGATACGAAAAAGCTACATTCAAACACATTAAAAAATACACATCGGTAGAAAATGATGAACTGATAATACGAACACATTGCAGGTCTACATCGATTATCTCTCGGATAGAATAGTTACTGACACCGATCAATGTTGTTATTCTTTATTACTAAACTGAAAGCATTGGATAAAAAAATAAAAACAAAAACAAATACTTTTACACACATCGTCTTCATTTTTCGTTTAAAGAAATGAATGTTTAAAAAATTTGATGAACTTTCGAACGCAAAAACCATTGCATTGCCTTCTCCTCCGTGCGGCTTTATGATGTCTTCCTTAAGATACAAAAACTCCACGAAGTAATAAAACCCCGTAAGATGGAGCTAGAGATTCTCCTAATGGGAGATTCTCCCTATACTAATACTGAAAAAATCAACATCCATTGACGAACTTCCCGAGATATTTTTCCTAAAGTTCTTTCTTTCAAAGTTAGGTAAGAAAAAAGCAAGATTTAGTATTAGTATAAGAAGATAATTATTAAACAATAATTACGTGATAGATAAGGGGGGCGACCTTAGGTTTCACTTCTTCTGCTATTTCTAGGGCTCCATAGAGATTATATCCTTCGTATATTTTATGATACTCTATTGAAAAGCTAGTTAAAGTTTTACTAGTTTTCATGTTTATATTTATCTGTGAAATATAAAACAAAGATAGTTTTTGTAGTTTTCATCACTTCTCTCTCGTTAGTTTCCACCATTTTTGTTTATAATTTTTGTATTTTGATCATGTGATAATAATATTTATGCTTTTAGCCATACAATGCCTTATTAAGGGCAAAGAACCCTTTTCTAATACTCTCATTATAAGCACAAGGAACTAAGAGACATGTTTATTTTTACAGGCATTAATTGTAACCAAGGTGAAGAATTATAAGGAATTAAAAATTTTAAGTATAAAAATATACTTTTGAGAAGATGACACAGGGTTGTGTTTATCTTTATACCCTGTGTATAGAAAGAGGAAATGGTTTGCCTGAGCAACAGAATGACACACTGGAACATTAGAATCAATTAAAACGTCATGTTACGCGTTGTTACCGGGCAGAGTAAGTTGTGTCGGAGAAAAACAATATCTCACCTCTGTTGACTTGCACTGGAATAAGTGAACGGCACCGACTTTATCTTGCGATAACTTAGTACTGAAAATCAAGAGATTTTCAAACATGGGGTCATCAATTACTGTGATACACAAACTGATTTGGTTCACTGGATACTCTTCGATTATTTCCTGATAATGAAACAAACAAGATAAATTCAACAGTCACAATCCCAATGAGATTTTACAGGCCAGTACAGGAGGAAAAGCACTAGGTTGTTTTAGTTGCTTCTTGTCAATCATGTAAACACGAAATTACAATAAACACTTCTGTATCCCACAACAGCTAAACAGCTTCTTTTCTCCCAATAATTCACTTCTATAAAGTTGTTTGACGATAAAATATTAGTTCTCAAAGTTTTTTTATAAATAAACAACGATATAAACTTACAAAAGTTTCACCGTTGGCCATGACGAGCTTCTCACTAGATAAGTTCATACTCATCTTTTGTGCCCATAACCCTCCACCAGTACTAATTTTCTGTAAGAAAACAAAAAGAACCATTTCAAAGAAACTCAAGAAGTTCATTGAATGAACTCATTGAAGATGAATATAATAGTTCATTCTTCTTGGATGATGAATAATTGAGTGAATGAGTAAAAAAACAAACTGCTGTATAATAGAGCATAGAGTAGTAAAACTTCAGAGATTTATAAACGAAAAGATAAGTTAAAACTTCAAACCTTTAAAAAATATTTTCCTTTTGAATTTTCTTAAATTTTAATGATCTTTGTTGCTTTTCACTTATTTTAAACAATGAAGCAGAGCAGTTCTTTTTAGAGAACTTTTTTGGAAAATATTTCTGTACCTACTACAGGCCACTGGCCACTTGAATAAATCATTATAATAAGCAATTAAGTTTGTAGTGAAGATATGAGATTGGTCCATGATATACCTTAAGTTTGGACAGAGCATCGGCTGGAGTAAGAAACCCAACTTTTGGATCTTGTGGAAAGGATGCCAAATGCTAAGAAAGAAAATTGATTGAAATTTACAGGTTTTAAGAAACCTGAATAACATCCAGATGTCAAGGCAACGTAGACCTTCCAGTAAATAAAGTCAGATCAAGTTTTGTCTTGATTTCTAATGAAATACAATAATGACCATTGCAGCATTTACAGAAAGAAATAACACGTCAGGGAAAAATAGTTTAACAGAATTCTTTTGCTTATGTACATAATCATTATTTAAGATTATAAAACCAGACCTGAAACAGGTCCTAAATAACACTGGTTTGACAAGGAAGTTCAAGTCAACCTATGATGTTGTTGTTTACAACTCCTGGTATGCACCAGTAAGCTGATTCTTTTGAAAGCCTTTGTAAGCACTCTCAACATTATCAAGAATTATACGTTTCAGCAGTCAATGGCAGTCACACAATAATATTGGTGCACAATACTAAAGGCTGATCCAATATCTAAACGGTTTCCCATTACTACTTTCCAAACCAGTGAGAGGAAAATAATTGTCAGAGAGGCAGAATATCTCATTCAATATCATGCAGTTTCCAATTAGACAATTTTGAACAATATCACAATTACGTCATCTTACGTTATCTTGAAAGTTAAAAAGAATACCTCAACTAGAAACTGTTGCGTTGATAGTTGAACAGCATCCATGTCTAGCAAAACAAAACAAAAACTCTTCCAATTTGTGAATTTGATAGGAATTACAAATTTCACCACAACTAATAAAACTGACTCAAACAAAGAGTGTGTAGGCATCTTTGTTTCCAAATGGCAAATTTACATAATTCACATTTACACCGTATAAAACATTTTTAACAAATCACTTTCCTTATAGTCTGTATCATAGAAACTAACCTTAATAACAAAACTGAAGCAAAAATATGATCATATAGCAAACAAATTGAAAATATAAATTTATATACAAATAACATAAAGGGACACATTACTTACTGTATTTTGCTATGGAGCCAGGAGGTAAACCATTTGGTAAGGACTGTGTATTCTAAGGTGTAAATTTTTATAAATATTATCATTGTTAACATTAAAGCAACAACAAATAAACAGAAAAATGGAAAACATTTTAATAAAATTTACAAACTTTAAAAGTTATAATACACTGCTTTCTTTTTTTTTCATAAAGGAACAATACATTGCAAGATTTTTGAAACAGTAAAGCAGATTAACATTTCCTGTGCATACATAAAACATGTTTTTAGTTGTACTATAATAGAGTCGGTACACTTTATAAAATAACTTTCAACAAAGACATAACTTCTTGTAGAAAAATGTACTCATAGAAAAGCTAAAAGCCTGCAAAATCAACTTTTTTCAATTATAATTATCATTGCATCTGGAAAAAACTTTTGTTCGAAACTCATTGAAAAAAGAACATAAAACCGATTTCTGTTGACATGAAGGAAGAATTGTTAAAGGATACATTATTAAGTCGTGCTTTCATAGGCCTTAAAGTATGATAAACCCAGTAAATTAGTCAGATACAGTCTGATCTGGTACGAGAAAAAGGAAAACACGCCAACACATTACACTAAGCAGAAAATGTTGCAGTGGGTGATTTTTTTCAGGTTGTGCATGAAAATGTTGATGCAATGATAAATGTGGAGATAGGTACAGCGATAAAAATCTCCTGGGAGAGATTGGCCTTAACACACTCAAAGGGAATGCTTTAAACAATGTTTTTTCCCAGAAAATCCTTTAATTCACAAAAATAGAAGCAGCATGCCATTAGTTATACAAAATTATACAAAAAATATAGCCGCTCACAGTGGTCCATAGAATCAAACTAGGCAATTTTAATTTAAGAAACATCAAAGATAAAACAGAAAGTTTATAATGAAATAATAATAATAGATAATAATGTAAAAGAAGTAAAATAAAATATATGTCATGGAAACTACTGCTTTCAAAATTAATTTCCTGTATATAAACTCCCTGCAAACATACCCAGAAAAACGTTTAAAAATCAAATTGTACATCCATCAACAACTCATCGATTTTAATTATTCTCTGCCATCTAAAACATGATGTTTCTAGCGTAAAATTTTAAATGGATTATGTTCTTTTAATGCAGTTAAAACATGACAAGTATGACAATGTTTATTGAAAAATCAAAATAACACAAAGATGAACACGAATCAAGTTAAAATGCTTTCGGTTTATGTACAAAAAAGAGCCACAGAAGGGAGAGCATGAAATTATTCACTGTACAACCTGAAGTCGTATCAACAAACGTTTTATGGAGAATGGTGTTTAGCACCATGTTGAGACACAGAGATTGGCCAATTTGGTTGCTATTTTTAATGATTTCCAGATATCCAATCTTTCAAGGCACCTAATATAATAATGCTGAGGTGGATTTATAGAAATTACGCAAAATTTATGGAGGAGGGTAAGGTTATAAAGAGTAGAAAAGAAAAGTGTGCAAGAAACCAATCAACACTTGAGATTTAAAAGAAAATTCATGACACTGCACTCCTCCAGAGTGTAAAGAGTAAATAAAGTAGGATGACCATCACAAGAAATACAAAATAGGAAATCAATGCCTTCTATTTGCACAACGAACTTTACAGTGACACAAGGATTTGATATGTTCTATATTTCAAATGAAGTGCGAGTATAATCAAACATTTTCAATCCAAAACAAAAAATCTCTCTTTGAATAACTCAACCAGGAAACCAGAAATCGAGGTTATTTCCTTTTTTTTAGAAGAACACCATAAAACACATTTCCTTTAGTCAAAGTGGAGTTTTCAAAAAAACATACTGTTTTGCATGTATTAGTTGCGACTGTATTAGCTTGAACTCTCTTGACTAGATTGTTGTTGGGGACATGCAAAACAGTATGTTTTTTTAAAAAAACTCCACTTTGATAAGGTATTACCAGTCAAAATAATCATTTAATAACCATTGAAAAGTATATTCGAACTGTCCATGAATAATTGTTTGTTAAATAAAGTCAGGTAAAGGCAAGTTTCTGGAGAAAGCTTCCAAAAATTAACCAACAAGTTACAGTTAAGGGAAATAAAAGGAAATCATTTTTCACATCACATGTCTTGTCAATCACCAATCAGATTTGTTTTGTCAGATCTTAATCAAGTAATACAAAGTAAAATAATAATTACAAAAATAATCTGATGGCAAAACAGAAGAAAAAAGTTTCAATAACATTGCTATCAGTAAAACAACTAATTCATCTGGAATGTAACGACATACTCACATGACTGTTTTTTAAAAGTGGTTTTTAAATTTTGAGTGCTCTTTCAACCAATATTTTTAGATTTTGTTTATAATATAAGAATGTTTACGTTGCTTCGTCCATGAATAATAAGTTTGCAACAGTTAATTAAATCCCTGATTAAAGAAACCAAAACACACTGATAATATCTCCCTGTAATGTCTTTGGTGTAGGAAGAAACTTAAACACCAGCCTTTTAATGGGAGTAAAATTAAATTGAAGTAAGTTTTTCAAAGTTTTGTTACGAGATAAGGGGTTATCTCTGTATCTCCATCTTGAATGACAAAAACATCAGCAATGGAATTAGTAATTGAAATGGACAGTACAGATAAGCATGCATAATAATATTTCCTCTATTTTTTGGAACTTTTAAAGGATATTTACTTTACAGGACATCAGTAAAGATAAAGATTCCATTCAGCACTTTTTATGACTTTTTCAATCCAATTATTATTATTTTTATCACAAAATAAACAAAAACAAAATTAATGTGCTATTCTTTAAAAAAGACAGGTGCGTAAAAAAAGTAGTACAGTACAGCCGAAAGAAACTTTACGTGCCCCCGTGTAAAATAATTAGCTTTCACAAAGGATCGGTGTCTTTATAGAAGTTGTTTATATAACATGCATTTTAATGTTCAGTTCAATCGTGTGTCTAAACAAACTGCACAGAATACAGAAGATTTAAATAATGTCTTCCATGTAACATAAAAACGGTACACAGAAATCTTTTGTGTTTTCATGTTAAAATTCATCCTATGTTTCTTTAGACTGTACTGTAAATAATTAACAAACAGAAATAATTAGGACAACCATTACTTACACCAACCATCACCATTCCTTGCATTGGATTTCTAAATACAGAATAATCATAACTATTTTTTATACCTGAGGGATTTGATGTTTGATAGAAGATATCTACATGTTATTTCGTTCAGGTGGAAGTTAAGGATAAGAGCTAATGAATTTGCCAGAACATTAAACATAAAAAGTGAACAGAAGTAAATTTAAAGAAACTCATAAAACATAAAGATTCCATGATTATTTTTTTTCATGAAACAAAAGGCAATAGCTCTAACAGAATGTGTGCAACGAATAAAACCAAAAAGTACCTCGGATGGTGCTTAGGGTTATATCCTAGAGTGATATCATCTGAAACCTACAGAAAGAACAAATCAAAAAGCAATTTAAACAATTCTATCAAGAAATTGGCTGGAGAATAATGTATAATTATTTTTTTTGACCTCTCCACGATATCAAAACAGCTTTGGAAGCGTTTACCACCATAATATTATTTCCATTCGAAATTGATAGTTGTGAGAATTGTAAAAAAAACCGCAAGGAATACAAAAATTTTATTAACATAGTAACAAAAGATTATTATCGACAGAAAAGATATAATTTTATTATGATAATAATACATTAAGTCCTTGTAAACCAAAGAAAATTAAATTTCTCAAAAATGTTAAGTAGACTATCCACATTATAATAAATCCCTAAACTTTAACAAAAAAAACTATTAGGGGCAATTCAATAACCTGACAATCACCAAACAAAACATGGAGATGATTATACTTATGATGGCACCAGTTTGGTAGATATCTTCATCTTTACTAATCTAATAGTTTCTTTTTCCATTAATGTGACAATCCATTCATATTGGTTAGTATTACGAAAAAAATGATTTTAATTCCAGAAAGGATTAGGAAAATATCTTATTATCTTATTATTTTTGTTAAAACTGTTAAAATGGATACTTTTTGTAGAAAAAAGTAGAAAAAGGTTATAGATACAGAGAAAACGATTCTTCCTCCTCTACCCATTTTTACTGTAAATACG
Source organism: Turritopsis rubra (assembly GCA_039566895.2). NCBI lineage: Eukaryota > Metazoa > Cnidaria > Hydrozoa > Anthoathecata > Oceaniidae > Turritopsis > Turritopsis rubra. The sequence goes on from CM077622.1 coordinate 6,792,073, forward strand.
AACACTTGTAAATATTATTGTGTTGACAAAAAAAAATTAACTGTTTCCAAAACAGCTGTGGTTTACGATTAAGTAGCAGTCAAGTTTTTAATAGTTTCAGATCATTTCTGCTTATAATAAACATGTCAATTGCCAAAAAAACAACAATAACTCTTCAAACACAAATATTCAAAGATGGCTTTAGTTGCAGTTCACTCTGGAAATGCTAATCTTGTCCTCCAATGAGCGAGTCAGACAAATAACGCAACGTTCTTCAAAAACAAAAATTATTTCAGGTTTTTGAAATGCGCAAGTGGTTCCGAAAGTGAGCTGCAACTAAGATTAAGATTAGGATGTTAACGTTAATCATTTGTTTTCATTTACATTGGACGGCTTCCACTTTTTGTCCGTGGGGACTAACAATAGTATTCGTGTACAAAAATTGACCTTGAGAATGGCAATTAACGTCATTTTGTAACTGGTCATAACAAAAGACCTTTCTGCGAACATTGGTCAAATCCATCAAATGTTTTGAGTTATTACAAAGTTTACAAAGTTTAGCATGTCTACGTCATCGTCCAACTAATTTCCCTACAACTTTGGATGAGGAAAACTAACCAGTTGCAAAACTTAAGCATCACCTATACTTGTTAATCAACTACTGATAAACAAGACCTGACGGTTTTAAAGCAAATCAGCCTATGATTCTACTGGTCAGAAAATCATAAGACTTGACATTTTTTTAGTCAATGCAGTTTTGGTGGTTTCATAACATCTTGATCAAACATTAATAACACATCGGGTGAGTATTCTATTTATCCCCAATATAATGACAAAAGTGAACACAATCAGAATATTAACTCTAATAAATGACTTTCTAAGTGACATGTTTTTTTACAAAATGTCTCTGTTCTTTGCTCGATCATTACTGGATGTTTAAACAAAATAACCAAGTTAATCAAGTCAACCGGTGCATGCATCTTGGCAGATATATTCTTAATACACTTCAAAGAGTTTTCAAATGATGTGGTCCTCTAAGGGGTCATAAGGACAATTATAAGACTACTTTACAATATACATAAGCACCTTCTGTGTGTTTTTATGTGTTTTGCCTGAAAGAGTATAAGTTTGTTATTAACCTGATAAAAACATTAGAACCTTATCTGCAGGGGGAAAAGGGTTTTAACTGGTTGATTACAAGCCCATTCCCTGTGCAAACTGAAAATCAAACAAACAGTGTTAATGTGTATTGAAAGACTGTTGGAAAATTTTGTTTGTTGGACCAGTATTGTTCATAATAAGTGAAGAGATTTATCATGTTATGGACCTGATGATTTACATTGGGCTACGTTTCGAGAGAACCTTCTCTCATCATCAGGCAAGTTCCAAAGGAGAAGATGTCCTTATATATGATTTGATATACCTTTTTAAATGGTGTGAAAGATTGTTATTTTGACCCCTGGGAAAACGAAATTAATAGATATTTTTTTGGATGTGTGTAAGGAGCATTAAATAACCAACACAATTGTATGGACATTTTTGAGGAAAATTGACTTGGATTATTAATATTTTCATGTTGAAACATGAAGCAATTATCAAGGAAAAAGACACAATCATTTGTAAAAGAAAAACAATACTTGGAATCTAACAAAGTCATCTAATGAAGATGATATGCTAACAACAACAACAGCAACAACAAAAAAAACAGGGGAAAAATACCTTCGGAAAGTAACCACTTTTCTTGTAAGCCATGATTAGTAACAGATCATGTCACTCCTTTTCTTCACAAATATAATCAACTTTATGGAATGTATTCAAAGGTGTATGGTCATACAACATAAAAAGACATCATTATAATATATAATAATGATCTTATATTTTAAAGAAAGCTTCACGACCCGGTTTCTCGTTGCCTATCAACAGATGCTGCTTGACTGATAACAGAACCGCCATGGGTGATGTCATAACAATATAATAAGATATAACAAGAACTCACAAAGGCATTAAAGATTCGCATTCAAAACTGTAATCAAAATCGTTTCTTAAGCTGTTAATTCTGTAACAAAAGCTCAACCCAACAACTGTAGATGGTTTTTGTAGATAAAGAGGTCATTAACTAGTAGAAACCACCCCTAGTAAAGAATTAGAGCATAACTATTTCTAAGGGATCCTTTAATAGCTTATTATGTTGAAAACCAATAGGTAATCATAGCGTTGTCAATTCTGATTACATCAAGACAAAGAATGCAAAATGAAATGACCTGATAATTATTCTGATTACTCTTCTCTTGTTATTTTTGTGGTTATATAATGAGGGTAATAAAAAAATCAATGGAAATGTTGAATGTACTTTGAGAGACTGTTTAGAGATTCTCCTTATTCTGAATTTTGTTTGAAAAACTAATGGTCCCAATGCTGGCAATAAAAACAAAGCTTGTATACAAAAATGTTAAGGTTTATGCTTGCAAGAAAGCATGCAGAACAAATGGGCCTTGTTAATAGAACACTTGAAAGCTGAAGAACAATAACTTTAAAGAGCTTTCAATTATAATTAAGTCAACTACTAAAATTAGTTCCCTTCAGTGCACATATTTCAGGCAAAAGGCTGAAAGCTACCTTATTGGCAAAAAATCCAGGTAAAATGACTAATAAGTGACTAAAATTTTCCCAGACTTAACTGTTCCCCTTTTTTTCTTTACTTAAGTAGTACTTTAATTTCGATAAACTTTATTGCAGGCTTACAAAATTTTAGTCTGGGAAAAATAACTCATATTTTTGCAAAATTGGAATGAAAGGGAGTAGAAATCACTTCGTTATAATCGAGAGTTCGTTGAATAGAGAGATTTTTAGAGGATTCATTAATGGAGGGAAAATAAATCCAGGTTTGTAACAACGAGATTATTTCGGGGTTTGTATCTAGATTTTACTGTATAACATAAAAGTATAATAAGAAAACTGAATTACCTCCTGTGTACTTTGGATAGTTTCCATCGTTTGACCAGGAAACACTAAAATGAAAACAGATTTTTTTTTCTCCCTTTGACGTTATACATCATTATCTAAGTGATTCATTTTTTTGACATCAATTGATTAATTTTTTGAACAACTCAGGAATACACAGGATAAACTATGCTGTAAACTGATCTATTTTAAGTTAGGTTTGACCATACCCAGTGGGCAAAATCTTCAAAAAGTCTCTGCGGAGGAGTGTTTTTATTGAAACAGCAGGCAATATATTGCTTGCCATTCCTATAAAAAAACACAAGACTTTTTGAAGATTTTGCCCACTGGGTAGTTTATCTAATAGTTTTACCATCTAACAGGACCTTGAGACGTTTATGAAAACAATTATTGTAAATTTACTTACATCCATCGTTGGTTATGTTCATATAATTGGAACTGTCACTAAGTAAAGATGCTGTGCTTCCCTCACGACTGCTAGTTAGATCAAGTCCACTGTTGCTCTCACTCATGGCAGTAGGACTTTGAGCCATTGGTTTTTGTGGGGATACCTGTGCAGCCAAAGACATCTTCAATTTTAACAACTTGCTTCACCTGATTATTTATTTTTTGGGGGTCTAAATATGAAACTTTGTTATGAGCAGATGGATTTGAAACTTTGATAGCACAGGGAACAATAATTTTTATACTACAGGGTTAATGGCGAAATTAAAAACATCCGTGAGTTTCTAAAAATAGCTGATGATTTTTCCATGAATTTTATTACAAAACTCGTTCTATTTCTCCTGAGTCCTGTTGATATCACCTTATAATATTTAGTATCTATAAGTCAAAAAAAAGACACACAAAAGAATGTACAATAATTGAAACCCATTTGAATGCAGCATGGCACAAAAACCTATGTGAGTGAATCTTAAAGGGATTCCTGCGTCCAAAATGATATTTCGAGGGATGTGTTGTTTCACAAAGTTGTATAACAAGTCTTTTTACAGTTTTTGGAAATTCTGTTTCCATGGGCAGTAGATTAAAAAACTACTGAAATTATGAAACACATAATTATGATGTAATAAGATAACATTTTGATAAGTGTTACTTTAGAACTAGTAAATATCATAACTTTATTCATAGAATTCCTTATTCACTAATAAACTACATAGATGCATTAATATTCGTTAAATCAAAGTTATAGTGATGAGAAATGACAGCTTCTATCTCTAATAACATCATAATTATGCACTACATAAATTAAATGTTAAAGATTTTAAAAATGAAATATCTCAAAAACTATAAAGAATTATAAATACTGAAAAGAGATTGTTAAATAATTTTTTGAGCTCTATCATATTTCAAACTATCATTTCGGACGCAGAAATCCCTTTAAAAATAAAGTAAAGACAATGTTATAATCAATAAAGTATGTTTATCTTAAAAATTAAGCATGCTGCCCAAAAAAATTTCCAGAGTTTGTTCCTTACAGTACAGTCTGAAAGAAATTTTATGTGTCCGCATGAAATTTTATTAAAATCCTGTAGAAAACATAATGATTTCACAATAATCTGTTGTGTTTTTCATGTAAAATTTCTTTGTGAACACATGAAGGTTATGCCAGGGTGTACTGTAGGTGCAAATATTTAAACATTTCCCTGGGTTTTCCAGGTTTTCAATTATTGCCTAGTTTTCCAGGTACAACACAAACCCCATTACAAAATTTACTCAGTTCTAACAAAACAAAAAAAATCACAGTCTGCATAAAGTATTTTACAAGAAATTAACAAGCTTTTATGAAAACTTACTAACGTCTCCATACGACTTGAAAAGTTCTGTTGCTATAGTATAAAATGTAGTGAAATGAAAAAAATATTGTTCTTTCTTAATACTTTTGATGGAGGGGGGGGGGTCATATTACTCTAATATAAAAAAGCTTCGGAAACTTGAAACTGAAAGAAATTGAAAAGTAAATAATTATGTTATTTTCCAATTCTTAAAAAAGGATGGTGTTTTTACGAACTTTCAGATAAATGATGTAGCATGTGTTTTGAAAATAACTTACTTGATACAAGAAGTTGCTGGGTGTTTTTTTGTTTTTGATAGGTTCTTAGATACAACACCCCCTGCAAGCATCCAACTCAATTTTAAATTTTTTTTTAATGTGAAAGAAAAGAAAAGCAAATATTTTTGATTATTTTACAATACCACAGAAATATCCTTTTATCAAAAAAATATTTTGTTTACTAAACTGTGATTGTTTCATTGCTGTTGTTTTGATATTTCTATATAACAAAGTAAACACTTTGTAAATCAAAATTTGATGACAAACATACATGAACATTATTTGACAAAAGGAAAATAAATAAATAAGTAAATAATAAGAATTACTAAATGTATAATCAGAACCAATGACCTAAAACTTCAATCCCCATAAGTCAAATATTTAGCTAGAACTATTTTAATTACATTAAAATTACTAAAGTTTTGAATTCCTTCACTGTTCCACCAAAATAATGAAATGGCTCGCTGTTCTTTGTTCCTCAACATTTAAAAATGGATTCATTTGGAATTGTCTTTAGATTGAATCAAATAAAGCAGCCATCGTTATGTTCGTAGAATTATCAAAAAGACTGTTAAGCAGGGTCGTGCAGAGGGGTCGGAATAATTGTTCACCCATTTTCACTAATTTTTCAATTTTCTTTTTCTAGATAAAGTAGAAAGACATTCTTAAACGAAAAAGACCAAATTTAGAACCGTTTGAGGCTATAAAACCAGTCTGAAGCTTCAACATATAGACTTGATTTTATACAGACTGTTAAATTTCTCTAAGATTTTAATCCAGATAAAAAGGAGAGAAAATGTGTATTATATAGCACAAATTGTGTGTCAAATGGTGTCAAATACTGTTATGTAATACATAGATACTTATAAGTCTTGGATGTGTTGTAGATTTTGCAATAAAGCTGATCAAAACTCATGTAAGCAACTTGCCAGCAATATCAATTTTTGTTAATTTTGGATAAATTGGTAAAAATGAATCCACACAATGATAAAAATAAACTAGTTCTTTTTGCCAAATATGATTATAAAATAAAATTATAAATACACGCTTTTTATGAGCACATTTGTGGGTGATGTGAACACTTCTTTTGTAGCAATTTGAAAAAAAAACATTGGACGTTTCTCGTGGCAAAGTGAGTATAGATCCCTTCTTAGGCTCAAAATTGGAGCAAAGAAAAAAAAATTCTATCCCTTATATTTTCTTTCGTTCAACGTTACTGTTACCCTTTTATTTCTTCTCTTCTGCTGTAATTATCACAACTATCGATAAACTGTTTCAATAAAATTATCGCAAATATTGATATTCTTAGACTAAATCGAATGTATTAGCAATAAAATCTATTGTTCTTTTATCAATATTATCACAAATGTTTACCACTATTTCTGCTTCTTGTAGAGATTTTCCCTTAACCCGTCACATAATATAGCTTAAAGCTAAGTTTGGAAGTTTTGAAAGCATTTTATTTCTGCTTTTTTGTTATATCAAATAAGCACCACTGGTGCTTATAAAAAAGCGTGTAGTCAAAAATGTTCAAAGGGATAATAGTTAGCTATTATTATATATAATACAGCTATATAAGCTAGATAGCTTTCCGATGATAAGACCAACAAGGTCTTCCACGAGTTTTCCAAACTCTATATTTTGTAATATTATTCCCTTGCGACTATTTGTCACGGAGGTAGTTGTATAAATCTAGGATAGAAAATATACGCATCTTATCTTATCTTATCTAGCTAGCTATATTACTTCCTTTTACACAAAGAAAAAAGAAGGTTGCTTGCTTCTTGTGGTATAGTATCGGTGGAGTACTTACAAACTTGCAAGATTTGATATTGGCAGCAATACAACCAATTAAACTGTGTACCTAGTAAAATTCCCTAGAAATAAATTCCAAGGACGTGTTCATATTTCAAATTCATTTCATTTCCCCAGTGCACACGTTTTTCTATTTACTTTATCTGCACTGATTTGTTGAAAGAAATCGCCTTTGACCTACTTTTGAACTACTTTGTCTCAAGAATTTCCGAGTTTAAACGGATTTATTCACAACTTTCTTCCCAGGCTATCAATTAATTACCCAAAATCATGTTATAAAATGCACAGACGTGGTTTTAAATCGTCTTAAAAAATAATACATCACGAATTTGAAATAAAAGAAATTTACATAAAAATGATAGTAATCGAGAGAATAAGCGTCAGAATAATCAATTCGAACACGTCTATAAAATTCTAGCATCAATCAAAATATTCTTTGCATTGTATTTGTTTTTCTCGTGTCTTTTTCCTACACCTGCTTATGTGAAATAACAACAAAAAATATAAGAAATTCGAAGAAAATTCGCCATATTGCACTTGGCACACTGTGTGATAACTAATACTTATTGCTATGCTGGAAGGGGATAATGAAAGCAAAGTGTTTACAGGTTTTCTTTCTTTTCTTTTTTTCTTTTTATAGGAACAAAGGATATAAGAACATAAGGATGCTAACAGTTAAGAACATTCGAGGCTTAGTAGGAACGTTTGCTGTGAAGAACGCTTTACAAGAGCATGTCATTTTATAATAGTCAAACACAAGAATATTATCATCAGTTGTTTACAAACAACAGACTCTGCTAAATGGCGTGCCCACGTGTCTGTGTGGCTGTACACTTGCACAGAATTTTCTATTTATTTTCTTTGAGATAAACGTTGGGAATATAAGTGACACCTTTTATTTTAATTAATAACACAATAAGTTGCACATGTAGACTGTAGACAGTTTTCTTCACCTTCGGCATATTGAACTTTTCCCCTCTTCTTATCGTTTCAATGTAACACTAACCATCGGTTGTTATCAAAAGCAGTGGAGGAGAGCAATTATCACAAATGTTGAACAACTCGCATGCAAATATGCTCTTCCGATCATAAAAATGGGAAAATGGAAAACCTTCCATTTTGAAGTGCTCGTAAAGGAACATATTTGTGCTGTGCTTTTAGATTTCACTCAGGTTGTTGGAACTATTGTGCCACCCACATCTCCTTGAAAATCGAGCTGATGGAGGGACCGGTCGAATGAGCTTCCCCGATGACTGACCACGGCTGCTACCACTGTTCGTTCTTCCTGCTGATGGCTTGAAATTGGAAGTCTTATCACGCTCGACAAAATGGTCTCTAAAGGGTTCATAAAAATAAATTAGAGTCCTTCCCTTTAAGAATTTTCCCCTTTTCCTTTTATTGCTGAAGGGCATTTTTACAACGTTCGTATGTCAAAAAATTACTTATCCGTCCGACCAATAAAATTCTTTATTCTGTTAACTGCGGTAACTCTTTCACTGTTGGCATTTTAGCTTGATCGCCACCGTCCTTGGCATTATCAAAGGCCATCCAAGACCTTTGACAGGGGGTTCCATCACGTCCAGGAGTTTCTTTTGGGTCTTCTCTCTAGGACAGATTCAATATTCAACTCTCTTTTTTTATCTGGAGAACAATCTGAAGAATCCACCAAAACATTACTGATTAGAATTTAAAAGGGTTTCCGTTTCTTAATTATCTGTGATTAAATTAGTTCATTAAATATTTCAAGCAGTTTAAAACTGCATATAAGCCGAACAATAACAATAACAGATAACAATAACAGATAAATAATCATAAAAATTATTTGCTTCCAAAACCTCGAACCCAGGGTCTCTTGCCTCTGTGGCCGTCCGTAGATTATCGAAAAGGCAAGAGACCCTGGATCCGAGGTTTTGATTGTGTCCTGTATCAAGTTTTTACGTGTTGTCATGGAGATTTTAAAAGGTGATTTCCATGCTAGAGGTTCCACAATTTTTATCACAGCGCTTGCGTGAACTTTCGATGAGCGAAAAACTGTTGCTTTTTGTATTTCCCCTTTTTTTTTTTTTCATTTCCAGCGAAATGATGTTGAAGAAATCTAACCAATCCATACAGCACTTTATGTTGTCTCATTTTCAGACCAACGAAGTTGTTTTAGTGGTGTAAACCTTGTTTGGGTCAGCGAGGGTTGTGCCTCGTTCTTGCAAACATTTTTAATAGGGTTTTTCACTAGTGAAGTTAGTTGGTGGTGTGGTCCGGAAAGCATACAAAAAACCGCCTCGATTGGATAAGACTGTAATTTACCGTTTCCATAGATACGAGTTTCAACGCCTGTATACCTTTCCTTGTATCTATAGGTTACAGAGTACAGAGTCATGAATTTTCTGTAAAATCATAAGTGTTGATTAGGTTATTTACACGTTTTTTCTTTTATACGCTTAATGACTGTGCTCTCCTCCATAAATTTCGGCTAGGTTCTAGATCCGCCTCTGGTGGTGATGTAATGCCTATCGTTTTTTCAACCAAAAAAAAAGAGACTTTCAACCAAAAAGCTAAATGATCGCATCATGACAACCAAAGTAGCGAGATTTAATTATTTCAAAATAATTAGTGACGTAGTAGGAACACAGAATTGAAACGAAGAGCTTTGTAGGGACGAAATCCACAAAAGGAATCACAATATTTATGATGCGTTTTCAGCGCTAGTATTCTTTATAAAAGGAGCACCCCTCTACAGTTGTCTGCTAGTTATATAATGGCCGTTCTTCAACAGCACCAAAGACGAACCATTGCGCATTCAATTCAACGTCTGCCTTAACGAATCACACAAAATTTGGTTTGAACGACACATCCACGGGTCTTTATCTTCACTTGACGTCTTCCGGATCATATTCGGGATTCTTTTTACAAATGACGAAACCTTCCAATACAGGCGTCATTGTGAGATCTAACAACGGAGTTAAGAAAACAACGGCAACAAGTTAAAAACCGACCACGATAAGCCGACGACAACACCAACGACAACGCTGTCACAAGAGGACAGTTCATGTTGCCATTTCGTCGGTTGGCGTCATAATTATTAGGGGAACAGAGGTGGGCTGGGGTGGATAGCTTTAGAAGTTGTTTGGCCTATGCAACCTATACAGCGATGGTGTAGTGGATAGTACCTTCGAATGCGACCGCTGAGGCCCATGTTCGAGTCGCAGTCATGTCGCATTTCGATACTCCACTCCGATGCGCTTTAAAAGCAGCATATCAGTCCAATTGGAGCCATCGACAATGCTACACGTATCTCTTCCGGTAAGTCAACTTCCTAACTGCAAGTAGACAGGCACATTAGCCAACCACTACGGATGGAAGCCCAAGGACTTAAAATTTCATGTTACTTACTTACTTCCCGATATGAACCAAACAGAAAACCTGGCATAAGACCGAATAAAGTAATCAAAATTGGATTGAAAGTATATATATAAATAATATATATAAACATGAAAAAAGGATACATTCTTCTGTAGCAAGTTCAGCTCTTTCACCATGTGCTAGTAACACAGGCGTAGTATGCGTTTGAAAACCTGTGATAGATTTCGGTTTACCAGCCTGTCCAACAACATCCACAGCCTGCAGATGAAATACAATATTTACAGGAAAACTTATAAAAGGATCCAAAGACTGTTTGTCATTTATAAAGCTCTTTATAGCGGACACCATGTAACAGCAGACACTTCTTCTAGGATGTTTGAAATGGAAGTACACTGAGCGTACCAAACTTTATAATCCCTGGAAACCCATGGTACGTTTTAAAAGAAACTCATCTCATGTAGCCTCCAGACAACTATCTTTCGAAGAAAGTGTCTTTTCTCTATGAGTCTGTTATTCTAGCAAGATGCAATCATTAAACTTTTTGGTTGAAAGTCTTCTTTTTTTATTAGAAAGAACGAGGCATTACATAACCATTACCGCGTTTAACCGAGCTGGAATTTACAAGATTTTCACTGCAAACTAGTGATGATTGCATCCTGTTACATTAACTTATAGCTACAGCGGAAACCTTGTAACCACCAGACACATTTCGCAGGAAGAGATGCCTTTGCTCCTTCAAAATCCAATAGACCTTTTCATAAATCACCTCGCTACATCCATCGCCTCGTTTTCGCCCTGAACATTAACGACGATTTAATGGTGGTTTACAAAGAGAAACGATACCTAATATGTTTCATGTTGTTCTTTTATTACGCTCAAGTAGGGAGTAATTATAAAGATTAGAAACGAGGCGATGGATGTTATGACGTAATTTATGAAAAGGTCTATTCTCTTCCTAACAGACACCTCTTTAAAGCGAACATTATCTTTTTATTGTCCCAATAGTATCCGTTATAGAGATTAGACTGTAACTTGGGAAAATCGGAGAAGGGACTGAAAAATTTGGGGAAGGATGAAGAGGACTCCTACCTGACCAACTCTGACGTGTACCGGTAAAGGATTGAGATTAGCATCTAATGTCACCAGCATTCTCGGTTGCATTGATGCCACCAAGGAATACAAAAGGTAATGAGATTTGCCCAAAATAGCTAATATAGAATTTATACACAATCAAGGAATGGCCTAAATAAAACTAGAAAAGATAGGGTAAACCGAATCGGAAATACCGGAGTTAATACATGGTTGCTTTTCCTTTTACCGTACTAACTCGAATTAAAACCGGGTAAATACGGTATGGTTCGAAGGCTCAGAATGTCTTTCAGTGATACTCGCTTAATTATTAGTAGTTCCCGAGTGGGCAAAAAGTCTATGAGGAGGAGTGTTTTCTATAGGAATGACAAGCAATATCGCCTGCTGTTTCAATAAAAAAACACTCCGCCACAGAGACTTTTGAAGATTTTATTTTTTTCCGCCAGAATCATGCAAGTCATCCCATCAAGTATGCCCCTTCACTTGTACTATTACAAAAGTTAACATGCCAAGGAGAGCTTTTAGCCACTGAGTGGCCCATTTAAAAAAACTTTATTTAGTAAAAGTATTCAAGCATCACATCCACAAAGATTGACAAATACAACCACGTCCCCCATGTTCAATTTAAATTACGAGCCGAACCATCGAACGTACGAAATTCTTTATTTTAACCTCATAAAACCTCTATATAAAACATAAATCTGTATACATAAATGAAAATATTCAATTCATACTTTGCTTGACGTCGAAAAATGCCGTCATAGTAGCCAACAGACCGCCAACAGCAACAGGCGACATGTAAGTTCGGTCATATTGATAGGGGCTAACAGTAAGTGTACCTTTACCCAGATGAACTAAACCCTTTAATAAAAAAGACGTATATTGGCTAATGTTGTTGCGGATGAGTTATACAAAACTGCTCTAACAATTTCCACTTCAAACGACAGACCACATCGGCCAAAATCTTCAAAAAATCTCTGTGGAGGAGGGTTTTTATTATTAAAACAGCAGACGGTATTCCTTGCCATTCCTATAGAAAACACTCCTCCTCATAGACAATTTGAAGATTTTTCTCACTGGGAGAAATAAGAATTTACGAAGAGTAAAATTTTAAAGACGGTTTTCCACTAGCGATTTATAGCGCGACTTTTTTTTCGAGATGAAATGTATGAAATTTATGAATTTGATACGAAAGAAGGATTAGGATGTGATCCTACTACCAATCAAATATAAAAAAATTTTGCTATCTCAGCAAATTGGTTATTAAAAAAATAATCAGTTTCCTTGAAACAGAAGCGTGTGAAAATTGACAGATTTTAATCTTACGAATTATTTCGCTTGAAAAAAGTCATTCGTACGAAAAGATACGCTAGTGGTAAACCGCCTTAACGCCATTGCTACACATGCAAACATACCTGCGCTATTCTCACCATAAACAAGTTATTGGCGTCCTTGTGATAATATAATGCTAATTGACGTAACATGCCCGCCAAACGGGCGTTATTAGATCCTAAAAAACAAAGCAAGATTATAGACAATAAAAATTAACTTGAATGAAGAACACACTTTCATCAGAAACAAAATTTTCGATTTCTTCCAACATTTCTAGATTCGACATGCAACGCATATTCTTGATTAGCCTTGGAAATGCCGCAAATATACAAGACTATTAGCTATACACTGGTCGCTCCCTCTATCTCGAACAATTTCCATCGTCCCCTTAAAAATTGGAAAGGTGGCCACTCCAACTGGAAATTAAAAATTGGAAAGGTGGCCACTCCAACTGGAAATTAAAAATTGGAAAGGTGGCCACTACAACTGGAAATTGGATTTCAACGACCTTTCCATGACCTTTTGAAGAATTTCCAGGAGAGTTTCTCACGAAAAAATTCCTTTAGTAAGCAAAGAAAGATGATAAAAATACTGTATGCTTGTCAACAATTAAATCCTAGCATTTTCGGAAAGTCACCTAAAATGGAAACTCCAATGACTTTTTCATGACTTCCTTTTTTGCAAAATTTGGGAATTCCATGACTTTTTCCATGATTGTTAAGACTAGCGGCCACCCTGTAAGCAGATTCCAACCATATTATCACAATAAATTCTTTGCTTTCTTGCATGTTGTTCAAGATGGAGAGCGTCCACTGTATTTTACACACTAAAACCTACCGGCACCAACAATTCCCATTGCAAATATAGCATTGTGAGCTACCTCAGCATCATGATCATGCGAAAATTTACTCAAGATGTCGATGACTGTGAGTCGCGGATTAGATGCAGACAATAAGGCCAAACCCAGTGGCACTGACCGCCGAATAACTGGTTCACCATATTGTAACTAAGAGCAAAATTTCAGAAGAATGTAACTCAGTCAGTAAAGTAAGAAACTACATCGAATCAAAACAATACACTGACAGAACTCTGGTAAGTACTAACTACAGTACATGACGCATTCGCAAAGGAATAAATTTTTACATGGAAACACAAAAGATTTTTGTGTAATAAAGTTTTATCTGATACACAAAGTCCTTATGTTTTCAATGCGATTTTTACGAAATCTCGTGTTAGATAAACAAGACTGTTTAACTTCAAAACACTCTCCATGGAAGCTAATTATCTCACATGGGAAAGTAAAATTTCTTCCAGGCTATACAAACGCATAACAAAGCAGGAACTGTAACCAAGCAACAAACAACACTGATACACAAATCATTCAGACAGCCGCCTTATAACAATTAATACTAGAATTAATCTCAATACTTCCTTCTTCATCAAATCTGTATTGACTGACATGTATTTATACAGGTCATGTTAGACAGTAAACTGTCAGATAATCTGTGCACAAAACTTACTTAACATAATAGATTTTATAGTATCTTAACTAACCCTATTCAAAAAATTAATCAATAATTGACAACAGTGAAAAAAAAATAATCAACACTTTGAGCATAATTCATCAAATAGTTTAACATCTAACAGGGACCTTAAAGACGGTTTGCCATACATCCATCGTCATCAGTCAATACCTACCAGATGGTTGAAGGCTCTCATTGCCATCTCGATGCCAATGTCTTCACCCATAGCTATGGCTGCAATACCCAACACAGCAATTCCTTGATGAGAACCATCCCTTTCTTCTTCTTCTTTTTCTTTGCTTTCTCCATCAGCTTTCTCTTCACCTTTCTCATTCTCTTTTTTCTGGTCGTCCGTTTTCTTCTCTTTCTTATTGGTAGCGGTGACATTTTCTTTCTTCTCTGTTTTTGTTTTTTTCTCATCATCTTTGTCTTTATCAGTTTCGTAATGCTCAGAGCAGATGTGAAGAAGATTTTGAATTTTCAATACATTCCCAGTACCTAGATCACACAGATATGAATGATTCAATTCGGATATCACAGTTTTACATTTTCAAACAAACAAAACTAAATCGGAAAACATACTCTAGTTAGTTTTTCCAATGTCCTGTTTTGATGGATAAAAAAAAAAGGTTAAATATACAATTTTTTATAACAACGTGAAAAATCCAAGTAGACTCGATTATTCTTAGTCATCATGAAATCCAGAAAATCTCTCGGCCAAAGCAAAATTTGAAGCCAAAGAAGGTGTCTTATACTGATGATGACCTTTGGATCAAGGTCAAAACGTCTTCTAATAAAATATTTTTAACAAAATGAAGTTGCTTTCTTTCAACGCTTGTTTTCATTCTCTTTCCTATTAATTGGGTTACCCAATAGCATATTCATGAACATTTTTCCTATCCAACTTTACATGTTTGTTCCATTAAAATGAACGTGTAATTTACACTGTATTTTGTTATTCTCCATGACAACGATAACAATTTCCTTACACAAACAATATATAAGATGCGGTCTTGCAATGTGAAGCTATGTATGTCAAAAAGAAGATTTACCATTCTCTTTACGATGTCAACAAACTCTTATGATATACAGAAAAGGCTTGCTCTCTGACAGTTTAAATAATCTCATATTAATATCAGTGTTAAAAAACATTACCTGCATATGCACATACATCAACCATAACTCTTGCCCAATGACTTGATGATCCGGGCACAACTTTTAAAGTTTCCACCGTTGCATCAACAGCTTCTTGTTTTCCTAATGCAACATTGGGAGAATACTTGACAAAAATTTAATAAACACAATTAACTCTAATTTCTAAGTTAATGCCACACAAACTAACACAAGATTTTTTTTCACTCCCGGTGTACAAATAAGCGGCTCACACTTCATAAAATGCGAAGTGTTTCTAACTTTCTGGTGAAGCTCGATTCTAGTGAAATACGTGAAGTTATGGATCAGCAAAAAAGGTGATAACTTTATACAATAAAACAACAGCCAGCTGCTGGAAATTTCACAAGTCCATTTGTGTGGATTATTTACCTAGTACAAATCCCCTTTTGGTTCTTATTTTTGCGAAGTTATTTTTCTTTCCTCATTTGTACCCTGACTTCCGCATTTATTTCATTGTACAAGGTATAAAACATCAGAATTGTTGCAAAGCATATCAAAATACACTGATATAATGAAATAATTTCTTTAACGTATTACAATATCAAGACTCAAAAGAGAGTTAGTATACAGTGGTTAACATTATGATTTAACCTACCTAAATACGTTAAACCAAGACCTAACGCTAAAAACCGCCCATGGTATTCTTTCAACTCAATTGCACTTCGTTCCATCATGGTTTGCAAAATGACGGATGTTACATCACCATTACATGAACCAATTGCGATCAAGCCACAGGCCAAGGCTGACACACCAACTACCTAGAGTAGAAGACCCCTTGTCAGGTTAGCATTATCATTCCGTACAAAGACAAAGGATGCAAGTACAATTGTCAGTGGAAAGTGTATAAAAGATTTGCATGCCAAGAACGTTTCCTTTAGTGCTCTGCATTTCAGTAACAGAAGCATTGTGATATTAGTAGTTAAAAAAACTTGCTAGTTATTAAATCATGAATTAACCAATGATAAAAAAATCTAAAATCAGTTGAACCTGCCAAAGACGACCACTCTGGGGACATTGGGGGACATCGCTACCCATTTTAAGGTGGTTTTCATAAGGAAAACCTGTGTATAACAAGCATTATCTTTTAAAAAGTAACATATTTTACCATAAACATACAGATAGCCTAATAGATATTTAATGTGATCACAGTTTCATTAGACAGCAACATAGTGAGTGATTTCAGTTCTGTTTCAACCTTGAATTAATTTTACAACCATGGGAAGAAAGTCTATAGATGTAAGCCCAAATAACCTTTAGTAAGACTCCTGTTTAGAAAAAGTACCTACTCCATTATCAGTGACCCCTATAAAGTTCGACTATATCCTGTTTCATAACAAGGATTATAGTAATCTCTGTTGTTTCGTAGGAAGCAAAATCTTAATAAATTTGCTGCTGCTCCAAAATAAATAAACAAGCATAATAATAATAATGTAAGCACTAAAGAGCATTTTTACAAACCTCCATTGATGATTTTGAATCCGACAGGACAGGTAAAATATATCCAAGTATATCCTCCCTGTTCGAACCGGCATATGCCAAACCCAATCCCAGTATGGAACCGATTTGCATAACACTGCTGTTATGTTCAACATAATCACTTAGCAATGCAAGTGCTGGATCACATTCATTACGGACACCAGAATTTACGATTCCACACGCAAGCAACGCACCAGCCTAAACAGTAATGACAATTTTAATCTCAGCAACACAGAGAAGTTGTTTTTCAAGAAAAATTTTTCAAGTTTTTAGCAAAGCCAATTTGCGATAACAAAAGTAAGCATAAAACGAAAAGTTAAACGAAAGCTTACAGGAAAATAAATAAAACTTTATAACAGCCTTTTTAAAGAAGTCTTTTTTAAATGCTTAATTCTATCAACATTTTCCTAAATTTGCACTTCATTCCATCATTCACACTGAAAATCCAACCATCTTTTTACAACAATTTCTTTGTCGAAAAAAGATAATGGAATGATCTCCAAAAACATAATAGAACTGTTTGCGCATCACAAATCTGGTGAAATTCCTTCAAGTACATTTTGTGTTGAAAACGTTTGCAGCTACCATGATACAATTTGTATCATACAAAACAAAAACATGAACGAGAATCATGGCTTTTCAAACTAGAAGTGATCCATGATAAGCAAATATACCTTAATATAATCTTCTGTAGAATATAAATATTTATCAATTTGTGTTAAGCCACCATCGACGTCCCATAACAGGAGAAGTCCAAGTGAAGCAGCAGTACTGAGCATTCCTGCAAAAACATTAAAAGACACACTGAAAACTGAATTCCAACTATCCAAGGAAATGAAATTAGAAAACACACACAAAACATATTAGACAATAATGATTATTATGACAAAAGGACATTCGTGTTTTGACCAAAACATAGACCGTTTCAAAAAATAGGTCACAGATGACAGTATTCAATCGCCTTCATTTCATATTTTAAGAAGTTTGTGAAATATCCTTCCTTTGTGTTTTGCACACCGAAATGTGACCTATTGTTCAAAACGATCTATTCATAATAAAATTTCATTCAAGCTAAAAAAACCCCGTGATGCCACAAAAAATATTTCGCACTATAAACAATGTGGAATGAACAAACTACCATTTTCTTTGTTTTTGTACAGCCACTTATTTCCATCTTCTGTTAATAGCTTATCTTTTCCGAATGCTGTATTAACAAATCCATTTACAAACGATGATGCTAGATTTTGTCTTGCACTGTCAAGACTAACCGATGATGTTGAAAAAGGTCCTAAATACAATTAAACAAAGCTTTAAAAAATTTCAAAAATAGTTTATGATATTTGAAATGTAAGAAAACAACATTCTAACGATATTGTCATGTTTGTATACAGTGTCATTCTAGTGGGCAAAATCTTCAAAGTCTCTCAGAGGAGTTTTTTAATTGAAACAGCAGGCAATATTGCTTGCAATTCTTATGGAAAACACTCTTCCTCATAGACTTCATAGACTTCAACACAAACTTTAGTGGTCTGAAAATGAGACATTAACTGTATACAGTCAAACCTGCCTTAACAACCACCTTTTTAAAGCGATCACCTCTCTTATATGACCATGCTGTTGTGGTCCTCCCCAACTTTTTTAGGTCAAATCTTTCTCTATATAGAGACCACCTGTCCATAACGACCACCGATTTTGCAACCCGTAGGTGGTCGTTATAGACTGGTTTGGCTGTATTATGGTAAAAAAGCCTGCAGGAGTTGAAGTTACATTTACAGCTACTGAAAATGGCACACCAAACGATTTAGAAATCAAATAAGTGCACAAAGTTAATCCCAAACCAAGAAAAATGACTTACTAGAATCTAAATGACTTTTGTATATATCTTCAGGTACTTTAGGCTCCATTATATCAAGCTAAATCAGAATGGAAATCATTAAAAATTACTACCCAATAAAAGAAAATTACAATAATATTAGCATCTTTTAGCCACCCTTCCAGAATAAGCGCCCAGATAAATCTATCCAAGGCCAATAAAGTGGTTCGTATTTGAAATTACTGATTGGGAAAAGTTTTTCAAACTTGTAAAAAGTGTTCAGTGCAATTTCGCAGATTGGAAAAAATTGAAACAGGAAAGTTTGTCCCCAAGGTGTTAATTGGAACCATTATATTAAAACAATGAAGCAAAATAGGGAGTGTGTGTCAGGTATCCAATTAACAGAAATATATAATTTTGAATGTGTTAACAAATTTTTATCAATTTGCAAAACAACTGTTCATACAAATCTGCAAAAAAAGTATTCTCCGGAAAAAATGCACACAGTGCCATGATTATTTGTTTTTGTAGGGTGCAGGGTTGCTAGTTGGGAGAAACACAGACAGGCACATACTTCTCTTGCTAACGCTAAAAAACTGTTATTCAAATGGGAATTAGAGATGATTTCTGCTAAATCGTCAGCATCTTCCATATCTTCTTCTAGTTCCAAAAAGATTTGTAGACGGCCAAGAATGTATGCCATTTGTTTTTGAATCAATTTCTTGTTATCGCTAAAACAAAAGTGCAGAGAATAACAGCATTGACAATTGAGTTTTAGCTCTTTACTGATTTTGACACTCTTAAGAACATTAACATAAACATTGGTAATATAACCACAGCATGTTGGAAGCTGCTTTTCAGTGTTGAGTACAATTTCTGTTCATGCTATAAAAATTTCAACTTTCAGTCAATCCTTGCAGGGCATTAGCTGGAACCTTTGAGAAAATGACGTTCAACATGTAATAGGGAAGTAGTAGGCATAAAAAAGATGTAGAGAGACTAGACTAACATGAGAACTTCTGAGTGACTCAAACATTTGGGAAAAATTCTGGGATAAATCATTCCAACAAAGTTGACAATGAATTATGTAAACATGTGTAGTAGATAATAGGTAAATTCCATCAATTGGAATAATAAAAATTAAGCGCATAATATTTCCTACGTGTTTGAGGATGAATGAATTATTAACTAACAGTGGCCTAACTCTCTGTATAAACAACAATAACAGAAAAGAATAGAGTATGAAACTTACTCCCCTGTGCATCCTTTGAAAATGTCTTTGATTAAATCCATATCATTTAGTTGAATAGCTAAGTTCAGTGCTTCTGGATAACAATCGTACTTCAAAAATATGTTGAGAGCACATTTCAGTAAGAGAGAGTCTTCTGGTTCAGGAACATATTTCACACAGCTAAAAAGAATTAAGTCAGCTATGGCTAAAAACTAGAAAAATTCAAATAATTTAACATAATAATGCCATTGAATCAATATTATGATATAACGTAGTTAAATCATCCATAATCAGCCGGGATTTGGGAACGAGATTTGAACCTAAGACCTCTGTTATGATTACAATACCAACCCTATGCCATTGCCTTAGTTTACAGTAGACGACAGGAGCCTTAAGCTCAGTCCTTCCAATGCAAGACTGCAATTCTGCAAACCAAAAGAATGTTATCGAACTGATGTAAAGACAGAGCTCAACTCCAGGGTATGCTAATTTGTACCCTGGATATTCATTAACACTTCTTGTCTTTTTAAACACCACATTACAGTTCAATTATCCACACACAACATTTATCAAATTCTTTCTTTCAAATACTGATGGAACTCACCTCACTAAATACAAACACACCCTTTGATAAGTTGACTTGTCCACATATTTCTCTACCAAGTCTAATCTTTCAATTTCCATCGCCAGATCGCAAGCGTCGATTTCTGCATTGTGTTTCATATCGTATGGTATTATATCGTGAGCCAATTGAATGAGGTCATCAATCTTCCCGTCGGTACGTTCACTGTATTCTTGCCGAATTTCCTCAGCCAAATGTCTGAAAGTAACAATTTAAAAATAAAAAAGTAAAAATATTTTAGAGGAAAATGTTATCTCATGGTAATTTACACGTACTATATAGAGTTTTTTTCAATTAAATGATAGAATTTCCAAGTACTTAAGTACAAGTTTGCAATTCTTAGCATTCAGACTGCAATGCCAAATAATATGGCAAAACTAAGCACCGTTTTAGAGACTGTGAACACCTAGGTATTTATCATCTCCACTGGCATGAACATCAAGGTTAGTCTTTACAACTCTGCGCAAGGTAGGTAGATATACTCCTTTCATTTCTCTATTCTTTGTAATGAGTCAAAGGATTTTAATCTCACTTCAATGAAGTCTTTGGATCAATCGTGACTAACCTTCTCTCAAGAGAGCTGTACAATCAATGCCTTAAGAATTATATAATTAGTTTATTGTTTGTACTGGTAATGATTTAACTTTAAAAACCAAAACTTGTAAAAAACATTTTACAGTACATTTGATGTGATCATGGAGGGTGGACACCTCCGAAAGCTAACCTTAATAATGGATATGTCAAAGGTTAGTTGTTTATGTTTCCGTTTTTTGGGGTCTTGATAATTTAATTTGAGTATAGAACAAAGGAATTTGCCATGTTTAAAAAAATACCGAGATCTAGTAGTGTATATGTACGTCAAACTTTGTAATGGAATGTAAATTAATTAATGTGACAAAGAAAAACTATGACTGACTATGACTGAGTGACCCATGCTCCGCAGCTACTTGATGTATTAATCCACTACTGAAATCCTAACCAAAACTTTTCCCCTTACCTGACGTATTCATGACCCCACGATTCCAACGCTTCCAATGAACCCAAAAAGCGAAACTTTAAACAATCTCTCTGTTCAGGTTTGGTCATACCAAGAACAGATATAATGTCAGCTAAGAAACGCTGTAAATGATAAAAGAAAAATAACAGAAAATGAGTCGTAAAGCTCTTTATCCTTCCGCAAAAAAATAAATTTCTCACTCACTCTATTATCACTGTCTGGCCATTTCTGGTGTAGATCTTTAAGTGTATCAAAATGTTGGCGAAGAAATTTCAAGGGTTTCGGCACGGAGGTCATTGAACTTGTGCTGGCTCTGATTTGTACTCGTAGACTTTCCAGTGCAGGCTTATACAAAGAAGTATCTGCTTCCTGTTAAAAATAAAAAATTGAAACAGTCAATCTCAGTAATGGAATAAAAACCCAAAACTATGGTGATTATAAAACATGATGGTTTACTTACTGTGAGCCTTTGTACCAACATATTCAATTCTTCCAGTAGTTGTTTGTCCTCATCACTCTAAAAACCATCATTATGAAAGTACAGTTAAAACCTCTATATATAGCGGATGTCCCACAGGGGACAACTCAATATAGCTCGCACTTTTTTCAGGAACGTATGTATATATTCAAACGTCTATATTTCATGGACACCTCCTTTATAGCAGAGATATTTTATACACCAAGATTTATTTCAATGTGGTGCAGTATCTTGAAGGGGTGCCATATCATCCAAAACTACCTTCAACCCAGACGATTGGGGTTACTTTGATCAGGCAATTTTCTCACTGGGACAACTTTGATCGAATAGTAATTTTTGATAGGGGCCATGTCAAAATCAACTTCGTCATGTTTTAGCAAACATCTGACGTTAAGGGAGGGAGGGATAAAAGTCTTGGACACTTAGAGTGACGAGTGACAAAAAAACGATTCATGAAAAATCAAGTTTCTTCTCTGTAGCTAGTACCTTAGGTACTAGATTAAAGCTATCCGTCTACATGCCCTTACCAATTGGGCGTAAGGAAGCAAAACATGGCATGTATTATTTTCTCCTAATTTTCGTGAGGATACATTTTGTGAAAACATGAAGAAAATGTTTCTATGTTTGTAATTTTAAGAAAATACCTATGTAGAGTTTCTGCTTCTCCTTAGCTTTCTAAAAATGTAGTTTTATATCGTTACTGGGTGAACTTATAAATATATTCAATGATTTATCGTTGACCTTATCTCAGGATGATGTGACCTAAAAAGTCACTGTACAATGTGTTCAAGCAATTTACACAGCACTACGGGACCCCTGTTGACAATTTTTAGATGGCTATTTGATCGTCTACAAAGAAGTTGAGGATTTAGCAACTAATTTATAGAAATCACAAAATTAGGTGAATTACGAAGTTAGCGGATCTTATGCTAGAGAAGGTGCCTTTTTTAAAGAAGATTTTGGATTCAGTGGATTTTTTTACGAAGAAAACTTTTAGTTCTGATCCTAACTTCATTTAACTATTAAAAATGTATAATATGAGCAAGGAAAATTAGAGAGGGGATGAGAGTGTGACTGTGAGTCAGCATTTTTTTCTTCAACCTTGTGGATCAATTTCTCAAGAGTTTCCAAAGATTTAAGAATAGCTACATTACACAAACAGGGAATAATAAGCCATACCATTTCAGCCTCTTCTTTTTCTTTTGCTTCATCTTGCTTCTTTTTATCTTTAGCTACATTTTCCTTATTCTGTATCTCTTCTAGTTGTTTTCCCTCAGCTACGGGCGCCATCTTTAGTTTCAAATGCAGACTTGTGGTAAAATTCAACTGAACAACACTTGCGGAACGGTTTCACGAAAAAGGTCTCTCCTCTCTGCTGTTGTCAGCAGAATTTTCTTAAGCTTTATCCTTTGCTGCCTATGTTTATTTTCATCTAAATGGGATACTTTCCATCTGAACAAGGATGTGTCATATAACAGTACAAACAACTCGCGAGTAAGTTACCCACACTCCAGGGTTTGATCCAGGAGTTTTGGGGAGGGGCGCTACAATCTTATAAATCTTACATTCTTAGATCATGTGTTTATCAATGTCCACTGACTTTCAATGTCCACTGTTTATCAATGTCCTGACACTAACTCGTTTGTTGGGTATTATACGTTTTGTTGACGTATGGAACGAACACATCAAAACCGTTTGAGGATGTACAGAAAACTGTCTGTTGCAAGAATGTTAAAGCACTTTTGTCGATTTCAGACGCCCAAACTAATCACCCAAAGTTTATTCTTGTCTCACGCCCTGGTTTCGGAGATGTTATTTATACAGAGTACATGATAAATTATATAGTATAAAGTGCTTTAAATCTATCGAAGCTTTTGATATTATTTTGTTCATTCAAAATTATTGTGGACACACTCACTCAGAACGTCATGTACAGTGTAGTTGTATTGGATGACGAAGAGGAAGTATTTTCTCAAAGCATCCATGGCCGTGATCACCTTGACTTAGGTTGCGAAAGATTTGACAGCCTCTGTGTGAAATGTAGCCCCAGAAACTGACTGTTTTTATGCATGCTTGCTACACAGCCTTCAAGCGGCTATCGCCGAAGGGTGGAAATCTTTGGCTTACGTTTGAGGGTATAGCCATCAGTTTGGCTTACGTTTGAGGGTATAGCCATCAGTTTACGAAGCATGATAGAATATAACTGACCCCAGTATTTTTAATCTGGAAATTTCGAAAGTGCTTGGATTTTCATGAAAATTTGCACGTAAACAATTCAATAGTGCTGGTTTCAAATTGTGAATCGTTTATTCATATTTTGGCTAAAAAATGGGCAATTCGGTCAGTTTGACGCCTAGATAATTTCTCATATCTGTAAACCGTTGATGCTTATGTGTGACATAAAAAACAGACTTTAAGTAACCTATTTGCTACAAGAATAACTACCAATGATGTCATGATGACATCATCGCTTTTTGTTATGACGTCATCAATAGGTCTCCTAGGTCAATATAGGTGAATAATTTTGGAATTTACGTATATTTTGGAAAAACATAAATTATAGGTATATCTAATTTTACATTGTTCATTGTTCTGTATCAAAATACAATATGCCCAAATTTGGTCATTGTAAGAATAGTTTTAATGTTAGGAGAGTTTGGTGATTGATCAAAAATTAGGAAATTTTGAAATTTTGTTGAGAAAATTAGCTTTAGATACTGGCTGCATGTTACTTCAACCATGGACGCCTAACAAGAGAAGGACTTACAACTAACTTCTAAAGACTTTGAATTCTATTGTTAAAATCTTTTATGTCGGCATTCCTTTGATATAAAGCGTGTCTCGCATTTCACTGGATCTTTGGTTTACATGAGTGGGTTTATACGAATGTTTATGTTTCACACATTGTGAAAAAATCTCAGAAATTGAAGAAATGTGAATTGCGTCTAAATCAGCGATTTTCATTAGTACTTCAAAACTGCTACTTAATGTTTTCAAGATGGGCGTTTACAGCGAATTTTAACCAGTTATGTAGTATTTAACTTGATACATCTTTTACAAAAAATTCGCAACTTAGACAGATGCCGGACAAACGCCGCGAAATCCACAGGAAGAAGAATATCTTGTCCCTCAATTCTAACAGTTTCAAAGCTGAGGCTGTAGGAGTCCCTAAGGAATCCGAGATTTAAAATTGGCTACAAAATGAACAGAATATGTTGAAAAACATTTCTGGTTGGTTGTTAAAATCTCAGAAGCCAATAGAAGCATGTATTTTTAATTGTGCTTGAGGGAATTTTAAAACTGCCGAGACGCTTTATTTGAATAGATCAATGAAAGTTGTAAGTCCTTCTCTTATTATATGCCCATGCTTCAACTGATTGAAATAAGATAAAAGTGCTCTCTCTCTGACACAAAAAGTAGCAAATAATGGAACACAAACTACAGTTAGGGAGCTCAAGATAAAAATACCGAATTAGAACTTCACAATGGATTTCCAGACCAGGAGGTAATTTCTTAATATGGCTATATGAAATACGTTTCAGAAAAAATGTTTTTAGTCTATCACAAAAGAGAAGCAATTTTTTGGTTCTAAATGCAGGATCCTTGTGACAACATTAAATGTGGAGGGGCCAAAAGAAAGATAGAACAAGAAAATATTTCTTTAGTATTTTCTAAAAGCTTCTTTAAATTTTTCTGTAATTTACACATCACCATGGAAACGATAGGGATAAAAAACACATAATTGGAAAAAAAAATATACGCTTCTCGACACGGACCATTTTAAACTGATAACTGATTCGGAATGTGCAGAAAAACGGTTGCGGCGCAACTCTTAGACGATAGACAGAAAGCCGAAATAAATAAGAATTCTTCCTGACGGGGAAATCTTAAAAATGTCACCCACCATGGATGGGCGACGAAGAAAATTTTGCTTTCTAAACGCCCTAAAACAGCTATTTTTCAAGTCGTTTTCCAACAGAATACAGGATTATTAAATGGTAAGCCTTTATTGGCATTTTTTGGAAAGGAATTGAATATATAACATTGAAAGGTTGTGTTAAATTTTTTCTCCACCAGATGTGAAATTCATATATGTTAGTTCTGTTGACGAAATAATACGAGATGTAGTAAAACTATTACCAAAATTACTAAATAAGATAGAATAAAATAGTAAAATATATATCACAGAAGTTATAAATATATAGAAGTTATAAATATAGCATAAAGAAAATTAACTGGAACCACGTTTAGAAATTAGAAAGTAAAAAACGCGACTGCTAACACACAAGTGTAAGATATGAAACAACATGAAAATATTTTTTAAGCTGTTGTTACAAAACGGTTCCCCCCTTCACATAATGAAGCACAAAAGTAGTGACCCACAAGCAAAAGAAATCTCCGAAAACAAGATGATTATAGTAGTTTAGAGAAGAACCGAAAATACCAGTTAACTTCCATTTGGGGGACCGGCGAGGTTTTAACCGGGATTATACGGTATGTCATTTTTAATTGTTATTCTGCAGAAATTAATGCTGTTAGTTTCCATCAAAGCATATCGAGTTGGTTATTTGCATCTTACATAATTACATAGGCGTATTCAAAGTCAGTCAAAAAAAGTGGAGGAGTCCAACGTTATGAGTCCAACGTTATGATCCAAATTTTGACTGAGCTCTGGCTACGCCTCTGATTTTGTGTGTTCAGTTTATTAGAACTAGATGAATAACCAGATACAAGAATATTATGGTGGGAAGCGAGATCTTTTGGAGGTTGTTTATCGGCACGTTATATCTTTTCCTAAGAAAACAACAACAACAAAAAAGCGCATCTTTTCAGACAGACTGAGTATATTTAAATATCACTTTTATGTTCTGTTTCTTTCGAAATAGGAGAAAGAAAGCTTTAATGAAACTAGGTATTGAAATGTAATGAAATAATAAATATATAATAGAATTCAAAGTAACTCCTTGCTTTTGTTATACGTGTGCATGCTCGACTCTAACCCTCGCTACCCCAAACAAATTTTACAAGGTTTACACCACGAACTTTGTTGGTCTGACATTGATACTGCAAAGTTTTTATATTTACAATATTGTAAATGGTCGGAATAGTAAAGTGTTTCTCACAAAATTAATAATAACATGAATTTGGCATCAGTGGCGGGGTAAGAGGTATAGCATCTTTCTGGTTTAGGTCTTACACGTAGACAGTTTGTTGAGGTATCTGGGATCCAATCCATTATAGCTGAAATCCTTTTTGGTGTTCCCCACGGGTCAGTTCTACATTATTATTTAATTTTGCGGTTGTATATCATATTATTATGTTTGACTGAAAAATGTGCTCATCATGAAAGATCTGTTTATTTTATGTAAAAAAAGGAAAAGAAATAGAAACATGCTCTCCATTAACCCATTGGTTAATCATAGTGAATATGCATTTTCTATTAAGCACACAACGATAGCGGAAGTTAGAAGCATTTTGTTAAGTTTGAGAAATGTGTTCAACAGGTTACGATTCGATCCCTGTTAAATATCTCAAATATGTAGCTGACATCACAAGACTGTCTTTAGGTGTATTCATGATGAGCACATTGGCTATGATTTCATATGATTTAAGCAGTTGACGAGGCAGTGTATGAGATTACAAACGAATTGAATCATAAGAACTTAATAATTGGCAGTTTAGTTTAAAGACAGCATACAAATTTACTATTGTTATCTTTCAACTTCAATAAAAATAAAATAAAATTCAATAAAAAAATGTGCCTAAATTACCTTATAGAAATAAGCAAGGAATATTACCAACCAATTGATTATTATTATTAAACTTTTCTATCTTATTTCAAGTATTTTTCTACCTAACTTAGTTAGTCCAAATCGTCCTGTTTTAAAAGCAATCAAAAAACTTATTTCAATATTTTCGAAAATCTTGGTTAGAAAACATTTCTTGCTATTCGGACAAGCAAAAAAATCTTATTTCAAGAATTTTTATCTTTAATTGCTATTTTTTTTGGCTCAAAGTAACAATGGGATTTTTTGGTGTGTAATAATTATGATTAATAATAATAAAGGCGTGTTTGCCTCATCTATTTAATACAACGGTTCTTCGTATTATATAAACATTAAAAATCAATACAAGAATAATAAAAATATACAGAATATATAGTTAGTGTACAGAAATATTAGAAATAATAGTCTTTTAAATGTTTAAAAAAAAAAAGAAAAAAAAGAGTGGAGTCGGTTGGTGTGGAAGTAAAGTAAATGTGATTGCCCAGTGGGCAAAATCTTCAAAAGTCTGGGGAGGAAGTGTTTTAACAGCAGGCGATATTGCTTGCCATTTCTATAGAAAACACTCCTCCTCAAAGACATTTTGAAGATTTTGCCCACTGGGTAGTAATGTTGACAATGATGGAAATTGGTAACAAAAGATAGTTAGCAAAAAAGATCGGGCTAAAGAAATTGTCTTGATTGAGTTACAAAAGTTTGGGTAATGTGCTCTATCGCTAACACATGTCAGAGGCGTAGCCAGAGCTCAGTCAAAATTTGTGGAGGAGAGTTTAGTCAGTTAAAGTACAAAAGAAAAACGTGCAAGCGACCTATTGAAAAAAATATCATAACGTGGACTCCTCCACATTCGAAAATTGTGGAAGAAAATGTTAGCTATTAAACCATAAAAGAAAAACGTGCAAGCGACCTAATCGATAATTTAAGATTGAAAAGAAATATCATAACGTGGACTCCTCCACATTCGAAATTTGTGGAGGAGAATGTTAGCTATTAAACCATAAAAGAAAAACATGCAAGTAATCCCATTAGTGACTGAAAACAGAAATTAGGTTTACGTACTCCTCCACAATTTTTGACATACCCTGGATCCACCGCTCAATATAAAAAC
This sequence comes from Turritopsis rubra, assembly GCA_039566895.2. Lineage (NCBI taxonomy): Eukaryota > Metazoa > Cnidaria > Hydrozoa > Anthoathecata > Oceaniidae > Turritopsis > Turritopsis rubra. The sequence continues at coordinate 6,820,860 of CM077622.1, forward strand.
TTCTACTCTTCTCTTTGAAGCTATATAACTTTTTTATGTCTCTAATGTTTCTTGGTAGTTCGTTAAATATACTAGGGAGTTTTCACAAATACGAGGGTGTTTACGAAACTATGAAGAAAACGAGAACGGCAACGTGAATGAAACAAAACCTTTGTTTTCCTTGTGGTTTTCAGCTCGAAAGGAAGTCTGTTTCATACTATACCATTGGGGAAATTTTGTCAGTTAATTACATTATTAACAGATTTGCAAATTCTACAGAAAACGTGAAAAGTTATGTTTTGAAGTCGTACTTTAGCGAAGACGCAAGAGTAGCAGTAGATTATGTTTCTCTTGTATTGCTTGTATTCTTTTTAGAAAGCATTTCTTTCTTTAGTTCATCGACCAATCGTTTTGTTATTACGGACAACTTTTCGAAACTTCAATTGCTTTGTGATTCGTTAATTTTTGAATAATTCGGTGATCATTTTCACGACGCCTTCCTCGTTACCGTCCCAGTTTCGAAGCTCTCTACAAAGACAACGAGAACGGCAACGGGAGTGAAACAAAGGATTCGTTGTCCTCGTGGATTTCGTTTAGAAAGAAAGTCTAATGATACTACACCAGCTTTCTTCACTTAATTTATTTGATGAGAAATAGAAATGAACACGACATTTCCCCATTTAAATTCTAGTTGTGACGAAAATACCTTTCAAAATTTGTTCATTTTTCGATTTGTGATTGATTATGTGACGAAACTTAAATGTTATAGATTTTCGTCACATAATTAAAATTAAGTGACTTAAAATGAATTTTGAATATTCTTTCTTCACTAAACTAACTAGTAACTGACGAAACTTTATGGCATTAATGCGCGTCCGTAGTTTTGTTATTACAGACAAAGTTCTTCAATGTTCTTATATGTTGCTTCCTGACTCAGCTGTCCATAGGGGCCTCGTTTTGATACTTAACATTGTTTCACGGTAATTATTTAGCTATACATTTTGGTAATTACCAAATCGCAGTGGGATAATTGTGATTCGAGATTCATTTCCACTCTCTCCTTAATTGGTGGCCAATTGAGAGAGATATTGTTGTTGTGGTACAAAAGCCATTAAAGACAAACGGATGGCCGCCATCCGTATATCGAAAAGACAAGAGATCCTGGGTTTGAGGTTGAAAAAGGCCATATGAGTAACCTTAAAACAAAGAATGAAGAAAATTTCATTTATTTCTTTAAAAATCATGCATATTTAATTAGAGCTGTCAATCAAATAATCCATTTTTTCTTCTTTCACAAAATATACATTTTAGCATATGTACATCCCCTTCCATGTAACAGATTGAACAGTAACCGCTGGCTTTGAACATATTCTTTCGCATATTTTCCACCCACCTCGAATACAGGAAAGTTTTTTTTCTTTTCTGCTATGAAGACATACGGGACGAAAATAGCATCTAACATTGTAGGCCGATGATTCACATATTGGTACTTGTTTGTTAATCCCCCCCCCCCAAACATAAAAAGTATAAAACTTGTCTGTCTAAGTTTATAAATTGGCTATAAATTGGGGGGGGGATTAACAAACAAGTACCCAAATATTTAATAATTTTCATAACTTGAAAACTTGAATAGAAAAGTGTGTGAGTGTGTTCGTCTAACATGATGTAAACATCAAACTTTTTTGGTTGAAAATTTCTTATTTTCTTCTGAAAATACAAGGCATTATGCAACAATGTTCTTTGTTAACTCAGACAAAAATAACACAGTTTTGACTGCAAAGTTGCGATGATCGCATCTTGTTAGACGAACCTATAGGACAAGATCTTATTGCTCAAAAACCCTTGGAGATTCTTCTTTTTTTCTTCCTTACCACAATGCTATTAACTATGCTATGCTATCCTTGCTATTAATATAACGTTTTAATAACTAAAGGCCCAGAGGCGTAGCCAGAGCTCAGTCAAAATTTGTGGAGGAGAGTTTAGTTATTTAAAGTAGAAAAGGAAAACGTGTAAGTAACTTAATCGCCAATTAAGACTGAAAAGAAATATCATAACGTTGGACTCCTCCACTTTTTTTGACTGACCTTGAATACGCCTATGAGGCCTGATTATACGAGGCGGGTTGAGCCGGTGCTGGCTCGTTATAAGTAACTTTTATTTTCAAACACATCCCCACATCGGCTTTTGCAGAAGATTGATAGCACGTCTTGTCTGGTATGGTTTATTCGCACTGTGAACGCGATTTTTTTTATGTGACTTTCTCCATCTGGACAACCTTTTCAAACATCACAACTTCATGATTTCACGTGATTTTCTATTGTTTCAGAACAGAAGTGTTCATTATTAACCATTTTGGTATATATTCAATACATTGTGTTCTTAGCTCTTATTCAAAGTCTTTTCAGTTCGTACTTACAGGTTCTAATATTCCTGTCGTCATAGATTTTGCTAACGTACAAAAAAGAAAACAATTCTTATATACTTGTAATTCGTATAATCAAGTTGTGTTGGCAAAACGAAATCTTTTCTTTCAAGAAGCTGTTGGCTGAAAGAAACCAAAAAAACAAACAATAAGAAGACGATGGAAGGAAGTGCGAACGCAACGCTTACATCCTGCACAATGATCCTTTTAAACACGGCAGAGATCGGTGAAGAGAAGATGTCTATGGTGCTGTACACTGCTGTCACTCTCCACGTTTTGATAGCGGCCGCCAATGCGACCGTGATAAATGGCCTCGCCAAAACTCATCAACTAAACACGAGGATTAACAAATTGTATTGTTGTTTGGCGATTTCTAATTTGACCGTGTCTTTCCTTTACGGGCCTGTTGAAATTTATTCGATCTTATCAGAGGAAACAGAGAAGACGTGTGTTTTTATCGCTGTGCATACGTTTTTGTTCATCACAACGACATTTTTAAGCGGGTTTACCTTCTACATCATCTCATTACACACACTGGGAAAAGTTGTACTGCCTGATTTTTATAAGAGACACATAACACGGTCCGTGTTCGTCGTTTCGGCGTCGTTCGTTTGCGTGGTTCCGACGCTGGCATTTTCCGGATCGTTCACATATATCTCGCAAATCCCGTCGCGGAAACGACAGAAGCAACAGGAGTTCCTTATCATTGCTTTTTGTATTCTGGCAGTGGCTTTAGTATTGTGGTTTATCTTTTACATCGTTTTGATGGTGTTCATTCGACAAAAGGCAAAACAGAGCAGGAATAAGCTCAAAAGCAGTGGAAACTACGAGAAAAGAACTAGGAAAGTAATAAATGGGATCTGTTGTTGCCTTGGAATCACCTATTCCCCGTTCGTTGGCGCCAATCTCTATCGAGCCATCATTTACAATGACGTGGAAAAAGAGCGACAGTTGCACGTGGTGATGGTTTGGCTATTGCAAGTTATGCTCAGCATCTCATTTTTTAACATCGTCATCTTTGGTTTCAACAACAAAAAGATCGTGCGATTTTATAGTCATATGTTTAAAAGGAAATCCAAGGTTAACAATATACCTTCAAAGACTCCGTACGAAATTGGACAAGGAGGGGGAATCCAATTGCATTATAACTTGAAGGAAACGATTGACAGTAGTCAGCATTAAAATGCTTTAGACGAACTCAGACTCTTTCCTGGTGCACTTCATTTGTTCTTTTGTAAATATCCTATTAGATAATTATGCTCAAAATCGAGGGTTTGTTTTCGTTTATTTTTTTCTTCATTGACGTCAATTGATTTAATTTTTGACATAATTTAAACATAATCTACACGAAAGACTATTCCGTACACTAATCTATTCTATCTAACCGCTTACCACGTAACCGGACCTTAAGAATTGTTTTTGTAAAAATAGCCGAAAGATAGGATTTTCATTAAGATTTTTTCTTTTTTTGTTTTGTTTTAGTTTACATAATGAGAATAGGAGTTTAATTTACATAGTGTGTTCAAGCAGATAGATTATGCTCATCGTCAAAATACGGCTTTTGGAATTTAAGTTTTAAATTTAGATATTGTAAAGATCTGAGGATGCTTCGACAAAGATCGAAGAGAAAATTATTCAAAAAAATAAAGAAATTTGTCTTTAACTCCAACTAATCAAATATCGTGATTACAATGGAAAGGAAAAAAATATAAGACTTATATTAGAATAGATTATGTTCTTAAAAAGAATTGCCTCATCTTTATGAATACAGAAAACACTGGAATCTCTATAGGACCGATGAACATTGCTCCAATTATCGAATGTTCGAGTTATCGAGAGTATTAGTTCATTGGGGAATGTTGAAACGATTCGAGTTACTAAAAATTCGAGTTATCGTGGGTTCGGATTACCGGTTTCTACTCATTTTGAAAACAAAACAAGAACAATTATCCAATTATTCAAGGCTAAAAAAATATGTATTTCAATAAGAATCTTGAGGCTCACTGAAATGGCTTTTCTTATATTTAACATGAAGTGTATTGGGTTCACCAACTTTAAAGAAATAGATGGTAGAGAAACGGTGTATCCTTTTCGACTTAGAAATTGACTAATGAAAACATCATGCAAACGTTATGTTTTAATTTCCGCGCCGAAAAGTACGCATTTGAATAAAAATATCTTCGTTCCCTTGTAATTGTGTCATTGATTATCCAAACGGGTTTCAGTTGGCTTTTTTATTTTTATTTTTGTTTATTTTGTATTTGTTTGTTTTTGTAAACACGCTCGTTAACACGTTCGTAAACACGTTCAGCAGATAAAGATTGATCAAGTTTATAACAACTCTTCGTGAATGTTTGGGAATTTCTATTCAGTCAAATGTGCTAAAATGTGAAACTCTAATAAATGTCTGTCAAAGAAGGAGAGAGAAAAATGTGAGAAGTGTTCACTCCCATTACATTCTCCTTCAATAAAACTGGTAACCTATTCCCCAGGCCTTTCGTATGTTATAATGGACGGCGGTGTATGTCGAAAGGGAAAGGGAAAGAAGGACGAAGTTGGTAGCACTTCCAAATATTTCATTAATTTGTACTTATTATTTATTTATTTATTTATTTATTTATTTAATTTATTTATTTATTTAATTTATAACGATGGTTGATTTATTGGTAGGAAAAATGTTTCATGACAGACAAAAAACGGATTTTGTTATACATATACGAATTTGTCCTCTATTTGTCTGATTGTGCAGGATTCTCCATGTCAACGGCGAATAAACGTAAATATTTACGAACAAGAATCTACCCTGTATATATATTAGATTCTATTTCATTCTATTTTTATATAATATTCGATAATAATTGTAACACCTTTCATAAATATATCAGTTCAATGATAATGCTATAGCCCGCCTCTCTTTAAACATTAAGATCAGTCATTTCTTCTCTCTCCGTAAATGTCCAATATTCCTGATTCCTGGTTTATGACCAGTTGAATTCTTCGGTCAAATCTATCTATCTATCTATCTATCTATCTATCTATCTATCTATCTATCTATCTATCTATCTATCTATTTATGTAACAATTTTTTGCTGTTTTCATGCTGTATCTGATGAAAAATTTTGGACTTTCGGATTTCGGACCGTTTGTTTATAATGCATTGGCACCAGACTCAAAAACTGTGCTCCATAGTATTTACAAAAACTGGTTCTTAAAGTATATGTTATCCAAAAATTAAAATATTTTGTACTTTATTTTGTGTTTTTATATTTTGTTAAATTAAACGGTTTTCTTTTTGAATATTATTCTTTTAAAAGATTAAGGCATTAAAATATGACCAAACTCCATCCCAGTGGGAAAAATCTTCAAAAAGTCTCTGTGGAGGAGTGTTTTTTATTGAAACAGCAGGCCATAATATTGCTTGCCATTCCTATAGAAAACTCTCCTCCTCATAGATTTTTTGAAGATTTTGACCACTGGGTTGTGATAAGTCTCCCAATCCGATTTTTGTCTGGTAAACCATCACCAGACCTTAATCTCAGCTGATGCAGCTTTACTCGAGGAACGTTCACCTATCTTTTGCGTATTCAGTTATGTATTTCATACCAACGCAGTTATGGTGAAAGTAAATCGAGGTTCAACAATAGTTAATCACTTCTAAGTAGTTACTTTTTGTTTCAACCCAAAAAGTTTTCAATGGGAAAGCGTAGGTTCTAGGTTGTACTCTCTAACACATATTCCACACACGCATAGTTCACATGTTTATTTTAATTGGCTTAATAAATAATTGAATATTCTTAATGGCTAAAGAATGGTACTGACTAATCAACGGAACCACCTGAGACGAACTGAAACCTCCAAGAGACGAGCTGAGACCATCTGTAAAAATCTACGCACCATATTTCCTAAACCACGTCGGCCGATTTGGGGATTTTCGGAGTACATGGGAATCCTCTCTCTTATCGCCTTTCTCCACTCACGAATTTATTCGTGCAAACAGATTTTTCAACATCAAATTTGCTGTGTTTATGTGATGAAAATCTTGTTACGTGGCCAAATTTTCGTCTTAGACTGAAAACTGAAACAACATGGTTGGGTCAAAGTTGATTTGTGTTAAGTAGTTGGATTCTGAGTTTATAAAAACACAATTCAATCAACAGATTATGTGACAAAAAGATCCTTAAAATGTTGTTGTTTTTATACTCGGTATTATACATCTCGAATAACATAGTTTTTTTTAAAGTTTTTTTTAAATAAATATCTTCTTTGCTAGGACGATTCCCACCGACACTCGAAACATCCGGCAGCCGAAAGGACGGGGTTGATTGTTTTTCTCCGTGGTGGATTCAACTCGTCTCAGTTCGTCTCAGCTCGTCTCTTGGTGGTTTCAGTTCATCTCAGATCGTCTTAGATCGTCTCAGATCGGTTCAGATCGTCTCAGGTGATTCCGTTGTTTAGTCAGTACCCTAAAGAATACAATATTATTGGAGACTTATTCTGGAGGGGATGTAGGCGTATTATTGTAGATCAGTAGAAGATCACATTAACCATATTTTAATTAAGCTAGCAGCGAAAGCGTGATGGCAAGCAATATCGCCTGCTGTTTCAATAAAAAAACACTCCTCCACAGAGACTTTTGAAGATTTTGCCCAATGGGAAGTTTTAACAGAAAACACCCGTGGACTTCTCCTCCTCATCCTCCTCCGGCCGAAATGGTAAGTATTTTTTGGGTATTTTACCACTTATTCCAGTTGGGGCCATTCGTATATCGAAAAGGCAAGAGAACGGGATTGCACTTATTCACCAATATCTTATTCCCATCAAATCCAAAAAGGAGGATTTCAGTAACTTCCAATTCGAGGTATCACTTGCAATTAAATATGTTTCTGTTGTAAGTAACGCCTCGTGTTTCGAAGCCCACCTGCAGAAGCTTCATAAGAGGAAGCGGTTCTTACTTTAACTCTATTAAACCTTCTTATAAATACTCTTGTTTGTTATTTGAATGATTTTGTTTACTTTGTTTGTCAAAGTTTAAAACCCAGTATTTCGGAAATGGGGTCAGTGTAACTTAAGCTAACAAAGTTTAAAACTCGGATGAATGAGTTTCTATCTATTTTGTTCGTATTGTGACTTAGTTTTGAAATGCTGCTACCGTTTTGCACCATATGGTTCTTTTTTCTATTTTATACGTAATGCTCTTAACTTTCACGTTTTTCTTTTGTGTTTTTGATAATTACCATTCTCATCCACAAATTTCGCCTTACTGCGCAGAATATTGTAAAGACGCGTAATATTTTCCTCTCTTCTATAGATGATTTGACGTCTTGTTTCATTCTATTTCGTCATTCCAAGTCCATGGATTATACTTTTATTGACACGAGAAAAGTGTGTCCATCAGCAAATTAATTTTTTTCTTCAAAGCAATATTTATTGTTCTTTATAACAAAATCGATCCGAACTATTGCGTCAAAAGCTGTAATCTCCATAATCTCACTCATCAATTTTGTGGCCTATCAAAGAAGTACTTAAAAGATAGAGCCCTGACTCGTATAACACGCCTCAGTGACTAATAACCAAACGTTTTTGACTCGATTTTATATTCAAAAGGGAGGTAACCCAGAGACCCAGTGCTTTTGTTTAAAATCTGTCATTTATGGGGTGTTGTTTAACCAAGGACGTCCTTGGTTTAACGTCCTTGGTTTAACCATGTGGATCTGATAGATAGAAGAATCGATATAATAAGGGTTGTGCAGCCGTGTGCTTAAGGCCACTATGTTCGCAAACGAAAGTTTTAAAAATTACTCATGAAAATTAAAATTAACGAACTAAGAGTGGTATCATGTTATAGAGCTTGAAATGCTGATCAAAAAAAATGTATGGGATCTCATGTTAACCGTTACCGAGATATCGTTGTTCAAATGTTTCGCTGACGTCATGATGTGACGGACTCCAAATTACGTCAGTTATTGTGAAAGTGAAAAGTAGTGAGCGTGGCATTAGTGAACTCTTAACTTTGCGTTTTTTTGGGTACGCAGTGCAGTGGTTTCACTTTGTGGTGCCAACTCACGTTGTATCCATAGCAATTGGGCAAATGTCCCAACTTATTTGGTAAATCGAGTTAAAAATTAAAAAAAACAGGCAGCAAATGTTGTCAAGATGGTAGCCATAAATTTAGCCCTATAGAATTTAGCGTATAGAAATTTTTCGCATATCTGTCAAATAGGCTCTGATCCTTGACTTGGTGTGCGTCTTATGGAAATGACTGCTTTATAGATATTCCATTATGTTCTATAAAATACCATAAATGCGCGATTTAGCGCCCTGTGCGTTTATTTAAAAAATCGACTTCCACCGAGGGTGCTAAATCGAGAGGGTGTTAAGTCGCACATTTTACGGTATGATAAGAAGCGCAAAAGATATACAGCCTAGTGAAAGCTGACGAGAGCCGTCACACACAGTTGCAATACCCAATCTGTGGCGATTACATAATTTATGTTCACTTAAAGTATTTCTGCCAAAAATACCAAAAAATTGCCACGTGTATGAAACAAAAGAAACTAACAAACCAATGGAAATTAAGAAAAAACAAAGAAAAATTAAATGTTTTGTTTATCTACACATAGTTCTCCACATGCATAAAGTTAACTTTAAGGGCCGATTTTCACTAGAGAGAAACCATAAGATAATCATTGTTTTTGTTGTTTAAAAATAACGAGTCCGAAAATGGATGTGTCAGTTTCATTTGTTATTTCGTTCTTTTATCAATAAAATATCAAAGCACTGCAAATTGATTGATGCGGTACAATCTATTATATTCAACTATATTTTACAAACCTTGTAGCCATTTCTCTCTAGTGTAGATGGGCGAAATTCCCGTTTCGCGCAGGAGTAGTCGGAAATCGCCTATTTTGAACACGGATTTCCACTTAGTTGCAACCGTGAACAAATTTGAGATAGCTAATGAATGAAATTATGTAACTTCTTGTGAATGACTGCATGGAGGAGAGCATGTTGCATCGAAGTGCCTTTTAATGATTTCTTATTTTTGCAATAACATGGCATGCGATGCTAAAAATGCCAAAAATAACTGAAATAACAACAAATGGAGTGGTCATCTCAAATGCCAACCGAAAAACAACAACACGACTTTATTTACTTTTATTTTCTTTTGTAGTGAAAACTTCACTATGGCGCACACCATTGGGACCATAAAATAGTGTTCACTATAAGGCGTTGGTATATTAGTAGAGGTTTGGACTATAAGGGGAAAATGTATATCCCTGACCTGCAAAAAGCGCCCGCTGTAACCGCCTCTATCGGTATATCGTGGCTTTTCATGAAACTATTTTAAAAAGAACACGTTCCTGTATGGAAAAACAAAAACATTTGAAGATAATGTTTATTTTGTGTTCTCCCCGCCAAGGAAATTAAATCAATTATTTGAAAATATTGAAATTCCAGTGATTATGAAGATAAGTTGTGCAGACGACGGTGCCATATGAGATAATTACTTCCGCTGATATCCAACACTTGCCAAATTTAACAAGCTTTACAAGCGACACGTTGGTAGGTCAAAAAAACTCCCTTTTCTCAATATATAAATGTACAATCAAATTAAACTATTCAGGATAACAGGCTTCTAATGGATTAGCTAAGGTTCACTGCACATTATTTGTCAATACTGAATGGCGTAAAACGGTGAAGCACCTTTTCTATAGTAAACGAGTAAATCTTTCATGAAATTTCTGAGAAAAAAAGTCTCGTTATTGGTACTGCAAACGATTACCATAGCTTTCACCTTCACCTGCGTTGTCACTTAACATGTGCTATCTGAAGTAACGTTTTTCAGAATGTCTGTCAAGTCAGTCGAGAATCCAGAGGTATGTCAAAGATTGTGGAGGAGCACACATTAGCATAATTAACATAATTTCTGTTTCAGTTGGTCGTGTATTACCAATGGTATCATTTGCACAATTGTATTTTATTCTTTAATAGCTAACATTCTCCTTCAAATACCTCTAGATCCGCCGCTGTAAGTGACCTGGACAATAGTTGCTATGGAGATGTCAGTAAGATTAAGCAACAGAAAGATAGGATTGCTTAGCGTACATTTTATATTGTGATGTGTACCCATACGTCATCAAAAATATGTCATGCTTAATATTGGATTAATAATTATAAAGACATTGAAAATACAATATTATATAATTTATATATATAATTTTAACATTTATTCTTATGAAACACTTTTTTTTCAAAATTTTTCATCCTATCAAGAAATATTGGTTGCTATGGACATATTTTCCAAATTTTCTTTTTCCAAAATGAAGCCAACAGAGTGGGAAAAAACAGCATTAGTGTACAATAGTGGTTTACAGGCTGACTTTAGGGTGCACAACAGGACTTACAACCTAGTCGAAATTAATGGTAGAGAATAAAGTCATAAAGACTATAAAGGAAAAACGTGCATTTGACCTAATCAACACAAAAAAGTCTCTGTGGAGGAGTGTTTTCTATAGGAATGGCAAGCAATATCGCCTGCTGTTTCAATAAAAAACACTCCTCCACAGAGACTTTTGAAGATTTTGCCCAATGGGAAGTTTTAACAGAAATTTCATGACACTGTACTCCTCCACTCGACTAACTCTAGATCCGCCACTGTACAGGGCATAACCTAATCCAGTACATAGCACACTATATCAGTTAACACAATATAACAGCGCGAGAAAATGTCACTTTTGGCTTATGTTGTGGCATGAAGAGTTGTTGTGCATTACGAATCAACTGCTTCTGATCTTAAAACCATTGTAAACCGCCCCTTTTTCATCTCAAGTTACCAATTTCCTATTTTGATGAAAAGTAAACACATTGGAAGAAAAAAGGGGCAAAACAGGAAAACGATAAAATTCTCATTGTGTTTTTCAGGATCAAATTAAGAATGAAGTTTACATTTTTTCATTTGTTCTCTGTGGTTTTCTCAATAACACGACATTTATTGAAATGCTTATAAACATTCTAGTGTGTAGGACCATACGTCATGCTGTTAAAAACAACCAATTTATTAGCTGATCTCCATAATGCAAAGGCAAAATGCGAAGTTGGTTCAAGACAGAGATCAATAAAGCATGGTTATTTTTGAGTGTATATATGGCCACAGTAAGCTATAAAAAAAATCGGATTCCAACCGCCCTTTATTCGCGGAAACTTTCTTATTGGGCGCTTAAGAGGCGTGAAAAGGTCAGGCGTAATATTTTATCAGGAACACTTAAGTGTCGGTATAAAATAGACGGGGAACAATTTATTATGGGCCAACATAGGATTATTTTGAGTGCTACGATCACTTCATACACTGCTTAACGCACGATAATTCAACAAACACCTTGTTTATACTCAGTTAAAAACTCAATAGTGCGGACAAACTTGTGTAGTAGAGAGCCACTTGATTCAAATATCATATACGTACGATCTATGCACGTTTAGCTATTGAACAAACGACGCAAATACTAGGTAAATATTTGTTCAATAAAATGGTATTAATAACGAACGCACCCAGTCACTGGGCAAATAAAAGGAAAGAAGATACTTAATTGTTTCTATGTAGTAATAATCTTTTCAAAATCCGGCTACACTTGTAACAAAAAGAAAAAATTGCAATTTTTAACGTCACAAAGTTTACAAATTATGGATTAATTAAAGATAATTGAGAGCCACTTATGTGGAGCTTATAGCATTTTGAAATATAAGACTTCGATGTAAAATTGATTTTCGTAACACATACTATTCAGCTTTCTCATTGTCATGTAAAAGGTGTTGCAAAGTATGCACGCAGGTACCGCAAATTTCTTTTCTTTTCTTCGTTCTAAATCATCATCATTTCGCGATTATTAAATCAAAATTATATAGTTGCTTGCGAAAGCCGATAACCTGATTTTCGCGTTTTATAGTTTTGTTTGTTTTGCACAATTAAGTTGTTGTTGTTGTTTTTTTGCAAGACTTTAATTTGTGATTGTTACCTTTTTATGTTTTGGATGGAAGCTATCTATTTGGAAAGGAATTCAGAATAAATTTTCAATCGTTCGGTATTTTTCATTTCTTAGCCGAAATATAATACGGATAATCAGACATCATTGACATTTTGCGGATATTTGTTAAAAATCTGCGCTCGCGTTCTTTGCATGCAGCAAAAATGCGTTTGTCTCACAAGATACGATCATTGATTCGTTTTTGATTGAAAGTCTCTTATTTTCGTTTGAAGAAACGATAGGCATTACACTACAATGTTCTTGTTAATCCGGACAGAAGTAACAAAGTTTTGACCGTAACCTATTAATGATCGAGTCTTTTTAGACAAACCTAGAGATTAAGACATTTATGGAACATCCCCAATTTTTTTGTCGTTTTTCTCTTAATTCTCCTAGAACAAACTTCGACTGCGTGTAAACAAACCCTTAAAGAAGAAGGTCATCTTATAATTTATGACATGACATATTTCGTCAGGTGAACTTATGATAGGTATGCGCGTATATGTGAGTGTTCTGTTTACACGCTGACCACATCTTGTTATTTGTGCACTTCCACGCGGTAAGGGTAAAGCGCTAACATAATAACTAAATATTTTGAACAAAAACAAGAAAACAAGAAACCTTTTTTATTCTGACATCTTTCAACGAAAATATTGACTATAACAATTTCTCCACTGCGTCACAATAAATGTTCTTTCTCTCTCCATCGCTTACCTCGAAAACAGTTATTCAACGCGTGGTAACGCCTAAACAATTGAAACTACACGACAGGAACACTGCGGAGAAGAGTTGTGAGAACACCCGGTACCAGTCTTTTTAATCAAAATGCAAGTGTAATGTCATTTCTAGAAGAACGAAGAAGATGAAATACAGAACAGAAAGAAATACAATTAATGCGCATACTTTCATCTGAAAAGTAGCGATACGCAACGTAAGTACCATGTATAAGCGTTTTATTGAGTTTTCGGCGCCGGTCGATAGACACCCTAGCTTTTCAGAACGGTATTATCGGCAAACTAAGACAAACAGATGTATGTTGAAACGCTGTTGTTTTGTGTTTGTCCATCGATTTGGTCAAATTGTCGAAATAACAAAGCACGGTCTATGGGAATTACAACTCCATTTGTGCTAGTGGACATTTATACGTTTCACCCTTCTGTGAGTGAAAGAAACAGAGATAGGGAGCAAGAAAAAAATGTGCAAATTTTATGACCAGTTACCTGGGATGAATATGAGCTAAGGTATATATAAATAAACGTCAGGTAAATATAAACAACAGTTAAAACTTTAATAAAACTAAGTTTATATTGCAATAATATACGGTAAACACTGACAGCGTGTTAAAGTTTGTTGAAATCATGTTAGTATTGGTGTAAATTGATCGAGTGCTAGAATCAATTAAATTAGACGTTGAAAAAACAACAACTCTGATTGAGCAGAAGGTAAATTGATCTGAGATGTTGAACAAGCGTCAAGCAAAGAGAATGGGATCAAGGTCGATCTCTGTTTTAGCCGCAGGAGATATGAGTGACAAATACAGACGGATATCGGTGGAATGGTTTGCCTGTATAGTTTTTGTTCCTTTCTGAAGGGTGTTAATTCCGTTTTTTGTTGTAAAAATAATATACGCTTTCCAGTGGGCAAAATGTTCAAAATGTCCGTGAGGAGGAGTGTTTTTTTATAGGAATGGCAAGCAATATCGCCTGCTGTTTCAATTAAAAAAACACTCCTCCACAAAGACTTTTTGAAGATCCACAAGACCACTTACGAGCTGCCTGTTTAGTTGAAAAAGAAGTTTAGTGAACTTACATAACACAATTTGAGACACATAGTACTCGTGATTTATTAGGTATTTCGTACATACATTTTATATTTCGTGAAGCCCTCTTTAAGCTGAATTATTCAATAATTCTGGTCTATTTCATTTAGCAAAACATGTCCCAAAAGAAAAAGAAGAGATAAAAACCAAAACTAATAAAAATAAATCGAAATAGAAACATAAAAAATATAATATATATAATATATATAATAAATATATATATAAAAATATATATAAAAATATAAAAACATATAAAAATGTTGTGAGATTTTTTTTCTGTTTTTGTTTGTCGTGGTTGATTGGATTTCAAAACAAAATTGTTTTACAAATCCCTTTGACATGGAATCCTACGGTTCTTGAAATCAAAGATGTAATTACCTTGTCATGTTAAATTGCGCGGTATTCCTTTAAAAATCTACTCTCAAAACAGTGGGGTTATTTCACAGATTAACTGCAAACGTTTGTAGGTGCTATTTATTTGAAAATAAACCTGACGACAAAGAAAAACAGAACGGAACAATCAAAAAGGTCGTTTTCTACATATGAATGAAACTTAACACACTGGTAACTAGGTTGTGAAATATATTGGCGATTATTATGCAAGCGCACTCAAAACTCTAAACAATGCTATATATTTTGAAGATTGCCTAGTGTCAGGATTTGGTGCACTGCAGCAAGACATTTTTATGTATTTGTGGTTGAACTTTCTGCAATATGTATGACATTTTCAATAATTTATCCAGACTAGGGCAGTGGTTGGCTGGCAAAAGAGAGATTCATAATAAGAATTGAAAAATGACGGTTAATGGACGTGTTTAATATTGTAGAATTGAAAATAGTTTTTCTTTTGAATTTTTGAATTTTGATGAGATTTTTCAAAATTGGCATAATGAGAGTAGAAGAGTAATTATGTATTTGTTATGTACTTTGAGAGTCTTGAAAACAATAATTTTAATGGGCAACACATCAGAAGAGTTTTGTGTAATGGCATGACATACTGTTTGAAACACAGTGCGAATTGGGGATTAGGGATTGGGTGTAGTTGTTCGTTTCCATACTATCCTCGTGTTCTACTGGACCACAAGGCATTTCACAGGATATCCATTTGCTTTGTTTTTCATCCATTGAAAGTAGATGTGATAGAGAAAAATGATAAATGGTAACAAGCATAAAAAAGCCGCAAATGTCAATGCCTATACGACTCAAAGAAGACAAACAATACCATTAGTGTAAGTTATGTGAGAAACCAGTGAATTGGTTACTGTGTACTCTTAACATGGCGTTATTTTCCGTTAAAATTTTAATCAGAATGTTTGGAATGCGATTGAATAAATTGTCGTTTGGTTGTTAAATTCACTCGCAGGGCTTTGAAAATTATTCAGCGGATAAAATAGATACTTTACATAAAAAAACAACTGATTTTTTACAGCATACGCGTGAATGGAAATTCGGAAATAATCGCTTTTAGTGAATCATAATCACTGAAAGAATCCGTATTCCTTTTTTCTTTTGTCTTTCTTTTTAAACACCACTTGATTCACGTGTCAACTAAAGAAACTTGCTTGTTTGCAAACACATCGAAATTATTTTATAAGGATAAACAAATCCCATTAATGACCAACAGGAAAGGACATACTGCGCGCATATGCGGCTCCTTCCTTCCTTCAAGAAAAGATCAATAGAATGCATAAATTCAGTTAATACCACATCATGGAGAATTTATATTTATAATTTTTTATATTTATAATTTTTTTTGTTGTTTAAACTTTACACCTATCGCTTTCATAAAAATCGAACAATCGAACAATTAATTTAAATGTTCGATGTTTCTCACTCAGAATTTAATGGGTTAAAACTTTTACATTTAATTGTTTTATAAAAAATAAATTTCAACAACATCAAGCTTATATTTTTTTTCTCTTCAAAATAATAACTTACAAACACTTTATCCTTCATTTCTGCTTCAGTCAAGTAAATTAAACGTTACGTATCTTACCTTGTGTGTGTGTGTGTGTTTTGTTTTTGTTTCACCTTAATCATCGATAATTGAACTGAAATCCTTTCAGATAACAATGGGAGAGTTTTTGTCCTGATCATAATGTTGTAATGTACATTATTCAGCGAGGGGCATACATGGATTTACAGAAGCTAATTTCATTTTGAAGCCAGTGAAAAAAGAACATGACATTTGCAAAGAATCAAATTCAACAAATGTTTAACCAATGAAATATTGATTGAGAAAAATCGAACTTTTAAATTATTTCTTTGATTGTTCTATTTCAATGAAAGGGACAAGGTATATAAAATTTAAGAAAGAAAAAAAATTCAAAAATCAAAACAAGACAAAGTAAATATAGGAAAAAAAACTTGTTGGCGCTTCACAAAAACGTGTAACTTGAAAGATAAGGCCTTTTCCTGTGTTCGGCTTTGATCAAAAGATTTGAAAAGAATTCAACGTCGTTTGTGATTCATTGAAATCAATTAATTTATACTGTGTTTGTAAACTTGAGTATTCTTCCACTTCACTAGAGTTCTTTAACGTCCGGCCCACATTATGATGTGAACCGGCATCCAGTTTCATGTCTCGTGCCGAAAATTAGTATGTATAATTATCTAACCATTTGCCCTAAATATGATTACATGTTACGGCGAGACGAAACAAACAGTACTTGTCGTGTAGTTCCGATTAGTTCGGACTAAATACTTGAGACGATTAATTTGTTCATTTCAAATTTGTCAAAAAAATTTAGCTTTATTGATTAATCCACCCTTTTTTCTGTTCGTTTTTTTCCGATGATATCAAGTCTATTTTGACGCAAATGACAAAATTGATTTTGAAGTTTCCCTCGCTAATAACATTGATTGAACACTCAACCGATTCATTCATCTGATAGGTACTGTCTAGACAAATAAAAATTGTGATGAAGTTTTTCTTGAAAGCTTTGTTTTGATTTTCTTTTTACCCTCTTGTTTACTCAGTATGTTGTTTATTTGGTGTTGACTTATACTGAAAATATTTATTTCGGTACAGTGAATAAGTAAATTCACAAAACAGTGTGAGGCTTACACTGCCACATTCGACTCTGGAATTTGTTTAATATTATTAGCATCGAAAAATCATTCATTGATTTGTCATGAAACATAATTAAAGATTTCGCTTTTGTCACAGCTATAAAGGAGAATATACCTCATCAATTCTATTAATTAATCCCGTCTAGCCTTGTTAAAAGCATTTCACAAGATTTTTAGCTATATATATGCTTCTTACAAGTTTACTTTGAATTAAATCTAAGAACGTTGAAAAGGGGTTTTAATACAAGAAGTAAAATTTTCAATAAAAAGCAGTTATCAGTTATCAGAAGAGAACTGAAAAAATAAGTCGATTTCTTGACATTCTATTTTATATTTCACACGTCATTTTTTAATTTTGTAGAGTTATGCCGCTGTTAGTTTATCTTAATGACAGTAAATTGGTCAATATTACCATAATAGTGTTGTGTGTTTCATTAAATCGGAAATTTTTCAATGTAAAAATCCTATATTCAATTTATAATCATCATCGTGTGCTATCTAAATGCATTTTTCTTTCTTAGAACATTAACAACATAAATTAAACTCGTGTCAGCGGACCAGAACTGAAGAACGTTGAACTTGGTGTATCTACAGAACTATCCGTTACAGCTTGTTGAGAGTTTTTAACAAACGTGCACAGGCGCAAAATTTTCAATTGTTATTTTTTTGATCACTTGATTAAAAAAAAGAAGAAAAAACAAGAACACACTAATTTCGACAGAACATTAAAGTACAGTGTACGTAACATGGATTGTTTGTGATTATATCAACGATCGTTGTGGAAAAAGGTTGGGTTTTTGTTACCGTTCATAACAAGTTTTTATCAAAAAAGAAACACGTCCATTTGGTTGACAACGCGTAACCAGAACAGACAATATGTCTTTGCCAACGGAAATTTTAATAGGAATTTTTGTTACGATAATCTTGCAGAATGTAATCAAAGCTGCACCAGTGTACGTTACCACTACTGCTGCTGCTGCTCCAAAAGGCGTCCAAGAGGTTGCATATAAAGACCTAGTAGACCTTTTTAAATCGTCGGATTCCCCGCCCGTTACAGAAGCGACAACAACAGCACCACCATCAGAAATCAATTTAGATTTATTTAGCGCATTTGCCTTTGAGAAGATGAAAAACGATGGTTTAAAGGTACGCAAAAACGTAAGACTCAATACCAGTGTCATGCGTGACGACCCCAACGCAGGGTATTCAGATTCGAGCAGACGGTCTCCTTCAATACGAAAGAAATACAGGAAAAACACAAAGAAATGGTGGAGAGCAAAAATCAAACGAAAGCTACACAAACTAATGATACACAATAAACTTCGCAACTATAAGTACAAGCAGTTCCTTAGGTGGGTGCAAACGAAGCTATAGAAAGCCACACGGTAAAGGACAAGACGAACTTCAGTTAACTAGTGGAAATTATCCAACCCCAAGAGTATAAAGTAATAAACAGATTGTTATTTATGATTTTGCCCGCACTTCTGTCTACAAATTGTCTTCACTCACTAAAAATTTAATCGCTTTTGGCCCATTCCAACCCATTCAGAAAGTCGACTGGTGTTCAAAACGAACCTAAAAGTCTTGGCATTGCTTAAATGGCCATAAAGAGAAACGCTTTGGCTTGCACAAGCAGTGTTTGATCAAGTGTGAAATGGTGTGGATACATGCTAAGGAGTAGAAGACGCGAGACAGTAGATAACAGGGTTGACCACAATTGTGATGGAGTTGGCACTAATAAAATTTTTGTCATTAAAATAGATTTTTATGCAGTTATGGAATATTGAATGCAGTCTGATTTTTATATCATAAGAAATGGTCATCGATCACGATCGAGATGTTATTATTAAACGAACAGTTTTTTTTAAAAAGAAAAAGACATATGAAAATTGAAAATATTTATTCTTAGTTGTTATTTGTCTAAGAATGTAGATCAATATTGAAATTGCAGTGTGTGTGAGAAAAAGTCATTCTCTTTTTATATGTACTCTGCAGTTCGATTTGTTGTGTCATTAAAATCACCATTGGAGACCTTGTTGTCAGTCGTTTTGTTAAAAGTAACATCACATGAGATTCTTTCATGGGGTAAAAGTTCTATTCCATTGGCTCATAAAAGGCCGTCCATGGCGTTGAAACCTTCGTCACGTAGTTCGGTGGGTGAGTGCTGATTTGACTGATTTGAATAAAAACATTTTCAAGAAAAAATACGTTTTATAACCATGCGATGGTAGGACGTTCTGCTAGAAACACCTTATTTGTTTGTTTTTTCTAATGGAGTCTGCCTGTAACACTCGTGGCAAACATGGCCCATAAGATTCCATACATTATCATACAGTTTTAACCAAAAGTGCAAGGAGTACAGCGTAGTGATTATTTTGTTTCAGTTAAGAGATTTTTGTTTGACACCTGTGGTTTTTCTTTTTTGTTATATGGACGTCTTTACGACGATTGAACGTCCTCAAAAAAGTTACTATTATTATTATTATTATTATTATTATTATAGCTATTTTGTTATTTAAACATTTCGTATATGCTATGTAATGACGTGGATCTGCGTAGACCGGGTATACATATTTCTGTTAAAAATAAAGGTCTGTAAATTAAAGATATTTTTGTCTGTATATGAGAATATGCTGTTTTTTGCCGTGAAATTTATGAATTATTTAGTTCTGTTCTTTTTTCTCTCCCCTCCCCTTCCCGCCCCCCACCCACCCACCCCCATCTCACAGTATGCCCGAATATCCACACGGTATACATAATTCTGTCGGGATTCTTACACAGTCAAACCTTTATAATTTGAACTCTCTCTATTCCCAACTAATTTGAATGGATCTCTTCACCTAATGATATCTATGTAAATGAATCTCCGTAAAGTGGAACACTCCATGAATCGAACCATTTGGTGGTTCCTGAAATGTTTGAACTTCTAATCTCATAGGAACCAGCCTCGTTTTCTTGAGTCTGACCATATGTTTTTAAGGTGTTCCTAATTTTTTGACAAATCTTTGTCTATATGTTCTTATAAACTAGGTATTTATTAAAAAACGTGTATTTAACCTAATTCAGTTTTTGGAACATCGACATCCTCTTCAGTAAGGTGATAAAAAAAAAAATTTTTTTTATGGCGACAGTTAGATGCACGATGAATGTACAATTCTGATAAAAATCAAAGACGTAAATGAACGGAAAAGGCCTCATAAGTACGCAAGTAATGACTCTTAGTATTATTTAAAACCCAGATTTCGTGCAGCAGGAAATCTTATTGACAACTAATTGGTCACAACCTGCTTTTAGCAACAGGAGCTTTTCACCAGGAAATTGTCATTGAGGTTGGCTGTACTTCTGAGTGATACTGATAAGAAACGGAAACGGAAACAAATGTTAAGCAATCTGATAAGAGCTGATAAATAAAATTAAATCGATAAAAAACGTACGCCTATATCAATAAAGTTTTGATCAGATTCTCGTTTTGGCAGTTCGATTACCGATTCTCGTTTTCCTGGCAGTACTCTTGAAGTTACCAAGCAACGGTAGTTTTCTTTTTAAGTTCTCCTTCGTGTACCTTTTGTGCGGACGTTTATTAAGAAAGGTACTTCTCAAGGTGATATCCTCTTGAACAACAACTGAAAATATGATGTCCTGCCAACATGTAGGTTTGGATTAAAATATAAACCGTATAGGTCAACGTACAGGAAAGTTAGATGAGCTTACAGGAAGTGGCGAAAAAAAAAAGTTATCACTTCAGTCAAATCTCTGTAGTTTATACCTCTGTAATTTCAACTCTCCCTAATCTGACTGACTAAAAAAGTTTGAGCAACAGAACATAAATCTAATCTAATCTAATCGAGATTAGCTTCCTATGTAAAAATAGTAAAGTGGATGTATCTACCAAAACAACAGCAACAAAAGATAGGCAAACATTATCCCATATATTATATATATTATATATATTATATATATATTAACAGAGATCCATTTGTAGAAGTCTTAGGATTTACGTAGGTTTCAATAATTTTGTTTTCTAGTGTTTTTGCAAATCATTTGACACCTCCACTAATTGATGTTTCAAAAACATTTCTCGTCAGCCGCTTTTGAACCACGGTACAAAAAACCATTCGCTCATTCAAAAACTTCGTCCTCGAAGATTATATAAACTCAATAAAACAGTTACTGACTGATTTATCTGACTGATAAACAGAAAGTTTATTGCACTAATGTATGGCATGCATAGACTACAGCAGAGGATTTAGATGATATGTCGAAATTTGTGGAGGAGAATGTTAGTTATTAAAGCATAAAAGAAAAACGTGCAAGTAATCCCGTTGGGGATACAGACTGAAAACAGAAATTATGTTAATGTGCTCCTCCACAATTGTCCACGTTTTTTATGTTTGTTTTTAAGTTGAGTTTTATTCCAACACGATGGCGTTTTTTTTCTTTCTTTTGCAACATAGACTTTCTGTGTTGTCTAGTTTCTATGAAGGTTAATACTTCCTTTGAAGCAATAGAGTGGTTATTAAACTATCACAGTTCACTCGAGTAATCAAATTAACCTATAACAATGAATCAAGGAAATCAAATGGCCAGTGCACGGGAAGTCGTGTAAACCAACAATTACTGTCACTCGTGCCATTCTTCTTCTATATGTTCCTTCCATAATCACATTGATCTACATCTTTTATACTTATATTAGTATACTCAGAGGCCATAGGCGTATTCAAGGTCAGTCAAACAAATGTGGAGGAGTCCAACGTTAGGATATTTCTTTTCAGTCTTAAGTGTCGATTAGGTCACTTGCACGTTTTTCTTTTCTACTTTAAATGACTAAACTCTCCTCTTCAAATTTTGACTGAGCTCTGGCTACGCCTCTAGAGGCTGTTTACTTGAGAGCCGTACTGAACTCAGAACAGTTTGGGATTTCATGAGATAAGTTCAGGCCGGGCTAATTAAAATATGGCGGCAAGAAACAATAACTCTAACACAACAACTCTAACTCTACTGCGCATTCCAAAAATGAAACTTGACCGGTCTGAAATTTCAGTACGGTGTCAACATGTAAATAGAAATAAGCCTAATACCGCTGATAGGAACGAATTTATAACCCGTACAGAAATCTCAACCCGGTCTGACTTCAGTACGGCTTTCGTGTAAGCAGCCTCCCATTGGTGAGACTGACTGAAATCAGAAATTATGTTAATGTGTTCCTCCCCCAATTGTGACATACCCTGGATTCACCACTGACAATTTAAACCTATAATATTTCCTTGTATTTTTATAATGGAATTCTTGTGGACAAACAGATTGCTACCTTCTCGAACTGATACTTAAAAATCAATTTTTGTGGAGCTTATAAAATCATTTGCCAGCCACTAGTGTGACACTAATTTCATTTTATGTCGTCAGTTAGATGACCGCTAATCAATATCCGCGGTTCAATAAACATCCAACGATATCCAATTGATCCAAAATCCTTTATATCCTTTGTATGAAAGGAAACCGGCACGCGCCAACATTTGTTTAAAGATGTTATTTAGTAATCGATAAGTAATAACTTAAAAGCCACTGTTCTCCGAAGATACTTTGCAAAAGAACTGAACCATTACGAAATTAATTGTAAATTGTTTTCATGTGTCATCAAAAGAAAATCTACCGATTGCACAAAAGATATTATGGCGCGAAAATTGTTCGAGATTAGTCGATTTTGATTACTTTGCGTCTGCCCACACTATTTCTTTTCTTGTTTATGTTTTGCCAATCGACTTTAAATAATGCAAATATAATGAAATGAAATCAGTTCTTGTCAAGCAAGCGCTATTTTTGTAGAAGAAATATGAACTACTCGGAAATCCAAATTTCATGCCAGAAGGACGATAGGAGTGGTTGATCTGTGTAGCCGCTTAAAGATTGAGAACATGTCTCAGAATTTCGCGCATTTGGAAAGAATAAAGGGTTAAAAAGGACGCCATCTTCTGAATTTGGGTCTTTAGGCACCATGTGCACTATGTACTTTCTCGATTGATATTGTCAAGGCATTTTTAACCGCAGATATAATACACTGTTTTTACATATTACCTTATTTCCAATGACATTTGAGCCCCTTTAAATTCCCTTCCTCTATTTTTCGCACCTCAAATTTTTTCCCATCGCAATACTTCAAATTTCTAAGTAGCGTTTCTTCCATATACTTTTCCCGAATTTTTGTTTTAACACCATGTTTTGTCCGGGCCAATCCAGTAGTTCCAGCCTCATTTTTCAATACCTAAATTACTTCAAATTGTTCTACAGAAAGTTTACAAAGTTTGGAACAATAAATTACATAAAAAGGAGGTTGAATGTACTGACTAGGCCAAAACACGGTGTTTAATCGGTTTAAACAGGAAAGATGTATTTAACTGTTGGGTAATTTGTGTGTTTGAAAATTCTGGAAAAGTGAATACTGTGGTTGTTTATCTATTATCTGCTTTTACTATGCAACCAGAAATTGATGCTTTGAAATGCTTACTATCCAGTGGCCAAAATCTTCAAAAAGTCTATGAGGAAGAGTATTTTCTATAGGAACGGCAAGAAATAGCACCTGCTGTTACAATTAAAAAAACACTCCCCCACAGAGACTTTTGGAAAATTTTGTCCACCGGGTATAGAGTTCAAAGTACCCATTTATTTGAAAGTCAAGCCGATCAATTGTCGAGAACGCGTGAAATTCCTTTCAATTCTAGAGAGAACACGGGTTAAACAAAAGATACAGTTTATCTTAAAATTTAAATTCACATCCAGTCGTTATCTCATGTTTGTTTGTGTGTATATACAGACATCATTGTTTACATTTTGTTTGATTTTTGATTCAAACACATTTTGTCGTTCTTTAGAGTAAGAATAAAAAGGTAAGCAAGTCAACTGCCGGTCATTTAAGGCTGTGAAAACTACCAGCCATGCAGACACACCCAGTGGGCCGAATCTTCAAAACGTCTCTGTAGAGGAGTGTTTATTTTATGATAACAACAGACGATATTGCTTGCTACTCCTATAGAAAACACTCCTCCTTATAGACTTTTTGAAGATTTTGCGCACTGGGCAGCGTTGTAATAAATCTGATAAAAGAAAAAACAGACTCTGACACGAACTTTTAATGAAAAGAGTTGGTCCAGATGCAATTCAAAATGGTTTCTAGGTGCTTATTTCATTTTAGTTTTAAGGCGCTCAGACGATTTTTATCGAAGCCCATTAGGGATATAGCGAAGTTATCTTTTACTGTATATCTGAAACATCGAAGCCTTCGATGTATGAAATGGAAGAGTTTTCCTTCGATGCATGAAATCGAAGCCATTATCTTCTATGTATGAGATCGAAGGTAAAAACTAAATTCGCTATGTCCCTAATGGGCTTCGGTAGATTTTTGACTCTATATGGAGCTGAAAAAAATCTGTTATGTTCAGACTAATTTAAGACGATCTCCCAGTTCAGGAGGTAAGTTGAAAATTGTCTCAAGATTGTTTTGACTTAAATGTACCAAGCTTAAACACGGTTCAACTAACAAGTGAAAAACCTTACCGAACCGTTAAATTATATTCATTTGCAATTTGACTCAAGAGAGTTTCAAATCTATGGTAAACATTAAGCTTCCACACAGAGAGGAACGATAATGCTCTTAAACATAAAAAACTTGGTTCACATGCAGTTCAAAATGGTCTCAAGATCCTTATTTCATTTTAGACTTAAGTCGTTGAGACGGTTTATGTGAACCTGAAAACATCTTGAGCCCAGCTCAGGAGATTAGCTGGAAATACTCTCAAGACCTTGAGACCGTTTTGGGTTGCATGTGAACTAAGCTTTAGATTTGTAATTAAAGGAATAAATTTGTCAGCAACATTACCTAAGCTGGTCTCAGTAGAACAAAAAAGTTTGTTCTTTTGAGACCGGTCTCAAGCTAGTCTGTTGTTCACCGTCCATTCTTCTCAACCCCAACACATTATTCCATTGTCTTGAAATCTATTGTTTTCAAAATTCAAATAAAACTCATTGTATACATATAGAAGGTTTGTGTGCATATTCAAGAAATCCAGTGGCCAAAATCTTCAAAAAGTCTATGAGGAAGAGTATTTTTTATAGGAAAGGCAAGAAATAGCACCTGCTGTTACAATTAAAAAAACACTCCCCCACAGAGACTTTTGGAAAATTTTGTCCACCGGGTATAGAGTTCAAAGTATCCATTTATTTGAAAGTCAAGCCGATCAATTGTCGAGAACGCGTGAAATTCCTTTCAATTCAATTCAAGATGGAGAAGAAGGCGATTAACAAGCCAAAGCTAGCCAAGATGATACCGCGGAATTTTTTTTTTTTTGTACAGCTGTCAGTACAAACTTACCCTGTATTTTACGACAAACGCAGCAAAGATTTTCTCAGGAAAAACTTTAAGGAAAATGCTTGGCCGGATATAACAGCCAAAATAAACAGAGGTGGTAAGCCATTTCAATAAATTTAAGTACAGTATGTCGGATGTATTTGTATTTACTTATTTATCTATTATTGGCAGGGGCGGATCTACCATTAATTTAACTGGTGTAAATCAATTTGGAGGAGAACTTTCAAAAAAAGAATTGGCAATTAAATTGCAAACTCTTCTCCATAATTTTAACGACAGTAAAATTGCTTCTCGATCCGCGACTGATTGTACAGATATATGCCTATCATAGGCGTATTCAAGGTCAGTCAAACAAATGTGAAGGAGTCCAACGTTAGGATATTTCTTTTCAGTCTTAAGTGTCGATTAGGTCACTTGCACGTTTTTCTATTCTATTTTAAATGACTTAAACTCTCCTCCACAAATTTTGATTGAGCTCTAACTACGCCTCTGCCTATCATAAGTTTACTTATTATTTGCAGCGAACAAAGTTTAGAATGAATGGCAAAAGCTGAAAACAAGGTATGCCAGAGTGAAAAGAGAGTTGAACTCGAAAAATCAAAAGTCTGGTCAGGGTACACTTATTGTGTGCAAAGCAAAACAATACGTTAAAAACTTCGACTTTCTTGCATGGCTGGATGTGTATATGCAACCTTTCAAGACATAGGGTTCGTTGGTTTCCTCTTGCTCAGAGGTACTAGAAAATGAAACCACAGGCATGATTAAGAAGAAGATCTGGCAGAGCAAAGTAAATTCAGTTGTACCTCCCAGCCCCAGAGGAGAATTTACAGTGCAAGTGTGTCAAATAAAAGAACAAAATATTTGATCGACAAAGAAGAAAGAGAAGAGGCAATCCTAGAGTCGATAGCCACTGCTGTAAAACATGAAAGTACGAACACGCGCTGATGTCTTCTCCACGCTTGAGACACAAAAATTGAGAACATTGGCCGAAACTATTTCCGGTAATGACATAGAGGAACTCGAGGATGAGATGTTGAAAGTACCGAGAAAGACACGAAAAAAGCAAAGAATGTGCCGTGTCACCAAAATCAGTTTTCAAATCTAGCCGTCAGCTTCAACTCGATGTCTAGTTACTTCAATCTTAAAAGACATTTTACCGATGCAGACAACAGTCATTTCGCTTTCCCTGGTGAGATTTGCTGACCGGAAAGATCACGAATGATATGATGCTAATATCGAATAATAAGAGTTTATTTCCATGAGTTAAAGAAGACACTTTGTTGTTGTTGTTGAAGATGTTCCTTTCGCTCTTCGATGTTAAAAATATAAAGTTTATACCCTCAAAATTTGTTTTGACTCAAAACCTCCTGCCCCTATTTATAATGTCCCCTTCACTGGGATATCTTAACAGCTTACTCTACATTACCAGGCACCTAGAAAAATCCTGAATTAGCGATAACACATCTTATGGACAACTTCCTGTATATGAGTTGAAAAAGGTTGGTGTTCAGAACTAGTGGCATACATAATTTAAGATAATGTGTTAAAACAAGAAGGGTGACAACAAGTTTATCATTAAAAAAGTTTTCAAAGAAATCAAAAGGAATAACACAAAGGCACAGAAACCAGGTTTGGAAGTACAAAGAGCTTAACTTAAACATCCAGTCCTTTTAATACAGTTCCATTGTCATGAAACCTTTCCTTGTGAGGTGGAAACGTATTCTGTCATATTTTCACTCATCTCAATAGCACTCTGCTTGTAACGATGATTGTGTATGTTTGGGAGATTTCGAAATCCGATGCTACCTTCATTCTTGGCTAGTTCTCTCCAGTGCCCTCCTGTGATTCTACTGGTAGAATCTTCGCTGTCAGGAAATCCGAATGGCGTATACATTGCCGTATCAGTTTGTCTCAGATAATTATGAAGAGCAATTGCAACGAGGGTGAATTTTTTCTGGTGCCGCTTCGATTGGCTTTCGCAATGCCGCTATCTGTCAACCAAAATTCCAAATCTATTTTCGATGACACATCTAAACGAGAGAGGTGATAGTCGAAGATTTTGAGACCATTATAAACTACATGTGAACAGCATAGTTTTAAGGTTTAAAATTTCTTGAGACCATTTTGAACTGCGTGTGAACCAAGCTTAATGCTCCAATACAGGTGTTAAAAGGAAGCAGACTAAATATATTCTCATTGTCATTCGAAAATTCCCTGGGCTTGGATGTCTATTGTGAAGCTTTATTGTCGGTATTTTTTAACTTGAACTACCTAACTGTAGTTTATTTTGCACACATTTTTATCACATGATGGTGAATAACTGCAGCAGTTATTGTTTTGGTTGGAACTTTGTCATGTGAGCAAAAAGTGAGCAAAAAGTGAGCAACACAATAAGCCCTGGGTAATTTGGTAAGTCTTTAAATCAACGCGGTTGTTATTTATACTTACTTCTGCTAAAACAGGGGGTGACCATCCATATATTCATATTCTGTAATCCGACTGTCATGATGGATCCAAATATCCTGTTGCTATGACTTCTGAATTCCCTATTCGCACACTACTTAGTTTTGTTTAGCCTACACAAAATGCAAAAAGTGAGCAAAACAATAAGCCCTGGGTATTTCGGTATGTCTTTAAATCAACGCGGTTGTTATTTATACTTACTTCTGCTAAAACAGGGGGTGACCATCCATATATCCATATTCTGTAATCCGACTGTCATGATGTATCCAAATATCCTGTTGCTATGACTTCTGAATTCCCCTTTCGCACACTATTAGTTTTGTTAGCCTTGAGGTGATTGTGGTTCACAATGCACACAAAATATAAATCAAAGCTTGTATGCTTTACAGCTATTGATTATCCTCTAGATGGTTCCTGTCATAACAGTTGTGTCGAAACACCGAAACACAGAATATTGCTTAATGGACCATCTCCTCGTTTTTGCCCTAAATATTAACAGCGCTTGGGTGGTTTATAAAGTGAAACGATACCTCAGGGAAAAATATTTTACGTTATTCTTTTATCACGCTTAAGTACGGAGTAATTATAAAGATCAGAAACGAGGCGATAACTTTATGAAAAGGTCTATTACGTAACGTTCGTTCAATTTCCCTTGCGTGATAAAAAGACGAAACACAATGGGAGGCCATAGAATTTTATGATCTCTATAATCGTATGCGAAAGAACGTCAGAACCCAGTGGACAAAATCTTTATAAAGTTTCTGTGGGGGAGTGTTTTTTTATTGAAACAGCAGGCGATATTGCTTGCCATTCCCAAAGAAAACACTCTTCCACATTGACTTTTTGAAGATTTTGCCCACTGGGAATTATTAATCTTAAAAAATCAGGCAAAGTTAAAATAGAACGGAAAGCTGGTAGCTGGGATATGAAAATTTTAAACAAGGTAAGATCAAGGATGATTAAGGAAAAGAAGGAAAAAATGCACTTACAAGCATGATTTCGCAATTATCATGACTGAAGGTAGGTTCATATATGCTCGTCATGCTTCTATTCTCAACACATGTTAACATTGAAGCGATTAATCAATGAAAAAAAATATGAAAATGTTGCAGTAAGTAGTTTTGACCCAATAGTTTAAATTTGAAATAGCGCTTAATAATTGGGGGTAGATTCAAGATGAGTCTTAAAACAAATCCAAACACCAAAAACACGACCGAAATGAAGTTGTTGATATTCACGTGTGCTGTTACCCCCACATCTTGTTTACTACTGGAATGAAAAGATTGGCCATGGGACTACAAATCTTGACTTTTAAATCCCTGTTATCAAAGTTTTCGATTTCCATATAGGGTTTTTTTCCCTTCCCCGGTGCGATATTATATTCTCGCCATGCTTATTAACGAGCTGATTACCAGAGTTTGTTTACATCGTGATGTAATAGTTATGAAATAATGTAAAGAAAAGAAATATCGTCTCTAGTGTTTCCTTTGGGATTATACCCGGCTTGTGATTTTTACGGTATTTTCTTTGTTATTCTACTGTTCCGTGTTTTATCTCGAAATTATTTTGAAAATTTCGCATGACGAGAAAAGAATAATATGGTTGAACTCGGGCGTGTCCTTCCGTTCCTTTTCTCCTCCTTTATCTAATCTTCAAAGGAAAGAAACGTTTTTATATTTGTATTACTAATGTTGTTTTGATAATGTATTTCATATCTTTCATCCTTTTGAACGTTAGTTAGGTTTTCTTTTTCATTTATTGGATACTGGATACATTTATTGGATTATTGGACGAGCATATATGAACCTACCTTATTAAAAGCTAAGAAACTATTTTATGCAATTGTTTATAAATTATATCGTATATTTTGCAGTTTTTAAATCAAAGTGTCTGGGTGCCCTGCAGCTTTTCGTGCACGGCAGTTTGCGTACCATTCAAACATGTTTGTCGTTCTTTTAAAGTAAAGTAAAAGAGTAATCAAGTCAACTGCCGTGCATGTAAGGAAAAGAAAACAATAAAAACTGCCATGCATTTGAGTAACATTACTAACACAACGTGATACTTTCCGATCAGCACAAAGGTACCGGATCGGGTGAGGATTCACCACACAGCCTGTCACTAGCCGGGCGATTGTTCTATCGACTGTGCAACCGATATGATGTCATTACCCGGTAGAACGTTTTCTGAAGCCGTTTTTTAACTAGATGAATATTTCGGTGCACCAATTTTTCATGATAATCTTGATGTGTCTGACGAAATTTTTTAACCAATCGGAGGACATCTTGGTTTATTATACATCTGTAACATAAAATACTTATCGAATAATTTTCAATATTCGATAGTAATTATTCGATAGTAATTAAAAGGCTTTATATAACGGATGAGAGCTACTATCGAATAATTTGCGTTGCGCGTCGTCGAATATCACAAGCTCGACTGAATAATTGCGGATAATTTTACCTTGTCGAAATTATTAAAATTATTAAAATCGGCCTTTTATTCTCTTGCTGAGCAGCTCCTACGTAAATGGCAGAATCATAGACGTTCATGCTAAAGCAAGCAATCAAGGCTCGCACTTGACATCTTAAGTTTTGGTCTTCAAAAACGAGCTGCCCGACATGAGTTTCATATCACCTCTTACATGTAAACAGCATAAAGGTTTTAACAAGAAACCGATTTGCGAAAAATCTCGTGTTGCCCGACATGAAACCTCATATAAACCTGTTCACTGTCTAACTGGATCTTAAAAGAGGTATGGGGAAGGAATACATATTTGATTTCAATACCCAACGAGCAATAAAAAATCGTTCGTACAAAACTGAAAAACATATATGATCTCTAATTTTAAAATTGAAATCAGTCTATAGGGTTAGTGCTAACTAGAAAAAGTAGAAACATTTGACAGAAAAATTGGCTCAGAACTTCAGGTGTCAAATGATTGCAGTGCAATGAAATAATATAATGAAGAACATTTCTTTTTATATTAAAAAAAAAAGAGAAAGAATTTGAAAAACAGCGGCGGATCTAGGTTAGACAAAAATAGTGGAGGAGTGCAATGTCATTGTTATTGTTTTCTCAACGTGATCACGAATTGAACCATTTGATTGCCTCGCAGAATATTCCGCGGCAGAAAAGTTGAACTTGATCCGACTTTTCCGCGGACGCTTCTGGCGGAATTTATTAGAAAACAAAAGCCGCCAGCCTGCAAGCGGAATATCCCACCTAGTGGAAAACCGGCTTTAAGTGTTAACCTGCTCTCCTCCATAAACTTCACCTTGGTTCCAGATTCGCCTCTGCAAACGATATGAAAATGCTTCAATGATGCTTATATTGAACATTTGTGATAATGAAAATTGCCTGAAAAATAAGGAACAGTTTAAAGAAACATTGAAATTTATGAAATTACTATGTTACGCCTTCATTACTGTTACGCCTTCATTACTATGTTACGCCTTCGTCAGAAAATATTGGGAAACTCGACCAAAAAAAGGGAAAAAGAACTAAGAATCTTTTAGGGGCAAGCGTTTAGAAATTAAGGAAGTCATGCGTCATCATTTATTTCGTGTTGATATTTCCCTTGGTTGCGGAGCTTCCCAACAATATTGTTTTGTGTCCTAACATTTCCGCTTCATTTCTTCTCCATACTACTTGTAATGGCTTTGTTATCTTTCACAATCTCCGCCATAATACGCGACGACAGTTGAATGGCCAGCTTCTCCGTTTCGGGTCTGGTGAATAACCGGGTTAATCTTAATTCCTCAGCTTCGGCTGCCTTGCGCAAAATAACTGCAGCGTGTCGATAGATCCGACACAGGGCCATCCAACAAAATGCAGCAACTTTTACATTCTGAATGAATGCGTCTTTGCCAATCAATGAGCTTTTCTGATTCAGAGCGATAACTCGGTCAGATTGTCGTGTAACCGCTGTCCAAAACAACCTACCATTTTGAAAGTTGGCCAGTATTTTGCCTAGCAATTCGATGGCAACTTCAAGCGCAATTGCGGATTTCTCGAGCAACTTACTAGACCTTGTGCTGCCCAAAGGCGCTACAGTGTCTATCAATTCGATGTTATGCTTCATGTCGTCACTCAAGTATTTTCTTCTCAGATAAGCCACGTGTTCAGCGTTTTCTTTGGCGCCGATTGAATCGATTGGTAAGTAAAGATTGACAGAAGTGAGAAGGGGAATAACAGACAGCATCAAGCCGTGAACCTCTCTGATATTCTCATCCTTGTAATTCGCCTTCGCTTCATCTCTCTCCTTCTGGATGACCTTGTGCAACTCTTTAATGATGTCTTCCTTTTCATTTCGCTCTTTCCTAAGAGCGTTCACTTTCTTCGATGTGGCTCGATTTCTGTTGGCTTTTAGCAATGCTTCTTCAGTGAGTTTACACAAATCCTTCACCATTTCGATCATCTCATCGGAGCAGATGGTCATCTGCTGAGCTGGCTCTCCACATTTTGGCAGCACTTGCAAAGCTTTCTCAATTTTTCCATTTTCAGCTAATACTATAGAAATCTTCATGAAGTCCAACGCTTTCAATACGGCTACTACGTTGACAGCACACTTGCGATCAATTTCATTTACGACCTCCTTGTACCTGGTCAATGCTTTGAAGATAAACCCGTTAGATTCCGACCCTTCGCTTCCCGAATAGGCAAGTAATAGAAGCTGGCCGATCTGATTCAGGCGTTTGATCGCATCGTATTCGTTCATGGCGTGATACTGATTACGATCAACATAACGTTTTATTTCAGAGATCTCGCAATGGAATTCGATCATGGATGGACTTTCCACATGGAATAGATCCCTATTCCGTAATAATCGCTTTTTGCCACTCATCATAACTGGAAATAAGAAAACACAAACAAATTCAGTTATAAATCAAGCAAACATTTCTTAATTTAAGACTATGTACACGCATTACAGATTTGAAATCACTCCGGAAACGAACTCATAATAGAATGCATTGTTGACACACTCTATGCCAAACCAGGCAAAACTTTACACGGCTTATGCAGCCAATTGCATTCGAGTTGTCAACAACACTTCGCTCAAAGTAAAGATAGAATACAACTTCACGTGCAATCGGATCGGATTGGAATCATTTCACTGTTGACAAAAAAATAATAATGAGAAAACTGTTGGTATCTAAACGAAATCATTCCAATTTCCATATCGGATAGACTTGGTATCGCATAAACAAAAGACCTCTATCCGTTATGAAAATCCCTCCTGACCGACACTTATCCAAAACGCGTGAACATACCATAAAAATGATCCCCAAAGACCTGTACATGAAAATTTAGTAGAGCTTTTCTTATCAAAAACACCTATGATATAGGCGTGTGTATGAAAAACTGTGGTTCGTCTTACCTCATAAACCGTTTCAGTGTAAACAAATGTTCCTCTTTATGCAGACACCGTACAAAGACTTTTTAATAATAATCACACAAAGCTTGGATAGATTATTGCTGAAATAGAAGCTTCTCATTGGCTACATATTTGCATAAATTAAAAATAATGTTTTGATCGTTGATGCGATAACAGGAACCAGAAAGGATTTTGTTGCACTCTCTTTTCCTGCGACGGATCTAGGATTATGCATATAAAAGTGTAGGAGTTCAGTGTCATGAATTTTCTGTTAAAACTTAAGTGTTGATTAGATTACTTGCGCATTTTTCTTTTATACTCTTAATGACCTTACTCTCCTCCATAAATTTCGCCTAGGGTGTAGATCCGCCTCTCTTTTGTGTTGACATTTTGAAGTAGTTGTTGTAAATTTCATGTAAATCCTTTATATGGAAATATATTGGCAATCATTTTTTTCATTTTATGTTGGCACAAAATCTTAGCCGGACAAAATGTTTCATCGGGGACTCGTATAACATCACTCCCTGAAAATGTTATTTGTCTGATGAGGTGTGCCTGATTGCGCAAAAAACATTGGCATACAACGATTGAACTTGGAGTTTCCTTCTTTCAATTTTCTTTCATTTCTTTTCAGAAACCTCTACACTATTTCAGAAAATTCGCCATTTTGGATTCGAAACCCAGTTGGCTTATCAAATACTACCGGTTATGGGCCAAAATTACTTAAAGAGTTTCTGTGGAGGAGGTGTTTTTTATGGAAACAGCAGGCGACTTTACTTGCCATTCCTATAGAAAACACTCCTCCTCATTCATGGTTTTCCATCTTGTTTTTGGTCGGTGTTCTGTCGGTTCATGTTTGTTTTAATCATAATCATTAAGTCTTGCTGATAGACTGGATAGAAGGATTATTTTGTGAAGGAAGTACAACAAGCAAGAGGAACTACCTTCAGAATTTGTCGCAAATAACTCATTAGAAACGGACAATGACCGATTTTGTAATATCTCAATTTTCTAATAAAGAAGTTTCCTACTATCCTTTCCTGTCATCTTTATGTCTTCAGTGTTTTCAGTAGGACTTCAAACCATAATTTTTCACGCTGTGTGTAGAACGTGCAAATAACCCAGTGGGCACGTATCCGTTCTTCAGACGTCCTGTGGACGTCCTCTCGTCCACCTCTCGTCCACGTACCATTGTGGACGTCCTCTAGACGTCCTTTGGCCAAAAGATCGTCCTTTGAACGTCCTCTTCAAGTCCCTGTTGAACATCCTATTCGAGCAGACGGAGTAGACGTTCTTTTCGACGTCCCCGGGTCGTCTCCGGGACGTCCCGATGTAATTAACTGACAAAATTTTCCTAATGGTCTAGTATGAAATAGTCTTTCTTTCTCAACGAAATCTAAGTTTCACTCACGGCACTGTCCTCATTGTCGCGTCGTATTTGGATAAGGTCCCTAATATTGACTCAGACATTTAACCAGACGTGAAAACGACAATGTTTGAAAATCACAAACAATATTCTATACGAGGAATTTTTCCCCCCAATATTTCATGCCTCCTATAAATTACTACACAGGTTCTTCTTCCATGAAAGTGAATGTCTAAAACCAAATTGTCTTTATTGTGGGTAGGACAAAAGTAATGGGATTATATACAATTTGGTTTTTGTGAATGCATAAGCGTTGAATATAAAAATAAACTAGAAAACAAGCAAAACAACTTTAAACGGGCCAGACTAAAAACTTGATAGGAGAGCCATAGGATTGGGACTTGGTGTAAGTAGCACATTGAAAATTGGATTGGTAAGACGAAGCTAGATAAAGATAGAAAAAAGGTAACAGTAATCAATTACATAAATATTAATAATGAATATTGAATATTTCAATGATGAATATTTCAATGAATATTTCAGTATAAATCAGCAATCTACAGTCGAAAATGTCAGAAAGAATTAGTCGAGTTTATATCAACAACTGAGCGAGGAAAGCTAAAAGTTCCACATGTAAAATATCTAATCGGGCATAAAATTTAATTAACGAAGAGTAAAACCAAAAGCCTCATATTTTGACGCATTTTTGAAAGAAATAGATGCCCGGGTATATACAGTTGAACCTCAATTATCCGAGCTCTCACCGGACCGAGCTAATTAGTTCGAATAACTGGGGTTTTGCATAAGTCAGAGTAAACAATGAGAGTTGCAAAAGCGAAAGTTGAAGGGACCGAGTTCGATAACGGAGGAATTCGGATAAGCCGGTATTCGATAACTGAGCAGATTCAAGTTTTTTTTCAGAAAAATATAGCGAATGATGCCACATCTTGAAACGAAATCTGAGTGCAAATCTTATGTCAAACTCACAATTACTGATCGGATTCTGGAGTAAGGTTTGCAGCAAAGGTATGTCAACACATCTAAGTATCAGCAAGTCAATGACCGCACTGAATGTCAATCTATTTTAGCATGCGAAGTAGCAAACCGTATTATTTAACAAATCAGCCACTAACCTTCGTGCAACATGCCAAGTGAGGTGTACCCCACCAAATTTCATCAATTGTCCCGAAATTCACATCTCCCAGGAAACGAAAACAGGTGACTTTCTTTTATAGTGGCATAGGCGATGGAGAATATTTTCGTCCGGGGAAACGAAAGATTTTACATTCAAAACACCATTTCCGAATTTAAACGCCATATTTTAGCCTAGTTAGCAAATCCAACCTCGTTTTAATGTAACTTATTGTGTCACTAATTTTTTGAATTTGCCACTTATTAATTATCGCTATTATCAGAGCTCTCCGTAGAACACTATATGAAGTAATTT
Source organism: Turritopsis rubra (assembly GCA_039566895.2). NCBI lineage: Eukaryota > Metazoa > Cnidaria > Hydrozoa > Anthoathecata > Oceaniidae > Turritopsis > Turritopsis rubra. The sequence continues at coordinate 6,857,180 of CM077622.1, forward strand.
TGGCACTGGAAACCGGTGTTTTAAAAAAGGAATTCGAGGAAGGTGTATTCTCAGCACTGGTTAGCTGATGGGACGTCCATATTCTTCCAACTCTGTACACTCACGCATTTTTGAATTTTTGGAAGAGTCCCACTACTTGTCTTTACTTTACATACCAGCTCATAGCAGAAGCTGGAAATATGACTTTGCTTGACTTTGAATGACCGAATAAAGTAACAAAAATTTTCTATTGTAAAAAAAACCCTAACAAAACAAATGTATTAAAATTTTAAAGCTTATCCTACTTCAAGTACATCGTCAGGCAATAAAAACATCTTTTCCTTTAAGCTGCACTTTTTAACTCAAACAAAAATTTGTTGTGAAACTATTTTCGGAGAAAAACCAAAACAGTTGTTCTAATTTCGCGGAAATCCGCTTTCCTCAAATGACCTTTTTATGGGACGAAATTTTGCTGAAAACGTATGGCAAAGACGCAGTATTGGAAACGCGAGTATCTGTTTTGAAAGTTACCTAGCAACATTATGAAATAAACAATTCGAAGAGTTCACAGCGGGTGTTGTGTAAATATTCCAAATACGATGTGAATCTTAATAAAATATTTAACACATCAAAGACGCAGCATTTGAAACGCAAATATTTGTTTTGAATTCAATAATTCAGCTAAATGATCAAAAACCTTTTGAAGATTTGCCGACATGAAATATTTACAGGGTAAAAATCACAATTAACTTAAATTGAGAATCCTAATTAGTTTGAGTAATATACTAACCGCATGTTTTCGAGTCAATAAACGATTAATCACGAGTAACAGAGATCCATCGTTAATTAATTTTACGAAGAAAATTACACGAGTTATCTTAGTTACGAGGATAGAAAGTAGAAACTGCCATAGAAAGAAGAGAGTGTCATCGCAGAAAGTGGAGACATCAACATTGTACACAAACAAAATTGATTGAAGCACTGCAATGGTTGCTTTTAATTGACACGGAGAAACTTAGCAATTAAAAGGACCAGAAGCCATTGCACCGTGTTGTTGTTATATTTAAATGAAGGAGAACAAAATCAGTTAGTCAGTAAAATAGATTTCAGTTTAGATTAATTCTAGAAAACTAATCTGCGCGTAATGTATTTTTAGATTAATCAGCAACCCAAACCAGCAAAACTGTGAAACTGATGAATTATTCATATTTTTATTGGAACACAACTGGTGTTGGTTTGGTAAAGTTCATTTCAAGTGTTTTTTTAAGGAGACAGGAAGAATAAAATTTTTAAGGAAGAAAAAAAAGAAGAAAAAGTTTTTTAAGGAAGACTCGGAAGATGATTTTTATAAATGCAGTTTTATTGTAAGTAAAGAAAAAATGAAATTAACTTCTACTTTTAGGTGTTCTAGGTGAACAGATTTCTACCTTTTCTATGAACAGAAATTTATATTGTGGATTTTCTTATAAGAATACGAAATCTTTTCCTTCGAAATTTGACTGCCTTTCAGACCTACGTTTTCCACTCCGGTCTGTTTGATTTCTTGTACCCAAGGCCTTGTCACCTTGTTGAAACGCACTTTTTTCACTCCGGTCTGTTTGATTTATTGTACCCAAGGCCTTGTCACCTTGTTGAAACGCACTTTTTTCACTCCGGTCTGTTTGATTTATTGTACCCAAGGCCTTGTCACCTTGTTGAAACGCACTTTTTTCACTCCGGTCTGTTTGATTTATTGTACCCAAGGCCTTGTCACCTTGTTGAAACGCACTTTTTTCACTCCGGTCTGTTTGATTTCTTGTACCCGCCTTGTCACCTTGTTGAAACGCACTTTTTTCACTCCGGTCTGTTTGATTTATTGTACCCAAGGCCTTGTCACCTTGTTGAGACACACTTTTTTCACTCCGGTCTGTTTGATTTATTGTACCCAAGGACTTGTCACCTTGTTGAAACACACTTTTTTCACTCCGGTCTGTTTGATTTTTGACTTGACTTGTACGCCAGTTCAACAAATAGGCACAGAGGTCTTCTGGTTACCAGATTGATCAGGTAGATGGACTACCTAGTCCATTTCAAGAGTAAAACAATTTTGCAACAATAACGATGTTTAACGTAGTTTTAAGGTTTGCTTGAGTTTGCATGAAAATTGAACCTAATCCTCCAGTAACAGTCTCATCATAGTCACATTACCTTTTCCTTCATTGGTGTGGTTGACTGTGACCTTGTTGCCCAATAACAGTGTGAAAATTGAAAATTGAATCTAATCCTCCAGTAACAGTTGCATCATAGTCCCATTATCTTTTCCTCAATTGGTGTGGTTGACTGTGAACTTGTTGTGTTGAAACATTATCCAATAACAGTGTTTTTCAATTTACCCTTTCCAGACTTTTGCCATATTTCTGGAATTATTTGGTCATCACAGAGTGTGACATCATCAGATTACCATGTAAGAGACATGGAAATTTTTCCATCAAGAAGGAGGGCGTAAAATACTCCGGTACTACCATTAAAGAAGTGACAGGTGTGGATGAAGCCGGCTGCGCTGTGCATTGTGTTGCAAATGACATATGTAACTTCGTAAATTATAAAGCGGACGAAACATTATGTCAACTGCTCGAGAAAAATTCGGGGACTGAAACAAATGAGATCGGCTGGAGGTTTCTGTCAACAGAAAGAAGTGTGGCACTGGTAAGTCTTTATAAATTATATGCCATTACAAAATTCTCCATTTTGGAAGTTGTCGTTATTTTTAACTTGAACGACTTATCTGTACTTCGTTTTTGCAAGCTTTGTGTTCACATGACAACATATAACTGCAGTAGATTTGTTGGTATATTGTCATGTGATCGCAAAAATTAATAATAAGTTGTTATAAGAGACTTCCAGAGAATCTAATGACTCATGTAACCAGATCTTTATATTTTAGAGGCGTTGATTATTTTCTTAAGACAATTCAACAGTTCCTTTTGGATTCAATTTTATACACATCTGGTTTTTCATATATTCTAGAATGGACCGTTCTGCAAAATTACCCAGCCATGTGCTGATTTGACAGAATATTGCGAAGATGATTGTACCCCACAAGGTTACACATGTGTTGGTGAGTAGACGCAATTTACGTTATATCATTTTTCATATTAAATATCCAAAACTCTTTTTTAAATATTTTTTTTCTGGTCCGGATACTTTTGTGAAGGTGAAGGTGAAGTGTGGGGTGGTGGTGTGCTCTGAGCGTACTGTGGTGTGCTATTTGATAGTTGATCGTGTTTGTGCATGTGTGTATGGAAATTGTAGTCTTTGAAGTTGTCTATTGAGTGTGATTAGAATGTGTGTGTTTGTGGTATGTGTTGTGTTGGGAATGCATGTGTATGTATTTAGGATGTCGATTGCAAATATTAGCAACTAATATCCACACAAATAATGTGTTAACACACATACCACACCACCGTCTGTCTTAAGTATATTCACTGCTTACGCTGCAACCCCACGCACTGAAATTAATGTAGACTGCGACAGCAACGAAGACGGAGAAGCCAGAGTAATCTGCGAATATTTAGAAAATACTAATCACAAAGCAATAAAGGTTCAAAGATTATAACTGTTATAACTGAAAGTTTGAAAGACGAATTAGAAAGAAAGAAATGCTATTCGAAACAGATAACAGTAATAAAAGGTAGTACTGTCCCTTCGTCTTCATTTTCAGGATGACATCAAAACGTAACTTTTCATGTTGTGTGCAGAAGATAAAAATGTGCTAAGGACATTAACATTTACTGACAAAACTTTCCCCATGGTGTAGTATGAAATAGTCTTTTATTCCTAAAGGACATCCACAATGAAAATGAATATTTTGTTTGACTCAGTTAGCCTTCCCCGTTATCGTCGTATTTGCGTAAGGTCCCTACTAATATAAACATGAAGCTAAGCTTCAAACGGTAGCAAAAACATCGAAGAACTCTCACAGAAATCTATGAAATAGATCTAAATGAAAGTTTAACAAATTTTAACCGAATTAACACAACTTTGCAACCTTTGATATGAATGAAAGAATTGCTCTCATAAAATTCTTCACAATTCTATTAAAGTCGAACTATGTTTTGTAATTTTTCATCCGAGCCAAGAAATTAAAAAGCCATTTACCTTTATAAACCTCATGGGTAATGTTAAAACTCATTTATATCAGTACGAGTTTTATGACGGCATAACCATTTTTTTCTTTCTTGTTTCTGTGTTCCCTTACAAAGAAATATCAAGTTCGAATACAAAAAAAAACACGTACGTGTGTATTTCAAATGAATCGTTCAACTTGACACTATTTTTGTATACAAAAATCATATGCAAAAAATTGCATAGTGTATTATGAGCTTTAAGACAAATATAAAATAAAAAGGGTGTGAACACTACACAATCTTGGATTAGCAATGCAGTAGTTGAACAAATAAAAATGGACTCATCATAATTCATCTTTCATCAAGAAAATCATCAAGGCAATAAACAGAGAAACATTTCCCATGCCTATATGATGGACACTTTGGACACCAATTTCAAGAAATCCGATTTTAGGACACTTGTGGTGAACAGAAACTAGCGAGACACAATATCGAAAAATATCGCCAAACCTTGTGGTTTCTTTCAAACATAAAATCTCACCTCTCACATTTATTTTTGACATTTTATAGGGGTGTTGTGTTCCCCCTTAAAATCGGTATAATATAACTTTTATTTACACTATGAATTCTTTGGAGATTTTCCTAATTTGAATCCTTTATTACTCACTAATTTTACTAATAGCTATATTTCTTGCAAAATACTTTCGGGACAATTTTGAAAATGTAGGACCTATCGAGTCAAAAATTGCATAAATTAAAATCAACAGTATAATCTTCTGATTTTGAGCAGTCAGGACCAGGGTTTTTTTCGCCGCAGTCCGTATCGAAAAGACCCGAGAGACCCTCGGTTCGATGTTGCTTTATGACCCTTTCCTATTTCAAAGACATGAGAATAGGTATTTTTCCTTTTCAAATGTCTTTCATGTCTTTCATAAATGTCTTTCATAAATGTAAAAGCAGACCCTTTTTCTGTTTCTTGTCAGTGACACCAGGAAAAATGATATAGAAATCAACCTGCTCCTTCCACAGTAACAAACGCTTGTCTAAGTTTTTTTCCTTCTTCGAGAATATAGGCACTCTATACATCGTATCATCATCGCGTCTCCAAAAAAGAGGTGAGAAAATACCCAGCCGGCACCTAATGTTATAATGACGTCATATTTTCGTCATATTACGCCATGACGTCCATATAACCACATCATAACGTCACAGACATGACGCTCATATTACGTTATCCATATTATGTCATTGCAACGTTACATAGACGTCTTTTTCTCAAAGTAAATCATTACGTGTACGGTCGTAACATAATGACGTCAATTTCTCAGTAATCATATACAATCCATGCAGCAATTTAAGGCCATTAAAAAATTCATACTGTAAACTTTGTTTGATTGTGGCTATTCGATCTTTTAAACAGCTTTAGCTGTGTTCTTTTAAACACTTTTTATAAGAATCTCCACCCAGAAATTAATATTATGTTGGCATACCGGAAAAATGGGACCCGGGACTATTGTCAGACAAATAAAATCAAAAAGCGTTTACTCATTAAATATATAAGTTTAGTTTTGTATCAAATTGGTAATGTTCTATTGTTAGCTTCTGATACATTTATGACTAGTGCCACATATCTGTTATGTTAGATGTTCAAGATTTATGTTTAAGAGTTACAATGAACCTGTGGAGGTTATCTTTTTTAAAATAGGAAACGTATATTCCCCCACCTCTCACCACACCCTTAAAATCCCTGTATAACATTTTATGTGACAACCGTAAGACTTATTTAAATCTTTTTTTACTGTTTAGGAAGATTTATAAAAATTTCGTCATTCGCAAGTGTATCGAGTACTCCAGCCCATAGTTCTAATCCGGTAACTAATGCTTACGACAATGATGATGTATCATTTTTCGTGAGTCTTCCATCATCCAGTCCATTTTTGAAATTTGACCTCGGTGAATCAAAAGTCATTCGTTTTATCAGACTGATTACCAATGCTCAAATGATGGATTCAGTTGTAACCGTTGGTGACACAAATACAGAAGAACAAGATGCATTTTGTGGTCTCACTAATGACAAGCATTATACGGAAGCGTATATAATGGTATGTGATGGTGAGAACGATCTATCAGGTCGCTACGTAGGAATATACAGACACGTCGCCGATACGGAATACGCTATACATGATATTTCTATATATGTGGACGCATAACTGACCCTCCCCTCCCCCACCCTCAGGGGAAAGAAACTTCAATGCAATATGTCTATGCAATATCTCTTGCTGTTTCAATAAAAAACTCTCCTCCACAGAGACTTTTAAAGATTTTGCCCGCTGGTCTGTAAATTGAGCAGTCAAACCTCTGTATGGCAGACACCGTCAGATCCAAAAAAATTGTGTCCGAAATAAGGCAGTGTCTCTTGTAAAGAGAGCTTTGGATTTCAAGTACAAAAGGCATTCGTTCCTGGAAAAAGTGTTCGTTATAAGAGAGGTTTCCATTTAGTGGGATGTTCAACTGACAATTTCTCCTAACCTAAACTTATGTTGTAAACCTTATAATATTTTTCTGGGTTAGCGAGGTTAAAGTCGAGTTATGTCTCGTTCTTTCAAACATTTTGATAACTTTTTATAAGAAGTAAATTTAATGTGTGGATAAATTTTCTGTTAAAGATACTGGTACAGAGTGCAAATGCTGTAAATCACATAAACTTTTGTAAAATGAAGTATTTTTCCTCGGATGAAAGTGAAACTTTCCTATTAGTGATTCCGAATTTTCCGAATTTTCTAGTAGTTTGGTTTTACAGCCTTTTTTGATTATGTCAAAGACTTTTTAAACCAAGGATGTAACCAGTTAACAATGTAAGGCTGTAAAAATCGGATTTACTAACAATATGAGGCCGTCTCACACACTCTTACTTTTCAGTTTTCAGGAATATATATTAAATTTTGAAAATAGGCAATAAATGATGAAAATATCTTCAGGTCACAAAAGTTTTATCAGAAGGAAATTTTTTTCCACACACTTTTGTCAGATTTTGACAGATTGGTTTAGATTTAGTTGTCGCACGAACGTTATGTAACTTTGTTAATACGCACTTGTACTATTTGACTTAGTTGTAAGTTTCCCGGTGAGGAGAAACATGAAAATAAATAACATTTCAAAGAAATACCAGGAGTATTGACCCCGTTCTCTCGTATGGACATCACTGCACTCGGTCTATTACGGTCAATATTTTCCCGTATTGACCGGCTAAACGGTTAATAAGCCATTATTATTCCTGCATCATTTAGATCCGAGTGGGACTTTTATGTGTAGTTTACTCGTACAAAAACACCCGATAGCTAAGAAGGGTAACCCTATCCCTGAACTAGAAATTTTCATGTTAGTAATTAACTTATTGGTCAGCGCGATAGCAGCTGATCTTTCATTAGCATATGTACGTCCTTTCGTCCGTCCGTAAGTACGTAATTCCAGAAAAAATTTTGTCCTATCTTGAAGTCTGAGTCCAATATCGGTGGATCAGAGGCTATGTGCTGACTATGGTTGATGTATGAATGATATAAAGCAAGATATTTAAGGTAGTTTAGTAATTGCGAGTGTAGCCATAAAAACAGTAAAACGTGACATACGCAAGGTACTGTTTCTCACTTCGCTTTTTGCACATGGAATTGTGAACTTTTATAATAAAAGTAGTAAACGTAAAAAAAGTGAAATCTTCTTCTGCTGTCGATACGTGCAATATCTCAATAACCTTCAATAATTTCGATTGATTACGAAGTAATTTTAGTGGTTGCTGGAATCTTCAACGCAAAAAGTAAAGAAAATTCTTAATAATCACAATACAAGTGAAGACGGCATGGCAGGGATTATGTGTATAGCTAGCTAGAAGCTTTCCAAAAAACAAACAAAACTGAATAAAATAAAGTCCTTTCTATAAATATAATATTTTCTTCTTGGCATGATGGGTGTTGATTTTAAATAAGGTAAAAGTTCGTATATCCTTTACAGGTTTCTATTCTCGACGTTAATATTAAAACGAATTAATCAATGAAATAAAATGAAAAACATTTAAAATGGAATCTTACAGTCAGTGCTTTTGACCCAATAGTTTAAATTTGAAATATCTCTTAATAATTGGGGGTGGATTCAAGATGAGTATGAAACCCCATTTTTAAACAAATCCAAACACCGAAAATACCACTGAAATAAAGTTGTTGTATTTACGTGCTTTTTATCGCCACATCCTGTTTACTACTTGAACGGAAAGATTGGCCATGGGACTTCAAACCATGACATTTAAATCCCCGTTTTGAAAGCAGATTTCCATATAGATTACTATGACTAGTATCCCGTGTAAAAACATTTTACGGTTCCACTCCCAAGAATCTTGATAAGAAATATAAAAATGCAACCTAAATATGTTTCTGTTACATTTTCCAACTATTGAGTGAAACCGTAAAATTGTCTTTGCACAGGATACCTGAATCAAATGTGAATCATAAAAAAATTATACCTGCTCAGGATTCAACCGAAGGGTCTTTCCACCATGAATTCATTAAATGATTTATCAAAATCGCTTGTACCATGATGTTAAACCATGATTGGCACATTCATTCTCCTTGGTCATATATTCCATTTTATTAAATTTTCTAAATCTAAATAGAAAGATATCATATAGAACAGAAGCAAATACATGATCATCAGAAACAGAAAAAAATCTCTTAGAATGTAAAATATCACTAAGTCACTAATTATCACACGCCCTGTCATTTCCACTATAGAACCAAGATAAGCACCATAGCTTAAATTCAGCCTGGGGATTCCTAAACGAAATACGTAAAGTCAACAAACAAAAACACAAACAGTGATAAATTGAAAGAAATATGATAAGATATAGATACAGCAAAATGGAATGATCTTAATCCCACGCTAACAAAAGAAAAAACAAACAACAAATCAGCAGCATATACTTTAAGAAATAATAGCAATAAAATCATTGCTTGGCCAAAATATTTTATCACGTTCAGACATAATCTCTCTCTCTAACCTACATCAACTTTATTGGCCGTTACAATAAAGTTGTAATTGTATCAATTATGCATTTATGTTGCTCTAGAAATTTAAGTTCTGTTGTAGAAATCATTTAACCTTTTTTAAAAATTTCTTGAAGGACTTTTATAAACTGGTTAAGAATGTCATAAAGTGGATTGTCTTTTGGTTTTTATATTTCAGGAGCTTTTGCAGAAATCATTTTGCCTGTAAAGCGGGATTTCTACTTCACTTTTTTGATACACGTATCAGCACAAAATACGGTACATTTGACACAATACGTGAATTAATATCCATTCAAAAAATGTGTTGGTATTTTTTTTTATAGAATATTCATTCATAACTGCAGATGTTCCACAATTTTAGTAGTTTGGTAGGTTATTTTTTTCAACTATACGCATAATCACAAAAAGTCAGATTCAAATCAATTTTCTGTTTTAGTGCGCCAAGCGAATTATTGATATGCGTATTTCCAAATTACAATCAGTGTGCATGCTTAATGATACGGTACGTCTTGATACGCGTACTCAGCTTAAACGCATCGTGTTTTTTTGTGTCCGCCATTCTGGGAGCTTAATTGTAGATCACATGCATAATGACTTTCCTGTCCTTCAGGAACGTTTCAGAAACAGATGTTCTTATTAATTGCAGGTTTATAGAACTGGCCAATAGTTATAGGAGTGAACTGCAGTTTAGCCATTCTGGGCGAAAACGAGGCTATTCTGCATTCATTCAGCGGCCTAACAGTCAATATATATATTATATAGATTTTCTAAATCTACATAAAATTAGCTTTAATTTGATAAATAATACGTTTGGTATAAGTTTTCAAAAATTTCTCATGCCTCCCTTCTCTGTGGTGAGGCTGGCTGTTCCAATAAAAGAAATATTTCATTGCTTTGGGGACCAAAATTTTTTTATTGTTTTTTTGACTTCATACAGGAAAAATATATAAAAATTATCAAAATACCATAATGTAAACCTTCATTGTTGGTACTAAAATTTACTAAAGTTGTTAAGTTTTCTTAACTATTTTATTAATCAGTTTTCCGGTAATTTCCGAAAAAGTAATTATGCTGGCATAATTATGCAGGAATTGGAAATTGTCGAATTGTTGCTCCTCTTGATACATACTATTATTTCTTTTAGGTCAGTTGTTGTAGGAGCTGTTGAGATTACCAACAAATATTTTATTCCTGCTGTATCGGACTTGTCCGAGTTACCAGGCTTTCGATTCACTTCGGTTTACTTCAGATTCACCAGGCTTCAGACAGTTATAGTTATTTTTTAAAACTGAAACTGAATAGAAACTTATCAGAGCGTTTCGTTCTTTTTCGTCGGTTTTGTTTTTAATGTTACCCTTCCCAAATGATATCCATTGTCCAAATCCGCATAGCCCAGCTGAGATTGCGATTGATTCATCGAAACTTAGTGATAGGTTCGCGGTTATGTAATAAAAGTGTGTCCCGTACGTTTTTTAGTTCACTTTTTTATTTCAACATTATACTGCTGAGTTGCGGTGATATTGAAACTAATCCTGGACTCACTGCGCCAAAGAAAACTGTTTGTGGGTCATTTCAGCAGGGTGATGCTGCAGGAAGCCAAGGTGAAATCTCCTTACTACTGGGGAAAGTGGGATATGGACGGAATATTACGGTTCCGCAGTGACACGTATACAAAGAAGGGGTTTCGAAATAAATATCTATTGTTTGATGATCTGTCAACACAAGTCACCATAGACGACTGTGTGGTATCCATAGAAAAGTCTGCACAGTTTACGGCGGAATTATCCCGTAACAGTCAAAACTTCTTTACTTTCCCCTATGGGTACAATTGCGGCATTTTGATAGCATTTGGATATGGTACTTCCATCATGTTTCATAGTGATTATGTATATCTCTTTGATTCACACGGCCGTGACTCTTTGGGTTTGAGCGATCCGTCAGGTACCTCGGTTCTATTGAAATTTAAAACGTTTAATGAAACAGAAAATTATATTAAGAATCTCTATCTTGAACACTTTCAAAACGAATTTGTTTACTATGGAATTTAGTATATAAAACCCATCGTAACAGAGAGTGCGTTATCTGAACTAAGAGAAAAGTTTCGCAAAGATAAAGCTTCCGCTACTAAACGGAAACATCATCTTAGAGCCATTTGTTTCTGAAAAACACGTAATGACTACCTTATGTGAGTCAAATTGATATTTATCATAGACTACTTATCATAGACTACTCTAAGGTACATTTACATATTTCCTAGCTTCCTCCCTTACTGCACATGTTCATGATTGTGACCACACTTGATGAAAAAAATTGTTTTCGGGATCTCATGAATAATAATGTAATAATGTAATAAGCTTCCGCTACTAAACGGAAACATTTATTACTAGACCTGTTGCAGAGAAAAATTTGCCCTGTGACAACGATGAGACGCATCAAATATTAGAGTATAAGGATCGTTCAAGAAAAACTATTAAATGAACAAATCTAAGCGACGATCAAAAACAGCAAGCCGGATTCGAATTAAGTGAAATGTAGATGCTTATCGTTCGAACCTAACAGAAGAGGAAAGAGAAATTGTCAAGGCAAACGATCCTGTAAGGAAATCTGCTGTTCGCTGGAAGTTTACGGAAGACGAAATGGAAATTGTCAAGGCAAACGATCGTGTAAGAAAATCTGCTGTTCGTGGCAGCACTGACAATGTTCCCTTCACTGGTATATCCATAATTGCATGTAGCGATTTTTATCAATTACCTCCAATACAATAGAGACCTGTTTACGCCCAATTTAGCGACCAAATGTTAATTATTGGACATTGTTGGAGATATTTTAAAATTGCAGAGCTAACTGAAGTAATGAGACAAAGAGGGGATCAAGTATTTATTTCTCTTCTGAATATTATTTTCGCTATCAAGATCCTGTATTTCAGATATGCCCCTAAATTTTATCCGTCAGAACCGATTGCAGCGTAATGACGTTTTGTACATGATTGAACATTTGCAAAGTAACTTTGATTCAGTTCATATCATTCTAGTCGATTTCAATATTGATTTTTCTAAGGACGATTGTATTTTTTTGCGTCAATTTCTTGCAGATTATGAAATGGTAGTCGATGCTCCCACACATATCTCTGGTTCCTTGATTGATCATATTTACGTTCATGAACCTTTAATCAACATAATTAATATCAGCATTTTAATACATTGTATATTCTTTTCTGATCATGAAGCGATAAAAGTAAACCTAGGCTGATACGTAATCATTAGTTTATAAATCAAAAAAGTTCGTATGGACCATCATTTGTTCATACACAAATACCATCGAATAAATTATGAAGATAAAATTTAAGGAGGTAGGGTAGGGTTGTCATCATGATGATTTAAGTAGCTCAAATGGAAGCAACAAATCTAAATGACAAACCCTTAACTTTCAGACTTGAGAAATAAGACCATATAAATCAGGCTCGATAAACGATTGTCTCTGAAACCATAGTCATTAGAAAATTCCTTAGTCTTATAACAACTCTTTGTTCATTGTTATTTTTATTGTACACCTACTTTGGTTTTCGAGCTCTACAAGATGGTAATACTTTTCGTTACTAATTTGTTAATTTTATTTTTAGTGAATTCATGGTGGCCGAGGACGCATGCCGAATATGGGAGGCGAGCGACAACGCCTTAATCGGCTATCCTATATATTAATATTCGATTTTCTGTTTGTTTGTTGTCTGTCTATTTGTCTGTCGTGCAAAATGGTAGACACGGTGATACGCAAAGTATATCCACACAAGTTCTACATAGGCGATTTGCTGCGGGACGTCAGTGGAACCATTGCATTGTGTAATAAATAGAACGCGACATTTATGGGCAAATATCTCGATAACCAATGGGAATAACTGACGTCTTTTGGTGTCCGTGTTATAATCAAGTATTAACTCATATAAATTTACAAACGAAAGAATATGAACAAACGAAGAAATAACTACAGTTTTTGTAAATTAATTTTATAGATTTTTGTACAGAAAGTAACACCGGCACAAAAATATCTGCAAATATCAAAAAAATAAAACAGTAGGTCGCTCTAAATTTTTCTTACGTTCAAAGAATAATGTTTGGCGTTTTCTTTTTTCTTTATATTTTGATATGAATCACTTAACATTTATCCATAATGTAAGAAATAGTTATGATCTACTTATGATCTGAACAGCCTTTCTTCTTCGCCAATATTTACAATCGCCTTGATTGCCCACATTATTAGAACAACCCGATTAAAGAAGTCTGATTAAAGGAGAAACAGAAATTAAACAATAGATTTCATCCGTAGCGAGACTCTTTAAAATACACTTTTTATTAATGAAAACATTTTAACGTTCTGTCTAATGATGTCTAATGATGTGTGTGTATAATCTTGCTATCATGATAACAGTTCGACAAGATACAAAACAACACTTTCAACATATTGCACTGCTTTTCGGCAAGCATTGGGTTTAATGCAAGCTATCTGTTGCCAGTACATTTAAGCAAAACCAGTATAGAGATGGAAAATCAAAACTTAATTACCGTAAGGGCAGAAGGTTAACAAAATGGTGTATACCACATACTTCACTGAACACTAACCCCTGTTCCAACTTCTAAGCTTCGATGGACAAAGTTCTATTACGGAACTCCGGCTATAAAAGTGAACGGAGAAGACGTAGGAGGAGGAGGAAATATATAAAAACCTAAAGTTGCAACTCGATTTTCTTTTTCTTTAATAAACTTATTTCATGGCCTTCATTCTCAGATGATCTAAATTTTCGGAATATACGCAGGTGATTTACGCGATTCCTTAACATGGTTCATCGTTTTAGAGATGAATGACATCGTTCCGATATCACATTTGCTGATGGTCCGACCAGCAACAATTTGATCAACTTTATTACTTCCTTAATCATATCCCAGTTGGCAAAATCTTCTCTGTGGAGGAGTGTTTTTTTTTATTAAAACAGCAGGTGATATTGCTTGCCATTACTATAGAAAACACTACTCTTGCCCACCGGGATAAATTTTTATTTAGACATTGGAATTGAGCAATAGTGAATAGCTTTGGATCTATTTGTTCAATAAGCTAGGTGAAGGTTGGAAAAAGTTACATTATAGAACATAAACTGTAACTCAAGATAATTAGGAGTTTAGAACTTCAAATGAATGTTCAACTATGTATTTTTTTCAGAAAAAAATATTGCGAATGATGCCACATCTTGAAACGAAATCTGAGTGCAAATCTTATGTAAAACTCCCAGTTACTGATTCTGGAGTAAGGTTTGCAGCAAAGGCATGTCAACACATCTAAGTATCAGCAATTCCATGACCGTACTGACTTTCTATTTCAGCATGCCAAGTAGCAAACTGCAATTGGTAAACTCCCATCATATCAGCCACTACACATGCAGCACGTCAAGTAAGGGGTACCCCACCAAATTCCATTAACTATGCCGCAATTTACATCACAACGGAAACAAGCGACTTTCTTCTATAGTGGCATAGGTGATGGAGAATATTATCGTCTGGGAAACTGATGAATTCTCTTTATTTTTCCAAACCTATTCACTCCATGCATTTTTCCAGTGTTTCGGGACTCTTTCCAGATGGTAAAATAAAACAGCGAATGTATAGTTTGATACTGAAAGAAGACCACCAAACATCCTCGTGTGTCAAACGTCGAAAGGAAAGGTTGTTTCACATTTTGGAAGCATATATAATTATATCCCTCAGTTAGGTTTGCATGCATTGTATCTAAGAATAATTTGTGCACTAAGCGGTTTTTACACAAGCAGATGCCGTTAATGGGTTCCTTAATGAGTGTGAAAAGAAACTAAATACTTTCAATGGCGTTGCCAGGTGATTTTCACGATTATTTTAAGGATGCATCAATTGGTTATTATAGATAAAACGCCCCCTCACGGTGACGTTAGGGACCGCAAACATCTGTGACGAATACTTAGAAAACACTGAATCAAAAAGCAATGAAAGTAAAAGATTTGATGGATGAACTGAGAAAAGAGGAAATTGAAACTATTGAAAGGATATTAAAACAGGATAAAAGCAGTGCAAGATATTTGTATTCTTGCGTCTTTCTTTTAAGTAAGACTTCAAAACGATTTAAGTTGTGTTTAGAACGTGAAAATGTGATGAAGATGCAATTAACCGACCAAATTTTCCCAATAGCATAGTCTGAAATACATTTTCTTTCTAAAGGAAATGCATAAGAAAAACGAATCTTTTATTTCCATATTGTTTCGATCCCAGTTGTCGTGGTATTTGCGTTAGGTCCCAGTAATTTTAAATAGATATCTAAAACACGTTTTAGAATTAAACTGGACAATAGGTTCCTGGAACCAATAAACTTTTTCAGCTTTTCAAGCTTTAATGCACAAATCACGTCCAGTTACCCGAATTTTTGGAAATTTCTTACGATCCTGAGAAGACGAAGGTGCTCTTGTAAGAGTATGAATTTTGCAACTCCAAGGAGTTCATGTGCACCCTACTTCTCCCCAATCCCCACTGCCCACCCAACTTCTAACTAAATACTTTGCGTAGATTGTAATACCCGAATTTTAGGAATTGTTGACGGCTATCCGAACAGTCAACTGCTTTACCAGGTGGGATAAATCTTCAAATAGTCTATGAGGAGGAAGTTTTCTATAGGAATGTTAAGTAATATCCCCTGCTGTTTCAATAAAAACACTCCTCCACAGAAACTTTTTAAAGATTTTGGCCACTGGGTACTATCTCAGAAGAATTGCATTTGGCATTTTGAATTATAAACATTAGTATGTACAGTTTTGCAATTAATTTGAATTTTTTTTCCTGACTTGACTTCGCTATGTCCCTTGTAAGTCTTTGAAAATGCCACAGAAAAAAGAGTCTAGTATCCCTCTCTTCGTCGTGTAAGAATGTGTAAATTACTGTAAAATTTTATAATTGTCCTGGATCATTCAATGTTGTTATAGTGATTTCATTAGAAAGGGACAAACGTTTACAAACGTGCCATAATGTAAAAAAAACTTTCGAACGAGATCTGTAAACATTTTTCGTCATCTTTTCCATTTTTTGCATAATAACAATTTTAACTTGGGTAATAGCAAAAAAAACCCAACCAAACAAATAAACAACAAAAAACAACAAAAAAACAACAACAACAAAAACATAAATACAGTAATAACAAACCAAGAAAAATAGAGAATGAAGTTTAGTGTCCAGTACATTTTGATAATTCTTGAACTCACTTGAGCACACTGGTGTAAACCGAGGGTGAGACCAAGTTTCGCACAGGTAATTTATTGGCACTCCAAGCCTCATCACTTGCCTTACCTACCAACAACTCTTAGCAGAAGCTGAAAAATATGACTTTGAATGAGAATGAATGACTGAATAAAGAAAAAAACAAAACAAAAAAATTGTTTTTGTGAAACTATTTTCGTAGGAAACAAAAATACCTTTTCTGATTTTGCGGGAAACAATTTTTTGTTTTGCAGAAACTGTATGACAAAGACGTAGCATTGGAAACGCGAGTGATTATTTTGAAAGTTTCCATGCAACATTGTGGAATTAACACTGTGATTGGTTCAATAAGTTCACAGCGGTGTTGTTTTCATGATGTGAACCTTAATGAAACATTCACACCATGCTTTCAGTAGCGGCAAAACAAGGCCAATTAATAATATCACACAAAATTTATTAATTTATAAATTATTATTGATAAATTTTCACGGTTATTTTACATAATCATTTACTGTATGAAATTCCACGGCTCTGATTGGCTAAGACGTTTTTAGTTATTGCACACTACGAAGGTGACCGTTATTATGTGATTTAAAACCGAACCAGCATAACCGTGAAACTTATGAATTATTCATATTTTTATCCAATTCATGAGTTCAAATTAAACTTTTGGGTAAAATTCATTTTCAATTATTTCTTCAAGGAGACAAGAAGACTCGGAAGATGATTCTTACAAAAGCAGTTTTACTGTAAGTAAAGAAAAAATGAAAGTAACTTCTACTTTTAGGTAATTTAGGTGACCAGATTTCTACGAGCAGAAATCTATGATGTAGATTTCCTTATTAGAATCCGAAATCTTTTCCTTCCAAACTTGACTGCCTTTGAGACGTACTTTTTTCACTCCGGTTTGTTTGATTTCGACCTCGTACCCAGGAACTTCTCTCCAGTTCAACAAAAAGGCACAGTGGCGTTCTGATTCCCAGATCGATCAGATCCATGCACTATTTCACTTTTGAAACAATAACGATGTTTATCGTGGTTTTACAGCTTGTTTGAAATTGATCAGGACGGATGCTTTCAATGAAAATTGAACCTAATCCTCCAGTAACAATTTCATCATAGTCCCATTACCTTTTCCTTCATTGGTGTGGTTGACTGTGAACTTGTTGCCCAATAACAGTGTGAAAATTGAAAATTGAATCTAATCCTCCAGTAACAGTTGCATCATAGTCCCATTATCTTTTCCTCAATTGGTGTGGTTGACTGTGAACTTGTTGTGTTGAAACATTATCCAATAACAGTGTTTTTTCAATTTACCCTTTCCAGACTTTTGCCATATTTCTGGAATTATTTGGTCATCACAGAGTGTGACATCATCAGATTACCATGTAAGAGACATGGAAATTTTTCCATCAAGAAGGAGGGCGTAAAATACTCCGGTACTACCATTAAAGAAGTGACAGGTGTGGATGAAACCGGCTGCGTTGTGCATTGTGTTGCAAATGACATATGTAACTTCGTAAATTATAAAGCGGACGAAACATTATGTCAGCTGCTCGAGAAAAATTCGGGGACTGAAACAAATGAGATCGGCTGGAGGTTTCTGTCAACAGAAAGAAGTGTGCCACTGGTAAATCTTTATAAATTATATGCCATTACAAAATTCTCCATTTTGAAAGTTGTCGTTATTTTTAACTTGAACGACTTATCTGTACTTCGTTTTTGCAAGCTTTGTGTTCTCATGACAGTATATAACTGCAGTAGATTTGTTGGTATATTGTCATGTGATCGCAAAAATTAATAATAAGTTGTTAAAAGAGACTTCCAGAGAATTTTATACACATCAATTTTATACACATCTGGTTTTTCATATATTCTAGAATGGACCGTTCTGCAAAATTACCCAGCCATGTGATGATTTGACATACTATTGCGAAGATGATTGTACCGCACAAGGTTACACATGTGTTGGTGAGTAGACGCAATCGGCGTTATAGTTTTTTAATATTCATCATAATCCCACTCGTTTTTTAAGTATGTTTGTTCTGAACGGAATTAATATGTTCTTGTGAAGGTAAAGTGTGGCGTGGTTGTGTGGTTTGAATGTACTTTTAGATAGTTGATCGTCATTGTGCATGCGATGTGTATGTATTTAGGGTGTCGATTGCAATATTATTATTAACAGTAGCTCCTGATATCCACAGAAATACTGTGTGTACACACATACCGTACCACTTTCTCTCTGAAGTGAGTTTATTCACTGCTTATGCTGCAACCTCACTGATTAATAGAATAGTAAACTACGGCAGTAACGAAGGCGGTGACGCCAGTGCAATCCAAGAATATTTTGAAAATAATGAATCACTAAGCAATAAAATTTTGAATGATTTGGTCTGTTGTATCTAAAAGTTAGGTCGATGAATTTAGAAAGAAAGAAATGCTAGCGAAACAGATAAAAGTAATACAAGGTAGTACTGTCCCTGCGTCTTCATTTTCAGGAAGACTTCTATTCATAAGTTTTCAAGTTGTGTGCAGAACATGAAAATGTGCTAAGAATGTAATTAATTGACAAAACTTTCCAATGGTATACTATAAAATAGACTTTATTCCTAAACTAAATCCACAATGAAACTGAATTCTTTGTTTCACTCAGGTAGCCGTCCTCGTTATCGTCGTATTTGTGTTAGATCTCTACTATTATAATCATTTAGAAGAGAGAAATAAAATCGACATTATTCAACGCCAGGCAAAGCCTGCCCTTAATGAACCTTCCTTTGAAATTTACAAGTGTTCCCCGTTTGATTTACTTCAGAGAATTTCACAATGTAGCTTAAGTTTAGACGATGAATGAAAACAATGCAGTTCATCAGACTGGAACTCGCCAGAACTTGTTATTTCTTAGTATAACTTCTTTGTTATGAAAGTCCCGCAATTAAGTATATGTTTTAACTAAGTCTCGATTACAATGCTGATCATTGCATATTGCATGCTTAAGAAGCTATCAAAGGCGTATTCAGGGTCTGTGAAAAAAAGTGGAGGAGTCTGACGTTATGATATTTCTTTTCAGTCTTAAGTGTCGATTAGGTAACTTGCACGTTTTCTTTTTCTACTTTAAACGACTAAACTCTCCTGCAAATTTTTTTTACTGAGCTCTAACTACGCCTCTGGCTATATTATATACTTTAAATGAGTCTTTTGTAAGAGTTATACATTATACCAAAATATAATTACCAAATGAAATGGAAGCAAGTGCACCGAGATGCCTTCCGAAATTTTTAAAGGAATTTCACAGACAAGTATTATCAACATTATTAATTCATTTTTGATATAAAAAATACCGATTTTAAACCTAAGTAACAAAATTTATACCATCTGGTATGAATGAAACAATTGACGTCATAAAATTCTTCACAATTTTACTTGCGTCGCACTGTTTTTCAAAACTTTTCATCCCAGGTAAAGGAGCTTAAATCCATAATGAATTCAAACATAAAAATGCTATGGTCTGCCTTTTCTATCTTTACAACTGATTATGGCTATTAGTAACAAGTTTTGATGATGACATCATCCATTCCACAATAACCTACGTTTCGGTGTCTCTCAGGCGCTATTCACAGAGACTTTTGTGAGACTGAAATATCTTCAAACGGTTACACTGTACTCACCAATACGTATTGGTAGTAGGGTAGCAGGGCTGTATTTGATATAGAAAATTCATACCACCCTATTGGTCAATTATGTTTAAATTTGACGCTGAAGTGTCATGGTAACGATATGTTTATCAGATAAGAGGCATTATTGTAAACAAATACAAAAACACCATAATAAGGACTCATAATAAGTAAAACCGTTAAGATCGGGAATTAATTTCTCCCGTGAAAAGAGTCAGCACAAAAAACTCATGGAACAAAAATAATCGGGGAAAAATATCTGCCGGGGAGAAAATAGTCGGGGGAAAATATCTGTCAGCGAAAAAAAAGTCGAGTTTAAAAATCGTCGGGAAAAGAATTTTGTCACTTACAAAAAATTTGGTCATTAGAACCCGACTTTTTACTCCCGATAATAGTTATGGCTTATTATCAAACCGAGTTGGCATTAAATGCCTGCATTTCTTAGCATAAATGAACGTTTATAAGCGTATATTTGGCGTTTTTATAAGCGTATCTTTAGAGTTTATAAGCGTATGTTTGGCGTTTTTATAGCATGAAAGGAAACATATGCAAATGATTTCATTGGTGATACAATAAAAACGGAAATTATGATCCTAGTTTTGTCCTAATCCATTGAGCTTGACAATAATAGTGTGACATTTTTCTCAATCTTAGAGCATGAAAATAAAAAGGAATATTAAAAAAACATGGGGGCGCGGCCACTCATTAAATATGTACTAAGTTTAGTTCTGTATTAAATTGGTGACAGCTGCAGGACTTACCTCTTTATTGTTCAGGAAAGTTTACAAGAATTTCTTCATTCACAAGTGTAGTGGGTGATCCGGAAGAACCTGGTTCTGAGGCGGTTAATGCTTACAACGATGATGAACTATCATTTTTTGCTACTACTTCTTCATCTAATGCATATTTGAAATTTGATCTCGGTGAAACAAAAGTCATTCGTTTTATCAAACTGATAATCATGAAAAGAATGGAGAATTCAGTTGTAACCGTTCGTGACACAAATACTGAAGAGGGAGATGCAATCTGTGCTATGCTTCAAACGGTAGCATAAAAAAAAGAACTCTCACAGAAATCTATGAAATAGATCTAAATGAAAGTTTAACAAATTTTAGCCGAATTAACACAACTTTGCAACCTCTGATATGAATGAAATGAATTGCTCTCATAAAATTCTTCACAACTCTATTAAAGTCGAACTATGTTTTGTAATTTTTCATCCGAGCCAAAAAATTAAAAAGCCATTTACCTTTATAAACCTCATGGGTAATGTTAAAACTCATTCATATCAGTACGAGTTTCATGACGGCATAACCATTTTTTTCTTTCTTGTTTCTCTGTTCCCTTACAAAGAAATATCAAGTTCGAATACAAAAAAAAACACGTACGTGTGTATTTCAAATGAATCGTTCAACTTGACACTATTTTTGTATACAAAAATCATATGCAAAAAATTGCATAGTGTATTATGAGCTTTAAGAAAAATATAAAATAAAAAGGGTGTGAACACTACACAATCTTGGATTAGCAATGCAGTAGTTGAACAAATAAAAATGGACTCATCATAATTCAACTTTCATCAAGAAAATCATCAAGGCAATAAACAGAGATACATTTCCCATGCCTATATGATGGACACTTTGGACACCAATTTCAAGAAATGCGATTTTAGGACACTTGTGGTGAACAGAAACTAGCGAGACACAATATCGAAAAATATCGCCAAACCTTGTGGTTTCTTTCAAACATAAAATCTCACCTCTCACGTTTTTTTTTGACATTTTATAGGGGTGTTGTGTTCCCCCTTAAAATCGGTATAATATAACTTTTATTTACACTATGAATTCTTTGGAGATTTTCCTAATTTGAATCCTTTATTACTCACTAATTTTACTAATAGCTATATTTCTTGCATAATACTTTCGGGACAATTTTGAAAATGTAGGACCTATCGAGTCAAAAATTGCATAAATTAAAATCAACAGTATAATCTTCTGATTTTGAGCAGTCAGGACCAGGGTTTTTTTCGCCGCAGTCCGTATCGAAAAGACCCGAGAGACCCTTGGTTCGATGTTGCTTTATGACCCTTTCCTATTTCAAAGACATGAGAATAGGTATTTTTCCTTTTCAAATGTCTTTCATGTCTTTCATAAATGTCTTTCATAAATGTAAAAGCAGACCCTTTTTCTGTTTCTTGTCAGTGACACCAGGAAAAATGATATAGAAATCAACCTGCTCCTTTCACAGTAACAAACGCTTGTCTAAGTTTTTTTCCTTCTTCGAGAATATAGGCACTCTATACATCGTATCATCATCGCGTCTCCAAAAAAGAGGTGAGAAAATACCCAGCCGGCACCTGACGTTATAATGACGTCATATTTTCGTCATATTACGCCATGACGTCCATATAACCACATCATAACGTCACAGACATGACGCTCATATTACGTTATCCATATTATGTCATTGCAACGTTACATAGACGTCTTTTTCTCAAAGTAAATCATTACGTGTACGGTCGTAACATAATGACGTCAATTTCTCAGTAATCATATACAATCCATGCAGCTATTTAAGGCCATTAAAAAATTCATACTGTAAACTTTGTTTGATTGTGGCTATTCGATCTTTTAAATAGCTTTTGCTGTGTTCTTTTAAACACTTTTTATAAGAATCTCCACCCAGAAATTAATATTATGTTGGCATACCGGAAAAATGGGACCCGGGACTATTGTCAGACAAATAAAATCAAAAAGCGTTTACTCATTAAATATATAAGTTTAGTTTTGTATCAAATTGGTAATGTTCTATTGTTAGCTTCTGATACATTTATGACTAGTGCCACATATCTGTTATGTTAGATGTTCAAGATTTATGTTTAAGAGTTACAATGAACCTGTGGAGGTTATCTTTTTTAAAATAGGAAACGTATATTCCCCCACCTCTCACCACACCCTTAAAATCCCTGTATAACATTTTATGTGACAACCGTAGGACTTATTTAAATCTTTTTTTACTGTTTAGGAAGATTTATAAAAATTTCGTCATTCGTAAGTGTATCGAGTACTCCAGCCCTAAGTTCTAATCCGGTAACTTATGCTTACGACAATGATGATGTATCATTATTCGTGAGTTCTCCATCATCCAGTGCATTTGTGAAATTCGACCTCGGTGAATCAAAAGTCATTCGTTTTATCAGACTGATGACCAATTCTAAAATGATTGATTCAGTTGTAACCGTTGGTGACACAAATACAGAAGAACAAGATGCATTTTGTGGTCTTACTAATGACAAGCCATATACGGAAGCGTATATAATGGTATGTGATGGTGAGAACGATCTATCAGGTCGCTACGTAGGAATATACAGACACGTCGCCGATACGCAATACTTTATACATGATATTTCTATATATGTGGACGCATAACTGACCCTCCCCTCCCCCACCCTCAGGGGAAAGAAACTTCAATGCAATATGTCTATGCAATAGCTCCTGCTGTTTCAATAAAAAACTCTTAAAGACTTTTAAAAGACTCTTAAAGACCTTTAAAAGACTTTTAAAGATTTTGCCCGCTGGTCTGTAAATTGAGCAGTCAAACCTCTGTATGGCAGACACCGTCAGATCCAAAAATATTGTGTCCGAAATAAGGCAGTGTCTCTTGTAAAGAGAGCTTTGGATTTCAAGTACAAAAGGCATTCGTTCCTGGAAAAAGTGTTCGTTATAAGAGAGGTTTCTATTTAGTGGGATGTTCAACTGACAATTTATCCTAACCTAAACTTATGTTGTACACCTTATAAATTTTGTCTGGGTTAGCGAGGTTAAAGTCGAGTTATGCCTCGTTCTTTCAAACATTTTGATAACTTTTTATAAGAAGTAAATTTAATGTGTGGAGAAATTTTCTGTTAAAGATACTGGTAAGAGTGCAAATGCTGTAAATCACATAAACTTTTGTAAAATGAAGTATTTTTCCTCGGATGAAAGTGAAACTTTCCTATTAGTGATTCCGAATTTTCCGAATTTTCCGAATTTTCCGAATTTTCTAGTAGTTTGGTTTTACAGCCTTTTTTGATTATGTCAAAGACTTTTTAAACCAAGGATGTAACCAGTTAACAATGTAAGGCTGTAAAAATCGGATTTACTAACAATATGAGGCCGTCTCACACACTCTTACTTTTGAGTTTTCAGGAATATATATTAAATTTTGAAAATAGGCAATAAATGATAAAAATATCTTCAGGTCACAAAAGTTTTATCAGAAGAAAATTTTTTTCCACACACTTTTGTCAGATTTTGACAGATTGGTTTCGATTTAGTTGTCGCACGAACGTTATGTAACTTTGTTAATACGCACTTGTACTATTTGACTCAGGTGTAAGTTTCCCGGTGAGGAGAAGCATGAAAATAAATAACATTTCAAAGAAATACCAAGAGTATTGACCTCGGTCTCTCGTAAGGACATCACTGCACTCGATCTATTACGGTCAATATTTTCCCGTATTGACCGGCTAAACGGTTAATAAGCCATTATTATTCCTGCATCATTTAGATCCGAGTGGGACTTTTATGTTTAGTTTACTCGTACAAAAACACCCGATAGCTAGGAAGGGTAGCCCTATCCCTGAACTAGAAATTTTCATGTTAGTAATTAACTTATTGGTCAGCGCGATAGCAGCTGATCTTTATACGTCCTTTCGTCCGTCCGTAAGTACGTAATTCCAGAAAAAATTTTGTCCTATCTTGTAGTCTGAGTCCAATATCGGTGGATCAGAGGCTATGTGCTGACTATGGTTGATGTATGAATGATATAAAGCAAGATATTTAAGGTAGTTTAGTAATTGCGAGTGTGGCCATAAAAACAGTAAAACGTGACATACGCAAGGTACTGTTTCTCACTTCGCTGTTTGCACATGGAATTGTGAACTTTTATAGTAAAAGTAGTAAACGTAAAAAAAGTGA
The DNA here is from genome assembly GCA_039566895.2 of Turritopsis rubra. NCBI lineage: Eukaryota > Metazoa > Cnidaria > Hydrozoa > Anthoathecata > Oceaniidae > Turritopsis > Turritopsis rubra. The sequence continues at coordinate 6,882,204 of CM077622.1, forward strand.
AATCTTCTTCTGCTGTCGATACGTGCAATACCTCAATAACCGTCTGAGTGCAAATCTTATGTGAAACTCCCAATTGAGGTTTGCAGCAAAGATATGTCAACACATCTAAGTATCAGCAATTCCATGACCGTACTGACTTTCTATTTCAGCATGCCAAGTAGCAAACTGCAATTGGTAAACTCCCATCATATCAGCCACTACGCTGCAGCACGTCAAGTAAGGGGTACCCCACCAAATTCCATCAACTGTGCCGCATTTTACATCACAACGGAAACAAGCGACTTTCTTCTATAGTGGCATAGGTGATGGAGAATATTATCGTCAGGGGAAACTGATGAATTCTCTTTATTCTTCCAAACCTATTCACTCCATGCGTATTCCAGTGTTTCTGGACTCTTTCCAGATGGTAAAATAAAACAGTGAATGTATAGTTTGATACTGAAAGAAGACCACCAACCATCCTCGTGTGTCAAACGTCGAAAGGAAAGGTTGTTTCACATTTTGGAAGCATATATAATTATATCCCTCAGTTAGGTTTGCATGCATTGTATCTAAGAATAATTTGTGCACTAAGCGGTTTTTACACAAGCGGACGCCGTTAATGGGTTCCTTAATGAGTGTGAAAAGAAACTAAATACTTTCAATGGCGTTGCCAGGTGATTTTCACGATTATTTTAAGGATGCATCAATTGGTTATTATAGATAAAACGCCACCTCACGGTGACGTTAGGGACCGTAAACATCTGTGACGAATACTTAGAAAACACTGAATCAAAAAGCAACGAAAGTAAAATATTGGATCGATGAACTGAGAAAAGAGGAAATTGAAACTATTGAGAGGCTATTAAAACAGGATAAAAGCAGTGCAAGATATTTGTATTCTTGCGACTTTCTTTTAAGTAAGACTTCAAAACAATTCACGTTGTGTTTAGAACGTGAAAATGTGCTGATGATGTAATTAACCGACCAAATTTTCCCAATGGCATAGTCTGAAATAGATTTTCTATCTAAACAAAATGCATAAGGAAAACGAATCTTTTATTTCCATATTGTTTCGATCCCAGTTGTCGTCGTATTTGCGTTAGGTCCCAGTTATTTTAAATAGGTATCTAAAACACGTTTTAGAATTAAACTGGACAATAGGTTCCTGGAACCAATAAACTTTTTCAGCTTTTCAAGCTTTAATGCACAAATCACGTCCAGTTACCCGAATTTTTGGAAATTTCTTACGATCCCGAGAAGACGAAGGTGCTCTTGTAAGAGTATGAATTTTGCAACACCACGGAGTTCGTGTGCACCCTACACCTCCCCAATCTCCACTGCCCACCCAACTTCTAACAAAATACTTTGCGTAGATTGCAATACCCGAATTTTAGGAATTGTTGACGGCTATCTGAACAGTCAACTCCTTTACCAGGTGGGATAAATTTATTTTTCCAACTGGGCTGTAAATTGAACAGTCAAATATCTGTATTGCAGACACCGTCAGATCCAAAAAAATTGTGTCCAAAATAATGCAGAGCTTTGGACTTCAAGTACAAAAGGATTTCATTCCTGGAAAAATTGTCCGCTATAAGAGAGGTGTCCACATAGTGGGATGTTCAACTGACAATTTCTCCTAACCGAAACTTATGATGTAAACCTTATAAATTTTGGTCTGGGTTAGCGAGGTTACAGCCAATTTATGTCCCGTTCAGAACGGATTAGTTGTGGTTGTCGCACGAGCGTTATGTAACTTGCAAATACGCACTTGTACTATTTGACTCAGGTGTAAGTTTTCCGGTGAGGAGAATCATGGAAATAAATAACAGTTCGAAGAAATACCAAAAACATTTTACAAGAGGTAAGGAATACAAAGAAATCTCTACAAAGCGGACAGCGTTGGTGCACAAAGAAGGTGTCCACTTTCTAGAGCTGATCTTTTAATAAAAAATTTACCTATGAGAATTTGACTGTAACACCATCCATCTGTACATAGAGTATGTATCCCTTATACGGAGATGTCCGCTTTATAGGGTGTGCGCTTAATAGAAATTCCACTGTACTCCTGAAGGAAAAGATAGCATTCTATAATTTTCGGATTCCTACAGTTTGATCTTTATTCCAGCATCATTTTGATCCGAGTGTGTGTAGCTTACTCAAACAAAAAAACAGGCAGCTAGGATGGGTAACCCTATTCCTGGCCTAGAACTTTTAATGGTAGTGATTGATTGATTGATTGATTTTATTAATGTTTCCCCAGGAATAGTTCGTCCGTTTTGATGCAACTGTTATCAATGAGGATCCTATGTAGGGGGTTCCTAGAGAGCATTTAAAGCAATAATTTGGACTACATCAGTTCAGCTGAGTGCTAAGTTGTGTGGATCGGTATTCACCCTCTCATATAGTCACTGACATGACTTGGCACATATTTAAACCTTGACCTGCCACGCTTGAGGCAAGCACTCCACAATTAGGCTAACAGTCGATGCCGACGATACACGAAGTTGTAACAACGAAGTATGAAACCTGTAATTTATAGATCAGTAGCATTATAAAAAAACATAACATGAACGTAGTTGTCGAATTTCTATTATCTATTCTACAATGATCTATATTTGTTTGTAAGGCTAATCTCACCAAGGTCTTCGATCTTCTGCAATCATCGCTAGAAAGGAAAATGCATATGACAATAGTTATAAAAATAGAAAGTTAAAAAAAATTGAAAAAAATATTTTGATCTCCACCTACCTTGAAACCCGTCGAAAGCGTCCCCTTCGTCTTCCTCGTCTTCAAAGGAGGTGTAATTGTTGCCTTCGTGATCCACAGCTCTCAACTCTCGAGAATCTTTGTGCGGATTCCCTGTATATAGACAATTTGGCAAAATAAAGATGGTTTTGATTGAACATGATTTTCACAGTGCCTGTTGTTTATCGATGGAAGGGTAACCGGTGAAAAGAAAAAGGATTTGTGATGGATTTGACTTTTTTATGTGTATTCTCACTACAAAATAATCATTAATGTTATAGCTTAAAAATTGAGGAACTTTTAAGTATGAGAATTCGAGGGAATTCGCAAGCATTTCTTCCGCATTTTTTAATCCGAAATCTTTTATTCTGCAATCTTTTTGCATTTCTCCTCCTGTAACAAAAGACATTAGTTGGAATTGGCTTTTACAAAATTATTTTATGAATATACATGTAAACGCGTGGTTTAACTGAATAACAAACTTTCTGAGGATCTGTCACAGAATCCAAAATCTTCGTGGAAACGTTACTCAGGCTTATTTCTATAAACTACACGACATATGACAACCAGTTAAGCAATTTGAATTCCAATTTTTTCCAATTTTCCCAAATCCTAAGGACAGCTTTATACATCCGCTTAATCGCCGTGTCGAATTAAATTACTTTTATTCGGGTAAAATTCGGAAAAAATGCGACAGTCACTTTATACAAGTTTTGTTGCTGAATATCAAATTCGACATGGTTTTAGACAGCCACATAAATATCGCATGAATTTATTACCGTGCTCAGATTTACTTAATTAGGGTGTGTATTTATTTGTTTTAACATTTTTAAACAATTTAACCAAGTAAAATTGCTAGTCTCAAGGACTTGTCCATCTTCACTGATATTTCGTGCATTTTTTCACAAAGTTCTAACAAGTTGTTATTAAATTCGACTATTATCCGGCTGTATAAAGTGATGCCGAATTTATGTCGAAGATTGCTGTTTTATTCGACAAAGTGTACTGCACTTAATTCATTATGTCGCACTTAATTATTTTTTTACTTTATACAGTAGAATTATCGCCTCATTTAATAAGTAATTTTATTCCACACGGCGATTATGCGGCTGTATAAAGCTGTCCTAAGTTGCGAAAATGAGTTAAAAATTTAAAATTACCATTACAAAAACCTATTGTTTCGTAACCACTTCTCTTTAAGAAGTCGTTAAGGACGGAAACGACATTTTCTGTGGTTTATTAAGTGTGACTGTTAGCATTTAGAGGTATTTGGTGGGTTATTGGTCTGTAACCATAGGAAAAGTGTTTTTTCTAATTACACTTAGAACTGATCTGGAAAGCCAAATCACTATATTAAAGAATCATTCCGTAGTTTTTATGCTGACAATTTCGTATAATTAACTGACCGTATTTCATCTTAGCCACCACTCCTTAAAGCGTCCATCTCTAATAACCGCCCACCTAACTTTCATTTTAATTTTGTAACCACTGCTTTTGACTATGCAAGACGAGAAGGACAAAGAAAAAAAGGCATAAAAACCATAAAATTACAATCTTTTGCTTTTGCCCCACCCCTCAGATAACTGCCCACTCAAATTGCAAAAATAGAATTAATAAGCGCCCTGGGTGTCAAAAAAGAAAATACAATACAGTACAGTGCGCAGCTTTTAGGCTAAGTTCTACGAATACGCATCAACATCTTCTATAATGGAAGTTCCGTGATTTTCTCACTATCTATTGAAACACCAGTGGAAAAGAACAAGTAAGATGTTTATTCCGAAAGCTCCATAAAAGGTGTATTTATGATATTTTTCCAACGGAAAACTCTTAAACAGCCAAACCTGGAAATTGGACAGATTAGACGTTCCACTGTGCGGCTGGATAATTGAGACAAAATCTGTTCCCTCATCCCGCGGAGGCAACTAGTAACAACATTTCTGCGAAATGGCAACTCAATTGCATCGAGATTTCATGAGATATCTGTTCCAGGAATTCAGAAATCCAACTTTTTTGATATTTTAGAGGGGTGTTCCCCCTAAAATGAAGAAAAAGGGATTCATTCATTTCTTTAAAAATCATGCATGTTTAATTAAGCTGTCAATCAAATAATCAATTCAATTTTTTCTTCCATATACATTATGCACAAAATACATAGGTAATGTGTTTTCTTAAATATTTTTAATATTTTAATATTTTCTTTGTATATTTTTAAGGGAAAAGAAACATATTAAGTGTGCGAAGATTAGTAGAAAATAATTTTTTTAAACAAGGTATATATATATATATATATATATATATATATATATATATAAAGAAAGAGAGCATCTCTATAACAACACAGTCGTATTAATAAAGTCTTACGTGCTAGAATACTACAAAAAGTTTGCCATGATGACTTAATGCCATGTGAAAAACTACAAATGAAATGGAATGAATATGGGAATGGATCATCATCATATAAGGTCCTGTTAGACAGTAAACTATTAAATAAGTTATGCTCAAAGTAGAAACTTGTTTCATAATAGAACTTGGTTTGTTTTTCTTCATTGACGTCAATTGATTAATTTTTTGAATAATTTAGGTAAAATAAACGATAAACTATTCCGTAGATTAATCTTTTAAGCATAGTTTATATAAGAGTTTACCGTCTAACAGTACCTATAGATAAAATAGATTAAACAAAAGCTACCTGATTTCTTACCTTTCATAGCCACAGTGGAGACAAGCGCAACAAGAAGCAGTATAATTAGACGATGCATTCCTGAACAAAAGAAAATTAATATAAATAAAGCTACACTCGGTTTACTTACGCCATGTATTCTAAATGTAGCTTCTACTGATGACGACAAAACATTTTGTAGGCGTAGTGTAGTGGCGTTGTAAAAAGTGACAAAGTCATGCCTAAAAGTGATCAAAGTGAATGCAAAACAAAGAAGACGCCCTTATAGCCAGAAGGATTTCTAAAAAAAAGCTGAAAATGCTGAAAACTGTCATTAAGTGAAAGCCAAAGTTTTTTATGATGAAATAATGAAATGCGAACACAGTCCACAATTAAGGTTTTGATTAGCACTAATTCATAAAGCTATATATATTATTTTTTATATACAGTTTCTAAGTTGCAAAGAAAGTGTTGTTGCATCGTTAATAAATCGGGCGAAAGATATTGTTAGTAATGACGATGATCATGTTGAAGAAATGAAACATATCAAATCGGTTCTCCAAGCAAATGGATATGACAGGACGATTGTTAGAAGAGTTGAAAATAGAATAAACAATACTCGAACTTCAAACACCGAAGAATCAACAGAACAAGAACCGGTGACCACTATTAGTATTCCTTATGTATCTGGTATCAGTAATGCTTTACAAAGAATATTCCGTACACACAACATCAAATGCAGATTTCGATCAACGGAAACTCTTCGTAACATATTATCTCATCCGAAAGACAAGATCTCAATGAACGACACAAATAACGTGATATACGAAATTCCATGTAGTGATTGTGAATCAGTTTATATAGGAGAAACAAAAAGAACATTTGAGCAACGCATCAAAGAACATATGCGAGCCGTACGGAATGGCGATGTAACCAAAAACGAAATTGCTGATCACTGTTGGACTAATGACCACAAGTTTGATTGGGAGAATAGAAAGATCCTTGACAAAGGAAAAGGATGGACTGCTCGAAAAGTCAAAGAGACTATATACAGTGTCAAAAACAATTCCAGTATTAATAGTACATCGTATAATGTTCCTGCGATATGGTTTCCAGCTCTACGCAAAACAAATTATTGACATTGCTTCTTCCAGGTCCGAAATATTGACATTGCTTCCTTCCAGGTCCGAAATAATTTCGATCCTAATTTCGATCCTACTGAAAACATATATAAACTTTACATCATTCATTTACAAACGCCCGATGATGACAGTAGAAACTGTCGAAACGTCGCAAACAAAAACAACCGGTCTATGACATGATAAACTCTAATTAGATAATATTAGATAATACCTTCAAATTTCCGTTTTTAACTAAAGCAAACAAAAACAATCATACCTTCTGACGTTTCTATCTTTCAAACTGATGATTTTTATTCTGTTATGAATTGTGGAAATGTTCAGAACCCAAAACTGCATTTGTCCATTATGAAATAAAAACCATGTAAATATTTATATAACCCTGACTTCACTCTCTTCTTGCATTACATTATCAAAACAATATAATATTGATCTTACTACCTTCTTTTCCCTAAGGCGAACCTTAATAATAACAATCCACAGACTACAATAAAATAAACTAATAGCTACACATTTCAGCAAAGTAGTCAAATCTAACTGATGCGAAAAAGCTACATTCAACACATAAAAAATAGACATCGGTAGAAAATAATGAACTGATAACACGAACACATAACACATAACACATAACATCCACTATCTCGTCGGATAGAATAGTTACTGATACCAATCAATGTCGTTATTCTTTACTACTGAACTTAAAGCATTGAATAAAAAAATATCAAAAACAAAAGGAAAAAATTTACACACAGCGTTTATAAAAATGAACGTTGAGAAACTTTGATGAACTTTCGAACACAAAAAACATTGCATTGCCTTCTCCTCCAGGCGGCTTTATGATGTCTGCGTTAAGGAACAACACTCCACGAAGTAATAAAAACCTGTAAGAAGAGATAGGGAAATGGGGATTATAGGACAAAAATGTAAAAAATATCAAAATCATCAAAATCATAATATCATAAAAAAACTATGAAAGACAAGTCGAGCGAGCGAAGCAAGCAAGCGAGAAGGTCACTTCGTTCCACCATCACCTTCACTTTAGAATATTTAACCATGATAGGTTAAATATCCTTTTGTGTGTCCTTCTGTGTGTCCTTCTGTTTGTCCTCATTGCGTTGTCCTCATTGCGTCCTATAATGTCCTCATTGCATTCTATAATGTGTCCTTATTGTGTTCTATAATGTCCACGGGCCAGTGTTGAGGTGCCATCATCTAAAATGATTCTCTTGTTGTCGTCTCTATTTAATGCTAGCTTGTTTTGATTAATGGTGTGCATATCATGTTTGTTTGTCCTAAAAGCCATCTGTTTTCTGTAAAAGTTCTTACCCTCGAATAAGCATTTCTTATAGTCATCGAATCCAATTGTCTTCTTAACCCCGCACTTCTTTACTCCTTTACATTTTTTATCTTCCTTTCCTTCAAGTTGTTTGTAAGCGTACGTTTTTAGCTCTTAGGGTGATGAACTCGGTTATTATCTTTCCCTTAAGCTCGTCTTTCATTAATCCGATAATTTTCTTATTTATAGTCAGAAGAGTCGAATCTTTCTTTAACATCGTTAGCAATATCTTCATAGAAGTCATCCGTCTTAATATGGTAAACGAAAGAGTCGGTATCCATGTAATATAGCTTGAGGTTATCTCTATATTTTGGCTTCATATAGTCGTAATGGAATTCGTACATGATCTAGGACGACGAAGGACCCGAAGAAAGTTGAAGCTGGTAAAAAGTTGGCTGAATACAACCGTAAAAAAAAAAGGAACTGAAAAATCAAACACAGACGCCTCGTAAAGATGAATCGAGACAAGCTAGCAGAGAGACGAGTCCTAGCGAGGGTAAAAGTGACTATATGATTTATGATGTTATTAGTCTTATAGCTGTTGGTGGAATTGGTTATTATGTCTACCAATCCAAGAAAAATACACTTAGGCGAGAGGATTCGAGCTCCACTAAAGGTCTGCAGATTACTACACCTCAATCAAAAATACCTGTTAGAGAACCACTCCATAAACCAAATAAGTTTGAGATGGAATAGCGAATATTTTATCACACTATATAAAATGGACAAGAAAACTATCGTTAATGATTTGTATCACGCATCACTTGTAAGCGATTTTGCTATCGGCTATTACATGCTAGGCAAATATATTAAAAATGGTACCACCCTCATTTCAAAAGTTTGATTTAAAAGATACCGGAAAACTAGTTGTCATTGTAGCTATTAGTGAAATGACAAGAGAATATTTGATTAAGCAAAAAATATTGCCAGAAAATATTAATGTCTAATATAAAAATATGGCGAGTATTGCAATGATGTTAGGAGGTGCTTTAGCTAACGCTTTGGCTTTTACGGCTTTTACGGGAAGCTCATTTTTATTTTCAAGTTTATCCAAGGATAGTATTGATAAAGAAAGAAAACGACATGATTTGGCTATAGAGAAATTACAGAAAGCACAAGTCGAATGACAACAAAAATGGCAGCAAAGAATCGATTTCATTAATAAACAATTGATATTAGAAAAGAAAGCTCAGGTTAAATTCATAGAGCTGAATGATGCAGTGAGAGAATATTTTAGTGTAATTGGTAAACATCTTGAACCTTTACCACGTGAGCCTGTATTGAGGGACTTTTACACACCCGATGATGGTCAGCATGAAAGAGAATTGGCTTTTATTACTTTAAGCATGATTGGGATAGGAGCGGTTTTGTATTATGTTGAACGTAAGAAAGAAAAATGATTTGCTAAATAATTGTATTACAGAATATGTAATATAATTTTTTTCCTCGTTACTAAATATGTATAGAGTAACCCACCAATACCTACAATTAAGCCCCATAAATTTTGACTTAGCCAACCGACTACTTCTTTTGCTCTATTGAGTATCTATGAGATGATTGAACCTATGATACCTGGAAGGGCAGCTGCCGTTTTTGTTGCTAATTTCCCAAGAAGTGATGCCAATGCTTTAAGTTTGTTTTTAATCCATTCCTTTGCACCACTATCTTTGTCAGGATTTGTTGGAACAGAGTGACCTCCCTGACTTGTTGAGCCACCACCTGAAGGTAATAACGCTTCCACAAGAAAACCTATAACCATACCAAATGCCGTTAATATACTAACGATTGTGATACCCTGCTCTCTAAATAATGTTTGTATCTTTTCACCTAATGTCGTATCTTTGTCAAGGACTTTAGCAATGGTTTCTCTGATACTCGTAATTTGATTGTTCAATTTACCTTTGAGAATATCAATACTTTCTTGCCTAGCTTCCAACTCATCGTTTAGTCTTTTCATTCTATCTTTAATCTGGTCTCGCTGATCTTCTGTATATGTTGTATCATTCGCAATCTCTTCTAACTTGCTTTTTGCTCTGTCAATATGTTGCTCTAATTGAACTTTTTTCGCGACTTCAGACGCTAATGAACCTCGGATGTTTTTGAGCTCTTTGTCTAATCCTAAGAGTTCACGCAAAGGATATTCAAATAAATCACTAGTCTGAGTTGTTTCATGATCGACTGATTGTTGCCTGATCAATGAAATTAAATCTTCTGTACTATTCGTTATGTTTTCTGTAATCTTTTCAAGCTCTACATCACTTGCTTCTGTTATTTTAGATGTTGATGGAAGTTTTTCTTCTATTTTGTTTAGCATAGTTGCTTGTCTGGCTGTCAAGTTGCTCTAAAGTATATCAAACCCTAAATTGGGAAGTCCTTTTTTCCCCAATATATCTGCTATACTACCAACTGGTCTTAGTCTTCCATTGGTTGTCAAAGGGCTGCTGTTGTCTCTATAGTATAATTCGCCATCTCTTATTTTAAACAGTTCTGTATGAATTACTTCCGGGTTTTGTTGCATTCTTTCAGATAATCTGCCATACAACCCTTGAACCTGCTCTTTTAAAACTCTAGTACTCAGACCTGCAAATGAGGTTTCTTTTTCTCTTGATGTATATATGTGTTCATCAGTGTGGTCTCTAGTTGGTATGAGAGGAAATGTTTCATCAGTTGTTTCGTCTGTTTTCTCATGTCCTCCAAACGGGTCAATATCAATGTCTGCCATTTTATATAGGAAAATTTTTTATTCACCTATTTAAAAATATGAGTTTTAAGATTTATTCAAAGTTACCCACTGCTCCTGAGGATTTGAGTGAGCAAGACAATACATAATTAGAGTTTATCATGTCATAGACCGGTTGTTTTTGTTTGCGACGTTTCGACAGTTACTACTGTCATCATCGGGCGTTTGTAAATGAATGATGTAAAGTTTATATATGTTTTCAGTAGGATCGAAATTAGGATCGAAATTATTTCGGACCTGGAAGGAAGCAATGTCAATATTTCGGACCTGGAAGGAAGCAATGTCAATAATTTGTTTTGCGTAGAGCTGGAAACCATATCGCAGGAACATTATACGATGTACTATTAATACTGGAATTGTTTTTGACACTGTATATAGTCTCTTTGACTTTTCGAGCAGTCCATCCTTTTTCCTTGTCAAGGATCTTTCTATTCTCCCAATCAAACTTGTGGTCATTAGTCCAACAGTGGTCAGCAATTTCGTTTTTGGTTACATCGCCATTCCGTACGGCTCGCATATGTTCTTTGATGCGTTGCTCAAATGTTCTTTTTGTTTCTCCTATATAAACTGATTCACAATCACTACATGGAATTTGGTATATCACGTTATTTGTGTCGTTCATTGAGATCTTGTCTTTCGGATGAGATAATATGTTACGAAGAGTTTTCGTTGATCGAAATCTGCATTTGATGTTGTGTGCACGGAATATTCTTTGTAAAGCATTACTGATACCAGATACATAAGGAATACTAATAGTGGTCACCGGTTCTTGTTCTGTTGATTCTTCGGTGTTTGAAGTTCGAGTATTGTTTATTCTATTTTCAACTCTTCTAACAATCGTCCTGTCATATCCATTTGCTTGGAGAACCGATTTGATATGTTTCATTTCTTCAACACGATCATCGTCATTACTAACAATATCTTTCGCCCGATTTATTAACGATGCAACAACACTTTCTTTGCAACTTTGTTGATGGTTTGAGTTATAGTTTAGATATTGGTCTGTATGTGTTGGTTTACGATATACGTTCACTGAAATGCTTCCGTCTTGATTTCTTTTTACAAGAGTATCCAAGAATGGGATGCAATTATTCGATTCCTGCTCAATTGTAAATTTTATTTTCGGGTGCAATCCATTTAGATGTTGATGAAAATTATTCAATGAATCTCGTGTCACTATAGCGTAAACATCGTCAACAAAACGTTTCCATACTTTTGGGGGTTTGTCAGCGGTTGTTGTGGCTGTGGACTCAAACGCTTGCATGAAGATTTCAGCAACTACAGAAGATGCCGGACCTCCCATTGCAACTCCATCTGTTTGAGTGTAATAAGTTTCATCGAATAGAAACCACGTTTTTGTTAATACAAGCGTTATCAATTCCAAAAATTCTGTTGGTGGAATTTTCGTTTTGGATGAAAAGTTTGAGTCATTAGAGATTAAATCTCTAATTATATTGATCGTGTCATTTATCGGTACATTTGTATAAAGTGATGTAACATCGAATGATACCATTTCTTCATCAACATTGACAGTTTTTGTTCTAACAAAGTCGGAAAACTCTTTTGAATTCTTGCATCGGTTAGTTTGTGTATATGATGATAATATCTTTGCTACGTATTTTGATAAGTCGTACAACGGCGTACCGGTGCATGAGACTATTGGTCGTATAGGTATTCCAGTTTTGTGTATCTTCGGCAGACCATAGAATCGAGGTGGTGGAGAATCGCTTGGTTTTAATCTGAAATATGTTTGTTGATCGATAAAACCATTGTCATGTAGTTTCTGAAGTTTTTGTCGTACTTCTTTTTTGATTGTTTCAGTTGGGTTCTTCTTGAGCGTTTTGTATGGACCATTGTTTATATGATCGTAACATTTCTGGATATAGTTGGGTTTGTCTAATACCACGGTTGTTCGTCCTTTGTCAGCTGGTAGAATCATGATACTGGTATCTTTCTGAAGATTACGAAGAGCTTTTCTGTCTTTTCGGCTGATGTTGTCGGTTGGTATTTTCGATTGTTGTAGAGTTAGACTGACTTTAGCTCGTATATTGTCAGCTTCCTCTTTTGGTAGGTTTTTGATACCACTCTCTACATTTGCAACAATTTCTTTTGTTGGAATTTCAGTTGGTGTTATACTAAAATTCATTCCCTTCGACAAAATATTGGTTTCATCAGATGACAATTGTTTTGATGACAAGTTCATTATCCATCTTGATTTATCTACTTTCTGTTCGGTATCTTCCTTCTGTGGATGTAGGTTTGCGAATTTTCTAACCTGTCTTGTTCTAGCGACTTCCATCTCCCTTTCAAATGTCTTATTATGAACAGATTTGATGAGTTCATATTCTTCTGATGTTGTTTTATCTTTGATTTCTTGGTCCAACTCTTCCATTGACTGTTTTAATTTCTCTCTTGTCACATGATTGAGATGGATTCGTTCTTGAAGCAAGACTTTGCTGGCACGACGTAATATCTGACGGCTTTTCTCAGTTTTGACTTTGCAATGAATTCTTAGATCATTTGGCGTCAAATTATTATGTAGACATCGGAGCGAGAATCTTAGATGGTTCGAGTACCTAGCGTACTTCGCTCGAGTCTTTTCCAACTTCCGCACTGAAGCTAACGTGGAATCTCCATATTGTGTTTTAATCAAATTGAATATATTTATATTGTTTGTCAGTCTAGTATTCATAATACATAATTAGAGTTTATCATGTCATAGACCGGTTGTTAGATCAAAAACTGTCAATGTTGATGAAGAAATGGTATCATTCGATGTTACATCACTTTATACAAATGTACCGATAAATGACACGATCAATATAATTAGAGATTTAATCTCTAATGACTCAAACTTTTCATCCAAAACGAAAATTCCACCAACAGAATTTTTGGAATTGATAACGCTTGTATTAACAAAAACGTGGTTTCTATTCGATGAAACTTATTACACTCAAACAGATGGAGTTGCAATGGGAGGTCCGGCATCTTCTGTAGTTGCTGAAATCTTCATGCAAGCGTTTGAGTCCACAGCCACAACAACCGCTGACAAACCCCCAAAAGTATGGAAACGTTTTGTTGACGATGTTTACGCTATAGTGACACGAGATTCATTGAATAATTTTCATCAACATCTAAATGGATTGCACCCGAAAATAAAATTTACAATTGAGTAGGAATCGAATAATTGCATCCCATTCTTGGATACTCTTGTAAAAAGAAATCAAGACGGAAGCATTTCAGTGAACGTATATCGTAAACCAACACATACAGACCAATATCTAAACTATAACTCAAACCATCAACAAAGTTGCAAAGAAAGTGTTGTTGCATCGTTAATAAATCGGGCGAAAGATATTGTTAGTAATGACGATGATCGTGTTGAAGAAATGAAACATATCAAATCGGTTCTCCAAGCAAATGGATATGACAGGACGATTGTTAGAAGAGTTGAAAATAGAATAAACAATACTCGAACTTCAAACACCGAAGAATCAACAGAACAAGAACCGGTGACCACTATTAGTATTCCTTATGTATCTGGTATCAGTAATGCTTTACAAAGAATATTCCGTGCACACAACATCAAATGCAGATTTCGATCAACGAAAACTCTTCGTAACATATTATCTCATCCGAAAGACAAGATCTCAATGAACGACACAAATAACGTGATATACCAAATTCCATGTAGTGATTGTGAATCAGTTTATATAGGAGAAACAAAAAGAACATTTGAGCAACGCATCAAAGAACATATGCGAGCCGTACGGAATGGCGATGTAACCAAAAACGAAATTGCTGACCACTGTTGGACTAATGACCACAAGTTTGATTGGGAGAATAGAAAGATCCTTGACAAGGAAAAAGGATGGACTGCTCGAAAAGTCAAAGAGACTATATACAGTGTCAAAAACAATTCCAGTATTAATAGTACATCGTATAATGTTCCTGCGATATGGTTTCCAGCTCTACGCAAAACAAATTATTGACATTGCTTCCTTCCAGGTCCGAAATATTGACATTGCTTCCTTCCAGGTCCGAAATAATTTCGATCCTAATTTCGATCCTACTGAAAACATATATAAACTTTACATCATTCATTTACAAACGCCCGATGATGACAGTAGTAACTGTCGAAACGTCGCAAACAAAAACAACCGGTCTATGACATGATAAACTCTAATTATGTATTATGAATACTAGACTGACAAACAATATAAATATATTCAATGAGCAAGACAAGTTTAACACAAGCGTAGTAAATTCTGATTCTGAACTTGAAGAGTTAATAAAATTGAAAGACAAATTTAACACCAAAGACGAGAAATACAAGAAGGTATTAGGGAGATTGATGCTGTTAAACGCTAGTTCAAGTGCTGCAACCATTAGCTCTGGTATTGGCTCAAGAGCAACAGGTGCTACTCTTATTGGAATTCCCATTTCTGTCGAATTAGGTGGTGTAGCCTTAGCTGGTTTTATTTGCACTGGTCTTACCACAGCTTTGATTAAAGAATACCAAAAGAAACTCGACAAAGTCATGAAATTATATGATATCGTACCATCTGCAATTGCCGTCTTCGAAACTAGTATCTTGCAGGCATTGAATGATGGAAATATTGACTTGAAAGAATTTCAGGTTTTGCAAGGAACATATTACAAAGCTTTGGAAAAACTCAGTTCTACAGATAGAAAGATGGAAACTGAAACCCGCAACCAGTTTGAAAAAAGTATGGTGGTGGAACTTCAGAATATAAAAAAGACTCTGACCGAAAATGTTTCCTAATGTGTGCTTGTATACCCTTTGCATATTTCGTGTGCTATAAAAAATATTCATAAATAAAAAATGTCTAGCCGAACGTCAGTGAGTGCCGTTAAGCGAGAGTAGACCGAGTTGTCAGAGAAGACTTCCTCTAAACTGCAAAAAATTTATTATCAACCACAGCATTTGTGGAAAGGACAAAAAGCTATTAAAATTTTTAAAAGGTCAGGTTTTAAACCAAAGCAGATTAAGCAGTGGCTATCAAAACAAGCATTTTGGCAAGTTCATTTACCTGCTCCAAAATATGCTGAAAGACCTCATTATGAAGTGACCATTCCTAATCAGATGCATCAGTTTGATTTATTGTACATGCATGGTGACAAGCTATATGGAAACAAATACAAGTACATTTTATCTGGAATTGATGTAGCTTCTAGGTATAAAGTAGCTAGACCATTGAAAACAAAACAAGCTAAAGAAGTGGCTGAAATGCTTAAAGATATTTATAAAGCTGGACCGTTAACCTATCCAAAAGTGTTCCAATGCGATAATGGTGGTGAGTTTAAAGCTGATGTTACAAAGTTGTTTGAGAAGCACAAGGTTGAAATTAAACGAGCAACAACAAAATACAAGCATACACACACAGCGTTTGTTGAGGCGTTGAACAAGGTACTTGCTGAAAATTTATTCAAAATACAAGATGCTCAAGAATTGAATGATTCGGAAAAGGTATCTTCAATATGGGTTAAGCATTTGTATAAATTGATAGATCAATTGAATGATACAAATACACGGATGATTGATATGAATCCAAAAGATGCTATTAAAATGAAAGAGGTGTCTTTAGTTAATCGAGAGAGTTTTCCACCTGAAGACAATTAACCCAAGGTGGGTTGTATAGATATTTATTGCAACCAGGTGAAGAACATGATGACCAGCGGAAAAGAGCAACTGATAGAACATGGTCAAAGAAGACTTATCGGTTGAATGAGGTAATAGGAACGCCTGGAGACCGTGTAATAAATATACTATCTGCAAGATGGACCTGAACGGGCTTTTGTAAAAGGAGAGTTGATGTTAATACCAGAAGATACAGAATTGCCTCCCGATTATGTACAAGGTTGGTGAGAAGGTCACTTCCTTCCAAGCGAGGTTACGAGCTCCTTAAGGTGGTTCCCCAATAAAAATTCTTAAATTTTTTGATTTTTGAAAAGCACTTTGTTTTTGTCGAAAAATTACTGCTGAATCCGAATTTGTCAATTATATTGCCTGAAAGAGTCAGGAAATTCCTCAAATTTCGATTTTAATGAGGTATACTCAATTTTCAGTCCTTAGCAACGGCCCTAGCAACCGCTGTATGCCCTTGATTTGGAGCAAATTTAAAAGCATTGGAAAGCGGAAATCTAGTCAAAAAGCAATATATATCTACTATGCTTTATCTGAGCTCCACTCAAAGGGTGCATTTTAATTAGCGTTGCTTGAACTTTTTTTGTAATTTAATTTTTAAAACTCCGTTTTCTGAAAATAAGGTTTTTAGAACTTCTGCCAAGAATATTATTAGATTGGCTTCTTTAAATTTCTTGAAACTCTGCAAATTGTAAAAGCAACATATAGTTTATGTGCTGAACCAATAAAATGTCTAAAATAATTTACCTGGGTGACATAATTAGCTTACAAATGTAACTAGCCGCAGTCAAAAAAGCCCGGATTCCTTATTTGATGTAATACAAAGAAGTGGCTGCCATATTTTGGTATTTTTTGGTTCAGCACATAGCTCTTTATGCCTAAAGTGTTCTCACCAAATTTCATTCATTTTAGTAAAACGGTTCTTGAGATATTTTAGACCGAAATCTTGTACTTTTTGGGACCGAAACTTAATTAATTATGCGCATAATTAATTTTTTGCAATTTTTTTTCTTATTTTGTGCTTAGTACATTAACAGGATCCATTTCCATGGAAAACTTACAGTAAAACATGCAATTATCAAAATTTTGAGTTTTTATTGGGGAACCAAATTTATTAAACATTTATTTTATAATGCAAACAAAGTATTATAAAACGATTTGCAATTTTCTCAACAAGCAGCCCACATAATGTCATAATCAAAATATTGTCTGTCTGAATCTTTCTCAGATTGTTTGAGTCCTTTTGGTATAATAAATGCTGTTCTCTCTCTCCATCCATAATCTTTGAGCTCTATGCAGAGTCGTGCGGGAACCCATGTCTTATAATTATTTCCTTGACCATCTTCTAAATCAGCATACATAGTTAGTCCCTTACCAAAATCAGACTGTGTTTCAATTTTTAATACAGATTTAACATGATACATCACATTCTCCGGTACTTCACGCCACTTGATGACTGGCATTGGTTGTTCCTTGTTTAGCTCGAATGATTCAATTGTTGGGAATTCCATGCTTTTCTATATAAAAACTAATTTCTTAAGTCATTTTAAAAAAATCTAAAAAGGTCTTAATTTCTTGTATGTAGGATTTTTTGAATTCGGATTCATTAAATTAGGGTGCTATGGACGGATTGCTTGTATTTTAAACAAAGGGTTAATCGTAGCTACTTGTGTTTTGTGCTATAATCCCCATGAGGATGATTCGTAGGTGAATCGGGTTGGCCGTTCTTTAAGTAAAGGGTGAATTGTAGCTACCCCCTCTCATGATTTTTTCTCAAGTTTTTTTGAATTTTTTTGCGTTTTTTGCATTTTTTGCGATTTTTTGCATTCTGTCCTATAATCCCCATCCCATCGCTCAATATTGCAGACCCCAAAAACGTCAGTTACCCCCATCCGTTCTTGAGATATTTGCCCCTAAACATCGCGTTCCATTGGGGATGCAATGCAATGTTACCCGTGCCAAAAAATTCATGTCGCGCCATTTGCCATTACTACTATACTAATACTGGAAAAACGCTTCTCGCAGCATCGTGGTTTTACGCGCTCCTTGTGAGAAAATGACCGTGAAATCTTTCTAAATGTATCACTCTCTAAAATAAAAGTGGTATGCACACTCGCTATTAGTATATAGACTAGTATCCCGGGTAAAAACATTTTACCAGTTCACTTTCCCGATGAGTTACTGCCATCCCGTGATTTTCCTATCAATATAGGGGTGACCGAAAATAGAATCACACAATCCAAAAGGATACGTAGTACCACGCTATAGAGCTTGAAAAACTGATCAAGAAAATGTATGGGATCGCCTGTGTACGACGTGCCGTTACTGAGATATCGTCGATCAAACATTTTGCTGACGGACACCCGTCCCCAAAAAGTTTTAGACCAAATTTTTTTGGGTCACCCCATCGTCAAATTATCGCGGACCCCAAAAACGTCAGTTATTTTAATTGGTTCTTGAGATATTTGCCCCTAAACGTCGCGTTCCATTAGGGGTGCAATGCAATGTCACCTGTGCCAAAAAAATCATGTCGCGTCATTTGCCACTACTAATATACTAATACTGAAAAAACGCTTCTCGCAGCATCGTGGTTTTACGCGCTCCCCATGAGAAAATGACCGTGAAATTTTTCTAAATGTATCACTCTCTAAAATAAAGGTGGTATGCACAGTCGCTATTAGTATATAGACTAGTATACCGGGTAAAAACATTTTATCGGTTCACTTTCCCCATGAGTAGTTACCATCATCCCGTGATTTTCCTATCAATATACGGGTGACCAAAAATAAAATCGCACAATCCAAAAGGATAAGTATCACCAAATTGTAGAGCTCGAAAAGCTGATCAAAAAAATGTATGGGATCGCCTGTACACGACGCGCCGTTACTGAGATATCGTCGATCAAAGATTTTAATCACGCCCGTCCCCAAAAAGTTCTGGACCCAAATTTTTCGACACCCCATCGCCAATATCGCGCGCCCAAAGTGACGTCAATTATTCCCATTGGTTGTCGAGATATTTGCCCTTAAATACCGCGTTCTATTTAGGGTGCAATGCAATGTGCCCACTGACGTCGCGCTACTGCTATAATACGTATATCGCCAATATCTCGACAACTCAGTTACGCACGATCTAAAATTTAATTATAACATTTTCCATACGAACATTTCGTTCCCCGTTCTTTTATTCACACTGACCGAACTAAATTTGTTATGCACAACTCGCTATTAGTATATAAACTAGTATCCCGTGTAAAAACATTTTACGGTCCACTCTCAAGGATCATGATAAGATATATAAGAATACAGCCTAAAAATGGTTTAATTATATATATTTTCCAGCTATTGAGTGAAACCGTAAAATTATGCCTTTGCACGGGATACCTGAATCAATTAAAATGTGAATCGTAAAAAAACATTATACCTCCTCAGTATACACAACCAAAGGATCATTCTTCTATGAATTCGTTGAATGCTTTATCCAAATTGCTTGTACCGTGATTATGTAAAACCATGATTGGCACATTCAATATTCTTCTTCATAATTTTTACTTACACTATATTTTTAATCTAAAAAGAAAGAAGTCATATAGAAAAGAAGCAAGAAAAAAATGTATTCAGAATGTAAAATAGCACTAAATAACCAAGATAAGCACCATGGCTTAAATTCAAACTGCGAATTCCAAAACGACATTCCCAAAGCCAGTACAAATAATAAGTAGGCTCCCCTAAAATGTACATGATGCAGCAAAATAGCCACTTGAAAAGAAATCATACATTACACATTAGACACTCCCTCTCCCCTGCCACAGACAAAATAAAACAAACAACAAACAAAATAAAACAGAGATAATTTAAAGAAATATGACTGTGGCCATCATGGAATAGGTAGATGTTATCAGTATAAGTAGATAAGTATAAAAGTATAGAGAGTATAAAGTATAGAGAGTATAAAGGAAAGATATTAAGCTAATAAGATCCTTTCCTCCACTAAAAACAAAACAAACAACACACTTAAAAGTATATATAGCAATATAAAAACATAGGTTAAGCAACGAAATGGAATAGCTAAAAAGAATTGGATCTGTGAAGTATAGATAAAAAACCTATAATTTAGGCTGGCGGTGTGGGTTGTGTGTAGGGAAAGGGTTAGGGTTCAATCATCATATGAGGATAGGAGAGAGAGCTTTAACTTTCTTGAAAACAGCCACAAAATTCGCTTCAAAAGTAAACAACGACAATAACACAGCAGCAATAATATCTCAGCGTAACACAAAACCCTTTACTGCTTCACATGCAACAAAAAAACATCAGAAATAACGATGTAGCTCTTCCACACAATATGTTGATGTTTCCCACATGGTCGAAATGATTGCAACGACGCAACCATTTTTAATCACAATATGTAAATACCACTTCATTAACAATCTTCCAATTCAATTCAGTCTCTTCGCTTTCCAGCACACCATTACTACCAAAAATAACGACATTATCTTCGTGTTTTCATTCACTTTTTTATGTATATACTTTATATGAATGCACCCTTAAAAATGTTTTTAATGTATTTTCCAACTATTGAGTGAAACCGTAAAATTATGTCTTTGTCCGAGATACCTGAATCAAATGTGAATCATAAAAAAATTATACCGGCTCAGGATTCAACCGAAGGGTCTTTCCACCATGAATTCATTAAATGATTTACCAATTGCATGTACCATATGATGTAAAACCATGATTGGCACATTCATTCTTCTCGTAATAATCTTGATTTATACTAAATTTTCTTATCTAAAAACAAAGAAATCATTTAGGACAGAAGCAAGAACCTGATCATCAGAAACAGAAAAAATATTAGGGAACATATTCTTTTAGATTGTAAAAGCACCGAATAAATAAATATCATGTGCACTGACATTTCTACTATAGAACCAAGATATAAGCACCAGGCATAAAAATCAAGGATTCCTAAACGACATACGCCAAGCCAAAAACAATAAACAGTAGGCACATCATGCAGCAAAACAGTAACTTATACTGAAATCACACATTGTGCACACCACTCTCCCTCCCCTCCCACTGACAGAATATATAAAACAAACAACAATCAAAAACAACAAACAGTTCTCAATTAATAAATATATGACATAGATACAGGAATACATAGAACCATCATAGAATAGGTAGATGTGATCATAGTGAAGATTAAAATGTAAAGACATTCAGTGGTCTCCCTCCTACTACACCTTCCCCACTAACAAAACAAACAAAATTATATAATAGCAATAAAAACATAGCTTAAATAAAAGAAAAGATGAAATAACCCTAGGATGTGTTTAGTACAGTATGAAAACCTATAATTTTAGCTTGCGGTGTGGGGTGTAGGGGGAGAGGGGGTGTTAGATATTCAATCATCATTATGGGGGGGGGGGGGGGGGGGGTTGGAGAGAGAGAGAGAGAGAGATTTAACTTTCTTGAAAACAGCCACAAAAATTCGCTTGAAATATAACAACAACAACATCAGCAATAATATCTCAGCGTAACACAAAACCATTTACTGCTTCACATGCAAAGAAACCCCTCAGAAATAATAGTTTTGCTCTTCCAAAACATGTTGATAACGTTGCGAATCCCACATGGTCGACATGAAACCAATCGCAACGGTGCAACCATTTTTAAGTAAAAAAATTGATGCCACTTCGTTAGCAATCCTCTCCAATTCCATTAACAGTTTCTTCGCTTTCCAGCACACGTTTACTACCAAAAACAGCGACATATGTTCCACTCATTAATTCCATCTTTACGAAACCATCAGTTCCAAGAAAAAGAAATAAATTAAAAACCATTTGCTTTTGACAACTTCTTTTGTGCAACCATTCAATAACTGTAACATATAAATAAGTAAGATGTTCTTCAGTTTCCAGTACAGTACACGTTTCTGCTTTTATAAACCATACATTTTTTCTTCCACTCGTTAATTTGCATTTAATATTAAAACAATATCCTTCGTTTCATTTCTTCGTTCGTCTCGCGAATCTTTACGAAAACAAAATCAGATTTGTTTACATTTTAAAAACCCTTGTTTCTTTTCTGCATCATACGACTGGTAGTAAACATACTAATACTTTCTTTCATAACAATACTATTCTTCGCTTGTGAAATAAAAACAAACGAAACAAACAACAAAAACAAAACAAACAACAAAAAACGCTTCTTCTCTCTTCTTTTTCACCAACAAAAATGATCGTTGAGAGTATTTCAAACGAAAAACCATTGCATTGCATCCTCCTCCGTTGAGACCTTTCATCGTCTTCTCTCACGTACAACACCCTTCGACATGAAAAAACCCGTAAGATGAAGTTGGACCATTACTAATACTGAAAAATACCGAAAAAAAGCTTCTCGCAGCAGCGTGGTTTTACGCGTTCCTCGTGAGAAAATGACCGTGAAATTTTTCTAAATGTATCACTCTCTAAAATAAAAGTGGTATGCACAACTCGCTATTATATATAAGACTAGTATCCCGTGTAAAAACATTTTACGGTTCACTCTCAAGGATCATAAGATATATAAGAATACAGCCTAAAAATGGTTTAATTATATATATTTGCCAGCTATTGAGTGAAACCGTAAAATTATGCCTTTGCCCGGGATACCTGAATCAATTAAAATGTGAATCGTAAAAAAACATTATACCTCCTCAGTATACACAACCAAAGGATCATTCTTCTATGAATTCATTAAATGCTTTATCCAAATTGCTTGTACCGTGATTATGTAAAACCATGATTGGCACATTCAATATTCTTCTTCATAATTTTTATTTACACTATATTTTTAATCTAAAAAGAAAGAAGTCGTATAGAAAAGAAGCAAGAAAAAAATGCATTCAGAATGTAAAATAGCACTAAATAACCAAGATAAGCACCATGGCTTAAATTTAAACTGCGAATTCCAAAACGACATACGCAAAGCCAGTACAAATAATAAGGAGGCTCCCCTAAAATGTACATGATGCAGCAAAATAGCCACTTGAAAAGAAATCATACATTACACATTACACACTCCCTATCCCCTGCGACAGACAAAATAAAACAAACAACAAACAAAATAAAACAGAGATAATTTAAAGAAATATGACTGTGGCCATCATGGAATAGGTAGATGTTATCAATGAAAAGTAAAAAGGAAAGATATTAAGCTATTAAGATCCTCTCCTACACTAAAAACAAAACAAACAACACACTTAAAAGTATATATAGCAATATAAAAACATAGGTTAAACAACGAAATGGAATAGCTAAAAAAAATGGGATCTGTGAAGTATAGTATAAAAACCTATAATTTAGGCTGGCGGTGTGAGTTGTATGTAGGGAAAGGGTTAGGGTTCAATCATCATATGAGGGTTAGGGGGGAGAGAGCTTTAACTTTCTTGAAAACAGCCACAAAAATCCGATTGAAATATAACAACAACAACATCAGCAATAATATCTCAGCGCACACAAAACCATTTAATGCTTCACATGCAAAGAAACCCCTCAGAAATAATAGTTTAGCTCTTCCAAAACATCTTGATAATGTTGATAATCCCACATGGTCGACATGAAACCAATCGCAACGGCGCAACCATTTTTAAGTTAAAAAAATTAATGCCACTTCGTTAACAATCCTTTAATTCAATTCAGTTTCTTCGCTTTCCAGCACAGGTTTACTTGTTTCCATTCACTTTTTTATGTATATGCACTTCCACTCGTTCATTCCATCTTTACAAAACGATCAATTCCACCAAAGAAAACTAAATTAAAAACCATTAGCAACCATTTAATAACTGTAACATAAATAAGTAAGATGTTCTTCAGTTTCCAGTACAGTACACGTTTCTGCTTTTATAAACCATACATTTTTTCTTCCACTCGTTAATTCGCGTTTAATATTAAAACAATATCCTTCGTTTCATTTCTTCGGTCGTCTCGCCCTCGCAAATCAATCTTTATGAAAACAAAATCAGATTTGTTTACATTTTAAAAACCCTCTTTTTTCTGCATCATACCACTGGTAGTAAACATACTAATAATTTCTTAACAACCAACAATATTATTCTTTGCTTTGAAAATAAAAACAAACAAAACAAACAACAAAAACAAAACAAACAACAAAAACAGTTCTTCGCTCTTTTTTTTCACCAACAAAAATGATCGTTGAGAATATTTCAAACGAAAAACCATTGCATTGCATCCTCCTCCGTGGAGACCTTTCATCGTCTTCTCTCACGTACAACATGCAAAAACATAAAAAAACCCGTAAGATGGAGTTGGACAATTACTAATACTGAAAAATACTGAAAAAAACGCTTCTCGCAGCAGCGTGGTTTTACGCGCTCTTCGTGAGAAAATGACCGTGAAATTTTTCTAAATGTATCACTCTCTAAAATAAAAGTGGTATGCACAACTCGCTATTATATATAAGACTAGTATCCCGGGTAAAAACATTTTACCGGTTCGCCTTCCCCATGAGTTACCACTATCCCGTGCTCTTCCTCTTTCAATATGTATTATATCACGAAAAATAAAATCACACAATCCAAAAGAATAGGTACCACTGAGTTGTAGAGCTCGAAAAGCTGGTCAAGAAAATGTATGGGATTGCCTGTGTACGACGTACCGTTACGGAGATATCGTCGATCAAAGATTTTGATGACGTCTCACCCGTCCCCAAAAAGTTTAAGACCCAAATTTTTCGTCACTCCATCGCCAATATCGCGCACCCAAAGTGCGTCAATTATTCCCATTGGTTCTCGAGATATTTAACCCTAAAAGTCTCGTTCCATTTAGGGTGCAATTCAATGTGCCCACTGACGTCGCGCTACTCCTATAATACTAATATCGCCTATATCTCGACAACTCAGTTACGCACGATCTAAAATGTCACTATATCACAGTCCATACGAACATTTCGTTCCTAGTCCTTTTATTCACACTGACCGAACTAAATTTGTTATGCACAGTCGCTATTAGTATATAGACTAGTGTAGCATGTAAAAAAAGTGTACAGTTTTTCTCCATAAATTGTTTTTTACACGCAATACTGCCATAATAAGTCTTTTGTATCTGCAAATATTGCTGTGTTTCTCCATGTTGGAATTATATCATATTTAACACAAATATTTTGGATCGATCTTTCAAAGAATGCTATTATCCCTATTTTTCAGTGATATTTGGCCTATTTAGAGATTTCTAAAGTTCTACAGTTAAACTAAAAGCTAAAATATCCAATGTTCAGAGATTTAGAAAAGAGACAATACAACGTATACTCCTACCTAACCAATGTATACTCCTACCTAACCACGATAAAACTTTCAAATTTCCGTATTAACTAAAGCTAACAAAAACAATACCTTCTCAGACGTTTTTATCTTTCAATTCTTTATTCTGCTATGAATTGTGGAAATGTCAAAACCCAAAACTCCACTTGTGCATCATGATACAAAAAGCATGTAAATATGTATGTAATCACTCTCTTCTTGCATTACAATCATTTATACTATTCAATTTTATAATCTAAAAAAAAAGGTATCATTCAAATACTATCAAAACAATATAATAATGATCTTGCTACCTAATAAGAATAACAATCCACATACTACAATGAAATACCAAATAAACTGCTAGCTACAACATTTCGGCATAGTAGTCAAAACTAACTGATACAAAAAAGCTACGTTCAAATACATAAAAAAATAGACATCGGTAGAAAATGATAAACTGATAACACATATCTACATCGTCTATCTCGTCGGCTAGAATAGTTACTGATACCGATCAATATTGTTATTCTTTATTACTGAACTTATAGCGTAAAAATATTAAATAAAAAATTAAAACAACAACAAAAAATTTAACACGCAGAGTCTTCATTTCTCTTTAAAGAAATGAACGTTGAAAAAAATTGATGAACTTTCGAATGCAAAAAACATTGCATTGCCTTCTCTTCCGGGCTGCTTTATGATGTCTTCCTTAAGGAACAACACTCCACGAAGTAATAAAAACCCGTAAGATGGAGCTAGAGATTCTCCTAATGGGAGATTCTCCCTATACTAATACGGAAAAACATACATCCATTGACGAACTTCCCGAGAAATTTTACCTAACATTCTTTCTTTAAAAGTTACGTAAGAAAAAAGCAAAATTGCGTATTAGTATAAGAAGATATCAATGTTAATGTGTTGTATGAAACGTGGATGACTTTTGTCTCCATCTAATAAGTGTGAAAACATCTTTAACATTGAATTCAGGGGGAAGAGGGGTTTTTATTCGTAAAAATGTATTCAGCGAAAATTTCAATTATTAATTTATTATATTCCTATTTTGGTTCCATTCACAAGTAAGTATAAACAAGTAACCAGGTAAAAATTGCTTATTGGTTGCACGTATGTAAGTGATCCAAAATTTAAAAACACAATCTCAAAATATTTATGCCATTCCGACTATTGAGTGAAACTGTAAAATTATGTTATCACCCAGGAACCTATTTAATAGCTAAATTCCCTTTAATAAAATTAATCGAGAAAAGATATCTTACCTACTCATAATAGAGGTTCCACTGATCTGCCAATTATAATGTATTGGGTACTTTCTTCTTTCCCATCGAAAAACAACATTTCCCGCAACTGGGAAACCATTTTATCACTGTAAATAAATAAATAAATAAATAAGATCTTCTTCGCTTTCCAGACTCGTTTTTCCATAAACAAATAGTATAATACTATTGATCACTATGAATCTGATCGCTATGATGAAGTATCAAAGTTATTCAAAATGTTTTTTTATTGTTTGGAGCGTGAAGCAACCGTTCACTACTCGGTCTACCATTTTGCGTGACAGACAAACAGACAGACAGACAGAAAATAGGGTAATCATAGAGAGGATGAGTTGCTTGATTTCAGGATCATTGATCAGCTGGTAAAAGCAGAAATCCTTTTTGCCCCTGTGGCATCTAATTTAGTCATCTCTTTGGTACATTGATACAGCTACCACAATCACTTCAACAAACATTGACAACCTTCCGTTTTTTTAGGGATATGTTGAATAAACCGTTGATTCAGTAATAAAAGCAATTACAGATTACTTATTTAAGTACTAATCTCACTACCACCCCAGGGATTCTTGCCTTTTCGATAAACGGGTTGGTGCTAATGATCTCCTTACATAAAGGCCATTTCCCATACAACGCTATCGTCTGCGCTGATGGGTTTCTGTCCGTACGGAGATATTGCCGTTCGTCCTCTCTTGCATTTGTGTTGAGAGCCCCCTTTTTGGGTTCAATTCTGTCTTGGTATAATTATTTATTTTAAATGGGTTTATTTTATTTGGAATCTAGAAAATGTTCCCTCTGTTCGCAATGGGTTTTCTTTTATACCGCCTATCTATTCCCGAGAGAACTAGGGTGGGTTTTTGGAAACCCGGTCCGTCGCACTTCTCTAGAAAATAGAGATCAAAGGTGCGTTGTGACAGTCGAAATTTGTGGAGGAGAATGTTAGCTATTAAACCATAAAAGAAAAACGTGCAAGTAATTCCATTGGTGATACAGATTGAAAACAGAAATTAGGTTTATGTGCTCCTCCACAATTCTTGACATACCCTAGATCCGCCGCTGCAGTATATTTGCTGTGGCAAGCTGGTAATTTCCCTAATTCGTGTTTTTATGTCGCACTCTGACACGCAGCTGCCTTTTACAACCTCATTTTGACGCCATTATTTAATGGTAATTATTAAGTTTTATCGCAGTTACATTTAGTTCTTTTGCAGTGGGACAATTGTCGGTAATTTTCAACACAGAAACGAGATCTTTACGGACTACTGATATGATGCATCATACAAACGTGTTCGAGTGTCAGTCATGTCGCATTTCGATACTTTACTCCGATGCACTTTAAAAGCAGCGTATGCAGATACGTTCTCTGACGGAAAGTCAACTTCCTAGTTGTGAGTGGACGGGTAGAATAGCCAACCACTACGGATGGAAGCCCAAAGGACTTAAAACTCCCCGTTACTTTCTTACTTACTATGTACCAGTAAAACCTTTACAATCTATCATGTTTTTGAAGGTACTGAATTTCCATTGAGGCTTTTTCTTCTGAGCAATTTGTTATTTAAATGAAGTCGTGTTTCTAAAATGCTCAAATATGATTGGATACCTATAAGAAGAGAATAAAGCAATAGAATTAATTCAACGTTGCCGCCAAACTCAAGAACAATCAATGCAGGGACTTAAAGTCTTTCAGTCATGCGCCATGTAAGTGCTCTTGAATTCTTTTGCGTGACAGCGTAAGATGCAGCTAAATGGAAACGAGCCCTTATAGAATATGATATTCCGCTGGTAATTACACAAGAATATTTCCCAAATGAGTATATTACATGTATTTTATAGAAGATTCTGTAAGAAAACAAAATTAGAAAACTATAAAGTTAGAAAGTAAGAAACACTGCTAGAATCAATTAAAAGGTAGGAACAGTTTTCTGACGTTTTTAGATCCTGTTTCCGTTCTTTTGTAGAAGCGGATCTAAAACATAGGCGAAATTTATGGAGACGAGTATGGTCATTAAGCGTATAAAAGAAAAACGTGCAAATAACCTAATCAACACTGTTTTTACAGGAAATTCATGACTCCGTACTCCTCCACTTTCTTTGACTAACCCTAGATCCGCCGCTGTATAGATGACTTGCAAATGTTTACATGACTTTTAGACTCAATGTGGCTAAAGCATTAACTTAATATCGATCTTCACATGATAATTTAATTATGATCATAATTATTATTATTGACTTTAATATGTCATTCGATCATCCAAGATGTTCTTATTTTTGTGAATCTTTGGAGCTAGGGTGTCTCATCTCTGAACCTACGTGTTCTAAAAGAAAAAAATTATACATGTATTGGTCTCATTCTTACAAATCAAAAAAATCGATTCATGAAGTCAAAGGCATATGAAACTGGTATTGTATCTGACTACCATACAATAGCAGTTACTTTAATGAGGTAAACTTTTAGTAGGGGAAAATCAAATACCGTTTCTTAGAGGAACTTTAAAAATTTAATTTAATTACTTAATTTTGAAGAGTTCTATAGGCTATTTAAAAAGCACACTTGACCGTTTTGCTCCAGTTAAAAAGAAAGTCGCTAGGTTTAATCATAGCAAATTTATGATAAAGCAACTTAGTAAGGCTATCTTGACAAGATTAAATTTACAAGATAAATACAATAAGGAAAAACCTATTGAAAATTGGGTCAAAAATAAGAAGCAACGAAATACTGGTGTCAAAATTCTTAAGAAAACGAAAAAGGACTATTTCAACAATTTAAATGTGAAAAATGTAACTAATAACAAAACATTCCTGGACACCATTAGACCAATTTTTTCTGATGAACCTACATCATCAAATAATATAATTCTCGTTGAAGATGGCAAAGGCTTATTCAAGGTCAGTCAATCAAATATGGAGGAGTCCAACGATATTTCTTTTCAGTCTTAAGTGCCGATTAGGTCACTTGCGCGTTTTTCTTTTCTACTTTAAATGACTAAACTCTTCTCCACAAATTTTGACTGAGCTCTGGCTACGCCTCTGGGTGGTAATATTATCAGAAATACTGTAGAAACACCAAACATATTCAATTCCCACTACGCGGATATAACAAAGAACCTTAATATAAAAACCTCTGATTTAAATGATTTTATGGATAATGATAGCTGAAGAAGAATTAAAGAAAACTATAAGGAGGAAATTATCACTTTCCAAACATTTACTGAAAAAGAGGTCATTAACGTAGTCAAAAATCTTCCCATAAAAGGCGGCTACGGAAAATGACGTACCCGAAAATGACATACCAATTACAATACCGAAATACTTAATGAATATTTATTCCAAAACATTAACTAATATCTTCAATAAATGCTTTAAGACCGAAACCTTTCCAGGAATACTAAAAAATGCAGATATAACACCGGCATTATTAAAAGGGGCATCCTTCCGGAAAAGAGAACTATCGACCTATTTTAAAGGTTTTTGAGAAATTGCTACATAATTAAATTAGTTCCTTTCTTGGAGAAAAATCTTTCTAAATTCTTAACTGGATTTCATAAAGATCATAACACGTAATATGCATTGTTAAAAATGATAGAGGGTTGAAAAAAGAAATTAAACATGGGATAAAAAATTGGAGTAAATTGGGGAAGAGGGGTTTCGTCATGCGGATTAACCAAATTTCGCCTTAAAATAGGGCGTCTCAATAATTTTTGTGAAGGATTGTAGGTGTACTAGCGTGTCGGAGAAGATGGTGAATAGACAGCGAGGATCATTGATGTCACCTTGAACTACAAACGAAAAGTCTGCCTGAAGAGGCTTAGTCTAGGTAAGAAATTATTACCACATCTAAACGGTAGACATGCGACAAATGTCGCGTGCCGTTGTAGTGTTAATAGGGAGTTTACGTTACTGCGACAGCAACGAAGACGGCGACGTGAAAGTGATCCACGAATATTTAGAAATTAATGAATCATAAAGCAAGACCTTTGACCGATGAACAAAGAAAGCCAGAAAGAAACATCAGCTACTGCTATCCTTGTGTCTTCCCTTTAAGTACGACTTCAAAATATAACTTTTCTCACTGTGTGCAGAACGTGTAAATCTGTTAATGATGTAATTAAAGGACAATATTCTGTCAATGGTATGATAAGAAATAGACTTTCTTTATAAACAAAATCCACAAGGAAATCGAAACTTTTGTTTCACTTATGTCGCCGTCATGGTTGTTGTCGTACTTGCTTAAATGGCTAGCAAGAATTAAGTGTAAAGATTTGTCGGAAGCACAGTTGGCTGAAACTAATTCTACCTTGCATGTATGATGCACCCATCACTTCATAACAGGCCAGCCATCAAAGTTGTATGAATCGACAAACCCTGGCTGCGCACCTAGTTTGCATCTAGGAAATAACCCCAACGACAATTCATGTTCAGAAGAAAAATGTAAACGTAGGAAAAGATGATCAGAAAAGCAGCTGCTTTTTACAACATGCCAATGTACTTCCGTGTTAAATTTGGCTCCAAGATAACAACAGTTATAGACTGCTTTGAGATATTTATTGAGAGACCCAGCAATTTATCAGAAAGAGCACTTACTTGGTCTCACTATAAAAAACATAATGCAGTAAAATATCTTATTGCAATTACACCTCAAGGTACTGTGTGTTTAATTTCCAAAGGATGGGGTGGCCGCCCAAGTGATCAACACATAACTGAAAACTTGTGATTCTTGAAGTACTTAATTCATGGAGACACTGTTATGGCCGACAGAGGGTTAAATATCGCTGAGACACTGGGTGGATATGGTACTAGATTGCAAATACCATAATTTCTTAAGGATAAAGATCAACTATGAGCTGAGGAGGTTGAGAATACAAGAATAATTGCAAATGTTCGAATACATAGATCGGGCATGAAGATGACAAATAACAATGATAGTGTTCCAACATTAGACAAGATTGTTCATGTAGCTTGTGGATTGGTTAACATGTGTCCTTCAGTAGTTCCTATCAAAGAGTATCACATAGATAATGTTTTACTTGAACAGGTATTATTTACATCTGATTTGACCTCTCCCCCTTTTTTTAATTTTTTACATTCAGGACAAAACCATTTTCCTTTGGGAACTTTTTTTATTCGTATACATTTTTGATGGAACCAAATGATTTTACAGGATTTGTTATCACATTGAATCATGTCGTCCTCATGCATCCGGCATCTTCATGCATCCGGCAGAAGCACCATTTATTATCTGTGCTCGAAGGTTGTTGCGAATTTTCAGTGTAGTGTTTTGCTAAAAGCTCCAGCAGGGTCACTTTCCGAAAGAAAATTGTAGCTTTTGAAATAATTTCATTTTTTAATTCTTTGTTTGGGGCCACTTTAATCAGACAATAGTCTGTCATTGTCCATACAAAAAAATCACAATACTCAAGCTTTAGCACCAAAAGCTGTGTCAGAATTTGGTAATGATATGCAAGATCTTCTTTGAGCAGAACTTCACCATTACTACCCCAGTAAAGATAAGAATTATTTTCAATCAAGCTTTCAATGGATTTCTCTCGAAAAGAATAAGGACACTTTATTTTGAATGAACGTACACCACAGCAAGAACATTCAACAATACCAGCAGGGGATGCCCCAATGTATGGCCAATATGGATTGATAACAAGCCCAGAATCATTTACTCTAAAATTTTCATGCTTGTTTGAAATAGCCTTCACATAAGCAGCTTGAGCCTCCTTTTCATGTTTGCATCCCCAATCTCTAGCGATGGTCCGAAATTAACTGTGATAACAAATTCTGTTGATCAAAGATTTTGAAGGGTTATCTATGTTAGTTTTGCATACTGCTTTCATAACTGATGCTGTAATTCTACCTTTTCGAAATAAGAACCATTTTCCACTAGTATGTTGTGCACGTATTTCAATTTCAATTTTTTCACCTTCTTCTGCGGAAATTTCATGGTTTCCATTTGCATGTTCTGTATTATATAACTCAGTTAATATTTGTCCTGACAGGTCTAGTGATTTGGGTTTGAATTGTTCTGCATAATCTGGAAGTACTCTTAGTATTCCTGGTTTATTGCTGGATTTATTCAAAGTTGAAAAAAAAAAGAATTTCAAGTTCTCGTTTGCTTGGTTTTGTTATAACTTTTTTTTATTTGCTTGTTTGTTATTAGTAACAACTTCCTGAAAAGATTTTTCAAGTTCCTTCATTTTTCTCTTTGGAGCCCGAAAATCAATATCTTGAACCATTTGTGGCGTAATATTACTCATTATTTGCTGGTGCAACCCAGTAAGCAGACTTACCTGTCACAGTTGAAGATTCCCTAATTTTAATTGAAATTTCAGTCCAAAACTGCAATATGTGTGCAGACTTCCGCAAGACCAGCCATACAATTACAGTGTCCACAGAGTACTTCCCCATTTTCCTTCGATACAATTCATAGATTTAGGGGCGCCTCATTTAATCTTTGAGAATGCATCACCTAGAGAAACTAATTTTTCAGAAAAGGTTTTGAGTGTGTGAGATTTATTTTACACAACTAAGATACTAAGATTCCAACCTTTCCTTTGATAACTTTCAACACATGTTTTGTCTGAAGTACTTCAACATCTGTAACCCAGC
Source organism: Turritopsis rubra (assembly GCA_039566895.2). NCBI lineage: Eukaryota > Metazoa > Cnidaria > Hydrozoa > Anthoathecata > Oceaniidae > Turritopsis > Turritopsis rubra. The sequence continues at coordinate 6,915,674 of CM077622.1, forward strand.
CTTCCGAAACTTGATTATAAGCATCTAAGCTTTTGTATGCTTTCATATTTTCTGCTGAAAATGGGCTCGTACCAAAAATTAGATAATTTACTATGTCAGGATATGTTATCGCAGGAAAATCGTAGTTGTCAAAGAGAAATTCCTTATCGTCCACGAGGTAAGGGTCTAAATTGTCAATAATTACGATTTTATTTATATATATATCTTTTCCTAGCAGGAGGACCTAATGATTTTAGATATTCATTTACAGCCATTTTCGCTTTCGTTTTCACACTGCTTTCCCGCGTTAGTTTTGATTTTAATCCTCACATAATGGTGGCACAGCTAGATTACGTAATGCTTTTAGCATAGCGCGGAACGGTCTATAAGTATACCTAACGGTATATATAAATACAGAACAACCCGAAAGAAACTTTATATACTCGTTTGCGAAGGAAAAAAGATTTAGATGTTACATATTTATCTGAAGTCATTATAAATTTTTTTTATTTTCAACACTTGAATATATATGTGATTGAAGGCTCTCAACTCCTAAAGGCACTAATCTTACGCTTGACTCGCAAAGTTTCTTTGGGGCTGTAATGTACATGTTTATTTTTAATATTCCAACATTCGTAAAAGCGTTCGAAATGTTATGAAATTCTATTTTTATCTTTTGAGGCCGGTTTACAATTTTTTTTATAAACAAAAACCCCGAAAAAACTAAACAAAACGTGTAGTCTCAACAACTCCGACATGAGTGCTGAAGCGACAAGAAACGAAAATGTAAATAGAACACTATTTCATATATGACCTTAATTTCATACAACTTATTATGTAAAACCCAATCTCCATTAGGCGGAAAATTTCGTGGCAGTTGATGTAAATTGAATGTAAGGTAGAAACCCTTACTTTTCGCTACAACGATAAAAATCACTCCCGGTTACATTTTCCGCCTAGTGTAGATTCGCCTTAAAAGCAGCAGTTATTTATTGTTTTTTTGTTGTTTTTTTGCTTTTATTTGAATTTCAGATCAGATGGCGTTTTTTAATTTTATGACCGACCTTATCGAAATGGTTTTGGTTAGTATTGAGTAATCTCAATTCTCCCCTTCTGATTTAATTTGCTGATATTTCTTAAAAAGCCTATTGGAAACCATTTAAAGATTCTTGAGCTACCATTTATATCATATAATCATTATACAAAAATTATTTCCACATTGAACCATTGCTGCTGACTTACGCCCGTTTATTCTTATTACGCCCATTTATTCTTATTATATTTTATATTCTTATAATATTTATATTTATTCCTGTTTTATTTCTATATAGTATCTATATTTCTAAAATTCTCCTGAAGTGCTGTAGCAACCCAGGAGGAGAGTCTCACTCCATCTCAATAATTTTCCAAATATGGCTCCTATAATGATTGTCTAGAGAATCACTATTCTCAATTTCAATAAACCTTTTCATAAATTCACCAAAAAATGAATGGTTTTTAAAATTAAGTTTCATCGTATCAAGGTGAATTGCTGGTAAATTCATTATGCTCAAGTATTTTTTAGACAAAAGAAACAACGGAGAATCAAATTTTATCAAAAGTTCTGGTCAAGTCCTTTTTCAAAACTATTATCACGGAGAAAGTAACAACATATGCCTCGTTTTCATGTAAAACAAAACAAAAAATCAATTGGTAAAGATTTTCAGGGCATTCTCTATTTGATATAAGTAAGCAAGTAAGTAACTGGCATTGATTGATATATCACTTTCGGCGACGGGGCCTTTACGTCTCGCCATCCTTTTTATCAAATAGAGAAAAAAAACGCTAGGTTAAATTTGCTAGAATTTGAAACATTTCAGTCAAGTATCCAGTAAAATCCAACCATGAGTGCCATGAACAACCATTCCAAACACACACACACACAAACACACATTAAAATCAAGGGGTCCCTGGGGACGAGTTTGGTTTTTAACGAGTTTGTTTGTTTTTTAACTAAAATCACATTCTCTCTGCCGTGTGGAATAAATAAATAAATACAATGGAGGGGACTCAGTTAAACTGCGTCATGCATTGCATACGATTGTAAGCATTACAGAAACGCCAATGGCGTATGTGCCACATCCTAGCCAACCAATGATAAAACTCCATTGCCAATCAAGATGCGGTTTCTTCAGAAAGTGTGTATACAAGGTCATTGCTGTAATACACGACGCGCCTAACAACAAAGTAAAGAAGAGAGCTTCGAAAAAATCTGAAAGTGCTTGATTTTATCAAACAGGAGTGTGGAGAAGTGCAGTGGCGGGTCCAGAGGTATGTTGAAAAATGTGTAGGAGCTCATTAATATAAAATTTATTTTCAGTTTGTATCACAAATGGGATTATTTGCACGTTTTTCTCCTACACAAAATGTGTCTACCACCTTGGTAACACCTTGGTTCAGTTGAGTATCTCAAAATTTTCGTTTTTAGTTTGTAAATAGTCATAGGAGAAAAAAAGAGAACACTTATTTTCAAATTTTTCTTTTATGATTAACTATTCTCCTCCACAGGTATCAATATAATTCTAGATCCACTGCTGAAGTGTGAACACAAAACAAAAAATATTCAAAACTTATATAGAAATATTTGATGCACAGAAAACATTTTGTGATGTTGAGATGTTGTCTCCTTAAAGGCATACCGAACTACCCAGGGTCTATTTTTCATTTCGTGGGTCCCACGAAATTAAAATTTAAGCGAGAGAATCGACAAACAGAAATTACTAACCTGTTTTCACCATAAATTTAGTACTTAAGTAAGTGTAAATTTTCTTCCGAAATATTACAATAATGTTTATTCTATACAAAAAAGCTGTTATGTCTAACCATTTAGCAGAAAATATGATTTTCAAGAGAAACTTCTGTTGAAATATTACCAGAGTGCCTGTGACGATTGCTCAAAAAAGATAGATAGAACAAAGAAACGTTTTGAAGAATTAAATAAACATAATATATTATTATAAGTTCAAACAATGTGGAGTCTTCGAACTCAAAATAAGTGATACCCGTGGGTAGTTTGGTATGCCTTTAAGCAACAAGGCGAAGCCGGGAAAGATTACCCAGTTCAGTTAGGACGTCTCGGAGACGTCGAAAGTGAAGTCTAATCCGTCCGCTCAAATAGGATGTCCAACAGGGACTTGGAGAGAACGTTCAAAGGACGTTCTTTTGGCTAGATGACGTCAAGAGGACGTCCACAATGATACGTGGACGAGAGGTGGACAAGATGATGTCCACGGGACGTCTGAAGGACGATACGTGTCCAAGGGTGGGAAAAGTGAAGGTCATATATACAAAATATATAACAAAGCAACGAAATCCTGAGCAGCTTGGGTGTATTGGACGACAATCTCGTCCCCCGGGCTTCTTGGTAATAGCCTCTGCTTTCGAGGTTGTATGGGAAGAACCCAGCAATAAGCACTGGGGACGAGGTTGAGAAGAACCTTCACGTTGAACGGCTCTTTATTTATTATTTGAAAGAATGAGGCAGACGTTATCTAAACCTCGTAACCCTTGGCAACAGAAACTAGTAGCTGGGCGATATTTTTGGGGAAAAACTAGCAAGTCTGGTAGCCGAAATTTGTTTGACTTTTGTGACTTGGATTGAATTTTCACTTTGTACCTAAAAAATTAGGTTCTTGGTGTCACGTGACAGGTGCTATTTTGCTATTTTGTTGTCGGTGGTGGGAATTAGATAATTATGGATCGATTCCCGCAATTGCATCTCAATCATTGGTAAAAATCCTTTAAGACGATGTACTTACATGACAGTGTTTGAAGTAAAAATAGAGCGGTGTGAAATCTTCGGTTAATGCACGACCCAACAAGACTTGCCAAATTTATGATGCAGAACAGTACAATGCTGAATATGATCAAGCCACGGACGGCGTTCAGATAGTGGTCTATAAAGTAGATAAAGAAAAACAACACATAATTTTCCTTCAAATGTAGTTTAGGTTATTGGCCCTTTTATGCCAGCTCTTAATGCCGTTTAATTTCGTGAATTGGTGTTAAAAAGGCCGGTATAACCGTTATATTATACTCCTCCACAAAAAGTACTCCCCAGTACTTATTTCCTAGGAAAAAGTACTCCCCGTGAAGCCTACCCATTGAACAATAGAAAATAGAATGTCTATTTATAAGACATTTTAGAACCATTTTAGAATTTTTATCTATAGAAGTTTTCCTAAAAGCATGGTTAGTTGGGAAAGTCAACAGACAGACTGAATGAAATCAAAATTGAAGAATTGGAAAGACCTACAGTTCTGAGGAGCATTAAAGTAAGACTTTTTCGGAGACCTTTTTGATAGATAAAGGACGGAAAACTAATTTTCGAAAAGCATGTAACACTTTTGAATATACTTAAGTAAGGGAAAAAGAAGAGAGTGATTTTTGAAAGTCGTCTCCGCAAAATTAAATACATGCCAAAAATATATCATTTTGGTCCATCGCGAAAATTAAATTCGCGTCAAAATTTGTCAGATAAAAGTATTTCTGATACCTTCCCAATAGTATAAATTAAAAGAATTATCTTTATTTTTTTCCTGTTACTAAAACAAAACACTTCTATATTCGAGTTCTACTTAACAAGTTCCGTGTTCCGATCAATCTGTCAAAGTTCGTTCTAACTTATTAGTATCACAAAGTTTAGAAAGGACATAGTAATTATTTCCCAATGTAGTATTTATTTACTAGGAAATAATAACAAAATAATAACAACAATAACAATAAATAATAATAATAATAACAAAATAAGAAATAATAACAAAAGGAAATAATAACATGCAGGAGTAGGAAATATTTACTGGTATTATTGTAAGGGAGTGTTAACCCTTCGTTAGTGTGGTGGGGTTTCTTACACTCGACCTGTAAACATTCATGATAGAAAGAACCGTATGATGGGATTTTTTGCTTGAAATTTTAAGTACCTTCATAACAATCAAAATTCTTTGAAAATCATTCAAAATTACTATATGTTCATTTGCACTGAAAAAAGAAATGCCAAGTTGGTTTATTTATTATGGGTATCTCACACCCCACCAGACTAGTTTTCTTAAAACTACACACCACACTAACGAAGGGTTGATTTACGTTGACACCCGGCGTTAGATGTTTGCCTGTGAAGGTTTGTCCGTGAAGGTTTGACCATGGAGTTTTCGAATATAATGAGAATAAAGACCGTTAAATTTGGTCTTTCAAAACTTAAAGGGGAGTGTATCGTATCGTATCATATCGTATTGTTTTTTCGTTTTTTGTTTCGTTTTTTTTATTTTCTAATATCTCGTGTCAAACCTATGATTTTTATTTTATTCTGAGAAAGAAGTAGACGAAATACATTCTCCGAAGTGCATTTATAGCAGCACGTTATAACAGAAATAACATTTAAAAAAATTTCGGGGAAATTTGTGCGAAGTTGCAAAAACAAAGAATGATGAAATTAATACTAATTCCAAATAGAAACCACTCTCGAATAAAAGCCGCCCGCAAATTAAATCCGCCCTCGAATAAAATCCGCCCTCGAAAAGAATCTGCACTTTCTACAAATAAAATGAATTAGAAGCCTAGGAATTCTATTTGAGAAAATACGGTTAACTTCCATGGAAACAAAAGGAGAATCATTCCCCGACATTTTGATAAGAAAAAGAAGAAAAACGGCCATCTAAACTTACAATCTTTGCTTTCCTTGAGTGTTGCACAGTAACCAGGCAAACATCTTTTCCATAAACCGATATTATAGTCACCTGCACCTTGCCAGCGTGACGTAACACAGGCTGCAACAATTAAACCGGAACCGAGAGACGTAAGCAGCCAAATAACACACAATTTCGTTTTTTCGTTCATGTTACCTGTTGTTCTTGTTTTTTGTTGGATTTTTTTTCAAGCTCAAGAACAATTTTTCAAACTTTCCTACTAAAAGAACAAAGAGTGCAGAGGCGAGTAGGTATGAGGTTTTGAACTAAAAATCTTTTGAGTCATGTTTTGATAATTACTAGGAGGAGGAACTTATTCTCTTTGTGGAGATAAAAAAATATTAAAGAATTAAAAATGATCTTTAAACATGGCTCTGACAATTTGAAATCTCGTCTCCCCAAGATGTACCATCCTTAGCCAAACAAAATAAAAACGGGAGAACTGACCAAAAGGACAGCTACTTTGATATTGATGATGTTGTTTGGTTTCACTGAAGAAAGCTGTAGAATTTCTTTCAAAATTACTCTATTAAAAATCTTCTCTTACTGACATTTCTCTCTTTATCATATTATTCAACTGACAGTTTTTCCTCAACTAAGTTAATGATGCAAACCTTATAAATTTCGTCTGGGTTTGTGAAGTTTGCCTTGTTTGCCTCGTTCATTTAAACTTTTAGTGAGGAGAAATTGCCAGTAAAAGATACTCTAAGCAATAAGTCTCGTTCGTTAGGTTTTCTTCTCCGATTCGAACAAATAATCTGATCCTTCTTATGGATTAAAAACTTCAAACATTTTGTGACAAGAAACAGTTTGAACTGAGATTTCATTATCTTAATAAACACATTAACTGATATGCTATGAGTGATGGTTTTAAGTTTTGAATAATCAAATTACATTTTTCCTCTCTCATTGTCTTTTGATTTCTGTGCGGAGCGAAGAATTCATTTCAATTACCGTAACTGTTCGATTTAACGCGCCCCGGGCGCTTATCTTATAAATCAACTTCCACACGTGGCACTTGATTGGCATATGGGCGCTTAATGAAAATCGAAGCTTTAACGCTAATGAAAGATTTCTGTTTTGCAAAATATGGGTATATTCACCTGAAAATTTCTCATCACTGTGAATTTAGTGTGAAAAGTCTTATAAAAATGCTACTTGACATTACTTGCACTATATAGCCTCACTTTTACAGACAAAATTTATCAGGCTTTCACCATAAACTTAATGGAGGAAAAACCGTCAGTTGAATTATATGATAGAGATAGAAATGCCAGAAAGAGAAGATTCTTAATAGAGTAATTTTGAAAGCATATTATAATCTAGGGTAAAAAAATTTAAAAAAAGATTTTATTGAAAACTGTATCACTTCAAATTCTAGACGTTCCTGATGTTAAAAAGCTTTCTAGTTAATTTCCATTCAACAAAAATTCCGCGCGGACGTAAAAAGTGATATCACACGCAAGCGCATTGGGTATTTTTTAGCATCGATCTTGGCGGGAAAATCAAAGTTCAACGGACAGAAGAAAGTTGAAAATTGTCTACTTTTTTTTCTACGTCGAAGTTCGCTTTCAAATTTAACCAACCAATGCATGGCGGTCATATCTCACTTCACGAGAACTTCACGAGAAAACATGCTTTATGGATTGTCTGAGTATGATGAAATTCCTCTTAATGTTGAAAAAGAAGAAGACAGTCTTGTGTTTATAAAGAGGAGATACGATGAACTTCAAAAGGATGGTTTGCTTGATGATAAAATAACAAAAGCTAAGGTTTTGAAAGAGCATCAACGTTTTAACCAAATGTACGATAGTTTGATAACAAATACGGAGAAACAAAATTTTTATCTTCAACAAGAAATATCAAGAAGAGATAAATTTATCGAACAACTGGTTGGAAATGTGGGAAAAGAAAATACTTGCATCACGAAATCTTTGCAGATCCACTGTTTAAATCCGCTGCAAATGAAACGCCTTCTTAAAATGAAAGAACCATAGGCGTAAGGCGTAAGGTCAGTCAAACAAATTTGGAGGAGTCCAACATTATGATATTTCTTTTCAGTCTTAAGTGTCGATAACCTATAATTACACGCTTTTCTTTTCTACTTTAAATGACTAAACTATCCTCCACAAATTTTGACTAAGCTCTGGCTACGCCTCTGAGAACTGATAAAGAATCAGTCAACGTAACAATTTGTGGAGACAGTATGACTAACGGGTTAGATAGCAAAGGAGATTCTACAAAGTAGGTGAAGATTTTCTGGAGCAACATCTGCAAACATATATGCAGACAAGGAAGGAAGGCAGAAGGAAGCGTTTGTGGGAAAATATATACCATTAGTATTGTTGTAATGTAGGGAAAAAAATTTAAAAAAATCCACGCAAAAAATATATAGACGAAATGGAAAAATTCAAAAGGAGAGATGTAAATCGTCCGAATCGAAAATAAGTAATAAAAACCCACTACTGACTCACAAGACTTTGTAAAGCCGTTTGTAGACAAACACCGGATTTGCTATTCCTAAACGTTGGAACTAACGACCTTACCAAGGGAGTCGAATCTAAAAGAAATTATCCATTACATCGAAAGAAAATCACCTCTTACCACACTTATACTGTCTGACATTTCTCTACGTGAATACAAACCTCATCTGAACAAACAACGAATCGACCTAAATGCAAAAATTCATCGGTTGGGGAAAGAAACGAACGCTGGTATTTTGAACAACGAAAACATCGAAAATAGCTGCTTATCACGTAAAAAGTGACATTTAAACAGAAAAGGTATGGCAAGGTTGGCAGTAAACATCAAACAAAGAATCGATATGTTCTCAAGTCAATGACTGATAAATGAATTGTGTGGTAGAACACCGTTTGACTCGAATGAAGATCTAAAAACCGCAAGAGGGAGATTTCCTGAAAATATCATATTATCTTATATTAACATAAATTCAATCCAGTATAAATTAGGCAACTTAGAGTCTTTGATTGGCGGGATTGTGGATATTCTTTGCATCGCTGAAACTAAGATTGATGGTTTCTTCCCAAATTCTCAATTTTCTTTATCAGGCTATAGAGATCCCCCTTATCGTCTTGATATATCAGATAAAAGTGGGGGACTGCTAACATTTGTAAGTAAGAATATACCATCCCGGCAGCTATCTATAAATCTGCCAAGTGATATCCAAATCCTCCCAATTGAATTGAATCTCAGAACGTCTAAGTGGTTATTATTAAGTGTTTAAAAACATCCAACACAAAAAGCTAATTTTTTGACAAACTATCGGAATGTATTATGTATTTTAGCGCTTTCGATTCCATCATTGTGCTTGGTGATATGAATCTTAAACCAGACTCTCCAGAAATTTCAAATTTCATTCAGTCCCACTCTTTATATAATCACATGAAAGAAAAAACATGTTGGAAATCTCCGGAAGGTACATGTATTGATTTAATCCTCTCCAACAGGAAGCATTCTCTTTTTAATACTGGGACTCTAGAAACTGGTTTAAGCAATCACCATTCACTTGTATATGCTATGCTAAAAACAACTTTCCAAAAATTACTATGTCAGAAAATCTACTATCGAATATGGAAAAAATACGGAGTTATCAGAAAATCTGTTATATCCGGATGTGGATTTTTTTTCGTTTAACAACATCTTTATCAAACTTCTTGACAAATATGCACCTATAAGAACTAAATCTCTCTGAGGAAATAAACAGTCCCATTTAACTAAAAACCTCAGAAAAGCTATTATGAAGCGATCCAAATTGAAAAACATCGAGAACAAGTCGAAGAATACTGAGGACTGGGCTGCTTATAAACGTCAGAGGAATTTAGTTGTCAAAATAAATCGGCAAGCAAAAAAGGATGTTTTAGCTAACAGCTTACCAAATTCTAACCTCTTTTGGAAGAAAGTCATGTCTTTCTTTAATTTTAAGAGCTCTGTTACGAAATTATATCAGATGAAGATCAACTAGCAGAGATTTTCAATTCGTTTTTTAATGGAATCACTGACGGCCTCAACATTCCTAAAATACCACCACTTAAAGTTTTTGATTTATTTGATAATGTTTCTACTGGGATAACTAAATACGCGTCTCACCCTTCAATCTTAAAAATCAAATCAATGACGAGTGGGTCCACTAAGTTTAAATTTGAAACAGTGACAAGAGAGGCGATTGTCGAGGAAATCGAAAACTTCAATCCTAGGAATATTCGTTTCGGAATCGTGCAATTTTCATCTCAAATAAGCAATTTTTTTTGTACTTTCGGATGAATTAAGAAATTCAACTTTCTCTACCCATGAAGATTTTCGTTTATTAACTCATAGATTTTCCTCCTTATTAATTGCATAATAAAACCCAATTCAAAATTGGAAAAAATAACTTTTCCTACTAGTGCAGCAAGTAAGCAGATGTATAAGGCGATTGAAAGCAGCAGTGGATCGAGAAGCAATTGTACTGGTGTAAAATTATGGAGAAGAGTGTTTCAATAGGATAATTGCAAATTCCTTTTTTAGAAAGTTCTCCTCCAAATTGGCTTAAACCAGTTAAATTTCTGCTAGATCCGCCACTGGAAGTGGAATGTGTTTGCTTTTACAGTTGATAGTGAGATAGGTATCACTATGATAAATTTTCTGTTGGTTCGCAAGATGATTTTTCAACATTAACAATAAAACCTGCATTTCTGAGAATAGCCTTCAATTAATCAGAGTGCTTTTTACCTTATGAAAAACTACTTTGCATACCGACCCCATCATCTAGATTAACACAAAGTTGAATAACATACTCATGTCAATATTACAGAACCTACGGAATTTTGTTAGGGTCATTTTCCCTGCTTGACCATAGGCGTAAGTCAAAAAAGTGGAGGAGTCCAACGTTATGATAATTCTTTTCAGTCTTAAGTGTCGATTAGATTACTTGCACGATTTCCTTTTCTACTTTAAATGACTAAACTCTCCTCCACAAATTTTGACTGAGCTCTGGCACCTACTCTGTTGACTTCTAGAGAATTTAATTTTTCTCTTTCCCTCCTCACTTGCGCTTCACAAGTTCGCCGCGTCATTTACGAATCGTATGTCCAGAGAACATATTTTTTCTCAAATTCCTAGTGTCATTTACAAATATAGTTAACCTTCGTCTAAAGTGAATGTTACTTTGAGTGTTCTGTATGACTTTATTGGTCCACCGAATAAAGGCTTAGTTAATAAAATACAAACCAAAGATGGTGGTGGTACGACGAGGAGACACAAACCATGTGCGTTATGTTTAATTTAATTACTAGGCAGTTTTCTTTATCTAGCTATTTCGCTATTTATTTTCAATTTCTTTACGGTGGTTCAGTAATAGGTGTCTGTTTCTGTCACCATTCTTCTCTTATGTAGTATTTTATTTCCTCCTTTTATGTCACATACAACAAACGTTTTGCAACCCCCACCTGTTCTTTCGTTTTTGAATTGTAAAGATTTTGGTAAGGTAACACTCTGGAACCTGTGTTTTGAATGATTCTAAGTTAACACTCTGAAACCTGTGTTTTAAAAAGGCCTTTTTGTGGTTTGCTAGTATTATTGTTTTGTTGGTGTGTAAGGCTATAGACTAGCGCAATGGGCAAAATCTTCAAAAGTCTCTGTAGAGGAGTGTTTTTTTATTGAAACAGAAGGGGATACTGCTTGCCATACCTAAAGAAAACTCGCATCCACGGAAAACTTGCTTTTTTAGTTTTTCTTTTTTAAAGTTAATTTTCATTTCATACTCCCACTATCCCAAACTGTCATCATGGAACCGACCCATTGAGAAAATCTTCAAAAAGTCTCTGTAGAGGAGATTTTTTTATTGAAACAGCCGGTCAATTATCGTTTCCTGATATCTCATGGACCCGATTAAAAACAATTTGCATTTTCCAAAAACAGTCGTGGAATGAAGTGCCTTGCATGACAAGTTATTATCGTTGACAGCTAATATTTCATGTTCCAAAATATATACAACAGTAATTTGTGACAAATTCCTGAGTTTATGAGTTTCCTTAGAAAGCTTCTCCTGCGGCATAAAAAGAACTAAAACATTCATTTAGACACTAACTTACTAGTTGTGAATAGATATCAAAATCTTTCATTAAAATAGTATCCATCAGTAGCACACTGGTAGATGTGATGGCCTGCGATTGCTTAGGTGAGTATCGGTCGGTGGTTCGAAACCTCCCCAGGTTGTTCCTAGGATAGCTAAAGCTTTCGAGTTAAAACCATCATTTAATAACTTGCATACTAGTTGTAAATAGACATCAAAATCTGTCCATAAAGATGATATCCATCAGTGGTACACTGGTAGGTGTGATGGTCCGTGATTGTTTAGATGAGTATCGGTCAGTGTTTCGAAACCTCTCCAGGTTGTTCCTAGGAAGCTAAAGCTTGCGAGTTAAAACCATCATTTGATTATATGCATAATAATTGTGAATAGATATCAAAATCAATCCATGAAGATGATATCCATCAGTGGCACACTGGTAGATGTGATGTTCGGCGATTCTGTAGGTGAGTATAAGTCAGTGGTTCGAAACCCTTGCAGGCTGTCCACACGAAAGATGAGGAGAAGGTAAGGTGAAAGACGAATAGTTCCATACAGAGTAAGTATCCGGGTCGCATGCATGATGGAGATACATAGTTGAATGTGGAATGCGTTGATCCATTGACGTGAACAGGTATCCAGATATATACAGCTCGTCTGAAATTCCTCAAACAAGCGAGTGTACTGCGAAAATGTGAACTGAAAACCAGGGAATGTTGTTGAAGTTTCGGATATATTTTTTAAAAAAATAAATAAAAAAAATTACAAAGATATTCTCAACAAGCAGGTGAGTACTTCTGCAAGTTCTTGCAATCTCTAACGTACCATGCTCATTAAATAACTAGCAAAATTCATTTAGACTCGGCTAACATTCCTAGCCTCGGCATTTTAAAAGCAGTAGTTATTTAGTGACCATGATATGTTAAAGATTGGTTGAACTTGCAGAAGTACTCACCCGCTTGTTGAAAAATGGCAATACAACAGCTAATGCCTGAATTCATACTTGCAAAACTTGTATCAATCACAGCTTAAGGATTTTATCAAGGGAATTTCACGCAAATAAAATTTAGGAAAGGTTACATCCATTTTTCGCAACGTAGAAGAAACCGAAGAATGTTAGGTTGCTGAAGTGTATGTGGGTCGTCTTAATGTCACAGTTTGCAGAGAAAAACGGTGACCAACATCAAAAACAGTCTACACGCAATCACACGATAATGAAGTTAAAATCAGAAACGAACAAACTCGGTCTTTTTAATTGGAAAACTTGGAAGAATTAGTTTTTGTTTTCTTTTGGAACTACGGTAAAGCGTTACTATAATAACGCTTGGGGAATTTTAGAACAAAGGCGTTAAAAGAGAAGGGAGCGTTTATTAAATATTTGAAGATTTCAGGGCGTTAAATAGAGGAAGAGGCGTCTATTGGATGATTTACTGAATGTGAATCGTAACCTTATCCAAGCGCAAGTTCTGATCTGTATTGTATTGTTTTCCATGTTTTTGACGAGACAAGATATTACAAGAGAGGATTTTTTTACACCTGTTTCTTAGAATTTCCTCTTTTGAAAAGTTTTATAATTTCTGGTAACGTTTGTATACCTTGTCTATTTACATATATTTTTAAGGGAAAGATTTTAAGATATAGTACATAACTACAACTACCACAATGCAATGCTTTAATTGTTCCCTTTGGTGTTTCTTTAACCATGTTCTGAAATGGCAGTGAAAAGATTAGTTGTGAATTATTTTTAATTCTAGTGAATTACTTTTGTCATTCCATTAGGATACTTTAAATGTGTTTTTTTCCGCAATGCATTATGGTGGTTGTAGTATCCATGTCAGAGCTGACTGAATTATGGAAACAGCCAATTGAAAAAGCAGTTAAAATGGCGCAGAAGAAATTTGTTGTTCATTTCAGTATTGTGTTATTCATGTTACTTGGAGTTTCGATCATACTTCTGTTCATTAAAATATACAGCTCAGAAACAAAAAATCTTTTGTCAAATATCCTTATCTTGAATTTTATTTAAAGTTACAGTTGAGTTCCGTCAAATCCTAGCATGGATAACTCTGATTTTTACGATTTTTGTTTCCCCTTCGATTTTCCTACTTGAAGGATTACAAAGACTTATTCAGATCCAACCGTTTTACACTACATGCGACGTGAATAAACGAAAAAAAAAATGGTTTCCTTATAGAATGCTAGAATAAAAAAATACTATTTTGAAAATATCAATTTGTTAAAAATTCGATAATAATGACCTGTACTTCGAGTAACTCGTGTAATTCGAGTTTTTCAAGTAATTCGAGTTTCTCAGACAATGTCAATAGTTTCGTTAGCTACTAGCAAAGTTTATTTTTACGATACTTGTTTTGAAAGAAATTAGATATCATTTCAGATGAAAATTCTTTCTAATACTCTAACATTGCCAAAATTCTGTGGTTGATAAAATATAACATTTTCGCCTCATATTTAAGTTCAGTAACGCGAAGAACGATATCTCACGGAAAAGATGTTTTGGAAAGTTCTGCTTGCTCTAATGTAAAATTCTCTAAAGTAAATTACGAAACATTCTTTACCATTCTTTCCATTAGGTCGCCTTTGCCTTTCCATTGCTGCTATTACCTTATTCAAAGTTTTATTTCCGCTTATTGTCAGTCTCTTTTTTTACACACCCTTTAAATTCTATCCACTAATACGAGGGTAATATGAACTCAGTGCTTCAATCATTACATTAAAGAGATTATCGAAAGTTTTAGTTTCGCATTTAGTCAGTCTCTTTTTTACACACCCCTTAAATTCTATCCACTAATGCGAGGGTAATATGAACTTCATCGTTTCAGTAAAGAGATTAAAGAGAAAATTGGTCAAAACAATGTAAATTACAGACCAGGAGGTTTTCGACCGGAAACGGTTGAACTTGTAATGATTTAGAATTTCTCTGAAATGTGTCCATTGCATTTGTAATATCCACTCCACTCAAAGCGAAATAAATGACGTAAATTAATTTAAAATGACAAAATGAATCTAATTTCAATGATTGTGAAATAGGTATAGTTGTTCATTCCTGTTATTAATCTTCATTATATCACATACAAACAGTCCGCTCTTCTCAAAAGCGTTTGGTCTACGACGCGCAGTCACAACTTACATGACAAAAGACAGGCCGTATTTAGCATTTCATTATCTCCCCCATTACATGCTAACACATACACTGCGGGGGATTGAGCAACCTAACACTCTAACGTCCCTTCTTAACAGTGGTACTCACATCAGGTTGTAACGTTTATCAAGCCCACCCAAACACACACCCATTCCTCTTGATAGAACAATTCATTAACTACAGTGAAGCTTGATACAATAATGTTTTGCAAATATCAGCAGGCAAAAAGAATTGCATTACCATTTTTTCACAAAAAGTATTCTAGCATATTGGATGAATTTCTTCAAATGATGCTGACACGTTCGTTTCACCAATGAACAACCAGAGAAGTTTTCTTCAGTTAGACCAGCACGCTTCCGATTGTTCGGTTTCTATTCAAAAGGTAATGTTCGACGTCGTACCAAAAATGACATGCGCAGTAGGATAATTCGTTCTGTAAAGAACAATAAAGAATAGTAAAGTCAGATCATCAGGTTCAGCCTATAGGATGAAGTTCTGTGACGTCACGTGTTAAGTTAACACAGGTCAGGATGAGTGGGTCCTATGATCGATAGTCTATTATCTTCTCGAATGTCAAAAAGTTGACGCTACTAATACACTTATCCTGTTACTTTGAAAGTGGAAAATATCTGAAGCAATTTTACGTTTGAGTATTTATGTGACAAAAAATGATTCCATGACACTGCCCAGAATGAAGGTTCCCGAATGTACAAGTCCCAGGCCAGGTATTTTTCCGTTGATAACAAATTGTTAGTTGAACATAAACGCAACGTTTTTAAAGTCCTCTACAAATTCATGTGGGATCTAAACGAAAACACGAACGACTTATAACTATTCAACGGAGAAATTTGAAAGAAAGAAAAAAAAAAGAGTTCCATTCTTATCTGATAGGGAGAATGTCCTGTCGGGGAAGTTTTCAGTCAGGGACCTTTCCCAACTTTCAATTCAAGGTCACGGAAATACCCAACTGGGATAATGTCTAGTCGGGGGAATGCTTACTCGGGGGAATGCTGGTCTGGGAGGTACTTGTCGGAGAATTATCTGTCGGGTAAGTTTCATGTATGGAAAATGTCTGGTTACGGAATCTTAAGCTGTGTCAGTGAAGAGACCAATCAGAAACTTGTCTCAATTTTATTGTTTTTTCATTCTTTTCCTTTTGTTGTGTTATTTTCATTCATCAAGAAGACCAGTTAACAACATTGAGCCCATTATCACAATACATCCTTTAGCGTCTTTTGACGACATGGTTTATAATCCATCTTTCATAAATTTTCATGAAAAAAAAACAGAAAACAGACAAAATTTAGCGACACATCCGTTATTTTAATGACAACGTTTCGAGCATACAACGCCCATCATCAAGTCCAAATAATTAACACAAATATCGATTTTATATAAAATTATACAAAAGAATATTATTGCCACATTATTTTTTAGTGTGAAAATCTTGAGACAAACTCGAGACAAATGTGGCTATCGGATACACGAAAATACTACGAATGAAAATTGAATTTCTATTGTTGGATAATTGTTTGTGTCATGGAGTATGGTTCCCAAGTGTAGCAAAATTAATTTCATTCACATTCAAACATTTTTAATGCACATTCAAGCTTAGATCATTCATATTCAAGGAAAATTGTTCATATAAAGAGACCAAATACTTGCTAACAGTGGTTCTTAACAGTGGTACTCACATCAAGCTGTAACGTTCTGTAATAACCCAATCCCAAACACACACCCATTCCTCTTGATTGAACTATTCCTTCATAACATTCTTACGTACTATTAGTCACTTATTACGTTAATTACCCAATGAGTAGTTATTAAAAACGAGGTGAAACTTGATAATTAAGCCATACAGAAGTGTTTAAACAGAAATTCGGGAAAGGTTTACTTGTAATAATTGAGCTAGGGAATATTTGGCTGTATTTTCATCTTTTATCTTCACCATCAAAATGTATCTGAAATATAAAAGAAAATTAAATTTAGGTTCAATTTTGCCTTTTAGCTTTGTCTGCACCAGCGAAAATTGCAAATTCCTACTGAAAAACAAATGTTTTTAATAACAATTACGCCCTATTTATAAATAACACTATATTTTGGATGAAGCTGTTGAAAAACGCATAATAAAATTTCCATTAGTTTAATAAAATAAACACGCTGGGGTTTATTGACAAATACGCAAATTTGGTCTTCTCACGGAGATAGTCAACGAGCAACAAATGAGCCTGTAATAAGAGAACAACTTAAGCATCATTGATGAACCTATAGTGTTAAAAAAGCGTGTAATTTGTTTGAAAATTTCAATTTCCTTTCCACCTGTGAGAAATTTAAAGGAATAATTATTTGCAAAATAAATAATAGTGGAGAACACATGAAGAGATGTTCAAAAATTATCCAGTCGAACGTCGGCATCTTTGAGGAGGAGAATAAAACCGTGTTCCTTATAACGAGATTTCATTGTAATGGTTTACATCTACATTTATGAGTTACTAACTCCAAATTGGAAAAGCATTACTTTTTTTTTTTTGAATTAAAAATTAAAGGCACACGATCGGTTTTTCGGTTAATTTTTCTTAATTGCCAGAAAAGTAAGAGAACGATATGATGACCAAAACATTTCATGGCGTTATAAAACAGTAGCGAGCTGGTTGCATCTGGAGCTCTTCTGGTTAGATCAAATGTATAGCCATAGGTCGTACAAATTTTTATACACTATATGGACACCATATGAATTTATGAATGTTTTTTCAAATATGGAGTTATTTACTCGAAAATCAATTTAAGTTTTGCCACCTCGAATTAGCAGAATTGTAAAATCAAAGTTGTGACGTTATAACTGAAAACTCGAAAAATTGACTCGCACTTGTTATTCGAAGATTAATTTATGACGAGTCATTCTGAAAAGTGTCCCTTTACTTACAGAACCTGCACCTGCCCCTGTAACCCATATTAGAAATCATAGATCTTTGCGCTACAAGTCTTGTGTGTGATAAAACCAAGGCCAAACCATAACATAGCCTTGGTTTATATTAACAATTTTAGTTCCTTTTTGCTGCTTTTTTGGGATTTTTCTCGAATTTAAATCCAATGCTACATGAAAATTCCTTTCCACATTTCCCAAATTTCCCAAACTCCAAATAGTTGTTTTTAAAACAAATAGTGTTGACAATCTTTACAAGGCAAACAAGATTTAAATTGCTACATAGCAACAATAATTTCGCCTGTGTATTTTCAGATTTTTCAGAAATTCATATATTCGTAATCAGGAAAGATTAGATTTCCATTGATATAAAATCGAATCAATTAAATGGAAAAGGTCTGTTTCTTGCAACTTTAACATGCCAGTGCTCAAAATCTTCAAAAGGTCACTGTGGAGGAGTGTTTTTTTATTCAAACAGTAGACGATATTGCTTGCCATTCCTATAGAACCCCCCCCCCCCCCCCCCTTCTCCCCTCCTCATATACGTTCTGAAGAAATTTCCCCCTTCATATTTCATTTTTTCATCTTCAATTTTCAGTTTCGTATCATCTTCTTTTTCTTTTAAATTTTCATTGTTTATTATAGTGCTCATAAATACCTTTTCATCGCAAGAGACCTAGTTTTCTAATAAGGTCCCACGGGTCGAGGTCCCGCCCGGGTCCGGTAAGTATAAAAGAAGCCTTCAGGAATGAGTATTCACCTACTATATAATGGTTCTAATTATCGTCTACATTTCTGTTGGGCATTTGTCAGATTCAAAAATTGCCAGTGGTCCAAAATTCGTAGCTTGACAATATCAATTAATCTAGAACAACCACAAAATCTATAGTCTTCTAATTTGATGTCAAGATAAAAATGCAAGACAAGCAAAAGGTTCATATGATATGAATACATTTCGTACACGCTTGTATCCGACTTTTCGATACATGTAAGGATTTTTTATTATCCACGTTAGACAAGACGATCAAACGATGATAGCCAAGCGAGTGATTGATAAAACTTTCTTCTAACAAACCCCAATTTAAAAAAAATAATAAAATAACAAAGCACAAAATATCGTTTTAACGATTACGTTTTGCAAAATAATTGTCGTTATGTGCAGTACAAAAATAACGCATATATTCATGTAAGAAAATATAACAAATGACCCCAGGGATTCGTATAATATCAATTAGATTTTACCAGCGGGATGAAATAAAATCATAAAATCACCTTTGTTTAGGAGCCTCGTCACAAACTATTTTTTATTTCTTTGTTGTTATTACTTTTATTATATTTTTATATATATATTATTATATATATTCTGTGTGCAGTACCTCCCAAAAAGATTTTTCTACTGTTATGTATCTGTCTTTTTTCAGTTGTTGTAAATCTATAAATGTCTATTAATAAAAAACAACTGTAAACCAGCAAATTTTTGTTTTCTGAACAACAGAAAATAGCAATTTTTGCCAAATAAGATAAAATCATTTTAAGTACTCTCCAAAGAAACAAGTTAGAAATGTTTTATGACAATAGGGAGTTTATGCAACTAGGAAATTGTTTGTAATAACGTTTCATCGATGAAACTATGAAAGAAAGAAAAAGTTTTCGAAAAAGGATAAAACGAGAGAAACTTTGAGAACGCCTTCAAAACATAATATTTCACGTTTTCGACGTGCAAATCTGCTTATGACGGAACAATCTGACAAAATCCTCCTAGTAGTGTCGTATAAAACAGACTTCCACAAGTAAATCAAGGAAAATAAAGCTTTCGTTATTTCACTCACGTCGCCGTCCTCATTGTCGTCGTTTTATAAGTTCCCTTTTACCTTTGTCTTGCATTCTGGCTGAATTATTTGAGGAGACCTGCAGACTTTATATTCTACTCTATAGAGATACAAGGAGATCACAGACTTCCTAGGCGAAGAGAGAAGAGAGGCGGGGTTTTAACCTTGAGAGTTTCAAGCAACGCCTTAACTAACTGCCCCAAAGAGGGTCCTCTTTTAAAAGAAGTTGAATATCAGTCAATTCAATTTCTTTTCATTGGAACTAGTTAAATTATCCCATCCTCTCTTCCAGCAAATCAAGCACAATGAAAATTTTGTTCGCTAGAATGAATCAACATTATGATTTTTATTTGCTGAACGGAAAGTCATAATGAAATTCAAAATTAAATATTCAAAATGCCTTATAAAATTGATGAACACAGTCAAACCTCAATAGATAAGGGTCTATATAGAAGACACCTATTAACAGATGGATCTGTTGTTTGCATGCGTAGTCCGTCACAGAATCAGTTTGTAAAAGCTCCCTGTTTTACGACAGTTACACTTTCAATTCTTTGCTTAAAAGACTTTTTGAATTCTTTATTAAAAGCTAACGGCACGTGATTTTAATGACACTAACTTTGTGTATCTAAAGATTTACGTTGGCAGAAAAGCGTGCAGAACAAAATGGCTTTGATCATAGATTACTTTCCCATGTAACATTCCGTAGATTAGTTTATTTTTATAACATTGTTTCTAAAAATTCGCCTGATTATTTATGCTGGTTACCCCCTATTAAGCAAAAGTCACACAATCAGAATAGAGGAGAATTGTTCGGGAATATTAAAATTAATACTGAATATTTAAAGAACTCCGTTTTTCCATACAGAGCTAACAAATGGAACAAATTGAGACTGAATTTTTTGTCATTGTCAAAGTTTAAAAGAACCGTTCTTGCTTTTATCAGGCCAAAAAATGTCTCCAATTTACAACGTCCACGATCCTTTAGGTCTCCAATTATTAACACCATTGCGACTCAAACTTAGTCACCAGCATAAGTTTAGACATAACTTTCGTGATCACATAAACCGACTTTGTAGTTGTAGTCTCGAAATCTAATCTACCAATCACTATCTCCTGTGAAATTTAATCTACCAATCACTATCTGTGGTGAAATTTAATCTACCAATCACTATTTGTGGTGAAATTTAATCTACCAATCACTATCTCCTGCGTATTTGTCCTTTTGTTCTTTTTATACCACTATACGGAAGACACTCTTTGAAAATACTACAGAAGTTATAGGTCCGCTAACACATCTTTCGGATGATAGAATTGTCAATATTCTTATTTATGGTAATGACTTCTACAGGGTAGAAGTAAATTGTTCTGTTCTAAAAAAAATACCATACCTTTTTTAAAACCATCTTAGAGATTCGATGTACCTTTGTTTTGAAGCCTCGACACAAATTACTTTTTGTTCTTTGTTTTTGTTACTTTCATTATATTTTTATATATTCATTATAATAAATATATAATATATGTATAACTACATAATTACTGTAAAGCTATATTTAGTACATCAAAACGAGTTCTGTACTGACAACCAAGACATTTTAAGGGCTGTTTACAGTTCCGCGACATCAGTCAGACATCGACTGACCAATAGAAAGTAGCAATTTTTGATGAATTGATATAATTTTACCAAACGACGTAAATTCGTACAAATTGTATTTCTGATCACATCAGTAAAACGTATTTGTAAAATCCGCGGTGTTTAATTGGCTCACAAACTTATTGATTCTCGGTCTTGCTTTCAAATTGGTTACAGCAACACAATGTTCGTGGTGAACGTGCAATATCTTGCAAGGATTTGTTACTTTGAAACCCAGCTTTCTTCTAAAAATCCTTATCCATACGTTTTCTATTCCATTGGCGTTGAACATCTTCTTATGCAACTCCGGAAATCTATCATACGTTAAATGTTCTTTGATGTGAAATACATAAGTGTCGTGGGAACCAATGTACTTTATTCCTGGGTCACATACACCATAGTCAATTGTGTTAGGACAACGTGACATGGCTGACTGCCTTGTTAAACAATACATATGTTTGTTCGTCGTTAAATGATGGTAATCTAATTTTTCCCAACCACTGGCAAACCTAACATCAAAATTTGTGATAGCAATCACTTCACCTGCAAAGCATTTAGTACCATAGTCGATCAAATTTGGCATTTCAACTTCTTTTCCCATATTGTATAAAATCAATTTGTTACTATTTTTAAAATCGTATCTTATAAGTAATTC
This sequence comes from Turritopsis rubra, assembly GCA_039566895.2. Classification (NCBI taxonomy): domain Eukaryota; kingdom Metazoa; phylum Cnidaria; class Hydrozoa; order Anthoathecata; family Oceaniidae; genus Turritopsis; species Turritopsis rubra. Next base: position 6,937,643 of record CM077622.1, read on the forward strand.
CTCGGCTTCTTTGTGTTCCACAAATACAACGAGTTTCTTGACGAATGGATGATTTAGATTCGATTGCAGTGTGGCCATCATTTCCATCCAACGAAGTTCCAGTGTCATAGGATTTGTCATCTCGTAATGTATAACATATTTTTCATGCTTTATATAAACAGCATTAGTAATAATGATGAATTGGTCTTTTGGTGTATTGGTGAGATTTGGACAATCCTGACTAGCTACTGCTTGATTTGTTTTCTCCTTTAAAGTAGGAACAATAGTTATATTGAAATCAGGTAATCGAATAATAGATTCCGATCTAAATCGATTTGCAGGCAGGTTTGTAACTGTTGACAATACTTTGATTCTGTGGTTCAGAAACTGTTGGATAAAAGGTCTTGGCTGTAGATATGATAGATATTTCCATGAAGCATTCGCTAACAATAAAACCACCATTGCAACAACCATACACAGCCATAGAAGCTTCATCGTTGCGTATCTGAAATACAGAAATTTAGCAACATATATATAACGTGGATGCGTCGGGAAAAGATTACCTCATTAAAGATTTGGTGATATATTTTGCCAAACTATGTGGTGCTTTAAACGAATGTAAATGTCTCCTTTCTTCTTGGCAAACCCTGTTGCATCTCAATTGAACTGGATTAATATTTTAATTATAATTCTATCGAATTTCAATTGTACTAGCTGCCCGGGTAAAATGTTTTTACCGATGCAATTCCCATTAAGTTGCAATCTACAGTACAACAGGAAAGAAACTTTTCGTGTCCGCATAAGATAATAAGTTTTCACGAAGGATCGGAAAGGTTATCTTCATGTCCAGTTTTATCGCATGTCAAAAAACTGCGTAGAATACAAAAAATTTTTAATAATGAATTCATATAACATAAATCTGTACACGAAAATCTTTTGTGGTTCTTCTGGAATAAACGTATTTTTCTTTAACATAAAGACAATCGCTAATTATAAAACTGAAGCAAAACTATAATCATACCTCCTTGTCTATTTGTAAAATACACCACTCTTATACAGTTATTTTAACAACTTTTAACTAATCTAACTTTATCATACGTTCTTGACTCGTTCTTGATTCTTTTTCTTTCTCTTTTTCTTAAAAATAGTCAACAAACCAAAATGTGAACATTTGACGCAATGCAATGGTTTCCCCTATACTAATACGCATACAAATACGGAAACCGTTGCCACATTTGTCTATTAAACAAATTTGACGTTTTTTTGTTTTTTTTCACTTAGGACTCCTTACCAGGGCTTAAAACGTATATAGTATTAAGTATCCCGGGTAAATTTTTTTACAGGTTCATTCTCCTAGAGTTACTGCACCCATCACCGGTGCCAACCCTAATATTAGGGTGACAAAAAATAAAACCACACAATCCAAAAGGATAAGTTGTTCCACGTTATAGAGCTCGAAATGCTGATCAAAAAAATGTACGCGATCGTCTGTGTACAGCAAACCGTTACTGAGATATCGTCGATCATAGCTTCTAATGACGTCACACTCGTCCCCAAAAAGTTTTAGACCCAATTTTTTTTTTCGTCGCCCCATCGCCGAATTATTGCGGACTCCAAAAACGTCAGTTATTCCCATTGGTTCACGAGATATTTTCCCCTAAACGTCGCGTTCCATTGTGGGTCCAATGCATTGTCTCCCGTGCCAAAAAAATCACGTCGCGTCATTTGCTACTACTAATATACTAATACTAGCTGGCAAGGCGGCGTCGCTCGCCACCCATCAGTATTAAGGTTGCAACAGAACTTTTTGGCAATTCTGAGTTTAAAAAATAAAATTCAAGTATATATAGTCTTTATTCCTATTTTGGATTCCATTGTGATCTAAAATTTAAAAACACAACCTAAATAGTTTTATGCCATTCTGACTATTGAGTGAAACCGTAAAACTATGTTTTTACCAGGGAACCCATTCAATATCTTAATTCTCTTAAATAAAATTAATCGAAAAAAGTGATCTTACCAATATATAATTAGAGTTTATCATGTCATAGACCGGTTGTTTTTGTTTGCGACGTTTCGACAGTTACTACTGTCATCATCGGGCGTTTGTAAATGAATGATGTAAAGTATTTTTTACAATTGATCTTACCAACTCAGGACATAATAGAAGTTCCACTGATCTGGCAATTATATAACATACCCATTACTTAGGTTATAAATAGTAGTCCATTCTTCTGTTCACTGTTTCCAATTTTGTATACCATGATATAAAACCATGGTTACGCATTCCTTTTTCATCGTTATTTTAATTTATACTAAATCCAATATTCTAACCTAAAAAAAAGAAATGAATCATATAGAAAAGAAGTGCACAGTTACCACACGACAACAACAAAAATCCTGAATCCTGTTCCTGAATCTTTCATGTAAACAGCTCAATTTTTCAAGGCGGTTTGAAATCTCAAACTGGCTTGAGTTCATTTCGGGTCTCATCCAAACGGCCTCTAATGTGAGTTTGAGTTGCTATAGTGATATTATATATTACTTTAGAAACTCTGAGCGAGAGATGATAAATACAAAAACCTTTGCATTCAACAATTCCCAAATGGATAAAAACATTATAAATACATAATCACTTTTGAAATAAAGAACATTGAAGTGTTACATGAACAAAGGACACGTGTGTGAACTCAATTCACATAATATTTTGCATGACAAATATATTTTGCTGAACATATGCTAGTATAAATGGCTGAAAACATTGTTTCCAAGGAACATATGCATACTGGATTCAAACATTTGACTAAAATATGAATAAGTGATTTGGAACTTACAAAAAAAACAAAAAAAACAAAAACATAAACACAAATTTTGTGAAGTGACATGACATGACATGACATGACACAACACTCCCTCACGGCTGGCAAAATTTGTGTCTATGATTTCACTGAGAATTTCTTACTAGCAAATAACTGCTCCATCAAATTTACTTCATCAAAACGATGAGTTACAACTATTCTTCGAGCGGATCGATACGTTTCTCGCTTTGCTCCTTCATTTTGATTTTGATACTCGACTTTTCGCACACATCCATCACGACCACGTTCAACAGATTTTATTCGACCAAATTGATATATGTTAATACGTTTTCGTTTTTCAGGAACAGAACAAAATCAGAAGGTTGTAAATCTTTATCGGAACCAAACCATTTAGGTCAGCCTAAAGTTACAATCAATTTTGGAACGTGAGACGTCAACCATTTTTCGAACCACGAGTTGAAGATTTTTTCGTTTTCTCTCATCATTTTCTGTCACTTTAACTACTTTAGAAGGACTTCGCTCGTTGTTTCGACCCAGTAGCAATCTGTTGGGTGTTATTAAATTCAAATATCCGATGTTCGAGTTAAGCGAATCTCCCGTTAAGTCAAATTCTGGCAAAAATGAGATATTAGTTCGAGTTAAGACGATTCTTTCTTCAATAAAGATCATAACAATATAATGTCACAATATTAACATTCACTAGAAGAAGTTTCGTATATCTTTCTTACTGACTTTATCTGGACAGGCAAAATATATGTCGCAAAGAATTACCCAAAGAATTAATAAAAATGAAAGAAATTTAAATTTTGTAATTTAACAAGTCTTTTGAATTCCTTTTCCTAATAAAAAAGTTCGAGTTATACGAAGAAATTAGCCGAAGGGAAACTTAAAAATGATTCGAGATAACGAATGTTCGAGTTATCCGGGACTCGAGTTAACGAGTGATTTTTATAAGGAAGTATTAGAGAAGGTTCAAAGGACCGAAGAAAATAGTTTGAGATAATAAAAGTTCGAGTTATCCGGTGTTCGAGTTAGCGGGGGTTCATTGTATATGCAAGTGTCTCCCACTGAAGAATAGATAAACGATTACTTGGCATATTCTTCTCCAACGACTTTTTTATTTCTTGTATCTGCCTCTCCACCTTCGAATTTTCACAACTAGATCCTTATGGAGTCTGTACTTGGGATCTAATATATCTAGTTTAATTGATTTACATCCTCTGATCAACTGACTACCCTCATCTGATATAAATACCTTAGGGTACCGCATGTCACATGCAAATCTCATAAAGGCTTGCAAAAATGACGTTGTATCGGAGCATCCGTCACTTTGATGTTTGTCGCAGATGTTGTGGCACAACAGAAAACCAGCAATCAAATCTTGATGGTGGTACGCTTGTGGTGATTAGAGACAGATTGAAATGGACCGGCTATATCGATTTGAGTAATATAGAAGGCCGGTGCGATGGTTAAGTTATGAGCCGACACAGGACCCATTGCCACATCGACCGTCTTTTTCTCCAGAAATGTACATCTTTCACAGCGTACTCTTATTTTCTTGATCAAATTTCTCCTTCTATAATGTAAATCTTCTTGAGCACCTGTCGCCAAACGGTTACTACTCCACAGTGTTTAACGGTATTGTTGTTCTAATGTATATCATTGACAACGCTGAAGGCAATCGGCGAATGTTATTACAGTAACACAAAATGTAGTTGAGCAAAGATCTTTCATGACTTCTGTTGCTTTACCAACAATTGTAACAGCATCGCTTGGTAAAATTCTGCCAGAATACAATAGTACTCCATCCACGTGACGGGTTAGGTGTTGGTACTGATTCGTCTTCAACTTTAACTTCATTTATTGCCTTTTTGAAGAACTATTTCTCTGCAGAATTGACTTCTTCTTCAGAAAGAATGATCTTCCTAGATTCTTCGTCTTTGCTGTCATTGGATTGGGTTATCTTATGACGGTTTGAACACGATTACGAAGCTTCTTCACAAAACGGATCACTATAGCTAAGATGCGGATTACAGTTTCCCATTGACGGTGGTTGGGATCTGTTAAGTAATTAGAAAACTCAAATCTCTGAGATACCGCATTTGCATCAATTTCATTTGAGTGGTAACTTAATTCTGATGGTGAATTTACAGGACATTCTTACTTCACATCATTAATCTCTTGTTGACTCAAAATAATTTCATCAGCGGTCATCACTGGAAATTTCTCAGCATCTCCCTTCATCTAGTCTAGTCCATTGACCCGCACTGAATCCTGCTTGATCTTGTTAATGTTGTAGCACCGCTTCGTACCAATATCAGCTATCATGTCGACAGTATTGGCGTATCTCCAACTAGAGATATTGCTGAATCTTTGTATTTCAACGACACCCATTGTTTGAATGGTCTTGTGTTGTTGACAATCCAGTAGAGGAAAATTACATCATTTTGTAATTACATCATTTGTTTTTGTTTGTATCTGATTGGTTGTTACTTCATTTGTGTGTAATCTGATTGGTTGTTACTTCATTTGTGTGCAATGTGATGGGTTTGTTTATTTTGTTTTCATTATTTTCTGTTTTTATTTTTATTTTTTATTTTATTTTTTGTTTCATTGCTTTCTCATGTTATTTGATGAGAGCTTTTCTGACAACTTCACCTGCATGTGTATTGATTACAGCAGCATAAAGTTCTGCTCGTGGTTGGGACATGCTTTCTGGTACCAACCTTGATCTAGAAAATATTAGTTGACAAGAATACTCTCCACATTTTCTCTTGAAACGAACATAGATGACCACACAAATCAAATTTTGCTGGCATCTCCAAAATCGAGTGTCGTAGCATCTAAACTTTCCACATCAGCTTTTTGACGTGCATTGTCGTCTTATCAATTTGGCTGGTATCTCAGATTTAAGTGTAGGTTTTCGGCCCCTGCACTCTTAGCGAAGTTGAGTTCTTTGACATCGAGCGCGATCTTATCTTACTTTGGGAACCACTTCAGCCCTGCAACACAAATAGATACACCATCAGCAGGAAGGGATTCTAATGGATTTTCTCCCGAAAAAGTGATACCTTTCAGAGTAGACCCACTATTGTTTAGCACGATCTCCGATTGCTAGGAATCCTTCAGGAGCTACGTAGTATCTGTATCTTCTGAATTCGGTAATGAAAGTGAGGAGGTGCCAATCATCAGGGAAAACAGGTACGGAGTGGTAGCCATTCCAAGCGTCGGTAACCGATCTGTATGTTGATAGTGGTATGGCACGTGCTTGTTGGAAAGATGGCATGGCAAGATATCTGTCACGTTGACATTGGCGATTGAAAGTCTACAACTCTCCTTGGGCTACCATCCGGTTTACGGACCCAAATCGCACGATGGCACCCGGTGTGGTTTGGTTGCACCTTTTCAATGATAACAAGGGCAACATCAGCATCCAATTGTTCCTTGACCTGCTCCTTCCAATGAATTGGTATCTGAGCAAGTGTATGAACAGCACAGAAAGTATCGCATTTGAATCGACATGAACCTTAGTTGGCGATCCTCTTATCACCGGTAAAGGCTGGCGGGTATATTTGTTAAAAGTTAAAGTTGCTTACCACTCCAAAAGTTATTTACACATTTTATAATTGTTCGCCTCTGTGGCTTCAAAAGGTAGTTCTTTTGAACGAGGAGGAGGTACTTCACGTGGAGAACAGTTACAATTTTTTTATCAGTGCTCTTCGATTAAGCTGCTGTGGATGTTACTACTTCTGGTTATATCCTGACTGTAGCAGATGCGGCTAGAGCTGTGACAAAGTCTGTGGTAGGTACTGCTGTAGTCAGTGGTGTTGGATCTGAGATGCTGCTTCACCTAATGAAGGGAAGTTTAATTCAATGATCTTCAGTTGCTGCATAGTATAGCGGCTAAGGTAGAAAAGATCTGTGGAGTTCGACACGTAGATCATTTCTGTAGCTTCAATGACGATGTTGTTGGCGCCTGTTTCAGCAAGACGGGCAAAGAAGGCTCCAATAATCTTGATACCTTCGTTGTTAGCAGCATACATCTTTTCTTGGCGGGTAACAAAAAGGATTCACTGAAACTGCATGCACGGGAAGATTTAAGACTGATCAGTGAGGATTGTGCACCTGTGTCTGTGATGGTGGTTACTTTGCTTGAGTTGGAGACAGAAGATTGAGTTGGTCGTATTCAAGTTTTTGTGATTCCTTCATCATCTACACATAAGTACCATCGAAAATGTAGTGTTCGAGTGACGTTGAATGAGGATGGTATTTCTGCTTCTGTTTGTTAGTTTGTTGTGAGGAGATACTGTTACCAACATCAAACGGTGTTCTTTTCCTATTTGTCTTTGGTGGCTCTCCAGCATAATACTGTGGTCAACCTCTTTATTTTGCTATATTTCATTTTGAATATTTGGCTTTGTTTCCCACAGTTTTTGCAATTGGCTTTGACATCTTTGCTTGGTTAACTGCTGACAAGCTAATATCGTTTGCCGTAGATGTGGCTGCATTCGACATTCCACGAAAAGCCATCTCCTTATTCTCAAGGAGGGAAATAGTTTGGCTGAAGGTTCTGCTATCAAGGTCTGAAGACCCAGAATGTTCCTTTTTAATTTCATTATCAGAAATTCCGGAAATGACGAAATATTAAACAATGTCTTAAGTCAGCAATTTCGTTGCAGTTAACTCTTTTCCATTCCTTTGTGAATGCACACACCTGCACCTTACACTTTACTTTGGCGGGAAAGGATCGAATGGGCTAACCAAGGTCTTGTTTTAACGATAAGAGTTGGGTTTTACGCACACTTGTAGCAGTAGATATCACTGCAAGTTTCTTTATTGCAGCCAATAAGTCATTCTCAGTAACCGTCTGTACCATATCAACATCCTTAAACAGATCCTCTACCGAATCCTTGTCGCAGCACTGCCAAAGCTATTTAATTGAGGTGTAGAAGAAACTCCTTTTGAGCTTTTTGCGTGACAGCGGAATATGTAGCTAAATGGAAACGAGCCTTTATTGTGGAAACCCATTACAACCCATTTGTGGAGGAGAATGTTAGCTATTAAACCATAAAAGAAAAGCGTGCAAGTAATCCCATTGGAGATACCGACTGAAAACAGAATTTAGGTTTATGTGCTCCTCCACAATTTTTGACATACCCTCTAGATCCGCCTCTGACCTCCCTGTTTGACAGCCTTCCGTTTGAACTAATTTCCAATTTTTGCATACATAGAACTTTTCATAAATAGCGTTAGAGCAGCGATCTCGTATGTATTAAAATATATAATTGTGACAGTTGTTAAGACACAATTTTACATTACGAGGGGTCTGTTCATCGAACAGAGAAGCAGCCCTGAGGACAAGGTTGGTTCATTTATCTATTTTTCATAATGAACCGTGCAGAGCAGGATGGGTTTTTTTGTTGTTGTTTTGTTTTTACACCCTAATCACTTCCACTCAAATATTTGACAATATTCTTCACTGATTTATGATATACACTTTCCTAGCCTGGCGCCTGATTCCACCTGATTCTTCTAAGGTTTTAACGGTGATACTGGAAGTTCGCTGTTCCAATATTTGTTTTCAACAACATGTTTTACACGCCTTCTAAACATGTACTAATCCTGTTTTTTCACCGTTGTTTACATAATCCCGTAGAAAGTGGTGTTTATTTACAAAGTAAACAACTAGAGAGATTCGTTCGTGCCGACTGTATCGTATGACAACTGAACGAGAACAAGGTACTTCATAGGACAATGGACAGCATTTCTGCTCAACATAAAAATGATGGAGATAAAAATGATGGGGAATATAAGACGTGCCAAACAAAACGTCATGTTTTTTTTTCTCGAAAAAAGACAAAAAAAACATCTTAAAAAACGCCCCATTTCTCAAAAAAATCCCAGGAGAAACTTCTTAAGCCGGTAGGAAGTCCACTAGGCAGTCTATCGGCTTTCGTGTTTAATAGATTCTGTCGAAATCATCCGTAGAAAAATACCCAGTGGGCAAAATCTTCAAAAAATTTCTGTGGAGAAGTGTTTTTTATTGAAACAGCTGACGATATTGCCTGCCATTCCTATAAAAAAACACTCCTCCTCATAGACTTTTTGAAGATATTGCCCACTGGGTAGGATCAAGCTGTACATTTCCGCAGCGGAAAACCAATGAAATCATGACTCAATTTGTGATCACGTAAGGAAACATTATCCGCTCCGCGCTGAATATTCCGTCTAGTGGAAAACCGATCAAATTTGTCCCCAAGGCTTTTTGCTTTGGAAACCGGCTTTAAAGATGTCTGAAAGGGGAGAAAGACGTCCCTGTGTTTTCTGGGACTATCCCTGTAATTTCCGTCCTTAATCCAAAAGGTTCTACATTGAAATTTTAGTTAAAGATTAGTTTTAATATATTTTGTATTTTGTATTATATAGGCAAAAAAATATTTTATTTAATGACCATATATGTATATGTATTTTGTTATTATTTTTAGAATCGAAAATAAAATAGGAATTTTTGTTTGAAGATTGCAGCTGAGTGTGTCCTGTGGCTGGTTTCCACGTCCCACAAGGAATTATCGATCTCATTGGATCTAGAACCTAGGCGAGATTTATGGAGAAAGCACAGTCACTAAGCGTATAAAAGAATAACGTGCAAATAACTTAATCAACACTTATGTTTTTACAGAAAATTCATGACCCTGTACTCCTCTACGTTCTGTGACTAACCCTAGAACTGCCGCTGGTACCGGCCCAAATATAACGCCCGCCCCTTTTACACCGGTCTTTAATTGGTTTAATATAAAAAAGGTCCACGGTCACACTCTCACTGAAAAACATTTAACACTGGCCCTTTAAACGTCAAATCATGAAAATTAACGCCATTAAGGACCGGCGTAGAAAGGGCCAATAATAAGGTAAACAAAAAACAAAAACGCCTATTAACGCCCTAGAAAAGGCGCAGATCATATGATGAAACGCCACCGGAATTTGCAGTAATATTCTTTTCTCTTCTACAGAATTTAGCGGCTTCCACACCATTCTAGCGATTTTGATTTCTGCGACAAATGGAATTGTGAAAACAAAGAAAAATCGATTGAAGCCTCTGTTTACACTATTATATTTGTGGTAAAATAAATTACAATTAGTCCAATTAATCGCATAATGTAAACACCGCTTTATTTGGACTGAGCCATTTTGAAACTGCCCGAACGCCTGGGCGTTTAATTAACGCTATAAAATGGGAAGAAGGGCATAAGATGGCAGATATTTGGCGTGTGTTGAACATCACCCAGGTCGGTTAAGTAAAAAGCTCAAACAGAATTTCATGAAAAACTGTAATGGTTTTAATTTTTTTACTTTGTTGTCAATCAGTCAATCAATCAATCAATCAATCAATCAAACACTGTGTTCCAGTGTGTTTCACCCAAGCAGTCGATGCAGGCATTGTAAGCCATGACAAATAAGTCGGATTTTGTGTTTCTAAGTGATTAGCCAATGAAAAGGATTAGAACTTCATTTCACAACGAGTGAATGATTCCAGATGAAAACTCGATAAAATAAATAGTCATTCAATACCGTCACAAGATCGGAATTCAAATCATCTACGTGCGATGATGCGTATATAAATAATCTCTATTCCATCTCTATAAAACGTATACTCTATAAAGGAGACATCTCAATATATAACATATACGGATGGATGGACTAACAGTCAAATTCTCGTAAGTAAAGTCTCTCTATAGCAGACATCTTTTTTATGCACCGATGGTGTCCGCTTTATAGAGATACCTGTACTGTACATCATCATCAATCGTCCATTGTCTGCACGAGACGAAATAAAAGGTTGTTTTTGATAGAAACCAGGTCCTTCCTAATATCTTGTTGTTAGCGATAACAATTCGTGAATGGAATGAAGCACCTATTTTGCTTTAAGAATAACAAAGGCGACATGAAAAGATAAACAAATCGAGTTTATTTGTGTGAATAGACTTATCAACATTGTACGAAGGAGTTGTATCGTACTTAAAAGTGGCTTGTTTATGTGTGTGTGTGTGAGGCTTTATAGTTATTACTGTGGAGAGTGAGGAAAGGGGGGGGGGGACGGACATGCTGTTGGCAACAAGTATGATATGTAAGAATTTAGATATGATAAATATTAGCATTTACTCTTTTTATAAAGTTATTCTTTAACTCTTTCGGCGCCGTGAGCCTCTGTGAGCGGCTTTTACTGTTTGGCAAGGAAGACATAGTTTCAGGGCCGAGATCGAGGACCGTATATCGCAAATGCTTTTCTAAAGGCAATTAGTAGCAACAGCATAAATGTTGTTGAGCCAAATGCTTATATTTATTGCTTTATCAGCTAAAAATGTAAGCGAAACTTTTGAGAGAGAAAATGTGGCGCCGAATGAGTTAAGAACTATTTGGTTTATAAAACATAGCTAACCGCACTGATTGATTGCTGGCTTGGTGAGAGCATACGCGGTTCTTTTTCAATGGATTATGATCTTATGAAAGGCTTTCTTATGCAACTGAGTTGCCAAACGAAATTAGGCAAAATTCCATGACTGCAAGTTGATTCGTTGAACCTGGTCACGTAAGATATATTGTTATCTCGTTTATTTTATAGATTTTATGTGTTTTATGTGAGGGCAAACGATGTCGCTTGAACGTTATATAGGCTCCCTTACAACGTCGTCGGAAGTTAAAACGACGTTCGGTGCGATCGAAGTGATTGCATTAAATAGACCTTTTCATAAATTACGTCACAACAACCATCGCCTCGTTTCTAATCCTAATAATGACTACGTACTTAAACGTTATAAAAAAACATCGCAAAACATTTCTCCACGAGGTATCGTTTCTCTTTGTAAACGACCCATGTGACCCATTAATATTCAGAGCGAAAACAAAACAAGGCGATGAATGTAATGATGTAATTTATGAAAAGGTCTATACCTCACTTTCGATCTTTACAAACATTGGCTCGTTTCAAATTGGAGTAAATAGTGACGTTCTCTATCTTGCATGATTAAGACATAATACCATTGGGGTCATAAAATTTTATGATCTCTCTTATGATGCAAAAGAACCCCATTATCATTCCAATTTGAAACGAGGCAATGTTTCTAAAGATCGAAAGCGGCGTATTTAATGAAAAGGTCTATCTGTTAAGGCGGCCGCAAACCGGGCCAACGTGTTGGCTAACATTCTGGTCAACATTCTGTCCAACATATATTGGCGCTGTTTGCTATGCCATAAATTCTTTCAAGAACAAAGTGACCAACATTGCCACTTTCACAATCACTTTCACAATCACACGTTTTTTCTTTCTGTAACATGTTGGGGACTATAGCAAACATTTCTCTGTGGAGGAGTGTTTTTATTGAAACGGGCGATATTGCTTGCCATTTCTATAGAAAACATTTCTCCTCATAGACTTTTTGAAGATTTTGCCCACTGGGGTTGCATTATACCACTTAGAGTGTTGCTGACTTGTATTATGTATGGTCTCTCTATAAATGTATGCAAACCGTTTTGGAAGAAGGAAGTTTGTTTATAGCTGATGTTCGCAAACATACACATTATTGCTGTACACAAATATGTCTGTTTGTTTGTTGAAGTTATAGATTAATTCACAGCACTTTTATGAGAAGAAATACCAAGCATATTTTTGGTTTTCCAAATGGGCGGAGATATATTTTTCGCTGATCATTTTGAAAAAAAAATATCTTTATGCTACGTTTTCACTCGGGTATAAATGTCTTTCGAAAAAAGAAATGACTTTAAAACGAGGCAAGCTCCGTACTTAAATGTTCTACTGGAAACTCTCGAATTTTTGTTAGTTTATTTGCAACCAACAAAATGGACACAAGACAAGCAGGATATTTCTTAAGATGTTTATTCTTAAGGTCCGTTTTCCATTAGGCGGAATTACAATTTTTGAATTACATCCCTTTTCTTGGACGTTTTGAGAGAAATAATTCGATTTCGACAAATTAAAACCATGTGCCACTAAACTTTCAAATTAGACCAATCGAGTTCGACAATATTCAACGATTTCATCGACCGCTTTTAATAAAAGCAAGTTAAAATATTTGATTCGTCACCTTCTCCCCATTTGTCAAATTTGTCAAATTGTTCGATTTATTATGATTGGTGAGTTCTTTTAACTGTTGTTAATTTCAACATGTAATTGATAGATGACCACCCATACGTTTTTGACAGCGAACAAAGAAGTAAACACAAATTTTATCTTCGGATATTTGTTCATCCTTCAAAGTAAGGGATAGTTAGTTTATACAAGTTACACGTTCATTGAATTAAAAGATTATGAATGATTTTAAAGATTGGGTTTTTTCTCGGATTGATGGACGAACCTTGAAACTTTGATTATTAACACGATTTTTGAAGTCGTATTTCGTTATTTAAAAGAACTTATAACGAAGCTAAACTTCTGCCATTTTGTACCAAAGAAGCTGTGTTAAAAGGCATGTTAGCATAAAGGCGACTACGGAAATTTCAAATGGAAAGCCAACCAAAACGTGTGTTTGTCTAACACTCATAAGACCTTTTGGTTGAAAGTCTCTAATGTTCGTTTGGAAGAAGGGGGCATTGCGTAACAATGTTCTATTTGGGCCAGACAAAAATATAGTTTTGACCGCAAACAAGTCGATGATCGCATCTGGTTAGACAAACATATAACAAGCACCCACCTCCTTAAATAAAACCTTTTAAATCATTAAATAATTGTAATTCTCGATGGAATAGTGCTACTATTTCAATCGCAGAACTATGTTGACTACTTGTTTACGATTACCAAATCAAAACAATTCTACTGTTGTCGATGCGTATTTTGAAAAACAGCATTCTCAATATAAACACACCTTCAAAAGGTTTCATTCGTAAACAATATAGCTACTGAGAGAGAGTACAAATTCAGAAATTAACGAGACGTCATTGAAATTCGAAAAAAGAGGATTTTGTGTTTAAAAACTAATCCTTTATAACTGATGTTTTTCAGAGAAAGTTGTTGAAAATACACGTGCGGCTGTCAACTTAATATTTTGCTACAAAATTACCTTCTAGAACAAACCTGCAGGAAAAAAAACAAAAACAAAAAAAACTGTAAAATGCAGACCTGGCCTGTTTGTTGTCCCATAAAATTGCTTACGCCCACTTTTCAAAGTGTTTTTATGCATTATCCGAATAATTTGTCATTAGAGCTATTTTACCGATAAATCATATAGAGTAAAATATACGTGACACTCATAGAATTTTGTGACACCACAAAAACGAAATGGAAGCTAATTAACAAAACGTCAACACATACGAAAAGATTATTACCAAATAAAGAGATATACAAAATAATGGTGTACACCGTACTTTATTTGGACGTGATACACGTAATACAAATTCTGTGTTGAGTTATAATTGACAACCAACAATGCTGGCGACGATGAAGTTCAATATCAGGGAAGATTAATCGAGAAAAACCCAAAATCCTGATCAACTTAAGATGGTATTGTTGTGGAAGGATGGCTAATCTAGTCGTTTTATCCTCTTGAAATATATCCTTACGCGCATTTGAATTGAAAATCTACTTACATGTTTCTTTTGATAAGAAAAACCCAATTTTCTGTATTTGTTATTAACGTTCCATAAAAGCAATTTTTTTGATTGATTAAGAGATTAAGAGCTGTAATGTTGCTTTCAAACTTTGGTTTGAAGGAGGTGTGTGGAACATATTGGGGAAAGAAATTATATTGCTTTAAAAGTTCAGTGAGGAAAGATAGAGAATGAATTCTTATATAAAATGTTGTTGTTGTTGTTGTTGTTGTTGTTGTTGTTGTTGTTGTTGTTGTTGTTGTTGTTGTTATTGTTTTTAATCTTTGATGATCGAAATTGGATTGAAAAATGCCGTGTAGCTACTTGAGAGCAAAGTATGTGTCAGAATAGTAAAATGGTAAATCCATTTTAACATCTCAGAAATGAACGTTTGTGAAGAGAGTGTTATTCTATTACAAGTGTTTGTTTAACAAACGCACGCGCACTTCGTTAGTACACAGCGCTACGTCATAAAAACCGACCGACTCTTTTGCGGAATCGTTGATTGGACTCGGTGTGAAATGAAAGAGGATTATATAATATATAATATATAAACTTTTATTTACAAAACGTTCAATTCATAAGAAAAAGAATTTCAACTTTTGTCGTCCGCCAAAAATAGTAATTTTAGACAAGAGGGCATGCGCATGCGCCTAATGGAAAACGGCCTTTAGAGATCGAGAAAGGTCTATTTCGCTGAGAAAAATTATTCCATCCACAATAGACCTTTCCCGAATTTCTGTTTAAACACCGTATTATGACCGTATTATCAAGTTTTGCCTCGTTTCTATGCATTTTATTGTTTAACTGATTTCATAACTTCATTACTTAGCAATGGTCACTTGTTATTCCTGTTTCCCAACGGAGTAGTTAAAAGCAATTATGACAATGAAAAAGAGCCGAAACTTGATGATATGGTCATAACACAGCGTTTAAACAGAAATTCGGGAAAGGTCTATTGTGGATGGAATAATTTTTCTCAGCGAAATAGACCTTTCTCGATCTCTAAAGGCCGTTTTCCATTAGGCGCACGCGCATGCCCTCTTGTCTAAAATTACTATTTTTGGCGGACGACAAAAGTTGAAATTCTTTTTCTTATGAATTGAACGTTTTGTAAATAAAAGTTTACATATTATATATTATATAATCCTCTTTCATTTCACACCGAGTCCAATCAACGATTCCGCCTAATGGAAAACGGCCATAAATCTCGAAACATTTATTTATTCATTTATTTATTTATTTGTACAGCAAATGTTGTGGAGATAGAAATCTGGGTTGTACAACAAAAAATTGTTTAGGCCTTGTCCACTGTTGCTTAATATGTTTTGTTTTAATGGAAACCGAACTTTATGATTTTTTCAATGGAATAATTTATTGTGAGGAGAAAGTAAATCAATCAATTAATTGGCCTAATTATAATAACGTATCGTTTCTTAGTTACACGTCAATCATTACGATTGGCTGGTTCCCATTATCACATATTTCTACTGAGCATACGCAGAAGTAAATATCTAAATATAAATATATATTAAATAAATATTTTCGTTTCCACACACACACACGCTCAGTAAATAATATCGAGGGAATTTTTTCACCACCACAGAAAAAATAACTCTGAATAAAAAACGGCCTTAACTTGCTTTGTTTACAGTGAAATCTCGTCACCTGGTTCTTATTTTGCCCTTCTTTTGTCCGAAATGTCGGAAGATAAAATTTGTGTTTATTTTTTTGTTCGCTGTCAAAAACGTATGGGCGGTCATCTATCAATTACATGTTGAAATTTACAACAGTCAAAAGAACTCATCACTCATAAATAATCGAACAATATGAAATTCACAAATTTGACAAATGGGGGAGAAGGTGATGTATTTTGCAGACGAATCAAATATTTTAACTTGTTTTTATTAAAAGTTGAATTCGTTGGATAACATTTGTCGAACTCAATTTGTCAAATTTGAAAGTTTATTGACACATGGTTTTAATTTGTCGAAATCGTATTATTTACACTCATATCTTTTTCCTCTCAAAACGTCAACATATTGAATATGTCCAACTCTTAAATTGTTGAATTCTGCTGAAACACAAGCACGTCTCAAAGACAGTCGTATCTTTCTCGTCATCTACTGGTTATTATGTCTATCTTGAATACGTTAAGAAATTAAGACGACCACGAAGATGTCAACATGTGAAAAGAATTCAGTGTAATTTGAATGTTTTGGAAGAGTTTCTTTTACATGCAGTGAACCATATGCGTATCCAGGGTTAGTAAAAAAAGTGGAGGAGTCCAACGTTATGATATTTCTTTTCAGTCTTAAGTGTCGATTAGGTTACCTTTCCTTTTCTACTTAAAATGACTAAACTCTCCTCCACAAACTTTGACTGAGCTCTAGCTACACTGTAGAACATAAATCTGAAATCTTCTATGAAATAATGTAAAAATAAAATTTACAACTTCTATCACGTCTTTGTTGTCAACAGGACGTTGAAAGAACGTGAAATTCCTACTAATAAGGTAATTACTTAACAAATTTTCCTAATGGATATTTCGAAGTGAGCTTTTCTTTTTTACTGAATTCGCTCGTATTAATGTAAAACACCGAAAAAAAAGCCTTCATCCCAATCTCACAACTGCTTTTTAATTCGCACAGTAGTTCAAATGATTTGAACTGCCAGGCGAATAAGATTCCCAGTGGGCACAGGGACGTCCCATGGACGTTCAGACCCGGGGACGTCAAAAGTGAAGTCTAATCCGTCCGCTCGAATAGGATGTCCAATAGGGACATAGAGGATGTCCACCATGGTAGGTGGACGAGAGCTGGACGAGAGGACGTCTGAAGGACGGATGCGTGCCCACTGGGTTACGTCAGTCAATCAAAAGCCAGTTCGCTCAGTCGCGCGACCCAGGTGAATGAACTGGAAACTCTCTATTAACACTAGTGTACGACGTCTTAACAGTTTTTTGGTAAAATACTACTCAAATATTATTCCTTTTCTTTGCTAAGAAAAAATATATACACACTAAAAATCACTTTTGATAAATTTTCCGAACTGTTGAAAACGTTCTTCATGTTTTGATACAAAATCGTTTCCAATTTTACACAAATCAATTTCATCTGTCAGTGATTTGTAGGTGTTTAGGATTGCAAGAGAGTTGAATCTCTTGTTCGTCATTGTGGCTAGATTTGGTAGATCTCGAAGTCTCAAAGACGTCTTGTAATTATTTTGTTTAATTCTTCGATAGGAAAGTCTTGCTGTAAGTTTGGAAAGATGACTCGTTCAAAACCTGGCCGAGTCATGTCAGCGGCTATAACAAACAAGGAGAGTCGCTTTACTTAGTATAGCACTCAGCTTGAGAGCGGGATAGATGTTTAATGGGATTATTTGGTTGAGCAATTGAAGCATATACTAGCGGCTTCCGTTGGCTATATCCTTTCGAAATATTCGTTTCAAATAAATAAATTAATAAACTGGAACTTTGAATGCTCTAGATCTTCCAATGCAGGACCCTCATTGAGAACAGTTCCTGAAAATTTCGTAATTGTGAGGTAGTTTTTTTTGTCTCTCAGAATTTACACAAAACGCTTTTTTCTTCCTGGGAATTCTCCTTCATACACTACAGAGTGTCTACAAAAAACCTTTTTTGTTTTTTAAAGCTGTTTTTGTCGAAATCATATTTTCGACTAGTTTGATTAAGGATATCTTTTTTTTGTTTAGGTTAGAGTTTTTCTTTACATTTTGTACCTTTTTTTAACGTTGTGTTGTTGCATAAGAAAATATTTTTCACTTCTGATGAAAGTTTCTTAACTGTAGAAATATTGTCAGCCTGCCAAGTTTCTAAAGAGTTTCTTAATTTTTGACAAATCTAAGGCTCAGGTTTCTTATTAATTGGTTTCTAATAAAAAAAAACGTGTAGGGTCACAGAGGCGTAGCTAGAGCTCAGTCAAAGTTTGTGGAGGAGAGTTTAGTCATTTAAAGTAGAAAAGGAAAACGTGCAAGTAACCTAATCGACACTTAAGACTGAAAAGAAAGATCATAACGTTGTACTCCTCCACTTTTTTTTGACATACCCTAGATCCGCCGCTGGGTTAAGTCCAAATGTCTAACCTTTTCAATGATCAAATTCTTTATACCTCCTCTCCAAGAAATTAGAATAGTTGGAGGCTGTTTTTGCATCATTTCCAAACCAGCTCACTTCTCCGGTGCAAACTCTTATAAAAGTGTTTGAATGAACACGGCTAGGCTGACCCTAACCCTTCCTGACCCAAACAAATTTTAAAACGTTGCATGATAGTAATAAAATCAGTAAAATAATGAATCTACATAAAAAGAAGTTTAGACACGATGACACGGGCATAACACAGTGTTGAAACAGAAATTCGAGAAACATCTATTAAAATGCCGCAGAATCCAAAAAAAATTGAAAATTTCCTTCTTGGCACTAAACCCATCATTCTTGACATTCCTTGCAGCGACCGCAACAATGTCTCTTGTGTTGGGCGTGTGTCCTCGTGACCACTTATGTAGAAAATATAAACAGAGACAAAAGCGATGTCATCAACATTGGAGGAGACTGGAAAGAAACTTGAAACTCACGCTCTTCTCCGCAATGTCTTTTTGAAACTGTGTTATTCTTTTGTAATTCTCTGCGAACAAAATGTTTGGTTGAAAAAAATATCCGGGTTTCTCCTCTTTAGACCATGGCCTCCTCGGAAAGTTTCTGACTGTTTCGCGTGTATTCTTGGTAGACCTTTTCAAAAATTATAACTTTCAAAAGTCACAATATCCATCGTCTCGTTTCTAATCTTAATGGTTACCACTTACTTAAACGCGATAAAAGAACAACGTGAAACATTTTTCCCTGTGGTATTTTTTTTTTTACGTAAACGACCCAAACATAATTAATATTCAGGGCGAAAATGAGGCGATGGATGTAATGACGTAATTTATGAAAAGGCCTATAAAAAAAGGTAATTAAAACCTTGACTCCTAATTTTAAGCTTCAGAATGTTTACGTGCGTGGAAACCAGTGCTAATAAAGTATGAGCACACGTTTATTCATCAACCATTACAGAAAGAGTTGAACTTGCTTTGGTTTAATTACACTTAAATGTTTTTTTATATAACAGACACTTTTAGAGAGAAAAAAAAAATAGAAAGAAATTGAATCCAGAGACGGAGAAATCAAAAAAAAATCTATTCAAAAATTTCTATTCGTTGTGTGATACTTGTGGTAAAGAAGGGGAAAGATACTATAGACACCAGGAAGGAGATTATCAGAAAGAAAATACAAAAGGTACGTTTGTTTGTTTGTTTGTTTGTTTGTTTGTTTGTTTGTTTGTTTATTTGGTTGTTTGGTTGGTTGTTTGATTATCAGAAAGAAAAGATACGTTTGTTTGTTTGTTTGTTTGTTTGTTTGTTTGTTTGTTTGATTATCAGAAAGAAAATACAAAAGGTACGTTTGTTTGTTTGTTTTGTTTATGCTTATTATATGATGTGACGTATTGTTTACAAATGTCCGTGTTGTTGTCCTTGATGATTATTGTATTGAATGTCAGTCAGTTCATGTTTTCTAGTCCAACTACCTAGTTAAAGATCACAAAACTGTCCGGTTGAAACTCTCTATTTTTTCTTTGACAGAACGAGGCATTACGGAAGCCAGGCCTCGCACAAATAACAAAGTTTTCACCGCAAATAAAGCGATAATCATGATTTGTTATATTATAATATATTAGATTATATTATATTAACTAACTGCTATAAACTAACTATAGTTTTACTTTTTCATCCAGGAGAAAGACCACACTACATTTCACCTTATTGGCTCTTCTTACGTCGCCCACCACCCTTTGTACACCGGTCTTTATTGGCGTTATTTTGGAAAAGTCCACAATCAAGCCATCATTATTTATTGCGTCTTTCTTTAAGATCGCGGTTACAGATCAGTTACGGTCACATACAAACATCTAACGCCCACCCTTTCAACGCAAAGTCGTGAACATCAACGCCATAACTGGCCGCCCCAAAAAGGGTCAATAATGTATCATTCGATTTACATGTACTTGAACATACCCCTTTATGACGTCATTTGTGGTTGATCCGTACGTGATCTTTTCTCAGGTGAATTGCCGGAAGTTTGTTATATAAACAATTACTGCTAATTAAGCGCCTAATTAAATCACTCGATTTAAGCTTAATAATATCAACAGATTTCTTTAAAAGGAATTCTCCTTACTGCAATGAACCACATATTGTCTCATTTTATCTTACCTTCCTTCTTTTACAATGTTTTGCTTTTTATTTCGTTCTGCGCCCTTGGTGCATGGTGTGGAAATAAAAATGTGGCTACCACGAAAAATAACTTTTGTCAAGGGGATTTATAAAATGTTTATTTTTTTAACCTTGAAAACGTTAGCTATTTTACCCTATTGGCGCTTTTTACGGCGGCCAGTACTGGCGTTAATTTTCATGACTTGGCGTTAAAAGGGCCGGTGTTAGTTGCTTGTCTGCGAAGCTTTGACTGTGGACTTGTCAAAAATAACGCCAATAAAGATCGGCCAATAAAGAAATACAGCATGCGAGATTTTTTGCATACGATTTTGGTCTCCGCAGATATAAGTCTACTCGACGTTTAAAAAAAGCTCCAAGTTATATTGCTGTTATCTGGTCTCAACAAAACTACAGCATCCGCCATCGTTACCTCGTTACGTGTATTGTTTACACGAAGTTTATTCTGTTGTGTGCGGGTTTTTTTAATGGACTCAAAAGGAAGCTGAGTACGAAGTTGTGTCTTCGTGGTCGCTTATAACGGTTCGACTTCTGACCACGTAACGGAACATTGAAAAAATTAAAATTGAAAAAAATTGAAATTGAAAAATATAAAAAAATTTATTTATATAAGTTACAAAAGAAATTTCAAATAAAAAGTGATTAAAAACATTAACATTTTTTCTTAACGTACTTGGTAAAAATAAATATTAATCAATAATTTTCTTCTTCTTTTCATGTCGTTATATTTTCATTCATTTATTTCCTTCTTTATAATTATTTATTAAATTGCATTTGTTTATTTGTCAATCAATCACTGTATCAATTGATTTTGTTTATTTTTTATTTTTACTTCAGAATGGATTTAATGAGTGATTTGGGCAAGGACAAATGGCAAAATAAAGGCGTCCCCCCAACTGGTTACAAATCTCTTACGAACGGTGAGTGTCATTTTTAAGGATCTCTTCAAAAGAGCAAAATTTCATTTCCGGCATGTTTTAAGGTCCTGTTAGACAGCCATCTATTACATAAACTACGCCCAAAGTTTACTTAAAATAAATTAGTTTACGGAATAGTTTATCGTGTATCTAAAATTAATCAATTGACGTCAATGAAGAGAAAAAGTCAACTTCTATTATAAAAAAAAATTTCAGCACAATTTCTCAAATAGTTTACCGTGTAACAGGACCTTAAAAGGACCTTTACTGTCAATTTCTCCTGGTCACCACTGGGGGCCATTCCTGAATAAATCAAAGTTCATACTGGTGAAGAAAATAGAAAACAACAAATTGCGAGAAAAACGTTCGAGAACTTCGTGGATTTCGGACATTTTTGCAAAAGTTTCGGATATTTTCGCCAAAGTTTCGGACATTTTCGCCAAAGTTTGGAACTTTGTTATACACTGTTATACTCTTTTGGAATCTTTCTCCGCACCTTAGTTTATGGTGGAAGCCTTATAAATTTTGTCTGGGATAACGAAGTCGAGGTCACGCCATAGCTCGTTCTTTCAAGCAAAACAAAGAGATTGTTAACCGAGAAGATTTAAGATAACAGTTTGTTACATTGGCACACTCTTGGTGTTAGTAAAAAAATATGCCTCGTACATATTAATATTCCTCCATGTAAACAGCCTGTTTCTTTTCACGCCTTTAGTCGGCTATGCATCCTACAATATCTTCCGACGTGCCGATACCGCAGGTCCTAACAATTCACTGACGTATTACCTGAGTACAGATGCCGGAATACCATGCCAGGCGACACTATACGGCGCAGAAAGAGATCCGTTGAGGTCGATAGGACACTGTCAACTACGCCTGAAATTAATCAAGGAAACGCAAGTTGTAACGGGAATTATCATAGAAGACGACTATGTGGAAATAAACGACGACTTTTTGGTGACTGTTCAAGTGCCCGAACCGGAAAAAAAAGAAACCGCAAACGTCGGTAAGTGTATACGATTTATCCGATAGTTCACCTTTTTTTATTTTACCTGACGTCTTGCAAAGATTTTCTGTTGTTGTTGTTACTGTTGTTGTTGTTGTTGTTGATGCTGAAGAATTTTTCATCCAAATTGTGCCTACTGCACTCGCTCAACCAAAGGAAAAATTTCATTCCTTTGATTCGTTTTGATACCCTTTTTTTAACAGATTTGAGTTTTGCAAGCGATCTTGACCCAGCGTCATGGGAAAAGAAAGGACCAGCTCCAAAGATTAAATCAGATCTGGGTAAGTAAGTCAAAGGAATTTACATCCTGTTGTATCACTTCTGATTGGTAAATACGAAGTGTATCGAATTAGTGGGATTTGAATGGATTTTCTTAAGTTCAATGAGATTATCAACATATTCACAATTGATTGGTAAATTTGAAATAGAGAGAGACCGCCTGGCACGATGAGCCAAAATCTAAAGTGAACTTGGGGCATCGCAAATTAAGTTTGACGGTGGATATAATCAACTTAATTCCTATCTGAGTGTTTGTTTGGGCGGTGTAAGCGAGGGTGGAAAGATGAAATGGTAATGATAAAGGGCGGTACATCTGTTCAATTCAATCCCTGAGTGTTTGTTTGTTTGTTTGGGCGGTGCAGGCAGTGTGGGCGAAGGTGAAGAAACAGACGGTGATGATGATTTTGCGCCTTACTGTATAAATAACGTATATCAAGCAAAAGCAGTAAATATCGGGAAATTGATCGGAGATTTCAGATTAACACTAATCGGGAAAATCAGATTCATTGATGACCTTCTACAATTCGCCTTAAATATATATAGTATATATATATAAATAAATATAGTACCATTTTTATCCTGATGATGTTAAGTTTTACTTACAAAAAGCTTCGTTAACAATACTCTCTGTAATTCGACTTCCTCTAATTCGAACTAATTTTAGAGGTCCCTTCACCTACGATTTCTATGTAAATGAGCCCCTGTATACATCGATCTCTCTATAATAATTCGAACAATTTTTAGTTCCCCTAAGGAGAGTCCGAGTTACAGGGTGTCTGCTGTTAATGTTTAGAAACAATTTGTTTTCAGAAAGTCAATGAGCAATCAGTAAAACATATACTTACTTACTAAACAACTTTTCTTTACAGGATACGTTTTCTACAGCATAGTACGTGAGACACCTGAAAAGGAAGATGGCGCGCTAAAATATTATCTGAGCACGAATGAAGGTGTTTTGCTTCAGGCATATCTGTTCGGCTCGAAGAGAAACCCACTAAAAGACATCGGTAATTGCTACTTGAAAATGAAGAAAGTAAACGGCAAGAATATAATCGAGGGAATCATTATTGACGATGACTGGGTAGAATCCAAGTGAGAATGTTTAAAACTTAAAGGAAATGCGTATTGTGGAAGTTGTTGGTGTATACAGTTACGCAGTCCCTTCAACGTTTTCCTGTTGTTGTTATTGTTCTTGATCGGAGCACGTGAAATTAGTCTCTTTTTTTCGATTTTCTCAACACTTCTGTATTATATATATAAATATATCATATTATCGTCATATGAACGTCAACTAGCCGTCATGGCGTTGATAAATTCAATCAATTGTTTTTATAACGGATACTAGTATATTTTTGATCCACCTTTCCCAAATTACTGTCTACTTCTATAGGTTTGTCTAACAAAATTCAATCATCACCAGTTTCCAGTCAAAACTTTGTTATTTCTGTCTGGGTTAACGAGAACATTGTCGAGTCGTTCCTTCAAACGAAAATAGAGACTTTCTACAAAAAAACCGTTTTATGAAGACATTTTATTTTGGCCAGCCTCGTTCCCATAAATTGAGTTTCCAGACGACTTCATATTGTACATAAGAATGTTCGAGAACCTATATAGTAATTTTTTCAATGATCTCCTGTTGTCTTTTATAGATGATTTTGATTTTTCAAAAGTCATATCTTTAAAAATATTTCCTATTCGTCATTCCATCAGTCACGCCCTAATTCCCCCTCCTCCCTCTTATATGATTGCCCTAATTCCCCCTCCTCCCTCTTATATCATTGCCTACCACTTTGTGTCAAAGTTACTGCAACATTACATCAAGAATCAAGAAGCGAAATTTTGTCAGATTACGTCACAACAACACTCTTTGCCTCGTTTTCAAGTTGAATAATAGCGACGTTTGAGTGGTTTACTAGAATTCGGTGTTCCGATGTTTCGTCAGAACTTTTATGACTGGCACCATTTAGAGGATAATCAATAGCTGTAAAGCATATAAGCTTTGTTTTATTTATTGTGTGCATTGTGAACCACAATCACCGTTTGTAGTTCAAGGTGACCTCAATGATCTTCGCTGTCTATTCACCATCCTCTCCGATACGCTAGTACACCTACAATTCTTCACAAAAATTATTGAGACGCCCTATTTTGAGGCGAAATTTGGTTAATCCGCATGGCGAAACCCCTCTTCCCCCTGAATTCAGTGTTAAAGATGTTTTCACACTTAGTAGATGGAGACAAAAGTCATCCAAGTTTCATACAACACACCAACATTGATATGTTCTTATAGTAATACTAAATCTTGCTTTTTTCTTACCTAACTTTACCTAACACATCAACATTGATATATGTATATATATATGAATAAGTAAACGGATATAATAGTCATTTCCGTAATAGATCCGGTAAGAGAGGTGGAGGATTAGCTCTATATATCAAAGATGGCATAAAGTATAAAGAACGAAATGACATAGTCCACATTGAACATGAACTTGAACATACATGGATTGAAATCAACACAATTAACAAAAACCTATCAGTATTAATTGGAGTTATTTACCAGGACAGAAAACAATGAAATACTGGACCATATCATTTCCAATTCAACATCTAAAATAAAGTACACTGGAGGGATTTCCTGTCCAGGCGATCAGCGATCATGATGCACCATATGTTATAATGGATGCAAAATCGACATCCTTTGAGCCACGTTATTAATTTATACGCTCTTAATCTTCAAAAGGTCTATGAGGAGGAGTGTTTTCTATATTAATGGCAAGCAAAATCGCCTGCTGTTTCAATAAAAAACACTCATCCACTGAGACTTTGAAGATCATCTCATGACAAAATGAATGCAGAAACCTCAGATTCAAATGCCATCAGACAAATCTACAAAAACTCCACGGTACAAAAACTCCACGAAGTAATAAAACCCCGTAAGATGGAGCTAGAGATTCTCCTAATGGGAGATTCTCCCTATACTAATACGGAAAAAATAAACATCCATTGACGAACTTCCCGAGATATTTTTCCTAAAGTTCTTTCTTTCAAAGTTAGGTAAGAAAAAAGCAATATTTAGTATCTTCTTATACTAATACTAAATCTTGCTTTTTTCTTACCTAACTTTTAAAGAAAGAACGTTAGGTAAAATTTCTCGGGAAGTTCGTCACTGGATATTTGTTTATGTTTTTTCCGTATTAGAATAAGGCACTCCGGCTTAGTGCTTATAATTGTTTTATGATATAAAATACGTTAGGGAAGACATGATATAGCATCTCAGGCGGAGACTTCGAATTACAATCGAACGAGCAGCTATTGACAAAATGAAAAGTAGTCGTTTGAAGAAAAAAGAAGCGTTTGTTTACATTCTTTAAACCGGAGTATTAATAAGAAACATGCATAGAAAAACAATTTTTTTTTACGAAGAATAGTTTTACATATCTACGACTTATATGTAATGTTGAAGGTTAAGACGTATCAAACGGCATTTTATCCAGTTTTGGTTTGTTTTCTTAGATTTCCAAATAAAAGAAAGAAAATTTAGTGTCGAGCATGGTATTTTTTAATACAATGATAGAAAGAAGAAAGTCAAGAAGTAATAAAAGATTAGAGATTTGATTAATCTGTTGGTTTTGGCAGTGAGTAAAATTAATTACCGATGGCGTTTTTCTAATTGGCGATCTCTCTGTTCCTGGAATTTATAGAGAAAGAAAACTCAGCTTCGAAGAAAGAAACATTATTCAGGTATGATTCTTTTTAAGATTTAGTTAATACCTTATATCTTATATATGTAAATCTGTATATACTACAAAAGTTAGTTTTGTGATGGGCAGTGTAGTGTGTGAGTGAGATATTTCACAATTTGTGAATATTTTTATCTGAGATTTAGTATTGATAATTATAAATCTGTTCACCACAAAGTCTGAAAGTATTTTTGGTTGACTATAAAGTTAGAAAGTGGAAAGAATTAAGAATTGGTTAGGATTTATTTTAGAAAAGATTATCAAATGCTTAGTATGGCAGATGAATCGATGAAAGATTTTAAGCAGCGTTTTGGACTGCGTTTTTGTATTACATAGAGTTATTATAAAACGATTAGCATAGCATGTAAAAACATTTTATTGAGAAAGATGTAAAAAAATTTTACACGGTATACTAGTTAGTATAAGAAGACTAGTATACCGTGTAAAAATTTTTTACATCTTTCCCAATAAGATGCTTTTACACGCTATACTAACCATTTGATAATAACTCTATGAAATACAAAAACGCAGTCCAAAACGCCGCCCTAAAATCTTTCATCGATTCATGATTTTTTTACCCGAGGTAAAACTATTGATTTCTCCTTTCTTTGTCAAAAATAGAATTCACGGAACACGGAAGAAGTTTGTTTGTTAAAAATGTTATTACATGTTTACGTCGAATCATATTTAATGTAAAGTTTTACTGAAGAAATCAATTTGAGCCATAACTCAAAGCCAATATGGGCCCCAAACGGCAACAGTTAACGCAATAATTATGCGTTTAATCTCATATAAATTAAGCCCAGCGAAAAATTGCACACAAATTCAATTATGACCGACATGTAGTCGGCAATATATTTTAACGTCATGATAATGACGTCATAGTTCCAAGTCCCTCAAACAACTTGCTACAAAAAAAAATTAAGAAAATAAGAAAATTTAAATAAAAGGCTGTATTTTTTCGACTTCTGAATCCTAACCAATTCTTAATTCTTTCCACTTTCTAACTTTATTGTCAACCAAAAATTCTTTCAGTCTTTGTGGTAAACCTATTCATAATTATTAGTGCTAAATCTCAGAAAAATTATTCACAAATTGTGAAATATCTCACTCACACACTAAACTACCCACGCAAAATTAACTTTTGGAGTGTATACAGATTTACATGTATACGATATAAGGTATTAACTAAATCCTAAAAAGAATCATACCTCCAAATAATGTTTCTTTCTTCAAAGCTGAAGTTTCTTCAAAGTTCTTTCTTTATAAATTCCAGGAAAAGAGAGATCTCCAATTAGAAAAATTTTACTCACGGCCGAAACCAACAGATTAATCAAATCTCTAATCTTTTATTCCTTCTTCACTTTCTTCTTTCTAACATTGTACTAAAAAATACCATGCTCAACACAGTTTTTACTAAATTTTCTTTTTTTTCTTTGGAAATCTAAAAAAACAAACCGAGATAGGATAAAATGCCGTTTGATACGTCTTCAACCTTCAACATTACACAACATAAGTCGTAAATGTGTAAAAACTATTCTTCGTAATAAAAACTTGTTTTTTTTATGCATGTTTCTTATTATTACTTTGTCTTAAAAAATGTAAACAAACGCTTCTTTTTTCTTCAAACGACTATTTATCATTCGTTGTCAATAGCTGCTACGTTCGATTGTAATTCGAAGTCTCCGCCTGAGATGCTATATCATGTCTTCCCGAACGTATTTCATATCATAAAACAATTATAAGCACTAAACCGGAGTGCCTTATACTAATACGGAAAAGACATAAACAAACATCCATTGACGAACTTCCCGAGAAAATTTTCCTAAAGTTCTTCCTTTCAAAGTTAGGTAAGAAAAAAGCAAGATTTAGTATTAGTATAAGAAGATGAATGCAGAAACCTCAGATTCAAATCTTGATGCCGATCGGTTCCATCAGACAAATCTTGGTGCTGATTGGAATATTTTCCGATACGAAGTGATTGTTCTACTAGCAGTGACAATCTATATACTAATAGCGACTGTGCATACCACTTTTATTTTAGAGAGTGATACATTTAAGAAATTTGACGGTCATTTTCACAGGAGGGGCGCGTAAAACCACGCTGCTGCGAGAAGCGTTTTTTTTTCAGTATTGGTATATTAGTAGTAGCTAATGACGCGACATGAATTTTTTGGCACGGGGGACATTGCATTACACCCCCAATGGAACGCAACGTTTAGGGGCAAATATCTCGAGAACCGACGTGGATAACTGACGTTTTTGGGATCCGCGATATTGGGCGATGGGGTGACGAAAAATTTGGGTCTTAAACTTTTTGGGGACGGGTATGACGTCATCAAAATCTTTGATCGGCGATATCTCCGTAACGGCACGTCGTACACAGTCGATCTCATACATTTTTTTGATCAGCATTTCAAGCTCTATAGCGTGGTACTACTTATCCTTTTGGATTGTGTGATTTTATTTTGGGTCACCCCTATATTGATAGAAAAATCACGGGATGGCGGTAACTCATGGGGAAAGTGAACCGTAAAATATTTTTACCCGGGACTAGTATCCCGTGTAAAAACATTTTACGGTTCCACTCCCAAGAATTATGATAAGAAATATCAAAATGCAACCTAAATATGTTTCTGTTACATTTTCCAACTATTGAGTGAAACCGTAAAATTGTCTTTGCACGGGATACCTGAATCAAATGTGAGTCATAAAAAAATTATACCTGCTCAGGATTCAACCAAAGGGTCTTTCCACCATGAATTCATTAAATAATTTATTCCAATTGCAAGTACCATATGATGTAAAACCATGATTGGCACATTCATTCTCCTTGGTCCATATTCCGTTTTATTAAATTTTCTAAATCTAAAAAGAAAGAAATTGTATAGAACAGAAGCAAATACATGATCATCAGAAACAGAAAAAAATCTCTTAGAATATGAAATAGCACTACGTAAATAAATATCATGTGCCCTGTCATTTCCACTATAGAACCAAGATAAGAAACCATAACTTAATTTCAGTCTGGGGATTCCTAAACAACATACGTAAAGTCAGCAAACAAAAACACAAACAGCGATAAATTGAAAGAAATATGATAAGATATAGATACAGCAATGATCAATGTAGCTAAAGAGTAAAATGGAGTGATCTTAATGGTCTCCCTCCCACGCTAACAAAAGAAAAAACAAACAACAAATCAGCAGCATATACTTTAAGGAATAATAGCAATAAAATCATTGCTCGAAGGACAAAAGAAAACCTGAAAAAGCTTCGGATGTGTTGTGGTCAGTTATAATTCTCTTGGTATAGTAAGTGGTGTGGGTAGGGGTAGAGGACAGGGATAATCAATCATCATTGAAACCACACCATCTCATTCCAAAGTTTCAACATAAATATGGCAATAATATATTGTTTTAATGAAAAATACCGAAAAAAACGCTTAATAAATTGATAAATATCGTAAGTTCCATTTAGTTTGTCCGTTTACTTTATTAATTTTAACTATTTTAATTTTTAACTTGACGTGACATGACATGACATGACATGCAATACAGTTATTTGTTCATTGGCATACCTAAATTAATATCTCCACCTTTTTATTGAAAATCTTCATGTTTTTGGCTATGTTCAAAATTTCATAACCTTATTTCATTTCATAACCAAAATTTCCGTAACTACCATGATGGCGTCGTGGCGAGCGGTCACGCGTAAAACCACGCTGCTGCGACAAGTGTTTTTTTTCAGTATTAGTATATTAGTAGTAGCTAATGACGCGACATGATTTTTTTGGCACGGGGGACATTGCATTGCATCCCCAATGGAACGCGACGTTTAGGGACAAATCTCTGGAGAACCGATGGGGATAACTGACGTTTTTGGGGTCCGCGATATTGGGCGATGGGGTGACCAAAAAAAAATTGGTTCTAAAACCTTTTTGGGGACGGGTGTGACGTCATCAGAATCTTTGATCGACGATATCTCAGTAACGGCACGCCGTACGCAGACGATCCCATACATTTACTTGATCAACTTTTCGAGCTCTACAACTAATTGATACTTATTCTTTGCAATTCTATGATTTTATTTTTCGTCACCCCTATATTTAGTAAGAGGAGAGCACGGGTTGGGTGAACTGAATGGGGAAAGTGAACCGGTAAAATGTTTTTACCCGGGATACTAGTCTATATACTAATAGCGACTGTGCATCCACTTTTTAGTTTGGTCAGTGTGAATAAAAGGACTGGGAAGAAAATGTTCGTATGGACTGTTATAAAGTAACATTTCAGGTCGTGCGTAACTGAGTTGTCGAGATATAGGCGATATTAGTATTATAGGAGTAGCGCGACGTCAGTGGGCACATTGCATTGCACCCTAAATAGAACGCGATATTTAAGGGCAAATATCTCGAGAACCAATGGGAATAATTGACGTCACTTTGGACGCGCGATATTGGCGATGGGGTGTCGAAAAATTTGGGTCTATAACTTTTTGGGGACGGGTGTGACGTCATTAAAATCTTTGATCGACGATATCTCCGTAACTGTTAGTCGTACAAAGGCGATCCCATACATTTTCTTGATCAGGTTTTCGAGCTCTTCAACTTAGTGATACCTATTCTTTTGAATTGTGTGATTTTATTTTTCGTCACCGCCATATTGTAAGAGAGAGGGTAAGCACGGGGGTTGGGGTCAGTAACCCATGGGGAAAGTGAACCGGTAAAATGTTTTTACCCGGGATACTAGTCTATATACTAATAGCGAGTTGTGCATAACAAATTTAGTTCGGTCAGTGTGAATAAAAGGACTGGGAACGAAATGTTCGTATGGACTGTGATATAGTGACATTTTAGGTCGTGCGTAACTGAGTTGTCGAGATATAGGCGATATTAGTATTATAGGAGTACCGCGACGTCAGTGGGCACATTGCATTGCACCCTAAATAGAACGCGATATTTAAGGGCAAATATCTCGAGAACCAATGGGAATAACTGACGTCACTTTGGGCACGCGATATTGGCGATGGGGTGTCGAAAAATTTGGGTCTTAAACTTTTTGGGGACGGGTGTGACGTCATGAGGATCTTTGATCGTCCATATCTCCGTAACTGTTAGTCGTACACAGGCGATCCCATACATTTTCTTGATCAGGTTTTCGAACTGTACAACTCAGTGGTACTTATCCTTTTGAATTGTGTGATTTTATTTTTCGTCATATACTATATATTGAAAGAAGAAGGGCACGGGGGTTGGGGTCAGTAACTCATGGGGAAAGTGAACCGGTAAAATGTTTTTACCCGGGATACTAGTCTATATACTAATAGCGACAGTGCATCCACTTTTTAGTCTGGTCAGTGTGAATAAAAGAACTGGGAACGAAATGTTCGTATGGACTGTGATATAGTGACATTTTAGGTCGTGCGTAACTGAGTTGTCGAGATATAGGCGATATTAGTATTATAGGAGTAGCGCGACGTCAGTGGGCACATTGCATTGCACCCAAAAAAACGCGATATTTAAGGGAAAATATCTCGAGAACCAATGGGAGTAACTGATGTCACTTTGGGCGCGCGATATTGGCGATGGGGTGTCAAAACATTTGGGTCTAAATTTTTTTGGGGACGGGTATGACATCATTAAAATCTTTGATCGACTATATCTCAGTCACGGTTAGTCGTACACAGGCAATCCCATACATTTTCTTGATCAGGTTTTCGAGCTCTACAACTTAGTGATACCTATTCTTTTGAATTGTGTGATTCTATTTTTCGTCACCGCCATATTGTAAGAGAGAGAGTAAGCACGGGAGTTGGGGGTTGTAACTCATGGGAAAAATGAAGCTGTAAAATGTTTTTACACGCCTTTACTTTACTTTACTTTACGCCTTTATTTTACTTTATTGATAGAAAAATCATGGGATGGTGGTAACTCATGTTGAAAGGGAACCGGTAAAATGTTTTTACCCGGGACACTAGTCTTCTTATACTAATACGCAATCTTGCTTTTTTCTTACCTAACTTTGAAAGAAAGAACTTTCGGAAAATTTCCCGGGAAGTTCGTCAATGGATGTATGTTTTTCCGTATTAGTATAGGGAGAATCTCCCATTAGGAGAATCTCTAGCTCCATCTTACGGGTTTTTATTACTTCATGGAGTGATTTACCTTAAGGAAGACATCATAAAGCCGCCCGGAGGAGAAGGCAATGCAATGTTTTTGCGTTCGAAAGTTCATCAAATTTTCTCAACGTTCATTTCCTTAAACGAGAAATGAAGACGCTGTGTGTAACATCTTTTGTTTTTGTTTTATTTTTTTATTCAACGCTTTAAGTTCAGTAATAAAGAATAACAACATTGACATCAGTAACTATTCTATCCGACGAGATAGTCGATGTAGACCTGTTATGTGTTCGTGTTATCAGTTTATCATTTTCTACCGATTTCTATTTTTTTTTTAATGTGTTCGAACGTAGCTTTTTCGTATCAGTTAGTTTTGACTACTATTCCGAAATGTGTAGCTAGCAGTTTATTTGGTATTTCATTGTAGTGTGTGGATTGTTATTATTAAGGCTCGCCTTTAGGGAAACGAAGGTAGCAAGATCATTATTATATTGTTTTGACAGTATTTGATTGATATCTTTTTGTTTTAGATTAGAAAATTGAGTAGTATAGATGAATGTAATACAAGAAGAGATACATGGTTTTTGTATCATGATGCACGAGTGGAGTTTTGGGTTTTAACATTTCCACAATTCATAGCAGAATAAAGATTTGAAAGATAAAATAGTCTGAGAAGGTATTGTTTTTGTTAGCTTTAGTTAATAGGGAAATGTGAAGGTATTTTCATATATTTTCATATATTTTTCATATATTTTCATATATTTTTATATATATATTATATTTTTCATATATTACTTTTCATGTATTTTCAGAAATTTAATCGTGGTTAGGTAGGAGTATACGTTGTATTGTCTCTGTTTTAAATCTCTGAACATTGAAATTTCAGCTTTTAATTTAACTGTACAACTTTAGAAATCTCTAAATAGGCCAAATAGCCAGAAAGCACTGAAAAATAGGGATAATAGCATTCTTTGAATGATCGATCCAAATATATATACAACAATTTTGTGTTAAATATGATATAATTCCAACATGGAGAAACACAACAATTTTTGTAAATACACAGACTTATCATTGCAGTATTGCGTGTAAAAACAATTTATGGAGAAAAACTGTAAAATGTTTTTACACGCTACACTAGTATACCAATAAATCTTAGAAAACTTTTAGCACAATCGTAAGCATTACCTCTCATGCACATCGTCAACACCTCGATAATCCGTTTTCCAAAGTCAATGGAACATTGCAAAAATATCCCCAATACCGAAGATAGATAATCCCTCGCAACTTTCCTCCTATTTCTAATACTATCAAAAGTTTTTAAAAGACTTATTATGACCCAGCTTTGTGGTTATATCGAAGAACACTCAATATACACTGACAACCAAATAAGAATCACTCCACTAACACAATACTAATAAAAAAGAGAGACGATATAGTTAATGCTATGGAGAAAGGAGAGGCGACATTAGCTGTAATGACAGAATACAGCAAAGCATTTGATACAGTCAAAAGAAATCTACGGTCATGAAACGACACCGGAGCAACAATCATAAAAATAGAACACATAAAACGAATTTAAATCAAGAGCAGTATCTTTGTTCAATGAAATTTCAAGGACAGTTCGTGAATCGGCTAATGAAAAATATTTTAGGAGTTTTATTTTGACTGGACTTTAATTATTTCGAGCATATATGTTCTGTTTTCGTCATGTTCTTTTCTCTTTCTACAGTGTTTATCGTTATTGATTTGTTTCTATTTATTGATATTATAGAACGAAGAATTATTGTATATAAATGAATGAGGCAAATAAATGATTATTTATTTATTTATTTATTTATTTATTTATTTATTTATTTATTTATTTATTTATTTATTTATTTATTTATTTATTTATTTATTTATTTATTTATTTATTTATTTATTTATTTATTTATTTATTTATTTATTTATTTATTTATTTATTTATTTATTTATTTATTTTAGGTGGAAGGGAGACCGTCTCATCATTTTTGTAAAAGATTGTAGTACATCAAGTTTCAATTTAAACGCCAATATTTTTTCAAACAATCCAACCTCGCCTCGTTTTAATACGTTTTATTGTTTCAAAGGAATTACTCAATTACATATACTACTTCATCGCAAATTTCCGTTGGCTCAATTCGCGATAAGTTTTATCAAGATACCGTATAAAACGAGGCGGCTGTGGATAGTTTCGCAAAATGTCAAAAATCCGGGAAAGTTGCATTAGATCAGAGCCTGTAGAAACGGATCGCTCCGATTGCAAACCTATAGATAAGTTACACGATGACATATTTTGTTTTCAATTAGCTTGATGACCTAAATTTTTAACAATGGCCCATCTGCGTAATTAAGAAGGGAATTGAGACAATCTACCTGTTTATTACTTTGAAAAATAATACGCAGAGGCGTAGCCAGAGCTTAGTCAAAATTTGTGGAAGAGAGTTCAGTCATTTAAAATAGAAAGAAAAACGCGCAAGTGACCTAATCGACATTTCATACCATAACGTTGCACTCCTCCATATTGGTATGACTGACCTTGAATACAACTTTGATACGATATGTTAGTATTCTTCTTGATATGTGTGTATATGTTACTAATCAAACTCTAACTAACTTTTACACGCACGTGTCCTACATCATATATATTGTTCTCCATCGTAGAGACATTACAATAACTTTGAAGAAAATACAATGTAGTTGAATCAAAACCGTAACCTTTTAGCTTTTACAGTAATAAATTGTGATTAAGCATATGAAAAGCTTTTGAAATCCAAATTTATTCATTGGTTGTTATAAGTCATGTGATCAAAATGAGTGCAATTATTAGTACAGATCCACATTATGTTTAGTACTCTGATTTTCGTGTTATTTCTTTTTTCTTTTCATCTATCAATTAGCTTACAGGTTTATTAAAAATAATTTATTAAAAATAATCCTACTGCCTCTGTTTAAAGACAATTTTAAGATGTTTATGTGTTGGTTAATATTAACTTTTAACTTTTTTCAGGCTCTCTTCAGCGGTGGATCCAGGGTATGTCGAAAATTGTGGAGGAGTACATAAACCTAATTTCTGTTTTCAGTCTGTATCCCCAGCGGGATTAATTGCAGGCTTTCTTTCATCCTTCAATAGCTTACACTCTCCTCCTCAAATTTCGACATACCCTCTAGATCCGCCGTTGCTGTTCACTTGCTAAACATTTTTCACAATGTTTTATTAATTTTACGTAAAAATTTCTGTATTGTATATTAGTATGAAAGGTTTACGTCATAGGCAATTCATGGTAACAGAGTACACGGCGAAAACGTAAGTCAATGGGACTTGTACTGCACCTAAAAAAAACAGTCTACAAAAATGAAGCTGTTGTTTAGGTAAAAATAACAGGTGTTATATAGTATAGCGTGTAAAATGTTTTTACAGGTTTACTTTCCCCATGATTTACCGCTATCCCGTGTTCTTCTATTTATTTCTGTTTTTGCACGAAAAGCGCGGCACTACATGTTCATTTAACACAGCATAATTGCTAAGAATACGTACCACTAAGTTGTAGAGCTCGAAAAGATGATCAAAAAAATGTTATTGAATATTAATATGATTCATAAATCATCCTTCAATAGCTTACACTCTCCTCCTCAAATTTCGACATACCCTCTAGATCCGCCGTTGCTGTTCACTTGCTAAACATTTTTCACAATGTTTTATTTATTTTACGTAAACATTTCTGTTGATTATGCAATGTGTTACTAACTTATCTTATTACAATATTTGTCAATCTTAGTTTTTCGTCCTAAGATAAAAAAAATAGCGTTGTCAATAAAATCATTTTTTCAGAAAGTGCGATCTGAGTTCCGCGAGGACGGAGTTCCTGTGTTAGTAAATGTAGTTGTAACTTATTCTAAAAAACCGGATTTGTCATCGGATTTGAACCACTACTTTCTCGAAAAGAAATGCAGGTTTACGCCACTAGTTCGTCAGACTGCCTAATTCCGAACAGCCTTCCTAATTCCTAACGCAAAAAATACAGTCTAAAATACAAACCACATCAATAATAATGCATACTGTGTTGTCAATTAAACTGAATCCAAAACCTAACGAACACAAAACTTTTTTCTCCAATAAATTTGATGAACGACTTTTAGATAAGCAATCCCTATACTAGATTATCGAAAGATTTTTTTTTTTCAGAACAGCTCTTATTATGGAATAGACTTTGGGTAATAATCCCTGAATTCAAACACATACGAATTAGGCCATTCTAAAGATCTTAGTACCCTATATTAAGCATACGTCTCATTAGAACGTAGTCTCGTAACGGTAACCACAAGACAATAAGAGCCGATTTTTACTCAAGCATGTATTTTTTTAGCCTTGACTTTAAATTAACTTTGTTAAAGCTATCAATATAAATTCAAATCAGTGAGCAGCAATGTACTTTTTTAACGCCACCACCACTCCTTGAAATTTCATCATTAGCTAAAATAATAACCACGATGTTTTTATTACACAAGAATTACACAATTAAGTATTCATAATTGAACAGTTTAATAATATTTTTGTGGTGCCATAAAATGCATATTTATGTGGCGTTGTTGTGTATAAATAACTTATGCTAATACGATCATTTAAACCAGATGAATATTTTTTCCGCGTTTGAAGAGTAAAAAATTTATCTGTGTGCGTGTGCTTTGACCTTGGGATTCTTCGGGTAAGTTTTGTTTGTTTCAATGAAATCAAAATTCTTGATATGTATATTGGTCGATTCGTCCATACGACATCGTAATCTCCAATTGAAAGTTGAGTTTTTAATTAGTTCTAAAGCGGGCTTAGGTATTTTCTTATTTTTCAGAAGCTTAAGCGTGGTTAGGTAGAATTATATGTTGTATTGTCTCTTTTCTAAATCTCTGAACATTGGAATTTTAGCTTTTATTAAACTTTGACGACTTAAAATTATTGAGGTGTTTCCAAAGGGTATAGATTTTCAAGGTAAACGTATACGTATATTTCATATGCTTTTCGAAAACCATTTAATTTAACTTTTGACATTTTTTATACTTCTTGACATTTTTAATTTTAATTTTAAGCGCAATTTTTAATTTTAAGGGGTGGTCTAGTGACATGAAACTGTATTATTTCTTATGCTAGCCTTATTTTTTTTGTAAATTTATTTAAAGTCGGTACAGAATTGTATACAAGTTTTACGAAAAGAAAAAATAATATATATAGCTCTATGAATTAGTGCTAATCAAAACCTTAATTGTGGACTGTGTTCGCATTTCATTATTTCATCATAAAAAACTTTGGCTTTCACTTAATGACAGTTTTCAGCATTTTCAGCTGTTTTGCAGAAATCCTTCTGGCTATAAGGGCGTCTTCTTTGTTTTGCATTCACTTTGATCACTTTTAGGCATGACTTTGTCACTTTTTACAACGCCACTACACTACGCCTACAAAAGTTTTGTCGTCATCAGTAGAAGCTACATTTAGAATACATGGCGTAAGTAAACCGAGTGTAGCTTTCTTTATTTTAATTTTCTTTTGTTCAGGAATGCATCGTCTAATTATACTGCTTCTTGTTGCGCTTGTCTCCACTGTGGCTATGAAAGGTAAGAAATCAGGTAGCTTTTGCTTAATCTATTTTATCTATAGGTACTGCTAGACGGTAAACTCTTATATAAACTATGCTTAAAAGATTAATCTACGGAATAGTTTATCGTGTATTTTACCTAAATTATTCAAAAAATTAATCAATTGACGTCAATAAAGAAAAACAAATCAAGTTCTATTATGAAACAAGTTTCTGCTTTGAGCATAACTTATCTAATAGTTTACTGTCTAACAGGACCTTATATGATGATGATCCATTCCCATATTCATTCCATTTCATTTGTAGTTTTTCACATGGCATTAAGTCATCATGGCAAACATTTTGTAGTATTCTAGCACGTAAGACTTTATTAATGCGACTGTGTTGTTATAGAGATGCTCTCTTTCTTTATATATATAAGTTATACTATTAGATAAGTTATGCTCAAAGTAGAAACTTGTTTCATAATAGAACTTGATATATATATATATTTATATTCATATTCATTTTAGGGGGAACACCCCTCTAAAATATCAAAAAAGTTGGATTTCTAAATTCCTGGAACAGATATCTCATGAAATCTCGATGCAATTGAGTTGCCATTTCGCAGAAATGTTGTTACCAGTTGCCTCCGCGGGATGAGGGAAGAGATTTTGTCTCAATTATCCAGCCGCACAGTGGAACGTTTAATTTGTCCAATTTCCAGTTTTGGCTGTTTAAGAGTTTTCCGTTGGAAAAATATCATAAATACACCTTTTATGGAGCTTTCGGAATAAACATCTTACTTGTTCTTTTCCACTGGTGTTTCAATAGATGGTGAGAAAATCACGGAACTTCCATTATAGAAGATGTTGATGCGTATTCGTAGAACTTAGCCTAAAATCTGCGCACTGCACTGTATTGTATTTTCTTTTTTGACACCCAGGGCGCTTATTAATTCTATTTTTGCAATTTGAGTGGACAGTTATCAGAGGGGTGGGGCAAAAGCAAAAGATTGTAATTTTATGGTTTTTATGGCTTTTTTTCTTTGTCCTTCTCGTCTTGCATAGTCAAAAGCAGTGGTTACAAAATTAAAATGAAAGTTAGGTGGGCGGTTATTAGAGATGGACGCTTTAAGGAGTGGTGGCTAAGATGAAATACGGTCAGTTATTGATACGAAATTGTCGGCATGAAAACTGCGGATTGATTCTTTAATATAGTGATTTGGCTTTCCAGACCAGTTCTAAGTGTAATTAGAAAAAACACTTTTCCTATGGTTACAGACCAATAACCCACCAAATACCTCTAAATGCTAACAGTCACACTTAATAAACCACAGAAAATGTCGTTTCCGTCCTTAACGACTTCTTAAAGAGAAGTGGTTACGAAACAATAGGTTTTTGTAATGGTAATTTTGAATTTTTAACTCATTTTCGCAACTTAGGACAGCTTTATACAGCCGCATAATCGCCGTGTCGAATTAAATTACTTATTAAATGCGGCGATAATTCGACTGTATAAAGTAAAAAAATAATTAAGTGCGACATAATGAATTAAGTGCAGTACACTTTGTCGAATAAAACAGCAATCTTCGACATAAATTCGGCATCACTTTATACAGCCGGATAATAGTCGAATTTAATAACAACTTGTTAGAACTTTGTGAAAAAATGCACGAAATATCAGTGAAGATGAACAAGTCCTTGAGACTAGCAATTTTACTTGGTTAAATTGTTTAAAAATGTTAAAACAAATAAATACACACCTTAATTAAGTAAATGTGAGCACGGTAATAAATTCATGCGATATTTATGTGGCTGTCTAAAACCATGTCGAATTTGATATTCAGCAACAAAACTTGTATAAAGTGACTGTCGCATTTTTTCCGAATTTTACCCGAATAAAAGTAATTTAATTCGACACGGCGATTAAGCGGATGTATAAAGCTGTCCTTAGGATTTGGGAAAATTGGAAAAAATTGGAATTCAAATTGCTTAACTGGTTGTTATATGTCGTGTAGTTTATAGAAATAAGCCTGAGTAACGTTTCCACGAAGATTTTGGATTCTGTGACAGATCCTCAGAAAGTTTGTTATTCAGTTAAACCACGCGTTTACATGTATATTCATAAAATAATTTTGTAAAAGCCAATTCCAACTAATGTCTTTTGTTACAGGAGGAGAAATGCAAAAAGATTTCAGAATAAAAGATTGCGGATTAAAAAATGCGGAAGAAATGCTTGCGAATTCCCTCGAATTCTCAAACTTAAAAGTTCCTCAATTTTTAAGCTATAACATTCAATGATTATTTTGTAGTGAGAATACACATAAAAAAGTCAAATCCATCACAAATCCTTTTTCTTTTCACCGGTTACCCTTCCATCGATAAACAACAGGCACTGTGAAAATCATGTTCAATCAAAACCATCTTTATTTTGCCAAATTGTCTATATACAGGGAATCCGCACAAAGATTCTCGAGAGTTGAGAGCTGTGGATGACGAAGGCAACAATTACACCTCCTTTGAAGACGAGGAAGACGAAGGGGACGCTTTCGACGAGTTTCAAGGTAGGTGGAGATCAAAATATTTTTTTCTATTTTTTTAACTTTCTATTTTTATAACTATTGTCATATGCATTTTCCTTTCTAGCGATGATTGCAGAAGATCGAAGACCTTGGTGAGATTAGCCTTACAAACAAATATAGATCATTGTAGAATAGATAATAGAAATTCGATAACTACGTTCATGTTATGTTTTTTTATAATGCTACTGATCTATAAATTACAGGTTTCATACTTCGTTGTTACAACTTCGTGTATCGTCGGCATCGACTGTTAGCCTAATTGTGGAGTGCTTGCCTCAAGCGCGGCAGGTCAAGGTTTAAATATGTGCCAAGTCATGTCAGTGACTATATGAGATGGTGAATACCGATTCACACAACTTAGCACTCAGCTGAACTGATGTAGTCCAAATCATTGCTTTAAATGCTCTCTAGGAACCCCCTACATAGGATCCTCATTGATAACAGTTGCATCAAAACGGACGAACTATTCCTGGGGAAACATTAATAAAATCAATCAATCAATCAATCACTACCATTAAAAGTCCTAGGTCAGGAATAGGGTTACCCATCCTAGCTGCCTGTTTTTTTGTACGAGTAAGCTACACACACTCGGATCAAAATGATGCTGGAAAAAAGATCAAACTGTAGGAATCCAAATATTATAGAATGCTATCTTTTCCTTCAGGAGTACAGTGGAATTTCTATTAAGCGCACACCCTATAAAGCGGACATCTCCGTATAAGGGATACATACTCTATGTACAGATGGATGGTGTTACAGTCAAATTCTCATAGGTAAATTTTTTATTAAAAGATCAGCTCTAGAAAGTGGACACCTTCTTTGTGCACCAACGCTGCCCGCTTTGTAGAGATTTCTTTGTATTCCTTACCTCTTGTAAAATGTTTTTGGTATTTCTTCGAACTGTTATTTATTTCCATGATTCTCCTCACCGGAAAACTTACACCTGAGTCAAATAGTACAAGTGCGTATTTGCAAGTTACATAACGCTCGTGCGACAACCACAACTAATCCGTTCTGAACGGGACATAAATTGGCTGTAACCTCGCTAACCCAGACCAAAATTTATAAGGTTTACATCATATGTTTAGGTTAGGAGAAATTGTCAGTTGAACATCCCACTATGTGGACACCTCTCTTATAGCGGACAATTTTTCCAGGAATGAAATCCTTTTGTACTTGAAGTCCAAAGCTCTGCATTATTTTGGACACACCTTTTTTGGATCTGACGGTGTCTGCAATACAGATATTTGACTGTTCAATTTACAGCCTAGTTGGAAAAATAAATTTATCCCACCTGGTAAAGGAGTTGACTGTTTAGATAGCCGTCAACAATTCCTAAAATTCGGGTATTACAATCTATGCAAAGTATTTTGTTAGAAGTTGGGTGGGCAGTGGGGATTGGGGAGGTGTAGGGTGCACACGAACTCCGTGGTGTTGCAAAATTCATACTCTTACAAGAGCACCTTCGTCTTCTCGGGATCGTAAGAAATTTCCAAAAATTCGGGTAACTGGACGTGATTTGTGCATTAAAGCTTGAAAAGCTGAAAAATTTTATTGGTTTCAGGAACCTATTGTCCAGTTTAATTCTAAAACGTGTTTTAGATATCTATTTAAAATAACTGGGACCTAACGCAAATACGACGACAACTGGGATCGAAACAATATGGAAATAAAAGATTCGTTTTCCTTATGCATTTCGTTTAGATAGAAAATCTATTTCAGACTATGCCATTGGGAAAATTTGGTCGGTTAATTACATCATCAGCACATTTTCACGTTCTAAACACAACGTGAATTGTTTTGAAGTCTTACTTAAAAGAAAGTCCCAAGAATACAAATATCTTGCACTGCTTTTATCCTGTTTTAATAGCCTCTCAATAGTTTCAATTTCCTCTTTTCTCAGTTCATCGATCCAATATTTTACTTTCATTGCTTTTTGATTCAGTGTTTTCTAAGTATTCGTCACAGATGTTTACGGTCCCTAACGTCACCGTGAGGGGGCGTTTTATCTATAATAACCAATTGATGCATCCTTAAAATAATCGTGAAAATCACCTGGCAACGCCATTGAAAGTATTTTGTTTCTTTTCACACTCATTAAGGAACCCATTAACGGCATCCGCTTGTGTAAAAACCGCTTAGTGCACAAATTATTCTTAGATACAATGCATGCAAACCTAACTGAGGGATATAATTATATATGCTTCCAAAATGTGAAACAACCTTTCCTTTCGACGTTTGACACACGAGGATGGTTGGTGGTCTTCTTTCAGTATCAAACTATACATTCACTGTTTTATTTTACCATCTGGAAAGAGTCCAGAAACACTGGAATACGCATGGAGTGAATAGGTTTGGAAGAATAAAGAGAATTCATCAGTTTCCAAGACGATAATATTCTCCATCACCTATGCCACTATAGAAGAAAGTCGCTTGTTTCCGTTGTGATGTAAATTGCGGCACAGTAGATGGAATTTGGTGGGGTACCCCTTACTTGACGTGCTGCATGTGTAGTGGCTGATATGATGGGAGTTTACCAATTGCAGTTTGCTACTTGGCATGCTGAAATAGAAAGTCAGTACGGTAATGGAATTGCTGATACTTAGATGTGTTGACATATCTTTGCCGCAAACCTCAATTGGGAAAATTCTCAGAAGGTTATTGAGGTATTGCACGTATCGACAGCAGAAGAAGATTTCACTTTTTTTACGTTTACTACTTTTACTATAAAAGTTCACAATTCCATGTGCAAAAAGCGAAGTGAGAAACAGTACCTTGCGTATGTCACGTTTTACTGTTTTTATGGCTACACTCGCAATTACTAAACTACCTTAAATATCTTGCTTTATATCATTCATACATCAACCATAGTCAGCACATAGCCTCTGATCCACCGATATTAGACTCAGACTTCAAGATAGGACAAAAAATTTTCTGGAATTACGTACTTACGGACGGACGAAAGGACGTACATATGCTAATGAAAGATCAGCTGCTATCGCGCTGACCAATAAGTTAATTACTAACATGAAAATTTCTAGTTCAGGGATAGGGCTACCCTTCCTAGCTATCGGGTGTTTTTGTACGAATAAACTACACATAAAAGTCCCACTCGGATCTAAATGATGCAGGAATAATAATGGCTTATTAACCGTTTAGCCGGTCAATACGGGAAAATATTGACCGTAATAGATCGAGTGCAGTGATGTCCTTACGAGAGACCGAGGTCAATACTCTTGGTATTTCTTTGAAATGTTATTTATTTTCATGCTTCTCCTCACCGGGAAACTTACACCTGAGTCAAATAGTACAAGTGCGTATTAACAAAGTTACATAACGTTCGTGCGACAACTAAATCTAAACCAATCTGTCAAAATCTGACAAAAGTGTGTGGAAAAAAATTTCCTTCTGATAAAACTTTTGTGACCTGAAGATATTTTCATCATTTATTGCCTATTTTCAAAATTTAATATATATTCCTGAAAACTGAAAAGTAAGAGTGTGTGAGACGGCCTCATATCGTTAGTAAATCCGATTTTTACAGCCTTACATTGTTAACTGGTTACATCCTTGGTTTAAAAAGTCTTTGACATAATCAAAAAAGGCTGTAAAACCAAACTACTAGAAAATTCGGAAAATTCGGAAAATTCGGAAAATTCGGAAAATTCGGAATCACTAATAGGAAAGTTTCACTTTCATCCGAGGAAAGATACTTCATTTTACAAAAGTTTATGTGATTTACAGCATTTGCACTCTGTACCAGTATCTTTAACAGAAAATTTCTCCACACATTAAATTTACTTCTTATAAAAAGTTATCAAAATGTTTGAAAGAACGAGGCATAACTCGACTTTAACCTCGCTAACCCAGACAAAATTTATAAGGTGTACAACATAAG
Source organism: Turritopsis rubra (assembly GCA_039566895.2). Classification (NCBI taxonomy): domain Eukaryota; kingdom Metazoa; phylum Cnidaria; class Hydrozoa; order Anthoathecata; family Oceaniidae; genus Turritopsis; species Turritopsis rubra. The sequence goes on from CM077622.1 coordinate 6,982,453, forward strand.
TTTAGGTTAGGAGAAATTGTCAGTGGAACATCCCACTAACTGGAAACCTCTCTTATAGCGAACACTTTTTCCAGGACGAATACCTTTTGTACTTGAAATCCAAAGCTCTCTTTACAAGAGACACTGCCTTATTTCCGACACAACTTTTTTGGATCTGACGGTGTCTGCCATACAGAGGTTTGACTGCTCAATTTACAGACCAGCGGGCAAAATCTTTAAAAGTCTTTTAAAGGTCTTTAAGAGTCTTTTAAAAGTCTTTAAGAGTTTTTTATTGAAACAGCAGGAGATATTGCATAGACATATTGCATTGAAGTTTCTTTCCCCTGAGGGTGGGGGAGGGGAGGGTCAGTTATGCGTCCACATATATAGAAATATCATGTATAAAGTATTGCGTATCGGCGACGTGTCTGTATATTCCTACGTAGCGACCTGATAGATCGTTCTCACCATCACATACCATTATATACGCTTCCGTATATGGCTTGTCATTAGTAAGACCACAAAATGCATCTTGTTCTTCTGTATTTGTGTCACCAACGGTTACAACTGAATCAATCATTCTAGAATTGGTCATCAGTCTGATAAAACGAATGACTTTTGATTCACCGAGGTCGAATTTCACAAATGGACTGGATGATGGAACACTCGCGAACCATGATGCATCATCATTGTCGTAAGCATTAGTTACCGGATTAGAACTTAGGGCTGGAGTACTCGATACACTTACGAATGACGAAATTTTTATAAATCTTCCTAAACAGTAAAAAAAGATTTAAATAAGTCCTACGGTTGTCACATAAAATGTTATACAGGGATTTTAAGGGTGTGGTGAGAGGTGGGGGAATATACGTTTCCTATTTTAAAAAAGATAACCTCCACAGGTTCATTGTAACTCTTAAACATAAATCTTGAACATCTAACATAACAGATATGTGGCACTAGTCATAAATGTATCAGAAGCTAACAATAGAACATTACCAATTTGATACAAAACTAAACTTATATATTTAATGAGTAAACGCTTTTTGATTTTATTTGTCTGACAATAGTCCCGGGTCCCATTTTTCCGGTATGCCAACATAATATTAATTTCTGGGTGAAGATTCTTATAAAAAGTGTTTAAAAGAACACAGCAAAAGCTGTTTAAAAGATCGAATAGCCACAATCAAACAAAGTTTACAGTATGAATTTTTTAATGGCCTTAAATAGCTGCATGGATTGTATATGATTACTGAGAAATTGACGTCATTATGTTACGACCGTACACGTAATGATTTACTTTGAGAAAAAGACGTCTATGTAACGTTGCAATGACATAATATGGATAACGTAATATGAGCGTCATGTCTGTGACGTTATGATGTGGTTATATGGACGTCATGGCGTAATATGACGAAAATATGACGTCATTATAACGTCAGGTGCCGGCTGGGTATTTTCTCACCTCTTTTTTGGAGACGCGATGATGATACGATGTATAGAGTGCCTATATTCTCGAAGAAGGAAAAAAACTTAGACAAGCGTTTGGTATTGTGGAAGGAGCAGGTTGATTTCTATATCATTTTTCCTGGTGTCACTGACAAGAAACAGAAAAAGGGTCTGCTTTTACATTTATGAAAGACATTTATGAAAGACATGAAAGACATTTGAAAAGGAAAAATACCTATTCTCATGTCTTTGAAATAGGAAAGGGTCATAAAGCAACATCGAACCGAGGGTCTCTCGGGTCTTTTCGATACGGACTGCGGCGAAAAAAACCCTGGTCCTGACTGCTCAAAATCAGAAGATTATACTGTTGATTTTAATTTATGCAATTTTTGACTCGATAGGTCCTACATTTTCAAAATTGTCCCGAAAGTATTTTGCAAGAAATATAGCTATTAGTAAAATTAGTGAGTAATAAAGGATTCAAATTAGGAAAATCTCCAAAGAATTCATAGTGTAAATAAAAGTTATATTATACCGATTTTAAGGGGGAACACAACACCCCTATAAAATGTCAAAAAAAAATGTGAGAGGTGAGATTTTATGTTTGAAAGAAACCACAAGGTTTGGCGATATTTTTCGATATTGTGTCTCGCTAGTTTCTGTTCACCACAAGTGTCCTAAAATCGGATTTCTTGAAATTGGTGTCCAAAGTGTCCATCATATAGGCATGGGAAATGTTTCTCTGTTTATTGCCTTGATGATTTTCTTGATGAAAGTTGAATTATGATGAGTCCATTTTTATTTGTTCAACTACTGCATTGCTAATCCAAGATTGTGTAGTGTTCACACCCTTTTTATTATATATTTGTCTTAAAGCTCATAATACACTATGCAATTTTTTGCATATGATTTTTGTATACAAAAATAGTGTCAAGTTGAACGATTCATTTGAAATACACACGTACGTGTTTTTTTTTGTATTCGAACTTGATATTTCTTTGTAAGGGAACAGAGAAACAAGAAAGAAAAAAATGGTCATGCCGTCATGAAACTCGTACTGATATGAATGAGTTTTAACATTACCCATGAGGTTTATAAAGGTAAATGGCTTTTTAATTTCTTGGCTCGGATGAAAAATTACAAAACATAGTCCGACTTTAATAGAATTGTGAAGAATTTTATGAGAGCAATTCTTTCATTCATATCAGAGGTTGCAAAGTTGTGTTAATTCGACTAAAATTTGTTAAACTTTCATTTAGATCTATTTCATAGATTTCTGTGAGAGTTCTTTTTTTTATGCTACCGTTTGAAGTATTTGTGTCACCAACGGTTACAACTGAATTCTCCATTCTTTTCATGATTATCAGTTTGATAAAACGAATGACTTTTGTTTCACCGAGATCAAATTTCAAATATGCATTAGATGAAGAAGTAGTAGCAAAAAATGATAGTTCATCATCGTCGTAAGCATTAACCGCCTCAGAACCAGGTTCTTCCGGATCACCCACTACACTTGTGAATGAAGAAATTATTGTAAACTTTCCTGAACAATAAAGAGGTAAGTCCTGCAACTGTCACCAATTTAATACAGAACTAAACTTAGTACATATTTAATGAGTGGCCGCGCCCCCATGTTTTTTTAATATTCCTTTTTGATTTCATGCTCTAAGATGGAGAAAAATGTCACACTATTATTGTCAAGCTCAATGGATTAGGACAAAACTAGGATCATAATTTCCGTTTTTATTGTATCACCAATGAAATCATTTGCATATGTTTCCTTTCATGCTATAAAAACGCCAAACATACGCTTATAAACTACAAACATACGCTTATAAAAACGCCAAACATACGCTTATAAACGTTCATTTATGCTAAGAAATGCAGGCATTTAATGCCAACTCCGTTTGATAAGAAGCCATAACTATTATCGGGAGTAAAAAGTCGGGTTCTAATGACCAAATTTTTTGTAAGTGACAAAATGCTTTTCCCGACGATTTTTAAACTCGACTTTTTTTTCGCTGACAGATATTTTCCCCCGACTATTTTCTCCCCGGCAGATATTTTTCCTCGATTATTTTTGTTCCATGAGTTTTTTGTGCTGACTCTTTTCACGGGAGAAAGTAATTCCCGATCTTAACTGTTTCACTTATTATGAGTCCTTATTATGGTGTTTTTGTATTTGTTTACAATAATGCCTCTTATCTGATAAACATATCGTTACCATGACACTTCAGCGTCAAATTTAAACATAATTGACCAATAGGGTGGTATGAATTTTCTATATCAAATACAGCCCTGCTACCCTACTACCAATACGTATTGGTGAGTACAGTGTAACCGTTTGAAGATTTTTCAGTCTCACAAAAGTCTCTGTGAATAGCGCCTGAGAGACACCGAAACGTAGGTTATTGTGGAATGGATGATGTCATCATCAAAACTTGTTACTAATAGCCATAATCAGTTGTAAAGATAGAAAAGGCAGACCATAGCATTTTTATGTTTGAATTTATTATGGATTTAAGCTCCTTTACCTGGGATGAAAATTTATGAAAAACAGTGCAACGCAAGTAAAATTGTGAAGAATTTTATGACGTCAATTGTTTCATTCATACCAGATGGTATAAAGTTTTGTTACTTAGTTTTAAAATCTGTATTATTTATATCAAAAATGAATTAATAATGTTGATAATACTTGTCTGTGAAATTCCTTTAAAAATCGGTGCACTTGCTTCCATTTCATTTGGTAATTATATTTTGGTATAATGTATAACTCTTACAAAAGACTCATTTAAAGTATATAATATAGCCAGAGGCGTAGTTAGAGCTCAATAAAAAAAATTTGCAGGAGAGTTTAGTCGTTTAATGTAGAAAAAGAAAACGTGCAAGTTCATTAATCGACACTTAGGACTGAAAAGAAATATCATAACGTCAGACTACTCCACTTTTTTTTGACAGACCCTGAATACGCCTTTGATAGCTTCTTAAGCATGCAATATGCAATGATCTGCATTGTAATCGAGACTTAGTTAAAACATATACTTAATTCCGGGACTTTCATAACAAAGAAGTTATACTAAGAAATAACAAGTTCTGGCGAGTTCCAGTCTGATGAACTGCATTGTTTTCATTCATCGTCTAAACTTAAGCTACATTGTGAAATTCTCTGAAATAAATCAAACGGGGAACACTTGTAAATTTCAAAGGAAGGTTCATTAAGGGCAGACTTTGCCTGGCGTTGAATAATGTCGATTTTATTTCTCTCTTCTAAATGATTATAATAGTAGAGATCTAACACAAATACGACGATAACGAGGACGGCTACCTGAGTGAAACAAAGGATTCAGTTTCATTGTGGATTTAGTTTAGGAATAAAGTCTATTTTATAGTATACCATTGGAAAGTTTTGTCAGTTAATTACATTCTTAGCACATTTTCATGTTCTGCACACAACTTGAAAACTTATGAATAGAAGTCGTACTGAAAATGAAGACGCAGGGACAGTACTACCTTGTATTACTGTTATCTGTTTCGCTAGCATTTCTTTCTTTCTAAATTCATCGACCTAACTTTTAGATACAACAGACCAAATCATTCAAAATTTTATTGCTTAGTGATTCATTATTTTCAAAATATTCTTGGATAGCACTGGCGTCACCGCCTTCGTTACTGCCGTAGTTTACTATTCTATTAATCAGTGAGGTTGCAGCATAAGCAGTGAATAAATTCACTTCAGAGAGAAAGTAGTACGGTATGTGTGTACACACAGTATTTCTGTGGATATCAGGAGCTACTGTTAATAATAATATTGCAATCGACACCCTAAATACATACACATCGCATGCACAATGACGATCAACTATCTAAAAGTACATTCAAACCACACAACCACGCCACACTTTACCTTCACAAGAGCATATTAATTCCGTTCAGAACAAACATACTTAAAAAAAGAGTGGGATTATGATGAATATTAAAAAACTATAACGTCGATTGCGTCTACTCACCAACGCATGCATAACCTTGTGCGGTACAATCATCTTCGCAATAGTATCTCAAATCATCACATGGCTGGGTAATTTTGCAGAACGGTCCATTCTAGAATATATGAAAATCCAGATGTGTATAAAATTGAATCCAAAAGGAACTGTTGAATTGTCTTAAGAAAATATTCAACCCCTCTAAAATATAAAGATCTGGTTACATGGGTCATTAGATTCTCTGGAAGTCTCTTATAACAACTTATTATTAATTTTTGCGATCACATGACAATATAACAACAAATCTACTGCAGTTATATACTGTCATGTGAACACAAAGCTTGCAAAAACGAAGTACAGATAAGTCGTTCAAGTTAAAAATAACAACAACTTCCAAAATGGAGAATTTTGTAATGGCATATAATTTATAAAGACTTACCAGTGGCACACTTCTTTCTGTTGACAGAAACCTCCAGCCGATTTCATTTGTTTCAGTCCCCGAATTTTTCTCGAGCAGTTGACATAACGTTTCGTCCGCTTTATAATTTACGAAGTTACATATGTCATTTGCAACACAATGCACAACGCAGCCGGTTTCATCCACACCTGTCACTTCTTTAATGGTAGTACCGGAGTATTTTACGCCCTCCTTCTTGATGGAAAAATTGCCATGTCTCTTACATGGTAATCTGATGATGTCACACTCTGTGATGACCAAATAATTCCAGAAATATGGCAAAAGTCTGGAAAGGGTAAATTGAAAAGCACTGTTATTGGATAATGTTTCAACACAACAAGTTCACAGTCAACCACACCAATTGAGGAAAAGATAATGGGACTATGATGCAACTGTTACTGGAGGATTAGATTCAATTTTCAATTTTCACACTGTTATTGGGCAACAAGTTCAAAGTCAACCACACCAATGAAGGAAAAGGCAATGGGACTATGATGAAATTGTTACTGGAGGATTAGGTTCAATTTTCATGGAAACCATCCGTCCTGATCAATTTCAAACAAGCTGTAAAACCACGATAAACATAGTTATTGTTTCAAAAGTGAAATAGTGCATGGATCTGATCAATCTGGGAATCAGAACGCCAGTGTGCCTTTTTGTTGAACTGGAGATAAGTTCCTGGGTACGAGGTCGAAATCAAACAAACCGGAGTGAAAAAAGTACGTCTCAAAGGCAGTCAAGTTTGGAAGGAAAAGATTTCCGATTCTAATAAGGAAATCTACATCATAGATTTCTGCTCGTAGAAATCTGGTCACCTAAATTACCTAAAAGTAGAAGTTACTTTCGTTTTTTCTTTAATTACAGTAAAACTGCTTTTGTAAGAATCATCTTCCGAGTCTTCTTGTCTCCTTGAAGAAATAATTGAAAATGAATTTTACCCAAAAGTTTGAACTCATGAATTGGATAAAAATATGAATAATTCATAATTTTCACGGTTATGCTGGTTTGGTTTTAAATCACATAATAACGTTCACCTTCGTAGTAGGCAATAACCAAAAACGTCTTAGCCAATCAGAGCCGTGTAATTTCATACAGTAAATGATTATGTAAAATAACCGTGAAAATTTATCAATAATAATTTATAAATTAATAAATTTTGTGTGATATTATTAATTGGCCTTGTTTTGCCGCTACTGAAAGCATGGAGTGAATGTTTCATTAAGGTTCACATCATGAAAACAACACCGCTGTGAACTTATTGAACCAATCACAGTGTTAATTCCACAATGTTGCATGGAAACTTTCAAAATAATCACTCGCGTTTTCAATGCTACGTCTTTGTCATACAGTTTCTGCAAAACAAAAAATTGTTTCCCGCGAAATCAGAAAAGGTATTTTTGTTTCCTACGAAAATAGTTTCACAAAAACAATTTTTTTGTTTTCAGTCATTCATTCTCATTCAAAGTCATATTTTTCAGCTTCTGCAAAGAGTTGTTGGTAGGTAAGGCAAGTGATGAGGCTTGGAGTGCCAATAAATTACCTGTGCAAAACTTGGTATCACCCTCGGTTTACACCAGTGTGCTCAAGTGAGTTCAAGAATTATCAAAATGTACTGGACACTAAACTTCATTCTCTATTTTTCTTGGTTTGTTGTTACTGTATTTATGTTGTTGTTGTTGTTGTTGTTGTTGTTGTTTTGTTTGATTTTTTGTTTATTTGTTTGGTTGGGTTTTTTTGCTATTACCCAAGTTAAAATTGTTATTGTGCAAAAAATAGAAAAGATGACGAAAAATGTTTACAGATCTCGTTTGAAAGTATTTTTTTACATTGTGGCACGTTTGTAAACGTTTGTCCCTTTCTAATGAAATCACTATAACAACATTGAATGATCCAGGACAATTATAAAATTTTACAGTAATTTACACATTCTTACACGACGAAGAGAGGGATACTAGACTCTTATTTTCTTTGGCATTTTCAAAGACTTACAAGGGACATAGCGAAGTCAAGTCAGGAAAAAAAATTCAAATTAATTGCAAAACTGTACATACTAATGTTTATAATTCAAAATGCCAAATGCGATTCTTCTGAGATAGTACCCAGTGGCCAAAATCTTTAAAAAGTTTCTGTGGAGGAGTGTTTTTATTGAAACAGCAGGGGATATTACTTACCATTCCTATAGAAAACTTCCTCCTCATAGACTATTTGAAGATTTATCCCACCTGGTAAAGCAGTTGACTGTTCGGATAGCCGTCAATAATTCCTAAAATTCGGGTATTGCAATCTACGCAAAGTATTTTGTTAGAAGTTGGGTGGGCAGTGGGGATTGGGGAGAAGTAGGGTGCACATGAACTTCTTGGTGTTGCAAAATTCATACTCTTACAAGAGCACCTTCGTCTTCTCGGGATCGTAAGAAATTTCCAAAAATTCGGGTAACTGGACGTGATTTGTGCATTAAAGCTTGAAAAGCTGAAAAAGTTTATTGGTTCCAGGAACCTATTGTCCAGTTTAATTCTAAAACGTGTTTTAGATATCTATTTAAAATTACTGGGACCTAACGCAAATACCACGACAACTGGGATCGAAACAATATGGAAATAAAAGATTCGTTTTCCTTATGCATTTCCTTTAGATAGAAAATCTATTTCAGACTATGCCATTGGGAAAATTTGGTCGGTTAATTACATCCTCAGCACATTTTTACGTTCTAAACACAACGTGAATCGTTTTGAAGTCTTACTTAAAAGAAAGTCGCAAGAATACAAATATCTTGCACTGCTTTTATCCTGTTTTAATAGCCTTTCAATAGTTTCAATTTCCTCTTTTCTCAGTTCATCGATTAAACTTTTAGTTAAAGCCAATCAAATCTTTTACTTTCATTGCTTTGTGATTCAGTGTTTTCTAAGTATTCGTCACAGATGCTTACGGTCCCTAACGTCACCGTGAGGGGGCGTTTTATCTATAATAACCAATTGATGCATCCTTAAAATAATCGTGAAAATCACCTGGCAACGCCATTGAAAGTGTTTAGTTTCTTTTCACACTCATTAAGGAACCCATTAACGGCATCCGCTTGTGTAAAAACCGTTAGTGCACAAATTATTCTTAGATACAATGCATGCAAACCTGAGGGATATAATTATATATGCTTCCAAAATGTGAAACAACCTTTCCTTTCGACGTTTGACACACGAGGATGGTTGGTGGTCTTCTTTCAGTATCAAACTATACATTCGCTGTTTTATTTTACCATCTGGAAAGAGTCCAGAAACACTGCAAAAATGCATGGAGTGAATAGGTTTGGAAGAATAAAGAGAATTCATCAGTTTCCAAGACGATAATATTCTCCATCACCTATGCCACTATAGAAGAAAGTCGCTTGTTTCCGTTGTGATGTAAATTGCGGCACAGTAGATGGAATTTGGTGGGGTACCCCTTACTTGACGTGCTGCATGCGTAGTGGCTGATATGATGGGAGTTTACCAATTGCAGTTTGCTACTTGGCATGCTGAAATAGAAAGTCAGTACGGTAATGGAATTGCTGATACTTAGATGTGTTGACATATCTTTGCTGCAAACCTCAATTGGGAAAATTCTCAGAAGGTTATTGAGGTATTGCACGTATCGACAGCAGAAGAAGATTTCACTTTTTTTACGTTTACTACTTTTACTATAAAAGTTCACAATTCCATGTGCAAAAAGCGAAGTGAGAAACAGTACCTTGCGTATGTCACGTTTTACTGTTTTTATGGCTACACTCGCAATTACTAAACTACCTTAAATATCTTGCTTTATATCATTCATACATCAACCATAGTCAGCACATAGCCTCTGATCCACCGATATTAGACTCAGACTTCAAGATAGGACAAAAATTTTTCTGGAATTACGTACTTACGGACGGACGAAAGGACGTACATATGCTAATGAAAGATCAGCTGCTATCGCGCTGACCAATAAGTTAATTACTAACATGAAAATTTCTAGTTCAGGGATAGGGCTACCCTTCCTAGCTATCGGGTGTTTTTGTACGAGTGAACTACACATAAAAGTCCCACTCGGATCTAAATGATGCAGGAATAATAATGGCTTATTAACCGTTTAGCCGGTCAATACGGGAAAATATTGACCGTAATAGATCGAGTGCAGTGATGTCCTTACGAGAGACCGAGGTCAATACTCTTGGTATTTCTTTGAAATGTTATTTATTTTCATGCTTCTCCTCACCGGGAAACTTACACCTGAGTCAAATAGTACAAGTGCGTATTAACAAAGTTACATAACGTTCGTGCGACAACTAAATCTAAACCAATCTGTCAAAATCTGACAAAAGTGTGTGGAAAAAAATTTCCTTCTGATAAAACTTTTGTGACCTGAAGATATTTTCATCATTTATTGCCTATTTTCAAAATTTAATATATATTCCTGAAAACTGAAAAGTAAGAGTGTGTGAGACGGCCTCATATTGTTAGTAAATCCGATTTTTACAGCCTTACATTGTTAACTGGTTACATCCTTGGTTTAAAAAGTCTTTGACATAATCAAAAAAGGCTTAAAACCAAACTACTAGAAAATTCGGAAAATTCGGAAAATTCGGAATCACTAATAGGAAAGTTTCACTTTTATCCGAGGAAAGATACTTCATTTTACAAAAGTTTATGTGATTTACAGCATTTGCACTCTGTACCAGTATCTTTAACAGAAAATTTCTCCACACATTAAATTTACTTCTTATAAAAAGTTATCAAAATGTTTGAAAGAACGAGGCATAACTCGACTTTAACCTCGCTAACCCAGACAAAATTTATAAGGTGTACAACATAAGTTTAGGTTAGGAGAAATTGTCAGTGGAACATCCCACTAACTGGAAACCTCTCTTATAGCGAACACTTTTTCCAGGACGAATACCTTTTGTACTTGAAATCCAAAGCTCTCTTTACAAGAGACACTGCCTTATTTCCGACACAACTTTTTTGGATCTGACGGTGTCTGCCATACAGAGGTTTGACTGCTCAATTTACAGACCAGCGGGCAAAATCTTTAAAAGTCTTTTAAAGGTCTTTAAGAGTCTTTTAAAAGTCTTTAAGAGTTTTTTATTGAAACAGCAGGAGCTATTGCATAGACATATTGCATTGAAGTTTCTTTCCCCTGAGGGTGGGGGAGGGGAGGGTCAGTTATGCGTCCACATATATAGAAATATCATGTATAAAGTATTCCGTATCGGCGACGTGTCTGTATATTCCTACGTAGCGACCTGATAGATCGTTCTCACCATCACATACCATTATATACGCTTCCGTATATGGCTTGTCATTAGTAAGACCACAAAATGCATCTTGTTCTTCTGTATTTGTGTCACCAACGGTTACAACTGAATCAATCATTTTAGAATTGGTCATCAGTCTGATAAAACGAATGACTTTTGATTCACCGAGGTCGAATTTCACAAATGGACTGGATGATGGAACACTCGCGAACCATGATGCATCATCATTGTCGTAAGCATTAGTTACCGGATTAGAACTTAGGGCTGGAGTACTCGATACACTTACGAATGACGAAATTTTTATAAATCTTCCTAAACAGTAAAAAAAGATTTAAATAAGTCCTACGGTTGTCACATAAAATGTTATACAGGGATTTTAAGGGTGTGGTGAGAGGTGGGGGAATATACGTTTCCTATTTTAAAAAAGATAACCTCCACAGGTTCATTGTAACTCTTAAACATAAATCTTGAACATCTAACATAACAGATATGTGGCACTAGTCATAAATGTATCAGAAGCTAACAATAGAACATTACCAATTTGATACAAAACTAAACTTATATATTTAATGAGTAAACGCTTTTTGATTTTATTTGTCTGACAATAGTCCCGGGTCCCATTTTTCCGGTATGCCAACATAATATTAATTTCTGGGTGAAGATTCTTATAAAAAGTGTTTAAAAGAACACAGCAAAAGCTGTTTAAAAGATCGAATAGCCACAATCAAACAAAGTTTACAGTATGAATTTTTTAATGGCCTTAAATAGCTGCATGGATTGTATATGATTACTGAGAAATTGACGTCATTATGTTACGACCGTACACGTAATGATTTACTTTGAGAAAAAGACGTCTATGTAACGTTGCAATGACATAATATGGATAACGTAATATGAGCGTCATGTCTGTGACGTTATGATGTGGTTATATGGACGTCATGGCGTAATATGACGAAAATATGACGTCATTATAACGTCAGGTGCCGGCTGGGTATTTTCTCACCTCTTTTTTGGAGACGCGATGATGATACGATGTATAGAGTGCCTATATTCTCGAAGAAGGAAAAAAACTTAGACAAGCGTTTGGTATTGTGGAAGGAGCAGGTTGATTTCTATATCATTTTTCCTGGTGTCACTGACAAGAAACAGAAAAAGGGTCTGCTTTTACATTTATGAAAGACATTTATGAAAGACATGAAAGACATTTGAAAAGGAAAAATACCTATTCTCATGTCTTTGAAATAGGAAAGGGTCATAAAGCAACATCGAACCGAGGGTCTCTCGGGTCTTTTCGATACGGACTGCGGCGAAAAAAACCCTGGTCCTGACTGCTCAAAATCAGAAGATTATACTGTTGATTTTAATTTATGCAATTTTTGACTCGATAGGTCCTACATTTTCAAAATTGTCCCGAAAGTATTTTGCAAGAAATATAGCTATTAGTAAAATTAGTGAGTAATAAAGGATTCAAATTAGGAAAATCTCCAAAGAATTCATAGTGTAAATAAAAGTTATATTATACCGATTTTAAGGGGGAACACAACACCCCTATAAAATGTCAAAAAAAAATGTGAGAGGTGAGATTTTATGTTTGAAAGAAACCACAAGGTTTGGCGATATTTTTCGATATTGTGTCTCGCTAGTTTCTGTTCACCACAAGTGTCCTAAAATCGGATTTCTTGAAATTGGTGTCCAAAGTGTCCATCATATAGGCATGGGAAATGTTTCTCTGTTTATTGCCTTGATGATTTTCTTGATGAAAGTTGAATTATGATGAGTCCATTTTTATTTGTTCAACTACTGCATTGCTAATCCAAGATTGTGTAGTGTTCACACCCTTTTTATTATATATTTGTCTTAAAGCTCATAATACACTATGCAATTTTTTGCATATGATTTTTGTATACAAAAATAGTGTCAAGTTGAACGATTCATTTGAAATACACACGTACGTGTTTTTTTTTGTATTCGAACTTGATATTTCTTTGTAAGGGAACAGAGAAACAAGAAAGAAAAAAATGGTCATGCCGTCATGAAACTCGTACTGATATGAATGAGTTTTAACATTACCCATGAGGTTTATAAAGGTAAATGGCTTTTTAATTTCTTGGCTCGGATGAAAAATTACAAAACATAGTCCGACTTTAATAGAATTGTGAAGAATTTTATGAGAGCAATTCTTTCATTCATATCAGAGGTTGCAAAGTTGTGTTAATTCGACTAAAATTTGTTAAACTTTCATTTAGATCTATTTCATAGATTTCTGTGAGAGTTCTTTTTTTTATGCTACCGTTTGAAGTATTTGTGTCACCAACGGTTACAACTGAATTCTCCATTCTTTTCATGATTATCAGTTTGATAAAACGAATGACTTTTGTTTCACCGAGATCAAATTTCAAATATGCATTAGATGAAGAAGTAGTAGCAAAAAATGATAGTTCATCATCGTCGTAAGCATTAACCGCCTCAGAACCAGGTTCTTCCGGATCACCCACTACACTTGTGAATGAAGAAATTATTGTAAACTTTCCTGAACAATAAAGAGGTAAGTCCTGCAACTGTCACCAATTTAATACAGAACTAAACTTAGTACATATTTAATGAGTGGCCGCGCCCCCATGTTTTTTTAATATTCCTTTTTGATTTCATGCTCTAAGATGGAGAAAAATGTCACACTATTATTGTCAAGCTCAATGGATTAGGACAAAACTAGGATCATAATTTCCGTTTTTATTGTATCACCAATGAAATCATTTGCATATGTTTCCTTTCATGCTATAAAAACGCCAAACATACGCTTATAAACTACAAACATACGCTTATAAAAACGCCAAACATACGCTTATAAACGTTCATTTATGCTAAGAAATGCAGGCATTTAATGCCAACTCCGTTTGATAAGAAGCCATAACTATTATCGGGAGTAAAAAGTCGGGTTCTAATGACCAAATTTTTTGTAAGTGACAAAATGCTTTTCCCGACGATTTTTAAACTCGACTTTTTTTTCGCTGACAGATATTTTCCCCCGACTATTTTCTCCCCGGCAGATATTTTTCCTCGATTATTTTTGTTCCATGAGTTTTTTGTGCTGACTCTTTTCACGGGAGAAAGTAATTCCCGATCTTAACTGTTTCACTTATTATGAGTCCTTATTATGGTGTTTTTGTATTTGTTTACAATAATGCCTCTTATCTGATAAACATATCGTTACCATGACACTTCAGCGTCAAATTTAAACATAATTGACCAATAGGGTGGTATGAATTTTCTATATCAAATACAGCCCTGCTACCCTACTACCAATACGTATTGGTGAGTACAGTGTAACCGTTTGAAGATTTTTCAGTCTCACAAAAGTCTCTGTGAATAGCGCCTGAGAGACACCGAAACGTAGGTTATTGTGGAATGGATGATGTCATCATCAAAACTTGTTACTAATAGCCATAATCAGTTGTAAAGATAGAAAAGGCAGACCATAGCATTTTTATGTTTGAATTTATTATGGATTTAAGCTCCTTTACCTGGGATGAAAATTTATGAAAAACAGTGCAACGCAAGTAAAATTGTGAAGAATTTTATGACGTCAATTGTTTCATTCATACCAGATGGTATAAAGTTTTGTTACTTAGTTTTAAAATCTGTATTATTTATATCAAAAATGAATTAATAATGTTGATAATACTTGTCTGTGAAATTCCTTTAAAAATCGGTGCACTTGCTTCCATTTCATTTGGTAATTATATTTTGGTATAATGTATAACTCTTACAAAAGACTCATTTAAAGTATATAATATAGCCAGAGGCGTAGTTAGAGCTCAATAAAAAAAATTTGCAGGAGAGTTTAGTCGTTTAATGTAGAAAAAGAAAACGTGCAAGTTCATTAATCGACACTTAGGACTGAAAAGAAATATCATAACGTCAGACTACTCCACTTTTTTTTGACAGACCCTGAATACGCCTTTGATAGCTTCTTAAGCATGCAATATGCAATGATCAGCATTGTAATCGAGACTTAGTTAAAACATATACTTAATTCCGGGACTTTCATAACAAAGAAGTTATACTAAGAAATAACAAGTTCTGGCGAGTTCCAGTCTGATGAACTGCATTGTTTTCATTCATCGTCTAAACTTAAGCTACATTGTGAAATTCTCTGAAATAAATCAAACGGGGAACACTTGTAAATTTCAAAGGAAGGTTCATTAAGGGCAGACTTTGCCTGGCGTTGAATAATGTCGATTTTATTTCTCTCTTCTAAATGATTATAATAGTAGAGATCTAACACAAATACGACGATAACGAGGACGGCTACCTGAGTGAAACAAAGGATTCAGTTTCATTGTGGATTTAGTTTAGGAATAAAGTCTATTTTATAGTATACCATTGGAAAGTTTTGTCAGTTAATTACATTCTTAGCACATTTTCATGTTCTGCACACAACTTGAAAACTTATGAATAGAAGTCGTACTGAAAATGAAGACGCAGGGACAGTACTACCTTGTATTACTGTTATCTGTTTCGCTAGCATTTCTTTCTTTCTAAATTCATCGACCTAACTTTTAGATACAACAGACCAAATCATTCAAAATTTTATTGCTTAGTGATTCATTATTTTCAAAATATTCTTGGATAGCACTGGCGTCACCGCCTTCGTTACTGCCGTAGTTTACTATTCTATTAATCAGTGAGGTTGCAGCATAAGCAGTGAATAAATTCACTTCAGAGAGAAAGTAGTACGGTATGTGTGTACACACAGTATTTCTGTGGATATCAGGAGCTACTGTTAATAATAATATTGCAATCGACACCCTAAATACATACACATCGCATGCACAATGACGATCAACTATCTAAAAGTACATTCAAACCACACAACCACGCCACACTTTACCTTCACAAGAGCATATTAATTCCGTTCAGAACAAACATACTTAAAAAAAGAGTGGGATTATGATGAATATTAAAAAACTATAACGTCGATTGCGTCTACTCACCAACGCATGCATAACCTTGTGCGGTACAATCATCTTCGCAATAGTATCTCAAATCATCACATGGCTGGGTAATTTTGCAGAACGGTCCATTCTAGAATATATGAAAATCCAGATGTGTATAAAATTGAATCCAAAAGGAACTGTTGAATTGTCTTAAGAAAATATTCAACCCCTCTAAAATATAAAGATCTGGTTACATGGGTCATTAGATTCTCTGGAAGTCTCTTATAACAACTTATTATTAATTTTTGCGATCACATGACAATATAACAACAAATCTACTGCAGTTATATACTGTCATGTGAACACAAAGCTTGCAAAAACGAAGTACAGATAAGTCGTTCAAGTTAAAAATAACAACAACTTCCAAAATGGAGAATTTTGTAATGGCATATAATTTATAAAGACTTACCAGTGGCACACTTCTTTCTGTTGACAGAAACCTCCAGCCGATTTCATTTGTTTCAGTCCCCGAATTTTTCTCGAGCAGTTGACATAACGTTTCGTCCGCTTTATAATTTACGAAGTTACATATGTCATTTGCAACACAATGCACAACGCAGCCGGTTTCATCCACACCTGTCACTTCTTTAATGGTAGTACCGGAGTATTTTACGCCCTCCTTCTTGATGGAAAAATTGCCATGTCTCTTACATGGTAATCTGATGATGTCACACTCTGTGATGACCAAATAATTCCAGAAATATGGCAAAAGTCTGGAAAGGGTAAATTGAAAAGCACTGTTATTGGATAATGTTTCAACACAACAAGTTCACAGTCAACCACACCAATTGAGGAAAAGATAATGGGACTATGATGCAACTGTTACTGGAGGATTAGATTCAATTTTCAATTTTCACACTGTTATTGGGCAACAAGTTCAAAGTCAACCACACCAATGAAGGAAAAGGCAATGGGACTATGATGAAATTGTTACTGGAGGATTAGGTTCAATTTTCATGGAAACCATCCGTCCTGATCAATTTCAAACAAGCTGTAAAACCACGATAAACATAGTTATTGTTTCAAAAGTGAAATAGTGCATGGATCTGATCAATCTGGGAATCAGAACGCCAGTGTGCCTTTTTGTTGAACTGGAGATAAGTTCCTGGGTACGAGGTCGAAATCAAACAAACCGGAGTGAAAAAAGTACGTCTCAAAGGCAGTCAAGTTTGGAAGGAAAAGATTTCCGATTCTAATAAGGAAATCTACATCATAGATTTCTGCTCGTAGAAATCTGGTCACCTAAATTACCTAAAAGTAGAAGTTACTTTCGTTTTTTCTTTAATTACAGTAAAACTGCTTTTGTAAGAATCATCTTCCGAGTCTTCTTGTCTCCTTGAAGAAATAATTGAAAATGAATTTTACCCAAAAGTTTGAACTCATGAATTGGATAAAAATATGAATAATTCATAATTTTCACGGTTATGCTGGTTTGGTTTTAAATCACATAATAACGTTCACCTTCGTAGTAGGCAATAACCAAAAACGTCTTAGCCAATCAGAGCCGTGTAATTTCATACAGTAAATGATTATGTAAAATAACCGTGAAAATTTATCAATAATAATTTATAAATTAATAAATTTTGTGTGATATTATTAATTGGCCTTGTTTTGCCGCTACTGAAAGCATGGAGTGAATGTTTCATTAAGGTTCACATCATGAAAACAACACCGCTGTGAACTTATTGAACCAATCACAGTGTTAATTCCACAATGTTGCATGGAAACTTTCAAAATAATCACTCGCGTTTTCAATGCTACGTCTTTGTCATACAGTTTCTGCAAAACAAAAAATTGTTTCCCGCGAAATCAGAAAAGGTATTTTTGTTTCCTACGAAAATAGTTTCACAAAAACAATTTTTTTGTTTTCAGTCATTCATTCTCATTCAAAGTCATATTTTTCAGCTTCTGCAAAGAGTTGTTGGTAGGTAAGGCAAGTGATGAGGCTTGGAGTGCCAATAAATTACCTGTGCAAAACTTGGTATCACCCTCGGTTTACACCAGTGTGCTCAAGTGAGTTCAAGAATTATCAAAATGTACTGGACACTAAACTTCATTCTCTATTTTTCTTGGTTTGTTGTTACTGTATTTATGTTGTTGTTGTTGTTGTTGTTGTTGTTGTTTTGTTTGATTTTTTGTTTATTTGTTTGGTTGGGTTTTTTTGCTATTACCCAAGTTAAAATTGTTATTGTGCAAAAAATAGAAAAGATGACGAAAAATGTTTACAGATCTCGTTTGAAAGTATTTTTTTACATTGTGGCACGTTTGTAAACGTTTGTCCCTTTCTAATGAAATCACTATAACAACATTGAATGATCCAGGACAATTATAAAATTTTACAGTAATTTACACATTCTTACACGACGAAGAGAGGGATACTAGACTCTTATTTTCTTTGGCATTTTCAAAGACTTACAAGGGACATAGCGAAGTCAAGTCAGGAAAAAAAATTCAAATTAATTGCAAAACTGTACATACTAATGTTTATAATTCAAAATGCCAAATGCGATTCTTCTGAGATAGTACCCAGTGGCCAAAATCTTTAAAAAGTTTCTGTGGAGGAGTGTTTTTATTGAAACAGCAGGGGATATTACTTACCATTCCTATAGAAAACTTCCTCCTCATAGACTATTTGAAGATTTATCCCACCTGGTA
This sequence comes from Turritopsis rubra, assembly GCA_039566895.2. Classification (NCBI taxonomy): domain Eukaryota; kingdom Metazoa; phylum Cnidaria; class Hydrozoa; order Anthoathecata; family Oceaniidae; genus Turritopsis; species Turritopsis rubra. Next base: position 7,001,236 of record CM077622.1, read on the forward strand.
AAGCAGTTGACTGTTCGGATAGCCGTCAATAATTCCTAAAATTCGGGTATTGCAATCTACGCAAAGTATTTTGTTAGAAGTTGGGTGGGCAGTGGGGATTGGGGAGAAGTAGGGTGCACATGAACTTCTTGGTGTTGCAAAATTCATACTCTTACAAGAGCACCTTCGTCTTCTCGGGATCGTAAGAAATTTCCAAAAATTCGGGTAACTGGACGTGATTTGTGCATTAAAGCTTGAAAAGCTGAAAAAGTTTATTGGTTCCAGGAACCTATTGTCCAGTTTAATTCTAAAACGTGTTTTAGATATCTATTTAAAATTACTGGGACCTAACGCAAATACCACGACAACTGGGATCGAAACAATATGGAAATAAAAGATTCGTTTTCCTTATGCATTTCCTTTAGATAGAAAATCTATTTCAGACTATGCCATTGGGAAAATTTGGTCGGTTAATTACATCCTCAGCACATTTTTACGTTCTAAACACAACGTGAATCGTTTTGAAGTCTTACTTAAAAGAAAGTCGCAAGAATACAAATATCTTGCACTGCTTTTATCCTGTTTTAATAGCCTTTCAATAGTTTCAATTTCCTCTTTTCTCAGTTCATCGATTAAACTTTTAGTTAAAGCCAATCAAATCTTTTACTTTCATTGCTTTGTGATTCAGTGTTTTCTAAGTATTCGTCACAGATGCTTACGGTCCCTAACGTCACCGTGAGGGGGCGTTTTATCTATAATAACCAATTGATGCATCCTTAAAATAATCGTGAAAATCACCTGGCAACGCCATTGAAAGTGTTTAGTTTCTTTTCACACTCATTAAGGAACCCATTAACGGCATCCGCTTGTGTAAAAACCGTTAGTGCACAAATTATTCTTAGATACAATGCATGCAAACCTGAGGGATATAATTATATATGCTTCCAAAATGTGAAACAACCTTTCCTTTCGACGTTTGACACACGAGGATGGTTGGTGGTCTTCTTTCAGTATCAAACTATACATTCGCTGTTTTATTTTACCATCTGGAAAGAGTCCAGAAACACTGCAAAAATGCATGGAGTGAATAGGTTTGGAAGAATAAAGAGAATTCATCAGTTTCCAAGACGATAATATTCTCCATCACCTATGCCACTATAGAAGAAAGTCGCTTGTTTCCGTTGTGATGTAAATTGCGGCACAGTAGATGGAATTTGGTGGGGTACCCCTTACTTGACGTGCTGCATGCGTAGTGGCTGATATGATGGGAGTTTACCAATTGCAGTTTGCTACTTGGCATGCTGAAATAGAAAGTCAGTACGGTAATGGAATTGCTGATACTTAGATGTGTTGACATATCTTTGCTGCAAACCTCAATTGGGAAAATTCTCAGAAGGTTATTGAGGTATTGCACGTATCGACAGCAGAAGAAGATTTCACTTTTTTTACGTTTACTACTTTTACTATAAAAGTTCACAATTCCATGTGCAAAAAGCGAAGTGAGAAACAGTACCTTGCGTATGTCACGTTTTACTGTTTTTATGGCTACACTCGCAATTACTAAACTACCTTAAATATCTTGCTTTATATCATTCATACATCAACCATAGTCAGCACATAGCCTCTGATCCACCGATATTAGACTCAGACTTCAAGATAGGACAAAAATTTTTCTGGAATTACGTACTTACGGACGGACGAAAGGACGTACATATGCTAATGAAAGATCAGCTGCTATCGCGCTGACCAATAAGTTAATTACTAACATGAAAATTTCTAGTTCAGGGATAGGGCTACCCTTCCTAGCTATCGGGTGTTTTTGTACGAGTGAACTACACATAAAAGTCCCACTCGGATCTAAATGATGCAGGAATAATAATGGCTTATTAACCGTTTAGCCGGTCAATACGGGAAAATATTGACCGTAATAGATCGAGTGCAGTGATGTCCTTACGAGAGACCGAGGTCAATACTCTTGGTATTTCTTTGAAATGTTATTTATTTTCATGCTTCTCCTCACCGGGAAACTTACACCTGAGTCAAATAGTACAAGTGCGTATTAACAAAGTTACATAACGTTCGTGCGACAACTAAATCTAAACCAATCTGTCAAAATCTGACAAAAGTGTGTGGAAAAAAATTTCCTTCTGATAAAACTTTTGTGACCTGAAGATATTTTCATCATTTATTGCCTATTTTCAAAATTTAATATATATTCCTGAAAACTGAAAAGTAAGAGTGTGTGAGACGGCCTCATATTGTTAGTAAATCCGATTTTTACAGCCTTACATTGTTAACTGGTTACATCCTTGGTTTAAAAAGTCTTTGACATAATCAAAAAAGGCTTAAAACCAAACTACTAGAAAATTCGGAAAATTCGGAAAATTCGGAATCACTAATAGGAAAGTTTCACTTTTATCCGAGGAAAGATACTTCATTTTACAAAAGTTTATGTGATTTACAGCATTTGCACTCTGTACCAGTATCTTTAACAGAAAATTTCTCCACACATTAAATTTACTTCTTATAAAAAGTTATCAAAATGTTTGAAAGAACGAGGCATAACTCGACTTTAACCTCGCTAACCCAGACAAAATTTATAAGGTGTACAACATAAGTTTAGGTTAGGAGAAATTGTCAGTGGAACATCCCACTAACTGGAAACCTCTCTTATAGCGAACACTTTTTCCAGGACGAATACCTTTTGTACTTGAAATCCAAAGCTCTCTTTACAAGAGACACTGCCTTATTTCCGACACAACTTTTTTGGATCTGACGGTGTCTGCCATACAGAGGTTTGACTGCTCAATTTACAGACCAGCGGGCAAAATCTTTAAAAGTCTTTTAAAGGTCTTTAAGAGTCTTTTAAAAGTCTTTAAGAGTTTTTTATTGAAACAGCAGGAGCTATTGCATAGACATATTGCATTGAAGTTTCTTTCCCCTGAGGGTGGGGGAGGGGAGGGTCAGTTATGCGTCCACATATATAGAAATATCATGTATAAAGTATTCCGTATCGGCGACGTGTCTGTATATTCCTACGTAGCGACCTGATAGATCGTTCTCACCATCACATACCATTATATACGCTTCCGTATATGGCTTGTCATTAGTAAGACCACAAAATGCATCTTGTTCTTCTGTATTTGTGTCACCAACGGTTACAACTGAATCAATCATTTTAGAATTGGTCATCAGTCTGATAAAACGAATGACTTTTGATTCACCGAGGTCGAATTTCACAAATGGACTGGATGATGGAACACTCGCGAACCATGATGCATCATCATTGTCGTAAGCATTAGTTACCGGATTAGAACTTAGGGCTGGAGTACTCGATACACTTACGAATGACGAAATTTTTATAAATCTTCCTAAACAGTAAAAAAAGATTTAAATAAGTCCTACGGTTGTCACATAAAATGTTATACAGGGATTTTAAGGGTGTGGTGAGAGGTGGGGGAATATACGTTTCCTATTTTAAAAAAGATAACCTCCACAGGTTCATTGTAACTCTTAAACATAAATCTTGAACATCTAACATAACAGATATGTGGCACTAGTCATAAATGTATCAGAAGCTAACAATAGAACATTACCAATTTGATACAAAACTAAACTTATATATTTAATGAGTAAACGCTTTTTGATTTTATTTGTCTGACAATAGTCCCGGGTCCCATTTTTCCGGTATGCCAACATAATATTAATTTCTGGGTGAAGATTCTTATAAAAAGTGTTTAAAAGAACACAGCAAAAGCTGTTTAAAAGATCGAATAGCCACAATCAAACAAAGTTTACAGTATGAATTTTTTAATGGCCTTAAATAGCTGCATGGATTGTATATGATTACTGAGAAATTGACGTCATTATGTTACGACCGTACACGTAATGATTTACTTTGAGAAAAAGACGTCTATGTAACGTTGCAATGACATAATATGGATAACGTAATATGAGCGTCATGTCTGTGACGTTATGATGTGGTTATATGGACGTCATGGCGTAATATGACGAAAATATGACGTCATTATAACGTCAGGTGCCGGCTGGGTATTTTCTCACCTCTTTTTTGGAGACGCGATGATGATACGATGTATAGAGTGCCTATATTCTCGAAGAAGGAAAAAAACTTAGACAAGCGTTTGGTATTGTGGAAGGAGCAGGTTGATTTCTATATCATTTTTCCTGGTGTCACTGACAAGAAACAGAAAAAGGGTCTGCTTTTACATTTATGAAAGACATTTATGAAAGACATGAAAGACATTTGAAAAGGAAAAATACCTATTCTCATGTCTTTGAAATAGGAAAGGGTCATAAAGCAACATCGAACCGAGGGTCTCTCGGGTCTTTTCGATACGGACTGTGGCGAAAAAAACCCTGGTCCTGACTGCTCAAAATCAGAAGATTATACTGTTGATTTTAATTTATGCAATTTTTGACTCGATAGGTCCTACATTTTCAAAATTGTCCCGAAAGTATTTTGCAAGAAATATAGCTATTAGTAAAATTAGTGAGTAATAAAGGATTCAAATTAGGAAAATCTCCAAAGAATTCATAGTGTAAATAAAAGTTATATTATACCGATTTTAAGGGGGAACACAACACCCCTATAAAATGTCAAAAAAAAATGTGAGAGGTGAGATTTTATGTTTGAAAGAAACCACAAGGTTTGGCGATATTTTTCGATATTGTGTCTCGCTAGTTTCTGTTCACCACAAGTGTCCTAAAATCGGATTTCTTGAAATTGGTGTCCAAAGTGTCCATCATATAGGCATGGGAAATGTTTCTCTGTTTATTGCCTTGATGATTTTCTTGATGAAAGTTGAATTATGATGAGTCCATTTTTATTTGTTCAACTACTGCATTGCTAATCCAAGATTGTGTAGTGTTCACACCCTTTTTATTATATATTTGTCTTAAAGCTCATAATACACTATGCAATTTTTTGCATATGATTTTTGTATACAAAAATAGTGTCAAGTTGAACGATTCATTTGAAATACACACGTACGTGTTTTTTTTTGTATTCGAACTTGATATTTCTTTGTAAGGGAACAGAGAAACAAGAAAGAAAAAAATGGTCATGCCGTCATGAAACTCGTACTGATATGAATGAGTTTTAACATTACCCATGAGGTTTATAAAGGTAAATGGCTTTTTAATTTCTTGGCTCGGATGAAAAATTACAAAACATAGTCCGACTTTAATAGAATTGTGAAGAATTTTATGAGAGCAATTCTTTCATTCATATCAGAGGTTGCAAAGTTGTGTTAATTCGACTAAAATTTGTTAAACTTTCATTTAGATCTATTTCATAGATTTCTGTGAGAGTTCTTTTTTTTATGCTACCGTTTGAAGTATTTGTGTCACCAACGGTTACAACTGAATTCTCCATTCTTTTCATGATTATCAGTTTGATAAAACGAATGACTTTTGTTTCACCGAGATCAAATTTCAAATATGCATTAGATGAAGAAGTAGTAGCAAAAAATGATAGTTCATCATCGTCGTAAGCATTAACCGCCTCAGAACCAGGTTCTTCCGGATCACCCACTACACTTGTGAATGAAGAAATTATTGTAAACTTTCCTGAACAATAAAGAGGTAAGTCCTGCAACTGTCACCAATTTAATACAGAACTAAACTTAGTACATATTTAATGAGTGGCCGCGCCCCCATGTTTTTTTAATATTCCTTTTTGATTTCATGCTCTAAGATGGAGAAAAATGTCACACTATTATTGTCAAGCTCAATGGATTAGGACAAAACTAGGATCATAATTTCCGTTTTTATTGTATCACCAATGAAATCATTTGCATATGTTTCCTTTCATGCTATAAAAACGCCAAACATACGCTTATAAACTACAAACATACGCTTATAAAAACGCCAAACATACGCTTATAAACGTTCATTTATGCTAAGAAATGCAGGCATTTAATGCCAACTCCGTTTGATAAGAAGCCATAACTATTATCGGGAGTAAAAAGTCGGGTTCTAATGACCAAATTTTTTGTAAGTGACAAAATGCTTTTCCCGACGATTTTTAAACTCGACTTTTTTTTCGCTGACAGATATTTTCCCCCGACTATTTTCTCCCCGGCAGATATTTTTCCTCGATTATTTTTGTTCCATGAGTTTTTTGTGCTGACTCTTTTCACGGGAGAAAGTAATTCCCGATCTTAACTGTTTCACTTATTATGAGTCCTTATTATGGTGTTTTTGTATTTGTTTACAATAATGCCTCTTATCTGATAAACATATCGTTACCATGACACTTCAGCGTCAAATTTAAACATAATTGACCAATAGGGTGGTATGAATTTTCTATATCAAATACAGCCCTGCTACCCTACTACCAATACGTATTGGTGAGTACAGTGTAACCGTTTGAAGATTTTTCAGTCTCACAAAAGTCTCTGTGAATAGCGCCTGAGAGACACCGAAACGTAGGTTATTGTGGAATGGATGATGTCATCATCAAAACTTGTTACTAATAGCCATAATCAGTTGTAAAGATAGAAAAGGCAGACCATAGCATTTTTATGTTTGAATTTATTATGGATTTAAGCTCCTTTACCTGGGATGAAAATTTATGAAAAACAGTGCAACGCAAGTAAAATTGTGAAGAATTTTATGACGTCAATTGTTTCATTCATACCAGATGGTATAAAGTTTTGTTACTTAGTTTTAAAATCTGTATTATTTATATCAAAAATGAATTAATAATGTTGATAATACTTGTCTGTGAAATTCCTTTAAAAATCGGTGCACTTGCTTCCATTTCATTTGGTAATTATATTTTGGTATAATGTATAACTCTTACAAAAGACTCATTTAAAGTATATAATATAGCCAGAGGCGTAGTTAGAGCTCAATAAAAAAAATTTGCAGGAGAGTTTAGTCGTTTAATGTAGAAAAAGAAAACGTGCAAGTTCATTAATCGACACTTAGGACTGAAAAGAAATATCATAACGTCAGACTACTCCACTTTTTTTTGACAGACCCTGAATACGCCTTTGATAGCTTCTTAAGCATGCAATATGCAATGATCTGCATTGTAATCGAGACTTAGTTAAAACATATACTTAATTCCGGGACTTTCATAACAAAGAAGTTATACTAAGAAATAACAAGTTCTGGCGAGTTCCAGTCTGATGAACTGCATTGTTTTCATTCATCGTCTAAACTTAAGCTACATTGTGAAATTCTCTGAAATAAATCAAACGGGGAACACTTGTAAATTTCAAAGGAAGGTTCATTAAGGGCAGACTTTGCCTGGCGTTGAATAATGTCGATTTTATTTCTCTCTTCTAAATGATTATAATAGTAGAGATCTAACACAAATACGACGATAACGAGGACGGCTACCTGAGTGAAACAAAGGATTCAGTTTCATTGTGGATTTAGTTTAGGAATAAAGTCTATTTTATAGTATACCATTGGAAAGTTTTGTCAGTTAATTACATTCTTAGCACATTTTCATGTTCTGCACACAACTTGAAAACTTATGAATAGAAGTCGTACTGAAAATGAAGACGCAGGGACAGTACTACCTTGTATTACTGTTATCTGTTTCGCTAGCATTTCTTTCTTTCTAAATTCATCGACCTAACTTTTAGATACAACAGACCAAATCATTCAAAATTTTATTGCTTAGTGATTCATTATTTTCAAAATATTCTTGGATAGCACTGGCGTCACCGCCTTCGTTACTGCCGTAGTTTACTATTCTATTAATCAGTGAGGTTGCAGCATAAGCAGTGAATAAATTCACTTCAGAGAGAAAGTAGTACGGTATGTGTGTACACACAGTATTTCTGTGGATATCAGGAGCTACTGTTAATAATAATATTGCAATCGACACCCTAAATACATACACATCGCATGCACAATGACGATCAACTATCTAAAAGTACATTCAAACCACACAACCACGCCACACTTTACCTTCACAAGAGCATATTAATTCCGTTCAGAACAAACATACTTAAAAAAAGAGTGGGATTATGATGAATATTAAAAAACTATAACGTCGATTGCGTCTACTCACCAACGCATGCATAACCTTGTGCGGTACAATCATCTTCGCAATAGTATCTCAAATCATCACATGGCTGGGTAATTTTGCAGAACGGTCCATTCTAGAATATATGAAAATCCAGATGTGTATAAAATTGAATCCAAAAGGAACTGTTGAATTGTCTTAAGAAAATATTCAACCCCTCTAAAATATAAAGATCTGGTTACATGGGTCATTAGATTCTCTGGAAGTCTCTTATAACAACTTATTATTAATTTTTGCGATCACATGACAATATAACAACAAATCTACTGCAGTTATATACTGTCATGTGAACACAAAGCTTGCAAAAACGAAGTACAGATAAGTCGTTCAAGTTAAAAATAACAACAACTTCCAAAATGGAGAATTTTGTAATGGCATATAATTTATAAAGACTTACCAGTGGCACACTTCTTTCTGTTGACAGAAACCTCCAGCCGATTTCATTTGTTTCAGTCCCCGAATTTTTCTCGAGCAGTTGACATAACGTTTCGTCCGCTTTATAATTTACGAAGTTACATATGTCATTTGCAACACAATGCACAACGCAGCCGGTTTCATCCACACCTGTCACTTCTTTAATGGTAGTACCGGAGTATTTTACGCCCTCCTTCTTGATGGAAAAATTGCCATGTCTCTTACATGGTAATCTGATGATGTCACACTCTGTGATGACCAAATAATTCCAGAAATATGGCAAAAGTCTGGAAAGGGTAAATTGAAAAGCACTGTTATTGGATAATGTTTCAACACAACAAGTTCACAGTCAACCACACCAATTGAGGAAAAGATAATGGGACTATGATGCAACTGTTACTGGAGGATTAGATTCAATTTTCAATTTTCACACTGTTATTGGGCAACAAGTTCAAAGTCAACCACACCAATGAAGGAAAAGGCAATGGGACTATGATGAAATTGTTACTGGAGGATTAGGTTCAATTTTCATGGAAACCATCCGTCCTGATCAATTTCAAACAAGCTGTAAAACCACGATAAACATAGTTATTGTTTCAAAAGTGAAATAGTGCATGGATCTGATCAATCTGGGAATCAGAACGCCAGTGTGCCTTTTTGTTGAACTGGAGATAAGTTCCTGGGTACGAGGTCGAAATCAAACAAACCGGAGTGAAAAAAGTACGTCTCAAAGGCAGTCAAGTTTGGAAGGAAAAGATTTCCGATTCTAATAAGGAAATCTACATCATAGATTTCTGCTCGTAGAAATCTGGTCACCTAAATTACCTAAAAGTAGAAGTTACTTTCGTTTTTTCTTTAATTACAGTAAAACTGCTTTTGTAAGAATCATCTTCCGAGTCTTCTTGTCTCCTTGAAGAAATAATTGAAAATGAATTTTACCCAAAAGTTTGAACTCATGAATTGGATAAAAATATGAATAATTCATAATTTTCACGGTTATGCTGGTTTGGTTTTAAATCACATAATAACGTTCACCTTCGTAGTAGGCAATAACCAAAAACGTCTTAGCCAATCAGAGCCGTGTAATTTCATACAGTAAATGATTATGTAAAATAACCGTGAAAATTTATCAATAATAATTTATAAATTAATAAATTTTGTGTGATATTATTAATTGGCCTTGTTTTGCCGCTACTGAAAGCATGGAGTGAATGTTTCATTAAGGTTCACATCATGAAAACAACACCGCTGTGAACTTATTGAACCAATCACAGTGTTAATTCCACAATGTTGCATGGAAACTTTCAAAATAATCACTCGCGTTTTCAATGCTACGTCTTTGTCATACAGTTTCTGCAAAACAAAAAATTGTTTCCCGCGAAATCAGAAAAGGTATTTTTGTTTCCTACGAAAATAGTTTCACAAAAACAATTTTTTTGTTTTCAGTCATTCATTCTCATTCAAAGTCATATTTTTCAGCTTCTGCAAAGAGTTGTTGGTAGGTAAGGCAAGTGATGAGGCTTGGAGTGCCAATAAATTACCTGTGCAAAACTTGGTATCACCCTCGGTTTACACCAGTGTGCTCAAGTGAGTTCAAGAATTATCAAAATGTACTGGACACTAAACTTCATTCTCTATTTTTCTTGGTTTGTTGTTACTGTATTTATGTTGTTGTTGTTGTTGTTGTTGTTGTTGTTTTGTTTGATTTTTTGTTTATTTGTTTGGTTGGGTTTTTTTGCTATTACCCAAGTTAAAATTGTTATTGTGCAAAAAATAGAAAAGATGACGAAAAATGTTTACAGATCTCGTTTGAAAGTATTTTTTTACATTGTGGCACGTTTGTAAACGTTTGTCCCTTTCTAATGAAATCACTATAACAACATTGAATGATCCAGGACAATTATAAAATTTTACAGTAATTTACACATTCTTACACGACGAAGAGAGGGATACTAGACTCTTATTTTCTTTGGCATTTTCAAAGACTTACAAGGGACATAGCGAAGTCAAGTCAGGAAAAAAAATTCAAATTAATTGCAAAACTGTACATACTAATGTTTATAATTCAAAATGCCAAATGCGATTCTTCTGAGATAGTACCCAGTGGCCAAAATCTTTAAAAAGTTTCTGTGGAGGAGTGTTTTTATTGAAACAGCAGGGGATATTACTTACCATTCCTATAGAAAACTTCCTCCTCATAGACTATTTGAAGATTTATCCCACCTGGTAAAGCAGTTGACTGTTCGGATAGCCGTCAATAATTCCTAAAATTCGGGTATTGCAATCTACGCAAAGTATTTTGTTAGAAGTTGGGTGGGCAGTGGGGATTGGGGAGAAGTAGGGTGCACATGAACTTCTTGGTGTTGCAAAATTCATACTCTTACAAGAGCACCTTCGTCTTCTCGGGATCGTAAGAAATTTCCAAAAATTCGGGTAACTGGACGTGATTTGTGCATTAAAGCTTGAAAAGCTGAAAAAGTTTATTGGTTCCAGGAACCTATTGTCCAGTTTAATTCTAAAACGTGTTTTAGATATCTATTTAAAATTACTGGGACCTAACGCAAATACCACGACAACTGGGATCGAAACAATATGGAAATAAAAGATTCGTTTTCCTTATGCATTTCCTTTAGATAGAAAATCTATTTCAGACTATGCCATTGGGAAAATTTGGTCGGTTAATTACATCCTCAGCACATTTTTACGTTCTAAACACAACGTGAATCGTTTTGAAGTCTTACTTAAAAGAAAGTCGCAAGAATACAAATATCTTGCACTGCTTTTATCCTGTTTTAATAGCCTTTCAATAGTTTCAATTTCCTCTTTTCTCAGTTCATCGATTAAACTTTTAGTTAAAGCCAATCAAATCTTTTACTTTCATTGCTTTGTGATTCAGTGTTTTCTAAGTATTCGTCACAGATGCTTACGGTCCCTAACGTCACCGTGAGGGGGCGTTTTATCTATAATAACCAATTGATGCATCCTTAAAATAATCGTGAAAATCACCTGGCAACGCCATTGAAAGTGTTTAGTTTCTTTTCACACTCATTAAGGAACCCATTAACGGCATCCGCTTGTGTAAAAACCGTTAGTGCACAAATTATTCTTAGATACAATGCATGCAAACCTGAGGGATATAATTATATATGCTTCCAAAATGTGAAACAACCTTTCCTTTCGACGTTTGACACACGAGGATGGTTGGTGGTCTTCTTTCAGTATCAAACTATACATTCGCTGTTTTATTTTACCATCTGGAAAGAGTCCAGAAACACTGCAAAAATGCATGGAGTGAATAGGTTTGGAAGAATAAAGAGAATTCATCAGTTTCCAAGACGATAATATTCTCCATCACCTATGCCACTATAGAAGAAAGTCGCTTGTTTCCGTTGTGATGTAAATTGCGGCACAGTAGATGGAATTTGGTGGGGTACCCCTTACTTGACGTGCTGCATGCGTAGTGGCTGATATGATGGGAGTTTACCAATTGCAGTTTGCTACTTGGCATGCTGAAATAGAAAGTCAGTACGGTAATGGAATTGCTGATACTTAGATGTGTTGACATATCTTTGCTGCAAACCTCAATTGGGAAAATTCTCAGAAGGTTATTGAGGTATTGCACGTATCGACAGCAGAAGAAGATTTCACTTTTTTTACGTTTACTACTTTTACTATAAAAGTTCACAATTCCATGTGCAAAAAGCGAAGTGAGAAACAGTACCTTGCGTATGTCACGTTTTACTGTTTTTATGGCTACACTCGCAATTACTAAACTACCTTAAATATCTTGCTTTATATCATTCATACATCAACCATAGTCAGCACATAGCCTCTGATCCACCGATATTAGACTCAGACTTCAAGATAGGACAAAAATTTTTCTGGAATTACGTACTTACGGACGGACGAAAGGACGTACATATGCTAATGAAAGATCAGCTGCTATCGCGCTGACCAATAAGTTAATTACTAACATGAAAATTTCTAGTTCAGGGATAGGGCTACCCTTCCTAGCTATCGGGTGTTTTTGTACGAGTGAACTACACATAAAAGTCCCACTCGGATCTAAATGATGCAGGAATAATAATGGCTTATTAACCGTTTAGCCGGTCAATACGGGAAAATATTGACCGTAATAGATCGAGTGCAGTGATGTCCTTACGAGAGACCGAGGTCAATACTCTTGGTATTTCTTTGAAATGTTATTTATTTTCATGCTTCTCCTCACCGGGAAACTTACACCTGAGTCAAATAGTACAAGTGCGTATTAACAAAGTTACATAACGTTCGTGCGACAACTAAATCTAAACCAATCTGTCAAAATCTGACAAAAGTGTGTGGAAAAAAATTTCCTTCTGATAAAACTTTTGTGACCTGAAGATATTTTCATCATTTATTGCCTATTTTCAAAATTTAATATATATTCCTGAAAACTGAAAAGTAAGAGTGTGTGAGACGGCCTCATATTGTTAGTAAATCCGATTTTTACAGCCTTACATTGTTAACTGGTTACATCCTTGGTTTAAAAAGTCTTTGACATAATCAAAAAAGGCTGTAAAACCAAACTACTAGAAAATTCGGAAAATTCGGAAAATTCGGAATCACTAATAGGAAAGTTTCACTTTTATCCGAGGAAAGATACTTCATTTTACAAAAGTTTATGTGATTTACAGCATTTGCACTCTGTACCAGTATCTTTAACAGAAAATTTCTCCACACATTAAATTTACTTCTTATAAAAAGTTATCAAAATGTTTGAAAGAACGAGGCATAACTCGACTTTAACCTCGCTAACCCAGACAAAATTTATAAGGTTTACAACATAAGTTTAGGTTAGGAGAAATTGTCAGTTGAACATCCCACTAAATGGAAACCTCTCTTATAACGAACACTTTTTCCAGGACGAATACCTTTTGTACTTGAAATCCAAAGCTCTCTTTACAAGAGACACTGCCTTATTTCGGACACAACTTTTTTGGATCTGACGGTGTCTGCCATACAGAGGTTTGACTGCTCAATTTACAGACCAGCGGGCAAAATCTTTAAAAGTCTCTGTGGAGGCGAGTTTTTTATTGAAACAGCAGGAGATATTGCATAGACATATTGCATTGAAGTTTCTTTCCCCTGAGGGTGGGGGAGGGGAGGGTCAGTTATGCGTCCACATATATAGAAATATCATGTATAAAGTATTGCGTATCGGCGACGTGTCTGTATATTCCTACGTAGCGACCTGATAGATCGTTCTCACCATCACATACCATTATATACGCTTCCGTATATGGCTTGTCATTAGTAAGACCACAAAATGCATCTTGTTCTTCTGTATTTGTGTCACCAACGGTTACAACTGAATCAATCATTCTAGAATTGGTCATCAGTCTGATAAAACGAATGACTTTTGATTCACCGAGGTCAAATTTCAAAAATGCACTGGATGATGGAGAACTCACGAACCATGATACATCATCATTGTCGTAAGCATAAGTTACCGGATTAGAACTTAGGGCTGGAGTACTCGATACACTTACGAATGACGAAATTTTTATAAATCTTCCTAAACAGTAAAAAAAAGATTTAAATAAGTCCTACGGTTGTCACATAAAATGTTATACAGGGATTTTAAGGGTGTGGTGAGAGGTGGGGGAATATACGTTTCCTATTTTAAAAAAGATAACCTCCACAGGTTCATTGTAACTCTTAAACATAAATCTTGAACATCTAACATAACAGATATGTGGCACTAGTCATAAATGTATCAGAAGCTAACAATAGAACATTACCAATTTGATACAAAACTAAACTTATATATTTAATGAGTAAACGCTTTTTGATTTTATTTGTCTGACAATAGTCCCGGGTCCCATTTTTCCGGTATGCCAACATAATATTAATTTCTGGGTGAAGATTCTTATAAAAAGTGTTTAAAAGAACACAGCAAAAGCTGTTTAAAAGATCGAATAGCCACAATCAAACAAAGTTTACAGTATGAATTTTTTAATGGCCTTAAATAGCTGCATGGATTGTATATGATTACTGAGAAATTGACGTCATTATGTTACGACCGTACACGTAATGATTTACTTTGAGAAAAAGACGTCTATGTAACGTTGCGAGGACATAATATGGATAACGTAATATGAGCGTCATGTCTGTGACGTTATGATGTGGTTATATGGACGTCATGGCGTAATATGACGAAAATATGACGTCATTATAACATTAGGTGCCGGCTGGGTATTTTCTCACCTCTTTTTTGGAGACGCGATGATGATACGATGTATAGAGTGCCTATATTCTCGAAGAAGGAAAAAAACTTAGACAAGCGTTTGTTACTGTGGAAGGAGCAGGTTGATTTCTATATCATTTTTCCTGGTGTCACTGACAAGAAACAGAAAAAGGGTCTGCTTTTACATTTATGAAAGACATTTATGAAAGACATGAAAGACATTTGAAAAGGAAAAATACCTATTCTCATGTCTTTGAAATAGGAAAGGGTCATAAAGCAACATCGAACCGAGGGTCTCTCGGGTCTTTTCGATACGGACTGCGGCGAAAAAAACCCTGGTCCTGACTGCTCAAAATCAGAAGATTATACTGTTGATTTTAATTTATGCAATTTTTGACTCGATAGGTCCTACATTTTCAAAATTGTCCCGAAAGTATTTTGCAAGAAATATAGCTATTAGTAAAATTAGTGAGTAATAAAGGATTCAAATTAGGAAAATCTCCAAAGAATTCATAGTGTAAATAAAAGTTATATTATACCGATTTTAAGGGGGAACACAACACCCCTATAAAATGTCAAAAATAAATGTGAGAGGTGAGATTTTATGTTTGAAAGAAACCACAAGGTTTGGCGATATTTTTCGATATTGTGTCTCGCTAGTTTCTGTTCACCACAAGTGTCCTAAAATCGGATTTCTTGAAATTGGTGTCCAAAGTGTCCATCATATAGGCATGGGAAATGTTTCTCTGTTTATTGCCTTGATGATTTTCTTGATGAAAGTTGAATTATGATGAGTCCATTTTTATTTGTTCAACTACTGCATTGCTAATCCAAGATTGTGTAGTGTTCACACCCTTTTTATTTTATATTTGTCTTAAAGCTCATAATACACTATGCAATTTTTTGCATATGATTTTTGTATACAAAAATAGTGTCAAGTTGAACGATTCATTTGAAATACACACGTACGTGTTTTTTTTTGTATTCGAACTTGATATTTCTTTGTAAGGGAACAGAGAAACAAGAAAGAAAAAAATGGTTATGCCGTCATGAAACTCGTACTGATATAAATGAGTTTTAACATTACCCATGAGGTTTATAAATGTAAATGGCTTTTTAATTTCTTGGCTCGGATGAAAAATTACAAAACATAGTTCGACTTTAATAGAATTGTGAAGAATTTTATGAGAGCAATTCTTTCATTCATATCAAAGGTTGCAAAGTTGTGTTAATTAGGTTAAAATTTGTTAAACTTTCATTTAGATCTATTTCATAGATTTCTGTGAGAGTTCTTCGATGTTTTTGCTACCGTTTGAAGCTTAGCTTCATGTTTATATTAGTAGGGACCTTACGCAAATACGACGATAACGGGGAAGGCTAACTGAGTCAAACAAAATATTCATTTTCATTGTGGATGTCCTTTAGGAATAAAAGACTATTTCATACTACACCATGGGGAAAGTTTTGTCAGTAAATGTTAATGTCCTTAGCACATTTTTATCTTCTGCACACAACATGAAAAGTTACGTTTTGATGTCATCCTGAAAATGAAGACGAAGGGACAGTACTACCTTTTATTACTGTTATCTGTTTCGAATAGCATTTCTTTCTTTCTAATTCGTCTTTCAAACTTTCAGTTATAACAGTTATAATCTTTGAACCTTCATTGCTTTGTGATTAGTATTTTCTAAATATTCGCAGATTAATCTGGCTTCTCCGTCTTCGTTGCTGTCGCAGTCTCCATTAATTTCAGTGCGTGGGGTTGCAGCGTAAGCAGTGAATATACTTAAGACAGACGGTGGTGTGGTATGTGTGTTAACACATTATTTGTGTGGATATTAGTTGCTAATATTTGCAATCGACATCCTAAATACATACACATGCATTCCCAACACAACACATACCACAAACACACACATTCTAATCACACTCAATAGACAACTTCAAAGACTACAATTTCCATACACACATGCACAAACACGATCAACTATCAAATAGCACACCACAGTACGCTCAGAGCACACCACCACCCCACACTTCACCTTCACCTTCACAAAAGTATCTGGACCAGAAAAAAAATATTTAAAAAAGAGTTTTGGATATTTAATATGAAAAATGATATAACGTAAATTGCGTCTACTCACCAACACATGTGTAACCTTGTGGGGTACAATCATCTTCGCAATATTCTGTCAAATCAGCACATGGCTGGGTAATTTTGCAGAACGGTCCATTCTAGAATATATGAAAAACCAGATGTGTATAAAATTGAATCCAAAAGGAACTGTTGAATTGTCTTAAGAAAATAATCAACGCCTCTAAAATATAAAGATCTGGTTACATGAGTCATTAGATTCTCTGGAAGTCTCTGATAACAACTTATTATTAATTTTTGCGATCACATGACAATATACCAACAAATCTACTGCAGTTATATGCTGTCATGTGAACACAAAGCTTGCAAAAACGAAGTACAGATAAGTCGTTCAAGTTAAAAATAACGACAACTTCCAAAATGGAGAATTTTGTAATGGCATATAATTTATAAAGACTTACCAGTGCCACACTTCTTTCTGTTGACAGAAACCTCCAGCCGATTTCATTTGTTTCAGTCCCCGAATTTTTCTCGAGCAGTTGACATAATGTTTCGTCCGCTTTATAATTTACGAAGTTACATAGGTCATTTGCAACACAATGCACAGCGCAGCCGGCTTCATCCACACCTGTCACTTCTTTAATGGTAGTACCGGAGTATTTTACGCCCTCCTTCTTGATGGAAAAATTGCCATGTCTCTTACATGGTAATCTGATGATGTCACATTCTGTGATGACCAAATAATTCCAGAAATATGGCAAAAGTCTGGAAAGGGTAAATTGAAAAACCCTGTTATTGGATAATGTTTCAACACAACAAGTTCACAGTCAACCACACCAATTGAGGAAAAGATAATGGGACTATGATGCAACTGTTACTGGAGGATTAGATTCAATTTTCAATTTTCACACTGTTATTGGGCAACAAGTTCACAGTCAACCACACCAATGAAGGAAAAGGTAATGTGACTATGATGAAATTGTTACTGGAGGATTAGGTTCAATTTTCATAGAAACCATCCGTCCTGATCAATTTCAAACAAGCTGTAAAACCACGATAAACATCGTTATTGTTTCAAAAGTGAAATAGTGCATGGATCTGATCGATCTGGGAATCAGAACGCCACTGTGCCTTTTTGTTGAACTGGAGAGAAGTTCCTGGGTACGAGGTCGAAATCAAACAAACCGGAGTGAAAAAAGTACGTCTCAAAGGCAGTCAAGTTTGGAAGGAAAAGATTTCGGATTCTAATAAGGAAATCTACATCATAGATTTCTGCTCGTAGAAATCTGGTCACCTAAATTACCTAAAAGTAGAAGTTACTTTCATTTTTTCTTTACTTACAGTAAAACTGCTTTTGTAAGAATCATCTTCCGAGTCTTCTTGTCTCCTTGAAGAAATAATTGAAAATGAATTTTACCCAAAAGTTTAGTTTGAACTCATGAATTGGATAAAAATATGAATAATTCATAAGTTTCACGGTTATGCTGGTTCGGTTTTAAATCACATAATAACGTTCACCTTCGTAGTGTGCAATAACTAAAAACGTCTTAGCCAATCAGAGCCGTGGAATTTCATACAGTAAATGATTATGTAAAATAACCGTGAAAATTTATCAATAATAATTTATAAATTAATAAATTTTGTGTGATATTATTAATTGGCCTTGTTTTGCCGCTACTGAAAGCATGGTGTGAATGTTTCATTAAGGTTCACATCATGAAAACAACAACGCTGTGAACTTATTGAACCAATCACAGTGTTAATTCCACAATGTTGCATGGAAACTTTCAAAATAATCACTCGCGTTTCCAATGCTACGTCTTTGTCATACAGTTTCTGCAAAACAAAAAATTGTTTCCCCCAAAATCAAAAAAGGTATTTTTGTTTCCTACGAAAATAGTTTCACAAAAACAATTTTTTTGTTTTCAGTCATTCATTCTCATTCAAAGTCATATTTTTCAGCTTCTGCAAATAGTTGTTGGTAGGTAAGGCAAGTGATGAGGCTTGGAGTGCCAATAAATTACCTGTGCGAAACTTGGTCTCACCCTCGGTTTACACCAGTGTGCTCAAGTGAGTTCAAGAATTATCAAAATGTACTGGACACTAAACTTCATTCTCTATTTTTCTTGGTTTGTTATTACTGTATTTATGTTTTTGTTGTAGTTGTTTTTGTGTTTTTTTTGTTTATTGTTGTTTATTTGTTTGGTTGGGTTTTTTTTTGCTATTACCCAAGTTAAAATTGTTATTGTGCAAAAAATAGAAAAGATGACGAAAAATGTTTACAGATCTCGTTTGAAAGTATTTTTTTACATTGTGGCACGTTTGTAAACGTTTGTCCCTTTCTAATGAAATCACTATAACAACATTGAATGATCCAGGACAAGTATAAAATTTTACAGTAATTTACACATTCTTACACGACAAAGAGAGGGATACTAGACTCTTTTTTTCTGTGGCATTTTCAAAGACTTACAAGAGACATAGCGAAGTCAAGTCAGGGAAAAAAAATCAAATTAATTGTAAAACTGTACATACTAATGTTCATAATTCAAAATGCCAAATGACGAGCGATTCTTCTGAGATGGTACCCAGTGGCCAAAATCTTTAAAACGTTTCTGTGGAGGAGTGTTTTTCTTGAAACAGCAGGCGATATTGCATGCCATTCCTATAGAAAACTTACTCCTCATAGACTATTTGAAGATTTATCCCACCTGGTAAAGCAGTTGACTGTTCGGATAGCCGTCAACAATTCCTAAAATTCGGGTATTGCAATCTACGCAAAGTATTTTGTTAGAAGTTGGGTGGGCAGTGGGGATTGGGGAGAAGTAGGGTGCACATGAACTTCTTGGTGTTGCAAAATTCATACTCTTACAAGAGCACCTTCGTCTTCTCGGGATCGTAAGAAATTTCCAAAAATTCGGGTAACTGGACGTGATTTGTGCATTAAAGCTTGAAAAGCTGAAAAAGTTTATTGGTTCCAGGAACCTATTGTCCAGTTTAATTCTAAAACGTGTTTTAGATATCTATTTAAAATTACTGGGACCTAACGCAAATACCACGACAACTGGGATCGAAACAATATGGAAATAAAAGATTCGTTTTCCTTATGCATTTCCTTTAGATAGAAAATCTATTTCAGACTATGCCATTGGGAAAATTTGGTCGGTTAATTACATCCTCAGCACATTTTTACGTTCTAAACACAACGTGAATCGTTTTGAAGTCTTACTTAAAAGAAAGTCGCAAGAATACAAATATCTTGCACTGCTTTTATCCTGTTTTAATAGCCTTTCAATAGTTTCAATTTCCTCTTTTCTCAGTTCATCGATTAAACTTTTAGTTAAAGCCAATCAAATCTTTTACTTTCATTGCTTTGTGATTCAGTGTTTTCTAAGTATTCGTCACAGATGCTTACGGTCCCTAACGTCACCGTGAGGGGGCGTTTTATCTATAATAACCAATTGATGCATCCTTAAAATAATCGTGAAAATCACCTGGCAACGCCATTGAAAGTGTTTAGTTTCTTTTCACACTCATTAAGGAACCCATTAACGGCATCCGCTTGTGTAAAAACCGTTAGTGCACAAATTATTCTTAGATACAATGCATGCAAACCTAACTGAGGGATATAATTATATATGCTTCCAAAATGTGAAACAACCTTTCCTTTCGACGTTTGACACACGAGGATGGTTGGTGGTCTTCTTTCAGTATCAAACTATACATTCGCTGTTTTATTTTACCATCTGGAAAGAGTCCAGAAACACTGCAAAAATGCATGGAGTGAATAGGTTTGGAAGAATAAAGAGAATTCATCAGTTTCCCCAGACGATAATATTCTCCATCACCTATGCCACTATAGAAGAAAGTGACTTGTTTTCGTTGTGATGTAAATTGCGGCACGAGTTGATGGAATTTGGTGGGGTACCCCTTACTTGACGTGCTGCATGCGTAGTGGCTGATATGATGGGAGTTTAACAACTGCAGTTTGCTACTTGGCATGCTGAAATAGATGGAAAGTCAGTACGGTCATGGAATTGCTGATACTTAGATGTGTTGACATGCCTTTGCTGCAAACCTTACTCCAGAATCAGTAACTGGGAGTTTCACATAAGATTTGCACTCAGATTTCGTTTCAAGATGTGACATTATTCGCAATATTTTTTTCTGAAAAAAACACATAGTTGAACATTCATTTGAAGTTCTAAACTCCTAACTATCTTGAGTTACAGGTTATGTTCTATAATGTAACTTTTTCCAACTTTCATCTAGGTTATTTAACAAATAGATCCAAAGCTATTCACTATTTTCAAATTATCAAATATTCAAATATTCAAATATTTAATATCAAATATTAAAATATTAAAATATTAAAATATTAAAATTATTAAAATTAAATTATTAAAATTATTATTAACTAATTATTAACTATTATCAAAACAACATTATAGTAATAAATATAAAGACATTTCTTTCCTTTAAAGATAAGATAAACAGAGGCGAAAAGGAATGGGTGGAGACGTCTATTCTCAACATACAAAATCTTTTCTCAACATGCAAAATTTTCAAAATAATTTCGAGATAAAACACAGAACAGTAGAATAACAAAGAAAATACCGTAAAAATCACAAGCCGGGTATAATCCCAAAGGAAACACTAGAGACGATATTTCTTTTCTTTACATTATTTCATAACTATTACATCACGATGTAAACAAACTCTGGTAATCAGCTCGTTATTAAGCATGGCGAGAATATAATATCGCACCGGGGAAGGGAAAACCCCCCTATACAGAAATCGAAAACTTTGATAACGGGGATTTAAAAGTCATGATTTGAAGTCCCATGGCCAATCTTTTCATTCCAGTAGAAACAAGATGAAGGGATAACAGCGCACGTGAATATCAACAACTTCATTTCGGTCGTGTTTTTGGTGTTTGGATTTGTTTTAAGACTCATCTTGAATCTCCCTCCAATTATTAAGCGATATTTCAAATTTAAACTATTGGGTCAAAAGTACTTACCGGAACCTTCCATATTTTTTTTCCATTGATTAATCGCTTCAATATTAACGTGTGTTGAGAATAGAAGCATGACGAGCATATATGAACCTACCTTCAGTCATGATAATTGTGAAATCATGCTTGTAAGTGCATTTTTTCCTTCTTTTCCTTAATCAAGGGATCTTACTTTGTTTAAAATTTTCATATCCCAGCTACCAGCTTTCCGTTCTATTTTAACTTTGCCTCATTTTTTAAGCTTAATAATTCCCAGTGGGCAAAATCTTCAAAAAGTCAATGTGGAAGAGTGTTTTCTTTGGGAATGGCAAGCAATATCGCCTGCTGTTTCAATAAAAAAAACACTCCCCCACAGAGACTTTATAAAGATTTTGTCCACTGGGTTCTGACGTTCTTTCGCATACGATTATAAAGATCATAAAATTCTATGGCCTCCCAAGGTGTTTCGTCTCTTTATCACGCAAGGGAAATTGAACGAACGTTACGTAATAGACCTTTTCATAAAGTAATCGCCTCGTTTCTGATCTTTATAATTACTCCGTACTTAAGCGTGATAAAAGAATAACGTAAAATATTTTTCCCTGAGGTATCGTTTCACTTTATAAACCACCCAAGCGCTGTTAATATTTAGGGCAAAAACGAGGCGATGGTCCATTAAGCAATATTCTGTGTTTCGGTGTTTCGACACAACTGTTATGACAGGAACCATCTAGAGGATAATCAATAGCTGTAAAGCATACAAGCTTTGATTTATATTTTGTGTGCATTGTGAACCACCATCACCTCAAGGCTAACAAAACTAATAGTGTGCGAAAGGGGAATTCAGAAGTCATAGCAACAGGATATTTGGATCCATCATGACAGTCGGATTACAGAATATGGATATATGGATGGTCACCCCCTGTTTTAGCAGAAGTAAGTATAAATAACAACCGCGTTGATTTAAAGACATACCGAAATACCCAGGGCTTATTGTTTTGCTCACTTTTTGCATTTTGTGTAGGCTAAACAAAACTAAGTAGCGTGCGAATAGGGAATTCAGAAGTCATAGCAACAAGATATTTGGAACCATCATGTCAGCCAAAGTAGCGAGATTTAATTATCTCAAAATAATTAGTGACGAGGTCGGAATACAGAATAGACCTTCTTTAAGCAAACAGAATTAGGAAGAGAGGTTCCTTTCAAAGGATGTTCGCCCTCAACTCGTTAAGCCTCTTCACACTTATGAAGCATCAAGTAACATTAAATATGTATACTCAAAAATCTATTGTTTTAGAGACGACGCAAGTATATCAAAACTTTTTGAGAATCTTGCGTTATCTTTTGCTTCACGTAAAACAATAGATTTTTGACCTGTGCATATTTAATGTTGCGTTTTGCTTTATAAGTGTAAATCTACCTTTTAGTTATTAAAAGACTCGATAATGCGCTGAGACAAAACAGCAGAGGAGGGAAACGGATTAGACCAGTTTTATTACGAACGTTCATTTTGATCACATGATAGTAAATAATTACCTTTCATTGGTTGTAGTCAGTCATGTGATCAAAGTGAGTGCAATTCTGTGTTTTCGATATATCAAAGATACCAAAGTAGGCTAAAATGGCAGAAAAACAAAGCCTGGATCGATTTTTACTGGTTCTTATATAAAAAAAAGGCATGTAATCAAAACATCACACAGTTGGCTAGTCTGACAGAGATGTTTCCAATATATAAGCAAGGATTAAAACTTTTATATTCAACTCACAATAAAAATAAATAAATAAATACTTTATATAAAGACATAGTTTAAAAATGCGATGAGATTACGAACAGTCGCACAGCCTTCCAAACAACCGGGTTACTTCCGAACAGCCGGTTGTTTTCACGGCTTCCATCTAATGGATCGGACGGCAATTTGTGCGGCTTTGCGAACTGCCTGGCTGTCGTAGTCCTTCTCCAGCTTCGAGATGTTTTCTAAATTCTTAAGTAATTCCTGTCGACCTTTCGGCACCTCCGACAACGCCGTGATCAGCTTTAGGGCGTTGAGCCTCAGTTCAACACATTCGTCTTCAATTAACTTCAGAAGAACCGGGATGGCGTCGCAATCCATCACCAGACGTTTACCACGTGTTGTAATGGTTATTCTACAGAATGGCAGAATATAAACATGTGATGGATCGTATGTCGGCCGACCAGACGAAACAAACACAAAATTACGGCACCGAAACACACCTAAACAACCTTACAACATGCTTAAATTAAGTCACAGCATCGTTTTCAATCTGAATAATAATGCGTCAAAGAAAAACGGAAAAATGAACCCTTGAGTAATTACCAAGATTAGAAACGAGGCGACGTAATTTATGAAAAGGTTTCTATTGGGATTAGATAGCAGAGCAAATGTTTTCCCGACACAAAAGTACATAAAAAACTGCTTGCACTTACACCATCAACGCGCCACAAGCTTCAGTTCGAACCGACACGTCATCGTCATCCAGTAGTTCAACAAGGATCAGGACACTGCCCTCATCGCACGCCTTATTTTTCCCTTCTGTTGGAAAACTACCAAGAAATATATTAACGTTTAAATCCAAAAAAGTAGACAGCTTTCATTAAGTTGTTAACCAAGTGACAGATTATGATGACGGATTTTGTTATGAGGGATTACGTTATGACTGAGTGTGTTATGAGGGATTATGTTATGAGGGATTATGTTATGAGGAATTCTGTTATGAGAGATTATGTTATGACGGAGTATGTTATGAGGGATTATGTTATGAGGGATTATGTTATGACAGATTATGTTATGACGGAGTATGTTATGAGGGATTATGTTATGACAGATTATGTTATGAGGGATTATGTTATGACAGATTATGTTATGACGGAGTATGTTATGAGGGATTATGTTATGACAGATTATGAAATGACGGATTCGGACAGAGCCGGAGAGAGAGCAAAATTATGAATGTTTTTATTTAATGATTGATTTTCCGATTTCTCTTTTATATATATAACACTCTCCCCCACCTGTCGCTTTACGCGGCTTTACGGGCGTTACTCAGTTTTATGATAACGCAATATAACCAGATAAAGATGTCAAAATTATGTTGAATTATGTTAAATTATGGCCGCCAACATGGAAAACATATCTTGTCTTGAAGCATATCTTATGTTGTTTTAAAAATAAGAGTACGGCAGATGTTTATGAAATAGTCACGTGATAATTCAAGATGGTACCTGCCATAGGAGAGCTTTTAAAAATTCGGGATTTTTGAGATTAAAAAATTGAAATATTGACACAAAATGAAGATAATAATAAGATTAAATTAACCTGAGCTCTTTTATGTCCATAGCAGCTTTTGCACGTATCTCATTCATAGGGTGATTTAGCAAGGATGTGTATACAGTCATACCGTTGTTGGACAGCGCTTGTGAGGTATCGATTCTCATACACCGATGGAGAGAGTCCAATATGAAAACCTATGATGATAAATGACATTAAAAACAACGAAGGAGGAAGCGTTGTGATTGGGGTTGGGGGGGAGGGGAGGAGGAACAAGTGGTAATATTAATACTATAGGTATTATTGTACAGAAATGTGGCTAACCATCCAACCATCCAAGCAAAAGAAGAACTAAGTGCGTTGTGAATTCGTCCTATAAAATACTTAAACCTGCATTGAACGATTCATTTTTACACTACTTTTCGTCGAAAAATCACAAAACATTTCCGTGGCAGCCATCTTGGACACTAGGACCCAAATAGCTCGGGTATTATGCGCTTCAATTTCAAAACAATGCATTCAGTGTTTCTTATTTTAGATTAGTGGGATTACATTTGAGAAACTCGATTAGCCAATCCTTTCTTTCTATGAATGATAGAGACATGACCAACCTTCAGTTCATCTACTTCAGAGGACAGTTTTTCGATTAAAGGTGGAACCAGGCCACATTCAACCAACATGTCTGGACCTACAATGCAGCAGTATGACGATCATTGAAAGAGCACCATCCTGAGTGACAGAAGATCGCCACTGCATCTATGAGGTTTTAACAGCCAGGGCGTAACGAAACAGTTATACGTTTTTGACCTTTTTACGTCTGTCCATAATAGCGTTAAATTTCAGGATTCGGGTTAAAAGAGCCGGCGTTAGATGTTTAGAGATTCAAAAATAACGTCAATAAAGACCGGCGTAAATAGGGCGTAAATAGGGCCAGCCTAAAAAGGTAGTATCAACATGAAAGCGGACGGACATACCAGGAGGTGACGATGACAACATCTCGATCGTTCGATGAACGTTCAACCTCACCTCGAAACAATCATCGTCAAACTAAAGAAACTAAGTAAGTGAGAAAGGAACACGGGAAAGATTTGATCACTATAATTATAGTTTCCATAAGTAAGAGCCACAGTGGAATCTCTATAAAGTACACCCTATAAAGTACACCCTATAAAGTACACCCTATAAAGTACACCCTATAAAGTACACCCTATAAAGTGCACCCTATAAAGTACACCCTATAAAGTACACCCTATAAAGTACACCCTATAAAGTACACCCTATAAAATACACCCTATAAAGCACACTCTATAAAGTACACCCTATAAAATACACCCTATAAAGTACACCCTATAAAGTACCCTCTATAAAATACACCCTATAAAGTACACCCTATAAAGTGCACCCTATAAAGTACCCTCTATAAAATACACCCTATAAAGTACACCCTATAAAGTGCACCCTATAAAATACACCCTATAAAGTACACCCTATAAAGTACCCTCTATAAAATACACCCTATAAAGTACACCCTATAAAGTGCACCCTATAAAGTACACTCTATTGACAACAGAAAATCACTGACCATCTTCATTAAAGACGGTACGACATTTTCATCCAGCAACACCTGACGCCCAAGAGCATGTCCTAAAAAAATAAACAAAAAAATATGCAAAATATAAATATCTACCAAATAACTAAACCCAGTCCCCTTCTAAGCTACTTGTCATATGAGAATACTCAGCCCGATCAAAACGGGCTAGTACACCAAGATCTCAGTTCCTTATGAATTCCTTGCAAAACCCAATATGCTGTCATAAGAAAACCAAGCTGGCCCAGCTAAGCGGGATCCCACTTTGTTCAGTCGAGATGCCGGTAAAAACGGGAGTGTGACCCCCAGTCGGCAAAATCTTCAAAAAGTCTCTGAGGAGTAGTGTTTACTATAGGAATGGGAAGCAATATTCGCCTGTTGTTTAAATAAAGAAACACTCTGCCACAGAGGCTTTTTGATGATTCTACCCACTTCAAGTCGAGAAACCCTTCAAGTCGAGCTGAAAAGGGTATTACCGCGCATGCTCAAGTAAGATCATAAGGATTCAAAATAGGACTTTGTGAAAAGAAAGAAGAACATTCAAACAGTTTGATGAAAATGATCAGGAATCTTGTCATTTCTCTTAGTCTTGATTTTGGCGGAGACAAACCTCCTTTCTACTCAGAACTTCGGAAAACACTCACTGCCAGAAGCATTACATTATTTGGAGTTGAATCTAGAGTTCTTCATGTTAATGAATATGAATCAGATTCCCAGGAAGAAACAAATCGTGTTAAAGAAGAAATCAAAACACGGTTGTAATGACGTGCCCCATTTAGCTGTTCGTATGAACACTCCTAAACCAACATACATGTGGACGATGTTGAAATGCTACATTTGAATCATGTTATAAGTGGTACCATGGATAACTCAGACTTTCAGTAAGCGGGACCAATTTTGTATTCCCCAGATTCTCCTACCCAAAGCTTTTATGAAAGAGTAATGAGAAAGCAGATTATGTCATACTTTGATAACAGATCACAATTTTTATCTACCTACAGAAAGCATTATAGCACCCAGCATGTTTTAATGCGTCTAATTGAAGAATGGAAAAGTATGCTTGATAAAGGTTATGTCGTTGGAGCAATTCTGATAGACCTATCAAAAGGATTCGACTGTGTACCACAGAAACTACTTTTAGCAAAATTAGAAGTTTATGGGGTGCGTATAGATGCATTTATTCATACCTGTCGCATCGGAAGCAATCTGTTAAAGTCCAGGATACTACAATATCAAGCTTTTAAATCTCCATTCCACATCTTATTGAAACATTACAAAATGAAACAAAACTAACACTGGATTGGTTGAGAAACAATAAAATGATAGCTTATCCTAAGAAATTCCAGCCAATCATCTTAAGACTAATCTGAACTAGATGGGGATTTTTCAATAAATATTCATAACAAGGTCATCAAAAGTGAAAATAGTGTCAAGTGAAAATAGTGACAAGTGAAAATAGTGACAAGTGAAAATAGTGACAAGTGAAAATAGTGTCAAGTGAAAATAGTGACAAGTGAAAATAGTGACAAGTGAAAATAGTGTCAAGTGAAAATAGTGTCAAGTGGAAATAGTGTCAAGTGCGTATCTGATTAGCTACCTTGTTTACTTTAGTTTGATTTTGTTTTGATGTTTCTTTGTTTGTTTTTTGTTGTTGTTTTCTTCTCAATAACAAAAACAAATTGGATTAGCATCTATGTATTTATATATAGAAACTAGATATTATATGTAACCAACTTTAAAGAAATTAAAGAAAAAAGAAAAAAAAAGAAAAGAAAAAAAAAGCTGGTTTTTCACAAGGCTGAATATTCAGAATATTAACTTGTGGCATTCGTTAAGTCCAACCATTTTCATATCCTGTTTGACAGTCTGACTTGTGTGTCTGACCTCCCTGAAAAAAGTGTCCGCTATAAGGAGGTAACCTCTATTTAAAGGTTATGACTTTTTCATAGAGAAAACTTTATAAATAAAAGTCACACTATATTTTACCCTTAACGTTGTAACAAGTCTATGAGGAGGAGTGTTTTCTATAGGAATGACAAGCAATATCCCCTGCTGTTTCAATAAAAAAACACTCCTCCACAAAGACTTTTAGAAGATTTTGCTCACTGGGATAGTTTGCTTAACGTTTTGTAGGTTGAGTGTTTTCATGTCATTTAGCAGCACATGTTCATCTGGTTATCTCCATGAACTTCAGCAAAAATCTTCACAGCATCTAGACTCTCAAGGGCTTCAGATGCCATCATATTTCCATCGTATAGTTGCTTTATTATTTTCTGATTTACCCCAAAAACTAATGTGTCCGCTATCAGTGTCCGCTATTTCAAAGCAAATGCTCACACGGTTCCAAAAAGTGTCCACTAAGAAAGTGTCTGCTATATAGAGGGTTTGCTATAAGAGTTCGACCAATATTCAGTCGGTTCCTAGAAAATCTGTCCATTATAACCAGGTGGCTGCTATATAGGAATTTTACAAAGAGAAGACATTGTTTCATTTGCTCCACCCATTTTTGTTGTTCTTTAGAACAGGTTTGCACCCTTAGCCCATATGGGTGAAATTGATATGGTTTCACGATGGGATGTCTCCCCTATATTCAACTCGCTATATATATATATATATAATTTTACAAATATCTCTTTGAGATAATTTTGGACATAGCTCTCTTTATATTCTGATTTGCCCAGTGATCGGCAGATCATGGGCAGCAACCAGTTATAAAGAGAACAATGCTATGGATCGTCATAGCATGTCCTCTATAGAAAGGGTCGACTGTAGAAAAAAGCCACCTGAAATAATAAGCAATGCTTCAGTTGTTTTCATTCGGACAACAACATCGCTATCCACAAGCAGAAGATTTAGACTCTTGATAATACCTATAATGTTGAAAACACATCGTTAAATTATAAAAACAGAATGGTGTAACATGAAAATTATCTATTAACTCTGGTAATTTTATCTGAAGTTATACAACATTTACATTCTCCTGACAAATTCTTACAATTTCGGTTACTTACAACATTCAATCGATCGTTTGATATATTCTGGATTATGAAGAACGTCGCACAGTGTCATCAATGCTTTCTGACGCGTCTGCAACTCCAAGTTGTTTAATTCTTCATTCTAATGAAAGACAACATGATAACAGTTAAAAAAAAAAAAAATCTTATAAGGAGTTGTTTTAAACTATAGCCATTAGAAAATTCCCTGGTCTGGACATTTATAGTTCTGTTTGTACTCACGTTTGATTCGCATGACTTATTATAACCAATATGTAATAATGTAATTACTTACAATCATGTGCCCACACAACCAGGAAATTTCCTAAAGACTGTCAAAAATGAAAACACACAAAGGCCAGTGTGCAGTCAGTCAATGGGTTGATACACTGCTTTTAAAATGCATCAGTGTGAAGTATCGAGAAACAATATAATCGACACTCGAATACAGGCCTCAGCGGCCACATTAAAATGTACTATCTACCACATCATCTCTGCACAATACAAATACTAGAACCCGAACTACTGGCGTATACAAAGGATATTTCATTGCTGTATAATCAAATACTTCTCCTCATGGTTGTTACCAATAGCCCTTTTTATATACAGAGACCACTTAGGGCGTTTGATAGTTTCATTTTTTCACTTAAGTTGTTTGCAATATAGATGCAGGTGCCTTCTTAAATATCCATCTTCCACATTATTAAGTGTGATTCCTTAAAAACCAGGTGGTTTCTGAACTTAAGAAAGCAATCAACGCCGCATAACAATGGCTTATTAACACCGCTTTAGCCAGTCAATACGAGAAAATATTGACTAAGGTTGTGGACCGACCGCAGTGAGTTTCATACGAGGAACCAGAGGTCAATATCTTCCCAAGTATTGACCGGTTAATAACGCCAATAACCCTCTGAAACTTATTTGTTTTACTTGGAATGGATTTTGTTTTAATTGGAATGGATTTTGTTTTACTTGGATTGAAAAAAAGGAATAACAATGTCTCCTATTGTTTTCTTATATTTCCTGACCCTGCAACGTAGAGTGTTCTTCATCATTTTCTTATCTTTGTTTACATTTTTTATAAAGCCGGTCTATATGGGAAAATATTGACCGGCCACGTGACGTCAATTAACCAATCATAACAATCTATTGTGAGAAGACTCCATATACTACAAATGTTCAAACAACATTTTTTCACTGTTTGTGACATAAGAGGGGTACATCATTGGAATTATTTTTTTCACGAAACACACAAAATTCACTTTTTTAAGTAATTCAAAAAACCTTCCAATATTGCAGGATGTTTTTGTTTGAATGTTGTTGATCTGTATGTATGTCATTGCATTGCATAAACTATGAAATGGCCAGCTTTTGTTACCCCCTGTTAGAATGGATAAATGTTATTTGTTTATGTTTGGGTTCAAGTTGAACACAAAAAAGTTAATTTTGTGAAAAAAATAATCCCAATGATCAGAAAAAGTTTTTTGGGCTAAGGAGCTGGAGTAGCATATGTTTAAAGTTGAAAACCTTCAAAAAACTCGGAGCTGACAGACATCTGTGAAAACCAATTTCCTGTAAATCATGAAGAAAAAAGTCTCAATCATGGAATTTTAACCAATATACTAGAAGTTGCAAAAATCCATCATACAAACTTAAATGCAAATACAATTTACTGAAGAAAATTTATTCCATTAAATCTTTAACAAGATATCTACCAGGGAAAATGGAAAGATATGGAAAACCAAAAAAAATATAATAATAATGATAATAATAATAATAATAATAGTATAAAATCAAGAAAAAACTTTTGTTGTTCAAGTGTTGCAGAAATTCAAGATTTTCAGTTAACTTTTTCTACAACTTTGGAATTATTTTTTTCAGGAAACTAAATTTTTTGGTATTTAACTTGTTTTCCCAAACATAAACAAAAGATGTTGATTCAGGCTGCATTAGGTAACAAAGGCTGGTGGTTTAATAGTTAATGCAATGCCATGGCACCTATACAGATGAAAAACACACAACCAAGAAATCCTGCAACATTGGAAGGTTTTTTTGAAGTAGTAAAAAAACTTAAATTCATGAAGTTTGTGAGAAAAATAATTTCAATGTTGCATGCCTATTATAACTTTCATTAAAATTAAGTAGAAGTGTTCTCCATTATACAAAATAGTTAATTACTATTACAAATTTAGTTCTGCTAACATCATTATGGACAGAAATGCAGATAAGATTAAATGAAACACTCACAAGTTTGGGTAGAGCTCTATCACCATATGCCAATCTTGCTTTAGTCGGATCAATATCGGGAGGAAGTTGGGCAGAAATACGTGTATGCGCCATTTACTTTGTTTGGTTTCTAAAGAAAAACATCATCTTAACAACACTGATAAACAAAGTTATCGTTTCGTTTTCCAGAACATGACAGCAAAATGGCGATGAACTGATTTAATTTCGCGAAAATGTTTGGTCACATCAAAGTTCCTTTTATGCAAAAATTTTGTTCCTCTATCAGTCAAAAAATCGATAATATGAACAAGAACATTAAAAAAACATTCAAAAGGTGATGCTGTTCCAATCTACATTATGCTGGAGCAGTTCACTGAGGAACTCTTTCAGCGGAAGGCCTGCTAAAATTTAAATCAGTATTAATTAAATGGAGATTCCATAAGAAAGGTCCATTAGGAACACTCAAATCAATGCAATCCATTAAAACATCATAAATAATTTCAAGCTCAAATATAAACACAAGAAAATAGAAGTTGCATATACGTAGAAAAGAAATGAACGCAAAGTTCAAACATTACAGTTTCCTCAAGTAAAAGAACAAGGTTTATCGAATTGTACTTATGTATTTCATAAACTTCAATTTTTTTAACATGCAAAGTATATTTACAGGTTTAAACCGACACAAAACAGAAGCCATAACTTTACATCCATCAACTTATAAAAAAGAAATACGGAAAAGATATTGACAGAAAAAAACAAGCATAAAATAGATTATAAAAAAATGACGAATACATATATAGGAAACATAAATGAAAAGCACCATTCATACAACATAATTGTTGAGCTGTAACAGTCTACCTCCATAATAATAATCTTCGTTTCAACTGGAACTTTTAACATTAAAACCAACATAGATTTGTACAATTCTTATAGCATCATTGCTCATTACATAATACCGTATTGCTTCCAATAAATGCCCTACGTCAAGAGAAAACGCCTCCCTCGGTTTAACACCCCCTTTTTTCTCAAATAATTTTTTAAATGCCTTCTTCAAAGACACGCCTTCCCCAAATATACACCTATCCAGAGTTCATGTTTTTACGTGGTGTTTTGTCAGTACAGAGCTTGTTTAGATGGGCTACACTGTTTCATGGTAACTATTTAGTTATATATTTTCATAACTGTAAATCAATGTGGGACAATTTTAAGTTATTATCAACAAAGAAACGAGGCCTGTACACTGATAACCATGTCTTAATGTGACATGTAGTGTTGGAATTTAACATACACAACAAAAACAACTAAACACAATATAAAACATAAAAAATGTAACATTTTTAAGAAGATTAGGAAGTGTGAGATTTTATAAATAAACACAACTTTGCACATTGATTTCTTTCATTCCATGAACAAACAGCTCCGGTAATGTAGAAGCCGGCTATCCGCAATGGGTGCATCAAAACAAAAAATTCAAAGCCATGGACGATAAAATCAATAAAGTTTAAGTGAAGAAAATAAAAATGTGCAAAGTATTTGTTAAAAGTGCAATTTTTACGGAATTTCTTCACGTATTTTGATAAATGAAATTCTACTGAGAAGCAAATAACATTTTAATCAAATGACTTAGTCGATAAACAATTCTTGATTACACCGACCACCATTCAACACGTTAATCCATCAATGGTCTGAAAAAAAAAAAAACAAAGGTTAAGACGAATGGTAAAATAAAATTACTTGGGATTCACAATCTATTACCTCTGCTGTCAGAAGTAATAGATTTTCCCTAATTTTCCCTAATTCTTTTTCAATCTGGATAGTGAACTTACTTGGTTCGGACTTTCATATGTATCCAAAAACAAACAAATCCCAACAAAATACACAAACAACCGACAACAATGTACGTAATACCGAGGAACGAATTCTTGCCACCCATCCATGAAGAAGTGGTAATGATGAATCGTTTTTTACCATTAAAACTTTTAACAGGATAGTCTAAGCGCAAAATGTTAAGGAACCCAACTGTTTCATACAAATATAAACACAAACTCAGTGGGCAAAATCTTCAAAATGTCTCTTAAACTCATACCCAAATTTAAGGGAAAATATCTTGATAACCAATATTTGATTAAGAGAAAAGATACTGTAGGTAATTCTCAATTGATATTCTCCATTTGGTAAGCCATCTTCAAATTTAGCGCTTACATCATGATCTAACTTCCGATACAGCTTACGAAATGTTGGAAAAGCTGCCACTCTCATCCACACAATAAAGTCTTGATTAACAAATCCGTTGTTCGAGGGATCGTTCGGGTCGAGATCCGTCACATTTCGTACCCAGTTCTTTGGTTTATGGTATTCCTTAAACTCATTCATGTTCTTGGGATTCTTGAACTTTGTATCTCGGTCACTTTTCCATGCTATATTCTTGTAGGTTAAGGGAACCTCTTGATCATCTACCGTGTAGATGAGCTGAAAAACATCTGCAAAAAAAAGAATAAAAAAATAAAATTAGATCATGGAATCATACCGTGTCAAAGTATTGTAAAAGAATTCAGGTTGCTAGGCAATCAATGTGGACGACTCATATTGGGAATCTAATTTAACCCATAATTAGTGAGTCTTATATATATTACTTAGTATAATAAAATGCCAACAGAAATTTTTCAGTTAATTTCAATAAACATCTTGTGTATTTTTATTTATTTTTATATCATAGAGAAACACAGGAACTGAGAAAGTTTTCCAATGAAATTTTTATTGGTGTAAAGAAAAAAAATAATGGGGATATTGCTTTCTTTTTGAAAAGATATTCATGTTGAGGAACACAGGGGAAGAGTTTTCGTACATTGTAAAAAACATTGTTGTTTCTCACTTCACACTGTTCTGTATTTTCTGGATATGCAAGAAAGAAGAAGAGTCCCCAGACATTTAAAGCAGCTTTTTTATATTGAGTTCAGATGTAGCAATATTTCCCACTTTGATTATTTTTCATCTAAGCATATCTGTTTTGTTGGAATCTCCTTAAAGTCTGGAGTGGGAAAATTTACAAGAGGAACAGAATAGAATGATGTCCTATTTGCTTTTAGTATGTTTCACTTTATAGTTTCACCGTTTAATAATTGCAATCATATATTTTGAATTTTGTTTCGTTGTTTCCTTCATTCCGTTTATATTTATAAAGTACATATTTAAAAAGTTTATCTACGATTATGTATTTTTTTTAGTGGCATTCAAGTGAATGCTGGTGAATAAATTGCTTAACCAATGTCACATTGTCAAAGCTTACTTGTCCTTCTTTAGAAGTAGGTAGGTCAACACACATAATGATTATTGCCCTTATGATTATTTACAGATCCTTTGAGCTTGCAAGCATTTAGGAGCCAATGTCAGTTAACTGTTCATCCTCAAACACACGCACCATCAGGAGAAGTGCTAATAATAGCGCACAAAAGGTTATTATCAGACCTTTTTTCCAAAAAAATATAAAATATAAAATATAAAATATAAAAATATAAAAATGTTAATGCTTATTTTATTTTTTCACAAAAACATTTTTAAGCAATGTTAAACTAAGATATACAACATAAAATTATACTAAAAATGGGATGATGTTCAATAATAAACAATAAAACCAAAGCACATACAGCATTATAATATTTCCTACTTGTTTGAGGATGAACGAACTATTAACTAACAGCGGCCTTATCAGTGAAAGATGATAGGAATGATGGTCCAGACACGTAATTATCGTTTCCACACAATTTTGGTGCGATTTGGTTCGTACATTATGTGACACATATGTAAGAAAATTTTCCAAAACTCAGTCACCTGTGAACATACTGTTAGCAATTGCACCACATGGAGCATATGCCACGCTGTCATTAGCTTTATCAAACGGTTCACAGTTCGAATTTACGCTATTAGACAGGGATCCATGTAGTTGTCCGTCATCACGGGAGCGTACGTATCTTCGGTGGTTCTGAATGAAAATGGAAAATAAACCCAAAAAAAGTTCAAATGAATACAGAAAACTTTAACAGAGCTAAATATACACACTTGCTTGAAATTTGTTTATGACACAAAGAGATATATCAATTTAAATTCTCTCTGTTATTCTCTCTGTTATTCTCTCTGCTCTCTCGCTCTCTGCATGATTTTTAAATTTAAGACAATAGTGTAATCAGAGAATCCAATCTATATGAGAATTGCTTTAGTTAATCCAATAGTGTGAACACTGCTTAAGATCTTCAGTTTATCCAAAATCTCAAAGGAATTGAACAAGTAGTGACTTTGAAATTTCAGACACATCAAAAGTAGAGCAGGAGAAAAAATCATAAATACATCCGGCTTAACAACAATTCAATTCGAATCTTAAATTTTGAACTTTTCTTAATCAAAATAACGATAAAAAATGATTCACTTTCGGATTATTTTGGGAAAAATTCGGATGTTTTTGGGCATACCGATCTGATGGCACTTGTGTCAGTATCTTTTGATGAATCACTTCTAATTTATCACAAGACAATATCTTGCAATTTACTTCTACCGTATTTAAGTCGGTGTGGCTGTAATGTCTGTAGCTACTTCATGTATATCACTAAGATCTGTGGATTACAATTCTTATTGGAAAATATTTTTGGGGCACCAGAGTTTGGGCACCCATACCAGTGAAACAGTATGAAAATGCACCTGGGTGCGGCACTGAAAATTTTTTGAAATCACTGAAAACCAATCAGCAAAAACAACAGACTAACATAATAAACAAACTGACCTGATAGAAGTTGGAAAGTCCGTAATAGAAATAAACATCGCCTTGCCATTTCGTGTCCAAGGTAAAGTTGATATCGCAAGAACAATTGGATGGCGAAGCATTTTTAAAATGTGGCTCGGCGATGCGTTCACATTCAATACATTTTGCATACTCAGAATATTCAATAACCTTCTCTTTTATCTAAAGGTAAACAATAACGAGAACAATAGCAATAACAGTTGAGTTTTAGCTAAAGTATATTCCTATACCCGTTTACTTTTGAAAAATTAACAGAGAATGATTTAATATACTTCAAAATGCCTGCTAAATTTTTTCATGGTCCACACCTGGTTCTAATATTTCAATATTAATAATAATACAGGTATCCATTTCGTTCTATACCACAAAACAGATATGTTTATGTTAAGAGAACGAAGGATAGAAAAACACGATATTGCTACCATAATATAAACAAAATAGAAACGATTAAGTCATAGAACAATACATTTATTATTTATCACTGACTTTTTTTTTTCGTTTTAAGAGTACTTCTATTTACTAGTTAAATACAGGGTACGAATTAGCAGCTCACACTCGCACGCAAAATGTGAAGTGTTTCTAAGTTTCTGTGAAGCTTTATATTTTAGCTAAACAAGAAATATGTGAACTTATGATCAGCAAAAAAGATGATAACTTTAAACAATAAACACTTCAGCACAGCAACAGCAACATAGCTGCAAGAAAATTCAGAATTTCAAATTGCTAGAAAGTCCATTTATGCGGATTATTTATATACCAAGTACAAATCCCTCATATGTTCTTATTTTTGCCCCACTTAACATTGCCACACCATTAAAATTAATGTCATTTAGGGCTGGCATAAATAGGCCATGAAAAACAAGAACAGGTGAAAAGGCTCATCATTGCTTTCTTAAGGGTGCAGGGTGATATTCTATGCGAAAAAGGGAATGAAAGGTGCGACCTTTTAACAAATAAAAATCTGCCATGACATGTATACCATTGAATTTGCTGTTGTTGTTATTGTTGTTGTTTAGGTCAGTGCCACAAGGCAACTGATCTTTCATTTCCCGTGGCTGTCCACCTGTAACAACATAATTTATAGTGTTTGATCATAACACCCTCCAAAAATTTGTATATTTACAAATGCTATTTGCAGACATTTAAAATGACATTTTGTGATTTGCATAAATGAGTTTCTAACGTCTAAACATTATTGTTGAAACAATTCATTTTTTTGTTTACGGATTTTCAATTATAGATTTCGAAAAGAAAAAAAATTGAGATGCATAAATTAATTCAATTTTTTCTCAGTTAATAAAACACACGGAAGAAATTTGCTTACAAAAAAAAAACTAACAGTGAATACGTTTTGTACAAAAAATATTCACTCCTTTCTCAAATGACAAAAATGAATCAAAAGGCTTTATATGACTTTAAATTTTACATGGTTAACCAACTTAACATATAGAATCTATTTGGCAAATAAAAAATGAACGGTTCAGCCATCTAATTTGATAAAAATATGGAATTGATACTGTATTGCCTGAGCATCACCACCTCTTTTTTTTTCGTTTTTTTTTTCGCTTCTTCAATAACCACCCACCTAAATGAATTTATACTCTCTCTCGAAGTCCTAGAACTGTCATGCCATGGGTCTTTGATAGCATTGCGAATTATGTTACCGCAAAGATTGTCTCTGTGAGAAAGCAGGGCCTATCCAATTTCAAATCATACACAAACAAGACCTAAGTCCTAGGACTCTTGTTTGTTTTTTTAAAGAGGAGTTGAAGCCATGTCAAAATTCTGTTTTGTCTTCCCCTCAAACATGATATCATTCTATCCATGAAGTATACCTTAAAAAACACTTACTCTATTGGATGAAACTAGCAGTCCAATACCAATTGGAATAAATATAGCCCCAATAAAAAAGAAGATAGGCAGTACTGTATATGCAGTAAGAATTGGTTGCCATGCAGGCAGTTTCTGCTGCTTGAATCGGGAGTCTAAAAATTCAAACAAATAATTATACAGTTATAAAAACGAGGAGTGTATAACTTTAGCATTGCATACCTATATAGGGCTTATTCTTGTTGCTATCTTTATATAATATTGTCAGTGTACATCCCACTTTTATTTTAGTCAGTGTAAAAAGAGAGTTTGGAAACAAAATGTTTATAATGCAAAAATACACAGTGATATTTAAGATTGTGCGTAACTGAGTTGTCCTTGATATATCATGAGATTCATCCATCCTCTGATTCACTATGACAAAATTCAATTCTCAAATCTGGGCTACCCCCGCGATCGGAATATTAGGGGGAATATTGGTCCACCACTGCAGTGAAAACAAACCATGAAACAGACATGTTTGGTTCAGAGCAAAATGTCTACCCTTTTCAAGTTTGTTTTCACTGCAGCTGAAGTAATCTGATTAGCCATCATGGAACCGAGAATAAAACTCCATCGCATAATTTTTGTGAGTGAAACTTTATAAGAGAGAGTATTAGGAACAAATTTGAGTTTCAGTGGATAACTGCTGTTGCTGTATTTTGTTTTCAACAGGATGACAATAGACAGTCAATTAGTAGAGATGGATAGACGATTCTGGAGATCATGTAGCCATTAACCGATTCCCGTTATTGCTCTCCATAGTTTATTTAGACATCAAAGTAGGTGAAAAATAAAAGGAGTTTCATAGGAGAAAAACATATTTTTGGAAAAATCTAAACTTTCATCATATAGAATTTTTTTTAAATCCATCTATCAATCCATCTTTCCTAAATCGACTATCTATCGTCCTCTTATTAGAAACAAAATGCGGCAAAGGCATTAATCCACTAAAACTGTAAATTTTTTCACCCACAGAAATTAAGACACTACAATGGAGTTTCTATTGAATTTCGTCATAGCGAATTGGAGAATATATCAGTTAAGGAAAAATTGAGAAAGATGTTTTCCACCGTTTTTGGCCACAAAGTCGCTGATATAGCCATAACTATAACGTTGATTACACCAGAATAGGTTAAATTCTGACACAAATTTAAAGGGATGTAATGAATATTGTTTTAACAGCGCCAGAAATCCTGTAACTAAGGGTGTCAAAAAAGAGAAGTGTACACAATTATAAAAATGACTTGGCTTGGGTTATTTCTTTATCAAAATAATAATAAAAAATACATACTACTCGGTCTCCTTGTTTCTTCTACTTCATTGTCACCCTTCCTTTTGAAAGGCCACACCATTGTCGAATTTTCTCACGAAGACCAAAAATTGTTTGTAGAGAGAAGAAGGCAAAAAAATATGTTTTGATTCCTGCTATGCTTTCCGTATCAACCAAACCCATTGGATCACCAAAACTGAAAGTGACGTAACGGATAATTGATTGCAGTTCGCTCTCCTTCCATGTTAACCTAGAGTTTAAAAAAAGCTTGTACAAAAGAGTTTTTGAAACTTTAGAAATGTTTTTTTTATAATTGTACAAAGTTTTATAGGTTATCGATAGTATATTTTCCCCTAATTTCAGTTCATCTCAATTTTTTCTGTGATCACAATTTTAAAGTTAAGTGGCGGAGGGTAATTTTTTTAAAAAAACCTCGAAATTCTGGTATGATTGCCAATTTTGTGAATGCGCACGTCAACAATTTCAAGATTTTTCTGGGAAGAAGGTCAAAATAACAGCAGCAAACTTAACTGATCTGCTCTGCATTGGCAGAGTAACGTTTAGAGAATGACTTCATTAGCAGAGCAGCCCTGCTATACATTGATTAATTATCCTGTTGAAAATGACTCTGTTTCAGAGGCAAAATTGAAGGAGGACCTTGGTAAGACTTTATGCATTTATAGCAGCTTTTAGAGAGCGCATACACCAAACCAACTGTACGAGCCAAAATATCCAAATATATAACTCTCGCGTCAAATTGAAACTTTTAGAGATCATTCTTTATTAATCAAAGAGCTTAGTTGCAGTTGAGTCCTGTTACTACTGACCTGTTCCATAAACAGTCAGGGAAAACCTAATACACGATTTCGGAGATGCAGCTCGCAAGGCCCAGAGTGTATTAACCATACAGATCAAGCACCTTAAGGCCAACCTCAAAAATATGTTGCATATATCTTTTGACAGACGACACATTTGTTGCAACATGTTGCGGTAAACCGTACACTACGTTCTGTTCATTATTTATGTATTCATTTATTTATTTTTTGTAAACTTTGCCGACTCACCGACTTCACTTTACAACGAGTCGGTTGGAGGACGCTAACACAACCTATTTTTTATGGTGGCCTAAGCGAAAAAGAAAAATCAGCTTTGCAATACTTGAACCAAAAATTATCCCAATACATTTCAATCGTTCAATTGAGGGATCTCTTATTTATCGCAATGAAATTACGGTAATTTTGTAATTAGTATTTCAGGCCTGGAAATTTTTTGTAAATCTAGAGAAACAATAGAACGATAGAACGACCTTTCATTTACACAAACAAGGTTTGGCAGAAATGATGCGGTAATGACGGAACCGGTCATCTGAAATCTATGTTTTTTAGATGTGGATAAGCACCCATGTGGGCAATCATGCCTTGAACATTTGACGTTTGAAAGTTTCTCAAATCATTCTACCCGTGAATCATAGTGTCAATGCTTTGTTAGCATCACTTTAGGAATTGTCACAGAATAATATAAAACGGTCGGCATTTTTTCGCAACAAGACAAGGCAATGGACAGTAAACTCACTCCATGCCTTATAGTATTAGGGGCCACATCCATAATTCACGTTCCCATGCAAAGTTTTTGGTGGGTGTGAAACCTGTACTGTGATGTTTTTCTGTGGTTAGAATAAATATTTCCTGATTCACTTTACACCAACATTGCCCCTGTTTGTAATACATACTTATGCAAATTTAAAACCCAGGGCTGTTTGTTTCTATTTGATACTAAGTGAGTGTGAGTAAACAGGTTATACTGTTAGTAACACTGTTGACTTAATGTGGCGAATCTAAATCATTTTAGGTTTTTTTGGATGCACTTGTTCAAAATGGGTTGTTCTCATTGTTTATGAAAACCTTCTTTAAATTTTAATTTCAGAACGTGGTGACATTCCTGTGAAGACGGCAGCTTTAAAGAAAGTCATGTATCAATTGCTAAGTGGCGAAAAAATGCCGACCGTTTTGATGACAATCATTCGTTTTGTGCTTCCTTTACAAGATCACACCATTAAGAAGTTACTGTTGATCTTCTGGGAAATTGTACCAAAGACCGGGCAAGATGGTAAACTCCTTCATGAGATGATCCTCGTTTGTGATGCCTACAGAAAAGATTTGGAACATCCAAATGAATTTATTAGAGGGTCAACTTTGAGATTCTTGTGTAAACTAAAGGTAAGTCTGTTGTTATCAGTGAAATATGTGTGCAATTACTTCTCTACAGTTTTCTTTTGCAGTTTTATGAACTTAAACACTCCCCTGAAAGTTTGACGTACTTCTAGATCCGCTCTTGCTTAAATTCTCAAAATTGGATTTGTCTAGTTCTTTGATGAAAGTGAGATTATATTGGTGAAGATTGAGGCAAAAAACAATTCCTATTATCTGAATATAAATTCAATGTTGCTTGAATATTATTCATATTTTACGCTTCCGTTTTTGAAGAAAGGATATGAAATTGAGAGGTGCAAATAATTCTAGTGTGGTTTAATATGATTCAGCAATGTTGTTAACCGATAAACAGAAAATCATCCTGTATGCTTATAAACCGCTCTATTTTTATTGTCGTTGTGGTTGTTATTTACATTTTAATTCGAAACTTTTTTCCCTTTAGGAATCTGAATTATTGGAGCCACTGATGCCAGCCATCAGATCTTGTTTAGAACATCGCCATTCTTACGTAAGAAGAAATGCTGTATTTGCCATCTATACTATTTACAGGTATGGTATGTTGTACTGTTAAAAGGATTGATCCGAGTATCTGTCAGTTCACCACAGGGCATGAAAATCAGGATTTTAAAAAGCGAGTGAACATTGTTTGAAAATGTACATTAAAAACAAAATTTTTTTGCTGTGACAAACTTTCGGGATTGACATTAGTCCAAAACATTATTCGACCGGAACTTGAATGAGTCTGAAAGTTTGTCATGCTGAAACTTTTGTTTTGGTTACTTTTTACTTATTCCCTGAGAAACTCTGACTCAACGGAAATAAAAACACATTTTGGAAGGACATAGCTTCATTTTGCCAGGACATGTCTGATGTCTGATCATTATTTCATGCACTGCCATAAATACTTGATGCTACTTATTTTCTCTATGCATTGGTGAAATTTTAAAAGTAAAAAAGAAATTCTGCAAATATTTGTTGTAGATTGTGTCATTTTAGAAAACTAAAAACCATTTGAAACCAACATTTATTTGGAATGTCTCTATAGGTCAGTCATCACTTCACTTCATTTTACATGACACTATATATATACAACATTTCACATAATTTAGGAACTTTGATTTTCTCATTCCTGACGCTCCTGAACTTGTTTACGATTTTTTGGAGAGAGAACAAGATGCTGCATGTAAAAGAAATGCATTTATGATGCTTATTCACGTTGATCAAGTAAGTTGGACATCAACATTCACAGAAACTACTCCAAAGAAACTTTATAAAAACAATAATTTCATTTCTTTATCTGCATCATGTATATAGTTGTTTTGTCTGTGATCAGGATACAATGGTTTGAACTTGTCTCTTTGTTTAGGCCTTTCATTGTTCTTGTTTTTCATTAAGGAACGAGCCTTGGATTATTTGAGTTCATGCATTGATCAAGTCCATTCCTTCAACGAAATCCTCCAGCTCGTTATTGTGGAGTTGATTTATAAAGTGTGTATTGCCAACCCACAAGAACGAGCCAGATTTATAAAATGCATCTACAACTTGTTGAATTCATCTTCAAATGCTGTGCGATACGAAGCTGCTGGAACTTTGGTCACCTTATCATCCGCGCCAACAGCAATCAAGGTTAATGATACTCTGTCTCTAACTATTAACTCGACTTATCACTGACAATTGTCCTTGCATCATAATATTCATGATTTCAAATTAAAAATCATACATATGAGTGACATATCCAGATATTTTGGGGGGATACCATTTGGGGAAAACTGGCATTTTTTCAGTCTCCAGATCGCTGGAAAATGCATTTCCAGCCATTCACACAGGTAACAAACCAAAAACAAATAAAACAAGCAAACAAACTTTCATGTTTTGAAGTCTGAAGATTATAGGATTCACGTGAAAGAACCACAAAATTCATTTACTGATCAACCTCTCTTGGAGGTTTGGAGAACCAAAATCGAGCGAAATTAGGGGAAATTGATTGTGAATTGATTTCATGCTATCCCAGAATTAAAATCAAAGAAATATAACTTGTTTTCATCATTTCGGAAGTGTGAACCAACTAACAAAGGTTCTTGCAAGCAAAATCAAGGTATTTTCAACCAATTGATTTTTGACTTTATGTTTTTTGGGGTGAGAATTTGGGATCCCATACCGGTCAACTGGTAACAAATACACTCTGTATACATCGCTGCATATTTCATTGCTATTGTATTATGGTATATATTTCGCATATCCACTTTACAGGACTCTTCATGGGATATATATATAAACATTAATTAAGTAAAATAAAAACATTTTATTTTACATAATATAAGCCTTTGGGTGCAGGGTTTACTGAGATATAAAGCTGAACAACAGTTTATTGTTAAATTTAAAGTTATGGGAAATAACGGATAAGGTTAAACGTCCTGTTCGATGGTAAACTATAAGATTAACTATGCTTTCATTAAAAATAATTAGTTTATTGAATAGTTCACCATGTACCTTTACCTAAATTATTCAAAAAAAATTAATTGATTGACGTAAGTGAAGAAGAAAAAAATTGATTTCTATTATCTAATAGTTTACTGTCTAACAGGGCCTTCCCAGTGGGCAAAATCTTGAAAAAGTCTCTGTGAAGGGGTGTTTTTAAATTGAAACAACAGGCAATATTCCTTGCCATTTCTATAGAAAACACTCCTCCACAGAGACTTTTTGAAATTTTGCCCACTGGGTTTATGCATCATCATTGTTCTCAGGTAGTTGTTAGTCATTATAAACTTAACTTTGTTTTTATAGGCTGCCGCTAGCAA
Organism: Turritopsis rubra; assembly: GCA_039566895.2. Taxonomy (NCBI): domain Eukaryota; kingdom Metazoa; phylum Cnidaria; class Hydrozoa; order Anthoathecata; family Oceaniidae; genus Turritopsis; species Turritopsis rubra. The sequence goes on from CM077622.1 coordinate 7,046,047, forward strand.
CTATATTGAGCTGATATTGAAAGAGAGTGACAACAACGTCAAGTTGATTGTTTTAGATAAGTTTATTAAACTCAAGGAGAATCCAACACACGAAAAAGTTCTGCAGGTATCAATTGTTTGTTTATTTATCTTCATAAATGCAGATATTTTTAATTATGACCCATCTGCATGTTTAATAAGGGAATTGCCCCTGTCCACTTTTAATGCTCCAAACGCACTTAAGCCTTTGTTGATTTTTATGGAGAAATTTGATAATACTAAAAAATAGTAGGCCCTCCGCCAACTTAGCCGAAATGAACTCTCTTTAATTTAACTAATTTCGAGTTCCTTTCACCTATAATTTCTATGTAAACAAACCTCCATAATTCCAATTCCCGCTAATTTTAATAGATTTGAAAGGTTTCTTCACCTATGTTTTCTTGTTAAAGTGAACCTTTGTTATTTGGACTCTTCATAAGTATTTTTTGTCCCCAATGGAAAGTCTACTGTAGTTAATTATATTATAAATATTAATTGAGAAAGGTCTAATGGACGTGACCATGTAAACATTTTCCAGTCATCGACAAAGTTACAAGATTTTGTGTAACTTTTATTTTTGTTGCACTCATAATTAAGCATAATTGTTTTTTACTTTGAACAAAATTAGTATTCAATATAATCACATTTTCTTGTGTCAGGAATTGGTGATGGATATGTTGCGTGTTTTATCAAGTCCAGATTTGGAGGTACGAAAGAAAACTCTAGATCTGGTTCTTGATCTTGTGACGATAAGAAATATTGATGAGGTAAGTGATTTTCAATTTTTGTTTGGTTTTCTTATATAGCCTTTTTTTCCCAGCAAAATGGTCTTTTATTGATTCTTTAGCAAGTGTGGAGGAGGGTTATTCTGTCCCAGTGTTTTGTACGGCATACTGGAACCAGTGCCTTGGGAACCTAGGATTTGGGACCCAGTACCCCATTAGTAGGACCTTTTTAAATTACCATTGCATAAAACACAGACTTGGACCCACGGCGTCCCCCGTGTTAAGGAATTTGACAATGAAAATTTGCAGGTTAGTAAGATATGTGTAGAAACAGAATTCTGTGACCTAAATTTAGAATTGATGACATCATGATGACATCACCACCCTTGTTAATACCACTTTTCCAGTATGCCTTTTTTTGTACTTGATTATCAACCACTCTCCTCCACAGATGTTATAATACATTCTATTTTTATGGATGTTTGTGACAATCAATTCTTCAGGTTGTTATGGTATTAAAGAAGGAGGTCACTAAAACACACACAGAGGGTGACCAAGACGATTCTGGTAACTATCGGCAACTGCTTGTACGCATGTTGCATTCTTGTTGCGTAAAATTCCCTGATGTAGCTCCCACGGTCGTGCCAATGTTGACAGAATTCCTTGGTGATACTAACGAACAAGCAGCCCTTGATGTCCTTCTTTTCATCCGGGAAGCAGTATTAAAGTTTACTTCCTTGAAGAGAGTGATATTAGAAAAACTTCTGGAAAACTTTCATACAATTAAAAGTGTTAAGATACATCGTCATGCATTGTGGATTCTTGGGGAACACTGTACAGAACCCAACGACATATTAACCGTTATGAAAGAGATCCAAGATGGCCTTGGTGAACTGCCTATTGTTGACGATGAGATCCGTAGAATGGCGGGGAATGATAAAGATGACAAAGAAGAAGAGGAGACCAAAGGATCATCTCCACGAATGGTTGTCACAGCAGATGGTACCTATGCAACACAGAGTGCGTTGATGACAAAAGCATCCATGAACACTAACGAAGAGAAACGACCACCTTTGCGTGCCTACCTCATGAAAGGGGATTTTTTCATCGGAAGTGCTATTGGAAGCACGCTAACTAAACTCGCCTTGAAGTTTATGGAACTTGTTAGCAACAAACAAAAACAAAATAAATTTTTCGCAGAAAGTATGCTTGTCATGGCTAGCATCATCCATTTCGGTAAATCGGGAATACCCGAAAAACCGATAACTGAGGATGACCTGGATCGGTTAGCAGTATGCATCAAAGTCTTAAGTGACTGCAATCCGTTTTTGGCTCAAATCTTCAATACAGAATGTCGAAACGCTGTTACAGACATGTTGGAAGGAAGCAAAACCATCATCGAGTATGGTCAAGGTAATAATTTATCGGTGATTTTCTCTGATTTGTGTTAATATTCGACTTTCATTCCTAGTACAAACACGTTACACTTGTTCTATATTTCTGTTTATTTAAAGGTGATAACACCAAAAATAAAATAAAAGCACAGGCAGATGATTCAATTGCCTTCCTTCAGTTGTTCACCAAAGCCGACCAATCCGTTGCTGAAAACCAGTTCGAGATTAGTCTCCTGCAGGCGATTGGTAACCCAATTGGAAAGAAGGACGAGGAAAATATAAGCTCGAAATTGAATAAGGTTAGAACAAGTAAATTTTGACTCGTTTTGCAATTTTGGTGTTATGGTTGCAATCAAAGCCTTTTAGGAGATTCACAATCGAATTTGTTGAATAAAATTTGACAAATTCAATTTGTTTTGTGATGGATTCAATTTATCGAAATCGATCTGTTCATAATTCGCTTTTAAAGAAATTGATTTATTGACATATTTACAACTTTAAAACATTGAATTTGAATCCCAATGTTGAATTAAAAATCTGCTCATACACAATCAAACTTGTTGAATTCAACATTATTTGATTCAGTATCGCCTGGGTTACATTATTTGGAATTTCCTTCAATCTCGACTATTATTTGAGCTCTATAAGCAGATTTGCAATCACTTTATTTGTTCTTTATTGACCTTTTTAATATGAAGCGTATTCTTGTATATTTGCCAAACTTTAGGAAGATATAGATTTCCATGACATTAAAAGCATGAATGTTTGTGCGATGCTTACGTGTCGCACTTGGTAATAATGTTTGTCAATGGCTTGGTAATTTCAGGTTGCTCAGTTGACGGGGTTCTCTGATCCCATCTACGCAGAAGCTTATGTTAACGTCAACCAATACGACATTGTGCTTGATGTGTTGATTGTCAACCAGACAGCAGATACATTGCAGAATGTGACTTTAGAACTTGCAACCTTAGGTACGTGCTATTCAAGTTAAATCTTGGTTTGTTTTGGAAAAAATATAACGGAATTATTTGTGTGTCAAGTGTAAATAAATACTGTTCATATTTTTCTTCTTACTATAACATAAACCTCTCCTCCATTTCTACCCTCTATGGTCCATCTAGTTAACTGTAACTATAATTTCACCCATTGTCCTTTCATCTGCAAATTATAACCATATTTTACTTTAAAGCTCCTGTTAGGCGGTAAACTTATAGATAATTTATGCTCAAAATAGCATTTGATAATGTTTTTCTTCATTGACGTCAATTGATTAGTTTTTTGAATAATTTAGGTATGATCCACAATAAAATAGCCTGTAAACTAATCTATTTTAAGTAAGTTTTGAGCATAGTTTATCTAATAGTTTACCTTCTAACAGCTCCTTAATATCCAGACCCCTTTGAATTTCCTTTTAAAGGTTCCTCAAATTTTGAGGTTGGTCACACTTGTTGTTGATGTGTTCGTATTATTATGTAGCTGATGAAAGTATACATCCAATGGTGTTTTTTGCCCCTATATTATGATGTATTGTTTTCTTGATTTGCAGGTGACTTAAAACTTGTGGAGAAGCCATCTGCAGTTATGCTCGGTCCACATGACTTTTCAAACATTAAGGTAGCAACCATCATAAGTTCTGTGTGTATGAATCTATATTTGTATGTTTTCAGCATAAAAAACTGTCTGCTTTATAGAGATGCCCGCTTTATAGAGACTTTCATCTATGAGAAGTTGACTGTAAATCCTTCCATCCGTAAATGGAGTATATACGTAATACGGAGATGTACGCTTTATAGAAATTCCATTGTAAACTCGGTTTGTTAAATGTACCAATTCTCTCTCGTTTCATACCCAGGCTAGCGTGAAAGTAGCTTCCACCGAGAACGGAATCATTTTTGGTAATATCGTCTATGACGTAAGTGGTGGCTCTGGTGATCGCAATTGTGTCGTCCTCAATGATATTCACATCGACATTATGGATTACATTGTACCTGCCTCTTGTACCGACTCTGAATTCAGACGAATGTGGGCGGAATTCGAATGGGAAAACAAGGTAATGGTTATCTGGCTCTTCTATAGGATAACTTAGTGTGTCTCTTAAAGAGACATGGCGTTGTGTCTTTACACATGCAAGGACGTATGTGATTCAAATTCGAAATTTTCCGTGTGTGTGTCAAAGTGTGTGTTAATCTAACAAGATGCGAGTTAGTAAGAGTGGACCCAGTTTTAGCTATCTTCTCCAATGAAAAGTCTTATAAAAGGGTTTGAAATAACGAGGCATAACTGGTCATGGCCTCGATGACCCAAACAAATTTAATAAAGTTTACACCGCAAACTAAGTTGGGTTGAGACGTGTAGATGCATAGTATGTTAACTCTTTGTTTTTTTGTCTTATTTTCAGGTTTCAGTCAACACAAACATTAGTGACACTAGAGAATATTTGGATCATATTATTAAGTGTACAAACATGAAATGCTTAACTCCAGAAAAAGTAAGTTGTTTGTTTGTTGCGAATCCGTTGTAAAAGTTGTTTGAAGTGAACAGCTTGTGTTACCTCCTATGTTCCTGTGTTCGAGCATTATTAGAAATTGTCCCACAGCGAATCAAAGTTTAGCAAAAGTTATTATTCAACAATTACCGCGACACAGTATACGCATCAAATCGAGGCTGATGTGTGACGTAAATGTCGGAGTTCTCGGAGATATTTGTCCGTTTTGAGCAGGTCCGAACATAATATATATAGGTTCACTGCTGTCACGCAAATTGTTCAGAACGAAAACAATTAAGGGAACCCCGTCTTGCATATTTTCAACGTCAACCCTCCACTCCCTTTTCGCTTCGTTTTTCCTATGATTTTGCTTTCACCACATTCAGCAGTCTCGTTTCTTTTCCAGGCGATATCTGGCCAATGTGGATTCATGGCTGCCAATTTATACGCGAAGAGTATATTTGGCGAAGATGCTTTAGCTAATCTCAGTATCGAGAAACCGCTAGAGGGTGGTCCGGATGCTCTTGTAATCGGTCATATAAGAATTCGCGCCAAAAGTCAGGTAAGATCAGGAGACCTACCATTTTGGAGACCCGTCATTTTGTGTCATCGTTCTTTATTCATTTATTCTTAATTTTGTTGTTTTAGGGTATGGCTTTAAGTTTGGGTGACAAGATCAATTTATCTCAGAAGAAAATCGTCAAGACTTGAATTCCTTATATAGATAACAACATGTCGGAATTTTTGCTTTACTTATCCTTCGCTTGTAATAAAACCTCTCGTTGTTTTCTCATAATTGTAGGGGGAAAAATCTATGAATATTGCTATACGTCGTAGTATTTGATCAAAGAGTAGGACCGTGATTAAACAAGATCAACGGTTAAAAGACTTCCCTAGACAGTGTGTTCCAGAATGTTCGTTTTATCAATGTTTATGATAATATTAACTCCAAAGGAAATAGAAGCTTTAGATAGCCGGTGTCTCAATAATGTCTTTTTTAAATACAGTCCTAAATGGCCAAATCACGATTTTTGCCTTGGCCTAATAAAGGTTGGCCAAAAGGCCCAAAATAAGCAACCCAGGGTCTCTTGCCTTTTCGATGTACAGATGGCAGCAATCCGGCTTCCTTTTCTTCATCAGGAATATTTTGTTACTTTTTCACACGAATGATTTCTTTTTGCTCGAAAATTCCTGCGGTCGTTGTAATTTTCAGCCAATATAATTCCTTATTTCAGCCGCGTTCGCCAGGGTCTTCTTTGCCGCCATCCGTATATCGAAAAGAAAAGAGACCCTGGGTTCGAGGTTGCCAATATAAGGTATTGTGAAAACTTGTCATTGTATCAATCAATAGTGGTTCAAATCCGATGGCGGATTATTTCAAATATATTTATCGTTTATTTATGTTACATTGTGGTTCGTAATATCCGAGAATTCACTGTATTATTTGTACAAGGGCAGGCTTTTTGCCATTCTGTGTGCGACGTTAAACAGCTTTTAATCCAACTACGTCTCCTGTTGGTTGATCTTATCCTAAGAAAAGTCTATAAAAAAGAAACTGGATTACAGAAGTTCTTACGATTTATAAGCCATTTTAGGGTAGCGATATGTTTATAATCTTGGACTTTCACATTGAAATTCACAAAGATTAATCTCGTTGTTTTTTCGGAAAAATATTCCAGGCTTTTGTTAATTAAATTGGATTGGAAAAATTAGAGAGAAAACAAATTGGATAAAATTAGGCCATATACCATTTTCGTTACCAATTCTCCATATCTGTTATTCTATTAATTTACAACATCGCATTGCTTTTTTTCCAAGTAGTGTGTGTTTGTCTAACAAGATGCGATCATAAAATCTTTGTGGAAGAAACTCTTATTTTTGTATGAAAGAACGAGGTATTACCTAACAATGTTCTTGTTAACCCAGGCAAAAATAACATAGTTTAGACTACAAGCTATTGATGATCGAGTCTTGTTTGACAAACCTATAGTAGCAGGCGAGATGATCGATTTTAGCATTCGAATTGATTAACATGGAAAACTTAGCATAGCTCATAATGTTAAAGAAAAAATTCTGTCAAATTGAATATATTTATATTGTTTGTCAGTCTAGTATTCATAATATATAATTAGAGTTTATCATGTCATAGACCGGTTGTTTTTGTTTGCGACGTTTCGACAGTTACTACTGTCATCATCGGGCGTTTGTAAATGAATGATGTAAAGTTTATATATGTTTTCAGTAGGATCGAAATTAGGATCGAAATTATTTCGGACCTGGAAGGAAGCAATGTCAATAATTTGTTTTGCGTAGAGCAGGAAACCATATCGCAGGAATATTAAACTCTAATTATATATTAAAAAATTCTGTGTATTGGAACTTATAATTAATTACAATGTTGTTCGCACGTTCGAAATAACTAAACGGTCTATTGTTATCCAAATGAGGTAATTGTGAAAAATTATTTTAGTCCGTTCTTATTACATTGTTTTTGATTTGATTAGCTGTTTTTATACTGACGTCTAAAATTCGTCTTGACGTAAGTTCCGTCCGACAAGAATATCTATCCGTCATCTAGTCGACTGAAAAATAACATCCGTCTACCCGATTTTATACTGTCGTATTGATTATCAAGACATAACTTACATTCAGACGAAACTTTCATCTTAGCATAAAACACTTGCGAAACACTTGGGAACAGCGCCAAGATGGTAAACTAAAACGTAATCCAAAAGAACAGCTAGGTGGTGTTGTTATTTGTAGTAAGTGGATCTGCCAATCCCTATTAACCGTTCGCTTCGTTGCTTTCCATCGTTATTTCAGAAATCCATGTGGGTGAAATATATAAGGGAGTTTCATAGGAGAAAAACATATTCTTTTTACTTATCTAAACTTCCGTCGTATAGAATTTCTTGAAAAACCTATATGAAACCATTTATATTAATTTAAAACTAATATCCTTTTACCCAAAACAAACCGAGGTAAGGGAAGTTATTTTCAAAAATCAACTTTTTCTTTAATACTCACTTATAAAGTTTCACCCAGAAATCAATAACGCTACAATGGAGTTTCTATTGAATTGATTGAAATAACTAATTGAAAAACTTCTTTTAATAATTTTGGAAATTTTCATTAATTTTTCATGCATTGTTTCGTAATGATTCGAGAGATATTTTCAAACAAAAATTGGTTCGAAAAAATATCACCTACACACCACCCATCTTGTTTCTGATTTGGAGTGCCATATTTGTCAAAAAGAAGCGCCGCGGACGCATAGTGATCACGCTAGGTTTGGACAGTAAGAAAAATAATATGAACCAAGAACACGGACGGTTTTAAAGTATTTCTTGCTTATGCAGAAATCCAAATACTGAATACATAAACATAATTAACAACGGTCTACAACAACATAATCACATGTGGTCTGTCAAAAATTAGAAAGAAGTCATGCGAATGAGATTGCCAGAGAGTTTGCACATAGTGTTCCGCGAAGAATGAAGATGATGTTTCTCCATTGTGATACACAGCAAAAAATTATACAGTTTTACATAATTATTATAAATTATAATAAATTGACAAAATTTGTTATGCCCGACCGACCGACTCACTTTATGCCCGACCGACCGACTCACTTTTAGTGGACAAAAAGGTCGATAACAACAACAAAAATTAAAGGGTGGCCTTATCCATGATATATACTCTTCACTTCAACACTCACACATCCCTTAACAAACCGCGGATTGATCCCTATAGCCACAGGTTATGCCAGGGAAGCAATATCAGGCAGTCCTGTAAGAAATAAGATTTCCCCAACCGTCCCCAAATCATAGTCACAAGAAAAAGTCTTCAAAGTCAACAATTCCATAGATGTGACACCATTATTTGCGTCGAAAAGCCACGTTTTTCGCTCGTTTTTTATACTCGGCACATTTTTCGCTCGGTTTAAGTACGTTTTTTGCTCGTTTTTTATACTGAGCACGTTTTCCACATTCATCATTAAAATTCAATTTTCAAAAACGCAACTTCGCGTCCATTTTCTTTAAGAACGTGACTAATTTGTTAAAAATACGTCCACCACTTTCTTCATTTCTTAAAAAAACCATTTTTTTGGCAGATACAATAAGCTATACCAAAATGAACAATGAGTTGTTTCACTATGACTATGTTTCAAAGTAATGGTCATTGAGACTTAGCACCCTAGTTACCAGTGTTAAATGTATATACAATAAAAGGGGCTTCAATTTTTTTGTTATAAGAAGGGTACAGTTGTGTTAAAAGTGATTTCTATTTTTGTTGTCTTGAAAATCAAACCTTTTGTTAAAAGTAGTATACAAAGAAAATACACCGTATTGGCCCATTTTACGACCGTTCTTAATGGCGTTAATTTTCACCACTTGGCGTTAAAATGGCCGGAGTTAGATGTTTATCTGTTAGAGTTTAACCGTGGACTTTTTAAAAATAACGCCAATAAAGACCGGCGTAAAATAGGCTGGCGTTAAAGTTTCTTTCCCCTTTTTGACAGAACTGGCATCGCAGAGACTGATAGATAGGTTGGTGTGTATTTCATTTTTGCCATGATCAGTTTTTCGAACGAAATATAGACATATTATTGGCTAAACATTATATCATTGTAATTTCTAAATCGAATGGGACGTATGTGATAAAAATAACAATTAAAAAGAAAGAGAGAAAAAACAAACATACTTAATTTCATAACAAAAGAAATTAAACAAATAAATGAAACAATTGTTTCCCATAGCAACCTTAATATAACATGGCTACTTGTCAAATTACCATTCGATAAACTGCACTCTTCAAAGGCTGTGTAAACTTTAATAAACAACAAAAACTTTCATTGTTGGTCACAATTAAAATATATTAAACGCAAAGGGTTAACAATAAAAAATAACATAATATATTTTCGGTAGACATGGCAGATTTAAATTTTACAAAAATATTTAAACGTTAGAAAAGAAAAAACGAAAACTGTTTTTCCTATAGAAAAAGGGTTTTCCTATAATATATGCAAATGGTTTTAATATGTTCACAAGAAGAAGAAACGAAATATTTTCTCTTAAATTTTCACGTCGATTTAGTCTCTTTTAATTCTGCTAAATCCGGATTTTTTCACTAATTCAAGTTTTCCCTATATTTCGATATCATTTAGAATAAATAAATATTGGCACCTTCTTCATATAAAAACCATTTATTTGGATACCCTAAAAGTGTTTATAACGTTTTATGTTGGAAAATCGAGAGATAATTTATTTTATAAAATGGTTGTCCATGGAAAAGTCAAAGTGTATCTATACCTTTGGAATGTTATTTTGGAGTATATTAGTCCCTAGTTACACTAGATAGATGTTTTTATCTTAGGTCACTGAATACAGAGAAGCATCGACGGTCTTCTCGAACAATTTGGTAGACGTAAGTGTGTTTTACGTTTTATAAACAACTACACGCTTTATATTTTATAGATTTATAAGCACCTTTATCAAACTCACTAAAAAAAAAAGATAAGTAACATTTAAGCATTACCCTAGGCTCAAAAGCACAGCAAAGAAAAGAAATGTCCCCTTCTCTACCTCAAAGAGACATTCACTCTCTTAAGGGAAGGTATAGGTAGAAGGTGGTTCTGAAAGTTTTGAGAATATATACTCTGATGTCTTGCCATATGAAATAAGCACCACTTAAGCACCAAAGTAGGACCAGCTGGGACAGGTAAAACATTTACATATAACTATATCATTGCAGCCGCTAAAGCCAGAGGTTTGACGGTTGCAACTGCTGCGTTTACTGGAATTGCAGCCACTTTAATTTCTGGTAGCTGGAACGCATCCTTCCCTTAAGAGAGTGAATGTCTCTTTGAGGTAGAGAAGGGGACATTTCTTTTCTTTGCTGTTACTTATCTTTTTTCTTTAATTTCCAAAAGTAGGTTCAAAATGACCAAAAAATAAGCACCAATGAGCCTAGTCGATTTTTTACTGGTGCTTTAAAAAAAACGTGTAGCTGCGAAGGTGGCAAGTGACGTTCGTTTTTGTATAACTTATTAGTACTGATCTTGCTGGTCTTGTTTTCAAACAATCTTTACACGTATTTATTTTCTATAATAACACTCAACTCTGATGAAGCCTTCGAACGTTCTTTCGTTCGCGCTGATGTACGAAATTTGCAATTTTTGCTCAAGTTTTGTCAATTCAGCAAAAATCACCACTTTCTATTGATCAGAAAACAAGAATTCGCTGCGACCGTTCTTCCGACCACAAAACCCTGCACATATTGAATTCCTATATTCGCGAGATCCATTCATTTAGGGGAACATAGAGGATGTACAAATGTTGTTTGCTTAATAAGAGGCCGTTTACATGAGACCCGAAGTAAACTCAAGCCGTTTTGAAATGAAAAATTTCACTTCGAGCATGATGCAATTCTTATTACCGTTTACATGACTTCGGCCTGCGATGCTAGGGCCTTTTCGTCTCGTCGTCTTCATATCAAATAGAGATAAACGGTCCTGGGTTCCAGGTTGGATATTGTCCCACAGTGGTTTCTAGGGAAGCATCAAGACGAGGCTCGTTAAGGTTGTTTATCGGGCAAATTATCGGGCGTTTAAACCGAATTCGGGAAATTTCATTTGGTTTTTTTTTTTTTATTATTTTCATCTTTTTATGTTTTTTTTTATTTCTCGTTAATTAAAATTAAAAATTTAAATCAATCAACAGAGATTTTATATCAATCTTTGAAAATACAGGATCTTTACCGTGGGTTTTTTGTTCTTGTTATTCGTTCAGAATGTTTATAGTGTATTGTGACGTTTCAAACTACCGTAGGGCCCCCGTCAGGACCCCCGTTAGGACCATTTTTCTTGTTCCCATTAAGTAAGCTCTAGGGTTAAAAGTCCCCGCTTAAGTGGGATTCCCAGTAACTTGTTTTTGGACCTTAAAACCATTTTTCTTACTACCTAATTGGCCCCCAAATTACGGGTCCTCGGCCTTGCATACTATACAGGTTAGACTGGGTAGTTCTTTCCCTATCGAAAACACACCAAAAAACTTCTTTAAGTATAATATTTAAGAGTAAGTCAGGGTACGAGGTTGAGTGAAAGGGAACACTATTTTATAAGAGGAGAACCTTTCTTTTTCAAAATTTTAACTATATTCTAAAACTTCATCTGCAAGGTGAATAGACCTTTCCCGAATTTCTGTTTAAACGCAGTGTTTTGCCTTGTCATCAAGTTTCGCTTCGTTTGCAATATCATTATTGCTTTTAACTACTCCACTGGGGAATTGGAAGAAAAAAAGGACTATTAGTAAGTACTCAAGTTGGAAATCAGTAAAACAATACAATGCATAAAAACGAGGCGAAGCTTGATAATACCGTCATAATTCGGTGTTTAAACAAAAATTCGGGAAAAATTTATTCTTTAATCAGAGACTACTTGTAATTTTTAACTGAAACTCGAATGACAGAATGCAAAAATATCCTCTGATATTGACACAACGTTTAAACAGAAATTCGGGAAAGGTGTTTTTTGTTTTGTTTATCGCGAAGAATATAAAAAATGTCTTTCGGAAAATTCACATTGATTCATGTTCACACTGATTATCCCATTTAGCCATTGTTCATTCTATAATTTGAAGAAAAAAATGTTTTTTTAAGTAAAACAAAAAACACGAGTTTTAAATAAGAAACATCAGGTGTCGTTTGAGCGTTATATGGACGTCACTTACAAGGTCTGAACGTCACTCGGACGTTAAAACGGCGACACTGGGTAAAGAAATCTCAACAAATTTTTCCAATTTTTCTTAGATTTTTTCAGCTTCATTTAAAGGCCCTGTTACACCGTAAATTATTAGATCAACTTTGCTCAAAACTTACTTACAATAAATTAGTTTACGGAATAGTTTATTGTGTATCTTATCAAAATTGTTTAAAAACTTATCAATTGTGACGTCAATGAAGAAAAAAAATTATCAATTTCCATAATGAAAAAAGTTTCTACTTTAAAGATAATTTACTAATAGTTTACCGTCTAACATGACCTTCCCAGTGGGCAAAATCTTGAAAAAGTCTCTGTGAAGGAGTGTTTTTAAATTGAAACAACAGGCGATATTACTTGCCATTCCTATGGAAAACACTCCTCCACAGAGACTTTTTGAAATTTTGACCCAGTGGGCATCATCATTGCACATTAGAGTTACCACTTCATTAGCATTGCATCAAACTTGTGACATTTTTGGAAAAATGAGATTGAACAGACAAAGTATCATCAACTTCAGATAACCGAACTTAATATTAAAGCCCGAAGGTTGTGTGCTTAAACGGACTGGGCGCTGGCTTCAAATTTTATGACGTACAGTTTTTTTTTAGTTAAACAAGTTTTTTATTGAAGAACAAAGGATATAAGAACATAAGGCTTCGAAGATCTAAAAGTTAACAACATGCTAAGAACATTCGAGGCATAGGAAGGTTTGTTCTTAAGAAAGTATTTTTACATTTTACAAGGAAACTTCATTATAATAGTCAATGACAACAACAGTCAGAATATCATCATCATGTTGCTTACAACAATATAAAATCAACTCCATTTAAATGGATAATGTCAACCAAGTTCGTTGAATTTCGAATTTTAGATATTCAAATAGTGTATAAATTAAAAACATATTAAGAACATTTTTAGGCTTCAAAGTTGAAAAGCAAAGAACGTTCGAACGCTTCATCTTTTTCTCTTTCTCCAATTTTTTTTTTTCGTCAGTGGGCGCTATAAAACGCCATGGGCGCTAATTCGGTAATTTACGGTGTTCTTCTCCCCCTCATTGCTATTTATGTATAGTGTTTGTCCGTTATTCTCGAGTCACGTGGTCTGCATCATGTTCATGTCGTATGTAGATTAGAAGTATGGTTTGTTTTTTTAAAAAAGACATATTGTGTGATGGATATGGAGCAAAAAGAATTTTTTGTTGTGTATTTTATATTGTTCTGTTTTGTTTGTTGTTTTTGCATTTAGTTTTGCACAAAAGCTAGTCATTAGAGTGGATTTGCCAATCCATTCATGAAAGTTAGAACTTACCATTTAAAGTACATATATAATAACTCTATCTCAAAGCAGAGAGGAGGGAAAGAAGAGGATGACACAGATGTTTTTTTTAAGAAGAAAAAAAACTCGTTCTCCAACTATAGATTAATGTAACAAGATACGATCAACACTAGTTCAGCAGGGGATCTAGGGTATGTCAAAATTGTGAAGGAGTACATAAACCTAATTTCTGTTTTCAGTCTGTATCCCCATTGGGATTATTTGCACGTTTTTCCTTTCTCTAACATTCTCCTCCACAAACCCTCTAGATCCGCCTCTGTAGTTTGCTGTGAAATTTCTATTTCTGTCTGGGTTAAACGAGGTAATGGTTATGTAATGCCTCGTTCTTTCAAACAAAAAAGAGAGCCAATAAGTTTTATGATCACTAACATACTCCCGAAGTCATGAAAAAGTTACAAATTTAAAAAGTCTTCGTTGTTTGTTTTTACTCGGCGTCTGTTTGTAAATTACCAACAATTAACTGGATTTATCTATTTAATTATTTATTTATTAATATATTTATTGTATGTTATATATATTTTTTTTGAAACGTTTTTGTTTCACATGAAATATTTCTTGAGAAGTTGTGCAAGAATAAAAACCGGCAGATGTACATTTCACTATTTTTAAAGATTTTCTTATTACAAAATATAACAACAATTGTTCTTTTTATTATTATTTCACTGCAACTTTGCGTAAAATTATCGAACACAACAGAACAGGAACGTCCAATTTCGTTTTTAAACGTTATAGCCTACGATTTTCATTCTTTTATTGGATTAAAGCTGTTCGTGTTGTTTCGCTGTTAAGAAAGTATCATTTGCTAAAACCAGATTTATATATTTGTGAAAATAGGTTTTGAAAAGATTATCGTTTTGTATAATTCAATACACAATGGGGGAAAAATTAGTTTTGCTGTGTGTTGTTGCGTCATTCAAAACTGAAAATACAGCCATGACTGTCTATTGTTGATATGTGGGATTCTTAGTGATAGCCCCCCGTCGTTTAATTAGGTAAGTGGCGTATAAGTATAGCTACCCAGTGGCCAAAATCTTCAAAGAGTCTCTGTGCTGGAGGGTTTTTTATTGAAACAGCAGGCGATATTAACGCCATTTTTAACTAACGTTGGCACAACATTGAAATGCCTGCTAGGGGCATGGTATCGAGAGTTTTCTTATCGAACATATGGAACACTTTATCATTTGTCAATTTCAAAAGCCTGTCATTGTTAGTTTCAACTTTTATTTTGCAAACTTATAGAAGTCTTTTGTTCTCTTTATTTTTGATTTCGTTGATTTTTGGATGATGATCTTGGGGTGAAGAGTTGTAAGAGGCAAGTCAACACGAATTGTGTGGTAGGTGAGCTGAATACATTGTCACAAAGGAGTTAACTGGGCACCACCAGGAAATTATAACGGCAATAAATGAAATATGTCAAATAAAATGACACTTTTCAAACATTAAAGTTCGTAAGTATTGGATAAACTACAGATAAAAAGTTTTTGCTTTATAGAGAATTTGCCTATTAGAATTTTACTGTAAAACAATACTGTAAAAACTGTTTCCACTTTATAGAGATTTCAGTTATGAGAATTTGACTGTAAATTCAACAATCCGTACACGGAGTATGTGTCCGTTATACGGAGATATGCGCATTGTAGGGTGTACCCTTAAAAGAGATTTCACTGTACTGTTAACTTCATAGAAGTGTGTCTCCCTTATAGAGATGTCCGCTTTATAAGACTTTAGCTATGAGAATTTGACTGTAAATCCAACAATCCGTACATGGAGTATGTGTCCGTTTTACAGAGATGTCTGCTTTGACCAGATTTCACTGTAGTGTTTACTTCATAGATGTGTGCCAGCATTAATAGATTCTTATAAGTTCGACCGAGAAAATGTCCCTTCATGTTCCTTTTGAATTGTTACCCGTCTTATGGAAGTGTCCGCTTTATGGTGAATGGTTTTTGAACAAGCTGTTTCCAAGTGACTGGGTCCAGTTGCAAAGGTAAATATAGTTTCCAATTTTTTTTCAGAAAAAGTAATTTGATACGTTAAAGAAAAATAAATGGAAAATGGGCTATTGAGAAGCTTCCTAAATAATTCAAAACATTCATTTTGATAATTAGACCCTTGTTTGAGTTACTAAATCAATTTCCTCTTTCATCTCTATTCAACCACTTGTGCAGTGAATTGGACATTAATAATGTACAAAAAGAACAGTCGTTAGAAGATATTTTGCTAGGCGAAACGCTGGACACTACTTAGGTCAAAGAAAACTCACAGTAAACTCGCGATTAACTCGAACCTCCAGAAAGTCAATAAACATTGTTCGAGTTACCGAATGGTCGTGTTAGTGAGAGGCTTTTGTGAGAGAATATTAATTTATGGAGTTATCGAGATTTTACTGTGCTATAGGTTAATGTAGCAAGATGCAATCATCACTAGTTTGCGGTGAAAACCTTGTTATTTCTGCCTGGGTTAAACGAGGTAATAATTATGTAATGCCTATCTTTCTTTCAAACGAAAAGAGAGACTTTCAACCAAAAAGCTTAGTAGTCGCATCTTGCTAGATTAACACACTCCAAGAGAGTAACACTATTTGAATGAAGCCATATGGTTATGTATATTTGAGTCGAAACGTTTCCTGCGCTGTGACGTCATTTGTACCACATTTGGTGAGAACGGTTGAACAAAAGTTAATCTTTGTAAAAACCTAGAGGTATGTGGTTTTTGTTGTTGTTGTTGTTGTTGTTGTTGTTATTTTTGTTATTGTTTTTGTTGTTGTTGGGTGATGTTCTCGTCTGGTAGTTAAAAGGAGACCGCCAAAATAGAAGCCATTCAACTTACATTCCAGGCTCCTTTTTACATTTATATTAATAGAAGATTTTGTAATCGATAGAAATGTGTAATTCTTATTTCCTATCGGCCTATTCCATTTAAGGATTAAAGTTTACTCGTTAATTTAATTATGAAAATTTCTTGCCTTAATCATTTATTTTTTTGTTGCTGTTGTTGTTGTGGTTCTTGTTTGTTGTTTTTCATATAATTATTCTTACTTCTTATTTGATGGTTAACAGTATCCTCTTTGCTTTTAAAGATACTGAGAGGAACAGTTTACTATTCCATAAAAACCACTTCCTCATTTGAAAAGAAAGTGATTTCCGCATAAAAATAAGCCCATAAGAATATGACAATTGCATGAATAATTTTTCAACATCCCCAGGAGGTCTAGCTAAAGTCAAAATTTGTGGAGGAGAGTTTAGTCATTTAAAGTAGAAAAGAAAAACGCGCAAGTAACCTAATCGACACTTAAGACTGAAAAGAAAGTCTATAACGTTGGACTCCTCCACTTTTTTTACTGACCCTGAATAAGTCGCTGCCCTGTATTTTACTCCTGTCATAAAAGACTGACCCAACCCACCTTATTGGCCATTTTTACGCGGGTCCGTAAAGGCGTTAATTTTCACGACTTAACGTTAAATGAATGTCTGTTAAGGTTTGATCGTCAAAAATAACGCTAATAAAGACGGGCCCCAAAATAGCCGGCGTTAAAAGGGGTGATACGGTACTTTATAATGATTATTCCAACGTGGGTTCGGCCATATTTAGCGAGTAAATTCTAATTGATCTGGAATTAAGACCTATTGTTATATATATTATATGTTATATATATATCAACCACCCGACACTCGGTTGAAGGAAAACAGGAAAAATGGATAATATATTGTAATTATTATTTGAAAATTGGTTCAACGACTTGTGAACTTCGCCAACTTCGTACCACGCAAGTATCTCCTTTCGCCATTTCGATAAATACGTAGGAGAATGGGTTCGAGGTTGGCTATATCCTCAGTTCATTCATTTATTTATTTATGTCATTATTATTATTTTTACTCTTTTCTTTTTCTTTTTTGATCGAATATCAAGTGTAATAACAGCCGGTTTCTTCATTATCGAGAAATTTGAAAAGGTTCTCAAACAGAAATATCTCTTTATAAATATTCAGAGAAACACCGGAGGAAATAAAGAGAATATTTTCTATTGTTCTTCTTCTAGTACTGGTTTCATTCTTTATCTAATTTTCAATGATTTATTTATTGTAGAGGTGAGACTTATGAAAAAAATAATAAAAATAATACAATCAAAATATTTAAAATAAATAAGTAAATGAGATTACTGAAGGAAGAGAAAAAGTATATTGTGCAAACGTAACGGAGAATTTTGGGCAGATTTATCTCCGACATGGTCGTTATTATGGCGTAAAACGACGGCTCTTTCATTTTTCTTCAAAGAGCGACTATGATCTTTACGGTAACGAAAACCGTGGAGACTTTATACTTGCTGGGATTCCTACAGTTTACGGCGAGTTTAAAAAACATAAAACTCGGCGTTCCTATACCATGGTCCGGAGAGAGCTGGGATGCCGGACCAAGATTTGCAGCCGGAATTACTGTGGCAGTAGAGACTATTAATAATGACCCGAACCTACTACCGGGATACAATGTCTCATTCATATGGGGAGATAGTAAATGTACAGAAAAAGCTGCGTTAGCAACTATAGTAGATATGTACACAAAAGAAACTGTCCCGGTCAATGCTATCATAGGACCGGCTTGCTCGGACGGTTGTAAAGTAGGCGCATTGCTGGCGTCCCATTGGAACATACCGATCGTTTCGTACGGGTGTGCCGCTAGTTACTTAAGCGAGATCAGTATATATCCGAACTTTGCACGGACGGTCGGTGTGTATAGTAAATCGGGAAAGATCTTCGTGAAATTGATGAAACAGTACAACTGGCATCGTATAGCGATACTTACCCCGACGTCAGGTATATGGAGCTCCATCATGAACGGCGTCCGGTCCGACATCGAAACGACTGACGGATTGGAAGTATCGTATTTTCAAAATTTCAACCACGAGTCTGTCACCTCAGCGTTCTTGTCAAGAATTCTACAGGAAGGCGTCAAAAAAGCACATAGTAAGTTTTAATAGTGTTCTAGTTAATATATATGTATGTTTTGTTATATATTTTTTTTGCTCGTACCTACCCTCCCCCTCCCACCCTGTTTCTTGTTCATGTTCTTTAAATTTATGTGGAATGCAGAAAGGGCGAAGACAGAGAAATTGTAAACAGAGGGGAGGGGGCTACACTTTCAGCCGGGGGTGTCTCTCCTCACACCCGGTGACTAGAGATACAGTAGAATCCCGGTTATTCGAACTATCGATAACTCGAACATTTTGTAACTCGAACAACGGTCCCATTGCGGTTCGAGTTATCGGGAGTTTTAATGTACAACCAGAAATCCATCCTCCTTCTTAAGCATTACTTCTCAACATCCATCGCCTCTCGTTCTCATCTTATTAATATTACGTACTTAAGTGAAATAAAAGAACATCGTAAAACATATTTCCCTAAATTATGATTTCTCTTTGTAAACGACCCAAGCGTAATTAGTATTCAAGGCAAAAACGAGACGATGAATGTAATGATGTAATTTACGAAAAAGGTCTATCTTTTTTTTAATTTTTCTAAATTTTTCAGGTAATTAAGAGGCCGTTTACATGAGAACCGAAGTGAACTCAAACTGGTTTGAAATGAAAAACTTCACTTCGATGCAATTCTTCTTACTGTTTACATGACTTGGGGCGAAGTGAAACTCACTTCGGGTGTAGTTTCACTTCGATCAAATTGACCGATGTGAAATCTCAAACCGGTTTGAAATTTTCATGTAAACACTACTCCCCGAAGTGAAAGTCTGTTCATCGATACAGCAGGTCTGGTTTTTTCTGTACGGCACATGCCTAATTGTTTTCATGCACATGCGCAACTCTTGTTTTGATTTTGGCTAGTTTGTGAGATGTCCCACTCTGAAAGGATTTTCCGCCATTCTGTTCAAACTTTATTCGAAATAATCCGCTGATTCAGCAAAAAAGGGTTACCCGAAGTGAAATGTTTCATGTAAACAGCTCAATTTTCAAACCGGTTTGAATCAAAGCGGTTTGAGTTCACTTCGGGTCTCGTGTAAACGGCCTCTAAGATACCACCCCTGTTGCCGTCAGAAAATTTTCGCCAGTCACCTTCAAAAACCCGTGGCGGCTATATATTTACTTTATCTTTATGTGTCGTCATCAGAAAAGTGATTTTCTCCGGACACTTACCCCGATTTTTTTGTTTCGGCGCCATGTTTCCGAAATGTGTTTCCGAAATGAAATCGAAAGCCGAAACCAATTCAGTGTCACGAGTAGAAAAACGAAAGCGAATCGAAGATTTATCATAATTTTGTTGCCATAACACGGATCTCTGTATCTTTTTAAGTATTCCTGCTTGGTGGTTATGGTGCTACAGTACGCAAAATCATGTTGGAAGCAAAAAGAAATGGGCTGACAGCAGCAGGCTATGTGTTCATTACTTACGAATTGTTACTAGATTATTGTGTAAAATTGGATGCAATGGCAAGTGAAGAGGAAAAAGAATCTTGTGAGGCTTTGGATGGAGTTCTAGACATAAGTTTGTTTGTACCACAAGGCGAACACTACAACAATTTTTCAAAACTTGTGAGAAGGAAAATGGCTGAAGCACCTTTTTATCGAGTTATGCCCGACGATGAACCGGTAATTTTGACTTGTTTACTCTTATACTTTCCTTTTAAAGAACGACATAAACATTTATTTGGATGATACACTGTCGGACACCCAAAACTTCCAGGCACAAAGACACTTTGTGATCGTTATCATTCGCTGTGCCTGCGTAACTGGCAGTTTCTTTTGTTTTTTTAGCATTAAATTGCCGGCAGTTGACTTGCTTACCCCTTTATTCTCACTCTTAAGAACAACAAAAATGTTTGAATGGGACTGCCAGCCACAAAAAACTGCAGGGCATCATGCAGACACTTTCTTTATCATTTCGTTCAGGTGAACAGAAAAATATACAAATAATCCCATTGGTGATAAAAAACTTCCACAATTTTTGACATACCTCTGGATCCGCCAATGCATATATATACATTAGTCCTTAAATCTAATAGCCCTTTACTGCATGGGCTTTTTTTTAGAAGAGACTGAATTTTTTCTATATTTACCCTCAATCTTTGAACAGTAATTCAAGATTATGCTAACTACTTGGTATAAAATACATATTTGTTTAATGTACAGCAAACTTTATGCTGCTAAGAAAGGTTTAACATTAAATTATAAAATCATTGAATTACAAAAGATTTTAATAATGTTCAGTTAACAGATAAAATATTTTGTGTTTTCATGTGAAAATTTATTCTTTCGAGCTGTGTAAGGCCATGATCAAAAGTCAAACAGAAGTGTTCAAGTAGCGGATCTAGGGTGAGGCAAATAAAGTGGAGGAGTACAGTGTGAATTTTCTCTTAAATTATGAGTGTTGATGAGGTTATTTGCTGTTTTTCTTTTATACTTTTAATGACCTCAGTCTTCTTTATAAATTTCATCTAGGTTCTAGATCCGCCTCTACAAATCTAACAGAATCACCAGGCTTAGTTATTCTTACTTTTCATAGTAAATTTTATTAAACTATAAAAACTATAAAATGGCAAATGAAAATAATAATAATGATAATAAGGATTTTTTGTGAGACTTTCATCATTGCTATGACTGATCACAAAAAGACGGTTTCTATTCAGGTTGAAATTTACGCAGCTTTCCTGCATGATGCGGCATTGTTGTATGCACATGCACTGAACAAAACATTGGAATCTAACGGTTCCATATACGATGGGAAAACAACCATACAGAATATGCTGAATATGTCTTTTGAAGGTAAGTCAAGAATGACACGATCAAAGCAGAAAGACATTTTGAAATAATAATAAGCTTGATGTTATTCTTTCCTTCAGGTGAATCTGGAAAGGTTGTTATTGACAACGTTGGGGATCGTGCGTCAGCTCTCCAACTGAAAAACATAAAAGGATTGAAGTTTACACGAGTTGCAAATTATTTTGTTGATTCTGATGACTTATCAATGCTCAACATGACAATTAACTGGCCTGGGAAAACAACAGATATACCAACCGGTCAACCTGCGTGTGGATTCGATAATGAATTTTGCCCTCCTGGAAAGAAGACAGGTCTATAATTTACTTCAATTACTTTCATGGTTTTGTGTTTATGTTTGAAAATCCATGAAGGCTTGTTTGAAAGTTATGAACCAAAACGAAAATGTGTCAGCAAAGAATTCATTTATTACAGACATGATGACTTTATGCCTTCAAAAAAATTATATTTTCAAATCCATTTTTTAATTATGACAGCTCCATGTTACAACAGCTTGATATTTGTTAACTCAAACTGATAACCTAGGGTACGAATTAGAAAAGAAAAATAGCTTTTCAAAAATAAAAAAATCGAAATTTGAACAAAGTAACATTTCTAGCAACTGTTGCTATGTTGAAGTGTTTATTGCAAGCTATTACCTTTTTTGCTGACTTCCAACATTTCTTGTTGAGCTAGAATAAAGATTTACAGAATCGTAGAAACACTTCGGATTTTACGAAGTATGAGCTTCTAATTTGTACCCTGTAACCCTTACCTAGTGGGAAAAATCTTCAAAAAGTCTATGAGGAGGGGTGTTTTCTCAAGGAATGACAAGCAATATCGCCTGCCGTTTTAATAAAAAACACTATTAATTTCATTAATCTATCTCCTTCCTATAATCATGAAGAGTCTGTCTAAGTTGAGCACCTCTTACTTGAATAAGACCACTCTGGTGGCTAAGATATTTTTATGATGCCGGAAAATCTTGCAATCAGAACATCCAGTGCTTCATAATCCTTTGCTCCAATTAAAAATGCTGCTGAAGGATTTCAACATTTTTGAGAACTCCTTGAAATTCGCATGATCAAGTCTGCATTATTTACTTGATCTGAAAAGAAGAACGATATTTTCAATATTTCAATATTTTTTCTGTCCTTAGAAAGTTGGGTTTATGCAATTGCAGCTGTTTCAGTCTTCATTATAATTCTCCTTGGAATAATCTTCCTTGTTGTTCATTACAGGTATGATATTTTTCATGTGTCCTTTCAAAAAAAAAAACAAAAAAAAAACGGACACAGATGTTCTGTTTGTATTTAACTTCATGTTTCTGTTTTGTTTTTGATTGTGATGTATTGGAGAAGAATTGCATTGTTATCAATCAGCTACACCACAGCCAACTGAAAGAAACTTTACGCATTCAGGAAGGAATAAATTTTTACATGAAAACACAAAAAGATTTTCGTAAAAAGTTTATCTGTATATAAAGCCAATATCTCTCATTGGATCAACAGAAGACCATTTACTTATAAAGATTGCAACTCTGTGCAAAAGCTAATTATGATAGAGAAGGTTCTCTCGAAATGTAGCTCAACGTAAATCATCAAGTATGACATGATAAACCTCCTCACCTATTATGAACAATACTGGTCTGACAAACAGAATCTTCCAATGCTAATTATCAAACCTGGACAAGTAAAGTTTCTTTTGGGCTGTACCATATCAATATCATTTTAGCTCAAATCACTTGCTATGAAATAATAAATTTGGGTGTTAGTTTGATCATAAATTTGAAGGAAATGTCAAAATTTATCTTCTGATAAATTGAATGGACATAATTATTTTAACTTCTAACTTTTCCACTTTTTTTGCTTTGTAGACGAAAAGCCTTTGAAAATGCCTTGATGTCACAGCATTGGCGAATAAAATACAGCGATATTCATTTCAACCGAGCAGTGTTGAGATGGACGAGTCATGGAGGAAGTAAACCATTGGTAAGCTGTTATGGAGAATTCATTTATATCTCCATCTCTTGCTAATGTTTTAATGACATGTGTTTTTTCTTAATTTTATTGTTTCTGAGTACAATTAAGGAAAATTAGTATTTTATTGTTTTTCTTAAGCAATCAGGTTTCAGATGCTTATAGGTTCGCTATTTAGTAAAAATTGTACTCGAACCAATGTGATTTCTACCACTAATTGTTATGAATGAAAACTGTTGTGATTGAATTTATTATATTGATTCTATTATATAGGCATCAAAAGGCAGCACGCAGTCACTTGACAGCCAAATAGGCAGTGGTATGCACGGCCAGATTTTCGCAAGGCTTGGGGTTTATCAAGTAACGTACTTTTGATAATTATTCTGTTACAATGAATGGCCTTTCTGAAATTTCATTGGGCAGCCCTTCATGCTCGCAAATCAGGATCAATGGAATGAAAATCCGCAGCACAAATAAGTGAAAAGATAGCTTTCACAATTGTTTCTTTTCACAATATTCAAAAACTGAAAATATGAAAATTCCACCTCCTTCAAGTTCAACAATTGTTGTTTTTCCTTTCTTTTGTTCACTTCTAAGCATATCTGGTTGGCTTCCATACTCCATAATCTCATCATCATTGTTAATTAATTAAAAACAACTTACCTCACAATACTATATTGCAAGAGAATTTCTGATTTACTGACTTACTTATTTAAAAGTAAACGAAGACAAGTAATAATAATTCATTTTTCGAAATCTTTTCGTAAGTATAACTTACATCGTTAGCAATAAAATGTTATGCTTATGAAAAGCTTTTAAATAATAAATATGTTTTGCATGTCTTTCTTTACTTCTCTTTACTACCTGTAGGGAAATTATGTAGCAGTGAAAGAGTTGAAAAAGGATTCTATCACTCTCACCAGAGATATCCTTCTCGAACTTAAAGAAGTTTGCGAAGTACAACATCAGAATGTGAACACGTTTGTTGGTGCATCCATTGACAATCCAAACATATGTATATTAACGCAATACTGCAATAAAGGGAGCCTACAGGTGTCATTTGTATTGATTTTTTGCTGTTATTATTATTATTATTGTATTTATTTCCTACATAAGAGTGTCCTACATAGGAGTGTCCTACATAGGAGTGATTAGACATCAATCCCACTTCTAAGCTGACTGCTAAGCTGAGTAGTCAATGGCATGACTCGGCCAGGTTTTGAACCCTGACTTCCTATTCTGGCAAGCACTCTACCACTAGGCCACCAGTCGGCCAGTTGGTCTTGACATTTTACACTTCACTGCAAATGATCAAAAAATGTTTATACCTGAGAGAATGTTTTATTAATAATTTCAAGGATCAGGGCCAAAATACATAATGAATTTACTTAAGCGTTAAACTTACACTTAGGGAAATAAACTAGTAATAATGTCCTAATCAAAAATTTCCCTCTTTGATGCTAACTTTGGAAATATCTCTCAAAATTAGATTTTGATAAAAAAGAAAAAGTATATAACTGATAATTACGAATTCATGAAAATTCAAGAAAATTCAAGAAACAGACATGTGGTTTCTATCTATGATTATTGTCAAACATTGTCAGATTTTATCAAAATGAATGGCAACAGAAACTTTTGTGTTTGTAGGATGTTCTCTATAATGAAGATATCAAACTTGACTGGATGTTTCAGATCTCGATAGCATCAGATATTGCACGAGTAAGTATCTGGGAGATAATTCAATAACATACATCACCTTTACATCTTACAACTTTTGGTGGACAGTAAAAGAAAGTAAACAAACACAATCTTTATCATTTTGCCATCAATGAACAATTTTGATTTAACATGTCAATAACAAAATAACAATAACATACTCAGCACATCATTTGGCGATTTTCTCAGTAAGCAAAATAAAAACACCAGTATATAGACAATGGCACTACACTACATTACAATACACTTTGTTGCCTTTGTGTTATTATTATTAAGTTGTTATGAATGATAACCATATTTTTATTGCTTCTTTATCTATACGCTTTATTTATAAGCACCAGTAAAAATCGACAAAGCTCATTGGTGTTCATTTTGTTTTGCCATTTTCAACCTATTTTTCTGCTTACAGTGGTGCATTTGATACCTTAACTAAAAAGAGAAGGAGAAGTGAAACTGAGGGGGAAAATTTCCTTTATTTGCTATGATTTTGAGGAAAGGGTAGTGCTTAGGTGCTTATATTTTTAGTGAATTGAGCCTGTGGTGCTTATAAAAATGCGTATAGTCAATAATAACTTTTCTTCCTCTTCATTGTCTTCATGTTTTGGTTTTTCTTTTCTTTTTTCGCAGGGAATGCATTACTTACAGTTTAACACACCAATAGGTGTACACGGTAACTTAAAATCTACGAATTGTGTTATCGATAGTCGTTTCGTATGCAAGATTACTGATATTGGATTGTTCAAGTTTAAGGAAGGGCAGGGAAAGGATATCGAGGCTGGTGATGAACATTACTGGGATTGTACGTGACATGTTAATTACCAGTGGGCAAAATTTTCAAAATGTCTTTGTGGAGGATTGTTTTTCATTGAATCAGCAGGCAATATTGTCTGGCATTCCTATAGAAAACACTCCTGCTCATAGACTTTTTGAAGATTTTCCCCACTGGGTTAGATTGTTTTACTTAAGAGCCACTTTATAAAAATCTGATTCCATGCTTTTTTCGTTATAATTTGTTACTTATGTTGTGGTAAGTAACTACAGTACAGTCCAAAAAAAACTTTACGTCCCCACATAAGATACTAAGCTTTCACAAAGAGTCACCATCTTTAGAAGTTACCAGTCTTTCGTTTATTGAACAACAGATTTCATAAAAGTTGAAACATAACTTTACATAAAAATCTTTTGTGTTTTCATGTAAAAATTCATTCTTTTGCGAACGTGTAAAGGTTCTTTCCAGCTGTACTGTTGATTGCCAAATATTATTTTGACCTAGTTTTGTTTTGGTTGTGAGTTACAATCTCACGAAATTCGCCCCACAGGAACAGATAAAAATGAAGAGCAGTTGTTTTACAAAAATGTTGTGTAAGCTCTACTTAAAAGTAAGCAGGTTTTCTAGAAATCTCTAGAAATAGCAATTGTTGATTGACAATCGATTGTCAATGTTGTGTTCAAAACGTAGATTGGAATTAAAATGCCATTAGGATAATTAGGGATAGTATAACATCGTATATCATTATTCCTAATGTTTGAATAAAACGGTGAAATGGGTGTTGGGATACTAATAATAAATGTAAATAATAAAGATGATAATAAAAAAATAAAATATGAAAAATCACGGAAACAAACTCGCATTTCTATGTCTTTATAAATGAGTATGTGGATGCATTTCTTTATAATTTAAGGAAAAAAATTATTTTGATGGAACTTAATTATTTAATATTAGCTTTGCTGTGGGTGGCTCCCGAACATATCGAAAATCCGAAATTCCCACGATCAAAGGAGGGTGATATTTACAGTTATGGCATCATCTTGCAGGAAATCCTATTGAGGGGATATCCTTATTGCATGTACTCTTCAATGTCTGCTAAAGGTATGTCTTTTTTACTTGGTGCTTGTTTTAAGGGTTTGGTTCTTAACAGATACTTTGATCTCTTTAATTAAACAAAATTACAAGACATTTCTACCAACAAATGAGAGTGCTTTTAATGACTACTTAAGGCTTTTGCTTTACTTTTTGCATGTTTTAAGGAGTTTGTTCTCCAAGCTTTATTAACTGATGACTAATTCAGTAGCAAATTTGAATGGTTACATGGTAAATATAATAATGGCCTATAATGCAGGTCTATACCCAGTGGGCAAAATCTTCAAAAAGTCTCTGTGGAGGAGTGTTTTTTTATTGAAACAGCGGACGATATTGCTTGCCTTTCTTGTTCTTTGAATTCGAATTGTCCAGTGGCTACTATCCCATGTGTACGTGCGTGTTAGGTCCAGTTTAGTTGTTATGGCTGCATTTTTTCTTTTATCAATTTTCCGAATTATTGTCACTTCTTAGTTCATTTACTATTTTTTACTAATTTTATTGTGTATATGTGACAGGACGGACACTGAGAGAAGTTCCTTGTATACATGTAAATATATTCATAATAACTGACGTCCCAATCCTGTATAAATATTTATTTATTTATTAATATGTATATTTATTTATATATATTTATTTATAAATTTTTTAATTGGAATTGGCACACACATAATTATAATAATATAGACCTTTTCACGTCACTTGTGATATAACAGACATAGCCTCGCTTCTAAGCAAAATAATAATGATGTTCCCTTGCATCATGAAAAGATGTAATACCTTGGAGGACATAAAATTTTTATGATCACTATTTACATGTGAAAGGAAGTAATAATTATTATGATTAGAAATGAGTGACGTAATTAATGAAAAGGTCTATTGGAAATATTTATCAAGATAGGATACTAACGTCTTAGTAGATTATTTCCTGATTTACAGACATAAAGTACGGACGTGTGCCAGTTTTACAATTAGTTTCAGCAATGACAGTTGAATCACTCTACGATAGATATCGATTCGATATCGATTACATGCGTATCTATTAAAGGACTCAGTTGTAGATAATATATAATGAAGTGTTTCATATGTATTTAAAATTTGTCAAATTCCAGCGGCAGATATAGAGGTATGTCCAAATTTGTGAGGGGAGAATGTTAGTTATTAGAGCATAAAAGAAAAACGGGCAAATTATCTTATTGGTGATACTTTTGGTAATATGCTTCTCCACTATTTTCGACATACCTTTGGATCCGCCACAATTTACCATTGGCTCATTCTGTATAATTATAATCTTATTCTCCAACACTTTTTAAAGTAACACAAAATAACAAAATAACGAAGAGGTCTACTTTAACTTTTATTCAGAAATCATAACCAGAGTTAAAAAAGGTTTGACACCGAAGTTTCGACCGAAAGTATCGGAAGATATCGGTCAACCTGAATATCACTCAATGATGAAACAATGTTTAGAGGAATTACCTCACAATCGACCAAACTTTGAAGATATACAGAAAATGTTGAAAAAACTGAATGGTGGAAAGTGAGTATCATCTGTGTTTTTTTATTGAAATAGCAGGTGATATTGCTTGTCATTCCTAAAGAAAACACTCCTCCTCATAGACTTTTTGAAGATTTTGCCCACTGGGTAATGTGTAAAAGAAAAACTACTGTTGACACTTAAATTTTAGGACTTTCTCCATGGTTATTTTACCTTGATCTGTCTTTATCGGATATTGAGAATCACTGAGATTTCTGCGTGATTTTCGTTTGAGGGAATTCTCTTGCATCTTTATGATGTTAATATACCTTTCCCAAATATCTGTTTAACACCGTTTAAGGCCAAGTTGACATGTTTCCCTCCGTTTTTATGCGGGTTTTATTTTCTGATTTTGCAACTTTATTACTTCGCAATGGTCTCTATTATTCCAATTCCAGCTAGAGTTGTTGAAGGCAAGTTTGATAATTGAAAACGAGACAGAACATTGGAAACTTAGAGCATAACAATGTTGTTTAAACAGAAATTTAGAAAAGGTCTATTTAGCATTGCCTATACTAGTAGAGTCTACCCAGTGGGCAAAATCTTCATAAAGTATCTGTGGAGGAGTGTATTTTAATGAAACAGCAGGCAATGTTGCTTGCCATTCCTATAGAAAACACTCCTCCATCATCTCTGAAATTTCAAGAGCATGGAGGTCATCTGTGTAGGCTCTCCTACCAGTGGGGAATTGAAATCTGTTTGATATGTGTTTTTATTTTTGTTATTATAATCTACTTGGTGTGTATTGGAAGATACAATATAATATTTTCCATCATTTTAATTCTTTTTCTTATATTATGAAGGGTGAAAAGTTCTTATAATGCTGGGTGGATCGATTTGCACTGTTATAGTCCCTAGCAAGACCCGAGTCTTGGGGTTTGAATTGCTCTGGAGGCTCCGGAGGGGGAGCACTCAACCATTACGCCACCCAGTCTTAATATTATTCTTCCCAAACAATTACCTGTTTGATATCTCCATTGCTAATCAATTTGTTTACGTTCTGTTTCGTTAGGAACATCAATATCGTTGATAACATGATTCACATGATGGAGAAATACACTGACCATCTTGAAGAACTGGTTGCTGACCGCACAAAGCAACTGGAAGAAGAGAAAGCTAAAACAGACGAGCTCCTGTACAGAATGTTGCCAAGGTAATTTGGTTGTTAAGGCATTCAGGGCGTTGTTTCACTGGAATGCTGATGTTTTTTTATCCTATTTGTAGCCATTAATGTATCATTTCCACAAACTTCGCTTATTCAAGTGTTTGAAAGGACTAGGCATACTCGGACCCTTGCCCTCACTGACCTTAACAAAGTTTACAAGGTTTACACCGTGTAAGATGTTAGTACGTCCATAAATGATACCTTAACTAATTGTTTCGTGGAAAATGAAAACTATAAACCTACAAAACCGATTGGAGTCATGGTCAAACATGCCAAGGGTTATTTTCTATTTGCCACAGTTCTCAGTCAGTACTTTTGGACAAATTTTGAAAAGGAAAACTTATAATGTGATTAACACCGAACGAATGTGCGAAATCTACAAATTTGAAGACCAGTCGTAACTGACATACATTAAGAAGAACGAAAATTTTCGGACATTTAATTTTCGGACCCAATAATTTCGGACGATTTTGGGGGGATAAATTTCCGACGGATTCTGGACTTCTAAGTAAAAAGTGATAGATGGAAAAAACAATGAAAAAACAGACGTTACACATTAGGCGGATCTAGAACTTAGACGAAATTTATGGAGGAGAGCACGGTCATTAAGAGTATAAAAGAAAAACGTGCAAATGACCTAATTAACACTTAAGTTTTAACAGAAATTTCATGACACTGTACTCCACTTTTTTTTGGCCTAACCCTAGATCCGCCCCTGGATGTTGTCTTTGTCAACTTTCTTGTAAAACGTGTTATTACAAATGTATAAGCACGGAATTTCACACCAGATAGTGATCCAAAACGGGCAAACATGACGTGGATGACGTTGTTATTATTGACGACAAGGAGAAAGACGACGAAACTTTTCAATTGTAAAGGGAAAAAATTCACTTTTAAAGAACGAGGCAACAAGTAGGATTTGTTTTGCTCAAAATTTTGTCTAGTTTCAGAAAAACTAACTCTACAAACGACTATACATATCTGCGAGAAATAAGTTCGATCTTACAGCAAAAAGATTGAATGTGACAATTGTAAAAGTACCAATCATCTGAAATGTATTTACTCAAACTCCAAAATCTGTCATCAATCATGGACCTGCCACAACTGCACGCTCATGTTATTGTATATGGTACTTTTACAATTGTCAAAAGCACGTCAAAACTGACCACTCGTTGACTTTCGTTGTCATCAGCGCAGCGAATACACACTTTCATTGGTGCTTGGTTTTTCTAACCACCTGCTACCTATACCTAAACTTAAGAGAGAAGGACTACCTGTCTCTTCGAGGCAGAGAAAGTGTAAGAGAAAGTGAAAGGGAATTTTTGTTTTCTTCGATATGGTTTTGATGAAAGAAAAACGTGTAGGTTAATACATTTGAAATTGAAGACTGGGCAAAAATCTTCAAAATGTCTATGAGGAGGAGTGTTTTCTATAGGAATGGCAAGCAACATTGCCTGCTGTTTCAGTAAAATACACTCCTCCACAGATACTTTATGAAGATAAAACTTCGCTAACGTTCCTTATATTGCTTTATTTACAGCAAGTATCCTTTTCATCAAGTAAAGACTGACAGGCCATTGATTTGTGGTGAGGAATCACCAGCCCTTATTGTGTTTAACCAAGTTATTTAAACCCTTCATAGATCTGTTGCCGAGCAGTTAAAACATGGTGACACAGTGCGAGCAGAATCGTTCGACATGGTCACCATATTTTTCAGTGACATTGTAGGATTTACAAAATTGGCAGCTGAAAGCACGCCGTTGCAGGTCAGTTTGGGCGTTATTTTTACATGTTTTACGTATAAAATTGGGATGGTGTAAAGCACAGAATGACAGAATACCGGAATGTGCGTGGTTATATGTCGTTATTTGGTTTGGTTGTTAGTACAAACCTCGTTTCTGTGTTTACGCTTCAAAATGAGGTCTGTGCTAAAAATAACGACTTCGTGTAACACCATTTTAAAGAACGACCCGGCATCTCTAAGAAAGCTAACCCTCAGTAAAACCGACGACGGCCCGGGTCTTTTTAAATGGGTGTAGTGATACACGAAGTACTTAAATTGAAACACAGGAAAGGTCTTTGTATCTGCAAAGGCTCTACACTGGCATAAACCCCTTCTGGGAGCAGTGTTTCCATGGAAATTTCATATTTTCACGTGAACATGGTCATTTATAAATTATTTTAACCTGACCTGACCTGATCGCATGACCTATATTACAACCAACACATTGCATGTGAATGCAAAATAATTTACAAGTGTCCAGACCAGGGAATTCTCTAATGATTGGATGACTTGATTAAACACGTGGCTTTTATTCAGGTTGTGGATTTGCTCAATGATTTGTACACGTGTTTTGATCAAATTGTGGACCAGCATCACGTTTATAAGGTAAGGAGAATTTACTGGGTGGCTATAATACATACATATGCAGCTGTATTAAGTTCCTCCAATCACGAGAAAGATATTATTATTAATAACACAGCATTGTGGATTTCGATGTTATCGTGTTGAAAATTTCATGCCTCTCGTTAAAATACGGTTATTTCTAATAAACAGAAAAGTTCGACTCTTATCGTCGACGCTTTCGTTCCATCGCTACCCAGTGGGCAAAATCTTCAAAAAATCTCTGTGGAGGAGTGTTTTTTTATTGAAACACCGGGTGATATTGCATGCCATTCTTATAGAAAACACTCCTCCCCATTGACTTTTTGAAGCTTTTGCTCCATAGCTAATGTGTTACCATTATACAAAGAGACCAATGCAAAAGCGAGGAATATCTTTATCGACTCTTTTTACGCCATCCCTTTCCCTCTGGCCTTTATTGGCGTGGCGGTCAAACTTTCACAGACAAACATCTAACGGCGGCCCTTTTAACGCCAAGCCATGAAAATTAACGCCATTAAGGACTGGCGTAAAAAGCGCCAATCAGGTAAGTTGAAATACCTTCATCGCTTTTCACGAATATCAAAAACGTTTTGAGATACATAAACAGTTCGTTTGAATTCAATTATAAGCGAAGATGAACGTATACATGCCTAAACTTATCATGTTTCCTACTTACCTCGCCAAAGCCGTTGTAATAATAAGCGAAGAACATTATCTTTGCATATATATATTGCAACACAAGTGAGAACTATAAGCTTTATTGGAAACCAATTTTTATACTTCCCTCTGTTTGAACTATTCATATTGAAATGACGCGGTAAATTTTCGTCAGGTTGAAACGATAGGTGACGCTTATATGGTTGTTTCTGGTCTTCCACAACGCAATGGTAACCGACACGCCGGCGAAATTGCTCGGATGTCGTTAGATTTACTTAGTGCGACGACTATCTTCAAAGTTAGACATAAACCGGAAGCCAAACTGCAGCTGCGGATTGGTATCCACTCAGGTAAAAACGCCTTTCCAGTGGGCAAAATCTTCAAAAAGCCTGTGGGGAGGAGTGTTTTCTATAGGAATGGCAAGCAATATCGCCTGCTGTTTCAATTTAAAAACACTCCTCCACAGAGACTTTTTGAAGATTTTGGCCGATGGGTTAAAGCTCCAGTTAGACGGTAAACTGTTAGATAAACCATAGTCATTAGAAACTTCCCTGGTCTGGAAACCTATTTTAACAACTTATTGTTCATTTTTTCTTTGATCTTCCAATAGGCTAATTTAATCATGCACTCACTTTGATCACGTGACAAAATGCGACCAATACACAACAGTAATTATTCTCTACTGTCATTATCGTGAGTTCAAAGTGAATGCAAAACAAGGTAAAGTTAGGTAGTTCAAGTTAAAAATACCGACAATAGAAGGTTCCAACCAATCCACAGTAGTTATTTACCATCATGTGATCAAAATGTGTGCAAAATAAACTACAGTTAGGTAGTTCAAGTTAAAAATATCGACAATAAAGCTTCACAATAGACATCCAAGACCAGGGAATTTTCGAATGACCATGGTATTATGTATTACGCGACATCAAGCGGATACACTTGTTCATTTAACATTGTTACACTGAATGACGCATTGGTTTGACTATGTTTGAACTTAACCCAGTGTCGTGTGTGTGTGTGTGTCGCACCTTGTAGCTTTCCCACTACAAATATTAAACCCTCTGCTCACCAGGATCACACGTTCTTTATAGGCCCGGCAGTTGCTGGTGTGGTTGGACTGAAAATGCCTAGATATTGCTTGTTTGGAGATACGGTTAATTATGCTTCAAGAATGGAGTCCAGTGGATTAGGTAACCACTTCAACCTCGAACCCAGGACCGTTTGTTTCTATTTGGTGTCAGAAAGAGACAAACGGTCCTGGGTTCGAGGTTGGTAACGACTTCATAATTATTTGAAATCATTAACTATCTTTTGTTTGTCCCGACATATACAAAGGCGTTTCCTCTCTTTAAGCATAAAGATTGTGTTTGTTTTAACAAGATGTGATCATAAAATTGTTTTGGTTGAAAGTACCTTATTTTCGTTTGAAAGAACGAGGCGTTTCGCCACAATGTTCTCGTTAGCACAGACAGAAATAACAAAGTTTTGACCGCAAACAATCCATGATCGCAAACCTGTAGTGAAGAAAGCCTTTAAGTTTTTTGTGTTTAAAAAAATACATGTTCTGTGAAAAACCCTTACATAGCCCACTGTTTAGCGATTGTGTTGCACCCTTTCGTAGTGAATGGCTAGTAATGATGTCAATTCAATGTCATCTGCGAATCTACTTTCACACATAGTCGACTCCTATCATAGGCGTATTCAGGGTCAGTCAAAAAAAAGTGGAGGCGTCCAACGTTATGATATTTCTTTTCCGTCTTATAGTGTTGATTAGGTTACTTGCACGTTTACCTTTCTACTTTAAATGACTAAACTCTCCTCCACAAATTTTGACTGACCTCTAGCTACGACTCTGGCCCATTGCATGTATTTTACGGGAGAGTCATTTGTTTTTTAGCTTTACGGGTTCACGTTAGTCCAGAGTGTCATCAAGTGTTAATGGAACTAGGAGGATACCATCTCGTAGAACGAGGGCCGGTTGCAATGAAGGTATGGTTAGATATTGAATTGCAGTTTATAGCATGAAAATGAAGTGAACTACCTTGTGTGCAGGCCCATTTGCCTGAAAAAAAGGAACAGATAATAGGTGGAAAATGGGTCGAAATTGGCATGGACCTGATGATTTACTTTGAGAACCATCTCATAAATGTATGAGAGCCACATCCCCTGTGATACTGCAGCCAGCCTGGGAAGTGGTTTCAGTTTATGGTTCAGGGTCAACGTGATGGATGGGTTATACATGTGAAATACCATCTGGAAAATTCATAGTCCATCCTTTAGTGAACGGTACGAGCATTTGTAAAAGAAAGAATGATTCCAAATTGAAAACTAGGCTAAACTTAGAAATCTTCCAGTGGGCAAAATCTTCAAAAAGTCTCTGTGGAGGAGTGGTTTTTAATTGAAACAACAGATGATATTTCTTGCCATTCCTATAAAAAACACTCCACCACAGAGACTTTTAAAATTCTGTTAGTCACAAAAGGTCCATTGAGTAATGTTTTACTTACAAGTTCTCCTCACTGTAAATTTGCGGTGAAAAGTCTTATAAAAACATTTGAATGAACGAGGCATATATAACCTGACTCTAACCTCACTAACCCAGACAAAATTTATAAGGCCCGTACCATAAACTTTTTACTGGAAATATTTTGTTATTTGCTATATGAAGCTGCTTTCATTTTTTAATTTTTTTTCCAGGGTAAAGGGACGATAGTCACGTTCTTCTTAGCCGGATACGATGGATTTACGAATCCACTTCCAGATCTGAGAGATGCTGCCAGTTTAGAAGAACACACTTTCAAATAAGGAAAAGTGTTTGGTTACCAACGTGTCCTTCGGACTAACAACTTCAAGTCGTACTAAACCACCCTGACAGACGGCCCTGACAGACGGCCCTGCTGTAACTGCTACAGAACATGAATTGGGTGTGACGACATCAAAGATGGCGGAAGACTCCATAATCACGTGACCATATTCATCACATTGTGATTGGCCAGGATTTGTTCTCGTAAAAAGAAAATCTCCTTTTTTTCGTCTCGTATGACGTACATTTTCGTCTTGTATTTTATGGCGTAAAGTTTTGACATGTGACGCACGTCTTCACATCGTATTATGACGTACGTCTTTGTATCGTGTATGGCGTATGTTTAAATAATATATGATATGCAAAAAAAGTATTATCCCGTTAAAGCGGGCGATACACGATCATAATTTATCGAATTTGAAAACTTAGTGACGGTATCGAAATCGAATTGTTCATTATTCGCTCATTTTTTTTTTCTTCAAAACTTCAATATAACATGTGATTGGTTAAAATCATTTCGCCGTAAGTCTAAAGAAGCTGATTGGTTGACGTTACTTTCGACAAATTGTAAAATGTCCAACTTTTAAAATCTTGAAATCGACATGTCAAATCTAATAGAACTTGCTTCGAAAATCTGCTGATTACACGATCAAGTTTGTTGAATAATTCGACGAATTTTGATCTTGTATCGCCCGCTTCATGAAGAATGTAAGAAGTTTACTAAAATAGATAATTTATTTTTTAACTTTATTATTATTATTTTTAGTGATATTTTCGACTTTTTTGTAACAGGCTGAACATGTGCTATAAGGTTGATTGCAGGCTGTATACAAAGCACACACTTACTCGTCGCAATATCAATCAATCAAGTGTGATGAAAAGGAGGGCCTTTATAAAACAAAGGATGGGCACCCTTCTTCTCACAGTAAGTTTTTGTGCGTTGAGTAAAGAACTTGAGGCCCAGTTTATAGGATGCAAGAAATGCAAAATAAAGCATGATACAGTCGTTTCGGTGATAACCTTCCTTCTTGATTTCCGTATTGTTGCTTAGCAACATAATGTAGAGGAGCAAAGTAGATGTTCTACTAATTACTTCTGTGTCCCTCTAAACCTTAATGTTTCATTCATTCAGCAGAACAACAATTTGATCTTTTACATTTATTTCCTGCACAACCTCTTTTGAAGACAGACTGTTTTTTTCACCAATATTTCATGCCTCCTATAAATAACTACATAGGTTCTTCTTGCATTAAAATGAATGTCTGAAACCAAATTGTCTTTATTGTGGTTAGGACAAAAGTAATGGGATTGTATACAATTTGGTTTTAGTGAATGCATAAGCGTTGAATATAAAAATAAACTAGAAAACAAACAAAAACTTCAAACAACCCAGTGGGTAAAATCTTCAAAAGGTCTTTGAGGAGGAGTGTTTTTCTATAGGAATTACAAGCAACATCGCTGCTGTTTCAATAAAAAAACACTCCGCCACAGGGTGAAACAAGCAAAAACTTCAAACTAAAAGTTGGACTAAAACCTTGACTTGACTAAAAACATAGGATAAGTAGCTCTCGGATTGAGCTTGATTGCCAGCAGTGAAAGGTTAACTTGAAAACCCATTAATTTTTCTCTCTTTTTTATTTTTGTTTATGTTGTTTTTTGTTGTTGTTGTTGTTGTTGTTGTTTTGTTTTTTTACTATCTATTTATTCGAAAATGTTTATTTTGTGCTTTTGATGTATTACTAATAGCTGTAAAATAGTTTTTTGATACTTCTTTTAGTTTTATTAGGTTGCAATATTGTAATCCTGGAATTAACACCCTCTCTATTCAAACACGTAGATTATTGGATATCCATGCGCCCTTCTACTATGCGTCTTCTCAATGTGAATATTATTAAGAGATGATATACTTTAAAAGTAACTTCATAAAAGAACAGCTTGAAGTAGCTGAAAATTAAAAGCAAGTTATATATAACGAACTGTTATAAGTAGAACTGAGGGTTGCAGTATGCTGATGTCAGCAGTTGGAATCCCTCATTTGAACAATAAGAAATGGACCTTCTAGAACAAAGCTAAGAGTGTGTTAATCTAACAATGCTAGATGCGATCATTAAACATTTTGGTTGAAAGTCTCTCTTTTTCATTTGGAAGAACGAGGCATTGCATAACCATTACCTCGTTTAACCCAGACAGAAATAACAAGGTTTTTACCGCGCAAACTAGTGATGATCGCATCTTCTTGTTACATTAACCTATAGGTAAGGCTTAAAAGAAGTTTTCCAATCTCTGGGGCGTTACCGTGGAGGGGCAAGTTTTGATGTCGGATTTAAGTGGTGCTTATTTGATATACAGTTGAACTCAGTTATCCGAACTCTCACTGGACCGAGCTAATTAGTCCGAATAACTGGGGTTTCAAATAAGTCAGGCTAAACTATGAGAGTTACTTAAGCGAAGTTGAAGGGACCGATTTCGAATAACCGGGGAATTCAGATAACCCGGTGTTCCGATAACTGAGGTTCAACTGAATTTATTTCTACACGTAACCACTAATTTCACATATGATCACCTAAAACATGCAACCTCGTCCCCAGGGCTTCTTGACTTTTCGATATACGAGGTTGCTTGAACATGTACAGGGGCAGGCGTTTAATACAAAATGCTAAAAAGTTACATTTCTGTATGTCAATATCAATGATTTATTCGTCTTCATCTATCCAAATATCTGTTACATCAACGCCTGCATACATCATTATTCCTGAACCTGTCCAGATAGTGGAAGAATAGCTGTTTTAAATCAACTTTGTTTTCATTTCTTCCCTTTTAAACGATATGAAATGATGTTATACAAGGTTTAAGGGAGGAATGAAAACGGCCTGCGAAAGTACAATAATAAAAATATGAAAATCTAACTCAAAATGCTAACTCACAAACGAACCCCTAAGGTAACTGTGATCACGAATCTAGCTGCAAACCCTCGATATAGAGGATGATTTATTCCAGCATGCTTTTTCGTATTAGATATAAGATGAATTGAATGAATTTTACGGACCGGAAATTGGATATAGGCATATTGCGGAAGGCAATAAAATAGAGATTAGATAGTATAGTTGTGTCTCAAAAGCCACAATATACCATGAAAGGCGCGAAAATACGTAATACTGTAAATAATAACTTTTATCCAAGGCATATATTTTTATGAGATTAAAAGTTGAAGCTTAATTCAGTTTTAATAGATGGATTATTGCCCAGCGTAGTAGCGAATGGCAAGTAAATTATAATTAAAGCAATTAAAGTGTGTTCTGAAAGAGTTTCTCACTTGTCGTGAATCAGGAGTAACCTCGAGAAGAGAGCAAATGTGGGAGGTGGGTTTTTCGCGGCAGCGGGAACAAAATCCCAAAGTTAAAGAATATTTGGACTGAATAATCAAGTAAAAAGAAAAGACAAAATTGGCGGCATCGTTAGATTCGAATTTATCGATTTGTTGTTTTGATTATTTTGTTATGCTTTCACAGTTAAATACCGTTATGGCAACTTGATCTGATAATAGTTTTTTCAGCGTAATTCGTAATGGTACATTTCCTTTGCCCACCACTGGCTCTGATCATTTCATTTAGTAACTGTATTTTCGTTACACTTCTACTCTGACTGTTGTCTGTTCTGTGGGGTGATGGGTGTATTCTCGATTTCTCCATCCTATTACTCGGTATGGGATTGTAAAGTGGTGATCACTTCTGTTTTTCCTCTATACCTCTGTTGGGAAGTTAGATGTCCCAATTAGTTGTCACTTCACAATACCTTTTGTTTTTGTTGACTGTTCATTCTCAATATCAGAAGATGACTTTAATCATTCAATCTAATGATGTGTGTGTGATGAAAGTAAATAATATGGCTTCAAATTATTTATTCAAGCATTGTGTGGAGATGTAATTATTTGAGATTTTATGTAGATTAACTTCATCTTCATCATTGCTTAGTACCAAAAATCTTTCATGCCATATAATTGTAAAATTAAATTCCGCGAGTTATTGACTTGCATTTTGGAAGCATTTGTTCCGCAAAAAATTTTTTTTTAAATAACAAAAAGTATCATATGTGCATACCATGCAAACCGTGAACATATATAATATAAAAACTGTGACATTCTATTTTCCTTTTTCTTTACTGTTTTATTAGTATGAGAGCCCGAACTCTGACAACCCAGTTTTTTTAAATATATAAATAGATATATATATATATACAATCAAACCTGTGTAAGATATTCTGGCCATTTTAGGGATGTTACCTTCATATGGAAAACCTGTGCATAATGGTCATTGTCTTCAGATTAACTTATCGACCATTTTCTGCAGGTTATTAACCAACTTAAGTAATGAAATGAACAGCAACAAAAACGGCAAAGCAATAATCTTCAACTACTGCGAATATCTGAATGAATGTCTGTGTTTTAAATCCACAGATGTTCGTAATACACAAAGTTACCAACATCACAGACACGGCTGCTGTACTCCAAATGTTGTTTTCTTTTGAAGAAAAACGTTTCAACCTTTTGACTTGAATTGGTAAAAATAAAAACTACGAAAAAAATTGTACATTGTGAAAATAATAAATAATGTCTCAATGTCAACATTAGGGATCAATGTGATCAACTATTGTGCAACTTATCTAGTTGTGGTGATAGGTTTTGCTAGTTAATCTCAAGTCAACTATATCAGAGGTAATGAAAGCGGTTGCTATGCATTTTGAATGCTTTTCACCAACACAAATTCAGATTTTGATTTTCTTAAAAGTGTGCAGAAGACATTGGAGAATTTATTAAATTGTTAATTATAAGTATAATATTAAAAGTAATGAAATGTGAAAGAGTTTAAATTAAAAACAAATCAAAATGTTTGCCACATATGTATGAAGTTTCCATTTCTTCTGATCTACAAAATAATCCGGTTAAGTGTGACTGTTCTTTAATGGGACCAAATGGACCGGTCCCTTGAATTTCATTTCATGAAAGTCCCATCCTAACGGTTGATTAGTTTAAGTAGGACATTCCTTATAAAAGTGGGATCGCTTCCCTTAAAAGCTGGCTTTCACTACACGGAATACTCAGTGCAGAGCGGCTATTGTTTTTCCTGCGAGATCACTAATTGAACCATTTGATTGGCTGTGAAATATCCTGTGGCATAAAAGTTGAACTTGCTCCAACTTTTCCGCGGACGCTTTTGGTGGAATTTATTAAAAAATAAAAGCCACTAGACTGCCAGCGGAATATTCAACCTAGTGGAAAACTGGCTTAAGAGTCCAAAATGTGATAGTGTACTGTATTTTGTCTGCAAAACCAGCTTCACAAAGTGAAAACCAGCCTTTATTATACACTGTTCATTTATTTCTTCCTTTTTTTGAAACTTCAAAAATCAAAAACTTAAGACTACATCTACATGACGAAGACTTGTATAATATCTTTCTTATAAATGATCAAAATGTTTTGATAACATTTTTGTTTGTTTTTTGTATTATCATCGTTTTGTTTTAAAATTATTATTATTATTTTTAAACAACATAATATTAAAAAAATATAAAAAATTAAAAAACGATAAAGTTACAATAAAGAATCAAAATCAAAATGCACTTCAAAAATACTGTCCTTATTGGACACTGTCAATAATTATCGTCTGTTTATTCTGTCTATTTGTTATGTTTTATTTAACCAGTGTTATGTCTATTAGCTATATAGGCATTATAAAAATATTATTCAAGAATACGTTGACACACATATATCTTGATCTGTGAAGAGAGGAGAATATATATATAAGATTTTAAGGGGAGGCTATTTCAGTTTAAGATTTGTTCAATACTTTTTAGTTATCAACTGCAAAAGGATTTTCTGTTGCTTCACGATAAAATTGTTTTGCTGTTGCTATGGCTACTGTTGTTTTTATCTATAAATTCATTATTATACATTGATAAAATCTCATTAAGACAAACGTTAATATCGCAAACATACATGAAGCATTATAATCTTTTACATCTTTGTAGGTCCTGTTAGACACTAAACTATTAGATAAACTATGCTCAAAACTTACTTTAAATAGATTTTAGTTTATGGAATAGTTAATCGTGTATGTTACCTATTTGTTCAAAAAATTAATCAATTGACGTCAAAGAAGAAGAACAACAATTCTATTATGAAAAAAGTTTCTATTTCTATTTTCTGATGGTTTTTACCATCTAACAGGACTTTTATGCAATTCTGCATTTTTTTAATACGTGGACAGAAATTTTGAATGAAGCAAAGAAGATGCTAATTTCATCTATTTTTTCCCTTTAAAAGATCGGTGGATACCTTAAAAAGGAAAACAGGAGCTTATCAGGGGATGTAAAAATGGATTGACTGCAGATGAAGAGAGATATTCTTGTTAGGGCTTATCAGCTGTCTATAGCCACTTCCATTTAACCATTAGGTCGATAGAAGTTGATTTCTTGGCTTGCCAAAAGATGTCTGTATAGCTAATGCCTCTGTGATTGCTTGTGGTGTGAGCCAAGATGAGTCAAGAGCGCAATTAAAAAAAGGTTGATCCGAAGAACAAAAACCTCCTTTGGATGCACATTGAGGAATGTTGCTACATACACCATACACAACCATAATAACTTTTCAAACACGGCTGTTTTAAAAACTGTCTGCTTTATCCACAATTACAGTAATTATTTATTTTAATTGATTTTATCAATCGGTTCAACAGCTGTTTATTTTTTTGTTTCATTAAAGATTAATAATGTTGATAATACTTCATGATTTATGTCTTATAATTAATGAATTTAGAGATATGAATTAAATAGTAATACGAAATCTACGAGGAATAATTCTGCAATTCTCTTTCAGGTCCTGAAATGTTCAAGTGATTTTATTTCTTCTTTATGGGGAATTAATATAACTGAATAAAACCTGATCAGTAAGGTTTGACCTACAAGTACATAAAGGCTTTGATGATCTAAAAGGTTAGGAACATGCTAAGAACGTTCAAGAACGCTTGTTCGAACATTTGAAATGAAGAAAAAACTTCCTTCGTTGAAAATGGTTGTAGATTTATTTGTCCTCCACATAATTTTTCTGCCTTCACACCAAAACCTGTTGACATTTAGAATTAATATGTACAGCATTGGGCGGTACATATCGATTCTAAATTCTAAATTCTAAATAATTCTAAAGAAACTTTACATGTCAGAGTAAAAAAATTACCTTCATAACTTATTTTGCTGCTTTTGGGACTTCTGTCAGGCTGTCACCAGTTCTTTTCTGGTCATTCAAGTGTGAAAAGCTTTATTTTGGTGGATACTAGATTGTAATTTATGTGAGGATTTGTTTCCATGTCATAGTTCAGTAAAAAATTTGTTGAAAAAAAAAAAAAACAACACAATTTTGTGACTCGTCTGTTTTATTTTATATTTGTGTATTTACACGTTTGTTATGAACAAATTGTTTGTGTAAAATACTAGATTATTATGGCTTCCAACAATTGTGTCTGAAAATACATCCTGTGGTACATTTTTTAGTAAAACTGTCGTAAATTGTGTCTTTTTTCCCCCCTTATTAACAACGTAAGATTTTGTTATCCACTTTTTCCTGCCCTCATAATTTCAGGGTATGAATTAGCAGCTCGCAATTTGCAAAATTGTGAAGTAATTTAAGTTTTCTGCAAATTCTTATTCAAGCCAATGTGAAGTTATTATCTGCAAAAACGATGACAATTTTATTCAACAAATCCTTTAGCACAGTGAACAGGCATAGTATCAATTTCATAATGTCCATTTTGTACATATTATTTACCTAGTGCAATTCTCCTTTTAGTTGGTAACGTTTTGTGAAACCATTTTTCTTTCCTAACTCTATACCGTTGTTTATGTAGCGATTTCTAACCAGCTACATTTGTGGTGTAATCCTTGTTTAATTTATCTGGGTAAGTGAGGGTAGGGGCCAGGTTATGCCACGTCAGGTATATATATACCCTCCAAAGCTTGTAATCCAGGGTCAGATATTCTTCGTTCTTTCAGCGATTTTTCAGAGCTTTTAACCAAGAAGTTTTTTAGCTGGTTAGAAATCGGTAGCTGTATACACATATTTGTACCATGAATTTATAATTTTTCCTTATTGTAATAAAGATGTTTTGAATCCTTATTCAACTGATAGATTATTTCGATATTGTTGACAAATTGCAATACTTTGCACGATGAACCTCTAACAGAATATGTTAGTGTAATTCATTATGCACTTGAATGTACATCTTTCATTTTTGCTTCTATACAATAATTTATTCATGGAAGTTTTCACTCTAGGTGGCAAAAACTTTAAATATTCATTATATATGTAACACATGTCACATCTTTAAGCTTTTTTTATCTTTAGGGTCACTAATTGGAAATATATGAAGTAAGTTTTGTTGGTTTGTATATTTATTTAGTTTTCGAGTTTCTGTTGTTGTTGTTGTTTCTGTTGAGATTCTAATTTCCTGCCGAAGTAGAAATTTACAGTGGTGGGACGCTTTAAAAATGGAGTTCTTTTGTTAAAGAATATATTGGCAAATTATTATCAGCGTACGAATTAGTAAAGAAGAATAGTTTCGTAAAAGAACTAAAAGGGGATTTGTACTAGGTAAATAATCCACGCAAATGGACAATTTCTAGTAGCAATTTCTGATGTTGTGCTGCTGAAGTGTTTATTGCATATCATTTTTTATTTTATGATAACTTCGTATATTTCTTATTTTACTAGAATAAAACTAGAATACTTGCCGGGTTGGTAGTTAGTAAATTCTCTTCGATTTGCAGTCTCTCATACTGCTTTAATAATATATTTATGTGAAGTAATTCATTTTCTATTTCAATCTCATTCTGAACTATCTTTCCCCGATGTTACTTTGAATAATTTGCATAATAAATTGCTAAACAAAACACTTTTGGTTACAGCGTTACCAATTTTTCTGACTTTTTTTTTGATTAATTTATACAATTTATGATTGTTCTTAAAACCCTACTTAACGTTTTTCGGGCCAAGAAAAACGATAGCCCTGAGAACACTCTTGCTAATAATGGAAGAGTTTTATCATGTCATGGACCTGATGATTTACGTTGGGTTACGTTTCTCAAGAACCTTCTCTCATCATCATCATCGAACATTCTCACACCCCTGATAAATTGCATATTTTGTTTCT
Organism: Turritopsis rubra; assembly: GCA_039566895.2. NCBI lineage: Eukaryota > Metazoa > Cnidaria > Hydrozoa > Anthoathecata > Oceaniidae > Turritopsis > Turritopsis rubra. The sequence goes on from CM077622.1 coordinate 7,090,825, forward strand.
CCTATGTTTTATTTCCCCTTTCAATCAAATAATTAATCAACCTTGTCATTTCCATTTAGAAACGAAATAATTAATTCAATAACAAATAATTAAACATAGAAAGTTGAAATAAATATTTAAATGCAAATATTTACGAATTAGTTTTCTGATGCATAATGTATGTACGTTCCTTCCAATTGATAGTTGACAAAATTCAGATCTATATATATTGAGCTACAACTAAAACTCATGTTCGTCGTTGTGAATTGTTTCGTGTCGTATACTACTTGGTTTTAAAAGGAAAAAGTAAAGCAGTGAAATGACGAATCCCATTGACGACACATCAGTCCAAGTGGCACTCAGGTATGATGTTACTTTCATATTGTGCACACATTTTATATTCTTTATGAGGAAATGTGTAGTTGAATAAGATGCTCGATCTTGAATTAGAGAAAAATTATATTAGCAAAATCAGTAAGCACAATATTGTTGATAACAAAAAGACATGTTTGATTTTTCATTAGAGTACGTCCACAGAGTGCATCCGAAAAGATTGATATGTGCCATATTTGTACGTCAGTCACGGCTGGTCACCCGCAAGTTGTACTTGGGAAAGATAAAGCATTCACATATGATTTTGTATTCGACATAGATTCCATTCAATCCAGCATATATGACGAAATAGCTCGGCCACTTATTGAAGGGTGAGATTGCTGTATACATTGCTCACCTTAACATACATTATGTTATGGTTATGTTAGCAGGTTTTTGATACCAAGTCATAATATCGTCTCTGCTTTGGCAAATCTCTAGAACATGGACGTCATTTTTTCGCATCTTACACATGTAACAGAGTCTTGAGTCTTGGGCCTCCATCTGGTTCTTCCACCAGCTGAATTGCAACTGAGAAGTTGACTTGTCATGTGGACATACTTACCATGTTGTTTGCATTTCTTTTCAGATTGACTTTTCTTTACATTCTAGGTGCTTTGATGGCTATAATGCAACCATACTAGCTTACGGGCAGGTACAGTACTTTATAACATTTAGTTTATGCATCTTAAAGGCTTTAGTAACCCAGTGATCATCAAAAAGTCTCTGTGAAGGAGTGTTTTTTTATTGAAACAGCAGGATATTGGTTGCCATTCCTAAAGAAAACAATCCTCCTCATAGACTTTTTGAAGATTTTGCCCACTGGGAAACAGTGACAATGCAGAACTATGCGATTGGCACCTAATTTATGTTACGGAATGGAATTTCCTCTAGTGCCCGATCACCTCAATTTCAATTAAGGCAATTACTATTCCAGTGATACTTGAGACTTTGTGGTACAAATTTGGATAAGAACAACAAAATTTCATGAGTGGAAAAAGGCAAATCTAACGACATTGTAAATAGCAGTTGATTTACAGATGATTTACAGGTCGCTTACACCCTTAATTTCATGCTGGTGTGAAATTCACTCCGGCCTGAGCTCAAATTAAAAACTATATGCGTTTTCATGTTCAAGAAGTGAAAGTTCACAAAAGATTTTAATATGTAAACACCGAATTAATTTTCCACCAGTTTCAAATTGGGATTATTATACAGAAAATGCAGCATATAACCACGTCATACAGAAATTATAATTTCCAATTTCTACTAACTTCCCAACTCAAATTACTTCAATCCGGAGTAAACTTCACTTCAGTTGAATGTAAGCGACCTCTTAGAAACCATCATATAAAATTATGGCACACTTAAGAAACAAAACTTTTCCTCTATCATGTTCCGTAACACTGCCAGACAATGAAGCTTGCAGTAGGAACAAAGACAGAACCGCTCCATACTTTTAACAAGAAAGCTTTGATTTATGTGGCATATGGTTTCGGTCCGAAAAATAATGCATGTTATATATTGTCATCGAAAGATATGTAAAAAAAGTGAGAAAAGAAATGCATGTAATGAAAAACAAATACAAAAACTTGCTGCAAGTGGTGAGAGCAGGTGTTCTATTTCCTTTTACAAGTTAAAAAGAAAAAAAATACCCGTTGTCGAATACAGAAAATGATCCATTTTGTTCAATACTTACACTCGTTTGCAGTGTTTACGAATTCATTCATTTCTTCAAAAAGTTTTAGTCATCAACAATAGTGATAGGGAGCATTTTATATTTAACTTCAATATTTTTGTTTATTCAAGAATGTTATTGTACAATTTAAATGAGACTTGGTGTACATATTTTGAGAAATATATAAATTCAAAACCGAAACCAGGCCTTCTTCGCTAGACAACAACTAGCATACAGTGGTGTACACCAATAAATTGACAAGTGTACTTGAACAGTAATTGTGCGATTTGTCAACCCCTGTGGGCAAAGGCTAAAGCTCGTCAGTATAGTTTTTCCAATACCACTATATACTATATTTTGTCTTGTTTTTAGACTGGTTCTGGAAAGACATATACCATGGGCACAAGTTTTGATGTTGGCATTCCTGAGGACTTTATTGGTATAATTCCACGTGCTGCATTGCATTTATTTGACGGAATTCAAAAGCGTCGGAATTTAGCTGAAGAAGAGGGAAAGCCAATCCCAGAATTTAAAGTTTCAGCTCAGTTCCTGGAAGTTAGTGCAACCCCCTTTATTATAACTTTGAAGATATGAGAATATTTTTATGTTTTTTTGTATGGAATTTGTTCAATCATAGTCATTAAAAATTCCCTGGTCTAGAAGTCTATTGTGACACTCGGTGAGGGCATGTTTAGACCCACTAAGTTGGCACAGTCACTAAATTGGTGCAGTATCTACTGCATATTTATACTGCATCTACAGTTTGTTTTGAGGGACACTTGAACAAGAAAGCAACTTTAAGCAATAGTTTGTCAAACTAAAGGACTCTACATTTACAGTCGAAACATATAAATAGTTAGAAATATTTGACTTCCAAATCTTCCCTTCTTTAACCAAACAAAAGATAAAGATCCTCCAAAGAACGAGTTCAATCTTTCTATTTGTCATTTTCGATCCTTATCTTTCAGCTGTATAATGAAGAAATAATCGATCTACTCGACATTGAAATGAAAGGTCGTAAGACCATCAAAGTGCACGAAGATCATACAGGAAACATTTACATGACCGGTGTTGTGGCCAAGAGCGTCAATTCTTCAAAGGACTGTATGAGACTATTGGAAGAAGGTGCCATATCGCGTACAACCGCTTCCACCAACATGAACGCTACCTCCTCAAGATCACACGCCATATTCACCCTGTTCATCAAGCATTATCGGCATGTGACGGTAAGCAAGTGTTTTTCTAAAACAAGTTGCACTTTTTCAATACCTTGTTGGCCCTTGTCATTTAAGTGTATATTATAGTAATCATTTTACATATGACGTTTGTCTTGAAAACCCCCTTTTTATTTCATTTAATTTATTCACTCTTTCAATTTTCCGATTCACAAAGGTCAATCCAGTCAAGAAGTTATTTTTAGATATATCCTTTTTTTTCCACCAACTGTTCGTAACGAAATTTCTCTCGTAGTTTACAAGTAGATTCTAAGAAGCTCACTATTTTAGAAATAAAGTTTTCCTGATATCTGCATTTTCATTTTTAAAGTATTTTCCTCTTCCGTACCTCATAAAGAATATATGCTATGTATAAACACAAGCGGGTATTAACTAAAATACAATGCCTAAGTGGCTCATTCAAGGCATTAAAAACAGAGCAAAATTGTATTTTATATTATATGACATTGATTTTGATTTACCAGTTTTAGCTACAAAATTTGGAATAATAATATGTTATCGAATGGACATAAAATAAAATTCCAGACAAGAAAAAAACCCTCTTTATAACTTCTTTGTGCCAGCTGGGTACCAGAGCAACAGACTTATATTTGGAAGTGGTTAAGAATATACCCAGTCGGGAAAAGAGGTTTTTAAAAAGGTTTCCTTAGAAGTTTGAAGGTTTTTTTCTTGTCTTGTAAACACCAACTTTTTTAATGCCAAGTCATTATTATCATTACTAGTGTAGCGTGTAAAAACATTTTACAGTTTTTCTCCATAAATTGTTTTTACACGCAATACTGTCATGAAAAGTCTGTGTATATACAAAAATTGTTGTGTTTCTCCATGTTGGAATTATATCATATTTAACACAAAATTGTTGTGTAAATATTTTGGATCAATCATTCAAAGAATGCTATTATCCCTATTTTTCGGTGCTATCTGGCCTATTTAGGGATTTCTAAAGTTGTACAGTTAAACTAAAACCTCTATTTCCAATGTTCAAAGATTTAGAAAAGAGACAATACAACGTATACTCCTACCTAACCAATGTATACTCCTACCTAACCACAATAAAACTTCTGATATAAAACTTCTCGTCAGATAGAAGAGTTACTGATACTGATCAATGTTGTTATTCTTTATTACTGAACTTAAAGCGTTGAATAAAAAAATATTAAAAATAAAAACAAAAAATGCTACCCACAGCGTCTTCATTCTCATTAAGAAATGAACATTGAGAAAATTTGATGAACTTTCGAACTCAAAAAACATTGCATTGCGTTCTCCTTCAGGCAGTTTTATGATGTCTTCTTTAAAGCACAACACTCCACGAAGTAATAAAAACAAGTAAGATGGAGCTAGAGATTCCCCTAATGGGAAATTCCCCCTATACTGATACGGAATAAATATACATCCATTGACGAACTTCCCGAGAAAATTTTCCTAAAGTTCTTTCTTTCAATATTAGGTAAGAAAAAAGCAAGATTTAGTATTAGTATAAGAAGACTAGTATCCCGTGTAAAAACATTTTACTGCTCCACTCTCAAGAATCATGATAAGAAATATAAAAATGCAACCTAAAAATGTTTCTGTTACATTTTCCAACTATTGAGTGAAACCGTAAAAAGTCTTTGCATGGGATACCTGAATCAAATGTGAATCATAAAAAAATTATACCTGCTCAGGATTCAACCGAAGGGTCTTTCCACCATGAATTCATTAATTGATTAATCCCAATCGCTTGTACCATGATGTAAATTCATGATTGGCACATTCATTTCCCTTAGTCATATATTTTGTTTAACTAAATTTTCTAAATCTAAAATGTATAGAACTCGTATAGAACAGAAGCAAATACATGATCATCAGAAACAGAAAAAAATCTCTTAGAATGTAAAATAGCACTAAGTAACTAAATATCCCGTGCCCTGTCATTTCCACTATAGAACCAAGGTAAGCACCATAGCTTAAATTCAGCCTGGGGATTCCTAAATGACATACGTAAAGTCAGCAAACAAAAACACAAACAACGATAAGATATATGATAAGATATAGATACAGCAATGATCAATGTAGCTAAAGAGTAAAATGGAATGATCTTAATGGTCTCCCTCCCACGCTAACAAAAGAAAAAACAAACAACAAATCAGCAGCATATACTTTAAGGAATAATAGCAATAAAATCATTGCTCAAAGAACAAAAGAAAATCTGAAAAAGCTTGGGATGTGTTGTGGTCAGTTATAATTCTCTTGGTATAGTAAGTGGTGTGGGTAGGGGTAGAGGACAAGGGATAATAAATCATCATTAAAACCACCCCATCTCGCTCAAAAGTTTCAACATAAATATGGCAATAATATATTGTCAGCCACAATAATTCTTCTAACAACAAACTGTAATATTACACCGTCGTTAGAAATAACTATCCACATTCTTGTGACTATTATGCATACCCTATTATAAAAAAAAGAAAAAGAAACCAAAAAAATAGATATATGCTATGAGTATTGTTACAGCTCAGAGCCAAACACAAATCTATTATATATTTCATTTCTGATAGAGAAATTCATAAGCAGTAAAACAGAATAGAAATAAGATGCTGGTAGTAGGTAGAATAATTTAAATAAAGCAGACATGATGTTGGGGAGGGGAGAACTTTAACTTTCTTGAAACAGCCACAAAAATTCGCTTGAAAAATTACAACAACAATGACACAGCAGCATTGACTCTCAGCGTAACACAACACTCTTTAATTCTGTTTCACACTCAAAAAAACCCTCAGAAATAATGATTTTGCCCTTTATCCTACCATAAATATCAGCATTATCTGTTGATAATGTTTCCCACATGGTCGAAATGATTGCAATGGCGCAACCATTTTTAATCACTGCAAAGAAAATAAATGCCACTTCGTTAACAATCCTCTCCAATTCAATTAACAGTTTCTTCACTTTCCAGCACAGGTTGGTACCAAAAACAACGGTATTATGTTCGTGTTTTCATTCACTTTTTTATGTATATACTTCCACTCGTTGATTCCATCATTACAAAACGATCAATTCCACCAAAAAGAAAGAAATTAAAAACCATTTGCTTCCATTTGACAAATTTCTTCTGTGCAACCATTTAATAACGGTAACATAAATAAGTAAGATTTTCTTCAGTTTCCAGTACAGTACACGTTTCTGCTTTTATAAACCATACATTTTTCTTCCACTCGTTGTTCACGTTTAATAATAATACAATATCCTTCGTTTCATTTCTTTGTTTGTCTCACGAATCAATCTTTACGAAAACAAAATCAGATTTGTTCACATTTTAAAAACCCTTGTTTCTTTTCTGCATCATACGACGGGTGGTAAACATATTAATACTTTCTTTCATAACAATACTATTCTTCGCTTTTGAAATTAAAACAAACAACAACTACAAAAAACGCTTCTTTGCTCTTCTTGTTCAAAGAAATGATCGTTGAGAATATTTTAAACAAAAACCATTGCATTGCATCCTCCACCGTAGAGACTTTTCATTGTCTTCTTTACCCTACAACACTCTTTGACATAAAAAAACCTGTAAAATGGAGTTGGACTATTACTAATACGCAAATGAAAATACTGAAAAAAACCCTTCTCGCAGCATTGTGGTTTTACGCACTTCTCATGAGAAAATGACCGTGAAATTTTTCTAAATGTATCTTACACTCTAAAATAAAAGTGGGATGCACACTTGCTATTAGTATATAGATTATTTCTGAATATTTATACAGGATTAAAAACTTCACTTTCTTAAAAATACAGCAACTGCTATCAATGTTTGTCCTGTGTATCTTAATTAAATACGAAAATTAAATAAATACTTAATTAAATACGAAAAGCTATTCATAAACATATTTCTGAACAAACGGAATATGGGCCAAGTAATACTGTGTAGTAACTAGTCCTAAACAGGGATTTCAAACGAAACAAATCACAAACAAATCACAAGTGTAAGTCAAGTGTATCTGTTTCTCTTTGAAATAATTTCATTTATAAAAAATCAGGTCAACAATACTCATAAAACATAAAACATAAATGAACCGAAAAAGCATAACACAATTTTTCTGCAATAAAATTAAATAAATTAAATGAGTAAAGAGGCACGATCAAAGGTATAGAATGAAAAAAAAATGGACGACAAAATATAAATATAGATAATTAAAGGTAAGAAAAAAGAAAATGCCATGAAAAGTAATAAGTAAAAAGATTCCTGACACTGGAAAACTGGAAAACTCAAAAACAAAAAGGCACACAAAATAACAGTTGTTAAGGGCTGATTATTGTTGTTATTATTATTGTTTTTATTATTGAATCTTTTAACAGGATACTAACACTAAAAACAAGAATTTCAATTTGTCCATTAATTTTTCGATCTTCATTCCCTATTTTGCAGTCGGAATCTGACGAAGATGGAGCAGGCGAATTCGAAACGTTAAATGCAAAGTTCAATTTTGTCGATTTGGCAGGATCAGAACGACTAAAAAGAACTGGTGCGACCGGTGATCGTGCCAAAGAAGGCATTTCAATAAACCAAGGCCTGGTAAGAAAGTTTATAAACGAAACAAAATGTTGAAATTAGCCTTGAATTGTAAGGTCATGTGATCGCATACTAGTTCACAAATGATTTATTTGTGGGATCCCAGTGGGCAAAATCTTCAAAAAGTCTCTGTGGAGGGGTGTTTTTTTTATTGAAACAGCAGACGATATTGTTTGCCATTCCTATAGAAAGATTTTGCCCACTGGGATACAGTCTTCATTATTATCAAAAGCAGTTTGTCATAAAATAATTTTGAAAATCTGTTCGAAATTCAGCCCAAAATTAGCAATACTTCAAGAACACCTAACAACCAATCATAGCAATTTTGTTTACACTTTAGTTTACAATTTTGGCCCTCAATGTGTTTGTGTAGGATACTATTTTTCCCTTTACGGCTAAAGCTTTCGCTTGGCAATGTAATCAGTGCACTTGGCGATAAAGCTAAGCGTGGTTCTCATGTTCCGTACAGAGACTCTAAACTAACCAGACTTCTTCAAGACTCACTTGGTGGAAACAGGTACCAAGTTACTGAATCTTTCCTCATTATTTTTTTTACTTTTCATGATGAAACCATTTTGTAGATGGAAAAACTTCTTACGTTTGTGTACAACATACTCTGTTTGTTTTAGTCGCACACTAATGATAGCGTGTGTAAGCCCATCCGATCGAGATTTTATGGAAACGTTAAATACTTTGAAGTATGCCAACAGAGCCAGAAATATCAAAAACAAGGTTGGTATTTTATGCTGCTGTCAGATTTCTTTGGTATTATCAAGTATTGAATATAACAATGGCTTCAGCTATTTTTATATTATTGCCTTGTGAAAGTGTTGCTAACAATCCTGAGAATTCAAGAAAGTTTTAGCTTGTTTAAGCCATGTTCTTCCAATATTTTTCTAATACCTTATCAGTGAAACAAAACTGGGAAAAAGGGACTCTGGAATTTTTGCAGGTGGCTAAAACTTTCCCAATTTGTTTTTACCAAACAACTTTATGTTGTATAAGCTTTGCTGTAGGAGAAAAGTGACATATATTTTTGCAAAGTGAGGAAATATTTCCAGACTTTTTCTGCAACTTTTTTTAACCCCGACTTTGGTTTTTCCCTGATAAGGTAGTTTTCATGTTGTATGCATCCCACAGATCTCACTAAATGCATGTTTTTGAAAATCCTTTCAGGTTATGGTTAATCAGGACAAAGCAAGCAAACAGATTGCTATGTTAAGACAAGAAATCCAGCAATTAACACTGGAGCTGTTAGAATTCAAACAAGGAAAACGAATTGCTGACACGAGCGGCGAACATATGTCCGACACATTTCACGAACTAGATATGTTACGAAACGAGAATGAGACACTACGAATGCGCATCAAAGCCTTGCAACATAATATCGATTCTCTAACCATTCAATTGACTGAGTTGAAAGTGACGTCGGTACTAGCTTGTGTAGCCGAAGGTTTGTTACCAACCTGCATTTGGTACTTCTTGTTGTCTCGAGAATTTTTTTTTTTTTTCTTGCTGTTGTGTTTACAACTTCTCATATATTGTCCATAAAATAGGCTCCATTTTAATTGATATATGCTTAACAAACTTCCATAAGTGTTTGAGTATACAGGGCTCAAAATAACTTTTTAAGTTCTGCTGGAGTAATCGTGATCAGAAAGTGTTGAAAGTGCTGGAGTCATCATGAGTCATCATGTTTGATTTAATCAGGCAGAGCCATGCTAGGTGTAATATCACTTCCAGATAATGGCGCAAGATAACCGATGTATAAATGAATAATACAAAGGGACTTATTTAATATTTATCCAGACCATGGTCATGTTTAACACATAAAAAAGATGTTCTTAATGACCAAGATCTAAAACTCAGAGATTGTTGACGGCCGATCACCTCTTATTTTGAGCCCTGAGTATTTGATACTGTTTGAAGTAACATCAATCTTGATTCTGATGCTGTTGATTTTGTTGAATCTCTGAGAGTAAATATTTACTTATGTACAAGTATTTAGTGTGCACAACTGGTCCAGATACTTGTAGTATGTAAGTATTTATGTTTCTTTCGTTGAAGGTGATAAAAGTTCCATAGAAGAAATGGTGAAAAGATACGAAAAGCAAATACAAGAGTTGAGGTTAGTCTTTGTGTTGTCTTGAATGCTCGAGGTGCATTTTCTTTTCTTTCAGGTGGTGATCTTTAATCAAAAATGTTAAAAGTTGTTGGTAAAACAGACGAATTTTATGCAGTTTATTTCTCAAACATTGAAGTTCTGAGATTCTCCAAGTTTTCTTTTTCAATTTCCGACTGCCAAGCATATGGAGGAAATTGTTTCAAATACACGTGTATCTGTCTATGTATGTCACAGTTTTTTAAATTTTTCGGAAAGTCCGGATTTTCAGATTGAAAACCAAAGTGGAAACTTGAAGACCCGAAATACTTAATTGAGTAGCATGTTATTTCAATTATGAATTCATTATCACCAATCATATAGTACAAAATAAGAATAATTATCAACATGGCTCAAGACGTTTGATATGAAGGCAGTGTTTTAGGTTCTCATGACATAGAATTTAGGTCAGTATTTTAAAAGCCAACCAAATAAGTCTTCAATGTGTATGAAACGTCAAGACCTGTGTAGTTTAGCACTTAAATAGAGCACTTTTTACTTGTAAACTTATTCAGTGAGACAAATGACTTCTATCGAGGAAATTGTTCAAGCTGTAATCCTTCTAGTTTAATGTTTTGACCACAAAGTTATCATGTTAAACAAGGAAGCACACCCCCAGAGTTAACTGAAAATATAACTGGAATGTTTACTTATTCAGGGGGGACATGATAGGTCAAATAGATATTGATTCTGTATTGAAAGAAATGATTCAAGTAAAGTTTAATTGTGCGTTGTGTCATTTCTCGCATACATCAGCTTTTGGAATGCTGTTCTAATCTTTCATGTTATTTTTTTTCAGTAACAAAGTTCAGGAGAGTGAAGCTCTTTCTAGTGCAGCTGTCAGGCGTGCGCAGACAGTTAGTCGGGTGGCAATGTCTCCAGGACACATTGAAGATGACTCAGGGTTTTCCCTGTTAGATTTAGCCAAAGAAGACATCAGAAAGGAAAGAAAGAAAAAGGTATTTCAACCAAATCCTGACACTTTTTTAAACATTAAAGCACTGCCATTCTACAAGTTCAATCTGTGATTACTCTACATAGGTCAGATTTCTACATTTTAGAGAAGTTTTTATTATAATCTTTTTCGAACATGCATGGTAGGTGTTAAAAAAAATTGTGCAACTACTGACCAATTCAACGAATGGGCAGAAACTGCGTTTATACATGTTTTGGTTTTTTTTTATAAGAACACTCAACTCTGACGAAGCCTTCAAATGTTCAACTTTGAAGCCTAAAAATATTCTTAATAATGTTCTATGGAATGTCTTAAATTAAAAATTCATCTTCTAATGGAGTTGAGTTGATATTGTTGTAAGCAACATGATGATAATAATCTTGTCTTTAACTAATAATGACATTTTGTTCTTAAGAAAATTATTTTACATTTTACAAGGAAATTTTCCTTGAATGCCTTGAATGTTCTTAACTTAACAAATCTCATTAAGTTAACGCAGTTGCTTAAAAAAAAAGGATATCTGATATTTGATTTAAGGACAAATGAAATAAATTATTTGGTACGTTACATTTAGTCATAGAAATACGATTTTTTAAAAAGAACACTCAACTTTCATGAAGCCTTCGAATGTTCTTAACTTTTCAACTTTGAAGCCTAAAAATATTCTTAATATTCTTAATGTTCTTAAGTCATACACTATTGAATATCTAAAATTTGAAATTCAACGAACTTGTTTGACATTTCCGATTTTAATGGAGTTGAATTGATACCATTGTAAACAACATGACGATACACTATTATAAATGAAGTATTCCTGTAAAATGTAAAAATATTTTTTACAAACGTTCCTCTTAGCATGTTCTTAACTATTAGATCTTTGAAGCCTTATGTTCTTATATCCTTTTGTTCTTATAAAAATATGTGTACCAGAATTCAAAATAACAAACTTCGATCACAAGATAATAATTAATGACATAATTAATGACATGATAATTAATAATTAATTCACGTTTCGTTTCAAGAACATAAAATGATGAACGCCAAACAACCTGGAAGCTGTTCTAAAAAATTGGAATGTGAATTTTTTACCTTGTGGCTTCATCCAGAATTAGGATTTTCGGATTCTTCAGAAGTGCCCTTGCAATTGCTATTCTATGGAATATCGAAATCAAAACAAAATATTCACTACCGGTTACATAAACTTTTGATATTTTTAGTACTGTTCACAAATGGGATCAACTGTGGAGGGGTGTTTTCTAAAGGAATGGCAAGCAATATTGCCTGCTGTTTTAATAAAAAAACACTCCTCCACAGGGACTTTTAGAAGATCAACTAGTAGGAGGTTCTTATAAAAAAACAATGTGAAGTAAGTGAACTAAACTCAATCAAAGTCGATGTCATTTTGTATTGGGAACCACCTGTGAAAAATGACGGGCCTCCAGGGTACAAATTAGGAAGGGAAAGAAGAGATGTGAAATTGCTAGTAGCTATGTTGCTTGTTTACTGTGCTGAAGCGTGTTGAGTAAAACTTTTTTTGCAGATCATAACTTTACATTTTTACGCAGAAAATTTAAGATACTTTGAATTTTGAGAATCTGCACCTTTGACTGTTCTCTTTCGTTATACTCAACAGCTTTTTGTTGTTGCTTCTTCAACAATTTAAATGTCGTATTTAGAAAAAACTTTCAAAGAAGATCAAAACACCGAGTGATGAGGTGGTAAGTAATTTTGTTTATTTGTTTGTTTGTTTGTTTGTTTTTTAAGAAAAGAATTAATTTCAAGATTCAATACTACACCAATCACGAAACTGCATTCATTATTCAAATGCGTTCCATGAAAGAATTATACTGGAATATATAGTTGAAACTTAAGCAATAGGAAGTATGGCACTAAAGAAACTTCACCTGTTCGTCAAGGAGTGAAAACACAAAATATTTCAGTGTACAGCTTTATCTGTTGTAGGAGTCATTATTAGGATCTTTTGTTCTTTTCGATTTTCGATCTTTTCCATTGAACTAAACATGAAAAAGTATGTTAGATACACAAGAGGCTGTTAACTTCACAACATGAAAGCTAATTATCAACATAACTATCTCTTATGTTCCGCAACCATTCCTTCGGCTACCAAACTTTCGTTGATTTAAATTCTTTTATCTTTCTTTCATTATCATTTTTTCTTGAAATAAATAAATAAATAAATAAATAAATAAATAAATAAATAAATTGCTTCGTCGTCGAATAGTTGTGATATTGCAACAAATTGTAATAGGCTTTTGTAATTATTGTAATTATTTTATAATAGCTGATATTCACTTGTTTAACCATATCATATAAAGATCATTGCCTTGATTTGTCAAATTCGTTCACATTTGCCCAGTCTACGATGTTCTATTTAGCCTATGTTGCTATTTAATCATATAGAGGCTGGATATGAAAACTTGTTTAGCCATAACATATGTTCAGGTGGATACATTTATAAGTTTATAAGAACAATGTTAAATTTTGGGCTATTGTAATTATGGAAAGATCAATATTTACAACCAATTTTAATGGTGTCATTGTAGCCTCAAAAAATAGATGAGAATCCGAAGTCTCTACCAATTGTCGTCAGTGACGATGAAGCTGACGAGAAAGAACCAACTATGCCTCATCAAAATGGTTTGGATGATAATACGTCTAAAGTCAATAACGGTGGCGATGAGGAGGAGGAGGAGGAGGAAGCAGACGAAGATGATGTCATCGAAGATGAGCATGAAGAAGACGAGGAAGAAGAAGAATTGTTATCAAACACCGATTCTGACTCAGACGATGAACTAAACCAGTCCTTAAAAGGTAAGCAACTTCATAGAAATTTCTATATACCAGGGCTGTTTTTTTTAGACGGATCATTTTTTGTGACAATTTTGCGCTGTTTTAATATCCCAAATATGCCGCACTTTGATTTTTCCATTGCTTCGATTATTCTAAACCTTGGTGTGATTCTGTCCTGTTTTTGAGCTGTTTTAAGCGAATCTTTCTTGTCTTGTTTGGTCATTCACATTGCAGTGAGGAAATAAAAATGTAAACACTGTTCAAAAAATATTTTCAACTTTCTTTAAATATTTTCGATACATTTTCGAATTTTCTTTCCTTTAGTATATTTATTTATAATATATATATTTATTATTTATTTATATTTATTATTATTATATACATTCGATTTGCTCATGAAATTGATTTAATAGTAAGTTCATCGTTAAATCATTAAACATGAAAATTTTAGCACATTGATATCTTGATAATGGTTCGTCGTAAGCAATGTGATCCCATACATTTTTTTTGATAAGCTTTTCGTGCTCTAACAAATACTAGTACTACTTTCATTTCGTTATTCTGTAATTTTATTTTTCGTGAGAATAACTATGAGTGATAAGTGAAAATACCATTCCATTTCTCTAGGCTTTGAATATTTGTCGTATTTGTTTGCCAACTTAGCAACTAGCTCTTGCCTACGAAAACCTTAATAGTGATTAAGTTTTTCCCGAAATCGTAGTTAGGCAATTATTTTCATTTGTAAAACCCTTTAATTATTCAATTAACCCTATTCATACCAGGCCTTTTGGGAGCCCCTGAGGGGGCTTAACTTTCACAATTCTTATGCTTTTATCATGAAACTTACCACAATTGTTAACAAAGACCTAATGAGCAACTTGATGGAAAAAAATTGTGTTTGCGTCATCATTTTTGTCTGTGATGTCATCAAAACCAGACTAAAACTACGGTAAAACTGCGGACCATAGAACGATAGAAGCAACATTTAATCTTTAAAAAACACTTAACAAAGCTTTTTATTAAAAAACATTTTCAGAAATTGGTTTCTATGGAAACACTTCGACATATTTTCCAAAATCATTTTTCACCCTAATAATGCTAAAGGAGTGTTAGGAAAAGTCACACAAAAAAAAGTCATGTGAAAAAAACGGATAGGGAGAGGTATGAATCATCCCACACCCCACCCCCCATTCACCCCTTACGAATAGGGTTAACGTTTATTTTGTATTAAAGGGATAACTGAAGAATTTGCAATACAACTTGTCTTCAGATCATAATTATTTATATATTATGAGGAGGAGTGTTTTCTATAGAAATGGCAACCAATATCGCCTGCTGTTTCAATAAAAAAACACTCCTTCACAGAGACTTTTTGAAGATTTTGGGTTCAAAGGTCTAAAAGTTAAGAACATGCTAAGAGGAACGTTTGTAAAAAATAATTCTGTCTTTATAGAGGAAGCAGAGCTGCAAGGAAAAATCAGTGATTTGGATAATGACATTGATTTAAAACAAAAACTTATTGATGAGTTGGAGCATAGTCAGCAGAAAATTACAGCATTGAAACACAGCTACGAAGAAAAATTAACCCTGCTTCATAATAAAATCAAGGAAACAGAAAATGAGCGAGACAAGGTTTGACTCACTTAACTTGCCCTATTTTTGTTTTGTTTTGTATTGTTGTGTTTTTTTAATTGTTAGTAAAAATGATGTTTTTTTTTCCAGTCAAAACCCTTCAGATATACTCTATTTCCTCTTGTTTCTTCTCCATTTTCCTCTGCACCCCACCCCACCCCCACCCCCCTCTACTTTTAATTGCCTTTCTCTAATAACTGATAAGGGTGGTAATTTCAGAAATACATTTCCAGTGTGTCAATTACGGATTTCAAAAAAATCCAGGTGCTTAAATGAGCAAATATGGTATTTTTCAATTTTATTATAAGAAATATGCAATCTTTTCTTTCCCTTAGGTACTTAAGAGCGTCGGTACGGTGGACTCAGCCGCACGAGAGAAATCTGAAGGCATTCGGAAACGTTACGAAAAGAAACTGACAGACATGCAAAAGGAACTAAAAAAATTTCAAAATCTAAAACGTGAGCAGCAAAGATTGCAGAAGACAAAGGTAAACTAACTATTTGTTGGTTGTTAATAGTTCGTTTGTTCATCCTCAAACACACACATGGTCATGATAAGTATTTGTTATCACACAGTGTCGAAACGAGCAAAATATTCACCATACTGCACCAGGAACTGTGCGATAACTGATTTATCATTAGTACAAAAAATAAAAAACCCCGGAAAAACAGAAACTTTGTTTAGGATTCAAATGTGTTTTTTTTATTATCTGTACGCGTATTAGTATAGGGGGAAACGCTTGCACTGCATTTATTTTTTATTTGCACTGATAAACAAGATATACTCTACTGATTTACCAATCAGATTGCAGTTTTTGATATACTCTACTGATTTACCAATCAGATTTGCGTATGAAATTTTTAAATATTAATTACAACAACACTTGTTTAATTCTTTTGAAAAACATGTTTAAGAAAGATAAAAGCGTTGTTCAATATGTTTTTATTCTGACTTTCCAGAAAAACAAGTTACAGTAAATAAAAAGATAATAAATAGCATATTCATTTTTTCTCAACGTTATAGTGCATGCAGCATCATAGTATTTCCTAGATGTTTTAGGATGAGCAAACTATAAACTAACAACAGCCTTTTATTCCAAAATGATATGAACATAATTTGTTAATTTGAAGTAAAACCGTAAAATTCTGTTCTGACTGGAGAAGCCTTTCATTAATTTCCATTTCTTAACTGAACCGAAAAAATATCCTACCTAAATTTCTAAATTGTTTTCATCAGAAGAACTTCTCCTTTAAGGGACATTTCAGGGGGTAATACGTGTATTTAATTCTGGTGAAGTGTTAAAGCCCCTCAAAACTTAAAAAAACCCTTTAAGGTTAACAAAATGTTGTATTTGTTGGTGAAGGTCGTTCACCTATTTCTAAATTAGTTTCATCAGAAGAACTGAACTGATCACTTAGGGCCTATTTACATCATTAATTTTTTGTTGCAGGAAAATAACGAACAACAATTGAAAATGTTTCGTAATGAAGTTAATGATATGAAAAAGAACAAAGTGAAACTGATGCGGCAGATGCGTGACGAAGTTAACCGGAATAAGAAAATGGAGGGCAAATTGAACCAGCAGATGGAGAGTGTTCTAAAGGAGAACCGTAAAAAAGATGTCCAGTTAAAACGACTGAAGGACGACAAGAAGCAACGTGATTTGGTTTTAAAAAGGAAGCAGGAAGAGGTAACCGAATCAAGGAATTATGCTATGAGTGTGTTGTCTAACAAAAAGGATCATAATAATTTTTCGGTTAAAGGTTTTTTTACTCTTTCTAAGAATGAGGCATTAACCTCGTTAACCCAGGTAGAAATAACAAAATTTTCATTGCAAACTTGTGACGATCACATCATGTCCCATAATGTTTTTCTCGTAATAAAATGCTTAAGAGTCAGGGAATTGAGTTTATGTGTTACCCAATCATCATTTGTTTTTCATTCTTTTTCAGTTGAATGCCATGCGGAAGCAAATTAGACCAGTGTCCGGTAATATAACACAAACACGAGGTGGTCGTCAAAAACCCAATAACCCTCAGCTACAGTTCCAAGCCCAAGCCAGTCAAAGTTTGAATGCAACTTTTGTTGTTGATGGACCTGTCGAGAACGAAAATGCTCATTTTAGAACTCCAACCAAAAGAAAAATACCAACTCCAACTAAAGGAACAAGATCTCCTGCTGTGTCGAAAAGAGCCAAGCAGAAATGGGAAATACTGGACCGTAAAGTAAGTAATGGAAGGTTGTATGAGGAGGAGTGTTTTCTATAGGAATGACAAGCAATATAGCCTGCGTTTTCAATAAAAAAACACTCCTCCACAAAGACTTTTTGTAGATTTTGCCCAATTGGCAGTACTTAAAAAGTAAAACAATATACTGACTACTCAGCATTGCTTTGTTGTTTGGTCATGCAGCGATGGTGTAGTAATTAGTATCTTCAAGTGTTCAAGTGTCAGTCATTTTGATACACACTGGCCTTCGTGCAAGTTAGAGCAATAAGACCCGATTTAATGGCAGATTTATTTTCCCAATTTTTTTTTTCCAAAAAAACATTTTCCCTATATGATCTTAAATTTCTATGCTGCATTATAAACAGCTTCTGTAAAATTGAAAAATGTCGTCATGGAAACAAAACAAAGGCATATATGAACGATTATAATTTGATACATGATGTAAACACCAGTTTTCTTGATCTTTTTTAAAAACTTTAAAACAATTTTTCTCGCTGTTCATTTTTTAGCTTACACACCAAAAGTCCCATTTGCAAATCTAAAAGACTTCAGAAATTGAGAATTTCTAAATTTTTCCTAAAATTTTTAATATCAGTCGATAGAGAATATTAAGAGCTTCAAGGGGAGAATTTCAAGGAAGAATTTCGCCAAAATTAAGGAAAGTTACAGGGATCTTAAAAATCCATGCTCAAAGACTACAGTCGCATTAAGATCAGCTCAATTAGATATTGTGTTCAGATATTGTGTTCAGATCAAATTTTGCGTTTAAATGTACATTCCTTATGTAAAAACTCATTGCTCAAATTAACGTTAGACCCTTTTGTCAACGTATGTTTTTCTAAAACTCGGGGAAAAGAGCATGTGTTTCGCAGTATGAATTTTAGGGGAAATTCGTCAGGTATCTTTAGAAACCCAGGGATTTCTTTTAAAATGTCACTATAAACATGAACCTGTCATGCAAGAAGTTTTGTGAAACTGAATTGTAAGAGAAATATATTGATTTCTTTTTTAGATTACTGAGATCACATTACGAATGAAAAATGTCGCACAAATTGAAAATGACATGGACCGCTGGATGAATGATCGTGAGAGAGTCAGTAGACAGTTAGACTCTGCTCAAAGACGCAAAGAAGAAGTTGAGAAGAATTCGAATCCGGTATATTGAGTGAAACTCCTATTCCAAATTATTCTCTGTGATGGTATTTTACTTGAATTCCCCTTCCAACCCTATATGAGCAAAGCCAATTCACAGGGGAATAGACTGGCTGCAGTTTTACAGGGGATGTGGCACATTTTTGTTCCGAGGTGTATTTGAAACAGGGAACCCTGCTTTCTCAATACCACTCCCTATCCAAGAGCCACTACTACATTGATACGACATTGCTTTTTGGAATTGTTGAACCCCTTGTGTTACTGAAAGAAACTTTTAAAATGTTGACGTTATGAAAAGATTGCAATCGAATTTTGTCCTCACTTTTCAGGATGAAATGTTATTGAAAGAGTTGAATACGCAAGTAGAAGGTTTGGAAGCACACATGGACTATATCCAGGAGAATATTCGAGAGAATCAAGGTGTTATCATGGATATGGAGGTAAAATAAATTTGTTATGCTGCAGCTGTTTGCATACACATTGTTTAATTAGAACACATAATAAAAAACATAAAGGCTGATTTCCATCCCACCAAAACTGAGCGGGTGGGCAGGCGGGCAGAAACAGATACGCTGTGACGTCAAAGCTTCCAAAGCTTCCAGAATGCTTCATGTTGTGCTTAAGTTCAGTGGAGATGAAATCATATTTTAGCAATAAAAAAATCTGCCCACCTGCTTTGTTTGTTGAATGAAAATCAGCCGCTTTTAAGAAAGTTTGTTCTAAAAACCTGTTGTTCAGAAAGCAGAAATACACCTTTATTTGCCCCAAAGATTAAAAACTCAGTGGGCATAATCTTCAAAAGTCTATGAGGAGGAGTGTTTTCTGCTGCTTCGCCTGCTGTTTCAATAAAAAAACACTCCTCCACAGAGACTTTTTAAAGATTTTGCCCACTGGGAAAGTGGTGTTGTAATAGGTCTATAACTTTATCTCAAGTATGCCACTTTTTTGTGCTAAATTCTAGAACCTTCATAATCTGTCAGCTCATTGTCTTAATAAATTTTCAATCCGACTATTTGTTAGGAAGAGGGTGAAGGTATAAACGCTAACGAAGTCATTAAGTCCAGTACACTTGCAGAAACGAAATATTTACTAGAACATTTTTACAATAAATCTATCGAAACAGTAAGAATCAACTTTTATTTTCTTTGTGTTTGTTGTTTGTTTGTTTGTTGTTTGTTTGTTTGTTGTGATGCCTGTTTGTTATTGCCATCAACCATTTTATAGGCATCGGAGCTTGCAAATAAGGATGCAGCATACAAGGAGATACAAATCAAGTTGGAAGCGATGGAGAAGCATTGCGAAGTGCAGCAGCAACTCCTACAACACGCCTGCAACCTTGAATACGGTACTGGTTATATGAACATGGAAGATGAAGAATTTGCAAGGTTAGGATTTCTTGAATTTTTGCTCGTAAAAACTGCTAGAAAGAATTGGCAAGAGGTTGTTTTTTTTTAATTTACAACCAATCACTGGGAATTGAAGGCAAACCACACCATCTTTTTTTAAAGAACAAAACTAGTTATACTATTTATTATATTATATATTATTATATATTATATTATATTATATTATTTTCACTGTTATCTCGTGACTTCCATCCAATTTTGGATGGTCTGTAAACTTTATCTCTTTCCAGACTTAAATCTTATTTAGTTTGTGTTTAAAACTAACAGTCATTCGGTCTGACATCATCGAGAATGAAGAAGAAAAAACGCAAATTCTTTATTAGCTGCATTTCTATTAATAAAAGTCTGTTGAAAACCAAACAAATCTCACATGTTTTCTTGACACAGACAGTTCAGATGAAAAAATGTATGCTGACAATTTGAAAGTACTTTACCTTCAGGGGCAAAACTTTATAAATAAAGTTTTAAAAAAGAATGTATCGTCTCTTCCAATTTTCCTTCTTTAACCAAACAAAATTAAGAGACTTTCCTACTAAAAGAATGAGTGCTTTAAAATTGTTATTGCAAAGACCATTAATTTAAATGCTGACCCAGTGGGCAAAATCTTCAAAAATTCTATGAGGAGGATTGTTTTCTATAGGACTGGCAAGCAACATTGCCTGTTGTTTCAATAAAAGAACACTTCTCCACAGAGACTTTTTGAACTTTTTGCCCACTGGGGAAAATCTCATCAGTTGGCTCCAACCAGCTAACTTATTGATGTTCACAATTAGGCGGTGTTTGTCCTCCTTGTGAGTTTGACTGTTGTGCGAAAAAAACCCAATAAATATTAAATAAATAAATATTAAATATTAAATAAATTCTTAGTTTAGTATCCTTTTTTTTTTAGCGTTCAAGAACTCCCGGATATTATCAATATAAGCGGATCAAAAAAGGTAAGAACCTCGCTTGGCCTCGCCTCCAGCCACTTCCCAAAATTCCCACTTCTGCAAAATTTTGAATCGCGATCTGGTTGTTAATTAGAGAATTTTTACGGTATTAAGTTAACTAAGTTTTAATTGGTATATATTTCTACTCTTCACAATCAGCCAGGAAGATCGAAGTGGGCAAAATCTTCAAAAAGTCTCTGTGCAGAAGTTTTTTTTATTGAAACAGCAGTGTGATGTTGCTGGCCATTCCCATAGAAAACACTCCTCCTCATAGACTTTTTGAAGATTTCGCCCACTGGGAATGATGTGGATTGATTCATCCTTTACCTTTCGTCATGCATCTCCATCATTTTCATTTGGCTATTTTCCTCCTATTTTGTTTTTCTAGAATCGAAGAAAAACTGCTTTACCAGAAGAGCTTTTGCATCCGAAGGAATCAAAAATGTCAAATCAAAAAAATCAAAAAAAAGCAGACAATGTTACCCTCCTAAGTTCTACTGGCAGTGAAGAGAAAGCAGAAGCCCAGAGACCTAATTTTTCTGAAACATTTCAATTAGACGACAAAACCCTAAAGAAACTACAGGATCTAGAAAAGTCGTTAAAGGACAAAAAGAGAATGCCACCACCGGCTGCACCGAGCGACGGTAGGAATGTGTCTACTAAGTCACTGGATAGTGGCGGTAGAAGAGAGCGTTCAGGCTCCTTCTCGGAACCTTCGGAGAATACATCTAACATGTCTTTGCCAGCTAGTTTCGTGCGAAATACACGGGTAACAAGATCTGCACGTCCCTATGGCAAATCTACGTCTGCGGGGAATTTGAGGAACGGTCGGCAGAATTCCTTGAAAGGTGGAAGCAGCAACCCCTCGTCAAACAAAGGCTCTCCGTTAACAGAAAGAAAAACAGCTGGCGAGTCAAGTAACCTGTAAGTCTTTGGATTGATGACTTGTTGTAGTGAGATTGTCGTTGCAAGTAACTATCACTATTCCCATATTGAAAATGTGTCTCCTTTTGCGTAGCAGAATCTCATTTTGAAAGTGAAATGGGAACACGAATGTGTGCCATGAATTACCCAACAGATAGTGAAAACGTTGAGATTGCGAGGAAGGAATGATGCGAGTCGGTTAATAATAATTTCTTGCACTGGATAATAATATTTCTTTAGTAATATCTTGCATTTTACAGATTACTAACCAACTAACTCTCCCTTTTTTCCATGGTAGTTCAGCAGATTTGGATTCAGTTGATGTCTTTAAAAGGTTAACAAGTAACTTACCCCAAGAGGGAGATCCGGATCTGTAAGTTGATCAAAATAATCTCGCCTCCACCGCACAAAGGACAGGCACGCAAAGCACTGATTTATATACTTCTTATTAACAACGGATACCGACACATTCTGTTACGACGGCAACAGCGTGTCGGACCACACAAACAAATTTCAGAAATGACTACCGTATTTCTTCTTGATAAAGCGCCAGGTCGGAGGAGGAGGGGGGGGGGGGGGGGGGGCGCTTAGGGTGGGAGGAGGAGGAGGGGTGCTTAGGGTGGGAGGAAATGCTTGAAATAGCTTGACATAGACATCTTCATATCATTGTTTATAAATATCATTTTCACAATTCTATCCTGACACTAACTTTCCATTTGACTTGGGTAAGGAGAACATCTTTTATCCTTCGGCTTATGCCCATCTTGATATAAATTTGCGCGATTTCACAATTGAAAATCAGTCCGGCTTAGTGAAAAACTTAGTTATCCAGGATACGACTTGACCGATTCAACTATATACTATACAACTACCCACAATGCAATGCTATAATTGCTCGATCTACCACAATGCAATGCTATAATTTCTCGGTCTTTTATTAACCAGGTATTAAAGGGGGACTGACTAGCAACTTTCTTTAGTGCGTTCGATGTAAGTGCATTCCAATACATCTTTTAAGCCAACAAAAAAGCGAGCAGGTCAGCCCCTTTAAAAACGGCAGTGAGAATATTAGTTTTGTTAGTAAAATACTTTTATTTAATTGGGCCATTTTTAATTTTGTTTCGCAATGCATTGCTGTAGTTTCATGATCTATTACAGACATAACTGAATTCTGGGAACGACCAATTCATCCAGCTGTTACTTATTGTTCTTTTAGAGGGCAGATTCTCCCTTCTAAGTTATCTACATGCAGACCTGAAGCATTAATCTGTCAATACACGGCAACCGGTCACAACAATGCAATTCTAGCCTTAGATATTCTTGGTGATTTTATGATTACAGGCTCCAAAGGTTTGTTGTTGTTGTGTTGTAATTTGCATGTGTTTACAATGCAGATTTAAATTATCGAAGTTAAATGCACTTCAAAGGCGTTCCAAGGGAGAGTCAAACTTTGTGGGGGAGTGCAACATTTTGACGTTCCTTGAATCCCGTTATCATTAATAGTACTCTTCATCTGTGAACTCTGTTGATGTGCTTGTGTTGGTTTTTCATATCTTTTTCTCAAGTTTGCGACGTACGCTTCCACGTAATAACTTGAAATCCATCGGTGTTTTGTTTTTTCTCAGATCGTACTGCCAAAGTGTGGGATTTAAATACTAGTGAAGAAATCATGTCGCTTTCGCAACATAAACGGGACGTCACTGTCGTCAAGTTTTGTCCGACGAACAAAACGGCGTACACTGTATATCAGTCAACCATAAAGGTGAGGAGAATTTTTTACACCTTATTGGGTCTTTTTACGCCTGCTCAAAATTTATGTTTATTGGCATAATATTTAAAAAGTCCACAACCAAACCTTCCCAGACAAACATGTTACGCCCAACCCTTTTAACGACAGGTCGTCCAAATTAACGCCTTTAAGGACAGCGTTAAAAGGGCTAGTAAGATATCCGATTTAGATAATCCGATAACTTTGTCAGGTTTACACTTCTCGGCGAGGTATTAGCCCGTGGTGTGTTTACAGTGAAATCTCGTTATTACAAGCCCCTCCTAGTTGACGAAATCTCATTCTAAACCTTAAACCCTCTTAAAGTCAATCTATATTACGAACTGATTTCTACCTTTCATCTACTGTATCTGCTAATTTGAGAGTACCAAACTTGACCTTGGAAAGAAGGAGGCACAAAAAGGCGAGAATTTTCACGAACAAGACTGATAGCTTCGAGCTCTCTCAGTGGGCAAAATCTTCAAAAAGTCTCTATGAAGGAGTGTTTTCTATACGAATGGCAAGCAATATTTCTGCTGTTTTTATAAAAAAACACTCCTCCACAGAGACTTTTGAAGATTTTGCCCACTGGTCTTTAACTACTTTCTGTTTTATGTTCTTTGATTTGATTGACTTTTCATAAATTATATAACCTCATCGCCTCGTTTCTAATCTTGAAACGTGAAACCATTTTTCCTGAGATTTCGTTTCTCTTTGTAAACCAAGCGTTTTAAATGTTCAGGGCGAAAACGGGGCGATGGATATAACGACGTAATTTATGAAAAGGTCTATCAAAGATATGAACTGGTAAAAACTTTTTTTATCTGGGATGTTGTTTTAATTATCACAACCATATCATATAATTCACATACATTGTCATGATCTGTGCCAGGATTTGAATCACCTATCAGTTATCAACCTTGCATTGCAAGAACTGAGTGAGCTTAATACAGCACCGATTACACTATGAAGAGTCTCAAATTGAAAGATAAAACCATATGTAGATCAAAAGAGATAATATTTCCAGAAAGCAATACACATTACGCGTCATACACGCACACAAACGCCACATAACTCCCTCATCACTATCACAGCCACCCTGATTCGCAGAAGAGTTGCATGTACTTATAACCTTTATTGTTGTTTTAGATTTGGGACTTGCGCAGTGGCTCCGTTATCAAAACACTAAGGTTCGTCTTTTTTTCTTTTTTCTTTTTTTTCTTTTTTCTTTCGTTTTTTTAGCTTAGCCATGTTCTGTTTTCTCTCAATCTAAAGCTTCGTTTACACTATACCACCGATCTTGATTTTTACCACAAATCGAACTCTGAAAACAAAGAAAAATCGATCTGTTGACCATTTTCGATTTGTAGACAAAAAAAATAAAATCGGTTCAATTAATCGTATAATGTAAACACCGCTTTATTTTGACTGAATCGTTTTGGAACTGCTCCAGACGCCCGAAGTCGGGGTGTTTAATTAACGTCTTTTTCTTAAATCTGCCGTGCTCTCATCATTTTTGCGTGAAGAAAATTTCCCAAAATATCCTGAAAAACTTCCTCCACGTTGTTTGTTTGTTTATTTATTTATTTGTTTGTTGATTTATTTGTTTGTTTATTTGTTTGTTTGCATTACAGTAGCGGCTTATTCCAATCAGTTGGGGAAGCTAGCATCATGGACCTCGGTTTAAATCTTGAGGGTGACGTACTCTATTCAGCGATTGGCAACATAGTAAAAATAATTGACCTGAAAACGTATGTTTATTTCTTCCATTATTTTCCGCCAATCAGAATTCCCTTATTTGTCAAATTCAACCAATCAGACACAATCATTAAAGCTTGGCTTGGCGGGTTTTTTTTTCTTGTTAGTTGTTTTTATCAATCAGATTCCTTTATTTGCCAAATTCGACTATCAAACGCGTTCTTTTTTTTCTTGTTTCTAGGTACAGCACTCTTGGTAAACTGACCGGCCATACAGGATCGGTCACGTGTCTTCTCGTAAATGATACTGGGCATCATCACGACAACGTTGTCACTGGTTCGAAAGATCACTCCATCAAAGTAAGCCTCCTCTTATCTGAATTACAGCCAACCTTCTTCCAATTAGCGAACACCTCGTTTGTACAGAGAATCTTGTCCGGTAATCCGCTATTTAGAAGGTGTTGACCAGGGCTTATTCAATGATCCAGGATCAAAAGGAACTTGTTTGCTAATTCAGGTGTCTGTCCTTTCTGCCCTATCGAGTGTCCGTAAATTGGATAGTTGACAATATACCTTTCATTTGGAATCTTTGAGCCAACCCACTAGGCAAAATCTTCAAAAGTCTATGAGGAGGAGTGTTTTGTATAGGAATTGCAAGCAATATTGTCGGCTGTTTCAGTTAAAAAAACACTCCTCCGCAGAGACTTTCGAAGATTTTGCTCACTGGGAACCTTTGTTCACGGCAGATTGTAATTTTTTAAGTTTAATGCTGATGTTCGATATCTTATTCACCAGCCCCTTTTGAAAAGTCCACGGTCAAACAGAAAAACACCGGCGCTTTTAACGCCAAGTCATGAAAGGCGTAAAAAGGGCCAATAAGGTTCTCTCGGAAAGGCCATTTTGCAAACATCCTGTTTTATGTTGCCTTTGTTGAAGACCATCGTTCGTTTACATTCGTGAGTGCGAACAAACAACAGTCTTGAACAAAGGCTAGTTTTATGTTGCTAAAACGACATTACTTCAGTGATGTTGCCTTTGACTGAAAAAACATTGAACAATGTCCTTGATCGTTTTGATATTTCCGTAGATATTCGAAGTTGTGGACGAAGTTGCCGCCAGTCAGGTACGTACATGCATTCATTCCTTTTGTTTTATCACATTTGGGTATATCATAAAAAAATCATCCCGCTTGCATAGAACCGGGATCGGGATCGGGAAGATTTTAGATTTTTTTTATGACGTCAAACGCATGTGCATCATAAATATTCTCAAAATAACCTTTAATTATAATTATCCCGTCCCGTTCCTCTTTGCCATTTTTTACAGTATTTTTTGTTCATAATAGAAATTGATTTTTTTTGTGAATAATTTAGATAAGATACGCGATAAACTATTCCGTGAACTAAACTATTTTAAGTAAATTTGGGCATAGTTTATCTAATTTATATAATAGTTTACACACCTTTTTCCCGAATTTCTATTTTTATATGTCGTATTTTGGTTTCTCTGTTAAATATTGCTTATTGCATAATTATATTTCGTAATTTTACGCACCTTTATCGCCCTGGACAAAGATTTACGCCGTATTGCAGCCTTTTACGCCCGTGGGAAAGAGTTACGCCCGGTGTTACAGCCTTTTAAGAGGAAATGTTTTCATCTTTAGATGCCGCGCCAAAACCTGGAGCCACCCCACTACGATGGTGTGCAATCTCTTACAATGAGAGATAACCATTTGTTCAGTGGATCACGTGACAATACCATTAAAAAATGGAATTACTCTAACCATGATCTAGACTACGTAAGTTGGATTTTTTGTGTTCGTCTTATTTAGTTCCCGTTTTCCTACTCTTATAAACTCTACGATGATAGAGAGTGTTTACATTTTCTTACAGTAACTTTTTGTGTAATGCAAGAGAAAGTTACCGAAGGAACTGTAAACACTCTCCATCGCAGATCTTATTGAAGCCGTTTCATTCTTCACGAACTTTTAAATTCAAAATTTCTCATCATCCCGTTCCTCTTCTTTCTTCATATAGCATTTCACGAATGCGCATAAAGACTGGGTGACGTCACTGAATTTCGTACCGAATATGGATGTATTAGTGAGTGGCGATCGAAGAGGTTTACTTAAGCTTTGGAACGTACGAACTTGTAAACCGCTAGGTATGTTCATACTCACCTTCATGTTCATGGTGCAAACCTTATAAATTTTATTTGCGTTAGTGAAGTGAAGCTCAGGTTATGCCTCGCTCTTCCAAACACTTATACAAGACTTTTCACCGTACAATTAATTTACAGTGAGAGGAAATTATCAGTAAAACATACTCATTTTTTATTTCCTTTTCCATTTTTGTCTGGTATTTTTTTTTCGAACTTTTTTGTTGGTGATGTTCTTGAAGCAACAAAAACAATCATGTGGCAATATTGTACTTCTGCATAGCCATTGCCTTTGTCCCTTTAATATGAAGGTTAACAGACTGGTGGCCTTGTGGTAGAGCGCTCGCCTCCAGTGCGGGAGGTCAGGGTTCAAATCCTGGCCGAGTCATGCCAGCGACTTTAACAGTGTGAATCGATCCACTCAGGAGAGCGGGATTGATATCTAAGGGGGGTTGTCTGGTTGAGCGGTTGAAACATACTTTCGACTTCCGTAGCCCGAATGGGGGCTTTAAATGCTCTAGGACCTCCTACGCAGGACCCTCATTGATAACAGTTCTATCAGAACTGAAGAGGCTATCCTGAATAAACATTAATAATGATAATAATAATCATAATAATAATAGCCATACTGTTGATATTAGTTCTATAATCCAACTTTCTCCCATTTTGAAATTTCATTCAGAAAGGAATTGCTTAGCTCACTCAAGAATATTGCTTTCAAAAAAAATTTGAACACGCATTGTTTTTTAGGTGAAATTGCTGCACATGGAAAGTCGATCAACGCGATTAAGTGTAACGCTGACACCATCTTCACAGCCTCAAGGTAAATCCACTTGTGTCATTCATCTTGGAGGTGATCGGAGGGACCTACGATATTGAGTTTTAAATGGAACGGGGAGTGGGATTCCTTCTAGTATTTCGACAGACAGAGTTTTCACCACCACCATCCAGCCACCTCCACCTCCGTAGTATTTATGAAAGCTTCATTGAATTTATTTATTTATTTATTTAGTGATCGACTTGTTCGTATATGGAAACCATCTCAAATTCTCGAAGACCAACTGGCCGAAATCAATTCCGAGGGCTGATCGTTCATTTTAGGATCAATTTTTTATGAATCGTTTTTCGTCTTGTTTCTCGGAATGGCATTTTTCAGAAATGTTTTTCACTTGGCGTTTTCTCCACCTGACGTGCATTTATTCAGTTCAGTTTATAGCACTTCGTCACACCTGTTTTAATTTGACATTGAGTACGCCCTCCTCCCTCAGGCCGTATGTTTTTCAGGTTTACATCGTTCAGAGGTTATTCGGATCAGCAAGCAACCAGAAAAAACTCAATCACCCAAACGATATTTGTATTGTTCTCAAACCGAGAGTTTGTGATAGTAGTAATCAATCTCGAACCCACGTCTCTTCTCTTTTCGATATACGGAAGAATTTATTGACCCTGGGTTCGAGGTTGCCATAGATTAACTCTTATTTCCACCACGTTTTTCCTTTTATCGTCTCTATTAGACCGACAGAAAATTTTTTCACGTTTTCACCCTCGGTCAATGTTCCTTGGTAAACTTCGTTATTAAATGTTTTTTACGATAACCTGTAGCTTTAGATTAAAAGGACAATTTGTGTGAAATAAAAATATGTGAAATAATAATAATAAAAACGCTGGTGTTTCAACCCTTGGGCTTCTCGACTTCGTTTCTCAACGACGCGTTCACAAATCAGTTCCATAAGTCGTCGTTTCTTTTCCAACACTTTGTTGGTAACTTGCTTACCTGAAAGTTCTTTTTGCTATATTTTACTTACTTGTCCATCGCGTAAGTTAATGTTTGAAAGTTGAACTTGATTTGAAAATTTCCATTGATTTGTTTATGACATATTTTGCGCTGCTTGAAAAGACTGGCGCCACTGATCTAAAAAAAAACAACACATCTTTAAAAGGTCTCCGTGGAGGAGTGTTTTTTTTTTATTGAAACTGCAGGCAATAGTGCTTGCCATTCCTATAGAAGATCTTCCTCCTCATATACTTTTTGAAGATTTTGCCCACTCTGGGACGTTGTTATGATTCTAGTTGCTTTCACTTATCACATGAACATGAAGTAAAAGGCGTGGTTGTCTATTTTTCCCTATTATTGTGCAAAACTGCCAACTAAATATTTACCGTAATTTCATTCAATTTCAAATCGTTTTCCCTATTCAAGTAGGACTAAGTTCAAGAACACTGTTCGTCGTGTAGGGAGCACTTAATCGAATATGGGCGGCCATTTGGCGAAATCACTTCCAAATTATAACGGATATAGCTATCGGAGTGTGAGCGGCAAGCCCTGTCCGCAATGAAAATTATTTTGGATTATTATTTTATTATTAATTATGATTAAATTATTCATCAAGCGCTGCATGATAGAAATAAAAGTTATTTATGTTATTTACGCGACTTAAGCAACTCATGTCACGAAAACCAAACTCTTTTATGTATCGTTTATGCAGCCGCCATATTTGTTTTCAAGATTTCCCGATTTCGCCACACCATCGTTACGTCATACGTTGTGTTCAGGTAATTTCCGCACTGACTATGGTCAAAAGAAAAAAACGCGTTGAATAAGAAAATGTTATGGGATTATGGAGTAGTTTTTCTAGGCTTCTTGATGGGGAAATTTATTTCACTCTTCTGAACATAAACCTGAATGACAAATAAATGAACCCTGATGCAAAAATAGCCAAAATAAAGTTTTTTTTAAAATTTGTGGCCTTTAAAAAGACCGTTTTGTAAGTTATATTGGAGAATTAAGCTCGCTCGCCACGGATTCTTCTAGCCAGCTGGATGTCCTTGGGCATAATGGTGACTCTTTTGGCATGAATAGCACACAAATTGGTGTCTTCAAATAAACCAACCAGATATGCTTCAGCTGCTTCCTGTAGAGCACCAATGGCAGCACTCTGAAACCTCAGATCGGTTTTAAAATCTTGAGCGATTTCACGTACCAATCTTTGAAAGGGAAGCTTTCGGATAAGTAATTCGGTGGATTTTTGATATCGACGAATTTCCCTGAGGGCAACAGTTCCTGGTCGGTAACGATGAGGTTTTTTAACTCCTCCAGTACTTGGCGCACTTTTCCTTGCAGCTTTGGTAGCAAGTTGTTTCCTTGGAGCTTTTCCTCCGGTAGATTTTCTAGCAGTTTGCTTCGTTCGAGCCATTTTTCAGTTCAGCACTTTCAAAATGATTTGTTGATAGTTGGCTCTCAACCGTCAAATATATATTCTTTGGATATTTTGATTGGTTAATGAAAGTTAATTTTAATTGGATGAATAAAAAATACTTTAAATTGATTGGAAGATGAAAAGTTAATGTCATTGGCTAAAAATTTGTTATTTCGATCCTAAAAATTCGGAACCATCATTCACATGAGCGAAGTTTCCATAATGGTAACTTGAAGGTGAATCCAAATTTTCCCAACGCGATTTTCTTTTGAAGAAAACAAAAGTTGGCAATTGAAACTTATGAATCTGACGAATAATAGCAACAACTGAACATAAGACTTTTAAGCTTTGAACACAAAAAATGAATTTTACCATAATATCATAATAGTGTTAAAAACTTAACCACATTTTTACTCGTCGGTCTCCCGGCCCCGGACGCATTTTCTTTTGTTTTGACGAACTAGCGAGTCTTTCACTTTTCTTTTAAAGAACGAAAAAAACATTCAGATGATACACTCCCGACAATAACATTTTATACCTAGCTACCATCCTCGGAAAGTGAACAAAACTTGGATTAATATTGAATACAGGAGTGAACTGCTGCAACCTAAGTGATAACTACTACACTACTTTCTAATGTCTCTATCCTTTTGTGGATGCCTGCTGCAGTGTCATTGATCTTTTGTAAGTTATTATGATGAGAACACTCTACCTTTTCTAAATACACAAGAAAATAACACAAAAGAAAATTAGTTCACAGACAAATAATGCAAAAATAGCAGGCATAACTAAAACTGAATTTAGTACATACTATTTTTCATGAATCTTGTTCAGTGATGGGCCTTTTACACACAAAAAAAACTTGGTTAATGATCTGTGTTATATGGCTTGGATCTTTTATAACATTTTCATTGATAATTGTTAATGTTATTTAGTAAATGGACAAAAAAGCTTTGAAAGTTATTAACGAAGTGAAAGCTAAAGCTAGACCAGGTAAGATATATACCGAATGTAAACATTTTTTTGTGCAGGAAGTGGGTGATGTATAATTCATGCCGAAATTAGTAAATTTCATGTCTGAATAATAAAGGCCTGATGTGTGATGTCCAAAGAAAAAAAATAAAAGCAGGTTTTGAAATAAGAATATATAATATTTATATTAGTACAAATTTTTGGGTGTGCACAAAGAGCTCCAAAAATGCACAAAAATTAGTATTTGGCATATATCTTTCTTATATTCAGACAGCATGTTGTATAAGTAAAATTTAAGGATTTCTTTATACTGGAAAGTTTTCAAATTTGTTTTTGGATGCAGGTGGTAACTACTCATTAATTATTTGTTAGATCTGTTTAGCTCAGAATGTATTCACACAGGAAAAAGGTTTTGTTATTGATTGATTCAATTGTTTTCATGTAAAAATAATATTTAAATTAATATTTATCGAAATTATGCTGTACAAATATTAATATGTGTGACATTAAAGTCAAGGTCAGTTGTGCAGAAATATATTGATACTCATGAAAATTGTTACAAATAAGGTATTGACTGTTGACTCCTCGCACAACATCTTCCTTTGAAGCCCTTATAAAAAACGCTATTTCATATCTCTTTGTTGAAGATGGAGATAACTGAAGAATAAATATCAGCTACTGGTGATTAAAATTATTCTCAAAAATGTGCAAAGCATGATCTTGTGCATGCAAGCTGGATTTATCAGATCCTTTCATTCAAAGAATGGATGAATACTTTAAATTTCTAAAAAGTGTAACTTCCTAAAATGATTTTCTGCAGGAAGGAAAGGAAATTTTTATGCATAAACTTTTTATAATACAAACAAGAATGCATCAGGTACATATTTTTTTTATAAGCAACCCCTACTTCAAGGTTAGGCCTTAGGTTACTATGGGTGGAAGAATTCAGATTTTAAGTTCCTTTTTTTGGTTGCTTAGTCTTGGAAACTAAATGAAAAGGGAGTTTGCAAATCTAAAAATTAATTTAATTTAATCAATTTAAGCTCTTATGGTTGTTTATAAAGAATGTTAATTTTCAATTCATTGTAATGAGACCTTTTTTCCATTATGATAGAGTTGAAAGGCGAGGAGGGATGGCAAAGACTGAAATACGCTGAAAACTTTGACGTATCACTGAATACAGTTCATGACACCTTGCCACGTATCAACTGCAAAGATATCTCACATAGGGAGTTCATTGAAAAGTATGAAGTACCACGAGTACCTGTCGTATTGACAGGTTGTACTGACCACTGGCTGGCTAACCAAAAGTGGACGTTACCAGTAAGTTACTTCATTATTATAAAGCCAACCCTCTCTATATAGTGTACATCGTCAAGAGAAACACAATCCCAGTGGGCAAAATGTTCAAAAAGTCTCTGTGGAGGAGTGTTTTCAATATAAATGGCAAGCAATATCATGGGATGTTTCAATAAAAAACACTCCTCCACAGAGTCTTTTTGAAGATTTTGCCCACTGGGATGTGTCCACTATAAGGAGGTCATATCTGATAAGTAGGGATTTCCACTAATATATTCTGTTTTAAAGTAAACTTTATTTATCTTCTCGCACCTGATTAAACAGGTATGTGAAAATAGCCCTGAGATCAAGTTTCCATAAATTGAAGTCCAAGTGGCTTGGGTTTTTTTATGTGGAAAAACTAAGACTATTGAAGAGTTAATTTATAATGCTAGATGTGGAAAAAGAATGTTTAAAATACAGAAAGGAATTGTTTTTTTAAAACTGATTTGCAAAATTTTTTCTCTCTTGATTTCACAACAAGAATGTAAGTGAGTAACCCATAATTTTAAGTGCTTTGGCTTAATGATTGGTTCTCATGCCCATTGACTTGCAACTGGGAAGTTGATTTATCACCAGAGAGAAACACATAGCATTGCTCTAACTTTTCCAAAGTCCAGTGTGCAAGTGAGTCAGTCGATGGCTGCAAATGGGCTGATACGCTGTTTTTAAAGCACATCGGGGTGAAGTATCAAGATGCGATATGACTGAGACTTGAACACAGGCCTCTCAGCGGTCACACTCAAGGGTACTATCCACTACACCGTCGCTGTATGTACGTAAATGATCATGTTAATCAAAGAACAGCAGGAATTTCTAATTTCATTAACAGAGAGTATGGCACATAATCACACATCCACCAGCCAAGATAACAAACCGTCCAAGTGTCCCGATTTTTTTGGATTATTTTGAAATAGACCTCTACGGAAATTATGTCACAGAGGCCTTTACCTCAACAAGCTGAACAATAATGCTTGGTTTTCAAAAGAAACAATACCTCCGGTAGAAAATGTTGTATTTCCAAGCTTCAGTAGGTAGTAATTATTAAGACTAGAAACGAAACAAATGCTGTTGTGATGTAAGTTCCAAGAAAAGGTCTTCTATGTTTACAATGATATTCTGAATTAATTTTGAAAAGGTTTCCTTCTGTTTTAGAGATTAGCCAAAAAATACAGAAATCAAAAGTTTAAGGTAGGTGAAGACAACGATGGTTTCTCGGTGAAGATGAAGATGAAATATTACGTTGAATATTTGAAGACACAAAAGGACGATAGCCCACTCTACATTTTCGATGGATCTTACGGGGAGGTATGAATTTATGTGAATTTTTCTGGATCTAGAGGTATGTTGAAATTTGCAAAGGAGAGTGTTAGCTATTAAAGCACAAAAAAAATGTGCAAATACTCCCTAACAGACAGATAAC
Organism: Turritopsis rubra; assembly: GCA_039566895.2. NCBI lineage: Eukaryota > Metazoa > Cnidaria > Hydrozoa > Anthoathecata > Oceaniidae > Turritopsis > Turritopsis rubra. Next base: position 7,125,389 of record CM077622.1, read on the forward strand.
AGACTGAAAACAGAAATTATGTGAGTGTGCTCCTATAATTTTAGACATACCACTGGATCCGCCACCGGCTGTATTTGAGGACAGTTCCCAATTGGCATAATACTTTTTTCTCAAAAGGAAAAACTTGTTATTTACATGGGTTTACCCAGTTGCTATGGCTCAATGCCTCAAACTCGGTGAAAAATTATAAGCAACATCTCAAATTGATCTCCTGTAGGAAGATGTTTAATCAAGAAAGTACATGATCCTGCACTCTTTTTTAAGTGTTTGACCTGTTTCAAATCAAGACCGTTTGCAAAATTTTGAGCAACCAAAACTAGACAACTTGAAGACTGAAAGGGTCCTCTACCCTTAGCAATCTCAGGCCTTATTAGGTTGTAAATTATAAAAAACGTGTATTTATACATTGTAATGAAAGAACGAGTAATTAATATATCACAAACGAAAATAGATTTTTTAAAATTTCAAGAACTTCATCTTGGAATGGATTATCAAGTCTTTCACATCACTCAATGTAAACAAAGTTCCATCATTTGAATTGTCACACGAAGTGGATGTTTACTTTACCAATTGTAGCGACACTCCATGTTCCTAGACAGATAATGGAAATTGCCATCAGTGGGAATTTAATCATCATACGTTTTCTTACAGAATAATTTTTGTTCGTTTTTTTGTTCGTTTGGACTATCAGGTGTGGTAAAGATTTAGACATGGGTTCCTTATTAACAGAAAATTGAAAACTTAGTTAAAAGTACAGTAGTTCTTATTCAAAACATTTACTGGCTGAACAAGTGCAACACGGTTTGAACATGCAAGATCTCCAGATCTGTATCTGTATCCAAGACAAATATTTTTTGTGGCAAACCTAAATTCTTTGGAATTGTTATGAATGTTCAATCAAGAAAGAAAATATTAAAGGACAGAAATTGTTGTTTTAAGAGAGAACGCTTATCCAGAGATTGCAAGTGTCAGATGGAATGTTTCACTTGTTGAGAAAATCATCATTCTGCAATTTGCAATGATAAGCCAAGAGGTAAACAGAGTAAATATGATGGTCATATAAAGAATATCAAAGAGAATCAAAAGTTACTTGCATTTCTTCTTTATCAGGATGACAACTTATATGGGGGAAACACTCGCAACACTTACCTGAATATTTTATTATAATCATTAGTATTATTCATGATGACCCAGGATAGCCTCTTCCAGTTCTGATAGAACTGTTTTCAATGAGGGTCCTGTGAAGGAGGTCATATAGCATTTAAAGCCGCCATTCGGGCTACGGAAGTTGCAATCCTGTCATGTAATGTGGATTAAAAAAAAAAATTTTTTTCTCACATTATTTGTTAAAAAAAGTAATAACGAAAGTCAGGGAGTTCTTGAATTTACTCAAGAAGCTGCTCCTTCCAGACCCATTTCTTATAGTTCAAATTGGGAGTCCACCTGCTGAAATCAGCATACTGCAACCCTCAGATCTACTTATAACAGTTTACTATCTTTAATTTATAATTTTTATAATATTTAGCACCCAAAGAAGAGGAAGCTGCTAGAAGATTACGAACCTCCAACATTTTTTGCTGATGATTTGTTTCGTTATGCAGGGGAAAAACGCAGGCCTCCATACAGGTAGAACCAGTCCATCTTCATGTATATAGTTCAAGGTAAAATCTCGTATCAATAAAGTCCATGGTGTCAATTTGCAGAGGGTGTTCAAAGTAAAATCTAGTATCACAAACTTTTTGGTTCAAAAACACTATCAAAAACTTTCTTGTAAAAAATGTTTGAATGTACGAGGCAAAAGTTGTTTATTAACTCAACAACCCAAACAAATTCTACAAGGTTTACACCATGAACTTTGCTGGTACCAACTTTACCTTTAACTATGTACATAAGGTTGTTTATGTATCATTTCCAGACCAGCTAAACTTCTCCGGTGAAAAATGTTTGAAAGAATGATGAACAGCTTGACCAGTGAGAACAGTGAGGGCACTGACCCAAAAAAATTTCCAATGTTTATACCACAAATTTTGGTGGTCTGTGCGAGTGAGTATTTAAAAAAGTCCTGGGCTTATTTAATTTTATGGATTTTTAGAAAGGGTAGTTTATTGAAAAGTAAGTAAGTAAGTAATCATTTATTTAGTTTCTAACTCTCATACTTACAATTACAATGAAAGAAAGAATAACTAGGAGACCACTCCATATAGAAAATTCTAGTCAAAGGAAGTGGCCACCTAAAAAAAAACAAAAGTGATAAAAATGATAATAACATATGTAATAAGTTTTCGTCAATTAGTCAATATATTGAGAAATAAGATACGATTTAGTTAAGGCTTTTAATTTTGGAAATGTAAGCACAGATAAGTCGTCAAGTTGAAGATGGTTTTGAATGAGATTCCATTGGCAGATCGACTGATATTGGATGGAGAATTTACCAAATGAGAAAGTCTTGAACGGGTGTTGAACTAAAGAACCTACGTTCCTTCCGCGAGTATTATAATTCAAATCAGAGCGTTTAAAAATCAAATTGTTGCGAATGACTTGGGGGAGTTTATCATTAAGAACCTTGTGTATAAAAGATATATTTAAAAATTTTACAATGTCAAAAAGCTTAAGGAGACCTAATTTCCGAAACAGAGGGGATGTATGAGCTAGCCAGTAAGCATTACAAATAGTACGTATTGCACGTTTTTGTAGCAGAAAGATACGCTTTGTGACTAGGTTTTCCCTTTGACCCCAAACTTGACAGGCATAAACCATATGTGAATGAAAGATAGCATAATAGACAGAAATTAAAAGAGGTTGTGGCATAAAGTGACGAAGTTTTGCTAAAGCTCCATTTGCTCTTCTTAGTTTGTAAGATAGCTTGTTGACATGCACAGACCAGTTCAAATTTTCATCTATATGGATTCCAAGATATTTAATGGAAGAACTCTTAGACATTTTTTTACCGTCAATCTTAATACACAAATTAAAATCAATATTACGACGCTTGTGTTTAAACAAAACATGTTCTGCCTTAATTGCATTAAGAGAGATTTTGTTTGCATTTAACCAGTGCATCAAGAGTTTCAAATCAATGTTGACCCTCTTAGCGAGTTGTTTTATATTTTTACTACCATTTAACATATTTGTATCATCGGCAAAATGGAATACAGAAGAAAATCTAACTGCCGTATGCATGTTGTTGATATAAATTAAAAACAATAAGTGTCCCAGCACTGAACCTTGAGGAACTCCATGAAGAATGGGAGAAATATTTGAACTTTGACCTCCAATACAAACGAATTGCTTTCTATCAGTTAAAAAGGAATGAAACCAATTTAAGGCATTACCTCTGATACCATAATGATTCAGCTTAGCAAGTAGTATTGAATGATCCACTGTGTCAAACGCTTTTTGTAAGTCTAAAAATATCCCACATGCAACTTCCCCATTATCCAGCGCTTTTAAAATTGTTTCAGTAATGTTAATCAGGGACAAAGTTGTTGAATGGTCCCTGATTAACAGGGCGTGGGCGTGAACATGGGCGTTTATTAGAGAAAATACGTTATGAGAGTCCACAGCGTTTGTATATGAAACCGATTTTCATTTTCTTCAGGTGGGTCGTGATTGGTCCGTCCAGATCTGGTACTGGAATTCATATTGATCCGCTTGGCACAAGCGCATGGAACGCATTGATATCCGGTCACAAACGATGGGTCATGTTGCCAACGGAAACTCCCAAGCATATGATTCAGGTGCCGAAGGGAGAAGGTCAACACCAGTCTGGTGAAGGGATACAGTGGTTTGCTCGAGTGTTCTCCAAAGTGAAAAGCCCGACTTGGCCCAAAGAATATCGACCTGTAAGAAGTGATTCAATTCAATGTCTCTATGAGAGTTGTATGAGCCAAACCTTTGCAATTCTTACTAATTCCAACCACAAATGATTTGCCACACAAAGTTTCGCGGTCAAATAAACAAATGTTTGATTCGCGAAGATAAGTCCACGCGAACTTTCCTCCTTAAAGGCCCTTCACTTATGCTGAGTTTTCTATGCAAATGAACATCAGTAATTTAAATTACGAAGAGGGTTTTGTGTCACAATCGTCCCCATTTACGCCAGTCCTTAATGGCAGCGTTAGATTTTTTTTCTGTGAAAGTTTAACTGTAACGTAACAAAACGTCAATAAAGGCCGTCGTGAAAATAATGTCGACGTTGAATTTGGGGCAACGTAAAAAAAAGACCAACAATGTATACATGTAAATAAAAAACATCCTATCTATGATAGATCGAAATATTGCAAAAAGCCGGTGAGACTGTGTTCGTTCCCGGTGGATGGTGGCACGTAGTCTTGAACCTAGACACTACTATTGCCGTTACTCAAAACTTCGGCTCGCCTGCTAGCTTCCCCATCGTATGGCATAAAACCTTCAGGTATGACGTCATCACAAACTTGGGCATTCTTTCCTCAATGTTCTTTTTCTTTTTATTTTTTTTAATATTTTTTTGAGTTGGATCGTGAACGGTTTTTACTTGTCACCAGTCTTCTGCCGTGATATTTTCGTTTTATTTTGTTTGTTGTATCGAAAACAAAAACAAACAATGATATATTTCTTTTAGGGGCCGCCCAAAGCTTTCACAAAAATGGCTGAAAGTTTTGAGAGTAAGAGTTTTTTACGGAACCTAGTGTCTGTTTTATAGAGATTCCACTTTCTAGCTCTGTGATAAGTGTATTTAAAGTGATCTTTTTACACACGGAAGTAAATAAAAATAGCGCTATGAAAGCTTCCCTTCAATTCATATTTCAGACTTTTCTTTTCAGCTTCATCGCCCTGAGATAGCTCGCATTGCCGATTCTGTGGACCTGCAACGGAAAAGCATCCTAGCGTCCGATTCCAGCTCAAGTTCGTCCAGTAGCTCATCGAGTTCTTCGTCCGAATCGGAATCGGAATCCGAAGAATCGGCACCGGATTCAACCAGTGTTACGGAGGATGATGACGAGTTACAGAATGAACACGACAAACGATCGAAGAGGTAGATTATGAACATGTTGTTGTTTTTTAATTCATATATAACAATAGACAGCGGCAGATCTAGGCTTAGGCAAAAAAGTGGAGGAGTACAGTCTCACAAAATTTCTTTTTATTTTGAAGTGTTAGTTAGGTTACTTTCATGTTTTTCTTTTCTACTCCAAATGACTAAACTCTCTCCACTGAATTTTGCCTTATTCGAGGTGTTGGGGGTGAGGGTTTCATTAGAATTCTCTTTATTCCTTATTTGAACAGGCGCCCTTCCTCGACTAGAGGGGAAGGTTATTCGATCGGGATGGGTGGAGGTGGGCGATGTACTTGATCGATGCTTTTCATGTGTAATGTATGTGGACATCTTAACTGTAAGGAGAACCAGTGTATTTTGTTTTTGTGTGTGAATGTAAAATCCAAGGGGGAGCGTGCAAAACTGTTCAGTTTTTATAAATGAAGTCGAATGTACGCTTTTATGTTTCAGACGCAGACTGGGTGAAAATCCGTGATCGTGTTACATACAGTTTTAAAGCGTGACGTATATGCTTTGCTCTGTTTCCGAAAAACCGAAACGGATTAGATGTTGATGACGTCGTATAGAAGTTTGGTTGTGCTTTTCCCGACTTCGTCCGAACATTTTCTCACATGTTTTCTCGTGACTGGTGTTCTCTTCTTGTCTTTTAACAACACAGATACAGAGAAATGAATCCAGACACAACCGTTGGTAGTTTTATCAACGTTTTTTAAAAAAGAAACAACGTTACCCAGTTTTTCTTGGTTTTTTTTTGGTCGCCTGTTTTTCCGTGCGGATTTTTCTCCCTTCCTCTTCTCTACTTATTTATCCTCTTTGGTACCTATTTCTGATTGGTTCAACAGAAAAGTAACGCGTGCTGATCTTACTTTTTGATTCGATTACTGTCATAAGAGATGGCTGTCGTTTTTTAACAGGCGGATTTGAGTGATTGTGTTGTTAAGGGTCCATACAAATGATTTTAATTTCTCCTTTTGAGCATGTTTTAATAATACAATAATAACCGCTTGGGAAGTGCTTTACTGGAAAATATTTCCAGAGGTCTAAGTTACGATGACCGATAAAAAGAACTGATAACGGACATCATAACTTTATATCTTTGCCATCAAGTACACAGACTTAACAAAACAGTTAATAATATTTTACTTATTAACTGGCTTACATACCAAACTAAACAATGTTTTAGATTTTATCGTTCTCATGCTAAACCTAAACAAAAAATGTCGTCCGCTACTTCAAATTTTGCGCAGTGCAATGGCAGCGTCAGCAGAAATCATAAGTTTTTGTTTACATTTTTGAAAGCTACCATGTTGCGTTTCCAGGAAAAAACAAAACTACACGTGCGAATAATGGCCGTCGTTTAGTTCGTTTTAGCCAATCAGGAAACGTTATTTTGCGTATTTCCCTAATCGCTAAATGGTTAACAAGTTACTTAACAGGTATATAAATCATATCTCAATATGGCTTTTGAAGAGAATGAAGGGAGAACCTGGGTTTGAGGTTGGGCTTTGACCTGTATTATTGACACGCCCGACCGTCGTGGGACCGTTCAAAATAAAGAGAGAGCTCGAGGCAACTTCAAAGGACTAACAGTAATTTATCCCTATTATGACGGTCCCATGTAATTAACTTGATTTTTACTGACGTACAGTAAACTTCCTATAAGGTAGAAGTTCCAAGGGGACCGATGAACATTGTTCGAGTTATCGAGAGTCACCGCGGGGGAGGGGGAAATGTGTTTTTCCAAAACTATTTTGCACACGATTGAAATTGCTTTCATAACCGAATTTGGAAATTTGTTGTAATTTCGCAATGCATTGTGATTGTTGTTTGATTTATTACAGATAATGGAACGCCCAACCAATTACAAGAATATTTTTGCACCCATATAAGTTCCACGCACCATAAAGCGGGGTGTAAATTATTCGTGTTGTCAAAACAAAGAAAAATAGATCCTTGTTTACACACATATTCAGTTAAAAAAAATTAAAATTGGTTAAATTAATCGGAATACCCAATCTCGACGACGTTTTTCTCTCTAGGCGCTAAAGATTTGAGAAGTGGATTTAGAAGCTAAAAGAGACAGGACAACAACTGCCCGTTTGAAATTATTTCGGTAAGAAAGGCTTTTTTAAAAATGGCATAGATACAGAATGTTGAATGGTTTCAATCCCAGTGGGCACGCATCCGTCCTTCAGATGTCCCGTGGATGTCCTCTCGTCCACGTACAATTGTGGACGTCTCCTTCAAGTCCCTGTTAGACATTCTATTCGAGCGGACGGATTAGACTTCACTTTCGACGTCCCCTGCTGGTCGTCTTCGAGACATACTAACTGAACGTCCATGGGACGTCCCTGTACCCACTGGGATATATGATGGAGAATGAATATACCTTATTGGAGAAAAAAAGTCGAGGGAAAGATTTAGGCAAATGTTTTATTCATTTTTCTCCGATTTTCCCCCGATACGGTCTATATATAAGAAATGAGAAATTTCGAATCCAAAAAACTTGATGCATCATCTGCTTAAGGAACTTTCATGGACAGAAACTTTTTTTCCCCGTGAATAAACTTCCGTTGTTGTTGTTGTGTTCTTGCCTTACATTTCGAATTTGGCGAAAAGAAACTTGATTATAAATTACATGGAAATTTTGCGAGAAAAAACGTTCCCCGATGTTGTAGAAAAACTACCTCGTGTAACACAACCATGAGGGCTCGGTCGTCGGTTTACGTCAGGGTTCAGGTTGGCTTTCGGGTCGTTCAATAAACTAATGAGTTATACTCGAAATGGTTGCCTAAAAAAAGTGCGAAAGTGTCTCTTCGCGAAAAGGTTTCTTCCTGTAGAGCGTGTATCCTGCCAATTTGAGACCAAGCATTTTGGTAAAGTCTTAAGCTTGGTTCCCACTATGAGTTAACGTGAGCTGGAAAATTAACTCACGAACATTCACTAACGTGATCTAATGCTCGCCGACCCAAACAAATTTAACAAGGTTTAGACTATGAAGTTTTGATGGTCTCGAATTACTCACTGTAATAGCCCAAAATTGCTTTCAAACTGCTGTTAAGGAGGCATTCGTGCACGTTTTCTTCTTACCAAGGAAAATAATATCTTTTAAATGGCGGGCGCCGTAAACTCTCAGTCTGCACACAGAAACAAAATAAAAAGACAAGAGGTGTTAAGAAAATTTTCGGTGAATTTTCCGTAAAATAAGTATGCAAAATAACAAGTAAAAAACTCGTGGTTGAATTTCATAGAAAAAACTAGTAAATATAAAAAACAAAAACAAATGAGAAATACTCAAACAAATGTTCATCTTACCTCTAATCTGATAATCATCTACAGAGATGTTTATATAAACCATTATTGAATGAAAAGGGCTCAACTCGCTATTTTCAAATTTTAATGTTACTTCTTGGAAAATTATAGAATTAGCTTTCTTTTTTACTTCAATTCAAAACGAACTATGAGATCAATTAAAGATACAAATCAAGAACTAATCGTCAAAATATACAAACAAAATATTTTACCGCTATCTCTTCTATTTAACGCCTCACTCTAATAAACGCCCCTTAAAATCTCGGAAATTAAAAAACGACCCATGCATTTATTAGAGGATTTACGGTACTCTGTTTGAGAAGTCATGATTATCAACCTATTTAACTAGTGACACTTGAACAGTAAAAAAGCCCTCTAAAAAACATTACATCAAAAGGTTCGTTTTTTCTGTGGAATTCTTCCCTTAGTGTTTGCCTATCTGACGGATTAATGTCGTAAAACCTCAACTGAAACTCTCTTTTATTTCTGTTTGAAAAAACGAGACAAGACATACCCATCGTGGTCAAAAATTTCACGAATGACAAGCAATATCGCCTGCTGTTTCAATAAAAAAATACTCCTCCACAGAGACTTTTTGTTGAAGATATTGCCCACTAGGAAATTTTTAAGATACAAAGCCGTTAGACGAGCTATCAATGCTTCTCTAGAAGTGGTTTTCATGAAAATTTTCATTTGGTCTAAAACTTTCTAATCTGGCATCATGACATGGCATTTGAAATTAGGAGAAAAATCTTATTTTGCAGAGAAGTAAAACCTTTTTGCGCTTAAAAATAGTGAACCTATTCACAGTCAATTTTTTTTCGACAATGAGGAAGGACAAAATATATAACAATTCCTTCCATCAAGTTTATTAGTCTTATGCTCCCTCAGGATTCCTCCATTTTCTTTTCGGACTCGTTTGGTGCACCGTTGTTCGCAGCGGCTTCAGTGGTTGCAGCGCCACTAATTGCGGATTCTTTGGCAGGCTGTTCTTCAGATTTCTCTTCATAAAATGTCGGCTGTGCGAAAATGAAAAGCAAAAAGAACAATGACTTTCCGCACGACAACATAAAATGGCTCATTAAATTCAGATGAAAAGAAAGTCCTTTTTTACAAACACAAAAAAGATTTTTGAAATGGAATTTTTGTCGATGTCATTTTAATATATCAAAATCCATAATCCAAACCATAAAAAAAAAATAATAATTAGAAATACTCAAACAAATGTTCATCTTGCCTCTAATCTGATAATCATCTACAGAGATGTTTATATAAACCATTATTGAATGAGAAGGGCTCAACTTGCTATTTTCAAATTTTAATGTTATTTCTTGGAAAATTATAGAATTACCTTTCTTTTTTCCTTTAATTCCTTAAGAATCTTTTCAAGGTCAACTAAGGATAGTTAACGTTATTGTAAAGGAAAAATAGTGTTTTTCTTTATCACTTAATATTTCATTAAATCTTTGAAATAAATATCTAAAAGTGTATATTTTCGGAAAGCTTTTTTCTTACTCTTAATAATGCTGGAATACAAATTTTCATCTAAAAGTAAACATTTTTTGGAAAATTAAGCTCCATTTATAAGGCGACCATTTTCACTTAATGAATTCCTGTCACACAACCACTTTATGTTTTTGCTTTGAAAATTACTTCTTTCAGAAGTCGATACTTTGAACTAAAATTTTGATAATTTGATAATTAGAAGGATAATAAAGAAACACTTAAACCTTATGCTAACAATGTGTATCTTTATAAAGTTATTTTTTATCGAAATGGAAAAGAGATCAAGGGAAGCCTACTGTTTCGTCTCCAGCAGTGTTTTCTTCATCTTCACTCTCCTCCGCAGATGATCCACTCTCTGTAATCTTCTCAGCTTGATTTCTGGTCAAACTTCCAGTTGCATCTTAACGTAGAGAAAAGATGTTTTAATTCTAATAATAGAAACCTGAAAACCTGGACCTAGTTGAAGCCAAAAGCAAATCTACTACAGTTTGATTATGACAAACACCAGTAATTGGCTGAAATGTAATAAGAACAACAGGAAAAAATCAATTTTTTGGACACACATACCCAAAAACAGCCTGTTGGTCACTTTAGAGCTAAGTTTGGTATGTGTGTCCACAAGAGTGGTAGATGTTTTGTGCTGTCAATAAAACATTTTTTGGGGTGACTCCAAACTGTCCCATTTCTTAAAACTTTTCAGAAAAAGTGAAAAACAAAGCTGAGTTATTAGGCTAAAAGAATAGAGACAAAAGAGAGCAAAAGCAAAACTGGGTTGCAGTTTGCAAAATCTTCAAAAAGTCTATGTGGAGGAGGGTTTTTTAATTGAAACAGCAGGCAATATTGCTTGTCATTCCTATAGAAAACACTCCTCCTCATAGACCTTTTGAAGATTTTGCACACTGGGAAAGGTAATAATCATATTTCATTTACCAGATTTGACTTTTTCCGCCGCAGGGTTGACTTCTTTGGAGACTGGGTCATCGGGTTTCACTTGCCCGCTCGACATCTTATCATAGCATTTGTCACACACTCGAACTGGCTTTGATGAAAGATGTATCATAAGGAACTTCTTGCCAGAGCATGGTCCACAAACAACTGAACCACAACGCCGACAGTGATGCTAAAAAAAGTATTTTCAAAAGTGAACCATCTATCATACACTTAAGCGGAAAGGGAGAAGGATTTCTTTAAGCAGAAATTTTGAAATGAAAGGCAAACATCAGTTTTTTTTCAAAAAAAATTCTCCAATCAACTTTAAAAAGTTAGACGCTGACCAGCACTCACATACCCTTCTTATGATTGGTGTGAATTTAGTCTTTTTACAATTCATGCAAATATTAGCACTGTGATCTGGAACCCACACAGCAGCTTCGTCTCCAGAGGGCTTTTTACCCGCTTCATAAAACAAAACATAATACATCAAAGTGGTGAATTTGACAATCACTATTTACAACAACACACACATAAACGACACCTTACTTTTTTTCAACAAGTCTGTAATACATTTATTTATGTGTGCCATCCATTCTTGCTTTTCAGTTGTGGTAGCAGCATAAACAGCAAATGATTTACTTGCGCTTATAATTTGCCAGCCATTTCGAAAATCTGTAAAAAACATCAAAAGGATTGGCGTTCAATGATTGATTGATTAATTAACTGAGTAAAACATGCATAAAAAACTGAGAAAAGTAAAGAAAAATAAGCAAGACCCTCGCAGGACCCTCATTGATAACATTGATAACAGTTCGATCAGAACTGAAGGCTTTCCTGGGTAAACATTTATAAGAAAAATAAGAATAAGAATAAGAACAAGAATAAGAACAAGAATAAGAACAAGAATAATAACAATAATAATAATAACAATAATAACAATAATAATAATAACAATAACAATAATAATAACAATAACAATAACAATAATAATAATAATAATAATAATAATAATAGTAATAAAAAGCTTATATACTTACTTCCGTCATCGTCTAAACCAATAATTTTTACTTCTTCAAGAGGAAGTATGTGTTGTTTGTTGTACTAAATATAACATCTTGATATGTCAGTCCTGCAGCCACAGTGTGAATTTTGAGGTTTGACTCAATTCATTATAACTTGTATATTATGTTCATACCAAATAGTCCATTATCCCCAATGATTTATTATGCTAGATTTAAAGACTTTAATCCCAGTTCTAACAATTAAAGAATAATATATAAATGTAATAAAACTTACCTTTTTCTTGTTCATGATTATATTTCCATAAATTAAGATGTCGTTAAATAGGAAAAACTAGAACACAAATTTATTTTGAAGAATACAATTATTTATAACTTAATTCAGAGTACAATCACTTTCCTGGGCCAAGGGGCTGAGGGTTAACTGGATGTAAATGTAAATCTTAATTCACTCAAAATGTTTTGGATTTTTAAAAAAATTTCACAATCAACAGTGACTTCAAGTCAAGAGGTCCGTAGATGTGCGTCAAATGGGGACACATGAAAATGTGTGAAATTTGAAGTAGTTAGATCAATAGAGCCTGGTAAGGGGGACGGGATCTTAGCAGACAAAAGCCGTATAAAATTGTAACTGTTGAATGGTTCCTTAAGTAAATATATACATTATATACCTGTCTAGGCTTTGGTTTTTTCCTACATAACTTGGTGAGAACTCCCTCTCCAACTAAAACACGCCCAGCTTTGGTTAGAGGCTAAAATATTATATATATATATATATATACACATTAAATCTCTGCTAATACTTATTTAATATGTTCATCAGAAACTATTCCCGAGAGAGATATATACAAAACCTGTCCAGAAGCACCAAAACAGTCTTCAACATTCTTTATCCTACGAGTATTCTCTTCTGTATTTGCTAAAAAAATTGTTATTTGATCAACATGATTGCTAATTCCTTTGGGTTTTTTATCAGTTTTGTTTTGGCGATATTAAGACGATAAAAAGAGGGGAGAAAGAAAAAGAGAGGAGAGGCCACATATGCACATAAACCGAGTGTTCTCTTCAAAACATCAAAAACGAATAAAAATTTCTAAAAAAATAATCTGAAAAGTTCCATCAAAGACATATATTTAACACTTTTAGTATTTAATCTGTTGTTTAATATCTTCAGGGGAAAAACGAAATCAGAAATTTGATCTCACCCAATCTGTCCACCATCTTGTAAACTTTTACTCCACTACTAACGGCAAGTCGTTGCCCTACTAACTACTATGAAACCTTTGTCCTATTGGTCCGAATCTATTATGCGCGTTTGTGCTCCTGCTCTGTGCTCAGTAATGGAAGGTCTTTTGTTTATGTTTTTGGTTCATTTTATTGAGGAATATCTGCCTCCATCATGTCATTTTGACATATGGTAGATCTAAAAACGTTTTTGGAATTTGACACCGAATTATGTAATTGTAGCTAAAGATAAATTTAAGCGTCGAAAATAACGTCAAAAAACTAAGCTAAATATTTTAAATATTTCGCCCCAGCTATTCTTCAATCAGGTATATCCGGGGACAAATAATTCATGGACTCCTGATAATTCATTACAATTACAGCGCTGTCTGGGTGTCCCAATTTTTTTGGCTTGAGTGTGGCATTTTTTGGCCTGCCTGTGCCTGTGCACACCACTATTAGTCAGGGTGCTAATGAGATTTTTTTTGTAATTTTTTTTGTGAATTTTTAATTTTTGTGAAAACATTTTCAGAAACCCATAAAGTTTTTAAAAATATTTACTGGGCCACCAAGAAATACTTGGCAGTACCCCATTTGGGCCAGTACTATAATAGCTATCTGACGTCATTACCTGATGACAATTATGTATGATGTTGAAAATTTATTGCATTACCTTAAAGGCAGAAATGTTTGTGGGCTTTTAATTTCGCAATTTGAAAAATTGGACTTTTTAGCGGTTTAAATTTTTGTGATTTTTCAAAAATGGAAATTTTACGCGGTTTTTATTTTAGCGGATTTGACTTGCTTTTGTTAGAGGTACAAGCAGTTAACCGAAGAGTTGTATTTAGAACCAAGGAGGAAATAGTTTTGGGTTCTTTCCTTGTCCCTGTACAAACTCCACAAATACAAGATAGAGTTCAGAGTAAAAGATCGCAAAAGAAACCAGGGAATGCAGGAAAAGCCACAACAACGTCACGTGATATAAGATAATATTTCAGAGATCGTCAAGAGTGAACAAGAAAAATCAGACTCTTTGATTGTAATTGATTGAAGTAAATTGAAAGAGATTGTTTAATATCTGTGTTGTTAAAAGCCTTTATCCCGCTCTCCCACGTAATTTGTTTTTCTAAGTTATGTTATAATATACTGTATATTGCAAGCTAAAGAAATGATAAAATAAGCACATAAAAAACCCGGAATTTGCAGTTTTTATTTTCGCGATTTGTAAAATTTAACATTTTTCGCTCCAATTAATTTCGCGAAAATGACCAAAAATCGTGAAAATTTCTGATCGCGAAAATTTCTGCCTTCAAGGTATGCTTAAAATGAGTGATCTGTGAAAATCCATTCTTTAATTTTCATAACCTGCCGGAATAATTTTGTATTATGTATAATGCGTAACATCTGGGATGTAGACATTAATCATAATCATTTTTCTCCTATGACTATGCATTGATATACCACCTGCTTTTGATCCACAGTATCACCTGTTTAAACTTTGATTGTTAAAACTTGTTTACATGAAGATATTTTTTATGGTTATAATAACTCATATACAAATTCTCATATACAAATATAATGAAAATAAAATCTGTTGAAAAAGTTTGGATTCATTCAAAAATTTGCACTAATGAATTCATATGTTATCCAAAAATGTTTTCGCACATTTATGTGCCTTTACGAGTTTTGAAAAAATCCATTCACGTTTCATTGCATGCAAGAATTTATTACAAGATGTAAACTTTGCAGAGTTCATAATAATTGTCTTGTTGATATCACAGTAACATGAAAAGGCAAGGTTTTTATTTCCAACATGACGGGGCGGCTATATTCTTGATCGGACTGGTTAAGATTGAAACAGCAGGTCCGATGGGACTATCCAGATTTTACTAATTTTCGCACCCCAAGCTTAATTTAGAGCACTTTTCTTTAACTAAATTCAGTTAAGGTTAGCTGCCCCCACCCTCTACACCCTTCATGGATTTTTTATAATCCAAAATATAATTTTACAATTCCCATTCAAATTCTTTATACTATACATTAAAAATGTTGTAAATGTTTTGCCACTATTCACCTTCTTTCCATTCATTTAAAGACGTTTTGGCCATTTCTTAATTTTTTTGTCACAGAGAAAATAATGCTAACAGAAATGTTTAAACAGATAATACAGTTTACTATTTTGAATTATGTGTTGTTGTTTTTTGGTTTCTTAGATATGACAATGCAAAACGTATTTGAGTTTAAAGATGTTGAATTTACACCAGATCCTGTCTACAAGTACAACAGGAAAGGTTTAAAGGATGCATGCATTGTCATTGATAATGGAAGCCATACATGCCGTGCAGGCTGGTCCATTGACAACAAGCCTAGGCTTGAGTTTCGAAACCTCATCGCCAAATACCGTGGAAAGAAAGAAAGTGACGCATCAAGTAATTATTACTTTGGGAATGACATCAGGGAACTGGAGGATGTGAAATGGAATATACGTACACAGTTTGACATGGATGTTGTAACCCATTTTGACACACAAGAGTGTAGCTTGGATTACATATTCTCACACCTTGGTATTGATACAGATAGGAGAGTCCAACATCCTGTTTGCATTACTGAAGCTGTTTGTATACCTAACACATTTCGACAGTGTATGTCAGAGGTACTGTTTGAGTGTTATAGCGTACCTAGAATTGTTTATGGTATAGATGCACTGTATAGTTTTCATTATAACCATCCGGCCGTGGACTTTGGACTGATCGTGAGGACCGGTTACCAAACAACACATGTACTACCCATTGTAAACGGTAAATTTGATCCCTCAGCATGTCGTCGGTTAAATTTAGGTGGTCTTAATATGATGATTTATTTACGTCGCTTGCTTCAGTTGAAATATCCTAGTCACACTTCGCTGTTGAATTTGTCGAGAGCACAGGAATTGTTAGTAGGTCACACGTATATGGCTGAAAACTACCATGACGAGCTGTTAAGATGGAAGGACAAATCCTTCCATGAAAAGTACACTTTAAGGATACAGTTGCCAGTCATTAATACAAGCACCGAAAAAGATTTGGAACTTCGTAAACTTCAAGCTAAGCGTTTAAAAGAGATAAATCAACGTAAACGCGAGGAAAAAATCAAGAAAGAGGGAGAGCAACTGGTAAAACTTCAAAACATACAGGAGTTGGAAAATAGTAATCCTACTGCTTTTAAAGCCCAGATGAAATCCGAAGGCTTACGCAGTGAAAATGACTTGTGTCAAGTTATTGATGAGCTAAAAGAGAAAATTGCCAGTAGAAAAGCCAAAAGTGTTTTATATTATAAAGAGCTGAGTTCCGACGATCAGGATGACTTTTATGTTGGTGACACAACTGTGGAGGAAGTTGAAAAGTTGGTTGCATCATTGGAAGAAGAGAAACTTGCACTAATTGACAAACGAAGATCAAGAGCTTCACGTAAGCAAGCTTTGAATAAACGTAAAAGTTACGCTTCCAAGGAACGAATGAGAATTTTGAGCCAACTAGCGAAGGTTGGAAAATTGAACGAAAAGTCAAATAAGGAAGATACTTTCGGCATGAAAGATGAAGATTGGGATGTTTATAAGTTCATAAATAAAGACGGTAGTGAATCTGAGGAGGAACAAGAACAGGAACGTTTGAATGAAATCGAACAATCATTGAGTCAGTACCAACTGTTGATAAATCGTTTAATGATTGGACGTGGACAAAAATATCAATACGCATCGTACAACACTGAACACATTCGTATTCCTGAGCTCTTGTATCAACCGAGTATGGCTGGTTTGGAACAAGAAGGGCTTATTGGAATGATAGGATATGTTTTGAAAAACTACGACGAAGAAACCAGAGATAGACTTGTAAAAAATGTCTTCGTTATGGGCGGACTCTCACAGTTGCCTGGTTTTAAAGAGCGATTAGAACACGAATTGATGGCAATACTTCCCTTTCAGACAAAATTTAACGTTACGCAAGCTAAAAACAGTCTTTTAGATTCTTGGCTTGGTGCAGCAGATTTCGTAAGAGATTGCAACAACTTCAAAAATATCTCGATTGATGCCAAGGATTATGAAGAACAAGGAGTTGGATACATAAAGGAGCACAAATGCTCAAATCTATATTTTCCTTTACAGGAATAGCCTTGTAAAATGGTGTAAACATTGTTTATTGACAGATTTGATTCATTATGTAGCAAAATACTTGAATCAGGGTCCTCATTGTAACCCCGTCAGCTCCATGTTTTAAAGAGTCTCACTACGGATGAAATCATAATAATTTGATCACATGTGCTTTACATGTCTTTTCTATTGAAAATCATAACAAATATGGGTCACGTGTAAAATTCGAGTAAAAAATTGTTATAATCAAGTGTTAACTCACATAAATTTACGAAAGAAAGAATATGAACAAACGAAGAAATAACTAAAGTTTTTGTAAATTAGTTTTTATATATTTTTGTACGGAAAAAGAGCTTGAAAGTGAAGGAGTGTGAAGTGAAGTAACACCGGCACAAAAAATATCTGCAAATATCAACCAAATAAAACAGTAGTTCGCTCTCATTTTTTGTGGGATTCAAAGAATAATGTTGGTGTTTTCTTTTTTTCTATTATTTTGAAAAGATCTATCGATCAAAAAATTGTTATAATCAAGTGAACAATAAGTGATCAATATGAATCACTTAACATTTATCCATAATGTAAGAAATAGTTATGATCTAGTTATGATCTGAACAGCCTTTCTTCTTCGCCAATATTTACAATCGCCTTAATTGCCCACATTATTAGAACAACCCGATTAAAGAAGTCTGATTAAAGGAGAAACAGAAATTAAACAAAAGATTTTATCCGTAGAGAGACTCTTTCACAGCTTGATATTTTGATAAATCTGTCATACGCGGGTTTTTTTTATAAAAACACTCAACTCTGATGAAGCTTTCAAACATTCTTTAACTTTTCAACTTTGAAACCTAAAAGTGTTCTTAATATGTTATTATACATTATATTTTTAATATGTTATACACTATTGAATATCTAAAATTTGAAATTCAACAAAAATGGTTGAGTTAAGTTGCATATTCTTAACTTTTAGACCTTCGAAGTCATATGTTCTTAATATCCTTTGTTCTTATAAAAAAAACGTGTATGCCAACAGCTCTGTATTCCGATAGACTCGATAACCCAAACTCCTAATCCAACCCAAACTGACCCTGAACCCAGTCCCTAACCTTTACCTGACCTGACCCTAACCCTTGTCACATACGAAACATGAGCATTGGGTTGAGCTTCAAAGGTTTCTTAATTTATATGAACATTTGCCTGAAATTCATCTGATACAGAGGCCTCAATTGAGAATAACTTTTATTTTGTTTTTATTTTCAGTTCAAAAAGAAGACTGATAGGCCGCATGTAATACTTCACCATCAAGTTTATTGTGATTAATTGTTGTTATGCTGCTTTTATCACTATCAACAAAAAAAGATTTAAAAGTTTGGAGGTAAAACAATTTTGCCCTAAGAATTGTGCACTAAACACTTATATATTAATGTGTGATGTATGATCTTGATGCGAACAAGAGTGAAGCAAAATTGTCTTCTATAGCTCAATTCGAAGAAAGGAATATAAAACTGGTGTTGAGTAGAGAAGGATGAAATCAAAGCAAGATATGCACAGGGCTATAGTACAGCCAGAAAGAAACTTTACACATGAAATTACAAAAGATTTTCTTGTAATGTTTTACCTGTTACATGAAGTCATTATGTTTTCAACACGATTTTTTTAAATCTATAAACAAAAAAACGTTAACTTTTAAAGATGGCGACTCTTTAGGAAAGCTAATTATCAGGTTGTATACTGTATATAATGCAACAACAGTCTTATAGAATTTGAGAATGCATGATGATTAATGGTGTATTTTCTAGTAAAAGATGAACTTCATCACACATTGTGTTGGTGTAGCAACAAGACTTCAAGTGAGTGCACTGACAAGATATCAACAGCCATATTGTTATTATTCCAGCAATAAAAGCAGGTGCTGTTCTCTTGAGTTGTGTATTTTTCTATAACCAATATTGGGTGTATTATGCTGGCAATACAGTACAGCTCGAAAGTGACCTTACGTGTTCGCGAAGGAATGAATTTTTAAATGAAAACACAAAAGATTTTATTTTACAGTTTTATTTGATGTGAAGTTAGTCATGATTTAAATCTTTTGTATTCTCTCTCTACACACACAAAGAGCTAAATTGTATGTATGTATACTATCCCAGTGGGCAAAATATTCAAAAAGTCTCTGTGGAGGAGTGTTTTTTATTGAAACAGCAGCAACAGCAATTGCTTCCCATTACTATTGAAAACTGCATGAATCACGTGATTGTTGTGTTTGTTTACTTTTTTTTACCGTCAGCCATATTATTGCATCTCTCATCTTACATGATTCGTGTCGTAGCCCCTTTAAGTACGTAATAATTATTAAGATTATAAACAAGAAAAAACATGTTCTCTACTTTCTGCCTTTTATTTCAACCTTTCTTCATTTTCGTTTTTATAGATTAATTTTCCAAACATTTGGTTCATGGATCAAACAAAGGACATTAAACATAACGAAGTTCAATCATGTAGCTCGTTATTACTCAATCAAATATTCTGGATTGTTTGTAATGTTTCCCATCTCAAAACATTTACTTTTCCATACTGCTAATTGTGAGCGTTTGAAACTTTCACATAAGAACCGTGTTGCATCCATACAACAGCAAATCTCGCAGAAAAAAGAAGCACAATTTAATTGGCAGCTACTTTGGGAGCTCATTAAGCCGGACCTTATTTTATTCGGGATAGCTATGGTAGCAGCATTTGTAGTAGCTATTGTCAACATTAGGCTCCCAATTTTATTAGGAGATTTAGTAAATACAATATCAACTCTGCTTAGGAATGACCGAATGACAACTAGTATTTTTGATGCCTTGTACCAACCATGTAAACGCTTAGTATTACACTATGCATTGCAATCGGTGTTGACTTTTGTTTATATAACAACACTGTCTTCGTTTGGAGAACGATTAGCGGCAAGGATACGTATAAAACTCTTCCAAAGTTTACTGGAGCAGGACATAGGATTTTTTGACGAGCACAAAACTGGTGAAGTTATTTCTAGGTATAAATCAATTGTTTACACAGCGTATCCTTTTTCTTGTTGATCCGACAAAATTCAGATTTGACTTTATTTCTTTTTTTAGATTAACAAGCGACATACAAGATTTCAAAAGTTCCTTCAAACAAGTTGTCTCCCAAGGTTTGCGTAGCGTCACTCAAATCATAGGATGCGGTGTTACGTTATATCAGTTATCTTCCAAGTTGACGTGTTTGATGGTTTTAGTTCTACCCGGAATAATTCTTGTCGGCACTGGCTTGGGATCCTTTCTGAGGCAGTTATCTCGTAGGGCACAGGAACAAATTTCACTAGCAATGGCTCTTGCAGATGAGGCCATTGGGAATATACGCACAGTACGGGCATTTGCTATGGAATCCAAGGAGATAGGGTACTTCATTAAAGTCTTCATTAAAGTCAACATGCTTTAATTTTGATATTCTTGCCATTTTCTAGGAGCGAATCTCAAACATTAGTTTTGCAGTATTTTGTCCCACAAACAATTAGTTCCCCGATAAGAAAAAAAAATCTACAATGATTTGTATAAAAAAAATCTTATTTTTTTCAGATGGTACACAGATGAAATCAAAAAATCCCAGTTTTTGAATGAGTTGCTCGGAGCTGGGATAGGTGCTTTTCAAGGCTTGTCCAATTTCGCAGTAAATGGTATAGTCCTTCTTGTGTTATATGTCGGTGCCGTGCTGATGGATAATAAGGAGTTAAAACCCGGCGACATGATGAGCTACCTGGTTGCAACACAAACTGTTCAGAAGTAAGCATTCTTCTTCCTGCCATCTGTTGTTTTTTTAGATGCAACAAGGACCCAGTGAGCAAAATTTTCCAAAAGTCTCTTTGGATTAGTGTGGTTTTTTTTATTGAAACAGCAGGCAATTATTGCTTGTCATTCCTATAGAAGACACTCCTCCTTGTATACTTTTTGAAAATTTTCCCACTGGGGATGATACTCTACTGATGATACTGTACCGGATTTTTCATTTTGAGCTTCTTCATTCCATATTTTTCCGTATTTTCATGAGATAGAAGGAACTTGCATAGCTTGCTGGGTTATAATGGCTGGGTTATAATGTTTTCAAATAGTGTTTACCAAGATTACTTGAAGCTGTGTTATAGCTTTTTGGACGTTTAAAAGTCAAAAATTGTTGTCTTTGGCTTCCCTAAACTAACAAAAGCTCTGCTTTGGCGATCATCATACCAGCTATATCATGAAATGTTTTTCGGATATTTTAAAATATAACAGTATCATCCTTGGATGCAAACAAAGCTTTCAGTGTTGACACATAGGGTTTCCACATTTACTGGAAAACCTAAAGGAAATTGCCCCTTTCCAGATTTTCTCCTGGGAGAAGTTAAACATGTGTTTTTAAAGCAGCCTGCTGGAATAGATGACAAACATTCTCCTCTATTGATAGGTTATGAATGCTATTAGGAAGAGTATACATACTATTTCTTTTGTTCAAATTATAATACGACATCTTGCAGACTTTTTATTCCTAAAATTTGCAAATAATAAGTAAATTCGTGAAGCAGGTGGTTGCACGATCAAATTTCTTGAATCCAATTTGCTGAAGTTCAATGAAATTCAATGCAAAATTCAAATTATAATACAACATCTTGCAGGACTTTTTATTCCTAAAATTTGCAAATAATAAGTAAATTCATGAAGCAGGTGGTTGCACGATCAAATTTCTTGAATCCAATTTGTTGAAGTTTAGTTATACACAGTTCCAATTTATCAAAATCAAATTGTTGACAATTTGCTCAGTTTATTTATAAATGTCAATATAATTTGATTGGTTAAACTCATTTTATGACTATAAAGAAGCTGATTGGTTGACGTTTTTGTATGTTCACCCTTCACTCAATGAAATGAAGTCAAATGTCAGAGATGTTTTTTTAATGGAAATCTTTGTCTGAACCCTGTTGTTTTGATTGGTGGACATTCCTATTGAAAAACTGACAAGTCACGTGTTTTTAAGCCAAACAATTTCCACTGTTTTCAAGTGAAAGCTATATCTGTTAATTATAATTTAGATAAAAAAACAGGCAGCCATTTTCTACCAAAGTTTATTCTTTTTAAAGAACCCGAATTTGAAATCAAACATGAATAAAAAAATGAGATAATTCATCTGCCGTGCATTATAGTGGTATTCCAGGCTGTTCTTTTCATGATTTTTATGCAAACACTATTTAAAATTCATACCTGCCAGAAGGTATTTCAGGTACTTGCTAATTTACTATTGTGTTTGTTTATGTATTATTCAATTCAAAATTCAAACTTGATAAATCAAGTTGAATACATGTTTATGATACACACCATCAATAATTTATGATTTTGTTAATCAACTATATAATTATTCATAACAGGGGTTTCTCTGAATTTTGAATACCATCAAGGCACTTTTTTATCTTCATCTGGAAAACAAGTTTTTGCAGTATAGTATTGTATAATGTATGGGAATATACTTGTTTGATTTCATATTTTTGTTTTGTTTTTTGTTTTTTGGTTGATTTTTTTTTAATGTGCAGTACAGAGTGAAAAAACTTTACGCATTCGGGAAGGAAGGAATTTTTACACGAAAACACGAAAGATTTTTGTGTACAGTTTTATCGGTTTTACAGGAACTCATTAAAAGCTTTTACGTTTTAACATAACATGAAATCTGATGTTAAAAATGAACAAAAGACCGTTAACTTCTGATGACACCAACTCTTCTTGAAAGCTAATTATTTTACACAGACATGTAAAGTTTCATTAGGGCTGTACTGCATCTCTCAGACTTATTGAATTTTGAAATTATTATTTATTTAATTTCCTCCAATCGTGTTATGATTTCCTTCTATTAGGTCCTTGGGAAATATATCTGTCCTGTTTGGTCAAGTAGTACGTGGGATGAGCGCGGGTGCACGCGTGTTTGAATATATGGATTACAAACCGACCATGTCCCTGGCTGGCGGGAAGAAGATCCCAAAGGACCAAGTGCATGGCATGATACAACTTAAGGATATCAAGTTTTCTTATCCTACCAGACCTGACCAACTTGTCCTTGACAATTTCTCGTTGGAAATAACGTCAGGGACGGTTGTAGCACTATGTGGCACCAGTGGGTCTGGAAAAAGCACTGTTGCGGCGTTGCTGGAAAGATTTTACGACGTCAATGACGGATTGATAACCATTGACGGAACAGATATTAAAACATTAGATCCTTCTTGGTTACGAGGAGAGTTAATTGGATACATCAACCAAGTGAGCAGTGCATACTTTAATTCCTTGATAAAATAAGCCTGGTGCCTGCTTACAGAAAGTCATAGTTGTTGTGGAACTAAATTAAATTGCCAAACCTCAAGTGGATTAATGTTCACGGGGATAGATTTTTGGAGAGTTTGGCATTTTCCAGCATCTGTTTATTCTCTCAAAATAATTAAAGGTAACATGCAAATTACCTTCATATTACTAGCAGACACTATCGTCATCCACAAATTTAAATCCGCCCGAAAATTCAAGAATTTGTCATCCGCGAAATTAAATCCTTAATTGAAGTTTAAGGTTTTATATGAAGAAAGAATGTTGTTTGGTGGTGCTAAGGATGTTACTGCTTTGCCAGGAGTAGCACAGCTTCTTCCAGAGTTTTATACATTTTGCATATAACTTAACTCTTAACATAAATTTGTTTCTCTAAAAGCTTCTACTTGGTTCTTTGCCAAAAACATTATCTGTATTTTATGTTTGTCACACATCACTTAACTATATGATGCAATATTTTGTAATACTAACTAAGTAATATCAGTAGTTGCTTGATTTAGCTGTCGTTAATAAAAAATGAAAAAGTTTCTTCTTTCTTCTTTCGGCCAATGAAATTGCTTAAAATGTTTTTTCGACCAATGGGAAGACGAGAGAAAAATCTAGTTTTTCTTTGATTTCAATTTTTTGTGAGTAACATAAGAGCACAAGTGGACTGTTGCACATAAAGAAATGAATCAGTAAAAGGTTTTTACACAGGATGCTATAAATTCCTAACGTATTACTCTTCTAGTTAACCCTTAATTTATCTTTACTTGTAGGAACCAACGCTATTTGCGGCAACAGTAATGGAAAACATCCGATACGGTTCACTGCATGCTACTGATCAACAGGTAATCATCAACGGGTAATATTGAAAACTTTTTCTGTTGCAGGAACCCATGTCGATTTTTCCCTAACTGCCTGCTCTTCTTCTATAAAAGAACATAGGGCTTTTAAGGTCATGTTAAAAACATGTTAAGAACATGCGAGGCTTGGGAAAGTTTGTTCTTAAGAATACATTTTTTACATTTTACAAGAACACATCATTGTATAGTTAAAGACAAAATTATCGTAACGTTGCTTACAACTGTATCAACTCAACTCCATTAGAAGATGAATTTCAAATTTTAGATATTCAATAGTGTATAACTTAAGAATATTTTTAGGCTTCAAAGTTGAAAAGTTAAGAATGCTTGAACATTTCCTTTTGATACATTTCAACCTTTTTCTCATGTCGATTTCTCTAACTGCCTGCTCTTCTTCCATCTTTCTATCAACACTGCTGAATCCTTTTCTAGTCTGGGCAAGCAAGTCAACTTACAATGTGGAGTTCAAAATGAAATTGACTGAATTCTATAATGTTTATATCATGAGTTTATATTAAATCTTGCTTTGTTGGTTGCTTTCCTTCCCGGAGTTCTCAGTAATCTAAGGCTTATTTTTTCTTTTGTTTTGTTGTCTTTTCACATCTATTTCTTACATTATATATATTTAGGTATATGAAGCAGCTAAGCAGGCTAATGCTGACAATTTCATCCGTGACTTTCCTCAGGTAGAAATATTTTGTCCTTTTCCTTATCACCTCCGAAGTGGAAAGTCAGGGTTCAAAACTTTGGCTAGGTTATGACAGCGTTCTGAAAGAACTGTTATCCATCCAGCTGTCCAGCTGGGTGGATTGATTGACACTTTTAAAGAAAGGAGGTTATTGGGTTATACTGACGTTCTGTGGCCTAAATAGGGGCTTCAGGTCTTCTGGAACCTACACAGGGACCCTCGTTGATAACAGTTCTTTCAGAATTGATGCTGAGTAAGCATAAAGTAAATATAAATAAATGTTTTAAAAAATTGTTGTTTTTTTTATCTGTAGCTGAACACCAACCAAACAATAACACTGTCTTTGTTTTTCTGAATAAACTGCAGCTACCATTTTTACAATTTTTTTCTAATTTTTTTTTGTATAGGGATACAACACAATGATAGGGGAACGAGGCGCCACTGTGTCAGGTGGTCAAAAGCAAAGGTTCTTAATTTGTTTCTTGTTGTTGTTGTTTACTTGTAGTCCTGTTTGTTTCCGTGGAGATTGTGAGTCTTTTGGGTTTTAACAAAGAAAGTAGCTTCCCTAAAAACTCTGACTATGTTCCCATTATGCCGAATAGATTTCACAGTATGAAAATATATCTGATAGGCGTTTTGTTCCCATTTTAAAGCAAATTTTGCAGCATGATTTTCATACCGGAAAATGCCAAGGTTTTTTAAATGACATGTATCTGTACAACGCTACATTAGCAAGGCTACATTAGCTAATTGGTATAATTTAAAAAAAATTACATTCAAAAACAAGGTTTCCATAAAAACAACGTTTAAGCCCAGTTCTCATATAATTGTAAGTATGGGATTTATACGACATAATAAGAACATGTAATTGGCATTATTGATCACAGACGATCTGGATTTCTAGAGTATATAAGAACTAGGCTGTTATTTGATATGGTGGCATAGTCACAACTGCAAGCGCTAGTGGGTGTGGTGCTCCTAACTTCACCACTCAAATTGACACTTGAATTACGCTCCAACTTCATGAAGTTAGATAATTCTTCATGACAACTCCATGACAAATCAGTCATACTTGCTTGCTTTCTTAACGTTATTTTTGATATCTATCCCGTATGATGAGAACATAGTCTCTATAAAAAGAAAATATAATTTAAATGATGAAACATGTTTCGTTGCCATTCCATGAAATCAACGAGAAACCAATAGGAAAACTTATAAGAATAACAACCATGGGTTCGAGTCAAGATTTTCGAGTTCGAGTAAAAGTTTATAAGAATAACACCCATGGGTTCGAGTCATTAATATAAAGCATCAAAACTAATTTAGAAATACTTTTCTAAATAATCTTCTAAAAGTCCCTGTGGAGGAGTGTTTTTTATTTAAACGGCAGGCGATATTGCTTGTCATTCCTTTAGAAAACACCCTTCCACAGTTGATCCCATTTGTGAACAGTACTAAAAATATCAAAAGTTTATGTAACCGGTAGTGAATATTTTGTTTTGATTTCGATCTTCCATAGAATAGCAATTGCAAGGGCACTTCTGAAGAATCCGAAAATCCTAATTCTGGATGAAGCCACAAGGTAAAAAATTCACATTCCAATTTTTTAAAACAGCTTCCAGGTTGTTTGGCGTTCATCATTTTATGTTCTTGAAACGAAACGTGAATTTGTCATTAATTATTATCTTGTGATCGAAGTTTGTTATTCTGAATTCTGGTACACATATTTTTATAAGAACAAAAGGATATAAGAACGTAAGGCTTCAAAGATCTAATAGTTAAGAACATGCTAACAACATGCCAGGCTTGGGAAAGTTTTTCTTAAGAAAATATTTTTACATTTTACAAGAACACATCATTATATAGTTAAAGACAAAATTATCATAACGTTCCTTACAACAGTTTCAACTCAACTCCATTAAAAGATGAATTTCGAATTTTAGATATTCAATAGTGTGTAACGTAAGAAAATTTTTAGGCTTCGAAGTTGAATAGTTAAGAATCCTCGAACGCTTCCTTTTGATACATTTCAACATGTTTCGCCTCCTTTTGATGCATTTCAGCATGTTCCGCCTCCTTTTGATGCATTTCATTGTTTTATTGACTTTATGACTTAACGACTAAGTAACGGTCTCTGTTATTCGAATTTCCGGTAGAGTAGTTTAAAGCAATTATGATATAGAAAGCGAGGCAGAGCATGGTTAGGCCTGGTGTTTATAATGAGATTCAGGAAAGGTCAAAGGTTATTATTTTTGTCTGGTTGCCTATTATGTAATACCTGCAGTGTCTTATGTCAAGTGTTTTCGAAAACTTAAAGTAAAATGTATATATGTTTATTATACAGTGCGTTAGATGCGGAGTCTGAAAGAATCGTTCAAAATGCCCTGGATAAACTGATCGAAGGTACTTTATATTTTATTTTCAACTGAAGTTTTCTGGTTGTTTGTACAGGATGCATCGGATCCACTGGTTTCATAGAAAAACACTGGATGGCACAACTTATTGTTTCAGGATGAACTTTTTGAAGCCAAAATGGCCGCCTTATTGATGGGACCCACACATCACAACAAAAAAGTTCTAATGAAGAACAATGTTTTATTATGTAAATAAGTCGACATTTAAATACCTAAAAATACAGATAATAGGAAGATATATGACGCTTGAATTTGTTTGTCTTCGAGGAACTTTGAAGAGGAAAATTTGAACCCTTCATGCTGGTCAAAAACGATTTCAATTTTGTTATAGGTCGCACCGTGATTGTGATTGCACACAGGCTGAGTACTATACAAAACGCAGGTACGTGTGTCCACATTTTTTTCCTTTGCTTTGATAGAAATGTTAGTCTATAATGCTGAAACATTAAGCAATGTTATGTTACTTTTTAAATCTTCAGTCCTGGACGAAAATTAAGAGACCCTTCAAAATTTAAAAGAAAACAACTTTTCTCTTTTCTCGACGTTTTGTAGAAAGGTTTTGAAAGTCAATACAAGTCAAATTTTACAACAACATCGAAAGGGTTACGATATATACTTTGCCCAGAACTGAAGTTCTTCCCGCCGACTGGTGGCCTCATGGTAGGGAGCCGGCCTCTAGTGCACTATAACAGTGTGAATCGAGAACGGGATTGATGTTGAAGCAGACATGCGACTTCCGTACTCCAAGGGCTTTCCTGGGTAAACATTAGTAAATAAACAAATAAGAATTCTAGAATAGATTGTCAGCTGTGCTTCTCACAGTGATCACGGAGATTTGAAATTCTGTATCTCCTTTGCAATGTCTGACTTTTGGTTTATACATTTTAATCATTTTGATTTTGTTTTTTATTAGATATGATTGCTACTGTTTCCAATGGCAAGATTCAAGAGGTATGTTTAACTTTCTGAAACCTCTAATGTACATTAAATCTCTATAACATATCTTGTGTGTTGTCAAGGGTTTCTGTTGTGATGTAAAGATATGGATAGTAGCAACATTCGTAGTTTGCATAACAATTATAAAGTAGATAAAAATTACCTCGGTAAGCGGGATTACTCCTCTACTCTCCACTTGCCGAGATCGCGCCCCTCTTGAGAAATGCTATAAAAATTACATTGCGTTCATATGAGAAAACCATTTACCCGGTAAGCGGGATCTCGGTAGGCGGGATATTATTTTCTCATATGAACACAATTTTCTCGGTAAGCGTGGTAATTTTACGCTTAGTCAGCTAAATTTTGTATTTATTGTTTTGTTCATATACCGTTACGTCATGCACGTGCAGGTAATTTCCTCGCTTACCGAGGAAATTGTTTTCCTTATGAACAGAACGAAACTTTGATGTACGTCGAAAAGTTTTCCCGCTTACCGAGGTAATTTTTATCCATATGAACAGCCCCTTAGAACAACGAATTACTGTAAAACTTCAATGTGCTTACATCTTGTACCCAGTTCTCTTCCCCCTCTTGTAAGAAACTCCTCTTAAATTCTCTCGAGATACAACCAACTGATTTTCACCTGCCTTCAGGGTTCGTTATATCGAGATATAAATGGGTGTAAATGCTAAAGCATACTTCTGCCTTTTATATAGGATATTTTCCTTCATACAAATAGCGGTTTATGCTCTGACCTGTTCATAGTCACTTCCGATCTGCTCCCATTCAATTCCATAGTAGGCCCGCGACATTCTATCAAATTCGATATCTCCGGAACCGTTAATGGTATTGACTTTATATTTCATGACTTTTCCTTCAAATGTAGTAGGGATTAGAATTTTAATAAATAAATAAATTTTCTCATGCATTTTTGGTAACTATGACGTCATCAATAGAACGTGTGACGTCACAATTCTCCGAAATACCACTAATTTTTCCAATATTTCAAACATTTTTTTCGCGCCATTTATGATATGAAAACTTTTGTGATACGTTGAACTCTCAGTTGTATGTAGGCTCTATATATTATTATTATTATTATTATTATTATTATTATTATTATTATTATTATTATTATTATTATTATTATTATTATTATTATTATTATTATTATTATTATTATTATTATTATTATTATTATCTATATATTATTAGATGTATTTTGGGTTCGAATGGTTTTTTATGCCTACGCTAGGCATTATTTCGTTCCTTTGTTAGTGTGAAAATCGTTCAAATTTGATAGAAATTCCATTGTTAATAAAGTGCTGACGTCCATGCTAACATATTCAGACGTCAAAACTAAAAACAAAAAAGAAAACTAAGTTCAAAACATAATTATCTGTAAAATTTAAGGCGTATCATAAATCCTAAAACATTCTTGAAAATTTGCTTACCCAGTTAGAATTGTGCTGACTTCAGCCAACTTCAATGGTGTAACCATGGTAACAATTATTATTGGAATAAATGTACATTCCTAACAAGTTTCATAAAATTGTGACGTCATAAAGCCCTGGCATGAGTAGAATAGTTTTTATAAGGGGCGGGCCTACTTGTTATAAGTCAGCTGCTCCTTCCAGACCCATTTCTTATTGTTTGAATTCCCACTGCTGAGATCAGCACACTGCAACCCTCAGTTCTATTTATAACAGTTCATTATCTTTAAGGGTTTGAACACATTTGTGTTAACGTTGCACTGAAGATGTGAGACCAGGGGAAATCATTTTTACTTTGCTACAACATCCCAGTGGGCAAAATCTTCAAAAAGTCTCTGTGGGGGAGTGTTTTTTTTTGAAACAGCAGGCGATATTGCTTGCCATTCCTATAGAAACACTCCTCCTCATAGATATTTGCAGATCACGTGACCTGTACTTGTAATTTATTTCGAAGTAAGATGGTAGTCTCGCTTCGTTGCGTAATAACGTAATAACGTAAATGAATTCATTTTCTTTCATTATTATTATTATTATTATTATTATTATTATTATTATTATTATTATTATTATTATTATTATTTATTTGTTTTATTTCTAATTATTTTATTTTATTATTTATTTGTTTAGCTCGGTACTCATGAGGAACTCTTGAAGAAAAATGGTTTATATGCTGAATTGATTCGTAGACAAACCTCTGACAACCTGTAGCGTGTCCCCACCACGAAGCGCTTACTTGGATCGTTGTTCTGTGGAATGTTAATGGAAATATCAGTGAAGATAAGTCTCAACGATTGGTCAACTCCCATGGTTTAATTACTGTTTCTCTAAAAAACACCGTACATACGCCCTCTTATAAACGCCGCACATACGGAGTGATTAAATTAAATTCGAACAGCCCTCCATTAAGTCAGATCTCCACTTGGCGGAAAATGTCGAGGCGGGCGATATTTTCCGCTGATCCACATGCGCAGTAGAGAAATGTTGCACAATTTTAAATGTCGAAAGAAGAATTGATTTCAACTTTTTGCAGGTCGCTACAAAATCTGACCAATGAGAAGAAGAATGTGGCCGACTACGTTTTTTCGCCGAGTGGAGATTCGGTTTAAGTGTCACACGCCTACCTACACCCCCTTCATCTCTCGTACACTCTCGCTTTTATTAAGTATGTTCTTCAAGCAAGAATGAATGAAAGGCGTTACCATAGGAGTTGTCGAAAATCGGAATAAAATTCTGTGTAATCGGAATGTATAATCTCACATAGTATTGCAATTGTAAAATTTTGTAATTTTACTCAAAATTAATATTTAGTTAATTGTGAAATAATGTTTTTTTGTTGGTGAGTTATTGAAATGTTTTGGATAAATATTTATTGTTATTGTTATTACTTTTCAGTTAAAGCTTGGTTTACACTAGTGCGACCATAACTAAAGCCTGATTCACACGACCATAACTATGAAATAATTCACTTTTTTCTTTCTTTCTCCTTCATTTTTTTGCGGTGAGGAAAGGAAAGATGGAGTAGACAGCATTGAAAGAATTGAAAGTCGGATTGTTTTCCCTTTGAATTCTTGAACTGGATGTCTGACAAGATGCGATCAGCGCAAGTTTGCTTTCAAAACTTTGTTATTCCTGTCTGGGTTATCGAGAACATATAGCGTATTGCCTCGTCTTTTCAAAAACGAAACTAAGAAACCAAAAGGTTTTATGATCGCATTCACTAACGTATTTTTTTTTACCTTGATTGTGTTGATAGCCTAATTATAGACCTTTTCATAACGTTGGATCGAGTTTCTTTGAAGCGTAATGACCAAGCTATTTGGGTCTAGAAGGCGGATCTAGAACCTAGGCAAAATTGTTGGAGGGGATTATAAAAGAAAATCAAGACTTAAGTTTACACAAAAAAAACTACTCTGCACTTCTTCACTTTATTGCCTCTAACCCTCTGCCGCAGAATGGGCGTTAACTACCAGTACAGTACAGTACTATTCTACCACTGCCAACCTACGATCCAACTTCATGTGCTGCTTTTCAAGGTTTCCAAAACACAATTATGAAAATAATGGAAAGATCATTCTACTGTCTAAATCTGAATCATCTTCTAAGCTGGCGCGTTGTTTTGGTTTTGAAATTTTCGGTTCACGGATACATGGCAGCGATTAAGCTTCAAAATTCGAATTCTAAAACAATAGGTTTTCTCGATCCGGGTGTTATTCTTAGATAGAGGTTGCAGCAGACCAAGCCTCGTTTTCAAAAATGAATAAAAACGACGGTTGCATCGTTTTTAAAAGGATTCGATAGCTCACGGTACAATGAAAATGTCAATTAAAAACTGTGACGCTCGGCCTTTAAAGATTTAGTTCAATATTTAATGAGCCATAAACGATCAAATTTAAATCAAATGCCTGAAATTATCATTATCATTAGACCTCCCATAATCTCATTCAGTTTTACATAGTATTTAACAAAGGTTCTATTATATTTCCGTAATCGACGATAATGATCGGCGAGATGGATATTCTGCCAGCAAAAACACTTTAGAAAACAATAACAGATATATAAATTCAGCAAGTCTGAAAACAAACTGTTGTTTTTGCATATCTGTAGCGTTGAATGTAATAGAAGAACGTTGTAACTATTTTAAAATTTATGGGTAAAAAAAAGTCCTGTTAGACAGTAAACTATTAGATAAATTATGCTCAAAGTAGAAACTCTTTTCATAATAGAACTTGATTTGTTTTTCTTCACTGACGTCAATTGATTAATTTCTTGAATAATTTAGGTAAAATACACGATAAACTATTCCGTAAACTAATCTATTTTAAGTATGTTTTGAGCATAGTTTATCCAATAGTTTACTGTCTCACAGGACCTTAAGACAAACACACTCATCGAATTGATATTAATTGATATTATTGTGGGTGTATTGTGGGTACCTTGATGTTTAAACGTTGGTAAACGTTTCACAAGATTTTATATGAATTGGTAATGATAAAGACTTGAAATTCTTGGAATTCTATTCAAAAAACAATAGTTCAAAAATCTTTTTGTATTATATACAGTGTGTCCCAAAAAATTGTTTCTGTATTCAGTTTCCAAATAAAAATTATATTTTTGAAAAGGAGAAAAATCTCTTTCGAACGATATAAAAATCGCGTAAATCAGAAAAATATGTAAAGAAAAATTATTGTTTGAAACTTCGAACCTCTTTTTTTGGGGACACACTGTAAAATCGTGATCGTGATCAACTTCGCATAAAAAACTAAAGAAATCATACCTAATCTAATTATTGCATTTAACTGTTCATTCGCTTTTTTGCAAAAATTACTGACATGACAATCGAAATTTTAATTACTATTGATGGCTATACCAAGCGTACTGACTAAACAATGGAACCACCTGAGACGATCTGAACCGAGCTGAGACGATCTGAACCGAGCTGAAACCACCAAGAGATGAGCTGAGACGAGTTGAATCCACCACGGAGAAAAAAAAATCAACCCCAATTTTTCAGGTGATTCCGTTGTTTAGTGAGTACGTATACCAAGGAGTTTAACAGTATTCTCAGATATAAATGCTATATTATCAATATTGAAAATAATTATTGCTTTTATCTTTTGTTAAAATAATGGTTTGCATTTTTTTGGCGTTTGCCAGTGGGCATAATCTTCAAAATGTCTATGAGGAGGAGTGTTTTCTATAGGAATGGCAAGCAATATCGTCTGCTGTTTCAAAAAGTGGAGGAGTACAGTGTCGTGAAATTTCTGTTAAAAACTTAAGTGTTGATTAGGTCATTTGCAGGTTTTTCTTTTATAGTCTTAATGACCTTACTCTCCTCCATAAATTTCGCCTAGGTTTTAGATCTGCCTCTGAAAGGGCCGATAAGATATATTTCGAGTGAATTAAATTTCGTGAATTTGGCTAGAATTCGTGAAAAATCCATCATGACGGGTTTCCACTTTAACGAATCTGGTTGCGAAGAAGACAGCGATGCCCGCACGAATAAATCGGAAGACATGAAAACCTCGTGTATTTTGCACGCATCTTAGATGTCTAAATATGAATTGTTATTGGTCAACAACTTTTGAAATGTATAGTGATCTCCTTCGTTCGCTCTGGTAGTTGACTTGAGTCTTAAAAACCTCGTCCAGAAAAGTTGCGCAAAAGTTGATCACCTTATAACAAAAAACAAATAGTCCGTGCAACCAATTTCGCCAAGTGGAAACTCACCTTTTAATAATTTGTCCTCGTAAAGGCCGTTTTACATTCAGGTTTTTTTCTTTTTGGGTGGGAAAAATCTAATAATAAAATAAGTAATAAAAGTAATAAAAACACGTAAGATGGAGCTAGAGATTCTCCCTATACTAATACAGAAAAAACAAACATCCATTGACGAACTTCCCGAGAAATTTTACTTAACGTTCTTTCTTTAAAAGTTAGGTGAGAAAAAAGCAAGATTGCGTATTAGTATAAGAAGAGTAGTATCCCGGGTAAAAACATTTTACCGGTTCACTTTCCCCATGAGCTGTCCGGGTAAAACGTTTTTACCGATGCAATTCCCATTAAGTTGCAATCTACAGTACAACAGGAAAGAAACTTTCCGTGTTCGCATAAGTTAATTAGCTTTCACGAAGGTCGAAAGGATCTTCATGTCCAATTTAATCGCATGTCAAAGAAACTGCATGGATTACAAAAGATTTTTAATAATGAATTCATATAACATAAATCTGTACACAAAAATCTTTTGTGGTTCTTCAGGAATAAACGTATTTTTCTTTATCAATAAAGACAATCTTTAATTATAAAACTGAAGCAAAACTAAAATCATACCTCCTTGTCTATTTATATGACACACCACTCTTTTACAGTTATTTTAACAACTTTTAACTAATATTAATATATAGCCTAGTATCCCGGGTAAAAACATTTTACAGGTTCACTTTCCCTATGAGGTACCACTATCCCGTGATTTTTCTATCAAAGTCGACAAAAGAGATTAATAAATCAGACAAAAAAATAGGTGTGCGAATGTAATTAATAAATTCCAATCTATTGTCTCGTTTTTTATACAATACCTTAATAGATTTTCAAACTAATTAATTGGCCAAACTAAATAGTGGATGCACAACTCGCTATTAGTATATAGATTATCTTTTATCTTTGTGTTTATGAGAACCACTCGTAATTTTTTGTTTACGTTTTTTTTACTTTGTTTTCCTTTAAAATTCACAATAATTTTAAATAAACAGTTCGGATTACACTTCTTTCTTGAGGCTAGACGAGTTAATTTTCTTTCATTTTTTTTCTTCGCACAATCGTAACAAGTAGTTTAATACACTCAGCGTGCTGTTGGAAATCTCGTATTCGTCGAAATGACAGCCTTAAGGAATCCTGAAATAAAATGCACCAAGGTATGTATTTTTAATTTTATCAGAATAAATATAAAAAAATTCAACGACGGAGAAATTGTGGAAGAGGACATTAACGTAATTTCTGTTTTCAGTCTGTATCACCAATGGGATTATTTGCACGTTTTTCTTTTATGTTTGAATAGCTAACATTCTCCTCCTTAAATTTCGACTACCCTCTAGATCCGCCGCTGATATTACTGGTCATATATCAGTAAAAGATAGATATATGATGCAAAGGGATCTTCTTTTATTTTTATTTTTCTGCACCATACCTAATTTCTTTTTACATGTTTTTGTAGAGCTTTTCAAGCGTGTTTATTTTGACCGTCCTCGCGTTGTTCGATTACCATTGCGAGTCTGGTCGATTTTTACTGGTGCACATAGAAAAACGTGTAGTTTCAGGAGAGCTTATACCGAGTATTAACGAGTCAAGTTTTTAACAAAACAGAAATTTAACACGCAGAAAATAACGCGAATCTCAAAAAAGTCGCTTTTGGGGAGCTGGAAATCAACGTGAATGAGGGAAAGGCATTAAAAAAAATCATGCAATATTTTGTATTTCTTCGTTATTATTTAGGATTGAGGTCACGGAAAATACGATTTCCAATCAAATTAATGTTGATATGAAATTAATCACTTAGTTAACGCGTATATAAAAATTAATGCGGCAGAAAATTACCGTGGAAATTTTAATTTTAATTTTAATAAAAATTTAATAAACGTTAATTTCCTGACTCTTTAATGGGCTATTATAAGGTAATCACAAACTGAAGTATTGACACAACTGTAATTTGGGAAAAGGCCCATTTTGCCTTTTTTTTGTTGTTGTTGTTATTGTTGTTGTTTTTTCTGGTAGCTGTTTATCAACAACGAATGGTGCGACTCAGTAAGTGGCAAGACATTTCCAACAATCAATCCGTGTACAGGACAAGAAATTTGTCAAATACAAGAAGGGGATAAGGTGAGCATCTGTAACCATAGTAATACTAACATGAAAACAAGCGTTTTGATTGATCAAAAAATTAATTCATGCAAACGTTCTGCTTTTTGATTGGTCAAAAAATTAATTAATGCATGTATTAGGTTTGGTAAAAACAATATACAGCTATCAAATCACAGATATTTTTCATGATTTTTGATTCATTGCACATGCGTAATTAAAAAAGCGATCGCCAAAATCGGACGCGCGACTTTTTCTTAACTAAGTGTCTGTGAAGGAGTGTTTTTTTATTGAAACAGCTGGTGACATTGCCTGGCATTCCTATAGAAAACACTCCTCCTCATAGTCTAACTAGAAACCCGAATTATTGTAATGAATTTCTTCCTTTTACGCTGGTTTTTATTGTCGTTATATTTGGAAACATCACGGTCAAACCTTCACTGACAAACAAGTAACGCCGGCTTTTTTAACATTGTGTCATGAAAATTAACGCCTTTAAAGGCTGGCGTAAAAAGAGCCAATAAGGTACATAGAAGATTAGATATTAAATCGCCCTCCTAAGGACTCCCTCCTTGAATTGGACCGAGGTTAAAAAAAACATTATGCTATATAAACATTATGCCACCTTCCAATTTGCCGTTCAATTTCGTTAGTAGTAGACTAGGCAGAAAATGTCGCGGAGGGCAATGGTTTCTACTTTTCGATGCATCTACATTTTCCGTCGCGATCTCTAAAACATTAGTTGCTTTCCTGCGACATTTTCGTTTTTGGTACTATATTCTGTTTTTCATTTTTGATTATATAAGAAGGTTGGGATGAGTTTTACTCTTTCTTTACAAGTCCTTCTTTCGGCCACATAATTGTTTCTCTTCGATTTTTTTTCTGTTCCATGTAAAGGCTGATGTCGATAATGCAGTAACAGCGGCCACTCGTGCCTTTTCATTGGACTCGGAATGGCGAAAACTGGATGCTTCACAGAGAGGGAAATTAATATACAAATTGGCTGACTTGATTGAAAGGGATATTTCATACATTGCGGTACATGATATCTCTATTCTTGTTGTTGTTGTTGTTGTTATTGTTGTTGTTATTGTTTATTTTAGCTCAACTTATCCAATCTGTTGTTGTTTTTAGTATTTTCGTGTTCTATACGTATTTTTTTAAGAGTTTGGAATGTCTGGATAACGGCAAACCATACAAGCTTGCGTGTGGAGATATCATGATGTGTGTCGGCGTTCTGCGCTATTATGCTGGTTGGTGCGATAAAATTAATGGCAAAACCATCCCAAGTGGTAAGCGGTCCCTATCATTTTCATTTAAAATGTCTCTGTGAGGGAGTGCTTGACATTCCTATAGAAAACACTCATCTTCATAGATTTTTCGAAGATTTTGCCCACTCGCTCGATGGAGGTTTGCATTGCACGTTATTCATTTTGGACGCAATTAAAAATACTCACAATCACAACCAACAATATGTATATTGATATTGAGCAAATATAATGTTACTCGAGGAAATATAAACATCTATGGAAAAAGCCTGGGTACCAATTTAGAGGGGGGGGGGGGGGGATTGCTATCACCGGTAAAACCCATAAAACCCTTGTTATGAATGGCTTGGAATCGAAAAACAATTCATTGAAAATCACTACAGAAAATTAAAAATTATGATTTTTATGATTTCAATATTTATGATTTAAAATCTACGTGATTCGTGTCGTAGGCCTTTTAATGTATCTTGCAAAGTATCATCTAACAATTTTTGGTGCAGCACCAAAAGTCGATTTGAGAATGCGATAACATTACGGTCGACGGTAAAAAACGTAAACACAACCATCTCGTGTTTAAACTCCTTAAATAATTCTCATCTCCATTGGATGTCAGAAACAACGATGGAGAGCAATCAAGTAGTATCTTTCTCTGTCTCTCTCTCTGTCATCTTGTGTTTGACGGTTTGTCGGATATTTTTTGTCGGATATTTTTAGACTATGGTTTGTTTACATTTACAAAACATGAACCTGTCGGTGTCTGCGGCATGATTATTCCGGTAGGATTTTTTATGATGTCATATCTCCGTTAAATCCTTTAAAAAATTCTTCTTGTTTCATAATGTTTCAAATGTTCCCGTGGATCAAAAGAAATTAGCGTGGGGAAAAAAATTGGGCGTAGGTACAAAATTATAACGTAACGTCGTTATTCGGGTGGTATTTGGTACTGGCCCTGGGAACGATATTGAATATTCCAATATATTTCTCTTCTATTGTGATTTGTAATTCTCGACGATCTCAATTTTTTTTCTTCCCGTGTCCAGTGGAACTTCCCATTAGCATTGATGACGTGGAAGATTGGACCAGCATTAGCCTGTGGTTGTACGATGATCGTGAAGCCCGCAGAACAAACGCCTCTAACTGCTTTGTACTGTGCTCAACTCATCAAAGAGGTACAAATTTTAACTCAAGATCTTAAAGTTATTGAATTTTTAAGTATAGGGGGCTATTTTAAAGTGAATCGATCGAAGGGGAGATAAAATCCGGGTAAATCCGTAAAAACGCTTCGGAAGCAACATAAAATGGCTATTGATTTTTGTATCGTGTAAACCGAACACAGAACAATTTATTAAGTTTTGTCATGGAAAACATCGGGTTCAAACATAAAGATCCTACTAATGGCATTCCTTTTGGAATAGTCTATATATCACGAGAAAAGGATTTATTTTGATGAATGAACCATAATTAATACAATTGTTCCCTGCTAGAACCTCTATAATTCGAAATCTCCCTAAAGACTCTCGATAACGTCGAACAGTGTTCATCGGTTCCCACTGAAGTTCGAGTTATCGGGAGTTTCATGAAGTTAGTATCAGGTGGAATTATGGAGGTTCATTTACATCATAGGCGAAGGGATCTTAGTACGAATTAGGTTAAATTGAATTACAGTCTACTGTAATTCCAAAGGTCTCATCTTCACTTATGAGTTCTATGTAAATGACGACCTCGTACCCAGGGCTCTTAGCTGTTGTACATATCAAGAAGAGACAAACGGCTCTGGGTACGAGGTTGTATAAATTGAACCATTTTTTCCGTTTTGGATGTTCGGGTTGTAAAAGTATTGTCAGATTATTGCGGCCTGGATGCTTTCAAATTAAATGTCCTCGTGTTATTTTAGTCTGGGTTTCCTGCTGGTGTTGTCAACATTATACCTGGTTACGGTCCCACAGCTGGGGCCGCCATTAGTTCACACATGAGTATCGACAAGGTGGCCTTCACTGGTTCTGTCGAGGTATGCGTTTTGCGAAGAAGTTTGATGGAATTATAATGGATTATGAACAACTTTCCGTCTTTCGCTCCTTTGTGAATACAGATGTATTCGGGATGTAATTCGGGAAAGATTTCCCGAATTTCAGTTTAAACGCCGATATTTTGTCAAACTAACACATATCCTGCCTCGTTTTAACGCGTTGCATTGTTTCACGGTAATTACTTAATTATATATTATCCTAATAACTGCAAACCGCTGGTGGGATAATTTTGATAATTTTCAGGAAAATATTTTGCATCAAAACGATACCTTGTAGGATATTTGACCAATTATCGACGTTAAAAAAAACATCGGACACGTTTATTTGTACTGCTGCGTCATACCGTAATAGCAGATCTGAAAGTACTGTGGAGAAGTGGGAAACTCATTAGAAGGCAAAGAGAAAAGTCATGCTTAAGGCTTATAAATGCACTCCATCTTCTGGCCTGTTTGGCATACTGTGAATCTGCGCTACTTACTGGTAACCCCCGAATTCGTAGGTTGGTCATCTAGTGATGGAAGCTGCAGCCAAATCGAACTTAAAGAGAGTCACACTAGAACTTGGTGGCAAAAGTCCCCTCATCATTTTTCCTGACGTAGACCGTAAGATTATTATTATTATGTTGCCCGGTTCACGAAATTGGAACCTTTATTTATTTATTATTGTTTACTTAGGGTAACCTCTTCAGTTCTGATAGAACTGTTATCAATGCGGGTCCTGCGTAGGAAGTCCTAGAGCATTTAAAGCCCCCATTTGGGCCGCATGTTTGCTTTAACCGCCCCACTGGATAACTCCCTTAGACATCAATCCAACTCTCAAGCTGAGTGCTAAGCTGGGTTAACTGACACACACTATTATAGTCGTTGGAATGACTCGGTCAGGATTTGAACCATCACCTCCTGCATTGGAGGTGAACACTCTACCACAAGGCCACCAGCCTATACACCAGTTTCCAATTGCATGATAAAAAGACGTAATAGGCGCCATGAAATTTTATGATCAGGGAGCTGTCGAATACAGCAAAGGTTCAATCTATTTAACAGGCAAGAACCCTTGGGGACGAGTTTGACAAACTTTTCTTAGTTTTCTTTCAAAGACTCAAGGACAATTAGTATCTTGTGTTGCTTTTCTCCTGTTTCGATAGCAGTTCTTTCTTTCTTTAGTTCACCAATCAAACTTTAAGTTATAATAGATCAAATCTTGAAACTTGAATTACTTTGTGATTCATTTGTTTCCCGAACATTCATGGAATACTCCGCCGTCCTCGTCGCCCGTCGCGATTGCATAAGGACCCTCTGTTATCATACATAAGATTGTTGCTATTAACAATTAACAATTATTTTGATTTGAGACGAGGCAAGTGTTGTACACATCGAACGTTTACCAATCCAGAAAACTCTCCAATCGTATCGTTTTGTTGATTGTTTTCTCGATACGAGGGAGAACTCAGCTATCAATAGCAAATTCTGATTGATTCATATTATTTTCATTAAGACTTCTGATTGGTTCTTACGAAATTTCGAACGTTGATTATTTGACTATTAGTAAAAATATTTATTTCCAATACTGATATTTTTTATATTTATTTTTATTTTTTATTTTTTATTACACGTTCAATATTTTCTTGCTTAACTTTTGGCATTTTCCAAAATTGCGCTGATGTGTACAACCATCTTGAATTTAGCACCTAAAACGCTCTACTCTGTCCGGACAAGCAAGATTGGCATATGCTTAATACTAGGCCCACCCCATACATAGAAACACATACAACTCAGTACGGACTTGTGGCACGGAATACTCTGCATGGCCTTAAAATGATTTCATGTCCTCATTTTCTAGTCGATTGGGCCGTCGGCGTCGCACACGAAGCACTATTTTTTAATAATGGCCAAGTTTGTGCAGCCGCTACACGAACTTTCATTCACGAAGATGTTTACGACGCTTTTGTGGCTAAAGCAGTAGAGTTGGCGCTCAAACGAAAAGTAGGCGATCCTTGGGACGACGGTACTCAGCAAGGTCCTCAGGTATCTAGATTAGCTTATGAACTTGCGCTCAATATTTTGTTGTTATTGCTTTTTCATGTCAACTTTTTGCATTTTCAAAATTCTTTCGTTATATTAATTTACGAGCACAGGTTTTGTTCTTACCAAGTAATCTCAATAAATCCTTAGTTCAAACGTTTGATCTGTACTTTTGTAACCATACACTCCACAGTAGAGGTTACGCTCCATCGTAGAGATTCTTTTTCTACTACTTGTCATTCAACTGCCCTATTTTTATACTATTTTTATTCATGTATTTTATTTGGTTTATAATGCTGTGCTTTACCATATCTAAGTCATAAGTCATATGCATTAAGGCCAGACCAGATTGGTTGAGGTCATAAGGGAATTTTCGAATGACCTCATGTTGTAGCGGACTATAATCGTGTTTGCTTTTCTCAAATAGGTGGATAGCGATCAATTCAAGAAGGTCTTAGATTTGATTAAATCTGGTAAAAGCGAAGGAGCGCAGCTGAAATGCGGCGGAGAGAAGATTGGTAATGAAGGTTATTTCATCCAACCGACTGTCTTTGCCAACGTCACAGATACCATGCGAATTGCGAAAGAGGAGGTAAGCTTTCCAAATAATAATTTGTTCGTTGGTAAGTAAATTAGTCCTTGGGCTTCCATCCGTAACGGCTTTTTCTTCCATTTGGAACTAGAATGTTGACTTACCGCCAGAGAAATGTACAGCATTTCTCTAACTTGCCCAGTGTGCTCAATGGCTCCAAATGGGCTGATAAACTTACGCATCGGAGTGAGGTATCGAAATATAGGTTATAGTTAATAAATATAGGCTAGATTAAATTGTTCTAAATTAGTTTCAAAACTATTGTAAACGCCAACGCATAATGAAATAAATAAATAAATTCTCGGAGTCAACGCACCGAACTGGACCAGACGATTTTCACTCGCTCTAGTTTTCTCAGAGGTTTTAACTCGATCTTATTTGTTTGTTTTTTTATTTGTTTGTTTCTTTAGATATTCGGTCCAGTTCAACAGCTGATGAAATTTAGCAGCATCGATGAGGTCATTCATCGCGCCAATGAAACGTACTTCGGCTTAGGTGCCGGGGTTTTGACTAATGACATTAATACAGCAATGAAAGTGGTTAACGGAATACGAGCCGGAACTATTTGGTAAGTTTTTATGATATGAATGGGACAGTGGTCAAGGTTATTTCCAATCACAAGTGATGCTTAGGGTTTTAATAAGCAGAAAGATTATTATCGGTACTCGAATAATCGTTCCCCACATAATTATGTCGAAAATCCTTTGCCTCCCTGCGACTCTTATTACCCAGCCATTTTCACTCTTCTTCTTCACTCGAGCGTGTTCATCTGTCAATTACTCCTCGCCGTAAATTTACAGTCAAATGTCATATGTTTGACTCTAGCCTCGCTTTCCCGGACAAAATATATAAGGTTTTGACCATAAAGTTGGGGGAAGAGAAATTTTCAGAAGAACTATATACTCTATAACATATAGGGTATCAGTTAGATTACGACACGGTATAAGCTATCAGACAAACATCCAACGCCGGCTCATTTAAAGCCGCGTCATTAAAATTAACGACAATAATGGCCGTCGTATAAAGACTTGACAATCAATGCAGAATAGTTTTCAAATGTTTACTGTTGTTGTTGTTGTTGTTGTTGTTTTTGTTATTATCGTTATTATTATTGTTGCTATTATTATTCAGGGTAAACACATATGGTGTTTTGGCAGCGCAAACGCCGTTCGGTGGCATGAAGCAATCAGGCTTTGGCAGAGAATTGTAAGTGTGTTGTGTAGAGCGCTTTTTTATCCTTTAGTTCTCCCTTCCTGTAAAGTAAACACTCCTACATTCGAATTCCGCTGATTAAGGGATTTAATAAAAGGCGTCTGGAACAATGAGTATAATGTCCGTTTACATGGACAAAATACCTACTTAAATAAGGTCTCATATAGACACTTTGACGAACATTTTTTATATATATTACCCCTGCCACCACCGCTGCCGTACCCTCCACCGCGCCACCACCACACCCCCTGTAAGTTGATTCTTTCATCACTTTTCTTCTTTAGGGGGGAATACGCTTTGAAAGAGTATACGGAAGTAAAAAC
Organism: Turritopsis rubra; assembly: GCA_039566895.2. Lineage (NCBI taxonomy): Eukaryota > Metazoa > Cnidaria > Hydrozoa > Anthoathecata > Oceaniidae > Turritopsis > Turritopsis rubra. Next base: position 7,169,058 of record CM077622.1, read on the forward strand.
GGTTAGTATTCACTTTGATCGAATCATATGCAAAGCTGGGTATATCTTAAATCCTCGGAGAAACGTCCCGCCACGCTCAAGTAAACACCCATGAATCTCTGTAATACATACACTGAATTAAGGGAACGTCTAATTCGTGAGCATGCGTACTTTAAAATGAAGATAGGTTTTGAGGCAATCTGATATCTTTGCCTCCATCCAGTGTATCCAAAAGGCAAAAAGCCCTGGGGACGAGGTTGGTTTTGACATGGAGAGGCTGTAACCTTTTCAATTTTTCAATAAAAAGTTCTTGAATGATCGTTTTCCAAGTTAGCTACCAAAGACTTATCTTTTCGAGGTAAATACGACGGTATACAACTGTTTCCATTTTTCATTCTTCAGGTATCAATGATGCTCAAAAATGTGTAAAGCCCTATCCACATTTCAAGAAAAACCGGCATACGACAGAAAATAAAACACATACACACAATATTTCTTAACTCCTTGTATATCTTCAGGATATTTCCGTAGAGAATCAGTTTTTTTCATTATGTTTGCTTTTATATATATTAATATATTAATAATATATTAATATATATTTCTTACTTTTCAAATTAAAGGATCAGGTAACGACAGACGAAAATCGTGAAAGACAATCGATAAATAAATCAATCAAAAAAACAAAAGGCAATGTGCTGTTATAAATATAAATTATAAAGTGACGTCATGACGTCTGGTTCATGACGTCAACCACTGCGCCGTAAACAATCGTCATATTCAAAGCTTAAATAAATCAAATAATGAAAAAGGTCATAAACTGAACGACCACTTGTGCTGTTTTGATTGATGGTTTTTGATAAGTGCCATACTAATTCCCACATTAGCAATCATGATTCAACACTTTATTGTAATATTATTAACATCGTGTCGTCTTTGTCTTTTGTCTATTTGTTCTTCAAAATCCATTTCTACTTAAATCAAATTTTCACTGCGGTAAATATCAGAGGATTATCTATAATAGTTTGTAGTTTATTTACCATAGATTATATACTATCGTTTATTTTTTATAGTTTATTATTGTTCAAGGTAAAATCTTATATCAGTAAAGTTCATGGTGCAAACCTTGTAGAATTTGTTTGGGTGATTGAGTTTTAAAACAACTTTTATAAGAGCTCTCTCCGAAACGTTTGTGATACGAGGCTTCGCCTTGAACACACTTTCTTATACTTCGGTTATGTAAATTATAGATTAGGCACTAAACCGCACATTTGGTGATTGATTTTGTGTTTGAGGAACTCGAAAGGCATGGCTTGAAGGACAAAATCGCGACATCATTTTTCAAACAAGGCTTTTAATACAAAATTGCTGTCAAAAATAATTTGAATTTTTTTAGAATTATGTTTTATAGACAAAGATTTTGTTTTCTTAGTTGAAATAACAAACACAATTGAAATTAATTGATTTATTGATTCTCTTGAACGTGCGTCAAATATCATTCATTTGACGTCATATCAAAAACTTACAAAAGAATGCAGATGACGTAAGATTTTGTTTCTTGTTTCACACAGTGGCAGGAGAAACACCTATGGTCGGGAACGATCCAAGCGACGTACTTCAACAAAACGGTGTGGTGAACACAAAGACTGTAAAAAAAGAAATGAAGAATAAACAGTTGATTAAGCAAAGCAAATTAACAACAACTTTGAAAATTCAGTCCCATAAACGTATCCCATTCAATTCTTTTTGCGTTATGTCTGTGTATATTTACTGTTCTTATTTCAGGTTGACATTCAAGATAGGTGATCGTTTTTACAAGGAGAAAACAAAAAGTGAATCAAAATTGGACTGATAAACAGAATCTACATATAAAGAATGCAGAAGAGAAGATAATGGCTGAAGAGGAAAAAAATTGAAGATCTATCAACAAAACACATCTCTGGTAGATGGTTTGTCTTTCTCCGTAAATCAATGTAAGTAAATGAATGCGAACTGAAGGAGTTAACTTGTAAACCAACTTTGCTGACTGTAGAATGTTCAGCAAAAGGCGTAATTATAACCAAACTAGATATAATAACATAACATAATTTCTAAAGATTTCTTAATTAAATGCTTAAAAGCACGAAGAGAATGGGGACGAAGTCATGGCTTACAAAGCTGATATGGAGAATGAAATGAATGAATTTCCCATCAAAGGAAGGTTTCAATTCTCCATCAATATCTCATATATCATCCCTAGTTTGGTTATAATAACGTCTTTGGCTGAACATTCTACAGTCAGCAAAGTTGGTTTACAAGTTAACTCCTTCAGTTTGCATTCATTTACTTACATTGATTTACGGAGAAAGACAAACCATCTATCACAGATGTGTTTTGTTGATAGATCTTCAATTTTTATCCTCCAAAGCCATCATTTTCTCTTCCGCATTCTTTATTTGTAGATTCTGTTTATCATTACAATTTTGATTCACTTTTTGTTTTCTCCTTGTAAAACGATCGCCTTATCTTGAATGTCAACCTGAAATAAAAACAGTGAATATACACAGACATAAAACAAAAAGAATTGAATGGGATACGTTTATGGGACTGAATTTTCAAAGTTGTTGTTAATTTGCTTTGCTTAATCAACTGTTTATTCTTCATTTCTTTCTTTACAGTCCTTGCTTTCGCCACACTGTTGTGTCGAAGTACGTCGTTTGGATCGCCTCTGACGAATTTTCCTGGTTAAATTCACTCATGGAGGAAGACAAGCCATCTGTCATAGGAAATATTTCAAAAGGATGGTTTCATTACTCCATCTGCAACTCGTTCCACAGCATCAAATCGAAAACATCAGATGACGATTAATTCCAATCAGAAAAGAACACGCCTGTTCTTCATCAAAAGTCAAAGTTGAATATGTAACCAAGTAAATATTCAAAACATTTTTTATATCTTAATGGAGGGGCCATGTTCGAATTGAAAATTGTGATTTCTGAAAATCGATCCTATCTTGTCAATATGAGCATTCTACATTTCCTATTTATCGATTCTTAATTGAGATATCTCGTGTTACAGGTTGGCGATTGATTGAGATATCTCGTGTTACAGGTTGGCGATTGATGGAAGCAGCAGTTTGTTGTTTTTCATAAACATTCCGATCTCATTAATAGATTGTGGTATTTCATCATCACAATATTGATAGAACTTCTTCGATCAGCTTGAAGCAGTGTTCTTGATGGGAAGAGCCATGTTTCCTTAGAATAAACAATCTTCACGTATCATCTGTTCAATTTATGTATATTATTTTCATTTGTAAATAATGAGAATACATAGTTTATTGAATTGCGTATTTGACGACAGTGTGCTTATATGTTCTTTACAGCTTACAGCCAACATTTCAAAACAAAAGAATAATTTAGCCGGAGGAATGCGAGAAACATACAATCTTACTACCAACATGTAGAGAACAATACATGCTGTTTTATAAAGCACTACCTTTTAAAGCACACGCTGGGTATTCCACATTACAGAACTTCCACCCTGTCGGCCGAAAATTTTCTTAATCGTGAAATATCTTATGTTGAATCATCCATGGTTGGGCATGGACATTTGTAGACCATACGTCACTTGGTAAGTCGTCTGTAGACCTTTTCATTAATAACATTGGACCCAGGTCTCTTGCCTTTTTGATATATGGACGGAATAATTATTTCGATATATGACGCAACAATTATTTACCTTGAAAACGAGGCAACGACCGCTGGGCGTTATCTATGAAAAGGCGTATTTTCCTTTGGTTTTATTCAAGACCTATTTTCCTTCGGTTTTATTTAAGTTATGGAAAGCAAATAAAAGCGAAGTCTCTTCTCGTGAATTCCTCTATTCGCTTTCTGTTGGGTCTTAAAAGATTTTCGTTTTCATTAGGGCGAAAAATTCTTCTATCTAAACTAACCTTTAAATCCCGTATATGGAGCAAGCCTACAGCCACTACTTTATTGGAGAAAAGTTACTAACATTTTTGCAAGTAGTTTATCTTTTCTTCGACTATTTTTAACCCCTATAAGTTTTTTTTTATTTTTTATTACATACACATGTTTTTCAGTATGCTGTTAAATGTTTACAACTGTACCAACGATATCATTTCACGAAAAGAAACTTTTTTTTATTGCTTTGTTGATTTTGAACTTCCGCTCCGTTCTCACCCCGGTACGTACTCACTGTGCCACTAAGTGCGTCTACCTAAAGCCGGTTTTCCAGTAGAGGAAATATTTGTTTTCTCCACGTGATCAGTCATTGAACCATTTGATTGGCTTGCGGAATATTCCGTGGCGGAAAATTTAAACTTGGCCCGACTATTCCGAGGACGCTTTTGGCGAAATTTATTAAAAAAACAAAAGCCGCTAGACTGTAAGCGGAGTATAAATGTATTAATGTTCTTTGACATGCGATGGGGGAAGGGCTTTAGAAGTTTCGTTACATCAAGGCAGAGGCGGATTTGTGGAGGAGAATGCTAGTTATGAAGCATAAAAGAAAAACGTGAAAATAACCCCATTGGTGATACAGACTGAAAGCAGAATTCATGTCAATGTGCTCCTCCACAATTTTCGACATACCCTAGATCCGATGTTACTGGGTATGTATCGAGCGTTCATTGAATGCATACCCAATTTATCTTTTCCTTCAGGGGAAAACCTGTGCATGCCACCACGGTTGTTTTACATACAATCCCTACCATCGCTTCACTTTTAAATCACGAAAGGTGGAGTGCATTTTCTCGTTATTTAAAAATCATTTTCAGCGAGTGCCACATATCCTGTAGAGCTGGTTTCCACATCGATACTGTTGAGAATACTTCACACCTTCTGAGTGGGTTTATGTAACAAGAAGCCATCATTAAACTGTTCGGTTGAAAAACTCTCTTTATCGTTTGAAAGAACGAGACATTACATAACCATTACTTCTTTTAACCCAGACAGAAATAACAAGGTTTTCACCGCAAACTAGTGATGATCGCACCTTGTTACATTAACCTATACCCATGATCATCCGGAAAGCTTGTAGAAATAGAAACCATTCTTTGAACCTTATTCCCATGTGCTCTTAACTTTCTAATTTTAACGAGTTTCTTAAAACTTTATTGATACGTTAGAGAGAGAAAAAAATCAAGCGAAAGAAAAAGTTAGGAAAGTTGAGGCAACCAAATATTGTTGGGTTTTTTTTGTCGAAGGTATGTTAATAGTTCGAATGTTTTCTGCAAAACCAGTGAATAATTGATGACGTTTTCTTTTCCAAATGACACAAAGTCGAGGGCATTTCTTTGAGATGTTTTTATGCCAATTTTACACTACTTCGGTGTTCCAAATTTGAACAAAATGCTGAAAATGAAATGCTTGGAATACCTGCATTCTAATGTATTTTTGTGCCGTATTTGAGAATGCAATGAACACCCAAAAGGAACGCGACATTAAAAGGCAAATGTCCAGGAAACCAATGGCAGCAAGTCTCTTGGGGTACAAATTTGTTATGAGGCAAGTAGCAAAATTTTGGGGACGGGGCCTGTGAGGTCACATCATGACGTGTAAAATATTTGATCAACGATGTCTCAGTAACGATTTGTCGTAAACATATGATGATCGTTATGAATAGACACAGAAACGACGATTATCAAGCGACATTTTAATATTTTTACACAAAATATTCATTTTTGACAAATATAATCTCGCGTTTACAGGGCCACTTTTATTTTACTGGTTTGTTGTAGATGATCTTATGATTGTGCAAATCCAACTCGATTCCGTGACACATGTAAAAATACACAATTAGAGACTTGTCTTTCTGTCGTATGAAACGTTTGCACTTTCCGATGTCGATACTGACGTCAAAAGGTGTCGATAATCCATTACACTTGAATCCAGACACAGATAGGTAAGGATCGGGTTCGCCGGAAGAATCTTCGGCGCAACCTGTCATATGAATGACGTCATCTTTGACGAGTGTTTGTTTGGGACCATTCTTCTTTTTCCCGGAACCATTGTCTACACCGTAACCAAATTTTGTTATCATTTGAGCACCTGAAAGAGAGTGAATTGGCTACCATCAACTTCGATCTCAGACTGTCTTGGCTTTTCGATATACGCCCACGCCAACAGACAAAAGACAGTGGGTTTCGAGGTTGAGCCGCCATCATAAATGGTATTAGTTACATGTGAACTTTCAGTTCGCCCATTGCTTAGAAGCGAAATTTTGCAATTGCATTCCCTGTGAACTAATATTTTTAAAACATGTAAAAAATCTACTTTGAGGCAAATCAACCATAATCGATAATTGACTTCGTCCTTGCTACATGGTTGCTGTTAGAAATTTTACTGCGCTAACTAGAAGACGGATATTAGGTAACTGTCAAAGATAGAAAACGCCCCTGGCGCATCTGACAAATAGTATCATGATATACAACCTACTTCTGGTGCATAAGTTTTAGAGTTACAGCTTTCCAATCGGCCAAAACCTTCAAAAGCTCTCTGTGGAGGAGTGTTTTTTTATTGAAACAGCAGGCGATATTGCTTGCCATTCGTATAGAAAACACTCCTCCTCATAGACTTTTTGATGATTTTGCCTACTGAGTTGTGACATGCATAGGACGATTTAGGCCGTTTCTTTGTATGGGTTAACCTCGGTACTCTCTCACACATTTGTTCGTCAATAAGGAAACAGTTCGAAGTTGTGTATACACATCGAGTGTGTATACAGGCATATCTCTATAAAGCGTATATCTACGTATAACGAACACATACTCCATGTACGGATGGATGGATTTACAGTCAAATTCTCATAGATAAAGTCTCTATAAAGCGGCATCTCTATAAAGGGGACAACTTCTTCAGGCACCAATGGGTCCGCCTTATTATAGAGATTCCGCTGTACTACGTGCGTAAGAAAAAGGCGAAATGTTGTCACAAACCCGATTTATTTATTTCCCGATTTATTGACCTTTAAAGGTAGTGTTCGCTAAAAAACTGAAATTTGATATAGCAGAAATAAATTTTCATTGATTTTCATTTCAATTTCTAAATTGCATTCCTTAAAAAGACTTCACAACCAAAATAATGTTCATTTTATAATTCTCCTTCAGGACTTGATCGTCTCCTTCAATCGCCATATTGTAAACATGCTTCAAAAATCAAAAAGAGATTAATGTAATATGTCGGTATGCCTTTAATGGCAAATATTTTTATGTCTTTAAACCAAAAATAACTGATGCTGTTTAAAATGCACGGAAGATGAAAGACTAAAAAGGGACAAGTTTTAACATTTTATTCTTCAAACTATGGGTCATTCCAGGCTATTGTGAAGTAAAGAACGTGTACAAATACAATTGAAAACTATTTTTTAAGCAACGACGATCTGGACTTCTTTGGCAATTTGTGTTGACTGAGCGTGCTAAAACACTCTCTTTCTGCCGCAATTAATGGCTAACAATCGGTTGGAGACCTATTTTGTACATGCGTGAAGAATCATAAGATTCTGCAGCCGCCATGTCATCGCGCATGTCTGATAGTAGATAACTATCCAATCTTTTCAAGGCTGTGTTTTACATAGAGACTGAAGCACATTTAAGTTTAGGAAAATTTTCTCTCCAATTGGCAGGAAAAATTAGAAGAGCGAGCCGATGTAAAATCACCAGATTCCTCCTCGTAATCTTCATATAGTAAGTAGCTCACTTATCGACTGCAGTGATTTTTAGGTTCATACTCAAAACCTATTATTTCCCATGATTAATTGGCCGAAGACATTAGTTATTAAAAAAATTAGAATACGTACGTAACGTAACGTAACGCAACGTGACGTAACGTAACATAAATAGTATTTATATGGACAAAACTTTTTTACGCAAAATTACGATGAAATAGAGAATCAGGGACATTTCTATGTGTTTTTGTCAAGTTTAGATTTTCTAACCAAGTTCTACGTCATATGCATAATTGTGCATATTAATTATTTTACCCAGTCTTTTTTGCGTAACAGATGTTCAACATGATGAACGTTGTGATTTCAGAAAAGCTTATAAAAATTGTTTTTAAGACAACATGAAGAGAATTAAAAAATCATTACATTCATTTTCGATATCAACATGTTAGAATCTTTAATTATTGAAATTTTAGTTTTTTAGCGGCCATTACCTTTAAATCCTGGTCCACACTTATGAAGGAAGACGCAACATTAAATATGTATACTCAAAAATCTATTGTTTTAGAGACGATGCAAGCATATCAAAACTTTTTGAGAATCTTACGTTATCTTTTGCTTCACGTAAAACAATAGATTTTTGAGTATGCATATTTAATATTGCGTCTTGTTTCATCAGGCTTTTTTTAAACAAAATTTATACTGGCAGAAGCGAATGATCTCTCCAAAACCATGTGAGCGACTTTGGAAGTTTCTTTTTTGTTCAGGAGAAATTGACGGAAATGTATCATGGTTATTTAAAAGACTTCATTTCGTCACAAAAAATATTTTCGCTGCGCCTGTGCTGAAAATCTTCTTTCAAAGTTATTTACTAAAACACGTGCTAAAAATACTTCACATTCCAATCTATTGTGTTATAAATTTTTATATAATCTGATTTCAGAATCGAATTCTTTGCCTTTTTCAATGTGTTAATTTTTTTAAATTGTTAATTTTTTTCAAAAAGATCATTGCACGTATCCTTAAAGGGGCTACGGCACGAATGATCTTGATTTATGGTGCAGCACCAAAAGTAAACAAACACAACAATCACGTGGTTCATGTCGTAGCCCCTTTAAAGGGAATAGTAAACAAGTCTCGGAGTTGACCGAGTTAATAATTAGTAAGGTAGGAGAATCCAAATCGGTCCGACCGACCGAGATTATAATTCAACTATAATTCACAAGGCAAAAGAATCTAAAGGGAATTAAATAATTGGTGCGTTCAGTGAAATTTATGAATATCAAGTACACACCCACGATGATTTCTATAAATAACGCCCAGGGTGTTTAATTGGTCATTTTATGTAACCTAGAGTACGCAATAACTGGACTTGAGTTGGCTTACCGAGATTGTGCTAGGTTTTAAAATCTTTAAAATGTCTACGAGGAGGAGTGTTTTCTGTAGGAATGGTAAGCAATATCGCATGCTGCTTCAATATAAAAACACTCCTTCTTACCTGAGAAGGTATCGTCGTCTTTTAGCGCGAGTTGAGCAGGAACATATTCTTCAGAACTACATCGGGTCTTTCCAATTACTCGGTAGCACCCCCAGAGGGCGTAAACACTTTGGTTTAAAGTGCAAACTATTACGATCAACAATGCACTGCTGAAATACATGTTTTTTCTCTTGTCTTATTTGTTATATATATGTTATATATATGTTATATATACAAGATATTTTTTTGTTTATTTTATCATGCTCACTGTGCGATCCATTGAGATCACCATGGTTGAATGCATGTTTATTCTTGCTTCTTGTTTATTCTTGCTTCTTGTTTATTCATAACTCGAATTGCTTTTGAAACGTGAAACTGAAACTCTTTTTTATGAATTGAATAGACCTTCCCGAATTATTAACGTCGAAATTTAGCCAAACTATCCTACCCCGCCTCGTTTTGATTCGGTAATTTGATGAAAATTATCACAAATTGTCCCACAGCGATTCGCATTTAATCAAAATATATATTCAAGTAATTACCGTGAAACAATGAGCGCATCACAACGAGGCAAGGTAGGATAGTTTGACAAAATATTGGCGTTTAAACTGAGATTCGGGAAAGGTTATTCCGTAGTCAATTTAAAAACGGCCTTTTAAAGCAATCGAAACGACCACCATAAATCGATTACTTTATTATGATCACTTTCGGTAAAAATGAAGTAGACGCCCGTTTTTATGCTTATTTTACGATCAAGTAGATGGCTCCGTTTGGGCAGTTTCAGTATAAAAACAGCTACTCTCCAAGCGATCGCTTAAATTGGATCGCTTAAATTGGATTCAATCCTACTATCGGAAAGAGTCGAGCCATAAATTATATACTCGAATGATTTTTCAATCACTGCACATGCGTAATTAAAATTGTGATGAACTGAATGCAAACCCAGCTTTACACATAACAAAATTTGGCAAATAACAAACAGATAACCCAGTGGTCAAAATCTTCAAAAAGTCTCTGTGGGGAGTGTTTTTTTTATTGAAACAGCAATATTGCTTGCCATTCTTATAGAAAGCCCTCCTCTACAGAGACTTTTGAAGATTTTACCCACTGGGAATTGTGCAAATGCAATGGTATTATTACGAAGAAAAAAAGCATTTCCGGATCGAACGCTAAACAAAACCATGCCATGTTTACCATTTTCGTTGTTATTCACTCTACTATATTCACTCGACGATAGTGAAAATAGTACTCTAAAGAAAGGAGCAGCCATGCACCACAACCACCCCCACCCCCCCGCCTCCCCTACACATCCACCGCACCCCACCACTATCATTTTCCAAAACATTTGTTCAGCCATTTGTGTAGGGGAAAAGTTTTAAAGCATCAAAGGAAAACTCTAAGTATATTCATTTGAAAATCCCCTGGTCTGCTGGACACTCACAGTTTATCTTGCACTCGCCTTTGATCGCGTGACCTATCACAACCCATGCGAAGTAATTATTTACTGTGATGTGGTCAAAACGAGTGCAAAATAAAGCCCAGAGTCCAGATCCAGGGAATCCAGGAAACTGATCTAAGTAATATGGAAAAAAAAGTGACCGCAAATAACAGATGATTTAGTCCATGGCACTTATTTATGATTATTCACCAGTGGGCACTTAACCAGTGGGCACTTAACCAGTGGGCACTTAACCAGTCATTTCGTGATGTTTATGTACTCCTCCACAATTTTCGAAATGGCTCAGATCAACTAACAACACTAGGCTTCGTAAGGTGTTTTGCCAACCTCGAACCCAGGGCCTCTTGCCTTTTCGATAAGAGGACGGTGTTTTAGTTTATTTGACAGTTTGAAGGCAACGTAAGTTTCAATGGAAAATTTTTTTTTAGCTCAGCGATGGTTTGCGGTCAGGTTACGTTTCGCAAAGGGGAATCTGTCGATATCTGTGGAGGAGAATGTTAGCTATTAAAGCATAAAAGAAAAATCTCATTGGAATCTCATTGATTATTAATGAAGTACAACTGCGATATAGTTTCAATATTTTTTCTCAATAATTCACTTCATAATTGCGCGTCTGGTTTATCGATTTTGAACTCAAATCCAGGCGCAAATTCGTACACATGTACACCATTATTTGAGTGTCCCAAATACTTGTTTGAGTGTTTTTCGTTCGCTTCGTCAGAAAATGGAAACATTTTTTCCTGTCAACTTTTACGGTAAACGAGTCTTTATTGCCGTGACACGAATATCTGGAGAAGCTCAAGTACGGATCTGCCCTCGAGAAGATATCGTAAGCACAACCTTCCATGTGGAGAAAGTTATTCTTTGTAATGTTTTGAGTAGGTCCATGTGTATTTCCGAAACCAAACTCAACGATCATTTGGGTACCTTTTGAAATGAAAGCAAAGCATTGGTAGGATTTAGCTCGTCTGATTGGGAATAGTACAGACCGGAATGATCTGAAAATATGGGCGAAAGCGTAGAGAAAATCTTTCATTGTTTTGACATTTTCTGAACTCAATAAAGTCAATTTTTACGGTAAACGAGTCTATATTGCCGTGACAACTTCCAAGACTACAATCATCGACGAAATGGACCTTTCCCGAATTTCCGTTCAAACACCGTATTATTGCCTAATCAATATGTTCATCCTCGTTTTGGTGCAATTCATTGTTTTACAGATTTTATGACTTAATGACTTAGTAATGGTCTCGATTATTCCAATTTCCCGTAGTGCAGTTAAAAGCAATTTTGATATTGAAAACGAGGCGGACCATGGTAACTAGGCCATATTGCGTTGTTTAAACAGAAATTCGGGACAGGTCTGTTATCGAGAAAAAATTGTGAAAAAAAAAATCACCATAGACAGTCTTTTCGTATCATCCCTAAGAATTGTTGTTTCTAACATTTGACCAAAACAAGAATTAAAAGCCTTCCAACCAAAGAATTGTTAGTTCAACATAGAAACAAACATGGAACACAAAAATGAATTTTCACATCAATGAAAAATTCGAGTGTCTTACTTGTGATGCCGTCATAATCAAGTAACTTCACGTTCGGCCTGATGTAATCGTCGGAAGTTCCGCACTGTGTTTTTCCTGATATTTGAAAGCACGACCAGTCAGCGAATGCATGCTGGGTCAAGACAGTGAATAACAAAAAACTCCCAGCAATCATTTTGCTTTATTCTATTTCCCTGTATTTCACCAGAGTTTTGAAAAACTGTTATGTCATATTAGAATCTTGGTATAGTACAACATATTCCCCAAATACCAATCTCAAGCCCAGGCTTTCTTATCTTCTCGATACATTCCTCACCACACTTCGTATATCGAAATGGAAAGAGACCTGGGTTCGAGGTTTCTCAACTGGTTTCGTTTAAACAGCTGTGACATGATACATCATACACGAGTCAACATTTTGAAAGCAACAGAAGGAAAACATTCGTGGCTTTTCTCATTGGGAAACCGGGGGAAAGGTTGCCTCATGGTCGCTTAGTAACACCTGATAAGAGCGAGAAAAAACACTCACTGTTAAGTTAAATTACGGAACAACTTTTCGAATTTCCCTATACCCTTGATGTTACAACCTGTCTTTCAATTCCTCTCAAAGTCCATAAGGTTAAGTTTACACGATAAAAATCATTGGAATGTAAGCGTTATATGCAGACCGAAAAGGATTAATTCATAAACTCGATGAATAGTCTGGCCCTTAATGTCTTGTTATAGGAGTTGCTTACGAAGTGATGCATTTATACGATTTCTGTCTTCTTAGAGAACTATGGTCCGCATACACAAGCTCGTCTGATTGATGTTGAATGGTAAAAAAGCAGCTGTAGTGCGCGTGCACAAGCTCGTCTGATTGGTTGCTGTCATGTCTGTTATAGGTTGCGTAATACGTTATTGCCATCTGGACAACATATTGATTGATCAACAAGGCAAGGTTGTCCACATCGATCATAATGTTTGTTCAGAATGACAAGGAACATACAGACGGTGTTTGGTGTGACAGGAGTGGAAATGGATATTATCGGAGATCATGTGAACGAATCTTGCAATTTCTGAGGTCCCGTGAAATCCTTATAACGTTATTATTTTTACGTTCGACTGAACTACAGCTAATAACGTTGCATTTGCTGGCGCTATCTATGGCGCTATCTATGGGGGTGGTGGTGCAGCGGTTGCCGACGAGCGGATAAAATCCAGCACTGAAGTATCAGTGATGAAAGTGTCGTGGACGAACAACAAGTAAGAACAGACCAATTAATTTCATTCTAAATAATAAATGGGAAAATGTCTATGTTAATGTGTTGACAATTAATTTTGTTGTTCGTAATGTAGAGATAAATTAATTGAATCTTTGAAGATGTTTGGAAGATCTACTTGGGAATTTTTGTCAAGTTGTAAACAGTAAATGGTACTCAACCAAAAGAACTTCAGGTTTCCCTTCTCAACGCTGCTCTAATCAACTCTAATCACCCGTTTCAGAATTTACAATCAAGGTCCGAGAAACATTGTAAGGATTCTTTCATCATTATCTTCATTCCCTTGGTTTCCTTGCTTTGTTGTTTTGTGGTTTTCTTTGTAGATACGACAAGCAAAGGAAACTTCTGGGACATCCGAATCATATCAGAAATGAAACTGAAAGATAAGATGATGGAATGTGATCAAATACGAAATCAGTTTCAGGTAACCTTATCTCAAATTGAAGATCACTATTTCTTTATTTTGTTCCAGGGATGACACCTCACCTTGTGGGAGGCACACTACACAACACTGCTGTTACTTTTGATCAGATCATTCGAAAATTCCCTGGGCTTGGAAGTTTATAGTGAAGCTTTATTGTCGGTATTTTTAATGTAAAGTTCGGTTGTCGGTATTTTTAACTTGACCTGCCTAACTGTAGTTTATTTTGGACACCTTTTGATCACATGATGGTAAATAACTATTATGGATTGGTTGGAATTTCGTCATGTGAAACAAAATGTGAGCAAAACAAAGTTCAAAGATCAAAGAAAAAATGAACAAAAAGTTGTTGCAATAGCACTTCCAGACCTGGGAATATTTTAATCATTCCCTTAATAACACACAAAAAAAAATACTTTTTTGGCGGACCGAGAAGCTATATATTATTGCATGAAAGAAATAACATTCTGCAAAATATTTACAGGTGAATAAATAGATTCTAAATCGTTCACGCTAAATAAATAAACCATAAAATAAAATAAAAACACAAACAAACTGAGAGGGAGAGAGGGAGGAAAAATTTAAAGCACACTTGTAGCGCGAAATAGAAGAAGAATGAAATTCAACATGGCAGAAGTGTTGATGAGAAAAAGGTGCTGACCAAGCATATAAACAGCTTACTAAGTAAACGAAAAACAAATTATTTTGCATTGAAAAATTTACGACTAAGTGCTTATATTTATCATATAATTTTCAGATGTAAATATGCTAAGCTTTTTTTCACTGTCAACAAATAAATATATGCAAGAGCCCTACAAAATTAATAAAATTCATGAAAATACAGAAGTGAAAGTGCTGAATAGTTAATTAAATAATTAAATAATTAGGTGGGCGAACGAAACGAGGCTCGTGAAGTGCAGGCAATTAATCTTTTATATCATATAAAAATGCAAAATATTTACAGGTGAATAAATAGATTTTAAGCCGGCCAAACAGCACTAAACACAACAGCCACTACAGAACCTAATCTGTGGAGACGCAACATTCAGGATGAAAAAAACATGCGTTTAAAATAAAATTAAATCCTAATTTACCAAATAACGTTAATAGTATTAGTATATTTGTAGTGGCAAATGACGCGGCGTGAATGTTTTTGGCACGGGGGACATTGCATTGCATCCCCAATAGAACGCGACCTTTAGGGGAATATATCTCGAGAACCAATAGGGATAACTGACGTTTTTTGTTTCCGCGATATTAGCGATGGGGTGACCAAAAAAAAAATTAGGTCTAATAAACTAATTACTAAAGTACTCATACATTCTGCAAATCAGTAAATTTAACGAGAAGGCAGAATGGAACTAAAACATCTAGCAAAAGAGGGTTTATAAGTTTAGAAGCATCCCTTCTCCAATCTCCAAAAATTTGGATCAGTTCTCCTGGGACGCCACATTGAAAGGCCCAAGTGGCACCCCCTCTACGAAAAGAATGACCCCGGAAAGAGGAAAGCTCTGGAATACCTGTCCGAGACAACAGCAAACGCAAAACCCGAAGAAAACAAGTGCGAGTGAGAGCCATGTGGGTGGACCACTGTGGAACTTTATTGCTCGTTCATAACTTGAGGCGAACAAAGGCGAACGGGGAAAACGTAACAGCCGCTTTCCGCATCGAATTGTCTTCGTATGCTGGAAAGAAACCAAAATGCCAGTGATACTAACTGATACGCATGCCCGAGATAAAATGTGATAAAACGCTGACTGTCAGGCAAAAGGGAACCCATGCGCGCTAACAGAAAAAAAACCATGATTAAACAAGTAGAAAAGACCACTATCTCTAACGCTGAATGAGAATCCACGACCACAGGAAGACACTGAAGAAAACTGGGAGTGATGAGAGGAGCACACCTGGGAATACATGCGGATGGAGACGATCCAAACCACGTAACAACAAATATAAAAATAAAACTAGTAGAACCAACATGTTCATAACTATAAGATAAGTAAAGTTACTTGACACCATTAAGATAGTTCCGAATTGTCGCTACCGAAACAGAACGGCTGAGAAACTGAGCATAGGCACAAACAATTTGAAGTGTAGCTTGGCAGGGATATCAGTCGAAAATGTTCACAGAACAGAAAATACTGTCTAAATTGAGTGTGCAAATTAGATTGCGTACCAACACTGAATGCAGAACGTTGAGAAACTTTATCATCTTTCAACAGCTGGTGAAACTCGCGTGAATGTGCTAAAAGGAACAAAGCAGACGATCAAACAGAATAAACGCAATAAGCATGTCTGGCAGGCGATTATCAACTCCGGGTAGGTGAACAGCACGAATTTGAAAGTTATGAACACAAGCAATAAAACCATAATTCACGAAAACAACAATTTAAGAATTTGTCTTTTATGCGACCGGTGGGTGTTAAGAACTTGGACTACAGATTCATTGTCACAATAAACATGGATCTAGAAACTAACCCAGTTGTGATCCCAAAGTCTGACAGCTATAACGATAGCAAGTAATTCCAGAGAATGTATCCGTAAATTCTGACCAACAATGTGGTACGGAAGGGAGGAATCAAAATAATAAGTGCAACATACACCACCAATACCAGAAAGGCAACTCTCGGTAGAAAATATGGCATCAGGATGCGACCAATCAAGACCTGGAATAAAAGAAACACCATTATAAAGCAGCAAGAATTTTTCCACCGCTGCAAATCTTGTGGAAATTCGGAACGGATGCGAAAGTGGTGATGATTTAACTTGAGACTACGTAAAACGTCGAGCAAAACGACTAAGGAAAAGTCGGCACAATTGCTAA
This sequence comes from Turritopsis rubra, assembly GCA_039566895.2. Classification (NCBI taxonomy): domain Eukaryota; kingdom Metazoa; phylum Cnidaria; class Hydrozoa; order Anthoathecata; family Oceaniidae; genus Turritopsis; species Turritopsis rubra. The sequence goes on from CM077622.1 coordinate 7,185,683, forward strand.
CAAAAACCAGTTTACCAAGAAGTGATTGAAGTTCATTTTTGGTTGCGGATTTTTTCTGTATCCAAATGTTTATCAGTGAAGCGATTTCAAAAAGGCGAGCAGGAGTGTCATAGACACAGTATCGACTTCGACCCCAAGAACTATTTGCTGAGTAGCAGGACTAGATGCTTTCGTAGCGTTTTCGTTCAACCCTAATTGTTGAAGAAGTATTGTCAATGCTTCGAAGGGCAATAAAGAATCTGATGGAGGTGAAATACCAATTTAATCATACAAAGAGTTAAATCTGAGGTGTCTATTCAAGGGAAGGAATGAACCCATGCACAGTATGGTATCCACAGAAAATTGATCCTTCCATTTATATCCAAAATAACAACAATCGCGAGGATTGATGGTAATCTGTCGATAAACTCACTTTAAATCGCGTTTATAAATATTACAGCCAGGACCAATAGCAATTATCAAGTTACAAATATCGTCTATAGTCGGATACTGTAAATGAAAAGACTGTCCTTGGGAATACCATAGAATGTTAATAGAATGGACAATAGGCCAAGACAAATCAGCTAAAACACGACGGTCGGTTGAATTTGGCTTTGAGACAGTGTTCAGAGTTGAAATGGTGAGGTTATGAGAAAAAGGACAGGCCATTCGATTAGTAGCACATTCTGACACTAAATATCTTAAATAAATAAATAAATATCAGATGTACACTGAAGCGTTCATGGGCTGTCACTTTTAAACAGATCTGGAGGAATGTTTATCGATGATTAAGTCATGGATGTTTTCCATTTTAGGCAGCTTATCTGAAAGTTCAAAGCGACGTCATCCATGCAATCTACGTGGAGGTGTACAAACTAGCCGATGATGGAGCACCAAGCTATGCTCCTGCTGTGAAGTTCATAAATAGTGCTGGTCAGTCGAACGCTATCACGCGCAATGCAAACAAATTGGGGTTATCGTTAGTGTTAAACCAGGGACGAACAGCACTGCAGGGATGTGTTGAAGTTTTATCTTATTGTATTCCGAGATGGTCCAGCAGGTAAGTTATATCTCGTATCATATCGTATCGTATCGTATCGTATCATGTAACTGTTCGCTCTTTCTTTCAACATTCTGGTGGTTTTATAGTGGGAGTGTGCTCGCCTCCAACGGCTGATGAAAAGGTCAATTGAACTTAAATAACAACTTCGGATATGTACCTCTGATGATTTTTTATAGGAACATGGAAACTAAGTGTTGAAAGCCGACGATGTCATTGGTCATCAAAAAGAACAAGATGGTAATCGAGTCGAAGATTGATGCAAGGTATGTGAATGAATTGAAATGTAAATGATCAACAGTGTATTGTAAGGAATTTGAGAGAATTGTCTTCATAAAAACGGTATCATCGAACTCAGGGTCTCTATGTCAGGGGAGCCGGTGATCGAGATTGTAAAGGAAACACCAATTCATCACGGTCTAGAAAGTAGGTTTGTTAAAGCGTGGTTTACACCTGCCAATTTTAAGCGAATGCTGGAACTACCTCATATGTGAACTTCATTTTAGCGAAAAAGTTTATGAAAATTTAATGAAAAAATGTAAAATTGAATACTTTTTTCAACTATTTTTTTTTTTACATGCAGCAAAATAATGTTGTTATAGAAAATTAATACAAAACAGGGAAGAAGTCCTGGGACGAGGTTGGAGTGATTCTTGATAAGTGATAATCACGCTTAATTGCCAGTTGCCGAACCAGTTTTAGCCAACCTCAACCGAGTACTTCTTTATATTTTCCTTTATATTCATACCCAACATTTCCCTCCATATAGAGAAGGAGGCATGGGATCGAGGTTTGGCTTCTTATGAAAAGTTTTCTTTTTGTCTAAAAATTCATGAATCGATCATCTTGTGAAAGTCACCAACCACAGAGCCAGGGTCTATTGCCTTTTTGATATCCGGACGATGACTTGTGCGCCGGTATGTCAACCAAAATTTAACAGAATTCGATGATTTTATGACCGGTATGACCGTTTAGAAAAACTAATTTTGCTTTTCGATATTAATATTTATTTATTCATATATTATATATATATTTTCTCGATTTTGGCCAAAATATTATTGACTTAAATACTCTTTGGAAAGAGTAAAAAAATCTCTTCTATATTACCGAACAAAAAAAAAATCCGAAATAAAATCGAAAAAGTCCTATAAATTACCTTAACTAATCTGAACTAATCTCAGTGTGACACTTCTTCGGCTATAATAAGGAGAGAGTGGTTTCACTTCGCGTCATGGGAGAGGAAGTGTTATTTCACAAAATATACTTTCTTTTTTCACGTTTTCATGACTTTTCAACACTCCTCCAAAACGTTTAATATACTTCCTAAAAACATGAAACTGGGTCACCTTAATAGATAAAATCTAGGTGGAAAGGGTTATCTGGAGGAGAGTGAAAGTTAGAAAAACACAAACATACTATGCACTATCAGTCTCAAACCAGCAAAAAAGATTCTCCACCGGAGAAGTTAGCTGTTTTGAAACTGGTAGGTGCATACACTCCAAATGAAAAACATTTAAAAGCGGGTTTACCACTATAACAAAATTTTAGCAAAATTAGCAAATTGTGTACATTCACCACGCTAATTAGTCGCGCAAACTGTAAACTGTTGTTCCAACATTCGCGCGATCCATTTGCCTTTAAGAATAGATACCGTCTATTTCGAGACGATGCACTCCTCTACATATAAGAGATTCTGCACTCCTCCACATATCTTATTATCCATTCAAAAAACTTCCGGACTTAGACGTACTTGCACTTTTCATGGCGTTTAGAGTATTTTTAAATTTTAATTTTTGGCTCTCTTGCACCACTTTAAACGCCCTCGCTGAATTTAGCTTCGTTGTCGTTTGGAAAATAACGCCCCACCACGTGTTCAAAGGCTTCAGACCTTGTTTCAGTTTCCAATGCTGTATTTAAAACATAAAAATAAAAAATAAAAACAACTATATTATATCTTTTATGCAAGGTTCTATTTTATACTTGACTTTTTTATACTTTTTTTAATGAGAATCAGTCCTTTTTCTGTTGCTCTATTGATTGCGACGCCAAATCCACCCGCACGCCCCAGCACATGTAGACGTGTACTGGCGTAGCCCATCCGCCACTGCCTGTGTTCTTCTTGATTTTTCGAAAGAAATAGTTGCATTTCGTCTTGTCAAGGTTAACGGTAAACGGCATTTCGTTGCCGTTACATCCGTATCTCCACAATTTCAAATACGGATCCGCATGACCAACAAAATCATAGGCGCACCCTTCCAACAGAAGGATATCATTTTGTGTGATGTTTCGGGAAGGAGGGTACGTGTTACCAAATCCGTACTCCGGGATCATTGGCTCACCTGGGAAAGATTTAAAAATGAGCATAAAGGCTTCAAATAATACATTAAATCATCTTTAAAGTCCTGTTAGACAGTAAACTATTAGATAAGTTATGCTCAAAGTAGAAACTTGTTTCATAATAGAACTTGATTTGTTTTTCTTCATTGACGTCAATTGATTAATTTTTTGAATAATTTAGGTAAAATAAACGATAAACTATTCCGTAGATTAATCTATTTTAAGTGAGTTTTGAGTCACAGTTTATCTAATAGTTTACCGTTTAGCGGCACCTATCGATTTGATGATAGTTTCACTAACTTTTCGCCCCTGGCGCCAAAAGGGCACTTTATCAGATTAACCAATCACCATTCCAGGGTATCAGGTTGCCTTATCGAGACCTAAGTTCGCGGTTGAGAAACATTAGTCAAAACGATGCCTCGTGGACCTTGTAAATTACGTAATAGCATGTTCCGCCTCGTTTTCATGCTGAATAATTATGACAAAACGACGCGATACTTCAGCTGATCGAAGTTCTTTTATCGTGCTCTTAGAAATGAGGCCAAAACTGACAGGTTCAGTTAGTAATGTTCGAGTAAATAGTCTATTTTATGATAAGGGAAGTACTTAGAAAAAAGCTTCTTCTATATGAACATTGAACTTCGATCAGAGGCCTTTTAGGCTTGAAACCAATCAGATTCCAGAAGTGACGAGATTGCAACATTGTCACTTCCTCATTCTCCTCCATTGACGTATTAATGAATTTCCGCGGAATTTCCGTTGAGAACGATCTTCGTTGTGAAGCCTTTTTCGAATTTCTGTTTATGTGTCTTTTCCCGATTGGTGACCCTAACAAATTGTCCCACAGCGATTTGCAGTTAAAACGAGGCTTGTTACGACAATTCGCAAAAAATATGAAATTCAATGCATTGAAATGTTTGATAAGTGCTGAATGGACTTAAAATTGACACTCTGTATGAATACCGAACACTGAGCGATATATAGTTTAATCCCACGAAGCCTTACCCAGAATAATACGGACTTTAATTAGAATCGATTTTCAATTCCCCTTGGATTTTCCTTTCTTAAGAATTACCACACTTAACTCAGACCCTTTTCTGGATTATCAGGTTTCAACTGCATATATTATGTTCACCAAGAGGGAGAGTCTTACTAGTCACTCCATCATCATCCCGCAATTGCACACTTGCTCTTACGTAATTCTTCGTTCCGCATTGTGTTCGCCCTGTTACTTTGAAGCATGACCATTCGCCAGACGCATGCTGGGTTAACACAGTCACGACAATAACGATGAACAATCCCAAAAGCATTTCGGCCGATCGCTGTCACTTTCTGTTGTCGGAATATTTGTTGTAAACTCAACTGATTCTTCGAACGTTGTCCTTTCCAGAGCTTACCGAAACACAATCTGCTTACCGTTTCCACATAGTTTAACCAGCTGCACCACGTGTCAACAGCCTTTGTTTTTGTTTTGTTTTGTTTTCTTAAACAAACTTATCAGCTATATAAGTTTGCTTAATAAGATTCAATCATCGATCTCGTTTGATGTCAAAACATTGTTATTTCGATCTGAGTTAGCGAGAAAACTATAGCGGGTTATGTTCTTTCAAACGAAAATAAGAGACCAAAAGGTTTAATGGTCGGATCTTGTTAGACGACAATCGCACACGGGCGGCCATCCAGTATATCAAAAAGGCGGGAAACCCTAAGGACGGGGTTGGGTGGATTTCAAAACTTTTGGTAGGGTAGGCGATTTTGTTTTAATTTGTTCCTTCAAACTTTATTTCTTGAGTTTGGACGGTAAACGTTAAGTGCTTTCAGTTGAATGCACCTACAGTGACGTCCAATCACGTGTTTGAACAACCGGCCACGTGATCTGCAAGTTGAAAACAAAAACTGCGTTTGTATAAGGGTCTATTTACACACTCTGTTTTGCTATTTGGTGAGCTGGATAAATAACCTTCTTTGAACATAATGTGTATAATATTGATTTCTGTTTTATCAGGTTACTACTTGATTCCCTATATGACGTCAAGAACTACCGTCGCCGAATAATTTTACTGCTGGTTCGGATGTGCGAAGATTGGGGGTATGTTAAAATTTATAATTTTTTTTTAATCTCTCTGCACATGGTTATCATCTACGCTTTTTTTTCTTCCTTCGTTGCAGATGAAATGCGAATAATCAACCGGAACCGACAAATGAAAAATGAAAATGTTGACGAACATACTACAGACTATCGCATAATTATCATAATTATCACAAATACTAAAAATGTAAGATGTGATGGGCTTCTGCTGAGTAACTTATAAGTTTCGCAACATAACGGGATTTGGGTGGCGAATGTTACAGCCTGATGTGAGTACCACTAACAAGAAATGTCGGATGATGTTTTTTCTGGCCGAATTGCACACGAATAATTTGTTTTCATTTGAGTATCGCTTAGCCCTGACTGCGCGTGCGCGGACCGGTGTGTGGGGTTGGGGAGGTCGGGTCACGTGTGGAGTTTCGTTTTGAAAAGAAACGAATAGAAAATGCTGGTTGAATACTTTCTTTCTTTCTTCTTTATCTTTATCTCCTGTTCATGATAGATATTCTTTCTTGACTATATTTCACTTCCAGAAAGGGCGGGTGTTTACAGGAGGATGAATATAACCCCATAAATGTCCAAACATACATAGCTATCGTATTTGACGAATCCACCGGTTGACGAGATATTCACACTCTTCAGGTGTCAAGACCTTCTTTTATGTCATTCTTCCGAAGGTGCAATTTTTTTGGAGGACACAGGACACAGGAAAACAGGAAAATCGTCTTCCCGGAAAATGTTTTTTAATTTATTTTATGCGGGCTCGATTCCCGAACGGAAGTAAGCGACTAGAATAGTGTGTAACAGTCCTTTCTCACTAAGAAATTATGTCTACAACAGGGGGCTTTAAATGCTCTAGGACCACCTTTGCAGGACCTATTGAAACGGAAGAGGCAAATCTCTCCCGAAAATACCGGATCAGTAATGAATGTTCTTTCTTTCGGAGTTCGATTTTTCTAGATTTTTCATGGATTGACTAGGTTCATCTGACAATTTCTGCTCTTTGTACAATGATCCAGTGAATGTTCCCCTAAGAGTGTTTGAATGAACAAGGCGGTTTCAATCTCAGTTACCCAAACAAAATTTGTATGACAGAGAAGATGATGTCGATACACATTCGCCACTTCAGGTTGAAAAAAACATCCATGGCCTCCACAATATCTCTAATGTACTATGAACTTTTCAAACATGTTGTGCAAAACACCCACCTGACCTGATGCAGGGTAATTTAACTTTGGAACCAGAAAGTAGCCTTGTTTTCTCTCCCTATACGCGTATCTCAAAAACATTTCCCCGATTTCCCCGATTTTAACCCATAGAGGAAAAAAATTATCCTGATTTCCCTGATGACCTGACCATCTTAAACACAGTATTTTCTAAATCCGCCTTTCCTGCGTTCTTATCTTTATTCTATCATATAGAGAGAGTGCTGAAGGTCATGGATTCAAATGCCACTCGCTCCTCCTCGTACTTTGTATACGTGTTTTACCACAAGCTGATGATCTTTGTGTTCCTTGTAGATAAATTCATCCTGTCGAACCTCCTTGCTATATATACATGTTTATCTGGTTCATGACCTGGACCAAGGATACCTCTTCCACTTCTTCTTCCTCTATAAAACGTTTAATAAATCCCCTTTCTTATCTTTGATAACCAGTATTTTCTCTTCTTGTTTCAATAAGTAGTGAATGATGGGTATTGAGAGACAGATATATATAAAAGGTAGAGTGTTTTCGGTCCAACGGTTTTTTTTCTCTGCGGGCGGCGATACTGAAAATGACAGATGTATTCTATCGGCTGGAGACAGAATTGGCGTTCTTGTTCTTGCGAAAAATGGATGTAAGATTCACTGAAAAGAAGGAACGCACTAAGATTGAATCAGTCTTTAATATGTAGGATCTATCTACTTCCACGTGTTCTAAGCAAAGTTACTCTACGGTGGCTCATCACATTTTCCTTTTTGATATGACGGGGGGTTACGTTATACAGCAGATGGTATGCGTAATATCTCATAGGGTCGTTTTTGAACACCCGTGTTTTTTCTGATATAAATTCACGAGTGTTCAAAAATGACTCTATGAGATATTATGCTTACTTTTTGCTGTATAACTTAACCCCCTGTCATATCAAGAAGGAGCAGTGTTGTAATTTTTTATTTTTTTATATTAAAAAATAAAACCAAATATTTAATGAAATTTTCTTCATAACCCCCTCTTTTAGGATTTGAACACTTACGCCCTCTTGCACCCTCCCTCGACGAGATTTTCTTCTCCATGTTGGAGTTTTCAGACGTGTTGCAGTTCTCCAATCATCTACGATGGAACGTTTGAAATTTTACCGCAGTGATACGCTTACCACTAAGCTTGATCAGAATTCTTGTAACGAGAAGCCATTTTGATTCCCTAACGTGTTGGCGAAGGTGAGTCTGGCGGGGCGAATTGAAGTTGAAACGCCTGTTGTTAGTATGTACGTTCACTGCGTGGTTTCGAACCAGCCACACATTATACTTACCTTCGTACGAGTTCAACGATGTTACCGTTACACTACAGCCACTGAATACGACGTGTCGCTAACTTCTATATAAATTTATAATCCGAGAAAACAAAAGTCAAGCCAACTTTGTCACGGTCGGTGGATTTGTAAACACCCGAGAAATATGTGTGATTTTTAAAGTGTTTAAGGCGTTTAGGGTGTGCAGCTGTTACAAGTTGGGGCAAAGTATTACATCTTCTAGAACTGTTTATATTACCTTATGGGGTTCCATCTTTACGACGGCCCTTTATGGTGTTAATTTTCATGATTTTGTGTTAAAAGGACCGACGCCATGCCATGCATTTGTCCCATATTCAAATTATCAATGTTTAACATTTGGTACAGTCCGGCAGTGGTTTCGAACCCACAAGAATCGTCAAACAACTTCTTGTCCGATATTCGCGAATAATTTCCATACATGATTTTCTCGCGATGACAGTATAAATTCACACGTTGTGTTAGAGAAATTCGTAAGGCTCTAGATACACTTAGATATTTTATGTAAAAACTCCTCAAAAGATTAAAAGAAGAGATTTTTGAGCTTATGCTTAGCCCTCATTCATCAGTACTAAGTCCAATGATATCCTGGATCATAAGCCTTATTATGTCTTTCGAGAGTTCGGTTGAATACACTCCGCCGTAGATGTTATCCACATGACTGCCACGGCGAAAGTTCGGTCCGAGCTTGAAGACGTGCTGTGATGGAGGCCACATTACAAATAGAAATGGATTGACGGTTTTGCAGCAGGCATCTGGCAAGGTTATTCACATAGCGATTGTTTATTGCTGTTTTCTTGAGGAGCGTCTGTTTGCCTGACAAAAGGTAGGAATATCACCAAACGTTGGTCTTCTGTCAAACCTCTGCAATTCGAAGCAATTCTCCACTTGAAACATTTTAGATGGATTGTTTAACATACCGCCTTTGCTCAGCACTCGTTTGAAATTGTTTTGGAGTATTGAAAGGGAGGCTTTTATTTTAAAACATGATTTTTCAAAGTCAAAACATAAAAAATGTATGATATTTCGACAAAAAATGAAGTTTTTTGTACCATCGTTCGCTGTTTGCATGCCACTAAGGGCCCGTGCACCCACCAAGGACCCTTACACACAACAGGGACCTATATAAAATAGTTTTATTCATTGGAGTGCTCGAATTACAGATGTTCGTTTCTGTATCGTCAGTGACAAAAGTTCGTAATAAAGATAAGTAAGAACCTCAAAAATTTGACAAACTTTTGCAAAAGTGTTACTGCCCAGTGGTCAAAATCTTCAAAAAGTCTATGAGGAGGAGTGTTTTCTAACGGAATTGCAAGAAATCTCGCTGGCTGTTTCAATAAAAAACACTCCTCCACAGACACAATTGGAAGATTTTGCCCACTGGATGGACAATACAGAGAAACAAATTTGTTAGATAAACAAAAAAAGGATTCAAACATTTGTTATTATTTTACATTTTAGTCTTGGAAGTTTGGAAAATGGCAAACAGCCTAGTAGAAACAGCTTTATCTGGAACAAAACTCTCCGCGAAGAAGTTCAACAAACTTCTAGGTGATCTGTTTGATAAAAACGATGCAGGCGAAATATCAGCGTACCCGGTGAGTGTGGATAGAAACGATGGAGAGCTTGGCTCCATCGTGTTGGTTATTCAGTGTTCGCAAGCTCTTTGTGATACCGTTCGAGCGAAATTATCGAAATCTCAAGACGGAAAAAATAAAACAGCCAATAAGAAGAAGGAGGAGAACAAGAAGAAGGAGGAGAACAAGATCAATGCAAATACTAGCGATCTTCAAAAACAACCAGACGATCAAAAACACAGCAAAACGGACTCGGAGGATGTCCAAATGTCGGGCCATCATGATATGTCGGACAACGGCGGGTCTGATAAGAAACAAATTAGTAAAGTACCGACCGAGGATGAACAAGAGAAAGGTTCTTCGCACCTTGCAGAAAAACAAGAAGGGGGAGCTCCATCAAAAGAGAAATCGTCAAAGGAAGAGACAGCATCACCAAAGGAGGAGAAAGCTTCACCACAGGAGTTGGGAAAATCATCAAAGGAGGAGAAAGAAAAACACGGCAAAAATGGTACTCAAGACAAAACAAATGACGTTGAGGAAGGTGTTGATATGAAGAAGAGCAGCTCCTCGAAACAAGTCATAAATAAAGTTGAGAAGAGTGGTGCAGATGGAAAAGTGAAAAAGAAGGTTGGATTGAAGCAATTAAAGAAGAATAAAAAACTCGTTAATCCCGTTGAAGATCTGGCAAAAGCAAAGGCCAACGAAATACTAACCGAGGCAAGTGACGAACTGAAAGACACTTTAGAATCACCCCCTCTAGCAAAGGAAGATGAGTCGAAAAATACAGCAAATGATGTGGATAAACAACATAGCGAACCAGCCTCAAATGATGGTATATGTGAAAACAATAGTGAAAACAATGGTCAATCAGGAGCGCAACACAGTGGTGTAACGGACACAAAGGAAGATTCAGCGGTTATGGATACAGAAAACACGGACGACTTCGACAAACAGCAAACCGCACCTTGTACGGCAAATGATCACGTCACTGACCTTAATCAAGAAATTGATAGCGGAAACCACCACGAAGACGAAAAATTTGACGTCAAAAATTCCGATGTCGACCGTTCTGTGACGGGTGAAGTTAACGACGACGAACATTTTGATCAATTCACTGTTGAACAGAAGAAGTATATAAACGAGGGGAAATCGTTTTTAGCGCGAAAATGTCGGCGGCGACGAATTCGAAGAATGGCGTCGGCGGAGGTTGAAGACATTGGCACAATGGAAATCATTGAGCGAATTCGCGACAAAACGAGGAGAGTTTTAGACCGACAAGACCGCTTGATGACGAAGTATTGAAGAAACAATACCAACGTTTTGTCTAACAAGATGCGATCATGAAACTTTTGGGTTGAAGGTCTCATATTTTCGTTTGAAAGAACGAGGCATTATTTTACAATGCTCTCTTTAACCCAGACAGAAATAACAAAGTATTGACTAAGAATTTTGGATTGCATCTTGTTAGATAAATTTACAAATATATTCAAGGACGAAGGACCGTGTGAATGATTGACAAAAAAAAAAAAAAGGCAAAAACATTTGAACGTGGCAACATCGATCGCCTCATTTTCCTACCCCTGAACATTAACGACGCTTGAGAAAGGATACCTCAGGGAAAAATATTTCACGTTGTTCTTTTATTACACTTAAGTACGGAGTAATAATAAAGATTAGAAACGAGATGGATGTTGTGACGTTATTTATGAAAAGGTCTATTCTCTTACTGGCCTCGTTTTCAACCCTACACAAGTATGCACTCTGCTGTCCATTAGGAGGGATTTAGAATTAAGAATTGTTCTTTGCTTAGTAATTTTATAAGTTGTTAAATGGTGATTATCTTCTAACATCAGAACGAGGCGAATAAAAGGAATCTGTGTATAAATACGATCACCAGCCTCGATCCCAGGGTATCAAAAAGGCAAGAGACCCTGGGTTCGAGGTTGTACGATCACGGGAAACGTCTATTCGCTTTTAGAATCCCTTTAAATCAGTCAATCACGATGCTGGTTTTCCAATAAAATTTGACCGACACTCTGTGATTTTCCAGCTAAAAATTACAATTTGTTGCTTTGGAAACACAGATTTTGGCCAACAAAAAAAGAGCTTGTTTATGCGAGGGATTGCAGTTTGCGTTTATGAGATTATACTGTATGCAATATAACGAATATAATTTCTGTGATTTTCTAGAACGTATAACAGATTAATATTATCTAGTAACTAGTTTGTGAAAATATTAAATATTTAAAAATATTAAAATATTTTATCGTTCAGTTTTTCATTTTTTTTCTTTCGAGTGTCGTTACCGTAATTTGGGTATTTAGGGAAATGCTTTCATCAGGATGAATCAAACTCCGTTGTGTTTAAACACAAGACTATTGTGTGCAAATATGCGAATTTACTGCGGTAGCGAAAGCCAACCTCGAACCCAGGGTCTCTTGCCTTTTCGATATACGGAAAGGCAAGAGACACTGGGTTCGAAGTTGAGCGAAAGCGTAGTAGTATTACTACTACTCCGGTCGAAATGGCAGTTTTTAGGCTATGCTTAAGAGTCTGCGAAACTCCCTTCGCGAAACTATGTAACTTGTGTAACGAACGAACCCAGCCTATGAATTTTTTCAAAGCTTTACATCAAAATCAAAACATTCGTATGAAATGTACAAAAAGGAGGATTTCTGTTACTTCTAACTGAAAATATCACTTGAACATTTGAAATTAAACCATGATTTTGCTGTAAGTATTGCCTCATGCATCGAAGCCCATCAACAGTCAGTAAGAAATTCCATCAGTTCTCAACTTAACTCTTTCAAACCTTCTGATTACCTTTCTCGTTTGTTATTAACACGTTTCGTTTACTGGTCTAGTTTAAAAAGAAGCATTTCGGATGGATTTTTCGTAAATGAAATCATTATTTTTTTAGAAGAAGACGCGAGTTTTTCTGCTTTTTTTTCTATTTAAAAAAATAATTTTAAATATGTATCTATGGTTACAGCTCACGCATGCATATTTCTTTTGTTTTAAACCATAAAGTATGGAGTGTTTTTGTTGCGTGTTCAATCCCGGTTGGAAAGCAGCTGATGTCGAAAAGAAAATTGATCGTCAAGACTTTGCTAGATAAATTATTATTAATGTTTACCCAGGCTATTCACTTCTGATCGAACTGTTATCAATGAGGGTCCTGCGTACAAGGTCCTAGGGAAATTGAAATATTCAACCTCGTACGCAGGGTTTCTTGCCTTTTTTATATACGGACGGATATTTTTTAAAAAGGCAAGAAACCCTGGGTACGAGGTTGTGAAATATTGAATTATCTCGAACTTCTCGAGAAATTTCCTCGATCCCTCAAGAGTAAACCGGGAAAAAATCAAGAAATTTGGAATGTACCTCATAGGAAGGAAGAAGCCGAAGAAAGAAGCATTACAACATTAGGATTTATTGAGAGAATATTAACTTTGGTTATAAATTCCCGCCATTAACATATTATAATCAAACAAAAATATTTACAGTAATGACCTTTAGATATGTATATATATATTTATATATACTCATCTGAATAACTCTTTTAAAGAATTTATAACCTTTGCATACAGGTGACATAATGAGGACCAAAAGCCCCAGTAACAAATCCATTAAAGACTTCCTGGTCTGTAAATTATACTTAAGGCATATTTTCTTTTATCCTGAGAATCAATCTCAGGGGGAGGTCGAGGAACACAAAATTCCAGCGACTCTCCGTAGTAGATGTTAAACTAACACCAGTAAAGAAATCAATAGCATAGGTCTATTCAGGGTCACTCAAAAAAACCGGAGGAGTCCAACATTATGATCTTTCTTTTCAGTCTTAAAGTGTGGATTAGGTTATTTGCACGTTTTGCTCCTCCACAAATTTTGACTGAACTCTAGTTACGCCTCTGCAATGGCGCAAAAGAAATTAAAAATAGGGGGACTGGGTGTGAACTAAAAAGTTACTATAAAGCGAACAGTAAAAAAATACAATGTAGGTTGTCATGGTGATACGAAATGAAGTTCAAAAGAAATACGCACGTGAAAAAAAAGTGGAGGTGGGGGAGATACTTTCGTAACTAGAAACACAACAATAAAGACCAGAACTTAGGGTTTGTATTACATAACTCTCCCGTTTAGTTTGACCGATACGAAAGAAAAACTGCACAAGCATTCATATGACTGCACAGAAGATGGAGAGCAGCTTACGTTCAAAGTGGCGCCTCGTATCACATCGTGCTTGCACACAACACCCTTCATTCGGTATAACTTTGATTTGATCCGAATAACCCGAATAACAAACCGTCTCTCTGTACAGATCCGAATAACAACCCGTTTCTCATTAGTTTAATTTCTTTGTAATCCCCAAGCAACTTCTAGCCTCGTTCTCAAACCGGATGTTCAGTCAATGGGGAGGCAATGTCTTTGAGTGAGATATTTCACTTCGTTCTCCAAATCTTCAAGGGATTCAGGTGTGTACGTAAACGTCAGATTGGTCGGGTATATGACGCCGTCATATCGGACTAAATTTACCGGCACTTTCATAGGCGTCCGGCAGTGCCTATTAGAGTCTTTGAATGAACGGATGTCGGGTACCATACAAACCAGGATTTCGCTACACCTGTTAGGGTAGAATAAAATGAATAAATCAATCAATCAAACACAATTTCAACAAAAAAAATGATAGGAGTGTGTTTTGTCTGACAAGTTGCGAAACAAAAACTTTTCGGTTGAAAGTCTCATTACGTCACGATACTCTCGTTAACCCAGACAGAAATAACAAAGTTTTGACCACAAACTAGTGAGGATCGCATCTCGTTACCATAGTAATGATCGCTTCTTGTCAGACAAACTTATAGATTAGCTAAGACTTAATCTTGATTTTTACGACAAACGGAATAGTGTAAACAGATCATTCGATCGATTGTTCTCTGTTTACACTACTCACATCAATTAATCGAACAGTGTAAAAGCAGGTTTATATACAATAGCCCTTACCGGAACATCGTGTCGGCCTCGACGTCGCCGAACCATACTTTCAGAAGTGGGGTAAAGTCTTCTCCTTTTACCTCAAGCATGGCCACGTCGCCACCACCGTTCAACTGATGACAACGAAAGAGAAAAAAATCCGAAAAGATTAGAAACACGCTTTTTATTTAGAAGCAATACAAAATTTAAACTTAAAGGTCAAAGATACTTTTAAGTTGCTCTCTTTTGAAGGCTCGTGCGTCACTTAAGTTCTACGTGAGGAAAAGATTGTCTATTCAGGTAGGCCATTTTTAAACGACATTTTAAACGAGATTTTTAAACCAATCGAAGTTTTATAACATGTTATAAGCAAGCAAGCAAGCAAGCAAAAAACACAAAAAATGTCTCTCTTTGCTTCTTTTACTCTAGTTTTTGGATTTTTATTTTGTGATCGGCCCACTTTAGGTGGGACTGGTTGCTTCGGGGTTTTTTTTGACAGACTTGAATGAGCCTTGTGTTGTTTGGCCATTTTGACAAATGTTTGGCCGTCATCACTAGGGACCTGACGCAACTGCATTAGAAAGAAAGAAAGCTGTCAGTTAATTACATCATTATTGGCATTTTCTACACACAACGTGAAAAGTTATGTTTTGATGTCGTATTGAAAACAAAGACGCAAGGATAGTAGTATCTCGTATTGCTTTTATCTTGTTTTAACAGCGTCTCTTATTTTCTTTGTTCAACGATCAAACTTTTAGTTATAACAGACCAAATCTTTAAACTTGCATTGCTTTGTGATTCCTTTTTTCCGAATATTCATGGATTACTTTCACGTTCGCCGCCTCGTTACCGTCGCAGTTGTGTTACTATAGCTTTCAAAATGGAGAAAAACACCGCTCCTTCTACTGGTTTCGTCCTTATTTCAGAGTGAAATACATCTACCGATTTCTAACCAGCTAAACTTCTTGGTTAAAAGCTTCTTAAAATCGTCTGAAAGAACGAGGCATATCTGACCCTTACACTCACTTATCCAGAAAAATTAAACAATGTTTACACCACGAACTTAGCTGGTTAGAAATTGTATGTTTAGTAAGAAACAATTAATAGCAAAAAAGGTCAATCAAATCGCTACCACGTGATTGCCATTGAGCAATTCCATTAGTTAATTTCGTTCGTTTTGATTGACAGCATATTAATAATGTTCGTTATTTTTCCCACGCATGCTGAATTATTTATGGTATTCAAGGAATCTGGTTATTACGCTTGTTAGTCATGAGACTGCCACAAGAAGGAAAGAATGAATTTTTTTTTAAAGCAGTTACTTAAACAGAGGTCGAAACATTTCGAGAACGTGTTTGCATATTTTTTCATTCGTGTTTGTCAAAGGATCGCTTTGAGGAAAGATTATTGGCACCAGATAGAGATAGAGGTTATGCGCCATTTTAATTCCAGCTTCACAACGGTTAATTTCCCCGCCATTTTTTTGTTCTTGTTGCCTACTCTTCAATCCGGAATAATCGGGAAGAAGGAATGCTTACTCCTACCCGCAGCTAACCCTTTGATTAAAATCGGAAACCCTTTGATTAAAATCGGAAACCCGTTTCACTCATCCCTTTAATAACTTTTCTCACGAGAAAAACCTTAAACGTTCTTTCGTGAGGTGAAATCTCGTATCAGTAAAGTTCATGGTGTAAACCTTGTAGAATTTGTTTGGGTGATTGAGTTTATAAACAACTTTTGCCTCGTTCTTTCAAACACTTTTATAAGAGTTCTCATCGAAAGGTTTGTGATAGGAGAGTTTACCTCGAACACCTATATAAGATACCTCCATTGCAGAAATAATATAAAACACCATGTCAAAAAGAACAACACATTTCGGCGTAAATGGGGGCGTAGTAAATGGGGGCGTAGTAAATGGGGCGTCGTATACATTAAACCTTTACATACCAGTAAGGAAAATACTGTCGGGACAGGCGTAACTAAAGTGGTGATGGGTCCAGCGGCCTCGCAGTACGAATACTCAGCTCGATCTATAAAGATGAACCATTGCATACAAAACAGCCTGCCCTAAGCATGAATACGCAAAGCAAAATCGTCTATTGCTTCAATAAAAAAACACTCCTCCGCAGAGACTTTTTGGAGATTTTGCACACTGGGATTAAATTAACTCACCAGTGCTTATAATAGTCCAAGCTGCGCCATCTGTGATCATTTCTTTTTTTGGATCTTTAAGACAAGGCGTCGACTAAAATATAAAAGTGCATTCATTACTCAATCTGTCAATTAAACAAAAACCATCGGCCAATCAAGTCGCGGAACATCGACTACGAGTTGACTTTAAATGATGGAAAAACATATACATCCTGTCAATCAAATTCAGATTGTCTACCAGTCAGATATTTCATTAAATTTCAACAGAAAAAACAGAAATTTGTCATTCGTATGGAATTAACATAAAACTAAAAACGAACGTAAAACTTATTGCGTGAAAGTTTCTTCTCCTCGTTTGAAAGAACGAAGCAATACGCAACAACGTTCTCGTTAACCCAGACAGAAATAACAAAGTTTTGACCGCAAAAAAAACCCTAATAGTTAGCCTAACAGAATACAACAGCGGACCGAGACTCGCTTACTTGAAACTGTATAATTTTTTCTTGCGACAAACAAAGGTACATTCTGTCTTCGTCCTTCATATAAAATGCCACTTTATGGAGCTGAGACACTGGGTCATCGGCTTCTAACGAAGCCATTTGCTTGTCAACTTTCCGTATGATCTAAGACAAAAGAAATATAGAGGCACGTGAGAATTATCATGTTCATTTGCAATGAAAAAACACATCGTCATTACACACTTGACTTGGTCATTTCAGATCAGCATGGTATAGCCTTGTCAAAAGAGTTTGAATAAACGAGATCGTAGTTATAAAAAAATGTCATGTTCTTATACACCTTTCTCGAATTTCCGTTTAACGATCATGTTTTGGACTAGCCTGTACATCCAATCTCATTCTTATTTAAGTTCCTTTCGCTAACTTTTTGACTTTGTTACTTAGTAATTATCCCTATTAAAACTTTCCACAGAGCACATCTTTCCCGATTTTTTTTAAATGTCGATATTTTGATCGTTTTGATGCGATAATTTTACGATAATTACCGCAAATTGTCCCTATGCGATTTACAGTTTAGGAAAACATATCAGGTAATTACCGTGAAACAATAAAATGCATCAAAACGAGGCCAAGTAGATAGGAGAGTTTGACAAAATATTAATGTTTAAACTAACATCCGGGAAAGGTGTATTTTGGCATTGAAAACCAGGTTAGGTGTACTAACTAGGCCAAGTTCAGTAAAAGACTCATTTTTTCTCATTCTCGATGAACTGAGATGATCTCGATAACCTACCAGTCTAGGTAACGCCATTCCGGTCTGAACGCAGACTAGTTTGACGGTTTGACCGTAATGAATGAAACCATCCCTGACTGTGAACTCTTCACTTTCGTCTTCGTCGTCATCGACTAAAATGAGAGGAGATATAATTGAACTAAGAATTTTGAAGCTTGGAAGCTCGTCACTATTCTGTATGAAATTTATGAAGCGCCAAAATAGCTGACAAAAGTACCTTAAGGAGAGAAATTTTCACATTTATTATTTATTTTTCACACCTCTACAACATGGCACTACTTTCTGTATATTATTCTTTAATTTAAATTTTGGTGAGTATAAGAAGCACAGGTGATTCATTCAGTGAAATATAGTTCCATTTCGGCCACATTGTCTGTCCTGCTTCAAAGCCTTTGAATATTTGGCTTGCCTACTAGCTCTGGCTTACCCAAACCTTAATACTAGTGGTAGCATCCAATCACAGTGAAAATAGAGAAAAAAAAGCAACACACATAGTTCATCAGGCAATTTCTCCTCACTTATGCTTATGCGTATGGTTCCAACCTTATAAATTCGGCCTGGTTTAGCGAGGTTAGAGCCAAGCTAAACCTCGTTCTTCCAAACTTTTTTCACCATAAATGTGTAGTGAGGAGAAATTGTTATTTAATCATATTCTACAACTGAAGACAACAAGAGAGATTGACTTACGTAAATGTATAGTGAACGCTCCCCACTGTTGGCTACTTGCACGAAAGTTATCTTCTTCGACATTCAGATATCTCGTAGAGACGGTTTGAGAACGTAACCGATTGAATAAAGCAACTGTGGTACCAGATGATATGCAGACTAAAAGAACAACAGTCAGACAACTGAATATCAAATATCGAAACCCCTCTGTCTAACCATTAGTTCCCTACCAACAGTAGGAACAGTAAGAAGAGGGAACATCTGTACATCTATGTCGGCTGTATTCAGAGAATTATATTGTAGATACCGCCTACTAGTGGTTCATGCTACTAGCCTGCCCTATCCATCACAAAGTCAGATTGAATCCATAACAATTGTTTGCTTTTCATAATATATTAAGGTTGGTTACATGGTAATTATCTTTCTAACATCGAAACAAGGTATATGAGGAGGAGTGTTTTCTCTAGAAATGACAAGCAATATCATCTGTTGTTTCAATAAAAAAACACTCCTGCACAGAGACTTTTTGAAGATTTTTCCCACTGGATGGTTAATGGTTTCAATATACCAATACGGTTTTGAAATTCACCATGTTGTTTATCAAGTTTGATATTGCAATCACTTTTAGATTATTCCATGTATCAAAACATCCAACAAAATTATCTTTCTAACATCGAAACAAGGTATATGAGGAGGAGTGTTTTCTCTAGAAATGACAAACAATATCATCTGTTGTTTCAATAAAAAAACACTCCTGCACAGAGACTTTTTGAAGATTATTCCATGTATCTAAACTGTTTACAGCAAAAATCCAGAAACTAAATTCAGGGAGACAATGATGTAATGTAAGAATCTCATGTGCAAACTCACGTTCTGTATTTTTGAAAGACTGTTTCTTCTTGGACGGCTTCGATATGACCTGCCAAAAGAACAAGAAAAGGAGATGAAATGTGAAAACAAACATAATGTGCAAAAAGAAAAATGAAAAATTCTTCCCAAAATAATGTTAGAGGTAACAGTGGGGAGAGAACTAATTCTTTCCAAATTTCATTACTTTAACAATATATTATAATGCTTTTTTCATAATAGAAATTGATTTGGTTTTTCTTCGTTGACATCAATTGATTAATTACACTATTCTGTAAACTAATCTATTTTAAGTAAGTTTTGAGTGTAGTTTATTTGAGAGTTTATCATCTAACAAGACCTTAAAACAAATACATATACTACCAAGGAAGCAACAGTGTTGAACCTTCCAAGTGCTTCTCTTCCCAACACTGTAGACTTTATAATATTTATAATATTTATAAATATTTATAAATATAAATAAATATAAATATAAATATATAAATATTTATAAACATAATGGCTTGACAGCCAAGCATTTTATTTTTTTATTTTGACGAAAATTTGGTCATTAAAACCTATTTCCAACTTCAGTTATACCAACAACCATTTTTTTAGTTACCTTGATTCTTTTAGATTTGAATTCACCCAGAGATTTTCCATCGCCATAAACCAATCGGCAAGATAGTTCGAAATTCTTTCTTTTGTCCGAGTCCGAGATGAAAAGCGTTTTCGCAGAACAGAAACCTTGTCTATTCTAAATTCCAGAGCAAATTGATAGCGTTAACACATTATAGAAACTTGCTTCCTTAAACGTCCAAAACATAAATAAACACTACCGTCCCTAAACACATGCATTTCTCATTACCATACAAAAGTTTTTTTAGTAACGTTTTCATACCTTTAAGCAGCATTCACATTTATGTATATTTCAACATAAGTGCTTATGTGAACGTAAATGCGACCACCTGCTTACGTTATCCATAAGATTCCTTCGTAAGCTCTTATGTTCAAAGAAAAAATATTGCACAATCAGGTTCGAAGTATGTTCGATGGTTTTTTTCATAAACAAAATGACAGTAAACAATGTGATATCATGTGAATATATTAGACAAAAACAAAACAGGCTTTCACTGAAAAGATTTTAAATTAAATGTCTGTATTCTTTTCATCCAAAGCCTACTGGATGTTGTAAGTACATAAGATGTCGTTGTACTAACTGTACGTAAGATGCAATTTTTCCGTAAAGAAATTTACATAAGCTGTTGAAAAATACGTAAATGTGAATACCGCTTTATAGGGAAATGTTCCGTTCCTCCATATTCACAATTTTCATTTAAAGTCAAGTTTATTCTTAAAATGCTCGAGTTCTCCTCCTGATGCACTTTCTCAAGCAAAACCTTACCTTTTCTTCAAATGTTAACTGTTGCATACTGGGTTGCTCACTAGATCCAATATTAACAAAAGCGTACGGATATTTATCGCTTGTGGTGCTGTTTTCGTTTTCACTTGTGCCTTGTTTCTGTCGTTTCTGCCAACCCTTTCCAGTTAGATACAAGCAGGGAGGAGGACAAAAGAACCTATAGAAGAAACGAACATAAACGCTACATAATGTCACAGGTGCTTAAAAAAGTTTTTTTCTGGTCATTACATGGTTTGCAGATAATGTCTATTTGAATAAAGTAAACAAATAAACAATATGGAAAGAAAGAAAATAAATAATATATAATTAAGAAATTCTTGTAAGCAATATACTCAAAGCATCGCCCAAAAATTTGTAAATGCAAAATTAACAATATTGACGTATATTGGCAGGCAAGTGGATAACATGTTTTAGTCAATTAACCATGTGTAGGGGGAGAATGTTGTTACCAGCAAATCGTATAAAGAAACTATTGTATACCTTTTTTCGTTGCCGTATGATTTTTGAGCCACCCTGGCATGCAGAAACTGTGACTGTTTGGTGATCTTTTTCTTTTAAGTATCGTTGCATGTGTTCTCGAGTTAGTTTGGATTGTGTGTAAACACTTTCTGTCGTTACATTCTCAAACCTGAGTGAAGACAGTCACAATTTATTAGAGGTCTGATTTCCTAGTTGACAGGAAAAAAAAAAAAAATTATGTTGCTTATCAAGTCACATTGTGACTGATTTTATCTGTACAGACCTTGTCTTGAATAGTTACATTGTTTCACAGTAATTACTAAGTTATAATTTTGCTCAACTACAAATCCCATTGGAACAATTTTCAGTAATTTTCAACATAGAAATGCGACTTATAAACAGCATAACTTTGGGAACGGTGTGTTCATGTATTGGGACTAGCCCTATAGTTACATTTCACAATAGTAGTCAGTTTAAGCAATGAAGGTGGTGATAAGAAAATAATTGATTTCTTCATACATAATAAATAAGGCACAGAGGAAACACCATCTTACGGCGTCTAAATAAAAATTGGCTTTAGAAATCTAGTTTCTTATTGCCACTTGCAAAACATGCGAGATATGAATAATTTATGAAACAAAACTTTCAAATAAGTAGTTTAACTCCCATGTTTATATCAGTTTAAAAGAAAAACGTAGGCGAAGGAAAATAATAAATCCAATGTTTGTTGTGACCAACCTTTCATTACTTAAATGAACAAACCTTGCGCTGGACATTGGCGGCTCCAAATTAGTTGTGTAATTCGACATGTGTGGCATAGCAGAGTGTGAAGCATTGAGGTCCAACCGATTGCTGTAACCAGGATAGTTCACATACGAACTTTCGGACGGGCTCTGGTACGTGACAGGAACGGCTAAATACAAACATCTACCTTGAGTAAAAGTTAAATCATATTTTCTCTTTTGAAGTGAATGGAAAAACAGAGTTACATTTTGATTAATTCGCTTTTAGATGAAAAGAACACCAAAACGGACCCAAAACATTATCATAGGATTAGCTTCCAAAAAAAATCTCAAGTGGCAGATACGGATATTTGAAATAGAAAATAGGTGAACCCTGTCATATTGGAGAGTGAATCACTAAATTAAACAGAACCAATTGTGTTCAGCGTATAATAACAAAACAAACCATGGCTTGTGGTCGATTTGACACGCTTTTGTGTTATCTTACCAAACACATCAAAGTATAATTTGGCAAAAGTTAAACAAACAAGGATGCAATGGCCAAATAGTTTGAAGGTTTAAAGATAATAAAAATGCACCTAAAAATACTTTTTTTGTTTACATTATGTTACCAAGGATAAGGATAATTTTATCATCAGCAGAACTTCAACAAAATTATTTAAAAACAACAACAATGGCATAAATAAAAAAACTTTAAAAAAAAATAAAAATAAAAATAGAGTTTGCTGATGGATCCTACCAGTAACTCTAGTCAAGAAAAGCAACAATAGATCTGTGGATAATAAATATAGTGGAGATAATGGATATAGTGGGGATAATGACCTCTCCTCCATTTCTTAGCCTGTATTCATCAGGAAGATATTGAAGAAAACATTAACTTACGACAATCGTTATATGGACTTCTCGTGTGATTCTTGTTGCTAAGAGACATATCTGGCTTTCATAATTGTGACTTGTTCTTCATTAAATATAATCGTAACATCATTCTCACAAAGCAAAAAAACACACACACACAAACACGGGTTTTGACCAAGAAAATTGAATAACAAAAACTTGTGCTTAAGGAAAGTTGTTGTGATATCAGCGAATCTCAGGACCAATATTAAGTAAACCCTAGGTCATTGTTTTATGTGACAGAAATTTAAAAAATGTTAACATAATTTCAAGTTATATACTTATTAAGAAGATTTAACAAGCCAAATTTTTCAACAATCTACCTACAAAAGATATCTCTCTTGTTCTTCTCGCACACACACAAGTCAATAAATAAAAACCAGTCCTAAGGACAAATAGAGTAAAGAACATCCATCAAAAATACTGTCAATTAAAATTACAGAAAAGCATGGGAAAAAAAATACTTAAACCTTTTATTTTAATCAGGGGGTTATTAGTTGAACAAAAAAAATGTGCTTGTTTTTTTTTCCCAGGTAATAAACAAATACCAAAGTGATTAAAATCCGTTTAATTACTTGTTTGCTGTTGTCAATTGAAAAAACCACTAACTATCGTCAGAACGGTTTATTTTCAAGTTTGTTTAGTTCACTGTCACAGGCTCGATAAAGATAATTACTTGTACGCAAAGCTAGAATCAAGAATGATGTTCAATAAAATAATAATAATAAAAAAACTTCTACCAAACATTTGGGGAATTTTTTTTAAAAAATTTGCAGAAAAATAGTCCACAGCAGAGTGTATATATACACAGCACAACACGGAAAGCAAATCAGTAAAAAGCATGTGTTCCATTTTACCTTTTTTAATGCGAAGAATGTTTGACTATTAAGATGTGTACAAATACCTTAGACATGTTTAGTGTGCATTGAATCAATAAATTAGATACCAAAACAAAAATGTTCAAAATACCAACACGAAAATCTCAATCTCTTGAAAGACAATATCTTGCTGTGAAGCAGCAATTTCTAAAAAGTGGAATTCCAATTATTTCATAGCGTAGTTATAAAATAAAATTAAAGTAATAACTATTCATAATTAGTTTAATATACCAACTTTACCAATAATTTAGAATAATCTATACCCTTTAATAGTTGATGTTGTTGTTTTGGGCAAATTTTGTTTTTAAGCATTTTTATAAGAATACATAAATAAATGAAAATAAATTCTGAAGAGAAAAAAAAAAGATTTAAGTAACAACATAAAAACACAATAAATACATAAATGAAATGCAGGCAGAACAATTTCTGCATCATCTTCAAAATTTTCAAAGAATAAAGAAAATTTAAGAACATCAGTACTTCAACGAGGCGTAACGTTCAAATTGTTCATTTGGTGAATGGAGGCAAAGATTGACTTTTGGACGTACAAAAAGCTATAAAACAGCTGAAGTAACCGTGGAAACAATATTGCAAAACAGTATAGCCCAGAAAGGTATGCAAGTTCCTTCTATCTCATAAAAATATGCAAAAATCAAAAACACAATTAGTACAAAAGCTAGTAATTCACACCCTGCAAAGGAACTAACATCATTAGATCATAATGGAACTGTGTAAAGTGGTGTTTCATTTCTGTGACAAATCAACTCATGTAAACAAGTAAAAATGATCTAATTATCTGTTCGCACCATACAATTTCCTTAAAAATCAAAATTGTTTTAATCAATTTCAATTAGTGTAATAAATAAATAAGTATTTATTTACAAATTTTGTGAGGTGTCAGACGACGTGCCAAAATTGTCATAATTGATGTGATACAATTGGTTGAGAAAACTCTAACACACTTGAATATAATGTATTATATATATTTGAGGCTATTCTGTGTTCCATCCGAGCTTTGGACAGTAAAAAAAACCATGGCCGATTGCTCCGCAGAAATCCAATAAAAAATAAATTAATTTATTAACATGTTTGCAGTTATATATAATTCTTCCCTGGAAGGAAAAATCCTTGCCACAGGAGTTAAGAAGCATTATAATTATACATAATTTTGTTACATAAAAAATTGAGTATATAAAAAAAAGTATACAAAAATTTGTTTGCGATAAAGCTGGTGTTTTAAATTTTTTTCGTAACATTTTAGTTCACTTAAAAATAATGTACATATATAACAAAGAAAAAAAAATGAAAATATTGAAATTGTGATTGAAAGCGATTGATTGAATTTGACAGATTCTGTAAAATACATGTATTCTTAAACAAACAGGGAATTTGGATCGGAAAAGATATCTCATCGTGTCACCAACTTTCCCATGATACACTATGATAATGAAAGAAATGATTATACCTATTATTAGAAACATTTGTGGTGTGCTTCATCAGATTGATCTATCCTGAAAGTTCCCAGGATAAATTGAACTTAATTTCATTTCACGATGCAATTAAGAATAGAAACAGAAAAAAAGAGATAGAGAGAAAGGGAGAAAACAAGGAAAGGATAAAAAAGGAAAAGCATAATTTTCAAATCTTACATTAAAGAAATTTTATATAATTATTTATTTCATAATTTGTTTATCTAATAACTTCATGATTTATTTCCCATGATCCTCTGCATGGGTACAATGAATAACAAAAAGAAGCAAGATAAAAAAAATTTCAGGACAAATTCAAAATGTTCGACATTTGTAAGCCTTCACCAATGCCCACCTTGGCATGAGCACACAAAATTATTATATTATTATACATTATTATGTTATATTATACATTATTATATAATTATTATACATATCATATAGTTTATAATAAAACAAGTATATATAATATCATCTTGAACTTAAAATACACACCGTGTTAATTATGTTATTTTATAGATGATTATGATTTTACCAAATCACAAAATGTTTACAAATTCATCATCATCGTCTTGAGAATTAGAATATCTTGAGAATTAAATAACTCATGCGAACCTTGGCAAAAATAGTTATATATTAAAGTTGATGTTTGGGATATATACCTGAGAATAGAAAATCATCAAAGGTGTCAAACTTGGAGACTTTATAGATCTCTATCATCTCGTGCACGTTCATTTTTACATTCATCGTTAGTAGTAAACATTATAAATATTACTAGTCTTACGAAAATCATTATAATTGAGGATAATACCATGTGAAAGGAGAACAATCAACCCGTGTCTTACCAGTTACTTGTTTAAATTATGTCTGTTACTATTATACCACTTAGCTACAGGTACACGCCATGGTGAATATATTGAAATGAATTGAGTTCAATTTAAAAATCAATGATCTTGTGTGCCTTCTTAGAAATCATCAATTATAAGAACAACTAGGCAGAAAAATATATATATACTAAAATATATACATAAGAATGATTTAAGAAACATTATCTTAATACAAATAAAAAACAAATCAAAATCTGTTTAAAAAAAGAAATCAGTCAGACCCGACAATATATAACTGGTTTTATAAAAAACGATTTCGAAAGTGGAAAAGAGAAATACCTGAAGATCCATAATGTATTGACGGTGGTGGTACACAAGCGGTCAATTCATTAGCATGATGGTGCTCCTCAAAACGTGTCCTTTTACCTGGTATTGAGTAGTCATATGCTTCTGCAGAAAGGTGATCTGGCAAATATCCTCGACTAGAGGCAGCAATCATGTCTGGTGCGTAATGTGAGAGAGAAGGATGCCTTCTGTTAAGAACACTTTGTTCATCCATAAAGAAATCTATTAGTATATAGTCCTTGACATTTTTAGTAACATATTTTTCTAAATGAGAAACAACACATATTCCATAACAACTTCTTTATAGCTATATATACTGCAGTTAAAATTTATTGAAACCAACAAGATGATGTTGGTATCTCTCTTTTTGTTCTGAGATTTTTTTCATTTACCAATCAAGGAATGAAAATACACACATAGCTCAACATATAATAACGGATTACAGCATTTTTATTATCTAGCTATAATATATAAGTTAAAAACATTTGCCAAAATGAAAAAAAAAAAATATCTGGGAATTCGGAGAAATCTGAAACATCTTGGAAAAACAAAAAAAATGAAAAAACTAAATTAAAAAGAGTTGCTGGATTTTAATAAATAAATAAAATGATGCCATATACTAGTGTTACATTTTTTATCGTCCTTTCAAATGATAATATACTCTACTTTAATAATGAACAACAAACACATTGCCATCATGTTCAATTATTTAATAGCTAAGATTTTAAAGACCAGACTATACAATATGGTGCGCGTAAACTTGCACATAAAAAATATTTTGTGTGTTGCAAACGAAAAGCAAGGGCAAGAAAATCGGGTTATACTCTGGTTTATAACAAGAAATAAGGGAATATACACTTGCCATAGTTTTGCCGATTTTTTTAAAAAACATTTTCAATTATCTAATAATTCATAAGTGTTTTTTTACAAAGAAAATTCAGTATAAAAACATAACTAAAAAAATTGTATCTAATTTAAAAATCATTTCTATTAAATTTTAATAGGTAGTGTGGTATGTGAATTTTTGTTGGAATTTTCGCCTTGGCTCTTATGAAATTACAATACTGTGGTCCTGTGATTTAAAAAAAAGACTCTAATACAATTTGTGTTTGTTCATAGATCTTTTATATCTGGTCCGTAAAATAAACTTCACTGATTAATAAACCAAATTCAATCCTTTAGGAGTGCATATCGTGGGAAAAACGTGTGAGCATGCGTGGCCGTGGGAAAAAACTTAAACGGGGGAACAATGAAAAACAAATTTTATAGCATTCAAGTTAAGTTCTTAACACTAATCGCTTCCTATTCGGTTTTCGTGTAAATATGATAGTTTTACGCAACGACGTCATACCACCGTCTCTTCTAAAGTTAATGATGATACACTACGAAGAGAAAAAAAGACTACTTGACGTCGTGTAAAAAAATATTATGTTTTGTAATGCAGGTTGTTTGTATATAAATTCATGCAGAACGATTTACAAAAAAAAATCAAACATAAAAAAATACTAAACAAATAATCAATAATATAAAATAAACATGTTAATAAAAATGATGACGTCGATATAAATAAGATCAGGATATTGTTTCTTGTGTGTATGCAGTTTTGTAGTTTTGGTTTCACAGAAGAGTTTACAGACTCCAGAGTGCTTTTGTAGCGTGAAAGATACATGGGGATTGGATTCGAGGTCAAGACAAGAAAAAGGAATATTTAAAGTTGGGAGTAACATTAAAACCAAGTAATTATATTTTAATTAGGATGGTAAAAGAAAGAAAAAATGCATAATGTAAAAATATTTTAAAGTCAAACATACATCCTCAAACATCTTTCCCGAATTCATGTTTATATGTCGTATCATGACTCAGTTATCTATATACGGACCTCGTTTTGATGTATTACATTGTTTCACAGTAATTGTTTAGTTATAAATTTTTCTCATTAGCAAATCGCAGTGGGACCATTTTCGTTAATTTTCAATACAGAAGAAACGAGGTCCGTATGGGAAACTGAGTCAATGATGCGACATATAAATTGCTTCGTGAAAGGTGTATAAAACGACGCGGCCTTTATAAAATTTCGAAGGTTTTAGGTGCGGCGTGTTTTAAATGCGGGGTGTGTTTATTATGTAGTTAAAAGTTTGAGGGTGTTATTGGTTGTGAATGGGTAACTGCAAACAAGAAAAACAAAGATTTCAATATTATCACTACTCCGAATTTGCAGCGTGTTAATTGGGGAGGGTAAAACGTTTGCGGCGTTTGCTGGAGGAGAAATACGGTAAAAAATCTTCCTA
Organism: Turritopsis rubra; assembly: GCA_039566895.2. Classification (NCBI taxonomy): domain Eukaryota; kingdom Metazoa; phylum Cnidaria; class Hydrozoa; order Anthoathecata; family Oceaniidae; genus Turritopsis; species Turritopsis rubra. The sequence goes on from CM077622.1 coordinate 7,214,465, forward strand.
AAATTGTTAAGACTAAAACAAAGGGGGTAAAAAAGATCTTCTTTCTCCTACTGTAGTGACAAGTGACCCCCGGGTTAATTTCCATTCTTCTTCAACGAAAACAATGAAAACCTATAAACCAGTCCCCCACAAAGAGAAGATATTTTGAAATAAAAGCAAGAATTTTGTAGCCTATAAATATAGACCGCCGCTCGCTATGTATGGTCTATACAAAATTTGACCAATTCGGTCTTTATTTATAATAGGCTAGAATTTTGAAGAAGAAAAGAAGACAAAAGGGAGACTTTGGATCCAAATTATGATTTTGTTAAAGAAAAATGTGAACTTTTATAATACTGGATAACATCACCCCCAGCTACAAGCCCTGGGAATGAGATTGCACGTTCGGATATTCCCCAGAATTGCTTACCCTGGATTATAGTGGATTAATACCGGATTAAAAACAACAGGGAACGGTTCATATGCGTAGCATTCTGCAAAATATACGCTTGTTGTTGGTGCTTATTTTCGCCCAGCTTACACTTGGAAATGCCAACAGAATGACGTCATATCCACAACACAAAACCAACACGAATGGATTAAAAGTCAAGAATCACTTGAGATCGGTATTTTCATGAGAAGTGCATATCGGGAAACTATTGAGTAAGACAGTTTCGTGCCCAGGCTACATTTTTGCTTGTGATGGATATTCTCATTCATTCTGCAACATCCGAACCAACTCCGATATCTATCGGGTTTAAACTCTTTTTCTACAAGCAACATTTTACAAGCAACATGAGGCTCAAATCTGTCAAAAAACGAAGCAACTCTGCTAAGCAACAGCCCAGGCTCGTGTGGGAAAAACACGAATGGGATAAATAAACTGAGAACAAAAAAAACTAATACCAAAATATAGATATAAATTTAAAATATATAAAACAAAATGCGCATGCGCGTGAAGCTCACCATTTATTGGTCGATATGAAATTCTCATATACAATAGCATGAAATCTTTAGTGTTGGTTACAAGTATTAAAATATAAATTTTTTGTTTGCTAATGATAAACGTGTAATAAAAAAATAAAGAAATAAATTAAAAAGTTCCATTTCTTTAATAAAAACCCACGCGGGCCACCTGAGTAGACAAACACGCAAACTTGGTCTTCTCACCTAGATAGTCAACAAGCGACAAAGTAACTAAGCAACACATCAATCTTAAGAAACATTGAGCCAACCCCGTGCCCAGGGTTTCTTAACTTTTTGATATACGGACACCAAATGTTTTGTTTTGCTTATATATAAAAAAAGCGTGTATCGAAAAATGTTTTTTTTTTCGATAGGGAAAATAGTTCGATTGTTATCGTGTCGTGTCGTATATCGAATCGTATCGAAAACATCAATAAATACATTATTTGAAATTTTGATGATGTTTGGGTTTATTTATTGAATGAACTTTGAGATTCGTTTATATTCATGTTTTTTACGTCTTCAGAGGAGGAATTCTCACGCAAAAGAATAGAGAGCACAGTGTATCGCATGATAAGAAGAACTCCATCCCCACCGCCCTCCATGTTTTTGCAAACAAATGCCACAGTCAGCAATAAATATCAAAATGATTGATTGATCATTTTATTCATAGAGTGTGTTTGTCCTAAAGCGATCACAAAATGTTTTGGTTGAAAGTTATTATTTTCGTTTGAACAAACGAGGCATTAATGTTCTCACTAACCCAGACAGAAATAACAAAGTTTTGACCGCAAACTAAGTGATGATTCAAACAAAACAAACCAAACCTATAATGTTAATAATAAATTAGACAAACCAAACCTATAATGTAGACGGTAAAGATTACAATAGTTTTATAAGTAATATTTACAAAAAAACGAACCCAAATCGACTTGCAAATTGTTTTTTATTTACATTTAAAAATAATAATAGTATGCATATATAGAAAATGTTTAATGCCGAATAGCAACCTCGTACCCAGGGTTTCTGCCTTTTTTATATACGGACGGCGGCGAAGTCAACCCGTATATCAAAAAGGCGAGAAACCTTGGGTACGAGGTTAACCGAAAACATACTACATACCATGCAATAACAGATTTTTCATTCCATTTTATCTCAGCTAGCGCCGAAATTTGGCAAATGTAACAATATAAATTTCCTTAACAACTAACAATACCGTATTGGCTCTCTTATAGACGCCCACAAGTTTTTAACCGTCCATCTCCAATAAACGTCCTCACTGAACTCCAAGAAATAAAATAAATACCCCCTTTTCAACGGTTCACTCCAATAAACGCCCCACTTGACAGGAGGGCGTTTAATAAAAATAGTTTCAATTACGTATTTACTATGAAAAGAATCCCTTAAAACGGTTTAAAACATTTAAATAAAGGACTAAGTTGGTCAAATCAAAAAATATTTTGTATCTTATCAACCTCATACCCAGGGTTTCTTGCCTTTTTGCCGGCGCCGTCCGTATATCAATAAGGCAAGAAACCCTGAGTACGAGATTGGTACCTTATGTGCTCTTCCTCTTTTTTCTTGGTTCTTCATCTCGAAACAACAAAATTTCTCCTTTTTTGAGATAAACGCCTCACACTATTAAACGCCCTCTCCAATAAACGCCCTCCCTATAATCTAAAAAATTAAATAAACGTATAAATTACATTATTGTATAAATTACAGGACAAATGCGGTGATAACCCGATGGGCAAAATGTTCAAAAAGTCTCTGTGGAGAAGTGTTTTTATATCGAAACAGCAAGCGATATTGGTTGCCATTCCGACAGAAAACACTCCTCCTCAAAGACTTTTTGAAGATTTTGCCCACGGAATAATATATCGAATGATTAATTAAAAAAATCCGCGCATGGGGTATATGTCCGCTTTATAAGAGTGTACGCTTTATCGAGATTTCACTGTATATGATCTTGTACGAACTTGGGTTTTTTTCTCCTTGGACAATTATGTTAATGGAGTAAGGGAAAGATAGAGAGAAAGAGAAAAAGTCGGATTGAAGTTGGGAGAAATTAAATCCTCCATGTTCCTTTTGTTATTTAGGTTCTTGAATGTAAGGTCCATGTCAACCATCTGTTCAGTTACATAGACGAGGTATGGACTCAGAATTGAGTTCCCATGTCAACAGATGTACTAAGACAGAAATAGATGTTTAAAAACAAAAATGTATGTTTGATGTATGATGTTTGATGTGTTGGCGCCAGGCTTAACGAACACCTGTATAATCTGTATATTTACAAAAACTTCACCGCGTGGTGTGCTCTCATACTCGCATATAGAAATAGCAACAGTTGCTTGTAAACATATATAATGGAATCTCTATAAAACGTACTCCATGAACGGATGGATGGATTTACAGTCAAATTCTCATACGTAAAAGGTCTCTATAAAGCAGACATCTTTTTTATAAACCAATGGTGTCCGCTTTATAGAGATTCCAATGTTTTTGGCAAGGGAAAAAAATCGATACAATGTCCGAAATCCATTACAAACGAAAAAATGTGGTTTCTCGTTTACGTTAGATGAATTAAGAAATTCTGTAATGTGATTGGTTAAGAATTTTATTTCTGAGAGCAAGAGCAGGCATGTAAAAAGCCATTATTGATTGATTGATTGATTTATCGATACGAAGAAACTGTCACGCGGTTCGTTTTTATCTTTTCATGACCCAACACTGTTGTAAAGGTCCTGGTGACGAAGTAGCAATTCATGGGAAAATTCAATTCTCGTGTACGCGCTTTCTTCTTCATCGTTCCAACTTGTTGATAAACACAGCTGCTCGTGTATGTATACCAGTTTGACAGGCAACTTCTAATTTGACGGCATTTTATTATAATTTCTTCTTGTTATTCCCAGTTCATCATATTTTCTTGTTTAAGTGTAAGGGGGAAAAACCCAAAACTATGGAATCTTTAAAAAGACGTCAACTAGAGAAGGGGAGGTTGATGCTTAATCCCCACGTGGTCCATATCCCCCCTCCTTCTTAATGCTATTTTCAAAAAATCATTTCTTTCTTTCTTACAAGGGATATATTTTATGGCTTATATAACGAAGTTATTCCAAACAAAGAAAAAGAAACAAGCTTCTTTTTTATAATATTTACCGAACGGAATTCAAATCAAATAAAGTAGAACGAATAACACATCGAATGGGAAACCAGAATTAACATCGACCAACTAAAAGAACAAATCAACAACAGCAACGGGGAGCGGGAAAAATGTATATCATGTACGGTCGGGATTAATACTTTGATTGATATCAATACAGAAGGGAACTCGAAGGCCAAATGATGGAGTTGAAAACCAGGTAAAATAAGTATAGTGTTAGATAAACAAATTTAACAAACAGAGAAAAATAATCCAGATAATCTCTGTTTCTACCTGTGGGTTGATAGAATTGGGAGAGAGAGGGTGGAGGGTGTGACGGGGCGTTGTGGAGCGTTGTGGGGTGCATTTTTTGAATAGGAAAAGGCTTAAGAAAATCCATAGGAAAACAACTGATATATTTTTAAGGCTTTCATACAGAGAGATGGTTGAGATGGGTTGAAGGGAGAGGAGCATCATTTAGTAACAAAAAGAATTGGCAACGTTAACCTATCACGTTGTGTGTATAATAACCAGTATCGAATTCTTTTCAGAACAAAGTCGATGTTTTTCATCATACTTTTTGCATGCATGAAAGGTAAGCAAGTAAACGTCACGAATTAACAATACCGATTACCTTGTACCAGCCTTGTTTGGATTAAGCGGTATCCATTCCGTTGATAATCGGAATTTATTTTTGTTATCGTGCCAGGTTCTTTATCATATAAACATGTGACGTGCGATCGGTTGTACAACAAGGTCGGATGCCTTGACAAATCCGACTTATTTGGTAAATTGTTGGTAAATGACCGAGATGTTACTAGCTCTCATTTCCAAGGTTACATTATACAGTGGGGTGAGCTTGGGGCCTCTTTACACAGGTAGGTTTTTCATAAGTGGGGAAAAATGAGAATGCGGATTTTTTTTATGTATATTGTCTTTTTTTCCGATTTTTTGAACGATTTTCGGGACAGCACCACATGCGCAAAAGAAACTTTCTTGCGAGAACGCATTCACAGATGGGAATATCTTAAGAAATCTTTCTTTGGTGCATGTGTCGTTCGTTGCTATAATCTTCAGAAACATCGTCTAGTGTAAAACCACCCTTAGACATCGTAGAAACATTGTCTATAATCTCGATACTTTGGTTTAGTTTGTCAACCTTACCAAAAAGTGGCAGTGTTTTACAAAAATGTGGAGGGTGATTGTAGTGGGTGGTGGGCGTTAACATGAAAAGTAAAGAAACGAAAAAGGAAATTCTAAAGTGAATTCTTTCTTATTTTTATATTTCTGAAGTTTGTTGTGTCGCTGCTCGAAAATTGCGAGACAACAAGGCTACTCTCATATCGCCATCCGCTACTTCGCTGAATGCTGGGGTGCGAAAAATCTGAGAACTGTCCAGTTACTCACCAGACATCCAAAATCTAACTCCTGTGTCCAAGTGAGTTCTTTTTTTTTTTTTTGGCACTTGTTCCGCTTACAAATTGCTGGGGAATTCGTGGAGGAGACTTTAGCTATTAAAGCATAAAAGAAAAACGCAAATAATCCCATTGGTGACTGAAACGTACTGACTAAACAACGGAACCACCTGAGACGATCTGAACCGAGCTGAGACGATCTGAGACAATCTGAGACGAACTGAAACCACCAAGAGATGAGCTGAGACGAGTTGAATCCACCACGGATAAAAAAATCAACCCCGTCCTTTCGGCTGCTGGATGTTTAGATGAACGAGAAGATGGCATCCGTTGTTTAGTCACTACGTGACTGAAAACAGTAATTATGTTAATGTGCTTCTCCACAATTTTCGACATCCGCCGCTGGATTTTAGAAAGCCATTCAATACAATGCTTAAAATTCAGTGATATCGGTAGGGCTAGCCCCTTCAGGTAAGTTTTTTATAAAAAAACAAAAGAGTGTATACAGTCAAACGCGTTGCAAATCTCGTTACCAGTACTCTAAAGTTTTCACTTCACTCCACCCACGCGATGGATTCCTTATTTAAATGTCGTGTTTTCGCTTGGTTGATCTCACTGGCCTCATATAGTCCCATAACGAATGCTATGCATATACTGTGATTAATGTTGCTTTTTTTAACCACCTTTGAAAGGATCGTTACAAAAGTTGTAGCAATTATGGTGAAGGGGAATGTGCAGGGAAAGATGGCAGCGAATATGTTTACGAGCTCATTAATACTGTTCAGTCAGGTGCCATAGGTAAGAGATACAACCTCGTCCCCAGGAGATAGAGTTTTTCTAAAAAAAATCAACTTTCTTCTCAAAGATCTGAGGCGGATAATCTTCCAGTTACGATTTCCAGTTATTTGAGTTAACTTCGAGTAATGACGTCACATTTCGAAGATTATCAATCTCTAAAGATCTTCAGCCCTTTTTGTCACGAATTCACTAACTTTACATGGACCGTGATAACCTAACAAGAGTCCAATAAAAGCTTGACCTCGTTAACCCATGTAGAAATGACAAAGTTTCCACCGCCAACCTTAAGCATGATCAAGTCTTATCCACTTAACTGTATGTAAGGCTAACAACCCGTTCTGTGAAAAACTGTATGTTCATTGGCTCTAAATCATACTATGCTGCATTGTCATTGGCTAAAAACTACTGATCACGGTGTTACTCCGCGCGAAAAGTTACACCAGAGGAACAAATAAATTATCCGATGATTTTATTCAGTTAAAGCTTTATTTAAAGAAAATATTTATGTTATAGATGGAAAATGGTCATCCTGGTCCGAGTGGACAACATGCAGTACAACGTGTGGAATGGGGGAAAAGTCCAGGGAAAGGTCGTGCACAAATCCAGAGCCTTCTGGTACTGGAACTATGTGTCACGGTGCATCTAGTGAAGTGAAAAAATGTTTTATTACAGAATGCCCAGGTAAGAATTTGATTCGTGTATAAACGCCTACCTGTAAGAAAGAAAGTGTAAGGAACAGAGAAAATTTCTTTTCTTCGCAATGCTTTTAAGCCTAGGGTAGTGCTTAGGCTGTGTTTATCTTTTGAGTGGATTTGAGGCTGCGGTGCTTATAAAGGTCATGCTTAGAAATGGCGTGTGATTGAACCAATTTTTTGTTTCAGGATTCGCTCTATTTTTTCTATGTTTCCACAATTCGATTTTTCGATGTTCCCTTAGTCGCATAGTGTAAACGAAGCCTTACGTTCACTGTACCAATTGCAGGGCAGTGGATGAACTGGCCTGGAGGATGTAGTACCTAGACTGTGGAGTGTTGCTCTTGATATATTTTTTAGCGATTGCAGATAGCACGGGAAATCCAGAATGTGAAAAGCGAATAAAGGGTCTGTACTTAGCAATACTGCATCGAAACCCTGACGATGAAGGATTTATATGGCACCTTGGTACGTGCAGTTTTCTTGATGTACAAAACCCCTAAATGATGATTTTCTTTGGAATGTAATATCGCCTGTATGCCAGAAAGGCAGGAAGGCCTAAGGTCTAGGTGGTGGATTCTTTCCGTGTCCAGTCTGTAAAACTGAAACGGCCCTGGGTTCGAAGTTGTGTAAAACTACTATTTTGAGTATCCAAACTATTTTATTATTTTTCAAGGGAAGTGTAAACGAGGTTATACTCATCAAGAATCGTTCAATAACATATACGAGAGCAACGAACGAAGGGATTTAGACTGCGAAGAAAAAGTGAATCATCTGTACAAGGTACAAGGCTAAAAATAAGCACTGGTAATCCAGAATCGGGTATCCAATCGGGAATTTCATGTTATTGTAAAATATTGACGCCACGCAATAAGTGGGCGTTAAAATGGAGATTTTTCCGGTCTATAATGGAAACCTTCAAAACTTCCTTGAGACCAGAGGAGTTCCTTGGACTGTGTCTATTCTACTAAATCTTGCTTTAACGTTCTTTATATAATATTCCCTTTACAGAAAAAAAAGTCTGTTAAATGTACCAGATTCAGTTTCAAATTTTTAGAACATTTTGAAAATCGAAAAGGACAGCTTCTACGAAAGTTATAGGACTTTTTGTCTCAACGGTGGAGCGTACAGCAATATGGTGAAACACATCCTACAGAGAGCAGATTTCACAAACTACGATCACACGAAGTATCGTAAGTTTTATAAGGATCCTGTAAATTATTCGATAAACTATGCTCAAAACTTACTTAAAATAGATTAGTTTATGGAATAGTTTATCGTTTATTTTCCCTAAATTATTCAAAAAATTAATCAATTGTCGTCAATAAAGAAAAATAAATAAATAAATAATTTCTATTATGAAAAAAGTTTCTAATTTGAGCATAGTTTATCTAATAGTCTAACAGGACCTTTTAAAGAAGTTTTTGTAGTTTTAACAAATCCATTTAGTCAAGATAGCCAAACCTTTTGTAAGTCGAACCTCGAAGCGTTTTTACCGTCCCTTGCAGAGGCGGATCTAGAATCTAGGTGAAATTGAGGAGGGTATGTCATTTAGAATATAAAAAAATGTTCAAATAACCTAATCTGTTAAGTTTTAACAGAAAATTCATGATATTGCCTCCACTTTTTTGCCTAACCCTAGATCCGCCATTCCCTTATATGTTTGAGAAGGACAGAGAGGCAACCACTGTATGTTCGCACTTTGTGTAAAGCACAGTTCACACTAGACGTTTATTAGCGTTTATAACGTTTATCGTTAACGTTTAATATTAAATCGTTTTGATATTAAAACGTTAGCTAAATGCTGACATCAAAGCGTGCTGAGATTTCTGATGCAACAAACAGAGGCGCAAGCTAGAGCTCAGTCACAATTTGTGGAGGAGGATAAAGCCATTTAAAGTAGAAACAGAAAACGTGCAAGTAACCTTAAAAGACACTTAAGACTGAAAAGAAATATCATAACGTTGGACTCCTCCACTTTTTTTGATTGACCCTGAATACGCCTATGACAAATGACCTTTGGGAGTGGGAATAAAAATATTTTGCTTGTTTTCAGGGAATTTTTTTTATTAACATGGGCTACAAAAAAGTTTTGCAGTGGGAAGGTTCGATACCCTTGAGACAACAAATAAACGCTACAGATAAACGTTAATTAAACGTTAAGCGCTAATAAACGCCTAGTGGGAACCGTGCTTTAGAGTGTGAAACGATCATAAAAACATCATCACGCAACAATGTTCTCGTTAACCCAGACAGAAATAGCAAAGTTTTCACCGCAAACTAAGTGATGATCGCATCTTGTCAGAGACAAACATGTATGTTGTATTCACATCCTTTGCTTTTCTACCGAAGCAACGGCATGCCATAAACGCGTTTACGGTCTATACGTCGCCATATATCATGATTTTGAGCAAATGGAACGCTTTGAACACCTTTATGAAGAATGTATGGCGAGCAAAACACTGGATGCTCAAATACAAGCTATGATGTCAACAAAACGGAGAAAGGTATCAATTTCGTTCCCAGCCCAATTTCTTCTTTCTTTGAATTTAGATTTAAGGAGTGTTGGTAACTAGATTGTTTTTACATGAACTCATCACTCAACTGGCTTCCATAGTTTTAAAAGGGGTTGTCAAAAGTCTCGAAAGACACTCAAAAGACACTTAGTTAAATGTACGTACAGTAAAGCCTCCATAAAGCGGAGATGATACGCTTTATCGAGATTTCACTGTATATGATCTTGTACGAACTTGGGTTTTTTTCTCCTTGGACAATTATGTTACTGGAGTAAGGGAAAGATAAAGAGAAAGAGAAAAAGTTGGATTGAAGTTGGGAGAAATTAAATCCTCCATGTTTCTTTGTTATTTAGGTTCTTGAATGTAAGGTCCGTGTCAACCATCTGTTCAGTGACATGTTACATAGACGAGGTATGGACTCAGAATTGAGTTTCCATGTCAACAGATGTGTTAACGATCGGTCCTTTCTCTACCAAGTGTACGAGATAATTTATTCGCCAGAATTCGAAGAAAAATACAGAAATCTTCCACCAAGGGGTAAGGGAAATAAACTACGATTGTGCATGCAAAGGCATGGTGTGGCTTAATGGATTGTTTTTATATTTTACAGTTGGATTTTTGACCGTGGATTTGTTTTCATGGCCTTTACTCTTGATTTACCCATATTGTTGATCTGACAATTTCTCCTAGCCTAAGGTTGGGATAGTATGGTTAGGCTCAGGCAATGCCTTGTTCTTTCAAACACTTTTATAAGACATTTCACTGTTACTTTTTAGTGAAGTGAGAAGAAATTTTGAGGAAAACATTGTCTTAGAATAATAATTTGCTAACGTTCCAGTAACGCATTTTCGTTTTGTTTTTTTAGTTACGGCAACCAATGAGATTTAACCGGACATTAGTGGAGCAATACATAAAGTATCAGCGACAATCAATTTTTCCCGCCAAAAAGCTCAATATTCTGTGGTGAATAATTAAATTGATCTGGTGATATAAATAAAGTTTGTTTACAAAGTTTAAACCAGGCATCTTTCTCTCTCTTTCCCACCTCCTTAACTTAGACCTAAAAAAACTCTTTTTTCACGAAATTCTTGCATGTTGTTTTCTTGTGGTCCGTCTGTCAATTTCTATCCAGTAACTTTGTCGTGAAATTCATTAATCAGGTTTGAATTTTATGAAGAAATATTTTGCTGCTTTTGAATCAAAATATTCCCCTTGAAAGAAAGTTACCTTATTGGACCTTTTACGATCATAATGATGGCGTTTTCATAATGATGGCGTTTTCATAATGATGGCGTTTTCATGATTTGGCGTTAAAAGGGGCCAGCGTTAAATGTTTGTCTATGAGAGTTTGTCTGTGGACTTTTCAAAAATAACGCAAAATAAGGACTGGCATAAATTGGGCCGGTGTTGAATTTAGGTCGGCCTAGGGCCAGTACGGAAGTGAGGTTTCCGTTCCATCCCTTTAACTTAAGAATATTTATTTGCTTTTTTGTAATTATCTCACGTACGTGGAAGTAAATAGTAGCTTCCCTCATAATAAATGTTATATGTAAGTTAAGTAATTCCTTGTGTTTCCTCCTTCATATTATATTAATAGACCTTATCATAAATCACGTCATCCATAAATCCATCCACGTCATCCATAAATCACGTCATCCATGGCCTCGTTTTTGCCCTGAATATTAATGACGCTTGGGTTGTTTCCGCTAGGGAAGAAGCATTTCATATTCCAATGTCGGGGAAATGTCCTCGGGGAAAGTATCTATTCTGGGAAATGTCCCAGATCCGGTAAAAGAAGAATTTAGAAGAAACATTTCATTTTCCTACTACAGACCATTATGTAGAGACATACAGCACCTTTACGTACCCCTGTACTCTTAATGAAATCATAAAAACATTCCGTCCTCCAAAAAATCAATTTCTACTTGTGTGTGGTCACTAGATCTTCAGAATCAGCATAGTCATCAGTGGCGGATCTAGAGTAAGTCAAAAGTGGAGGAGTACAGTATCATGAAATTTCTGTTAAAATTTAAGTTTTGATTAGGTCATTTTTTTGCCAAAGTAAAGCCAAGTAAAAGTTAGGAATAGTCATAAAGTTTGAAGGTTTAACTATAAATAATTAAAAAGTTAAATACTTAAAAAAAAAAAAAAAAAGGGGGGGGGGGGGGGGGGGGGGTCTGAATCAGTTTTTCTCTTTACTGAAACACAGGCTATAGTCGTGTTTGTAGGAGAAAGAGGAGGTTCATTTTAGCCGCATTTTAGACTTAAATTCTTCTTTTCTATTATAACAGGCCATTCAAAAAGCCTAGCTTGGCGGCTTTCCTGTACTCCTGTCTCCTTAAACACCTCAAAGATTTTCTCCCAAAGTTTCTAAAGATACCCAGTGGTTTGTATATCTATAAGGTGAATTAAGTGTTGCAGCAAATAAAAGAACAGTTCGATTATCAGGGTTTGGTTAAAAGCCGTTATATGCGAGTAATTTAGAAGGGTTTTCTTAATATACGATTTATCGAGGAATTCGTTATATATGTCGTGTTCGTGCGCGTTATATCCGTATTCTACTGTAGCTAGTTGAGAAAAAATTTAAATTGTATATGTACAGTGGACTCTCTCTATCTCGAACTCGTAAGGGACCAAGGAATTTGTTCGAGATAGAGAACAGCTTGAGGGCTACAGAAATGTCCAAGGGACCGAGAAAATTGTTCGAGGTAGGGAGAAGTTCGAGATAGAGGGTGTTTGAGACAGAGAGAGACCACTGTATGTCAAATAATAACGAGAAACATAATAACATTGAACAAACAACCTCAAACAAACTTTTTTATATACATCACCTTTATTGCGAAGCGAGTGTGTCCACAAATGCAAAGAGCTGACTTAAAATATCCAATGGAAAGACCATTTTTAGTGTTCAAAACTTTTTACATTTCTCATTAAGAGCATACGTTATGGACGACTTTCCAATATTTTCATCAGGGTAATTACAAGCTTATTCTCTGTTTAAACTAAAATGATCATATAATAATGCATGAAAATGCGAAGAAAGCGCCGATGTTTGTTGAAACAAATCTTCCATTATTGCCATAACGAGCCCACAAGGAGGCAATAAAACGTTAATATTTTGTGCACTACAGGATAGGAGGGAGAGCGTAAGCAAGCTCCGTAGGGAAGGAGCCCATTTGGCAGTAACGCGAAAATCTCTATACTGCAGGCGAAAACATGTGTCTACCATCTTGGGAACACCTTGATTCAGTTGGGTATCTCATAATTTCTGTTTTCAGTCGGTACATAGTCATAGGAGAAAAAAGGGGAAAAAATTCTCCAATATGACTGTGCTCTATCACTAGAGGGCTTATTTGCACGTTTTTCTTTTATGCTTTAATAGCTAACACTCTCCTCCACAAATTTTAACAGACTCCCTTTATTCCGCCTCCTCCTCGGTCCTTTGAGCGTTTCATTCCCTTATTAAAAAAACTTGAACAATAACTCGAACGTTTCACTAGGTCGTGTACTCTAGTTCGAATATTACGACGGCCCCTCTAATGGTCAAATAATGAGATGTCGCTCAGTTCGAAGGGTATTCTAGAGAAATTCTTTATAGATTCGTGCATTTCTTTAAAAAAATCATGTATTTCTTCATGGTCCATGATTTCATGTTTCACGAAGTTCAAATAGTATTTCACGTAACATCAACTGTACAAAAATACACGGGACTGTTTGGTTTAGACGACATTTGAAGAGTAAAATAATCATTAATTGTATTCTGTACTGTAGGGTACAAATTACATCTAAAAATACATTACGCAGATTATTTTTCTGGAAATAATCCGAAGATCCCCCCCCCCCCCATCAAATTCCCCCGGGAAGGTTGCCCCCCCTGGTTGATAGCTGTCAACCATTCTTAGAATTCGAGCATTGATGCAATCCACGTAACGTTTTCTCTGAGGAGGAGGAGCGTGACCAATTGACGAATTGAAAAATTGACCCTTACAAGAGCTTCTTCTCTTCTTCAGGATGGTAAGAAATTTCCTAAGTTTGGATATGACAGGATGTGATATGTGCTTGGAAGCTCAATCGTTGTGAGTTTCACACGAGCTTTGCATTGAGCTTTCCTTCTTAGTACACATTGATGTGACATTACTCGCTAAATATTTCTGAAAAACAGACCCCCATTCGCTTTCCCCGTTCGGTTGTATAAACTCCATTTTCTTCGTAAATGAAAATAGAATGGTTATACATGTAGAATATATATATTTCGTCTGGTTATATATGGCATATAAAAAGTGATTGTATTCTATAATTTTAATTTTCATGAGTAATAAGCATTGTTACGTTTTAAAGACTTCCGCTTACGAACATAGTGGCCTTTAGCTCACGGCTTCGCCACCCTTATATATAGATATTCTTTGTTTTTCACCGCCTGAAAGAGGCAATAGGACATAATTCAAAATAAACGTTCACAAACACGTTTGTGAAGATAATCCATAAGATTTTTTTTATCAACAGCACTCTTAAATTGAAAAATCGCGAAATTAAATTCCCCATTAAAAAGTCAAATTTCGTGGTATTTCCACCCAACCTCGTTCCCAGAGCTTCTTGCCTTTGTGAACACGGCGAGAAGCCCTGGGAACGAGGTTGATTTCCACCATCTTCAAGCTGTAATTAACGTTTGATTAAAAACGACGATGATAACAATACATAGGCTCCATTTGTTTGGTACTTGCTAGCATCCTTTGTTTGCCAGCACCGCCCTCAGTTACCAAACAAATGGAAAAATAATGATCCGACTGCCCTCAGCAAATAGTTTTGTGAATTTCGTACAAATAAGGCACTACACCTTACACTGCAATATCTTCGATATTTCTCCTTTGCTCATTTTTAAGCCACCTGTTTACATGACTGCTAGCTTAGCGCAGGGCAAAGAGATTCAGATTTTACTGCCTCAAAAAACAAACAAATGTATATTTTGGGCAATCAGGCAAGTTAACAAATAGACTCTCTCGTTCATGGATGAAGTCAACCAACGCATTACCGCAACTGACGTCACAGAATTCCAGCATGAATATACAGTTGACTCTTCATAAGTGGAACTTTTGATATGTGGAACTATTTTCGTCAGTCCCTTGGATTTGCCTTAACAAGGGCCAACTTCGGATAAGTGGAACCATTTTCTTCGGCCCGTTCTACTTCTTTGGCGTATTAGCCACAATCTGAATTTGGACTTGCAAATCCAGCGATCTTCTATTATTTTTCTATCTGATGCGTTAGAGATGTTCGACTAAGGCATTATTGAGCGGTCTTTTCAAAATATCGTGTTTATGTTTTTAGAAGCGTGTACTTAGGGATTGTCCAGTGTATCCTCCTCCGTCCTGTAATAATCACCGGTATCACGAATTTTGGGAGTTATGTTAAATGGAGGAATTTCAGCCTTCACTTCTTATAGCCTTTACGCTTGTAAGGAGTGTATACTCTCAGAGTTAACTGTGTAAATGGGCGTAGGGCGTTCTTAATTTTAGAAACTTAAGGAACAAGTAATAATCAAAAAATATACTTTTTTACTGATTTTTATTTTATTTTCATGCATGAGAAATAAAAATTACACTTGGACTATTCTCTTCAAACTTTCTAAAATAGTGAAATCGACATTAAAAAACCAACAAAAATCAAAAACAAGAACAGGAGTAGTAGGCTTATTGCATTCACTAATCTTTGTTTATTTTATAGGAATAGACTTTCTCTACACGATATACATACATTGCGCGTGTTGGTGACCGTATTTCGTGCTCGGAAAATTCAGAAGACTGAAAACCCAAGAACTGGTATTTCCAAAAAAACTTAACATGAAATCCAACAACCAACCTGGCGAAAAAAAAAGAAAAAAAATAGAAACTCTCATGCTTGTTTCGTTGTTGCGGACACTAGTCTCGAACAGAAGAAGAGGGAAGAACAAGTAAAGTGAGGAAAATTGTTTTAAAATAGAAAAACAATTCATCCATGAAAAAATGCAGATAATTCTCGATGGTTATTAATTTTGTTCAGATTGGATCCTGCTTCGTATATGCAACACTATGTTTGGATTTGAGTCTTATTTTCAAAGTCCCCTTCTGCAAAGAAGGCTTACTCTACTCTGCCTCTGGATTATCATCCGACTGGTCAGCTGTCCATAATGTTAAATTGTCACGCAATAACTGCATAATCAAAGTGGAATCTTTGTAAGAATCCTCGGGAAGTGAATCCAGCTCAGCTATGGCATTATCAAATGCTTTTTTGGCAAGTTGACAGGCTTCATCAGGTTTACTGCGTATCTCGTAGTGGAAAACAGAGAAATTCAGGGCCAGACCAAGGCGAATTGGGTTGGTGGATTTCAATTCTTCTTCACTGGTAGTAAATGCTTTCTCGTAGGCCTTGGTAGCTTCAGCAATTACTGATTCTTTCTCCTCCTTTTCTAAAACTTCTGCAAGATACCTATATTGTCAAAAATATATTGTGTTAATTACATAATGGTCACTGCAATTGCCAACCAATTGATCAGCCGGAAAAAAATATAACCAATATTTGAACCAACCCTATATATGTTTTATTACCTGTAGTAGTCACCTTTCATTTTTAAGAAAAATACAGCAGATTCCGCTTGAGTACTGCTTTCAGAAGCACTTTCCACAGCGTTTTTTACCAAGTATGTATCAAGCAAATCTAGAACCTCATGACAGACATCATTCAATTCCTTTTCAATCTTTTGTCTATACGCCATGGCCAAATCCTAAAAGGAAACACATCGTCATATTCTCTAGGTTATCCTTTTTTTTTAATTCAAGAAACTTTGCGAAACTATATCATGTTCTCTACAGGCACTAATGACAGACTTTAAATAGACGTTTACCGCTTTATCACTTGACTTCTGTTCAATGCTAGAAATGACTCTCCAAGATGACCTCTTGGCTCCAACGATATTTTTGTAAGCAACAGACAATAAATTGCGTTCTTCAGTGGTCAACTGTTCGGTGGACTGTTTTGTAACTTCTTTCATGGCTGCGGCCATGTCATCATACCTAAATAACAGATAAATAACGATGAAATATCAGTGTAGATGTTTCACGTTGGGAACTGCCTCTGAAAACAATTTTTTTCTCAAAGTTTTTTATGAATACGTCACCTCTGCAGGCATGAATATTCACTAGGACAATAATATATTTTAAGTTTAGGGCCAAATATCTCTATAACTAATGGCAATAACTGACGTAATTTGGGGCCAAAATTGGTCGTGAAGCATGTTGAGATTGTGCAGTCACCAAAATCTTTGAACAACGATATCTCGGTAACGGTTCATCGTAAACATGGGATCCCATACATTTTTTAGCCTTGTTTTTCTACTTTTGTCAACCTTTAAGAGTATGTTCATCTGTCCATTTTTCCTCACTACGAATTTACGGTGAAAACTCTTATAAAAAATCCATCAAAGAACGAACCGTAACTAGACTCCAGCCTTACTTTCCCAGACAAGATTTTTAAAGCTTTCATCATAAACTTTCGTGAGAAGAAGTTATTAGATGAACTAAACGTTAAGATCGGATATAATTTACTGTTAGAAAATTTCGCGGTTTCGCCTTTTTTCGGAAAATCACGAAATTTGACAAATTAACGAAATTCTATTATTCAAGTTTACAGAAACAGGGTCCTTCCAAATTTTGACCTAAAATCTCAGAAAGGAAGTTTTGACCTTTTCTCTATGTGTACGATCTTTTACACGACTTTACAGAGAAATATAAGAACATAATGGAAATGGTCGTAACTGTCTATCATCTCCGTGAATACAGACATGAAAAATCGCGAAATTAAATTCCCGCGATTAACGACAATTTCAGTATATGCTTATTATGTTCAGCCTTGAGAAATGCATAGTAAATACTTATTATTTGGAGGAATTTCGGCCTTCAAATGGTAAGCCTTTACACTTATAAAAAAAACAGAGTGTATACTCTCAGAGTTAACTGTGTAAATGGGCGTAGGGCGTAGGAAGTTCTTAATTTTAGAAAATTAAGGAACAAGTAATAACCAAAAAATATTTTATTTTTTACTTATTTTTTATTTATTTTCATGCATGAGAAATAAAATTACACTTGGACTATTCTCTTCAAACTTTCTAAAATAGTGAAATCGACATTAAAAAAACCCAACAAAAATCAAAAACAAGAACAGGAGTAGTAGGCTAATGGCATTCACTAATCTTTGTTTACTTTATAGGAATAGAAATTTCTCTCACAATATACATACATGGCGCGTGTTGGTAACCGTATTTCGTGCTTGGGAAATTCAGAAGACTGAAAACCCAATAACTAGTGATTTCCAAAAACAACATTTTGGCAAAACGGAAAATCCCAATAACAACGACATGTTGAAAAATAAAATAAAATAATCTCATGCTTGTTTCGTTGTGGCGGACACTAGTCTCGAACAGAAGAAGAGGGGGGAGAACAAGTAAAATAAGGAAAATTGTTTACAAATGGAAAAACAGTTCATCCATGAAAAAATGCAGATAATTCTCTATGGTTATTAATTTTGTTCAGGTTGGATCCTGCTTCATATATGCAACACTATGATTGGATTCGAGTCTTATTTTCAAAGTTCCCTTCTGCAAGCAAGGCCTCATCTATTCTGCATCTGCATTATCTCCATCTTGCTGGTCAGCTGTCCATAATGTTAAATTGTCACGCAATAACTGCATAATCAGAGTGGAATCTTTGTAAGAATCCTCGGGAAGTGAATCCAGCTCAGCTATGGCATTATCAAATGCTTTTTTGGCAAGTTGACAGGCTTCATCAGGTGTAGTGCGTATCTCATAGTGGAAAACAGAGAAATTCAGGGCCAGACCAAGGCGAATTGGGTTGGTTGGTTTCAAATGCTCCTCACTGATACCAAATGCCTTTTCGTAGGCCTTGGTAGCTTCATTAACTACTTCCCCTTTCTGCTCTTTAGAGGCAACTTCTGCAAGATACCTATATCGAAAAAATATATTGTGTGTTAATTACACATTGGTCACTGCAACTGCAAACCAATTGATCAGCTGGAAAAATATAAACAATATTTTAACCAACCCTTACCTGTAGTAGTCACCTTTCATTTTTAAGAAAAATACAGCAGATTCTGCTTGAGTACTACTTTCAGCAGCACTATCTACAGCCTTTTCCACCAAGTATGCATCGAGCAAGTCTAAAACCTCACGACAGACATCATTCAGTTCCTTTTCAATCTTTTGCCTATATTCCTTGGCCAATTCCTAAAAGGAAACACATCGTCATATTCTCTAGGTTATCCTTTTTTTTTTAATTCAAGAAACTTTTCAAACCTACATTATATTCTTTACAGGCACTAAGGCCAGACTTTAAATAGACTTTTACCTCTTTATCAGTTGCCTTATTTTCAATGCTAGAAATGACTCTCCAAGATGACCTCTTGGCTCCAACGATATTTTTGTAAGCAACAGATAATAAATTGCGTTCTTCAGTGGTCAACTGTTCGGTGGACTGTTTTGTAACTTCTTTCATGGCTGCAGCCATGTCATCATACCTAAATTAATAGCAGATAAATCAAAAATGAAATATCAGTGTTGGGAACTGCCTCTCGATTTTTTCCCCTCTAATTTCTTTATGAATATATCACCTCTCCAGACATGAATATGTACTTAATAGGATACTTTAAGTTACTTCGTGATCTACTACTGTCTTTTTAACTTGTTTGCTATCACATTTTCTTCAGTGAATTCCTTGATTTTGAAAGTTAAAAAGAAGCGATTGATAAGATTTGTGTTTTAGTTATTAACAGTTCTTCTGTAAAGTCCAAAGTTAGAACATTTCTTTTTTCTTTTTTTAAGCAGAATCCTTGCCATGTGTATTCGGACATCATACAGCTTCAAAAATCGATTAAAGGTTCGTCTGAACAGTTCAATTCTTGATTTAGCCTTCACCACCAACAAACAAGAATTTCCACCGTCATTTATGTTCACTACGTTTGCCTACAGTTTGTGAATGTTGTGTCTGTCTTACCAGCACGAATCTAAATTGCTTGATATTTTGCAATATTTTACCATATATTTGAGCCTTCATTTCCATACTTTACAACCATGTACACATTTCAAATGAACTGACTGTGTCAGAAACTTTAATAAAAAACTTTGTTCATATGCAAAAATAAAAAGCATGCAAAACTATTTAAAAAATTAAAGCTTTTTAATTTATTTAATTTTAATGTTTTCAATGAAATTGGACATGGGTTCACATTTTTGCGTAAGCACAGAAATCCATTACAAATGTCTGTGTTTTATTTTTCTGTCCAACCTTGCATGAAGCAAGGAATTAATAAGTGTAAAAGGTTTGCTATTGTGTCAATTGTGGTATGTCCCCTAGCCATGAGAGAAACTTTTTAAGTGAATGTTTATTTTGACACCTCACAAAATTTTTCATTCACTTAAATGCCAGTTAAAACTGTTCCATGAATTGAGTTTTAATTTTGAAGAAAATGGAATAACAGAGAAACACACTGAAAAAGGGTGGACGCATCAGAAGTCTCCATTTGGGCATTTTTTCCTTTATGATTTTTAGCTAATTCCCTTTCTTCAGGGACCAATTTACCCATAAAAAAAAAACAAAAAAAAAAACACAATTATTTTTCTGTAGGTCTATTGTACAAGTTCAGATGCTTAAGTGTTGAAAATTACTACAAAAGGCAAGAAAATAAAATTCAATTTTGTGCACATCATGGCAGACGCGACTGCAACTGCGCTTCGTTATAATATCAAGAGATTCAGCATCACTCAGCATAAATTTATAAAATAAAAAGTGTTTTCAATTAGAGTAAGATCTGCTTCAGATACTGTGTACTGATCTCCAGTAATTGTCGCAGGAGTGGAAATAGGACATGAACACATGAGAAATGGTATCAAACATTTATCTTGATGTAATGGCCATTTAAATAATTTTGATGGGTCACGAGGATGTGTAAATAAAACATCTACATCTTTTTCAGATGTAAACCATCTCATCCACTCCAACTACCAATGGGCATCATACACACAAGCAATGTTAAATTATTGTTATTGTAATGAATTTTAAATTATTTTGTATTGTAAATATCGTAATTTACACTATGGTGATTGCTCTACAGACTGCACTATCGATCCAATGTCATTACCCCAATTCGCAGTAGATGAGGGGAGCCCAACACGTTCAATTGGGCCTGAATCCAGTGGAACCTCATCGAAACAATGCACAGACGGAGCTCAACGTCCAACCAACCCGCTAGCTTTGTGATGATTGTAAAACTGTGTACATTAGGAGAGAGGTGTAGAACACCCAACAGAGCCCTGGTTTTGTAAGTGATACCTCCATTCTCAGCCATGTGTAGTGGAACCAATAAATGTCGTAGCGCACATAATTGTAATCAATATTCACACCATGCTATTTCCAATTGTCACAAATCTTATTATATTTGTTTAAAGTGGAGGGTTTAAAGTGAATGACATTTGTTTGTCCAAAATCACCACAAATCTTAACATTAATGCAAACCCTTAACTTAACCAAGGACGGTCTAGGAATGTAACACAATTTGCAATTTCTGAACTGGATGTTTGATGTAAGTGGAAGGAGTGGCTGCATAAAATCATAAATAATGGGCGAATTGGTAAGATGGTTTGCGTAACTTGACATTTTAGCCAATAAACCAAATCACTACCACTGGCAAAAAGTAGGCCAAGGGGGCGCAGGGTTGCATCCATAACTTAGGGGAAGCAACAAAACTCAAGGTGTCGCGTTTAATGTCGAATTTTGAAACCCCCACAACCTTTCTGCTTGATGTCTAGTTGCAGAAGCTTAAATTGAGTGGGGAGGGGGCAAGATTTTTAATCCATTAAGTGTGTCATTATTTGATTATCAGGGGGGTTACGTAAGGCGCTAAGAAAATTATAGTTTTAAAAAAGAAAATTTTTAATCAGTTTAAAAATAAAAAAAATTGACTTTGCTGTTAAAATCCTTCATATCACAAATTGCCGTGTTTAGAAGCAGAGCGGGCATTATTTCCAACTATTTCACAGCAACACTTGCAATATCGCTCCATTTGTAAATTTCTTATCCAATCTGATCTCGAAAATTTTGGCAGTCATGAATTTTTATTATCTCATCCACCATATTTGGTTATAAATTTTTGGTGACCTTACCAGATGAGCCATTCATACCAAATTATGTGCAACATCAAACAGTATCATCAACAGACTTTTCGAGTTGGATGTGTGAAGATCTCACAAAAGCCAAATAAAGTTTAAAGTCATATTACACTGATCATGCCACAGGTTTGTCCCGCTAGATAGACCACTGAATTAATGCCAAATGTTGCTAAGGAATTCAAAAGTGTTTCATTGATGGCTCTTATGGATCAAATAAAAAATCTTTTAAGCAAAAAAAAAAGTGCCACATGATAAACGTCAGACAAACCTGACCCCCTAACGTCTAAATGACGTTAAGCGTGGCACCTTGAGTTTTGACATCTCATGTTCCAAATAAAAAACATTTTGTACCCCTATTTAAAAATAAAAATGAAATAGAAATTAAGAAGTAGGCCACATTCTTCTAAAACGGCAATATTCTCCATGCATGGAAACTTCCTTATCAGGAAAAATCAATCTTAATTTCAAAGGTTCAAAAAAATTCAGCGAAGCTATGTGAGATTACAATCAAATAAAGTTCCCGATTTCCAGATTGATTTTTCCAGCAGATAGGATAGGGCAATCGTTTGTGTGTGAAAAGTATTGCTGTTTTAGAAGAATGTGCCCTACTGTAAACATCATTAGTTTACCATATTTCAGTATTTATTGGGAAATAAAGCTGCACAAAAAGAGAAATTTCTTCGAGGTACCTTTATCCAACACACATTATAATACATCATATTAGCTACTAGCTACACACATACATCACTGTCCATCTTTTTTATAAGATATTACATTACATATCTCATTTTTGAATTAAGAGTAACACATAAATCACATAATAACCGTTATGTGTTGTTAAATAAAACGTTTAGAGTTCATTTTGAATGGTAGGTACACATTTAAATATAGCTATTACAAGCGATTATTTCGTCGCCCAAAATTTACCAAACCAAAGCCATAGTAAGTATAAAAAATAATACCTTTCCGCCTGCTCAGCCAATTTAGCCTTTTGTATTAAATTTTCTTTGCTTGCCATTGTGTATTTTTTGCGTCTTTTTATATTTTTTATGTAGATTTCCTATCGCAACAAGCGCCTTTCACCTTCCACACCTTCACTTCAGAAAGGAAACACACAAGTTTTCTTCGGTAAATTACCTAGTTGTATATGTGCCGGAATAGGAGTGCATTTTTAGGTGGGTATATACATATAGAAAACTCTAGGATTTTAACATAGGCACCATATGTGCCCAAGTTCTTTCTAGAACAGTCTCCATTCCGTTTTTACTTATTTATTTTGACGTCAATTCATAAGAGAAGGCGCGCGAACATCGCGGGGGGTCAGCAGAGAGGGAGAGGGTCGCACCCCTGCTGGACAAGCTAGTAGTAGCACCAGGTGTTTATTCCAAGCATACTTATTTCTTACATTGCAACTACAGACCTTATTCCCGAAAGGCAACCCCAGGGAAATAGTTTTGAGGGGGACACTATTCTTTTTTTTTAGGAGAGAAGAAACGGAACGCGAAGAATATTGACGATGATGGGGACACATCTGTGTATAGTTGATTAATTAGATATATATTATTATTAGATAAATGGTCAAGATTTACACACCAACGCGCATTGCAAAATTGAAAGGAGGCGAAAGTCAATGATAAGAGAGAAAAGGAAAGAAATTACGATTCGAGAGGTACCCCCACCACCACACAACACCCTACCTACACTATACTGTATGGTATGTAAATGAGATTGATGAAAATGAAATAAAAATTCTCATTTTATATTACACCGAGTAAGGGTGTATTGGTGGGGATATGAAACCGCCACACACACACCAGCGGTGTGGCGTATTTATATTATGTTTTCAGTGTGGTCGCGGTGTGGTGTGATGGTTATGAGATAACAAGGGAAGAGTCATTAATTCTTTTGTTCTTAACCTAGTAGGCGTACAATTTTAGGCAAGGAATTTCACGGCTAGTGTAATTAGGTTTAGGTAGAAAGAAAGTTTATATAACTGTTGCATCAGGAAACCTTGTCGATGATTTGTGACAACTTTTTGATTTGTTCTTGAACCTGATCTGAGCTTCAGATTGACTACCTTTTATGAGCCATTTTGTACTCATGATTTTATAGCTCTATTACTAGCAATAAAAACAAAAACCTGATCTCAGCTTCAGCTTGTTCTTATTTTTTGGTACAATCTGAGTTTCACCAATGTTGTTCAAAGTAGTTGGCGCGAGAGACTTCGTACTTTGTGTGGGGAGTGTTGGACCAGATTTTTTCACGCGGTGAGTTATTTTGCGAAAATGAAATTGCGAAGAGACATATCCATAAAAAAACACGCCAACCTCTTGCCTTTTCTATATACTACCGGTGAAAGCAGGAAAACCTGGGGACGAGGTTGCGACACGTTTACCATCAATCTTAATTATTATTGCGGCAAATCTCCAGCAGATACGATATGGCCGAAAATAGAAAACGGATGAATCGATCCGATGATAGAGAGTGTATTTTGTATAATTATTAAATAAAATCAATTTTTATCAAACTCGTAAAAGCACACACCACCCCCCTGCTTAATCCTGTTACACATGCATAATTTACATCGACATGCTGCGAAGTAACTTAAGTTACACCATCCAACTACTGTGTGCGCACAGCTCATAATATCGACGTCACTATATACTACTAGAAAATATATATTATTAGAGAAAGAGACAAACCCGTGTTTCCAGAAAGAGTGACTAACCGTCGCTCAAAAGGTCGATTATTTTATCGTAATATTTTGGGAACCTGACAAAACTTTTTTATGCATGCTAAAAAATGAATCGTTTCGCTACCTTTTCTTACGATTAATTTGTGTAGGAGAATGTGTAGGAGAGGTTGGGAACGAAGTCGCATTCACAGTTATTAAATCTCAGAATAGAGAATCTCCTCTTCAAAACAGCTAATGCGCTTGATTAAACTTTAAATGGTGACATGACAACCAGCTCATCATTTATTCAAACATTCTCCTCTGATTGCACAGAAGGGAGGAGTGCAAAGAACGGATGAGCGTCATTCATAAATGTCAGTTAATTTGCTGACAGATGGCGAGTGTGTATCAACGGATTGGCATCTTAAAACCTTCCGGTTGAAAGTGTCTCTTTTGAAAGAACGAGCAAGAGGCATGACATAACAAAGATCTCGTTATCCAGCTCCAAATAACAAAGTATTCACCGCAAACCCTTATGATACCAATCCCTTTTAGATGAACTGTATATGCGTTTTATCACGGTTGTGTTTCGTGTACCTGAAATTGTTTCTTGAATACCCGCCCCTACATACGCCCTACATACGCCCTACATACAAAATCTCTTTATTTTTAATCTATTCACTCTCTTAACCATTGGGCCCCGATGACGGAGACAAGGATCTCTAGAAACATAGCCAAACGTAAATAATCAAGTTTCGTTGGTGTCATTGTTGTGTTGACAATTTCCACATCAGTATAAAAGCTATACATCAAACGAACTCCACATAAAATGCCGTAAAATTAGTGGGATACGGAGAATACAGGATACAGAACTTTGAAGCTCTCGATCAGCAGTTACCTCGTCGCATTATGGAGGTACCTAAAGAAAGAGAAGATGATATAAGGCCGTTGGTGGCGGTTTCATTTTGCAGAAAGAAGTGAAGACGTCTTGCTTTTGTCACCTCAGACGACCTGATATATTTTTTGCGTCAATCAAATCAATGCGACCATCTATTTTATAGACCTGGGCCAAACTTAGAAAGTGTGAAACAGGAATTAGGAGAAAATATATTTTTCTTCATAACTTTAATTTAACGACCTTTGTGCTTCAACCGAACCCCAATTTCATTAAATTCAGAAGTGACACAAAAATGTGTTTTGAGAACTCCACCCATCCTTGATGCCCTTGAGAGCGCCACCAATCCTCGGCCCCCTCAAAATCCCCGCACATCCTTGACACCTTTGAAACTCATTTAAAAACGCAGGAGAAACTCACAATTGGATGAGTGACTATGCCTCGGCTTCCGTAAGTTTGTCCGTATTTTCTTTCTCTTCTCCATCTTCCATCGATTCCTTTCTGTGCTCTTCCTTGTTGTATGCAGGCTGACCTGGTGTGACCAAGGTACCACCCCATGACGTGATGTCCGTGTCTAGTGCAACTGTTGCGTGGCCTCTCGTACCAAGTATTTCATTGTGTGCGTCTATGAAAGAAATTACCAAGATACACACCTTGCATATATTTTAGTGTAGTATTTGTTTCTTCTGACTTTATATAAAACGAAGAGGGTGGCGTTAATGAAACAAAGGACTCATTTTCCTTGTGGATTTCGCTTAAAAAGAATGACTATTTCAAACTATATATCGTCTGGAAAATTTTGTCAGTTCATTACAACACTAGCACGTATTTACGTTCTACACACAACGTGGAAAGTTATGTTTTGAAGTTGTATTGAAAACAAAGACGCAAGGATAGTAGTATCTTGTATTGCTTCAATCTTGCTAGAGGTTAATGAAACAAGAGCGATCATCACTAGTTTGCGGTGAAAACCATTTAATTAGATTAACAAACTCCTTGATTCGCCACTAAATGAAAACACCGACTCCATTTCCGCGTCGACCCCTTTGACGCGTTCCCCAAAATAAGTTGTTGTTTTTTTTACCGCCAACTAACGATATATCAAGAAGCTCACCATGTGACAGAGTCCTGAGTAGAGTCTGAGCCGTCAAACAAAGAAGATCCTGTTCTTCCAACCCTAGCACACTATGAGCACGGACTTGCCCACTCTCACAGGGATCAACAATTCCTAAAGAACCCGGCAGGAAACTACCAGCAGCTAGCAGCTGAAGAGAACGTCTAAAAATAAAATAATGAACGGCAAAAACTTTACAAAGTTTCACAAAATCCATTAACTTTTTTTTAATGTGTGTATGTGTGTTTTTTTTTTTAAGAATTAGTAAATACTACGGAATGTTTTTTTTTTTTGCATTTGGCGATTTCTATATGCACTAAATATTGTGTTAATCTTCTCGTTATAACAGAGATACATCCACACTATTACACGTTATATCATTAATATCTCTTGGACGTACAAGATCTTCTTAAATTTTTAACAGGGTGTACACCAGTCCAATAGTAGAAAATCCAGCCCTTTTTCCAGTGAGGAATCTTCATTTCCTTCACAAAGACAAATGTTGATTCCTGGTGTCAATACACATTTTTATAAATGACCGTTTGTCATGAATGAATTCCTTTAGTAGATGTGAAGAAAGATAATAGAAATACTGTACGTTTTGTCAATAATCAGATAATGGTGTTAGATGTTAGTGAGATTTTGACCATGGACATTTTGAAAAATAACGCCATTAAAGACCGTCGTAAAAAAGGTGGAATCGAAACTCAGCATTTTATAAAAGTCATCGACACTTTTACAACTTTTAAAGATAAAAAAATAATATTTCCATGACTTTTCATAATTCCCACCATCCCGTAGTCGAATTTCAGACATTGCACTGTACTTAAAAAACCCGAACAAAAACGGCACAAAAAACAACCAAAACCAAAAACGGGGAGCGTTTAAAACATGTAGGGGTTATGAAGTTACCTAAAGGCTACATTTATAGGTAGTGGGTCACGCGTGTTGGATGGTAGTGTAGCACTTTTGAACGCCTACAAACGAAAGAGAAATAAACGAACATGCGACATAAGGAAACAATATATACTGCTGCACACTATGGAGAAGCGACACTGAACAAAACGTTTTCAAGTTATCTTCGTACCCTCCTCATGATCACTTGCAAGTGCTCCGCTTGTCAATAGCACTCTGTTTGGTCCATTTATAATGTTTTACTTGCAGAAAGAGAAGCTAAGTAAGAATTTTCCCTTGTCAAACAAAGAATCCCTAATGTTCTCAGTGGCCAATACAACAGTTACAATCAAGTGGTTAGAAAGCAAAGTATTGAACAAAAGCGATAAAATTATCTGAACTTTCATCGTAAAGACTTTATTGGAAATCTCAATCTATCACCTATTTATTGAAGCCATCCCCCCCCCCCCCCTAAAACTTGATTTTCCCCATACTACTCCCTTATAAGGTATCATTACACCTGAGAAGGAGAGTTGGACTGTTGATGTAGCTACTCAAAACAACAGGGTTCTTTTTAGGAACTTAAAGTATGAGATCACGTGGAAACTGTATTTCCTGAAATAGAATTGGCCCTCAAATAAAAGCCACACTGTTGCCAGAAGAAAGTGTATGCAAACCACCCTAGGTAAGGCTGTAAAAGTGAAGTTAAGTGACGAAGAGGCCGTGGGTTCTATTTGAGAAAATACCGTATACACTTACCTAAAGCATTGAACACACCTAACAGAAACAGTAAAAATCATAGCTTTCACAGAAGTAAACCTACCCAGTGGGCAAAATCTTCAAAAAGGTTTATGAGTGTTTTCTATAGGAATGACAAGCAAAATATCTCCTGCTGTTTCACTAAAAAAACACTCCTCCACAGAGGCTTTTTGAAGATTTTGGCCGATGGGTATTGACCTGTTGAATGGGCAGTTTATGGAAAATTCGAACTTGCTCAGCATCTTCAGACAAGACAGAAACATCTATGAAACATACAAAGAGCCATTGGTATACAGTGCAGTCACATGTCCCAGGCAAAGACACAAAAGATAACCCAAAACCCGTTTTGCCCAGCCACTTCTCCAAGTGTGCCATTTTGACGATAGGAATGCCCATTTTTTATGAAGTATTATATATATTGTTATACAAACAGCAGCAAAAATACTGCACTACCTTCCTGGGCTATTCAATATCCAGTTTGAAACGACCACTGCAGAGTAGACAGTTTTTAGAGTGACTGAAAACAACTCTGAGAAAATAAAGAAACGGGTTGTTCTACCTCGCCGACAGCATTTTATCAACTTACCAACAAGTCAATGAGCCAAGGTGTCAGACCTGACAAGCCTGTGTACCGTTTTTTTAAGTCTTTTAAAACCCGGATGAGCGCACGGACTGTTGTGTGCGATGCATTTTCTTCAAACCACCTAGCATGACGTATGGTGGCTAGAGCACCTTCGAGCAGCTTTACATCCACATGCTTTTCGGGGTCCACTTGAAATAGATTCTTTGGCAATGTGGTGACCAAAATACGAACAAGTGCGCCATCGTTGGATGTGGTGTTAAAACCACCTTCATTCGCCTGAGTGGGAAAATCTATGAAATAAAAACCAATCTCAATTACAAGTAATAATGGTGGCTTTTGTGTTTGGGTTCAGCTAAGTGTTTTTAGGTCCTGTTAGAGGGTAAACTATTAAATAAATCATGCTCAAAGTAGGAGGTTTTTTCATAATAGAGATTGATTTGTTTTTTCTTCATTCACGTCAATTGATTGATTTTTTTTTAATAATTAAAGTAACCATTAGAAAGGTTTTTGGACCAAATGTTTAATCTATAAAATATATTTCCATGTCATTATCAGGTACCTAAATAATATAATATAATAATAATAATTAACATAGTAAGGTTCCGCATTCCGTAAACTAATCTATTTTGAGTAAGTTTCAAGCATACAAGGTTCATAGCAGCTTTCCAAAAAAATCCCCAGACTTTCCTAGATTATTTCACACATTAAAATGATATAGCTCCCCGGTTTAAAGGGATCCTACCATCTAAAACAATATTCTGTTAAACACTTCCTCAGACCATAAATAAAACATCCTCATATCTTAAAAGGTATAAAAAACCGCAAGGGTCGATAATCAGCCAAATTATTTTTTAATATTGTACCGTCTTTCCGAGAATTCGCTTCCTCCTCATCAAGACAAACTTCGGAGTAGCCCCCAGTCCCTAATGATAAACACCAAGTTGATCTATCATACCAGAGAGTTCAGTTTGGTGTGAATAAATATAGACAAGCACTGTGAGCACTTTTCCAAGATGTCTGATTCGTAACCTTCATTATCTCTTTGAACAAATCGATGAACTTAAAAGAGTTTATATGGCTAATTTGGGTCGAATCTTTTAATTTGGGTTGTAAAGACAAATGTTTGTTTTGATTTTTCTTCTGGGAAATGACCGAAAAGTTGATTCTTGGGAATATCGAATAAAATATTATGTTTTGTTTGTGGAAATGGATTTGAATTTCATTACACTTTTTTGTTATTTTACCTCTCTTATACTTGTGGTTGATCATGGTATAGATAAATGTGTTTAACGAGCCTTAAAAAGGTCAGAACAAGTGAATCTCCACTGGGTGAGTACAGTCCTTCTATATTTGTTAGTCCACTCATATGTCACACAACACGTGGGGACTGGACGCTATAACTGAATTTTGGATCGAAGGAACGAAGCGAAAGGCTGTAATGGCGGCTGTATTTTGCGAACGTTTTTGCAGTGTTGCATAGCAGTGATTGCCTTCTGTCAAAAAAGTCAGATGGCAATCTTGTTTTTTCCTGGTTTATAAACAAATAACAAATTTTCGATGGCAGGATCCCTTCAAACATTTTTACTGATTCAATTTTCAGAAAAAGAACTTTTGAATAAAAAACCCTCCTCTACATGCCACTACTTCTGAAATAAACTTAATAGACTGTATCATAAAGACAAATATTATAGAGGCGTGGGTTAAACATTTTTACAGATTCAATTCCCATTAAGTTGCATTCTACAGTAACATAATTAGCTTTCACAAAGGACAGTGCCTTTTCACATGCATATTCATGTTTTTCATTTAGTCTCATGTCTAAACAAAACTGTAACGATTTTTAATAATGACAAAATATAACATAAGGTAAGGTACACCACAATTTCATGCTTGTAAAGTAACTTTTAACAACATTTTACTAATTTAACATTAACATACATTTTTGACTATCTTTCCTTTCTTTTATTGTTAACAAAAGGAAATGTAAACATTCGTTGAAATGCAATGGTTTCCCCTATACTAATAGGCAAACTGTTGCCACATTTGTCTATTAAACAAATTTGACGTTTTTCGCTTAGGACTTGTGACCAGGGCTTAAACTCTTATCGTATTAATATATTGATAATTTTCCTTGGCCACATGCAGGATAACTTCTATTGTCCTGGATAATCTTAGCAGCTTAAACGGGTGAATAACTAACCCAGCGGGCAAAATTTTCAAAAAGCCTAAGAGGGGTGTTTTCTCTAGGGAATGGCAAGTAATATTGAATATTAAAAGAGTTAAAAGCAAATATACAATGTTTCCATAAATGACCAGAAAATAAAATATTTGACAGAAAAAAATTATTCTGATTTTCCCTGACCTGACCTGCAAGGGATATTATTTCAGAAAGCTTAGGAGAGTCAGGAGGAGGGTGAACTATGGGATAAGAAGACTTCGTAAATCCTACGAGCCGACCATAACTCACCATCGTTTGGAGTATTTCCTTTCAGTTTCTCTTGGACTTTATTTGATAAATTTTCGATATCCATTGCTGCCAGAGAAAATAATAAGAAACAAATCAGATTTATGTTTTTAAAGTAATTTGAAAATAAAAATAATATTGGGTTGTTCCAATCATTCAATATTCAAAAGCTGAATGGAAACAGAATTTAACCTAAACAGGACATTACCTATACAATAGAATACAGGCCAAAAGAAACTTTACATGTCCACGTAAAAAATTTATCTTGTCGCGAAGAGTCATTATCTTTAGAAGTCAACCGTTTCATTAAATACACATTGAAAACAACGACTTAATGCAACAGATAAAACTATACATAAAAATCTTTTGTCAAATTCATCCCTTCTCGGACGAATAAAGTTTCTTTCAGCTGTAATGTATATTAGTATGTGCAAGGGGATGTTAACGACAGTTTAACTGACATGTTGGGGTTTCCTTCAGGATGACGACAAGATCCGCAACGGGATGACCAGCCAACATTGTCCCTTTTTTGTATGAGCCCACTGTTCTTACTTCATCTACTGGGATGTTTAACCCAGAAGGTGCAAGGATCAATCCTTCCAGAACAGACTCCACCTAAAGAATAACAACAATGATTTCCAAAGCCGAAATGCTCCCACAAAAAGGAATTTTTTATTTATGAAAGAAGTCCATTAATGAAATAAAGTTGATACTAATATCAACAAATCTATCTTTCTATTATTAATATTTGATCAAATCACTTTTTCACCATGTAAGATAATGTAAAACAGGAATAATAGTATTTTCTATTTTATAAAAAGTAAGCTTTTTGTGTAAAACACATGTCTCGAACCACAAAAAGCTTCATTTTTTATTACAAAACAAAAATATAACATTATAAAACTTTATCATTACACGCCACTATGATATCTATGAAATTTAAAAACTGAGTGCTCAATTTACCTTGGTCACAAGGTTCTGTACAGAGCTTTGTTCGGTGTTGGACGGGGTTAATTCTTGAGTTTTGTTAACTAAGGCATCTGTTAATGCTGTGTCATCTTTTTCAGGGGTAGCCATTCCAAAGTGTGTTTCAGCCATTAATGGATCAAAGGAATGGTGATTAACTATAAATCGATTTTGACCATGTCTTCCAGGAGGTCCACCTTGTGGGCCGACCGGTACTCCACTTGGTGGTCCAGCCATCGGTCCACCCATGCCCATTGCTGGATGTCGGTATGGATGTGCACCCATAGGTGGCATTCCACGTAATCCACCACGCATTTTCCCTCTAAAATGAATACAATCAATTAGTATAAAAACAATTTGTGTAGCCTCATTTTAGCGATATTTCAACCATTTCCAAACATTAAAACAATCAACAAGTATCTAATGAAATATCTTTTTAACTTGAATGAACTGCAAAAATTGAAATAGCAAATTTTGCAGAACTTGAATTTTGCCAAGGTTTTCCATAAAGAAGCAAATTTCTCACGCATAATAACTGCTGTGGAGCTTGCACTTGTATGGCTATGCATAAAAAGCAGAATGTTTACAGAAAGGAAATGTCATTGTATAAATTATAAACACAACTGTATGTACATCATCAAAAAGTCGTTGTTTGAAAAGTCACTCCTTCTTCTTTGAGATTTTCAACGGCAGGCATGAATGATGCTTCCAAAACGAAATGTGAGTTATACTGTAAATCAATGATGTAAAATTATTTAGTTCAATTTTTTGGAAATACCAAGACACTATTTGGATCTTATTTTAAACCGGTTCAAGACATTAATACAGAAAACTGTTTGGAATTGAAAATAAATGTTCACAATTTTTTTGACAGCAATGACAATTGACAATGACTAGAAGGCTCTCTAGAAACATAGCCCAACGTAAATCATCAGGTTCATTTTATCACTACAGCATTTGCTTAAATTGATTTAAAATTCTATGTGAAAGTGAGGAACAGAAACTTTTGCATTATAGATTTATTTGATTTTATATATTAGCAGGTGAGATTGATGTCAAAGTACTTTGCCAGAGCGAATTAGTTGTTGTGGTGTAACAAAAAATACTATACATATACATATTTTTTTGCTACTCAGAGTTTCATGCTATACGCAATCATCAGGCTACAAATGATACAAATTGAAAAAACATTTCTATAAAGAACAGAAATTAATTGAAAACCCGCCCATTATATTATATGTGAAATGAGTGCATAATCCAAGCTTCATCAATACTCTTCATGAAGAAATTTAAATCAAAACCTGACTTGCGGAATAAAATAAGTTAAAAAGTTAAAGAGCTTCCAGGAACATCTATCAACATATCTAGAAGAATTTAGTCAAATTCATGATTGGATGTGGTAGAAGGAAGAAAGAAGAATTTTTTTGTTTTGATCACTATAAAACAGAACGAAAATTAAAATCGACAATAAATGAATAAAGGGAGTTCTATGACTGGAAGTTCTATCTAATATTAATATTTTGTAAATATGTAATCACTCATCCTTCAAGGAAGTCATGTCATAAATAGTATATAAGATGAGATTTCCATAAAACTTACTTTCGTGCTGCCTGCTTTGTCCTAGTCATTTCGTGATAAAATTTGTAACGGTATCTGAAAGTATAAAAAATAAAACATTTAAAAAAATGACTCATGCAAGTAGAATAGCCTCCTGTATTTTAGCATCGTATTCAAATGGCACATACCAGTAAATTTGGTATTTTTAAAGCCACATTCACATTATACTTATTAAAATGAAATTCAACTGAAGAAGGCATGTGCCGAAATATATTTTTCCATTGAAATGGGTGTTTTTATTTATATACGTAAGATGTCATTTTTCAGTAAAAGAACTTTACATAAGCCCTAACTTCGAAAAATACATAAATGTGAATACGGCTTAAAGCAAAAACTTTTGCATCTCCCGCCTTTTCATATGCTTTAATAATGTATCCAATGATTTAAAAAAAATATCCATTAATAAAACCTCTTTAAAGACACTGACTGGTGCGTTGAAAGCTGCTTTTGAATCCGGCACTATTTCATACAATATATTTGAATCCGACACTAAACTACAGGATTGTCTAAGAATGTAATATTATTTCATCTGTTGTCTGTTTATTTATTTCTATGAAAAACTGCATTTCTTCCGTGACTTTAGTAGCTCATTATACAATCAGAAAATATTGGGGCTTGTTGCAGTTGAGCCCCGTAATGATTATCTTGTCCTGCAAAGAATGAGTCAGAACATAATGGATCATTCTTTGAAGCCTTTACAGGTTTTTATGGAACAAGCCAGTAGTAACGGGACTCAACTGCAACTAAGCAAATATTGGGACATACGGTTTCATATGAGATTCCATCATATCCTCCTAAAATAAAGGAGGAATGGTATGTATGTCACCTTCCTGACAAAAACTGGAAAGTGAAGTTGGTGAGAGCTAGAGGACCACCAAACCCACTACAGCAAACCCACCCCCAAGCTAAGAAGATGGATGAAAGTTACGATCATTCATGTAATACAAAATCATTGAAAAACATTTCAGGCTGCAGTTTTTTTCGTGTGTAATTGTTTTCGTTCTGTTATTCAGTACGTGATTGGTTTTCACAAGCCAGCCTTGACTTGAGCTTGGATCACAACAAAAATGAGTTATTTTTTTGTTATTTCAAACATATATTGTGTAGCTAACTACAAGATTTAGCTACGATTGTATAATAGAAAACATAGTTTTAAAAACAAAGTAACAGCTTTATTGAATTCTTTCACCTTCACCCATACATATCATCACGATTCAACCAAAAAGTCTTATTTCAATAATAAATTTAATTTCTATGTTCCCTGTCTGTGAGTGTGGTGTGTCTCTCACATTAGTCTTCGGAGGGAGGTCATGGCTCACATTGGAGCTTGAAATACCCTACAACCTTCCACTTAAGTTGTGACACACCCTGGAAACGACTGAAGACTTATAAATCTCTAAAAATTAGTTAGGGTTCATTATAATCAATCACCTAAAACTTAGATTTTTACAAACATCCGTTCGAAAGGTCCATGCATGTGGAATAAAAGAATTGTGTAGCGCATGCGTAAACATTATGGCGGGGATATAATACAGCGCCTTCGTCCTTATATCGAAAAAGCAAGGGTTTGAGGTTTGAGAAACTTCGTCAGGGTAAAATGACGGAAATTTCACCCAGCGAATTTTTCTAACTTCCATGAGGAGGTTTTGGGCAGCCCACGAAAGACACGGCGCGCCGACACTCCTCATTCATATAACCAACACGAGTTATGTTGTCTTTCCAGTAATATCTTCATTAAATTCCACCATAGAGAAGGAAGGGTCCACTATTCGAGCACGAGGCTTTCACTCAAAGCATTGTGGTGCATTTGCACACACTGAAACGGGCGATACACGATCATATTTATTGAATTTGAAAGTTTAATAATACCAGTTCCAATTTTTAATCGGTTCCAATCGTGTTGTTCATAATAGACTGATTTTTTTTCAAAACGTCAACACAACATCACGTGACTGGTTAAATTCATTTCACTACAATTTTAAACGAGCTGATTGGTTGTTGTCGTTTACTTTCGACAAATTGAACTTGTTTAACAACACGTGCAATAAAAGACAATGAAGATAAATAATAATAACAACAACAACAACAACAACAACAACAACAACAACAACAACAACAACAACAAATTTCAATCTATTTACAAACCAGTTTCTAAAGGTAAAAATATTGTGTATTGTACAAAGGTAAAAAATGTACAAATCGTACATACAATGTTTTAAAATAATTATTGAAAAGGCCTCTCTCCTCACACGTGCTTATCATGATGTAACATTTGTGTGGGTCGTAAAAAAAGTCTCGATAAACTTCAGAAAAACAAGTTCAAGTGTGTGCGTTCACGGTTTGGTAAGTCTGGTATGGATTTATTTCTTCGTAGATTGGTGAAGGAGTTCGTGGATTTATTGCGACAGGGGCAGCAGAAGAAGACTGACGTGTTTTCCTATAATAAGGAAGTTATGACGATAAATGTATAAAACAGACATGAACAAAGTAGAGAGTTAAATCAAAATTTAGTCTTATTTGCAAATGCAACATTAACATTTTTGCGGTGCACAAACAACTTCCTCTTAATTTCGCTAAAAAGAATGCTACCCTCAAACGTCACATGACGTAAATTAAATACCGTCAAATTGCATTTGTCGTCGGATATGTTTCTCGTGTAACCACGACATCACTTTTCAATCCAATAACATGTGGAACGATTCAAAATCATCAATACCTCCACCAACGCACAGTCCCCACCCCAAAGCCCCACCCACTCACACAAACAAGACCTCACGTTCTGTTAAACAACATGCTAGAAAAACAGGGAGGATGAGTTCTTTTATATATAAAGTGTGTTTGTCTATCAAGATTCAATCATTTTACTTGGATGTCTCTTATTTTCGTTTGGAAGAACGAGGCAATGTTCAATGTAATGTTAACCCAGACAGGGAATAAGTGAGACAAACCAATCGTAAACCTTACCTTCTATAAATTGAAACAATGATAATTAAGAGAGTGATGCCAACAAGAAAAGGTATAACTAGAACCTGCCACGTGGTTCCCCCTTCCTTTAAAGACTTCGGCGCTAGAATTTAAAACATCAACTTTTTAATACATGCATTCACTGGCTCATAAATGCATACCTTTTCCTCCCTGTTCCTTCCAAAGAAAAGGAGATGTTTAATAACTACCTGTTTCAATAGCCGGGGGAAAGCCTGTGTAGGTATGTTATAAGGGAAATATGTTGTACCTGTTTTCGAGCACTGACGGTCTGATTTTCGATTGTACGGGGAGCAACCACACTTTGAGCAGGTCTTGACAGCCGCAGAGAAGTTTTGAGGGACGTTTAGTGTTACGGATGTTCGGTTCGTGTAGTTGGATACCTTGAAACCATCCTCTGTTTCGATCACATAGTTAAAGAAGTGTAAAGGCATGTTGAAGCCGCCATGGCGAACTGTACTCTAAAAGATCGCAAACAGAGAGAACGTTACGGCGAGTGTATATATCTACCGATTTCTTGTCAACTAAACTTCTTGGTTAAAAGCTTCTTAAAATCGTCTGAAAACTAACTTAAGTGGTTAGAAACTAGTAGATAAACTTTGGCAACACTGAGGTAGCTTTACGTGGTCGAATACACCCTGTATAATCATCGTCAAATATATTAAGTAGTCACATACTCGCCATGACAGTGTGCCCATGAAAGTCTCTTCATCACAGTCGAATTCTAGGTGAGTTGGAGACGGGACTACAAAAACAGACACACAAAATGAAACAAAAATAATGAACAGATTTTCTCAGAAAACAAAAATAACATCTACAAAGGTTTAAAAGACTGCCTTTGGTAAGACGGAGTTATTGTTCCATTTACATGGTATCTACAGCAAAAATACATATATAAATAGATGTGGCGGTTTACTGGTGCATTGACAATTCATGAAAGGATTCTACACTATTTACTAAACTCCTTCCTTGCCATTTGCCATAAATAACACTGCCTTTGGTGCATTTGTTGAAAAATTGATGATTTATCGTTTCGGTCATATCATTATATTTCGTATAAATACTCAGCCATCTTGAACAACCATTAAACAGTCATATTTTATACACAAGCGTACAAAATACTGTTTATTTAAAAACCCAGAATAGCCTCTTCAGTTCTGATAAAACTGTTATCAATTAGGGTCCTACGTTGGAGGTCCTAGACCATTATTAAAGTCCCATTTGGGCTACGGAAGCCACATATTTCTGCTTCAACTGTTCAGCTAGACCCCCCCCTTCCTCCCTCCCTTTAGACATCAATCCAGCTCTCAAGCTGAGTGCTTAGCTGAATGGACCGCTTCACACTGTTAAAGTCGCTGGCATGACCTCCCGAGGCAAGCACACTATCACTAGGCCATCAGTTGGTATCAATTACAATTATCACTGACCAGTATACGTGGTTGTTCCGTTGAAGCATTGCAGTCGATGTTCACCAATGATATATTCTGTAAAGACGCAAACGTTGTAGGTCTTACACGGATACAGGCCAGTTAATTCTCCTCCACATGTACGGTGGTCACATGTAACATTGTGATACTGAAGGAGAAAGAAGAATAACAATACGGGTGTTACTCCACAACTAAATGAAAATTTCATTTTGACGGTTTTCAAAAATAACCCGAACGCCTTTAGGGCGATTTGACAAACAGTCAAAATGAAACAAGGGTCTATTATCCCAAAATTGCCTGAATGGGATATCGACCAATCAAGTTTGTGTAAAAATCGCTGATAATGCAATTTTGTTTTGTTTTGATCGTGTAGTCAAAACAAATATGTAGCTCTTCTCATTCCGCTTCATTTTGTGCGACTCCGCGGGTACTATTCAACTTCGTGGAGATCCGCCGAACAAATGAGAAACTACGCATGCGCGGATTCCGCCAACTTGATTCCACTCTATACCGCCTCGTGGAGAACAGCCTTTAAAGCTTCGAATCTTTAAGCTTTGTTTATATTTTGATTTTGCAAGACACCAGTGTCGGCTTTAGCCAAAACGGCTCATAACAGCTAAGCGGGGCGGCTTAATAGACCCCGTGGTCAATTTTACACTGCTCTGCAGTCAAACATACGATTAATAATATGCTACAACAAACACCAATCTTTTCAAATTGACGCCAAACAAATCTTCAACGACCTACCAAAGGCCGTCCAAGAAAGTGAAACATAATACAGTTTCAAAGGAAAGACATTTAAATATTTACTGGACAAAGTTATTGCTAAAAATTTATAAAAAAAAAAATAAAAATAAAAAATTGTTAATTTATATACACGCAATGCGTATACATATTATAAATCTCGCATTTCTAGAAGAACCATGTAAATTATGGAGCTAGAAATATATCGATTGTTATTTTATAATTATTATTATAAAACAATACGAGCGGGTCTCGAGCGTCCAGTATAATTTCTCCTTAGTTTAAATTGAGCGATAAATCAACCAATATGAATATAATTAACCTCACCTTTGACAAGTTGGAGTTACTTTCCTTGATTTGTAGTTGCGCGGAATAAAAATAGTAATTCCTGTCGTACGATTTGTATTGCCATGTGATCTTCAATTTATCGTCGAACGGTACGACTTGGATGGCTTTCAAATCGTGGTCTACGTAGTAAGAACACCGAAATATGTTTACAGATTTATAAGGAGGATCCAGGCGAAGAGGACAATAGATAAACGGCGAGCCGTATATCGAAAAACTTAAAAGTTAATCATATCCATACGGTTTTGGCATTTGTCGTATCAGTGTCAGTAACTTGTAGATGTTTTCTGTCAGTCGACTGTTGTCGTAGTCAGTGGCTATCGCTTGAGAGAGAAGAAATATTTTGATCATTACAACCCGGATAATGAGGGCTTTTGTGAGAACGGGTAATGGGGACCTACGTTAAATATATGTTACTCTAATCTCCTTCAAGATTGTACAGGAGAGTGCATATCATAATCTTGGAGGTAAAAAGTTCGTCGGTAAAAAAATGTTCGTCTTCAAAAATAATCGTCACTCGGCAAAAAGTTATTAATACTCGTCACTTTCGACAATTTGTGCTAGTAATCGCATGGGCGTGAGTGCAATTACAGTTTAGTTCTAACTAAATTTTAACGAGTCCGAAGTACGAGTTTAAAATTTGTTTTTTACTTACTACGAGTGAATTAAACTGTAATTTCACGGACTAGCGTCATGTGATTACTGGTTTATGATGTAAAAACAAAGGAAAAGTTAATGTTCATGTTTTTCAAGTATAGAGTATCCAGGTTCATATTTCTGAATATTTCGAACAACAATCGAATGTTTACGTTTTTTTCATTCCATTCGAAAAAATACTTTACAACAGAAAAAATATTCAACAGTGTACACTCAGTGAGATCGTTATCGCTTATAAGGTAATGATGATTGATAAAAGGATAAAAAAATGTTATCACGCTTTTGTTTTTTTCTGCAGTAAATATTCGCGAGGGCAGAGTTCAATTACACTGTAATTGCACACCCTGTTAACCAATCAGAATCGAGTAACTGCATCTGATATAATTAAATGACTAACTGAACACAACACTTTATTTGTAGTAGTTTATTTATGATGACGTCATCGTAAAATTGATGACGACAGCACAAATCTTTTTGTTCCAATTTGCTAAAAAGTACTGCATCACCGTGATAAATTTTGTGCGATACCAATAATTATTTTAAAAGTAATTGAGGGGGAGGGCGGAGGGTGACAGCCCCCGAACGACCACTGAAAACCCTAGGGTAATATGTTGAAAAAAAAGACTTCCTAATTAAAATAAAAGCACCATACCGGAGTAACAGTAGAAGGCAGCTTTCTGTGGGATGTAGTGAGAATCCAACACAATCTCCTCCACAGATGTCGTATCATTCAACACAGCTGTTAACCGGTACATGTTCCCGTTACCGGCTTCCATTAGGCGACATTCGACGGATACAATGTTTCGGTTCGTGGCAATTTCCGGTCTACAGTACGTGCCAACAATAGGTTTCGCTCCAGAGTCGACCGAAACATATGTGATGTAGGCAAAGTAGGTGTCGGAATCACTCAAATTCAACGACGTGTTTAGTGTAGCGTTCACGTGAATGTAATCGAATGCGATTCGACAACTCGAGAAAATAACTATCAAGGAACAAGAAGTAAACATTTATTTCCGAACATCAAAACAAAACAAAAAATTAACCAAAAATTCTACGTCACAACATCCATTGCCTCGTTTTCGATGTTTATAACTGTTAAGTATATATACAGTATATATACAGTTTTAGTACAGTGTTCTTCAATTTTGATTTCATAGCTATCTTTATCCAATCACTTTGTTGTTACAAGTAGCTCTGCTTTTACTTTATTCCGCTCACAGTATTATCCTTGTTATCTGTACTGTACAACATATAGGTATAAAAAAATGGAACCCAAATAAATGATTAATAATAATAATAATAATTAAGTAATTAAGCATGTTAAAAGAACATCGTAAAAAACGAGGCGATGTATGTTGTGAAGTTATTTTTGAAAAGGTCTATTTTACACGGAAGCCTCAAAACAGACCATTTTTATAAATTACGTCACTTTTGTTCTGTGCAGCTCTTGTCTCGTTTCAAATAGGAAGTTGACTTGCCAGAGATACGAACAGCATCCCTCTAACTTGCCCGAAGGCCAGTGTACAGTCAGTCGATGGCTCCAAATGGGCTGATACGCTGCTGATAAAGCGCATCGGAGTTGGGTATTGAAATGCGACATGACTGAGACTCGAACACGGGCTTCAGCGATCGCACTCAAAGGTACTATATACTACACAATCGCTGCACCTTATAATTTGACGAGGGCTACCGAACGAAAGTGACGTAATTTATTCGCGTAGGTCTATCGCAGATCTAAATAAACAACAACAACAACAATAACAACAAAACACTGAATGCCGCATGTATTGTTTTAAAATTGACCCATAATGGCGAAGCTAATTGGGTCCTAGTAACATACCTGCAGCCGAAATGTTTTTGAGTGCTTTCGACGTGGTGCAAAGTGATGTGTTTTGCAAGTTCAAGAACGCCATATTGAAGTAAAGTTACCTATTCAATAGCTGGAAAACCACTTATCTTAATAATAACACTGGCGAACCCATTGCTTCAAAATTCGAATTTTGAAGCTTAATCGCTGCCATTATTGTGGGACCCACT
The DNA here is from genome assembly GCA_039566895.2 of Turritopsis rubra. Taxonomy (NCBI): domain Eukaryota; kingdom Metazoa; phylum Cnidaria; class Hydrozoa; order Anthoathecata; family Oceaniidae; genus Turritopsis; species Turritopsis rubra. The sequence goes on from CM077622.1 coordinate 7,256,339, forward strand.
ACGTATCCGTGAACCGAATATTACAAAAACAACAAAGTGCTAATAGATTCAGATTTACACAGTAAAATTATCTACTGTAACTACTACTGTGAAATAAAATGCATTTATAAATCATTAATTGTGCTTTAGAAAACTTGAAAAGCAGCACGTGAAATTAGATCATAGGTTGGCAGTGGTAGATACTATTTTTATTTTATTTATTTCATGAATATTTATACAGGATGAGAACTTCAGTTTGTATATACAAATATGTACAATAAAACTGCTATTAACGTTCGTCCTGTTAAAAAAGTTGAAATATACATACATATATATTATAAAATTAGTAAAAACATGGGGGAATGGGCGATATAGGTGTTGGAGACAAATGATGAGGACCACCACTCAAAGGAGAGTAATAGCGACCACTACACTACACTGCACCAGACAGTCCTTAGATTAAAGAGAAAAAACAGATATATGGATAAAAAATGAAAATGGGTAAAAGATTAAAATTAAATTATATTAATTGAAATAGATTGAAACAGCTTTCTTAAAATCTAACGTATTTTCAAAATCACGTATGTATAATGGTAAGTTATTATACAAAGTACCACCTGCAAAATAGAAGCCCCGTCTGGCAACCTCTAGTTTTACTGGAGGTAATTTGATACTATGAAAATTATTTCTTGTATTAATATTGTGTGCTGTTATATTAAAATATGAATTAAATATTTCACATCCCAATTCACTATTTATACATTTTTTAACAAAGACAACAGCTTCTCGTTTCATCTGGTTGTATATCGTAGGTAGATCGTTATTCGGTAATATCATTTTCGCTCGTCTATCAAGAGATTCGAAACGTTTAATTTGTGTGTTTGTGAAAACTGAATGTGTAGGACAGCTGTATGTCAATAGTGGAATAACCATCTTCTTATACTAATACTAAATCTTGCTTTTTTCTTACCTAACTTTGAAAGAAAGAACTTTTGGAAAATTTTCTCGGAAAGTTCGTCAATGGATGTTTGTTTTTTCCGTATTAGTATAGGGGGAATCTCCCATTAGGGGAATCTCTAGCTCCATCTTACGGGGTTTTATTACTTCGTGCAGCGTGGTGCCTTAAGGAAGACATCATAAAGCCGCCTGGAGGAGAACGCAATGCAATGTTTCTCGCGTTCGAAAGTTCATCAAATTTTCTCAACGTTCATTTCTTTAAATGAGAAATGAAGACGCTGTGTGTAAATTTTTGGTTTTGGTTTTTAAAAAAAAATTATATCCAACGCTTTAAGTTCAGTAATAAAGAATAACCACATTGATAAGTATCAGTAACTATTCTATCCGACGAGATAGTCGATGTAGACCTGTTATGTGTTCGTGTTATTAGTTTATCATTTTCTACCGATTTCTATTTATTTTTTTAATGTGTTTGAACGTAGCTTCTTCGTATCAGTTAGTTTTGACTACTATACCGAATTGTGTAGCTAGCAGTTTATTTGGTATTTCATTGTAGTATGTGGTTTGTTATTATTAAGGTTCGCTATTAGGGAAACGAAGGTAGCAAGATCATTATTATATTGTTGTGATTTGATTAATATCTTTTTGTTTTAGATTATTATAAAATTGAATAGTAGAGATGAATGTAATTCAAGAAGAGAGTGAAAATGATGGTTATATACATATTTACATGGTTTTTATATCATGATGCACAAATGGAGTTTTGAGTTCTGAACATTTCCACAATTCATAGCAGAATAAAAATCAGTTTGAAAGATAGAAATGTCAGAAGGTATGTGTGTTTTTGTTTGCTTTAGTTAAAGAGGGAAATTTGAAAGTATTATTTTATACCTCATAAGTTTAATTGTGTTTAGGTAGGGGAATGCATTGTCCACGATCTCTTTTCTTAATCTCTCTTCTAAATATTCTTTAGTAGCCAGGTGGTAAAAAATGTTTTACCTAGCTTTTTGTTTAACTGTTCAACTTCTAAAATCTCTAAGTAGGTAAAATAGCACTAAAAAATAGGGGAAATTGTATTCTTTGTATGATCGATCAAACACAACATATTTGTATATAAACAGTCTGTCGTCTGTCTGTCGGTCATTCTGTAATGCTGCAGTTCTCTCCGCCCGTGTGGTAACGCCCTCAACACTTTTATGTTTCCAATTCAAATAATAACTAATCATGGCGGTATATAGCATGTAAAATCATTTTATGGAGCGAAACTGTAAAATGTTTTTACACGCTACACTAGTTGAAATATATATGCTTTTGCATGCTTTTACTGATAAGTATCGTTTCATTCTCTGCAACAATCTAAGGCGTGAGCTGGCAAGTTTATAAGATTGATCAAAGTTGTCAGCCATTGTAAGGTTTTCATCAACGATAATACCAAGATACTTGTATTTTGTCACAAAGTGGATTGGAACACCATTATAAGTAATTGCTAGTTCTTTTCCGGATGATTTCAGTCGTTTCGACGTGCCAAATAGCATCACTTCAGTTTTTCCCTTTTTGGTATTTAAGATCAGTTCGTTCTTCAAACAATATGCACCAATGCGTTCCATATCTTCATTAAGACACTTTTCGATTAACAATGCATCTGTGTGAGCAAAGAAAAGTATAGTATCATCAGCATATTTTATCACCTCAGCATGAAGGACATATTCTATTAAGTCATTGTAAAAGATTATAAAGAGAAGAGGCCCCAATATTGAACCCTGAGGCACGCCACAGAAAATCGGTTCACATGTAGATTTTATTCCGTCAATTTCAATTACTTGTGATCTGTTGAACAGATAGTCGGTGAACCATAGCAACTCTTTACCTTTAATCCCGTACGAGCTAAGTTTGTTAAGTAGTACGTTATGTCCAATTGTATCAAAAGCCTTTGTAAGGTCTAGATAAATTGCACCAATTAATTTACCAGAATCGATCTTTTGCCTAATTTTGTCAGTAAGTAATGTAGCAGCCATTTTGGTAGACCGATTTCGACGAAAACCATATTGACTGTTTGACAGAAGCTTTTCATTTTCCAGGAAGTCTATGAGATTGTTATGGACCGCCTTCTCGAGTATTTTTGACAGCACAGGCAGTATAGATATCGGTCGATAATTGGTTGGAAGTGACGAATCTCCAGCTTTAAATATAGGTGTCACTCTTGCACTTTTCCAAATTGTTGGAACTGTTGCGGTTTGGATCGACAGATTTATGATAAAACATAGTGGTCCTGATATATGTTTAGTGCAGTCCTTTAAAAGTGCAGGTGGTAAATTATCAAGTCCTATAGCTTTCTGTCTCTTCAAAGATCGCAGTTCCTTTTCTATAAATACTTTAGATATATAATCTAACGCAAATATCTTGGACGTACGTTGCGGTAATGGCGGTACGTTCTTCCATGTGAAATCCACGAGGGGTAGAGCACATTTCTTGATTTTCTTTATAGCCGTCTTAAAATATGAACTAAATGTGTCGACTTTCGACTTGATATCTTCTTTTTTACGTGAGGTAGCGCTTACACTCCTGGGTTTGCTCGGAAAAATTGTTATATTATAGTTATCCTACCCTCTACTGACAAGCACAAGAAGAGTAAAGTATGTTGTACATCAAAAATTTATAATATAAAATCCTTAAAACTGGATTGGACCATTCACTTTGCACTTGATTTCGTTGAAAAATGAAGAAAAAAAATAATTCCAGCGGCAGCCATTTTACTAGGACCCAAATATAGCTTGGCCATTAGGCTTCAATTTCAAAACAATTCAATAAAATTTTGAATTTGAGTTTTTCTTGCAGATCATTATACTGTCCAGACCAAAAAGCAGCAAAAAATGTAGAAGTTATAGAAATGTAAATTTCAATGAAAAAATCATAACTATACAAGTAGCTATAACAATAAAACCATTTTAGTATTAGAAGTATTATCAAAACATGTTTTTTGTTCATGCTGGTCTTCTCCACCAATATCAGCATATAAAAGAAAATGTAGTAAAAGCAATACACCAACCAAAATAATTTTTAAACTTGGTCTTTGACAATTTATACCCCAAATTTTAAGGTGAGAACTTGCACATACTAGACTGGCGACTGATATTTGTCTCCATTAATTCTTAATTGTGCACTCACAGTCCTCTTCCGCAATTTTTCATAGCAAAGTTATCTCTTCCATGATATTTTTGTGGTGAACTTTCAGGGCCATTGTATCTGCCCCTGAATGCTCACTGTTCTCTTCTGCAATTTTTAATGGCAAAGAACTTCTCTTCCACCTTTTTTATTTAATTATTGTAATTATGTCATTATTTTCAGTTAGTTATCACTTCCAGGATTACAAGCTCAATGTCTTACCAACTGGGCTATAAATTCCAACCAAATGCACGACATACTTTGTTCCTGGGGCTCGGTACTTAGACCTCTGAAAATATTTTTTAGTAAAGCACTCTCCAAATGGTTATTATTATAGTTTATAGAAAGATTAACATCATCAAATTTGTTTGTTTTGACCGATGAGTCCTATTAATAATGGCAGGTAGGAGTATACATTTTCCAGGATCTCTTTTATAAATATCTGAACATCGGAATTTCAGTGACAATGGGAGGTAGTGGTGGTATTAATCATGTTGGACAGCAGGGTTCTTTACCCTAAATAATCCAGTTACAGGCAACTGAAGCTTGGTCTGTAAACCTATGACAAAACGCTGAGATTATCCTCGTTACCATTCTGTCCTTCTTAGCAACATGATAGAAGAACAAACCTATTACAGTTCAACACAGCTGTTAACGGGTACATGTCACTGTTAACTGGTACATGTTCCTGTTACCGAGTTAGGCAGAATTCTATAGATACTATGTTCCGGTTCATGGGAATTTTGGGCCTACAGTACATGCAGGGAATAGGTTTCGCTATCGACCGAAACTTAGCTGAAGGAGGTAAAGTTGACAAGGGAATCACTCAAATTCAACGACGATTCAATGTAACAGTTAGAACATGATAGCCAAAGGTAAAAACAATCAGTACCCTACCATTTGAAAGCAGTGAAGGTATGCTTAACCATAAGATGAAGGTGCCTAATATCAAGTGCATCCCTCTTGACCGTAGAATGATGATAGCATCATTGTTTATATTGCACTAGAAAGAAAAAACAACAAAGATTAAAGACTTGTTGTTTATTCATTAGAAAATGCCTTTATCTGGAGGTCTATTGTCAAGTTCTATTGTCGGTATTTTTAATTTGAACTGTCAAATTGTAGTTTGTTTTGCATTCACTTTGATCACATGATAGAAAATAATTATTGTGCATTGGTTGTAATAATGCCATTTGATAAAAGTGAATGCATGATAAAATTTGCTTACTGAGAAGATCAAAGAAAAAAATGTGGTTATATTAGGCCTCCAGACCATAGAGGTTTTCTAATGACAATGTTCTTGCAGAGATATATCTTTCTAACCATCCAGTTGAGTAGTGATCATTACTCATTTGTACTCCCCACTTTTTTGCTATGTAAACGTTTTTTCTTATTGTTACTCTTTTTATATGGCTCAAATTGAAAAAGTGTCCTTGTGTACTCCAGAACTCTTTTTAGTGAAGGTACAGTACAGCCGGAAAGAAACTTCGCGCGTCTGCAAAGGAATAGATTTTTACACGAAAACACAAAAGATTTTGTGTAAAGTTTTCTTGGGTAATGAAGTCATTGTTTTCAACACAATTTTTTGGAAATCTCGCATTAGATAAATAAAAATCCTTTAACTTCTAAAGATGGCAACTCTTCGCCAAAGCTAATTATCCTACGTGGAAATGATTCTTTTGGGTTCCACTATAAATGCTAGTACTGGGTGAAAGCTTTGTCAGATTGTTAATGAAGCAATTACGTAGATCAATTTATTACATGTGTTATTATAAACTGTTATAAGGTTATAGGTCAGATTTTCTACAATTTTTTTATGTGAATGTTTATTTCGATCTTTTAGAAATGTACAACACTGGCTGTTAAAAAACTTGTCCAACTCCTGACCTATTGAACATAGTGAATGTCCAAAACTGCCTTTATACTCCTGTAAGGTAAAAAAAAATAAAAAAATTTAAACATGTGAATTTATGTCTCTAGGAATAATCATTATTAATGCAATAACAGTTGATAATAATGGTAAAGGTGATGCTTTAAGCAGGCGAAACATGATCGAATTTATTGAATCAAATTTTTCATATTCAATTTATTTATATAGCTAGCTATCTGCACTGTGAAATTCAGATTAAGAATTAGAATTAAAATTAGAATTTATTTGCTGTTCGAATAGGTTATACAATTACATAGGAAGAATAAATACAATAGTAGACAGACAGGTAACCAGGTAACCTTTCAATAGCAAGTATACTAATCATGGAATGGCTACCCCGGAATCACTATACAGAAACAAGAAAATTAGAAAAATAAGTAAATAAAAAGTAAATAAATTTTTTTCTTTATATTTATTAAAACATCCATTTTCCAAAAAAACAAAACAAAAACAAACAAACCAAAAAAACAAACGAACAAACAAACAAGAGAGTTGCCAATACTAGGTTTTCTGATTTTTTTTCTGATTTCTTTTTTCGAGTCAATTTTTTGAGCCTTGACTGGCTGAGTAATTCTGCAAAGAGTTCCAATTTAGTATAGCTTGATATCGAATGGAGCATATTCCATGTGTTTTAGTGTTCACAGAAAGTTTTGATAAAAGGTTATTAGTGAGACCCCTAGTTACAATAAATTAAGGGAGATAAGTTAAATTGAATGAGTTTAGAATCTCTGTAAGGGATGACTTATTAAGGATTTGATGAAAAAGATAGATGTTGCATGAGAAAGTTAAGTAAAAACCCGACGAAATATTAAGAGATTTAAATAGGGGTTTTGAGTGAGCATTATACTTTGCAAAGGTTAAGGCATGAACTGCTGCTTTTTGGAGTTTGAAAATGCAAGAGTTAGACTGAAGACTGAAGATTCTGTCTCCAAACTTGATTAGCATAAGAAATATGAGATTGAAAAAGTTCAAAATAGACTGAAACTAGGGTATTAATAGGTAGGTGTTTTAGCTTGGACAGAATTTCTCCATTGGCTTTGCTAAGTTTTAGTTTATGTGGTGGGCAAGATAGATGTTCATCTAATGTAATTCCTAAATACCTAATAGAAATTGAGAGTTTAATAATTTCATTGTTGAGTTTTAATTTGATTTCATGGCTTAGTATTTTTCTGATTACCTCAGTTTTATATCGTTAAGGGCAATCTTGTTAGTACATTAACCAATGTGATAGTAGAGATTGTATAGGTCTTGATTTACTTTTTGGTTTCAATATTTTTCAGATCTTTGTTAGAGAAAAGAGAAGAGCAGTGTTATCTGCAAAAAGGAAGGAGTCACTATTGCAAATTGCATTAGGAAGATCATTGATGTATATTAGAAAAAGTAGGGGACCTACAACTAAAACAGAACCTTGGGGGGACTCAATTAGGCTCTGAACTTTGAGAGATTAAATTAAAAAAAAACCATTTGATTGTGAAAATTAATTCAGCGAAATTCGCCAATGTAAAGCATTTTCAACCATCAAAAATCTGTTCTGTGAAAATGTCTGCCCATGAAATTTTCTGTATTATAATACTCCAAGGCATAGTAAAAATTGCGTTCTTCCCTTTTAAATTTGCCAATGTATATAGCTACACTCGCAATCTCCACTAGACCACAGTCAAAACACAAAAAAACGCTAGTCTGGACTTGGGCCGTCTATTTATGGCTGGGGAAGAAAATGTTCAATATTATCGGACGGCCCGAGCGAAGGATGACAGATTTACAGAAGATGGGCATTGAACGTACCCTGTAGAAATCGTTTGTGTGGTGTTGGTATTTTTGAAGATGTAGACCCATTATTAAATGGTATAGAAGAAGAGGACATAGATCAAGATCTTTTATTTGATGAAGATCTCAACCAAGCGTTGCTACAAATGGAAGAGAAGAAGTCCCCTAAAATGCTCTTAAAAGACGTGCAAGTCAAAAAGTGGAATGTCAAGACATGTAAGGGCTAAGCATCCTGATGAGTTTCACCAACAGCAACAGCGGCCATTTTTTTCTTTTGACTATGACTAGACGGGAAAATGTAGCGGCGGAAACTTTTAGAGCAACCTGATTGGCTAATCAAAATGTTGCGAAGGAAAATATCCCCACATCATTTCGCGGCGATGGTGTAGTGGAAGCATCTTCGATTTTCACCAGTGCGGTTAGGATTCAATCCCTACTGCGGAAACTGGAATCGATACTCCACTCCGATGCGCTTTGAAAGCAGCGTATTCAGCCCATTAGGAGCCATTGACTGACCGCATGCTGGCCAGTGGGCAAGTTAGAGCAATGCTTAACAATCTCTAGCGGTAAGTTAACTAATAAGTTGACTGTCGGAGGGGATAAAGAGCCATTGAGAAAAATAGATATGCCCCAAGGACGTTAAAACTTCCCCTTACTTACTTACATCATGCGAAAATAAAGTGTGTCTATTTTTCGCGGCCCGACATTTTTCTGCTTAGTGTAGTGGAGACCGGCTTCATAGTAGAAATTAACCGTAAACACTCTCTGTCGTAGAGTTTTGGTGGTAACAAAAATAATTTGAAGAGAGCTCTGCAAAAATGTATTTTTTAGAATTACGTCGAAAATGAGAAACTAATAAGAAAATCTTTTTAGAAAGTTATAGTTTGATCATTAAAATAAAACAAATGAAAAAAACCTTTTGCACATCATAGCAGTTTTTTTCTTCGAAAGAGGCTATTTTTACAGTGAAAACTCTTATAAAACATGCATTTTTATCTTTTACCGCCATTGGTGGAGGACATATTTTCAATTACATGGCCTACCTGCTTTGTCAACCATTTTTTAGTTTACGTTTTCAATGAAATCAGAATATTACGATTACCGGAAACCCCGCACAAGGAACAAATTTAATTCAGGTCGCTGGGAATCCGTAGTGAGTGAGATTAAAAGCCAATAAGACTATCGTCACGGTGGTTAAAGCCAAGACACCCTGGGTTTGAGGTTGATGATCCTTAATTATGCTTGCGTCAAATATACACGAATATTTTTCCTACTCAAAATTATTCGAATTTTTTTGTAGGGCCGGCCCTACAAAAATCACAAAGCGAAACCACTTTCTCCCCACAATACAAAATTTCCAGATGTTCAATACTTTCGAGCGTTAGACTGAAATACCACCAAATGGTGTTTATTATAGCCCTTGATTATTTATTTACACATGCTCAAGGACATAAATATCAATAAATTCCGCGAAAATTTATGTCCTAAAGGTAGTTTCCATCCCAAACAGTTTTCATGCTCAGAACTGACCCGAAAAGCACGAGATATAGGGGGTCGTTTCGAAATAAGGACACGAGGAAATTTATTTTTCTTTTCCATGAGGCAGTAAGCCGAAACATGAGCGGGGAAAGAAGACGTTTTTTTCCAGGGATTTTTTTTCGCTACCGGAGAACGGTAAATAGCTCAGAAAAACAGGACCGTCTTACTGTCAAAATTTGTATACCTTCCTAAGGGCTTTTTCCCCTTACCCAGCGCCCTTTCCACTGTGAACATTCCAGCCCCACCCCAGACTCTTTAATGTCACAAAACTCATCTTATTTTGGTTAAAACCGGTAGCAGCTGGAAAAAAATCCTGGAAAAAAAAGCACAAGCGATAAAATTCAAGGTGTTTTTTTCCTGCCGTAATATTACTTCAGAACCAATTGTTATGTACAACACAATCGTACAACACAATCTGCTATCATAATTCCAGGATCTTCGATTGATTTACTAAAAGAAATAGATAAAAATTAGTTACATGCATGTCAAACAAGTTTAAGTTTCATAAACCAGTGCAAAATTTGATACATTTGAAAAAATGTTGCACACGTTTGACACGAGCCTTAAACTTTCACGCAGCATTATGAACAACGTTCATTGTGTGGACCAAAACAAATCAATTTTACATTCGATTTAGCGTTCAAAAAGACAAAATGTTGCACAGAATGTTGTGTGAGTATAGCATGTTGTAAAATATAGCATGGCCATGCAACATCATGGGTAGCAAACAAGTGTACTTGTTTGACCAGCACTTTTTTGTATATAAAATATATTTGTGATTTCTCATTAAAAGGAACGTTTACAGATTTTACCCAACTCAAAAATATTCCTATGGAATGATACGGAGTGTTCCCAACTCAAATACATTTAAGGACAAAATTTTTGGTAGAAAAAATGCAATATAGAACTTCTCTTTTTTTGTGCCAAAGCCTGAAGTTTCATTTAAAAAGTATCACAAAAAAAAGTTAGACTGCTGAATGTTTTTTTCCGCCAAAATTATGTCTTGCTGAAAAGATTGTCCTGCAAGGTAATTAACTAACCTTTCCACCACCGACTTTAGCTTTAGCAGTACCACGTACTTTCTTCGTTCGGTTTTTCTTTTCCTTAATTTGCTTTCGGGGTTTTTTGTCCCTTTTGAATAATCCATGCTAGAAGAAAATTGCAATAGTTTGAATTTACAGGAAATCAGATAAAAGAAAAATGAAAAAAAATATATAAAAACTAAACATTTATAATCGCGAAGGAACAAAATTCGCAAAATTTAATCTAAAGGTATTTTGCTGAACAACAGATCATTTTTGGCAAAAGTTTTAAACCCAATTTTTTAGGCCTAATCAGACAACAAACCAAAAATACAATATAATAAACAGACAGTCAGGCAAATAAGGCTGTTATAATTTTGATGTATACAGCTAAGTAAGGAGGTACTTTTCTTTCTGTTTCGCAGTAAGTCCTGTTGACGAAACCGCACCACAAAAGCTACCGTAAAGTAAGCTGTTCAAACTGATCCTATATATCTAACAATCCCAACGATTTAAAATAAATTTATAGTTAAAATAATATATAATTTCCAGATAAGGAAACCCATATCAGGATTTTTGATTTCTGCAACAAATATTATGAAAGTGAAATTAAATAGGTATTCCCTATTAATTCTTTTGAAATTTAGAACAAATTATCTGAAGTTAAAACAAATTCACTAAAACTTGTGAAATTATCAAAATAAGTTTCTGATTTCCAGATAAAAAAATCTGTTTAAAAATGGTAGACTTGTTTTACAGAGGAAACATATACAGAAAACATAAGAAAATTAATTTATGCAATATCCATATCAAGAAACATTTACTATAGCGTAAAATCTTCTAACTTTGTAAAAAATCTCTAAATTATGCTAAATCCTGTTCACCTTATGTACTAGATTAAAGCTATACATCCACACACCCTTACTACAATTGGGTCCTAGGAAGCGAAACATGGCATACTATTTTCTCCTAATTTCGGAGGTGCCTGTAATTTTGTGAAAACATGAAAAATATGGTTCTATGTTTGTAATTTAATGATAAAAAAAAAATATATATAGAGTTTCCGCTTCTACTTAGCTTTCCAAAAATGTATAGCTTTATATGGTTACTGTGTAAACTTACAAATACATTCAATGATTTAGCGTTGACCTAATCATGGGATGGCATTCTCAAGGAAAAGAATAATACAATTTGAGTACAGTACAATTTGAACTTAAAAATCACTGTACAATGTGTTTGAACAATTTACACAGCACTACGACGAGAGGGCCCCTGTTGACAATTTTTAGATGGCTGTTTGATCGCGTAGCAAATGAGGTTGACAGTTTAGCATTTGATTTATAGAAATCACGAAATTAGGTAAATCACAAAGTAATATCAGATCTTACACTATAAAGAAATAGTAGTTTTTCCTGATAAGAAAATTGTTTCCATGTGTAGAAAATATTGCCATTTTTAGAAGAATGTGACCTACTGTAAAGTATGTAAAAATCCACCATGAGACAGGGTTTGTTCGCTAAGGAGGGAGGAGGGAGATTGGAATCTTAGCGACAAAACTTTGCTGAACCTGATAAATTTGATTTTGACTTCTTTAAACAGTGAAATAATCACATATTAAAAATATTCGTTTACACAACAAATAAGTGTACTTACCCTTTGTAATCTGTATTTTGGTTCATATTTTTTAAGATAGTCTAAACTGTCATAAATTAAGGCAAAGCCGGTAGTTTTACCGCCACCAAATATGGTTTTAAACCCAAAACAGACGATGCAATCAGCAGTCGATTTATACATGCGACCCAATTTTTCTCGTACTTCCGTTTTTGGAACGGTTGCTTTACCAGGATGTAATACATCTACAAGCATTTGTCGTCTCATCAATAGACGATTTGTCATGAACTTTCTAGTGCGGATGGTTGCGGTGTCGGCCTAAACAAAACAAATCGTTAAGTTTGAAATTTTTTCATGAAACTTAATAGTTCAAAAGAAAATATATAAATTTCGTGAAGTTGAAACATTCATTAGCTCGAAAAGAATACTTAAACAACAATATGGACAAAGATGCAGGAGATAATTGAGGATAAAATCATGAAAAATTTCTATCACTTGCTCACCATCTTGCCTAGATTTTGAAAAGAGAATGTTAGTCGGTTCCGGCACTTTTACCAACTTCGCTAGAGCAAGTGAGATATTAAACTGTCTTTTTTTATTTCTCACTTCTTTTACTCTACTTCTCAGAAGAGACGAACGGCGATGAACGGACTCGGAACCCAGGCGCCTGGACCTTTTTGAGACCAGCACCAAATTCTCGATTGTGAAGAAGTGCAATTTATTTTTATTCGTTTTGTTGTTTGGTTGTGGTTTTACGTTACGTTGGGGGTGGTGGTGGGTGTGGGTGGGTGATTATGGGGGGGGGGGGGGGGGAGGGTGATGTGTACGGGGGATTATATAATATATTATTTATAATATTCAAATATTTATTATTTATCATATTTTAGCTTTTGTTTGTAAATCAAAAATCCCCTACTTTCAATTCAGTGGTCGTCGGGTCTCTTTCACTCAGTCAGCTGTTCATACGCGGAGGGACTTAGATCATGTGTAAGTAAGTCATTTGTCCACATACGGTCTTGATCATCATGTTCACGTGTGTTTTTGTGCGAGACAGCTTTTTCATTCTGTATGTAATTGTAATTTCTCTCATTGCAATTATAATAAGAAATCATAATCATACAAGCTTAAGATGACGTAGAAGATGTCGTACTTATTGTCTAACCTGCACAACAACGCAAAAGTAACACATGATTTCCGGCTTCATACAATCCAGATGGCAGATTTTAACACGGAAACCCTATTATTATTGGCATAATCGTACTTTCAGGGTCAGCCAAAAAAAGTGGAGGATTCCGACGTAATGATATTTCTTTTCAGTCTTACAGATGGGTAGTTTTCCTTTTCTACTTTAAAAGAGTAAAATCTCTACCACAAATTTTGACTGAGATCTTGCTACGCCTCCTCTGATTGGAAATACTTCGATTCGATTCGAGCATGGACCTCCCTACACCAAACTAGTTCGATTTATGCAGTGATGAAATCACTGAGGTTCATTTTCATAGAAGTCATAGATAAAGATGGGATGATACATATCCCTGTTTCAACTTACTCTTTTTTATAAAAGAAACTACCTGAAGGGGTAAGTATCCCTGAAAGTTTCTTTAAAAAGTAAATTTTTCAGCCCTGAATAGTTTCTTAATTACCGGTTAAAGTTTCTTGAATTACCGGTAATTTCAACGGTTTTAACTGTATGTATACCGTTGAAAACAGTACTAAATCCATTGTAATCTTTCATATTTGGGGCCTGAAGAGACAATGAATATAGGGAAGTTTCTTACACAGCTTTATTTGTATTTCATGTCTCCTATAAATATAATACAGGTTCTTCTCTTGCATGAAAGTGAATGTCTAAAACCAAATTGTCTTTATTGTGGGTTGGACAAAAGTAAGGAAATCGCATACAATTTGGTTTTAGTGAATGCATAAACGTTAAACCAAATATAACCAAAATATAACCAAAAATCAGTCCTTCCTTTAATCAAAAAGGAGGAGACGATGGATTGGATAAGGTTTGCCCATGATGCAAGACTGCCTGACGATAGGTGGACTTTCCATTAGGCAATTTTTCTTACGATTTGTACGACAACACAGGCACACAGGCATAGAAGAAAGTGTTCTTGTCTTGTCTTGTCTTAACTCTTCAGTAAGATATGTGCATGTCGGCCAACAGTTAACAAAAACGCTATTTCCCTCATCGTGTTAAAACACATCTCTAGGCTGGTAAAACTCTTCAAAAATAAAACAAAAACGTAACGTAAACTTAAAACCAAAAATACTTAAAATAAAAATAAATAAAAACACACAAAAAAATATGTTTTGAAAAATATGTAAGGTCGTGTGCGAATAATTTAACTTGGTTTTCAATGTCAATATTGCAACAACAAAAAAAGAAAAAAAGAAAAAAAAGAAGAGATTTTTCGATAAAGCAATAGAAAGTTATAAAATCGAAGGAAAAACGGTGCATGAGAACGAGGCATATAAGCAGAACTGACAAATGATTTGAAGATGTTGGTAACCCTTCTCCATACGTCTTTTACAAGATTCCGAATTCTCTCCTCCCAAAGGTTTACTTGAAAGCAAGTTTCCCCTTACAACGAAATCAGTGAAACGAGGAAATAAAGTGAAATAAAAACGAAAACAAGAAAAAAAACAAGAAAAATAATAAATAAAGAAAAAACGTCAGAAGAAAAATATATATAGTGAACTCTCGCTGTCTCCAACAAAAGGCTTGGTCCTTGAGCGTTTCCTTGCCTAAGAATAGACCCCCGCCAAAAAAATAATAATTAAAAATAATGATAAATAAACCAACAAAAAAAAATAAAAATAACAACAACAACAACATCAAAACCAAGAACCAGAGGCGTAGCCAGAGCTCAGTCAAAATTTGTGGAGGAGAGTTTAGTCATTTAAAGTAGAAAAGAAAAACGTGCAAGTAACCTAATTGACACTTAAGACTGAAAAGGAATATCATAACGTTGGACTCCTCCACTTTTTTGACTGACCTCGAACACCTATGAGAACAGCAACGAAAAAACATAGATTATTTTACCACACAGCATAATCCTGATAACTCGATTTTTTAGTAACTCAAACTGTTTTAGCAATCCCCTTTGAACTAATACTCTCTCAGAAAAGTCTCGATAACTCGAACACATGTTCATCAGTCCCTCTGGAAGATTCAAGTTATCAGCAGTTTACTGCAAAACATTTAAAATAATATAATGTATACGAAATCTTTAAAAATATTGACAGTCGCAACATTATAAAACTATGAAAAGCTGATACAGTTAACTTCCGCTCTCTCCAACAAAAGGCCCTTGAGCGTTTCGTTACCTAAGAAAAGCTCTTGTTATCTCGACACTTTACACGGCCCCTTGCGGTCGGGAGTTGACTGCAAATTATAAAGCTTGCTTGCTAGAGTTCCGATATAAAACGTACTCATTGTTACCAAGAAAGAAGTATTCATGTAACACTTACACGATATATAGTAATTATACATAACATTTGTATTGGTTAAAATTTTAAACAGAAATGATTCATCGGTCTGTGATAATATAATATCTAAATATGTTTGTCATAATAGCTAAATAATACGTAATATATAATATAGTCTGTATACAGTTGAATCCTGTCAAGTCGGACCCTGGGTAACTTAGACTTTCACTAGACTGATTCCGCTTGGAGTCTCCTTCCTTAACCCTCTGAGCACATTAAAGACAATGTGTTGTTATAAATACCGCCTAAGAAGGTCATCATTAAAAGCAACAAAAATAGTAGCTTATATTTAGGACCAACGATAATTCACGTGCTACTTTTATGAAGATCAAACAAGACAACAATTCCTTTTCTTGTCTCTCACCTGCTTTTATTCTTCATGCTCTTTAAAGATAATGTGTTGTTATAAATATAGCAAAATCTGATATCATGATGATCTCAGCACATGAGTAACTGAAAGGTTTGCATCGGTAATGATGATGTCAGCACGAGGTGGTACCTCCAGCGGTATTTATAACATACTGTCTTTAAGTGGGACTGATTTATGTGTTAATTATTTTAAGAAAATGGCGTTTTTACAAAAAAATAGAGAACAAGAACTCAAAACTATTTTGGAAAGTTCGTGAACGAAAACACGAAAAACGAAAGTTCTTCCAAACAGGTATTCTAAAACCATACTGAATGTTGCCCTTAAAAATTGATCAAAATTTCACCCGTGCTTCAGAAGGTAAACATAACATTTTTGGCAATTTTTACATTTCCTCGTTTAGATTAGATTAGATTTTGACCATGCAAATACTTAGTCTATATATACAAAACTGGAAGTAAAAAACGTGTCTACTTCACAAGATGCACAGGTTTTTGCAAAGTGTTTTTTTGTTGTTGCAAAATTGCACATTTTGTTACAGCTTTCCTGCAACCCTTTTCAGACCATCTCAAATTTGTTGTTTTTTAAAACTTTGACAATCGCCTTATATATATATTTTGATGATGAGTATTGATGGTGTAAAAATGTATATATATATATGTATTCTGCATTTACACAAAACATATACAAATTCCGTGCTCTAAACGTTAAGGAATGCTTCCTGTAATTTGGGCATTCACTAAATCTGACCAACTTTTTATTCGTCTTGAGAATAAGACAAGACTGTACTATAGATATAAATATATGAAATAAATAAATAAATAGATAAATATTATATATATTATAATGCTCCATCTATTTTCATTACAACTATCAAACGTTGCTAGATATTGTGTCTTCAACCATCTCAACCGATCTTTCATCAATGTCCACTTTGACTTCATGGCCCCTTACCGCCATCATTTCGTTACTCTGTGTATCAGGGTGGACCGAATTAGCTGGCAGAGAGGTACGGTTTATACGATCATACACCTTGAACTTGTCAGGGTCTTCGTAAAATGGCGAGTCACATCGAGGCCGCGGTGTAACAGGTGGTAATTTCAGTATGGAAGGGTTTGAGTTACTGGACATCATACATCTGCGAAAAAACGTTTTTAATTGTTATGTAGTTTCATAACGCCATAATGCTCCATTTTTCATTTAAAAAGGGATAAGAGTATATCCACATGTCAGAACTAATCTTTTAATTATTCGGAAAATTTAAGCAAATAGAACTGAGGGAAAAGATGAAAATACAGTATCATGGAATCATAGACATTAGATAACTCCCTGGTCTAGAAGCCATTATTGTCAAGTTCTATAAAATTGGCCTATTGAAAATACCTTAAAAAGCTACTTTGATAGGTTCCCAGACCAGGGAATAAATTTTCTAAGAATTACGATGATATGGACATTTTCCCATTTTGTAAAATCATCAAAAAGTCTCTGTGGAGGAATGTTTTTTTTATTGAAACAGCAGGCAATATTGCTTGCCATTCCTATAGAAAACACTCCTCCTCTAAGATCTTTTGAAGATTTTGCCCACTCTGTTACCTCTTAAATATGATGCAAGGCAAAACCAATACAAAGATACCAACTACACACACAATAATTGCCCAAATCGGAAAGTTCCCTTTCAAAAACAAAACAGAAAAAATAATAACTGAATTGACGCAACAAACTGTAGTTATAGTAGCAAATAAAATTTTTGGTCTATGAGGAGGAGTGTTTTCTATAGGGATGGCAATCAATATCACCTGCTGTTTCAATAAAAAACACTCCTCCACAGAGACTTTTTGAAGATTTTGCCCACTGGGATATATACAACGGATCCATCTATGTTAGGAGTGTATGCATCCACCGATTTCTAACCAGCTAAACTTCTTGGTTAAAATCTTCTTCAAATCGTCTGAAAGAACGAGACAAACCTGACCATTACGCTCACTTACCCAGATAAATTTAACAAGGTTCACACCACAAACTTAGCTGATTAGAAATCGGTACATGAACTGTAAGTTATAAACAAAAATGAAAAACAAAATCTGAACACTCACCATTTCGTACGGTACACTTCGTGAATGTTTTGCGATTGTATCCAGAGCAGCCACATGGTGTACATATTCTGACGGACGCTTTGAAGTCAGACAGACCAGGTTGTACAATTGAAAACCTTTTCGTAGTGTCGTTACGAAGAAGTCTATTATTACGGTCATGAACTTCATACGAGTAGTATGCGGACGGAATAATCTGTTCATTCTAAACGGGAAGTTTGAATTTATAATTATACAGTATACTGTCAAGGGACTGAAGAAATTGGTCCCACTTAATGACTTTTAAATAAATTAAATAAATAGTCAACTTCCCAGTTGCAAGTTGGCGGGCAGAATAACCACTACGGCTGGAAGCCCAAGGACTTTAAACTTCCCGTTACTTACTAACTTATCGTCATAATAGGCTTTTAGCCAATGAGATTGGTGTATTGTTGGGAGACAAAAACAGCGTGATCAAACGTTACAAAACACTTTTCTGTGTAAGTCATAAAAACTAAAATATAGGGATTGTACTATATGTATGTTGTACTGCCGACATAATAGCGCGTGTTTAGTGTTTTATCGAGAACGCAGCAACATAAAACATTGACAGTCTCTGATTGCCAGAATAACAAAAACTTACATTCCAGGCTAAAACTCCAGTTGTGCCAGAATCATTGCATGTAAAGCCCAACTCGATTGGTGGAGGACCTGTAAGACATGGCAGTTAAACACCTTTCCCACAGCCCAGTGGGCGAAATCTTCAAAAAGAAGGAGTGTTTTCTATAGGAATGACAAGCAATATCGCCTGCTGTTTCAATAAAAAAACACTCCTCCACAGAGACTTTTCGAAGATTTTGCCCACTGGGAAACTCTTTTTTTTCTCCTGCTACTTTTCTAAAGGCCTGTTGTATCTTAAGCCGAATCTCCACTCGGCGGAAAATGTTGCGGTGGGCGTTTTTTTCCGTCTCAACACATACGCATTAGCAAATCCCGGCGGAAATGTAGATGCAACGGAAAGTAGAAACCGTTTCGCCCGTCGCAACTTTTTCCGCCTAGTGGAGATTCTGCTTTATGTATCCATTGATGAGCACAATATTGAAATTGGTTTCTACCTAAAGACAAACATCATTAACTGATGGCCAATGCAATGGTTCTTTACCAAATTTCAAATTTCAGCTCATAGTACACATTTTGGTTGAGTTTTCCAAATGTTTTACCTCGATTTCAATACCTGAATTAGTGCAACTTATTTTAGTCAAATTTTGAGAAATACAAATCCGTTGGTTAGTAAATAAACAAGAGAATAAAAAAAAATTGTTAGAAATGAGAAGCAGAAGCTAAATCAGTAATGATTCCCAGTGGGCAAAATCTTCAAAAAGTCTATGAGGAGGAGTGCTTTCTATAGGAATGACAAGCCATATCGCCTGCTGTTGTCAATAAAAAAACACTCCTCCAGAGAGACTTCTTGTTGAAGATTTTGCCCACTGGGTTGTAAGTTGTCTCGATTACATACCGCTGAATGTCGTTGTGCCATTAAAACACTGCAGCCTCTCTTCGCCGACAGTATATGTGGTAATCACACACACGTTGTATGTCCGACACGGCTGTAAGTCCGTCAAATCTGCACTGCAAGTTCGATCACACTTTTCAATCTGTTTCACATAAAAAATAAGTAAATAAATAAACTCTATAAACCGTTCTCGTTTTGCTGCTTTAATAATTCAACAACCCAGTAGGCAAAATCGTTTAAATGGAGGAGTGTTTTCTATAGGAATGGCAAGCAATATCGCCTGCTGTTTCAATAAAAAAAACACTCCTCCCGAGACTTTTTGAAGATTTTGCCCACTGGCAAAGGCGTAACTCAAGATTCAAATTCTGTAGAACATTTTTGTAGGTCTAAAAAGCCCATCAAAATTAAGTCTATTAAGGTCCTACGAAAAAATTGAAAAACTTAAGACAACAGTTCTGATCAGATTTAAGGCAACTTCACTTCATTTCAGGAAATAAAGCAGCAAGTCCAGTCATTGCATTGTCATTGCGACTTTTTTGCCTCAAGAGAGAAATTTTTAGCTGTTTTTTATTTCATTTTTTAATTTCATTTTTCTTGAAACAAAGAAAATGGAGTTACAGCTTTTTTGTTTTCAAGCGACAATTTGGTGCTACAATTCAACCACTTTTCCCATAATTTTTTTGGAAACCACAAGTGAGACATAATTAAAATGAGTTTGAAGACCTTTATTTTTTTTTGACCCGAAATGCCGTACCATTGAGACACCCTTTTTAAACTGACCCTTGTATAAAAAAGGTGCACACACATGCAAAAATTACTGGCTGATATACAATGTCATGTTACCAAATCATTAAACAACTGACCAGAAAGACGTTCTCACCAGGGATGTATTGTTGTTTGTGCCAACAATCTGCACTTCTGCTTTATAGAAGTAGGACTTACGGTCGTAAGATTTATATTCCCACAAGACCTTCAACGCATTATCTGATGGTATAACACGAATCTTTTTTAAAGTATGGTCTGTAATAAAATGGAGAAAAGGCAACTGAGAGGTCTGTAATTGCAAAAAAGGAATTTCTCAAGAAAAAACAAACAAACAAACAAACAGGACAAAAACAAAATAACATGCAAATAAACAAATAGAATGATCAACTGTCAATCATCCGTTCAAAACACATGGTTTTGATATTGCATGAGGACAATCAAGTCTGTATCCTGAGAGGGGTGAACAGCATTTAAACAATATGAAATTCCAGGTAAATAACACGAGATTCAAGGCAAAAGTTGTATTTGGAATTTTAATGCCTGGACAAGAACAACAGGCCTGTTTCAAGGAGGCTGGCTATATGGAAGATAATATTTTAATAATTATTATTTACTATTGTTTACCCTGGATAGCCTCTACAATCCTGATAGAACTGATAGAACTGATATCACTGCGTAGTGACTCCAAGAGCTATTAAAGCCCCAATTTTTGCTATGAAAGCCAACATGTCTGCTTCAACCGCTCAACTAGACAACCCCTTTAGACATCAATCCCACTTTCTAGCTCAGTGGATCGATTCACATTGTTAAGTTTTTGGCATGACTCCGTCAGGTTTTGAACCTTGTGGAGGTGAGCACTCTGCCACTAGGCCACCAGTTGGTACAGTCGAAACCTGGTGATCCTCATCTTCTTGTTATAATACAGTTCAGTATGTTGTATCATTAAGTCCATTTCATATGTTGCAACACCATGTCTGAAGGCTGAACAGTCAATGTTTCTTGCATAACAGTTCCATAACTTAGTGCTCTCTACCACAATGCAAAGCATGTCTCAAATGCATAAAAGAAGATATTCGCTTATGAAAGTAAGTAAGTAACAGGAAGTTTTAAGTCCTTTCTGCCCACCAACTTTCAACTAGGAAGTTTACTTACCGTCAGAGATACGTATAGCATTGCTCTAACTTCCCTGAAGGCCAGTGTGCAGTCAAGCGAATGCATCAGAGTGAAGTATTGAAATGCGACATGACTGAAACTCGAAAACATGGGCCTCAGCAGTCACACTCGAAAGCACTATCCACTATCTATCTTATGAAACAACTAAGTTCACTACTGTTGTTTAAGGACATCATCAAAGGAACTGCAAGGCCAGTAATTATAATGTTGCATTGTAGTAGTTGTATATTACAGCCTGCAGACTGCATTATTGGAACTGACAATATAAATAGAAACAGTATGGAGATTGTGGAAAATCTCACGTAAAATTACTGAATGGTATATATACACTCAAAGAAACAAAGGAACACAGCTTCATCAGAAGGAGTGTTTTCTAGAGGAATGGACAGCAATATCACCTGCTGTTTCAATAAAAAAACACTCCTCCAAAGAGTATTTTTTGAAGATTTTGCCCACTGCTTTAGAAGTTATTCACTTTTGTGTTGCTTTATTTTAGTTATGACTGGAGCAGGAATAATCGTAAAACAATAAAATTGCTGATCGAGGATTCCTCATTCGAACTGTTAGTGTAATTATTAGTCGAAAAGTGATGAAAATTTTCTGAAGGTGACGAAAATTTGGTCTGACGAAACAATATATCACATGGAAAGTTATTCAGAAGTAACGAAAAGTTTGTCCGACGAAGTTTTGTTCGATAAGGACTGTTAAAAGTTGTCTAACAATCCTTCAATCTTTCTTTTAGAAGCTTAAGTCAGATTATGGAATATAGTAAAGAGGCAGTTCATTGAGGTGATGACATGATGAAGTATAATTTTAGCCCACCTCAATTAGCTTAGTCATTATAAGTCATTATAAAAAATCTACTGGGTGGAGGGTTCATTTAATTAGTTAACCTACCAGTTGCAAGTCGGCCCAACGACAAGGACACAAAAATGGGGGTTACTTACTTACTTACTTACTTACTTACTCACTTGAAAACGCCGAACATTTTTCAGACCAGGCTGAAGTAAGAAATGGACCCTACATCATAATATAGTAAATAAACGTTGATTCTTTCAATCTTCCTGCAAACAATTTCAGCCTGGGCAGAAAAACTCCGCAATAATCGTAAAAGTACTCAGCCTGTCCGGCCGGCCTCAAATATTATCATCAGACGTAACCGGTATTAATATATATATATTAATATCAAATAAAATATAAAATATTTTATATTAACATAATTGTCTGAGAAGTGATTTTACTCTTATTTGATTTGATTTATTAACTTCATTTTTAATCTGGTCTGTAAAATTTACATAGGGAAAAATGACTTCTTCGTATATCATTACCCCTTAGAAAGACCGTGGTCATCATGGTCATAAAATAAGAGTAAAATGCTAGTTACCTTTATAGCAAAAAAATGCTTTTTCTTGTGGAATATAGTGGTTCTCCAACGTAATCTTCTCCACTGAGGTATTTTTCTCAAAAGCAGTCTTCTCCACAGAGATATTTCTTATGAGCACAACCAAAGTGTAGGCTTCCACAATATTGACATTAAACACACGGCATTCAACAGAAAACAAACTTTGCCGAATATCCCCTTTGTTCTTACAATACTGGCCATGTATGGGTTCGGAGAGTGCATTGTTAGCCTTGTATGCAGCAAGAGAAACATCAGGTAGACCCATCGCCATGTTATGAGATGTATTCATGGTAACATTAAAGTAAATTCCATCAAATCTGATAGAGCATGATTGGTTTATCACTAAAAAACAATTTTTTATGGGAATCAACTTTTTCTACCTTTATGTGGATCACAATTTTCTTTTCTTGCGAATTTTTTGGCTTTGCATGAAAATCAGTCCACTCAAAATTTTTTAATAAGCTTTGGCAGAAACTTTTGTGTAAAAACTCTCTCTATTTTTAGCTATTGAAAAACATGTTTAAACAAAATTAAACTGAAATACAACACAAATTATACTAAAAATGGGAAGTTAAATAAAAAATAATAAAAATAGGGATGGCAATCAATATCACCTGCTGTTTCAATAAAAAACACTCCTCTACAGAGACTTTTTGAAGATTTTGCCCACTGGGATATATACAACAAATACATCTATGTTAGGAGTGTATGCTTCCACCGATTTCTAACCAGCTAAACTTCTTGGTTAAAATCTTCTTCAAATCGTCTGAAAGAACGAGACAAACCTGACCCTTACGCTCACTTACCCAGATAAATTTAACAAGGTTTACACCAAAAACTTAGCTAGTTAGAAAGCAAAATCAAATAAATGTAAAGCGCGATTTAGACGATCCAACTATGTAAGACAACTCTGCTTGTACACCACGGTCACTGTTAGTTAATAGTTTGTTCATCTTCAAACGTACGCACAGTCACGATAAGTGCTAATAATGGCACATGAAAGTTTATTGTCACACTTTTTTCCCTAAAAATATCAAAATGTTAATTACAGCAATGCTTGTTTTATTTTTTTGAAAAACATAATTATACTTTAGAATTATACAAATTATATACTCAAAACACAAATTATACTAAAAATAGAAAGTTAAATAACAAACAATAAAAACAAAGTGAACACAGCATCATAATACTTTCTACTTGTTCGAGGATGAATGGACTATTAACTAACAATGACCTAATGCAGAATGTTACAGACATTGTTCCAAACTACAAGATTTCCATTTGAACTCAAAACTTACCCTGGGAGTGTGTGCAAACAGGTGGGAGGAGACACCAACAAAACCATAACAAAAAATGAGTGTACATTTCATCTCTTTCATTCTGTTTGTTAGTGTAGTTTTAATAGTGTTAATTCATCATATACTAAAATAGTAAAGACAAAGACAGTAAAAATTACATAGCTTCACTGGGAAGACGATGATGTATAATGAAGTGTGTTGAAGTTTTGGAGAATAGTTGCTTGTTGATGATTTTTGAAGATGATGATACAGCTTCGATAAGTCATGAAATGTTTACATTTAAAGATTTAGCACTTTTGATATTTCTGACGTCATTGCAGCTGAATATGATCTGAATATGATCTTTACTTCCAAACACATATTCAATCCTTTTCTATGTTATTACAGATGTGAATAAAATCTTCTTTTTATTAAGACAGGTCAAATCTTTTCACATATTGCCGCCCGTTTACAATGATTTATTAATTATTAATCATTTAATTTCTATGCACACAAATTGGTTGTTAAACGTTTCTCTGATTTTCTCGATTTCTCAATATTTTCAACACTTTCCATGTATATTCGGGCTAAACTCATAAACTTCCCAAATAACTATCCGAATTGGAGCAGTTATCTGGAAAAGTAGAAGAATTGCTCTAAAGCTGCTTTTCCACTAGACGGAATTTTCAGTTTGAAGTGGGTATTGGTTTTCTCCAAGTATTCTAATTGAACCATTTGATTGGCTTGCAAAATATTCCGCAAATTTGATTGGTTTGCGCAAAAGTTGAACTTTATCCTACTTTGCCACTTATTAAAAAAACAAAACCTGCCTAATGGAAAACCAGCTTTAAACATATTTGTTTCTATACAATCTTCTAACAACAATCTGCAGCAATGACGTCAAAAATGTGAGACCATGGCAACAGGAGTAATTTTTAAGGGCTATAATTCAGTATTAAGAGAAACTTAGAGTGTGATATAAAAGATTTTTCAAATTCACTCATAATAACACCAGACAAAAATCATATCAAATTTTTGATCTTAGTTGTTGAATCCAGAGATGGCTATTTTATTATCAAAACCTTATCATCAAAACAAAGTAGTAGATATTAAGTTTGAGTTTGTGCTTGCTATATATTACTATAATAAAAAATATTATATATTATTAATTATTATTTTAATTAGAAAATTATTATATAAAATTATAAAACATCTGTAAAAAAATAATCTTGATGAGAAGATAATAAATCAAGATTTACAAAATCTGTGTAGTATTTAAATTAATATAAAATTATTTTATTATTATTATTATTAATGTTTACCCAGGATAGCCTCTTCCGTTCTGATAGAACTCTTATCAATGAGGGTCCTGCGAAGGAGGTCCTGGAGCATTTAAAGCCCCCATTTGGGCTACGGAAGCCGCAAGTATGCTTCAACCGCTCAACCAGACAACCCCCTTAGATATCAATCCCGCTCTCAAGCTGAGTACTAAGCTGAGTGGATCGATTCACACTGTTATAGTCGCTGGCATGACTCGGCCAGGATTTGAACCCTGACCTCCCTCACTGAAGGCGAGCACTCTACCACAAGGCCACCAGTCGGTATGATTACACCATGAATATAAAAAGAATATAAAAAGAATATAAAATGTATATAAAATGTATATAAAAAGAATATAATATAATATATAATATATAAAATTCTTTTTGTATAAAAAAACAATATAGAAAGTCACTGCAACAAAGTGGACTGGTGTTGGTGTTTTTAAGAACTCAAATAGTTTTCAATAGAACTCAAATAAACAATATTAAAAGCACTCGTTGTTTAGTAGAAAAGTCTGTAAAGAGTGTAAAATCACATATAAAGTATAAATATCAGATTCTTTCAAAGTTATTTATAGAGTTTGACTGTGAATATAAATTGTTAGATTTAATTAAAAACTTCATTTTTATTTAATAATAGTACTAAAAAAATTAGATATCGATAAATCATGTGGATATGCAATGTAACGCAACAAATGGTTTTCAGACGAATACGATTTCCTCACTGTCTCTCTGGAAGTTTGTGTCAACATTTTTGAATGCTGCATAGCTTGTTTGCTGATAACAAAATAATGTAGTGTATTACAGAGACTGAAACAATCAAATAAAAAGGAACAAACGAACAAAATAAATAAATGAATGAATGAATGAATGTATGAATGAACAAACTTACATTTCCTGTATTCATAGCATATCTAAACAGAAGGAAAAGGAAAAGGCTGATGAAATGAGTTGATAATGATAGATCCCATGTATTTTATTATTCAGTATTTTTTTTCAAATCGTGTATACGCGAGGTGTTTGAAATGCAAAGCGCTCGTCGTCGTGTCACCAAAAATATAGCCTGTAAGCTCATGCAAATCACATTCTAAATTACTTAGCCTTGGCTTTATGTTTGCATGCTGATCAATATGGAGTTTTGGAGTCTAGGCTAGGTATTCACATTGAAGAAAAATTGCAAAAAAAAAAATTGCAAAAAAAAAAAAAAAATCATGTTTAGCTATCATATTTGTGGATATGTTCAAGTATTACCTATGAAATCGTCGAAGGTCAGAAAGAGAAAGTTTTTTGATATTGATTTGTTGGCCAACAAAGTGGTAGAATTTTCATTAATTTGAGAGGACCATTAGTTGCCAAACGAAGTATTAATTGTGTTCAAAGATAGTCACTTTACTGTCATCAGTGTGAATTGTGATTACAATCTGCTTCTTCACCACAACCACAAGAAGGTTGTTGCAACACACAGAACCATAAAATATTATTGAAGAGAAGAAGACACAGACACCATAAGGGTAGAATTGAATGTCTGTCACATTATCGTTAGAAACGGTTTCGAAAATCAATAAAAAGACTCAATAAAGACAAATCTTTGCATGTTTTGAAATTCACGTAATCACAATAGAATCCATAATGGCTGCATGAATCCTTCGAAATCGTGTTGTTTACAAAGATATTGACATGTTGATAATCCGAATGAAAACTTTTTTTACCTATATTTCATAGAATTTATTGCAAAATCTTTCCAACCTTATTTACTTATTTTGACATAATACTTTATTCTTGGAAATTAACGCAGTATGAAATTAAGGCACTGCGTATTTAACTTGAAGGAAATTAACGCGGTTGACGAACTTTACCTTTAGTTTTTGAAGGAAATTAATGTGGTTACAACAAATAAATTTCAAAATATATGAAACTAATGCGAATTTGAGGCATTGGTGAATTTTTGCAAAAAAACACAAATCACACAAGTATATTAGGTTTAAAACGTTTTTTATTTGTAAAATATTGAAAAAGTCCACTTATAAAATTAACACCTTATGATACTTGCCCATATTAAATGAACGTTGAGAGAAATTAAGGTAGATGAAATTAACACGGATCTTTAAAAACCGCATTAATTTCCTAGAATAAGGTAGTTGACTTTTGGTTAAACACTGGAAAAATCAAACTTTCGAACTATTTTCTTGTGAACCTTCCATAATACTTCTTTTTAGAAATCACTTGTTAACTCAAACCTTCACTTGAACAATCGTTTTCACAATCCATTCTCCCCTTATAGCATCCCTCCTTCAGCTAATTTATTCGGATAACTTTTACTTGGGAAAAGGAATAAGAGGTTGATTTATTACAAAATTTAAATTTCACACATGTTATAATCAGTGATAATTGAAAGTACATTTGTCAAATAAGAATTATCAATAACCTATGGGGATGAACATCGATTTATTTTTATGAGGATTTCTTAATAATAGTGAGATCTTAAACCAGTCCAGCTAACTGTACCAGCTTGCCTCCATATTAACATATACAAAACTTCTTTCAGTGAATATAAGTAATATCATAAATCATATATATAGTCGTCATATATAGTAGTACTATATTTGAACCATTGTAATCTGAAGAAGAAATTGCTTTGAATAAAATTTCTCATTTTTGCCAAAATGTTTTGCTTTAGCTAAACTATTAAATCTGTTTTTACTTTTATTTTATTTAAAAAAAAAATTGTATTGGTTGTTGAGTATGTACATATCACAGATTTAAGCCTGAATGCAAGAGCAAGAGTTGTGTATGTTTGTGAGCATGCAAAGTTTTAAGTTGCAGCATAATTTATTTAACCTCTAACACGTAGAACCTCCTTCACGCAATTTGTATATATGCAAAGCATTTCTTGTGTTGATTTGATTTGATGGAAAAAAAGATGGAAAAAATAGGAAATCATCCTCATTTTGATGACTCAGTTGACTCAAAAGTTTGATATTGGACTAAATTTACTTTAATAATAAATATATATATAATAAATAAATATAAATATATATTTTTTCTGCAAAGGTGAAAGGTGAAAGGAGGCCCCGCTTCCTCGAAAAGGTATTTCCTATGTGGAGTGGCCTGCTGTTAATGGGAAATAAGTACCACTGGCATAAACCAAATAAATCATTTCGACTTTTGACTCTCAAAGAACTGTTACATCAGAATCCACCAAAAAATATCGAACAAATGAAATAACAGCCAAACATACCTAGGTTTTCTTTTTCGCCAGACAATAACGGCAATCACAATGACAAGAATTCCAAAAATAGAGCCAAAAGCAGCATAATAAGCTGTATACTCATCTAAAAGATTTTGTTTATTAGTCTACAGTAAATAACCTGTCTCTGTGGAGGAGTGTTTTTTTATTGAAACAGCAGATGATATTGCTTGCCATTTCTATCGAAAACACTCCTCCACAGAGTTTTTGAAGATTTTGCCCACTGGGATACTACATATGCACATTTATGTTCTATGGAAATCACTTCCTTATTGTGAGAGTTCGTGCAATTGAGGGAAGACAGTTTTTTAGGGAAAGTGGAAAGAGAAACAGATTTTCTCATATAGAGGTTGGGGGAATATCAAGTTTTACTATTATGTGCAGTTTTAAGCGAAATAAGACTCATACAATCAGGCTGCAAATCCATTATATTAGATGTAAAGACCCTTTGTGTGCAGGACCCTTTTGAGAAGAATTGGAAAAATTGGAAAAAAAGATAAAAGAAATAAAGGCATCACAGAAAAACATAATAATAATTACGACAAAGGAGAGGCTAACCGTGGACCACATTGTTACTTCCCAAATGTCCCTTAGCAACACAACCTGTAAAATATGAACCGAGTAAAAACAGAAAAAAAAACCATAAGGTTACAACCAGATCAAACCTGACTAATATAATAAAATAAACCAAGGAAGGATTTTTAAGGTGTTCACCGGTTACTCCACAACTTGGCACCATCCCGCCACCACCAAATTTTGAACCTCCCGTCTGAACTCCAGTCTGACCTCCTGTCTGAACTCCAGTCTGACCTCCCATCGGACCTAGAAAAGCATTTTTCCTTTTGATACTTATCAATGCCAATGGTTACGTCATGAAAAGAAACTAGGATATGTTATCTACCTCTAAATTTGATTTCTATTATGAAAAAAGTTTCTACTTTCAGCATAATCTATATAATAGTTTATCGTCTAACAGGATCTAATACAGTTATAAGACCACAATTCTGAATTTCAAAGAAGTTTTACCTGCCATGCACTTGCTTCTGTACTGCATTGGTCTAAAAGACTTTATAAGGGGTGTAACCTGCAGACCGTATGTTAAATCAACCTTATACTGGTTCATGTCGAAAATATTCATGGTTTTACATGATATGACGGACATCGCTTTTGAGTTTACCCGTATGCAGCTGGCAAATTCCGTCGGGGAGTTCCCTGTAGGAAACCATGAGGTTAACGACATTTGGTATTGCATTTTGACAGTTGCGGGATCCACGTCGCCAGGAATGTAATTTACCGTCAAATAGATGAAATTCTTCTTCAGTTTGCAGGTGACACTTTCAACAGATAAAGGGGTTTTAATACCTATGAAAGGTGAACTCAAGCCTTTAAAATACAAAAATTCAACAACATGCAAAAAATACTTTAAAGATGTATGGGAGAAGTCTAACCTTCGCAGGTAACCAAGACGAACAACAAAAACAACAAAGTCATCGCCATGTTTGTCCAACCAAGAATCATAATGAATCCAACAATGTTTGAATTACAGCTAGTTACTATAGCAACTACACAATAAAAAGATATTTGCAAGCATAATGCACATGTGAGTATTTGTGATTCAGGTTTTCCACAAAAGTTTATTAAGAAAGTTCCTTTTGCTTTCCTTATTTTACTTTCCCTGACATTCTTTTGAGATTTCCATGACTGGTTACCATTCAATACTCACAATTAATGGAAGCTACACCAGTTAATGTACAAAGATAGATATTCCTTCGGTTACGAAACATTGCCGGTCTCAGTTGGTCAAATCAAAGTTCATGGAATAAATAACTGGTTAGGAAATAGCAACAACAACAAAAGAAAAAAAATGTCTTTGAGGAGGAGTGTTTTCTATAGGAATGGCAAGCAATATCACCTGCTGTTTCAATAAAAAAAACACTACTACACAGAGACTTTTTGAAGATTTTGGCTGATGGGGACCTCTCCGAAATTCGTTTAAATAAACATTGTTTTCCAATCTTTGATTCTTTCTGGAGTAATTAAAATGGCTTCTGAAATTATCAGCAGATGTCAGCAGATGTAAATGATGTAAATGTGAACAAAAGCTGACTTGAAATAATTTCCTAACCAGGTATTTATACCATCAATTTTGTTCAAATAGAAAGACAAGTAACAATAAATTGATATTAATGAAATAATAAATGAAAATAAATGAAAATAAAATTAAAAAAAATAAAAACAACAAAACAACAACAACAACAACAACAACAACAACAACAACAACAACAACAACAACAACAACGGAGGATGGATAGAAACCTTCAACTTTACAGAACAGCAAAATTAAGTTCACAGGAAGGGTGGGCCCCAACTTGTGAGCCCCAAACTTCACCATACAAGCATAAAAAGGAAAGTATATTATATTTTTCCATATTTTCTCAACAGATCCCGAGTTTTGACTTGGTTGTCATCACAAAATGTAACACGTTAAAACAAGGTCTGTACTGACATTCAAATTAACGTATACAACATTATACAGCAACTCAGAAAAGCTCGATAAAGATAAAAGGATATTTCTTTCTGCAGATAATTTTGATAATTAAATTTTTTAAATAAATATTGAAATCACTATAGTTTATATTACTATTAATCTTTTATGTATCAAAAAATAAAGTAAAAAAATATATAAACCTATAATTTATGATTCATCAGGGTTAAAACGAAGGGACCAATTTCAGCTGGAGGTGACCGAAATATGGGGGTTCGCCAAAAGTCTGAAGTAGTAATCTCAAAAAAAAAGGTAACTATCAAAAAGCTCCTTTTTTCATAAATTTAGACAAGCAAATGAGAAGCTAAAATATTGGTAACCAAATGAAAATTTTTCGTCCCTGAACTTTTTTTTAACCGAGATAAAATATCCAAAAAAAATTTCTTTATATAAATTCAAGACAAATGTCCAAAACATCTTAGACAAATTTTCACAACATGCCCTTAAGCACCTTTTGGATCTAAAAGTTGAATAGGGATTTTTATCACTATCATATCCAGTGTTAACACTTAAACATATTATTTATTGAATATGAATTGAATTCCCATTGTAAATTATAAAGTAAATTATAAAGTGTTTTTGTACAATTTTGCAAATAAATGGAAAAGTCTACTCCTTGGGAAGTACAATTATCCCATTACAAGAGATGTTGTAAGGGTGTTGTGCAAAATAAATCTTGTTATATACGGAACAGGGGTTTAAGACTCCAGAGTCTTCCTTTTCAATTTGCTTTCAAATTCTCATTGTTTGAAAACACCCACTTATCATATAACACATGAAATGTCGTTTGCTGTCATGTTTTGCTTGTGTTTACATTATACATTTTAACAACACAATAATAATGCTAAAGGGTATGATGTGAACAAGGTCTCAGTAATATTTAAGATTAAAACAAAAATTCTTCAACTGATAAGTGTCAGTCTTTCATCATCTGCACGATACTCGACATGAAGTTGTTGGGTACTTCCCAAATCTTCGTAACTTCCATGCTAAATATGAACAAATAACAAATTTGTGGTATAAAAATTGGTGGTTACTCCACCTGAGGGAAAAAACTCAGGAGCTTCTTTTAGAGTGTGTTAAGCTAACAAGCTTTTCACCGCAAACTAATGATGATTGCATCTTGTTACATTAACCTATAATTTTATCAATACTTTTCAAAAATAACACCGATAAATTAAGGGTAATAATAATGAGATTGAAAATGAGACATAGACAGTTGTGACTTAATTTTCCAAAACAGAACTCAAAATGTACTTCAGTGATTGACTGATTGGGATCTAAGCTTGTCCTGACTTACCTTTCTCACATTCCCAGTAGCTCTGGAAAAAGAAGGAAAAAAATAATATCAAAATTGTGAGATGTAATAGAGCTAAAAAGCTGAAGAGATATTTAAAATTTAAAATTAAAAAATTAAAAAAAAAGGTAAACAAATCATCTGGTTGGCAGAGAAAACAATGAGGTGATGATGAGGTTACTAAAAAAACAATAAGCAAAACATTGGTTTACCTTTGATTCTTTCTGTGACGACCTATCAACACGCTTACAACTGCAATCAAACTCGCAACAGCTACTGCACAAAATACGTACAGGGAAATAAGGCGACCTAAAAACAAAAATATGACATAATCATGAACAATAAACACTAATAAAAACTAACAGGTAGCAATATTTTTTGGGCCGAAAGTTTGAAAAAGAAAAGAATCACCAGAAGCTTTATTTCTATTAAATTTTATTAAATAACTATATATTTTGGCTCCAGTGGTCATTCCCAAGTGAACAGCCATAACAGGCATTCTGTGTATAAAAACACAGTTAAGATCATCTAAGCAGTATTCAATACAACTGTTGATTCATAGAAACAAACCTCCATTAAATAAAAATATATCCTCAAGACTATCATACCTTCCCAGTGGGCAAAATCTTTAAAAGGTCTGTGAGGAGGAGTGTTTCTATAGGAATGGCAAGCAATATCGCCTGCTGTTTCAATAAAAAACACTCCCCCACAGAGACCTTTTGAAGATTTTGTCCACTGTTTTTATTTTACTAATTTATTGCTTGATTTACAAAAAAGTGTTTCACTAGAAACCTAATGATGGCTTTAGTAAAGAAGCTTGAAGCAATCAGGAGGTAATAAACAATAATTACAACAGCAACAACAAAAACAACAACAACAATAACAACAACATGCTTCATTTTTCTTAATCATTTACTGATGTTATGACCACCCTCTCCCCCAATCCGACCCTGTGCCCCACCAACAAAAACAAGTACATCAACCAAAAACCAAAGGCAATTTTAAAGTAACTAGTTAAAGAGTTACCCTTGATTTTATCATCTTCTCCACTCATCGTCACAAAGCAGCCTGAAAAAAAAGATATTTAAGCTGGACACTCCTTTAAAACTATGGACTTGAAACCATTGGACACAGGTTTACTGTAAAATAGAATTATGTAGTAATGTCATAATTTAGCTGTGAATGTTGCTGGACAATAAAATATTCAATATTGCAAGGCAGTTTGTGTGTTTGTGTTTGAGCCTATGTTATCGTTAGATGTATGAATCGTTCGTCAAGGAGCTGTCATCAATACTTTGACCAATGTCAGTTTGTTTCTGGTCAATTGGATCTATGAACTTCCATACGTAAGGAAGAGGATCTTATCTAATTGACACGTATGCATATATATAGAAATCCTACCTGCACCTATAGACGGGTAAATAATGTTTACGTTTTTACTGAAAAGTGACCGTCCATGTTACTTTTGATTGCCGAATCGGGTAAAGGATACATTTACATCTAGATCGTAAATAAGTAATAGTTTTACCTTTAGTTTTACCTTTAGTTTTTGCACTTGAGCATTTCGTGTAGTTGGTTTGCGCTTTCGACTTGGATTGGTAACAGAACTGATATGTCTTGCACGGTGACAACCCTGTCCAAGTACAGCTAACGTTAGCTACACCAAGTGACTTGCATAATTTCTATGAGAAATAATAAAAGGCACCGTCAATACTATTATTAACTGCCAACAAAATATCAAGAAAAGTAAAATACTGAAAATTGCATCGGATTATTTGCAAATTAAGCCTGCTGGTAGATACTTGCTCCATCATAATGCCTCTGACCTGTTATACAGAAAAAAAGTAACAATTATTTTACCGTCGCGTCCACAGATTTATTTTTATCATCGTAACCAACTATTGAAGGTTTCGAACCGAACTTCTTGCCAGTGGGTATGAAACTGTCAATAGTGATCGCTGAGAGACTAGCTGCGCTAAGCAACAAACTAACAGGAGGTGATCCTGAAGGAACAAAAGATAATCAGTTAACGTATATTTTATTATATTTTATTTTAGATGGTTAATCAGTATCATAGTCATTAGAAAACTGATCTTTAGACAAATTTAATCATGCATTCATTTTTATCACATGGCATTTATACAACCAATGCACAGTAATTATTATTTTCAATCATGTGATCAAAGTGAATGCAAAACTAACTACAGTTATATCTTATATCTGACGAGGCAAACCTGTATAAAGATGATAATTACAGAGATAGTTAATAATACTGACAACAGAACTTAACAATAGATTTCCAGACCAGGGAATTTTCTAATGATTCTGTCAATATCTATTATTATTATTATTAAAATAAAGGGCAATGAAGGAATGAACGCCTACAAATATAAAATAACTTAATAAAAATATCTAAATAATGCCTGTTAAGCGACACCTCTTACGTGCACAACACACCTGATTCACAAGATTGTTCAGACGCCACAAACCCACTAACAACACGAACAGATAGATCTCCATAAATCAAATCAATGTTGTATGTAGATATATCAAAATAGCTGGCAACTTTACATGTTATTGAAGACACTGTCTTAAGCTTTTGACGAACACAATCTTCAAAATCTTGTGGTGAGGTTGAGATAGGAAACCAAGCAGATAGATCTTTGCTGTATTGCATCTTTACTTTCGCGATGTCGAGGTGGTCGGTAAGAAAGTTCGCCGTCAGGTAAATATAAAATGACTTGGTCTCACAACTTGAATTGACCAATGTCAGTGTGATTTCAGTCGGTAATGGTGTGCTTGTCGTTGTTGGTTCAGTTGTTGTTGTTGTTGGTTCAGTTGTCATCGTTGTTGGTTCAGGTGTTGTTGTTGGTTTAGTTGTCGTTGTTGTTGGTTCAGTTGTCGTCGTTGTTGGTTCAGGTGTTGTTGTTGGTTTAGTTGTCGTTGTTGTTGGTTCAGTTGTCGTCGTTGTTGGTTCAGGTGTTGTCGTTGTTGGTTCAGGTGTTGTCGTTGTTGGTTCAGTTGTCGTTGTTAGTATGGTTGTTGCCCTACTGGTTGTCTCAGCCGAAGCACTTGTATTTTCTTCTGGTAATGCTGATGTTGTGCTATTTCTTTTTTGCAATGTTGCTGTTGATACAGGCAGTTTTGTACTAGTGGAATCGTTTGTGGTTATCGTACTAGTAATTGTTCTCTCTGTCATTACTGTTGTTGTGGTTGGTTCGTTTGTAGGCCCTGTGAAAGAACACTTAAGATATAAAAATATAAAAAAACGTACCTGGCAGAATTTACTGTCCATGAGATATTACAGCTAAAAAATCAGAAGAGTACCAAAAGGATTTCTTTGGAAGTCCATTCTTTTTATAGAAAACTATCCACAAGCAAAAAAAGGGCTACCACAAAGCCTGAACAAAAATGCTCGTAGAGAAAGCAAGTTAAGCTCACAGGACATTAAAGATTTTTAAAAAAAACCCAGAAAACTGAGACCTGGGAATACGAAAACACTTAAACATTTTAACCCCAGACACAAGGGCAGTGTACAACAATGCTTAAATACTTGAATTGTTTAGAACTTTCCAAGGCATTCTCCAGCTACACAGAAAATAAAATCTTAACCCTTTATTTACCATTTTTTAAATGCTGAAAATTCTTCCATGTTTTCTTAATGTTACCCTGACAACAGACCTCTCATGCCATCCTGCTTTTTGAAATTTAGATATTCAAATAGAGTTCATTTTAGGACTGGTGGCCACCCTGACCAGAATGAAGTTTCTACCGAAATTTCTCTGCAATACTTCTCGTTTTCGTGAATGAAGTGTGAACATGTGAATAATATTTGCATTGTGAATAATACATGAGCATTTTACTCTTCTTGAAAAGACAACTGCAGGTCAAGACTTAAATCCAAACGGTTTCAACGCAGTGATGTCTGTTGAACAGCCGGTAAAATCGATGCCATGTAGCAACATTGGTAAATTTGTTTAAATTGTTGATGACAAACATAAAAGTAATATTCTTCTGTCTAATGGCGGCTACATAGCAAAACCACCATTTTTTCCTTTTTAACTATAAGCAGTAATTTCAAAGGGAGAAATGATTTGTCAACTTTTCAATAAAAAAAGAAAACTTTTCACTGCTGATATAAAACTTTCAATCTTGTTTTGGTGTCTGGTATTGGAACGCTACCCTTCCTAGTGATTTTAAAACAATTTCTTTTTTCTTCTAAAAACAATCGCTAAAAAGAGTTTTGAATCATTATATTGACTGTGTATAACCGGTGTATAACGTCCACTATGGGAACCTTGGATAAGAGGTTGTTTTATGCAGGTGTTTGAAGGTGGTCCTTAATGCAGGTTTCAATGTACTGGCTTTTCCTGTAATAGTAATTGTGGGATTGTGACATTGTGGAACTCTTTTTGTCACTACGACAATTACCACCTACCACTTAATGCACTAGATGCCAACCTCACGCTTTAGATTATTATATTCTTTTTCTCTTTGTGATTTTGCATAAACTTTCTCAGAACGTTTCAGTTATGGACAAAATATGCTTTCATATATACAAAAAAACATGATACAATCTGAAATGAAGTTTGATTTCAGAAAAGTAATGAGACTGACCTTTTTCAGTTGCAGAAGTAATACAGGACGTATACTTTTGGAAGAACATCATAAACATTGTGACGCAGGATTTGTATTCCATTGCAGGTTCTAAGCCAGTAGCAACACATGTTGCCTCTTTGTTAATCAGTTGACATGGAAACTAGAATGAGCAATTAATCAAATAAGGTATCTCATCTATATATAAGCCCTGGTTGCAAGTCCTAAGCAAAAAAAACAAAAAACGTCAAATTTGTTTATTAGACAAATGTGGCAACAGTTGCATTGCATTGCATCAAAGGTTTACATTTCCGTATGTTGACGAAGAAACAAGAAAAAGAAAAAGAAAAAGAAAGAAGAAAGGTATGATAAAGTTAGATTAGTTAAAAGTTGTATATCAGTATGCTATATAATTGTTGTTGTTACTGTATAAAAGTGGTGTGTCATACAAATAGACAAAGAGGTATGATTATATTTTTGCTTCAGTTTTATAATTAAAGATTGTCTTTATGATACAGAGTAATAAATTTATTTCAAAAGTAAATGGCAAGGGTTTTTAATTCACAAGTTCTTTTTTAATATGCCCGGGTAAAGTGCAGCCAGACAGAAACTTTAAGCAAATGAATTTTTACATGGAAATATGAAGTCATTATTAAATTAAAAATAATTTGTATTCTACGCAGTTTGGTTTAGACATGTGATAGAACTGGACATAGATAACACCAATCCACATAAAGTCTCTTTTGCACTGTACAGAACGAGAATTGCATCGGTAAAAAGTTTATACCCGGACAGCTAGCTTAGCTTAATAAAGTAAGTTTTGAGTCCTTGGGTTTCCATTTGTAACAGTTAGGGTCTCTCCCCGTCATAAGTTTTTGGTGATTTTTTTTTAAATGCTTGAAAGAATGAGGTATAACCTGACTCTAACCTCACTTACCCAGACAGAATTTTTGAACCATAAACTTATATGTGAGGAGAATTGTAAGATTTGATTTCTGGTAATGTCTACTTTGATCATGGTTTGATTTAGTCTCATTTGTTAACTTTTCATCGAAGAGAAGATGGAAGAGATACCGCCGCAACTGGGAAGTTGAGTTACTACCAGGGATACATATAGCATTGCTCTAACTTGCCTGAAGGCCAGTATACAGTCAGTTGATAGCTCCAAATGGGCTGGTACACTGTTCTTGAAGGGGGATGTCTCGAGATACAACATAGCTGAGGCTCAAACACTGGCCTTTGTGGTCACACTTGTGGGTACCATCCACTACACACAGTGGAATGTAATCTTGAAAAATAATGGTGGTGAGCAACTTGCCAAAAATCCTCAGAGAACAAAAATTCAAAAATACATCCACAGGAAATGCAAAAAAAAAATAACTCTCAAAAAAAAATCCACTTGAAAATTTCTGTCCTTAAGGTAGCTACACTAAATGCAGGCCAACTGCAGATTTGTTCTGTTAAATATTGACAATTACGCAATTCTTATTATGAAACATAAAAAGTTATTATACAATTTTCGCCCTGAGATAAGAGAAAAGAATAGTTCTGTTTTTAGGAAAAGTTATTATAGTCAGTTAAAACGTTTCCCAACATGTTAACGAGCTGTGATAATAGCATGAAAGTGGATCAACAGTATCAGAATTAAAACTCAAACCTACCTTTTGTTTTAAAAAGTTAGGATCGGTAAGTGTCATAGTGGCTTCTGTCGGAAATGTAAAATATGCATCCTGAGATAGTTTAGCAAAAACCACAAGTGACGTCGAATTTACGGAAAGTAACTTCACTAATACGACTTTTGGTTGCCCTGAATGTGAACATAGGGAACAATTATGTTTTGTGAGCTGATTTTGACACCTAACATATCAATCAAGATCATGGTAATCTAAAAGGATGCTTTTATTAAGGGGAGACTTTATGGAAGAACAGAACAGAATATGAAAACAAACAAAGAGTCCAGCTGTCACACAGCTAAAAAGACTTGCTTTATGCCGTTAATCTTGTATCAGTAATACTAGAAAATATTCTCATGACATGCAATCACCATATTCACTGTAAACATACCTGTTACACACTGCCTCCTATAGGTGGAAGGTTTATAGGGACCAACAAGCTTCATGTGAGTGCCGTTGTTGTAGGTTAATCGAATATAATACGTGTTATTGTCATAAACATTCATGGTTTTACAGGTGATGGAATTTGTTGCAACGTTGGAACATTCGTTGAAGGAAAACCATGTGTTGCTGTCATTGAACGATGTTCCATTTGTGTATTCCATTGCAACGTTTGAAACACTACCCAACGGTAAATAAACAGCTTTAAGATAAAGATCTTCGAATTTGATGTCGCACTTCAGCGATATCATTTGCAAACTATGAGTATCTAAAATATAAAAATACAAGAAATTACTACCTCGGAAATAACTGAAAGTTTCAGATCATTAAAAACATTGCTCAATATGTTCAGGAACAAAAAGACCAATGCCAGTGGGCAAAATCATCAAAAAGTCTGCAGAGGAGTGTTTTTTTGTTGAAATAGTAGGCGATATTGCTTGCCATTCCTAAAGAAAACACTCCTCCTCATAGACTTTTTGAAGACTTTGGCCACTGGGATGTCTCGCCATTTCAAATATTCTCGCCATGAAATTTTATTCGCCAATAACTTTTTAGATAATTATTTTTGTAAGAATCTGACAATTCCATACCTAGAGTAGAACTTGGAAAAGAAAAACAGGTTAAAAACTTCTCACAAAAAATTTTTTGGGCAGGAACAGAAGGCGTACACAAAGTACCGCAAATAGAAAAAAAAAATTCTTCCGCTTTCAATTCCCGCATGTTTTAAATTCGTTGATCTCATGCGAGAAAAAACTACAGAAATTAGCAAATCTGATTGGTGGTTTCATTTAATAAATCATGCTTTATATACAGACAGCATGGAATAAGGTGAACCTGACTCAATTTTCTTCGGAACAGAAAACAGAATGGAAAGTGTTCTGTTTACGTGATGTTAACATAACATACAGTATAACCCCGTTAAGTCGGACACGGTTTAAGTCAGACTTTTCTTTAAGTCGGACTAAAACCTTGTCCCCCTTGGGACTAAATAAGTAGAGTCTGACTTAAGACGAAGTTCGGATAAGTCGGACTCCCGATAAGTCAGACCGATTATTTCGGTCCCCTGAGAGTCCGACTTAACGGGGTTATACTGTATACACATTCTCAGAGAAAGTTTTTTTTTAGAGAAGTGGTAAGCCACTTTTATGTCTGATCACAGAAGTTATTCAATAACACATTTAACGTTTTAACAGCACTATAAATATCCCACCATTCTTTCCTTGTGACAAGTGTGATACACATAAAATGATTGAAACCAAGTAAGTAATCTTCAAAGCATCCATTGTTTCTTATAACAATCCTAATATATATCTAAAAACATAAAGACAATTTATTATTATAATTTCTGAGTTGTGCTACAATGAAAATGCAACCATGGAAGGAGTATAATGACCATTTGTACGCCGGCCCTTAATGACTTGGTATTCAAAGAGACAGTGTTACTTTAAAGGAATAAATTTTGTGGATGATCCTGCTTGAAATTTTTTCGCTACAACAAACTTTTGCAATTGGGAGTGACGGAGGATTTTTTCTCTCACTTTTCTCTGTGTCTCTCAGTGTTTTCTATAGGAATGACAAGCATCAGCGCCTCTGTTTCAATAAAAAACACTCCTCCACAGAGACTTTTTGAAGATTTTGCCCACTGGGGACTCAAAAGTTCTTTACCCTTATTTCTATCAGCAGTATTTCAGGGGCGGATCTTAAAGGTATGTTGAAATTCGTGGAAGAGAATTTTAAGAAGATATTCAACAAGACAACATGGGATATCAAAATTTATTCCGTTGAGACAAGAAATATCTGACGACACGCAGTGGAGTTGGATTTCAACTTAGCAAGATGGAATAAATCCGATATCCTATGTTGACAAGTCGAATACATGAAATCACATCTTTTGTTTCAAAACTCAATCGAACGTGTTTTGAAACAAAATCGAACGCTTTATAATTATAATTAAATCGAATATTTAAATCAAACGTTTCTGTGCTATTCTATTCCCAAGGAATCGAATAATACTATTATCGGATGACTGATAATAGGTTTGAAACGTCAGTTACGATTATTTATCTGAATAGGAAAGTGCATGATAATAGCTAATTAAAAGCATAAAAGAAAAACGTGAAAATAATCCCATTGGTTAGACTGAAAACAGAAATTATGTTAATGTGCTCCCCCACGAATTGCGACTATCCTCTAGATCTGTCGCTGTCGTACAGTGTGTTACTTTTACCAAATGTTAAAGTCTGCAATATGTTATAAACAATATGCCATATAATTTATTGTGATTATCTTGTAACTCGTAAGTCGTAAAAGCCTATTTTAAGACCAGAGGTCATACGTAGAACTTCCACAACAATTTTTTGAGGATACATAAGATTCATGAAAACAGAAATTATGTTAATGTGCTCCTCCACAATATTTGATGTATATCTTTTTATACGCCACTGTATTCACCAACATGAGACCCACCAACTTGAGATCCACCAACCAAACTCTAATCAAACCTGTTTTTCGTTGGTGTTCATCTATTTGATACAAAGATGGTAGACAAAGGGGGCAAAAACTTGTCATGAACCCAAGTTCATAGAAATAAATAATTAAATAAGATTTATGTTTTTGTTCACATTTATTCACAGATGTTGCACTGATTCTTTTGAAAGCTTTTTTTACATCCTTTCTGTAACATACAGTCTTCTTCAATGAAGAATTGTGATTGCTTAATTGACATCATGTGGCAGTCACTATTTTCCTCAAGGAAATGGCTCCACAAAAGACTAAAATATTTTATGAAATGAAAACAAAAGGACGTGCTTACTGCGTACTGCATGATGTCGGTCAATTTATTCCTGAATGAACCTGCAAAACAGTCATTTATTCTTATCACCTGATGAAAAACAGCCATTTTAAGCACTCCCAAAAGAAACAAGGTATAAAGGTTTCAAGATTGCAAGACAGAAGTAAATGAGGGTCACATGAAAATGTATGTGCACAAAATTAAGAAACTATTGTTGGTGCAAAACTTTCTGAACCAATTTTGGAACTGTCAGTCAATTAAAAAAAGAAAAGACGATATATATTGATCCACTGTTGGATAGATTATGTTGCTAGAGAAGTTCTTTCTGAAATGGATAGCTATACAGATTTAAAAACGTCTAGATGTGTTAATGTCAAAAATACATGTATCTCCCAAATATAATAACGAAAAAAACTAAAAATACATATTATTACGTAATCGTATTAAAATAATTTTTACTTCTACTAAAAAATCTGCTAATTTATAGTAATATGCAGTAAAATAAATTCATATTTCTTAATAACAACGACTTATAACGACTTATAATACTTACAGTCAAATAAATCAAAGAAAATAACTCATTTTTTGGAGTTTAATTTAGAACGCGTATGAATATCGTCTAACGAGGGCGGGTAAGAAGTAAGTAAGAAGTGTTTGTTCTAGATTGCCGGAAAAGGAAAGACATTAAAAAGAGAGAAGCCCTGGAAAAGAGATTTAGATTGATTTCTGGATGTTCAAGTTTAATGGCTTGACAAGGATGTATCCGTGTTATGTCATTGGATTAGCAGCATTTTTTAGAATGTTTTGGTTCACTTCATCTTATGCTTTCAGACAACAGTTGACCCATCAAGAAAAAAATGATTAAATTTGACAA
The DNA here is from genome assembly GCA_039566895.2 of Turritopsis rubra. Classification (NCBI taxonomy): domain Eukaryota; kingdom Metazoa; phylum Cnidaria; class Hydrozoa; order Anthoathecata; family Oceaniidae; genus Turritopsis; species Turritopsis rubra. Next base: position 7,299,153 of record CM077622.1, read on the forward strand.
CCAGTGACAAAGCAAGGATAAGCAAGTATCTTTTTTTCCTCACAATTTCTGTTTATGCTGCTGAAATTTAAAAAGTAAGGTTGTATTATGTAACATGGTTATTTCAAAAAAAATTCAGAAGTTGTATCTCCTCATTCATCCTCTTCTAAATGGGCAACATCTTCAAAGTCTCTATGGAGGAGTGTTTTTTATTGAAACAACAGGCACTGTTGCTTGTCATTCCTATAGAAAACACTCCTCCACAGACACTTTTTTGAAGATTTTGCAAAAAGTTAGAGGAAAAAAAAGGAGTGTTTTTCTATAGGAATGGCAAGCAATATCGCCTGCTGTTTCAATATTTGTGATGATGTTACTTTTGGTGTTTCAAGTTGGTTTTATTTTCTCGTGATTTCAATCTGAACTTTCACAAGAACCTTTCAATCTGAACTAATATTCAAAAGGTTCACAAGAACCCAGACAACAAGGTGATTCATTCATAAACATGGAAACATAATTTGTTGAACTATGGACACAAAATTTAGTCAGGCATTTTCGATTTGTGTGTATATATGCTTATGCATACATCTTTTGCATATCTTCTTTTGCACCCTTTCAACCATCAGGGGATGAATCTGCAGAAATTTTCCGAAATTTGCCAATCATAAAAACAGCTTCATCAAACCGAGAATATTTTGTGACCTGACAAGAGAAAAAAACATGAATATTAATAATAAATCAAAATTGAAAACTCACAGTATAAAAACTCAATAAAAACTCAAAAAATAGTTCAGTGATAATGGCCACCATGTTTTCTGTTTTTGTTACTACCATGGTATCTTTAGTGCATAGTTCAATATAGGTGTTCTATTCAGATTTAAAAAGATGTAACAAAAGCTACTTTCATCTAACGAGTCTTTACTTTCCAAATTATGATCATTCCAAATGAGACAAACTTTCGTTTACTTGAACAAAATTCTACTTCCCTTTAGAGTTAATTAGTATATCTTTTTTTTATATCTTTTTTTTACTCATTTTCGACTCATTTTTGACATAAGATGAGTATATATTTTAAAGTTATATTATAAACCGTAAAATGTTTTAACACAGGAATTATGGATATAAGGTGAGAATGAAGAACCATTGGTTTATTTACCACTCGTTGTTTTCTTCTCAGGAACAATGATCTAAAGGAGACGACAATAATGATTAGGAGACATCTTTAGAATCCTCAAATGGTAGAGTTCTTGAGCTGAAGATAATGCAATTTTCCTGGCAAAAATACTTTATGATACAAGTAATAACCATTGCTGGTATCCCGTCCATTATAGAAAAAGATGATTGGATAGAATCTTTAGAAGCAATGTCTGCACTGATGCCATATAATACAGCCCAAAAGAAACTTACAACTTTATGAAGGATTGAATTTTTACATGAATACACAGAAAGCTAATTATCTTTCTTGGAAGTTTCTTTCACTGTGTAAACAATGTGTAAGTAATGTTTGAAGCAGGGTTTACACTTCATAAAATAATATGCGTATCAGCACATAACGTATCATTGAGCATGTGCATTGATTGTAATTTGGAAATACGCGTATCAATAATTCTCTTCGTGTACCAAAAAATAACCAACCAAACTACTAAAATTTTGCAATGTCTGCAGTTTTGCATGAATATTCCGTACAAACATACGAACACATTTTTTGAATGGATTTTAATATGCATATTATATCAAACGTACCGTACCGTATTTTGTGCTGATTCGTGTATCAAAAAAGTGAAATAGAAATCCCATTTTAAATGCTGCCATAAGTATTAAGACTTAGGTAGGTGTTTACCTTAAAGGCTTCCTCCACCATGTGACCAAACCAGCAACCACTGCCAAGCAAACACAAGTCATAACCAGTGTTACAACTATTCTATGTTTACTTTCTGTAAAGCCATTTGCGAACAATTTGGTTTCATTGCTGCACCCTAGAGAAGAACTTAAATGGGTAAGAACTTAGGAATATGCTGTAAGTTAAATCAAATAAAAAAGTCGCTTTGGTCTAGCCCAGGTAGAATGAATCTTGGGATACTCTCCCTCTGTGTAGGAGTGTTTTTTTTATTGAAACATCAGGCGATATTGCTTGCCATTCCTCTAGAAAACACTCCTCCTCATAAATGTTTTGAAGATTTTTACATTCCCTACTTCAATAATTGCAGGGTGTTCACTAGAACTGAATTATAGTGTATATTTGATATGAACTGGGAAAGTAACAGGTAAGGCAATGGTGTAAGAATACATAATGTAAGTTCTTGTACTGATGTGCATATTAGAGATAAGATAAGATAAATAGAAAATGTCAAACACAAAATTTGATTCCCTCAAGACCAGGTAAGGTGACTTCACAGAAAGTTTTTTTCATAATAACCAACATTTCTTCACAAAGGCAATTGGAAAATCTTTTGCTTGCTTGAATTGAGAAGAGTCCGTCAAATGTGTAAATGACTGAATGTAATCGGTTGACGTTGTGGTCTAGTATGAGTAGCACCTTTGACACATCTGTTATCACACAAGGTATAGTAAAGTCTCAAATAACGAGGTCTCAAATAAAGCCTGACCTCCTTATTTGTTCTTCATGCCAATTAGTTAGTTAGTTGTACCTACCTTTGGTTGCAACAGTTATGTACGTTCCTGGTTTGACATTGTATGAGAGCCTCACAAATACATATAACTTGTATTTGTGACACTTTTCCAATTTTTGAGCTACACAACTGAAATTCCTCATGGTGTAAAAACCACAATAATTCTAAAAGGAAAATATTCCATAATAATGAAAACTAGAGTTTTTCTGCAGGTGAGCTTATTGTAACCAAACCATAATAATAAGGAAAAGCTTCCTCTTAATATTCTGCCTATGTGTTCTAGGTACGTTACACAACCCTTTAATTAAATTTTGTTTCAAAATTTGGTCCAAATTTGTCCCTAATTGCCCTTTTTTGGCCAAAATATGAAAAACGAGTGCAAATTTTTATGGAAATTATAACAATCTGGAAATTTCATTCAAATTTCCCCTAACTCTCCACTTACACGTCCGCCATTTTCATTTGCAAAAGTAGTAGTAATCACACTAGGTTTGGACATAAAAAAATATGAAGAAAAACAACAAGATGCCCTTACAGGCAGAAGTAAACTAGACCTAACAGCCAATCAGATATCAGAAATTAGCTGTATAAACCAATGAACTTTCGAAATGAAAATGCCTAGGAACTGTTGAGGTTTGGACAGTAAGAAAAAAAACATGCCCTTACAGGCAGAAGGATTTCTAAAAAACAGCTGAAAATGCTTAAAATTGTCATTAAGTGAAAGCCAAAGTTCTTTCTGATGAAATAATGAAATGGGAATACAATCCACGATTAAGGCTAACATAAGAAATAATACGAAATAATTTCATGTCGCTACACCAACTACCGCTTAAAATTATAAATTCCGCTAAAAATTAAAAAAAAAAAGTTTTTTTTGTTGAATGTCAAGAAATATAAAAAATGTTAAATAAACTTTAAATGGTTTTGGAAAAGCATACGAAGTATACGTATACGTTTACCTTGAAAAGTTGTACACCTTGGAAACACATTAGAATATTTTCAACACTTCACCATTTTGTCAGTATAAATTAGAATAATGTCAGAAAAAGAATCAGATTATAATCACATTAAAAATTTAACTTCAAAAACATGAAAAAACAAAAAAACAAAAGTTGAGTGGGTTTAGTCAAATATAATAATTAAATATAAAACAAAAAAGACAAAATAGAGACCGACAGACGACCAATTAAATATTTGAAGCTTGAAATATTGTGAAACAGTAATATTTTTTATGACGGTCTAAAATTAAAGCGAAGAAGTATCAAAGATATCAAAAGATAAAATTTGAACGGGTTCAAAAAGTGTGTATAATATCCAAGTATGACTGATTCCGTTTTCCGTACTTGTTTGGCTGAGAGGTTTTAAAAAAACGTATTCATAATAAACTTGAAAATTGAAAATTGATTTCCACAAATTGAAAAATCAAGACAAACAAATTAAAAAAGGGAATGCAAGCTGAAACTCGCATCTAGTGAAATTATAAATAAGAGCCTTATGATTGGTTAATATTCAATTACAACATAATGAATATGTCCCCCTTCCACAAAAACACCCTTCATCTATTTCTGCAGATCAAAAAAATCTGGTTCCATTATACACAATAATGCTGTTACTTACTTTAAGCATAAACAACAAAATTTGAACAAAACACCTAATGAACTACTGACTAGTGGCCTAGTGGTAGAGTGCTTGCCTCTAGAGGTCAGGGTCTAAAACCTGGCTGAGTCATGATTCGATCCACTCAGCTTAGTACTCAGCCTGAGAGCGGAATTGATGTCTCAGGGGGTCATCTAGCTGAGCAGTTGAAGCAAACATACAGCTTCCGTTGCTTAAATGGGGGCTGTAAAATGTCAGATGATTTCCTGCCTATTTACAACTAAAGAAGCTATCCTGGGTAAAAATAATAAATATATGAAACTGACTTACACGCGATAACTTGGATACTTTATCGTAAACATCCATTTCAGTACCATACATTAGAACAGCTAATGTAAACGTCATATGCCCAAGCAATGTTATTGATGTTTCCGTTGTCTCGTTGACCTTTAAACCAAAATCAGCGACTTGCTCATGAACAAAAAAAATTATTATTAGTATCTTATTCTATTTTATGCAGGCTTCAGGGTGGTTCAAAAATATTACCAATAGCATCCTTTGGTACAAATGGGAAAAAGGACACAAACTGCAATATTTCAAGTTAATCCCAAAGATGTGTTTTCAACAGGAGGACAGGAGAAACGGATATTCAGTTTATGTATATGTATATAGGGACCTTGTAACAAAGCTAAGACATACATTTTAACTTGTGAACCCCAAAGACTAGACTGGCTGGTGTGCAACAAAAGGGGCACCCACTCCTATTTTCTGAACAGATTTACAACATTTGTGGAAGTATAATTTTTAGAAACTCCCACACCACTGCAGTTCATTATACAGAAGAATTACTTGGATACTAAAGGAAATTATGTCTTCACCTGCTCCACAATTATCGAAATAGGTCACAGGGCGTAAGTTTTTTATGAGTGGCACACTATATATTCCATCATACGTTAAGTTGAAATCATAGAAGTTATAGTCCAGCACAGCCACCGTTTTGCAGGTGATAAGTGTGGTTACGTTCTCAATTTTATAAACACAATCCTTAAACAACTTTGGATCTCCTGCTGGTCCATCAAATGGAATTTTGGCGTAAATCATTCTCACTTTTGATGTTTCGAGATGCCGCCTTGTCAAAAATGCAACTGTAAAGTATATTTTGTCCTGCATCATATCACTTTCACAGGATATGTTCTTTATCACTAAAGGTGGTAATGGTGTTGTTACTTGGGTGGTGTTTGGTGAGTGAGTGCTGTTGATCTGCATAGTAATCATGTGTTCTGTATCGTTATTAGCAGCATCTAAAATAAGAAAAGAATATGGTCTTAGGGTAAATTGATCTCATCAGCTGCACACAAGTGGTGCCCACTAAAACAGCCTACATATATAATCGTGTTGTTTTCTTTCTGTTAGTTTCAATCATAATTTATTGTTGAATTGCTAACATTTCGTAACATTTGCAAAGCAAACTTTAACAACATTTAAGAATATAAGTATTATTACTTTACAGTGCAGAGAAATTACAGTACTTTCTGTGACACTATCAGAAATATGCTATTACCCAGCAACGAACAGTAAAAATGGAAAATGAGTTCAAAAGAGTTTGAATGAATATTCAATTTCACAAACCAAAGTTTCAAATCTACATTCGCAAATAATAAAATTTGCAATTGGTGATTATTTCTTACACTTGAGAAAATAATATAGGTTAAATTAATATAGGTTAAATTAGATATTATCAGTAATCAGAGAAAAGCAACGGAAATACTAGGAAATACTTTCTTCTAATCAGGTTTTTGTCAAACTGGATGTCAAAGTCTCATATTATTTAAAAACAATACCGTTTTGGAAATAGCTGACACCAATAGCAGCACCAATCAGTATCCATTTTAAACATCTTTTGCAAACCATTTCTCAGGGAAGAAATCTATATAAATAAAGAATAGATACATAGCTAAATAATTAAAAAAATAATGGAAACCAACGTCTCACTAGACATGTAACATTCAAATACCAATCATTTATAGTATATAGTTAGGTTACTTGGTTAGAATTTATGACTTTTCAGCAGTAAAAATTAACACTTGTCTGAGGTAACTAATATTACTGTTGGGAAAGTAAAATTACGAAAATTGCGAATACTGTTTCAGTGCTGTATAGAAACTTTGGTGGGAAAAGGGGATCGGCCTTTACGTCCAAATAACACAATTAAAAAGATGTGAAATATAGATTTTGATCTGTTATTTTAATTGTATATGTCCAAGGCAAAAAAATTATAGATTCTGGGAACAAAAGAATTACCTATAAGTTTACCTATAATCTATCTACAATAAATAAACTATAGATTATAGACTACAGGTAATTGTTTACAGTATAGATAATGTAGATGAAATTATAGGTATTATAAAATTGGAATGTTCTTTAATAAATCTACAATATTTTTTGAGTGATCGTTTGGGCTTATTTCAAAATTATATAGATACATAGATATCGATCTGTTTTTTTAATCGTCATATAAATAACTTTTTCTTATTCACAACTTGCCCATTGATGAGAGAAGGTTCTCTCGAAAGGTAGCACAACATTACTATATCATCATTGCGACCATGATTTTTATAAAATGAATGGAAATATCAAGGGACAGGCCTATAGATCAAAGAGGCATTAACGTTAGGGCAAGCAGGAAATTATAAATGCATGTGGAATGATGAATCCGATCAATGACAATAGCATATATTCTGAGATGATAAAATCTCTGAGGAAGCAGAAAAAGACAGAGATCCCCCTCAAGTTCACACAACACAAAATAAACACTTACATAGCAGGAATTTACGTCCAAACATTTAGATTTTCGAAGAGGAATTACTACTGCTGCAAAATGAGATGGTGAATAACGTTAAATTTAGGGTAATTCAGAATGTCTATAATTCGCACGTTTCGCGTTTGCAAAATGGAATTGCTCGATGGCCCTTACCATATTAAAATTATATCTTAAGAAAAATTGGAATAAACGAGACAATATTTGTAAACAAAACGCTTAAAACCACATTTTCTTTCAAGATGTTCATGTTGTGACGTGTACAGCAACAATGGGGATTTCCGTGTTGTGTCGCACATGTTTTGGTATTACTATTAATTTGGCACAAATCAATGCTTTTAGAAATACCGGCATCCTGTGTCATGACCTTGAGTTACATCAACCCGTAAATCTTAGACTAACGAAAGTAGTTGCGCAGCCTAATTATGAGCTAATAAGATATGCCTAGGAGAAGCAGGAGAAAGAATGGAGATGAAACGGAACTACATTTCACAGAGTGAAATCACCTTGTGCTCATACTCACGAAAATTAAAATTACGGAATAACGAGAACGAACTGAAAGTGGCACTATGTGATAGAGCTCGAAAAGCTGATCAAGAAAATGTATGGGTTTTGTATGGTCAAATGTATGGTCTTACGGCGAATCGTAACCGAGATATCGCTGTTCAAAGATTTCGCTGACGTCATGATGACGTCACACTTCCAAAAGCCTCCAAATTTTTGCTATATGCACCTAAAATGCGTGATACCCTGGGTAATTCGGTATGCCTTTAAGGTTTCCGTAAGCAAGAGCCAGTTGGCAAGCCAAATATACAACGGAGGTAGGAGGAACGATCAGTGTCCAAAACGGAACAACGTCTCACTGAATGAATCACCTGTGATTATACTCACGAAAATTTTTTAAAGAATAACGATCAGAAAGTGGTGCCATGTTGAAGAGCACGAAAAGCTGATCAAAAAATGTATTGGATCACATGCGCCTACTACAAACTGAGATATCGTTTTTGTATCCATAGCGATTGCCCAAATGTCACAAATCGTGTTAAAAATTCAAAAAACAGGGCCAAGGTGTTTTCAATATAATTTAGCCCTAGAGCGTATAGAAAATGAAATTATTCCATACGGCACTGCGCAAAAATGTTGTTTCCTTAGAATGGACGACTTTAATGGAGTTGACGTAATTCTGGAAGACGGAAATATTCATTTACTGTACAGTTGAGATATTGCATGAAAAGTTTTTTATTTCTCAAAATCAAAATTGTAATTCCTGAAATAAGTAACTCCGTCCGTTAAAAAACTTTTAGAACTAAATTCACTACATAACTTTAGAAACATTGGGCACTAAACCTTTCAAACTTGTATACACGTTGTTTACTCATAACCCAGTGGGCAAAATCTTCAAAAAGTCTAAGAGGAGGAGTGTTTTCTATAGGAATGGTAAGCAATATCGTCTGTTGTTTCAATTAAAAAATACTCCCCCCCCAGAGATTTTTTGAAGATTTTACCCACTCGTAAGCATCAGTTTAAAATCTACAGGCACAATGCTTAACACCAACTACAGGTTAATGCGGTACTTACATTCACCGTAGCTTAACACGCTCCTCATTTGGCGAAGAGAGTCTATCGAACTAAACGATTTGAAAGTACTTCACATTTACAAACAAAACTATATTATAAAGTATGAAAAAACGAGATTTTTCTCTGAACTTGCTGAACCAAATAAAATTAATAGACTTTTCTACCAAAAGAAGGAGTGCTTTCAAATTCCTCGTTATTACCTAAAAGTAATGTGATTCTAATGTCACAATCTCGACACAGGGCTTTTTCTCTCGATATGAAAGTAGAAAAAGAAGAAACCCGGGTATGGAGGTTGCTTCCATCATCTTTTGGTTTTACATTATGTTATTTCAGAATCTAAATAGTTGGAAATCCTGCGTGAGGCTGACCAATGTCACAATGACATATATAGTAGCTGCCTTTTTACTAAGTTACTGCCCAGTAGAAACAGGATGTTGTTTTAACGTTATATGAACGTCTTTACAATGCTCCAACGTTCAGACAACGTCATGTGGCAGATGGGTGAATGTATGTACACAAGAACAAAGGATAGAAGAACATATGGCTTTGAAGGTCTAAAAGTTTCCTTTCTTGCTTCCTTTTTTGATGTATAGCCTTTTCAAAATTCGCGAAAGGGTTCCATACCGGGTTATATATCCTCAACCATGATTTCCAATTGAAAGTTTTCCATAAACTTGGTACGTCCGTTAAAACCGTCAACTTTGAGACGACCAGACAAGACATAACACTGATAATGTTCAGGTCAGCAAAAAAAGAAACTTCTTTTCTATTAAAAATGTTCAAAAATGTTGTACTTTTATAAAAAAATAAAAAACGTAAAAAGCTTTACTTACAAAGTCCCACCACCACACGTTTAAAATAACACTATTTGTTTTGGAAGCGTTGCCAACGAAATACGTAATATTTCTCTGCAGGAAATCCAGGTCTGTGTTTATAATGACCATCACGTGATCGCATTCTTTTTTGTTTCCAGATAAACAACTCCGCCATGTTTAATTGAGATGGGGGGAAAAACGTCCATCGAATTTGATGAATATCTTCTTCTTTTTTTTTTTACTCCTAGATTTTTTTAGAGGAGCGCATGACTTTATTAGAAATTTCAGAATGTTTTCACACCAGAAACTCAAAGACAAATGATTGTGTTGTTCTGTTAGAGGTTTTTTAAATAAACAAAGTGTACTTCTTTATGATGTAAGACATTTCAAGTTATTTCATGTCGGATATTGTCATTATAACAAATGTGTAATCGATAAATATTAAAACAAAACAAAACAAAACAAAACAAAGCAAATCAGGAAAGAATAACATATATCTAAAAAAAACACCATACCCTCAAAGTAAATAGGTTTCAGTGGATTAAATAAATTTTAAAAAGCATTTTATCAGGTCTCAAATTTTTTTCCAGCATTCCATTCTGCGACGTGTTCCCAGCAGTGGGGGATTAAGATTAAGCAAAAAAGTGGAGGAGCGTGCAGTGTTATATGAAATTTCTTTTCAATTGTCAGTGTTAAGCCGGTTTACCACTAGACGGAATATTTGTTTTCTCCACGTAATCACTTATTAAACCATTTGATTGACTTGAAATACTCTCCAACACAGTAACTCTGTTATAAGCATCTTTTCATAAGATGCAAAAAAACATATGTGGTGAAGTGCAAGTAACTTCCTCATTTGAATCCATGGTCATTGCCTCAGCCTCTTGACACCTTGCCTTTCTTTCAGCAACAGCATTCCCCAACAACATCATTGAATTCATCTGGTTCGTCGAACGGAAAACGGAAAAAGTTGAACTTGATCCTACTTTTCCGCGAATATTCAGCGCGGAGTGGCTATTGTTTTCTCCACGTGATCACTATTTAAACCATTTGATTGGCTTGCGGAATATTCCGTGGCGGAAAAAGTTGAACTTGATCCTACTTTTCCGCGGACACTTTTGGCGGAATTTATGTGGAAAAACTGGCTTTAATTAGCTTACTTGCACATTTTTCTTTTTTACTCTAAATGATTTAACTCTCCTCCATAAATTTTGTATAAGCTCTAGATCTACCGATGTGTTCGACATAGGCAGATCAAAATTCCACAAATTTCCGAAAACCTAACGGGTGAATATCAGGGAGCAATGTCACACGACAACGTCATCCAACTTCTTGTTTTCGAAATTCTAAGTTACAATCAAAAAATTATACGAGCCATCAGCACTCAGTTAAAATGATTTCTCTCTCTCTGAAAATTACTGTTTTTTCTCTTCTTCCAGCGATACTATACAGAATATAAATGACACGTTATTAATTTCAGTTGAGCAAAGCGATTTAGAAATAAACAGCCGGGCGGCTGCACAATTAGGAGAAAAGCTACTGAGAGGAGATATCACAAAGACGATGAGATTTTCGCCTACCTTCTAACAAATATATCATCTTCTTGAAATTCTTTAATGTTCTTCCCCAGTGGGCAAAAATCTTCAAAGTGTCTCTATGGAGGGCTATATAAATGTACAAGGGACCCAGAGAGTTGTTCGAGATAGAGAGAAGTTCAAAATAGTGGACGTTCGAGACAGAGAGAGACCACCTTAATAAAATAAAAAAATTAGCGATAAATAACATAGAAACGAGGTTGAATGTACTGACTAGGTCATTCATTTCATTGCTTATCGAAAGTCGATTGACAAAACATACACAAGAAAACAAAAAATAGTTTGCAAAGTCGCAAAACTAATCAAAATCGATTAACCCGGTGTTCAAATGGAAATTCGAGAACAGAAAAAATGACCGTGGTCAACCATTCCAACAAGTTTTGATGTACAACTCTTCTAAAATAAAATTAGTCGAGTGGTTCTGTTTTCCGTAGAAATGATGAGAAAGAACACACATTGAACTATGTAACTGTATATCGATTTCACGAATAAAATTCTTTTTTCGTTCTTTCATCATGAAAGTTCTGCTTGAGCTTGCTTTTCCGAAAGATCACGGAGGATCACAAAAAACATTCTTTGAATGTACCGCTATCATCAAAAAATTAACGCTACTCCAACAAATTAATCTTAAAAGGATTTTTAAACAACATATCTTAACCACTTAATTTTTGGACCATAAATTTAAACAGACCTCATAAATTACGTCACAACATCCATCGCCTCGTTTCTAATCTTAATAATTACTCCCTACTTAAGCGTGATAAAAGAACAACGTGAAATATTTTCCCGAGGTATTGTTTCTCTTTTAAGTGTTTTCCCTAAACCAACCAGTAGTTTTCGGACGATTATAATTACGCGGAAGTTGTAATCAACCTCGTCCCCAGAGCTTCTTGCCTTTGTGAGCGAGGTTGGGTTGTTAACGGCAAGTGAGGAATATAAGTTTCAGTGATCGAATGCGACTAAAAAATCTACTTACCCGCAAATTTCTCCATTTTTCCAGAACTTTTTCCCAAATCTTCATTCAGAACACTTAGACGACCTCGTCCACAGATATATATATAAATATATGTATATATATATATTGAAAATCTTTAATGTTCTTCCCCAGTGGGCAAAATCTTCAAAGTCTCTGTGGAGGGGAGTTTTCTATAGGTATGGCAAGCAACATCGCCTGCTATTTAAAAAAAAACACTCCTCCACAGAGGCTTTTTGGAGATTTTGCTAACACTGGGTGTTATCCCACCAAATATATATATATAAGATATAAAAATCACAAATCTATATTTCCAATCATTAAAAATACACAACTGGAACTTCGTGCTCTCGCACTCCTTAGATATATAAAATATATCGAAAAGGTTACAAGCCCTGGGAACGAGGTTGTAGGAAAGTTTGAAACGATGTTGAAATTAAATGACACACGTGACACACACGGTTAAAAAGGAAAACTGATTATTCTTAATTCTTAATAGTAAATAAATAAATAACAATAAAAACTTAAGTTATTCGATACAATTGAACCTTGTTCACAGGACTTCTTGCCTTCTTGCGAACAATTTCATTCACTAGGCAAGCAGGACTGAGAACGAGATTGGATACAAGTTCTTCTTGAGCTCATATATTTGGCAGACATATTGATATGCTATATACATCTTTCCAGAATCCATGATGTTTAAATGTGGTATCCTGACTCAGTTGGCCATATACGAACCTCGTTTCTGTGTTGAAAATTAACGAAAATTGTCCCACTGCAAATTGCTAATGAGTGAAATATATAACTAAATAATTACCGTGAAACAATGTGACGCATCAAAACGAGGCCCGTATGGACAACTGGACCAGGATGCGACATATAATCTGAAACAATGTGACGCCTCAAAACGAGTTACAATGCGACATATAAACATGAATTCCGGAAAACGCATCAAAACGAGGTCTCCATGACAACGAAGTCATAAAACGACATAAAAACATGAACTCGGGATACGTCTATTAGCCATGATGTCGTGATTGTCGATTAAAAATAGCGACAGTGGCGTAGGTTTTTAAAGCAAGTATTAAGTTCTATCTTCAAGGTTAAGAATGAAATTATTTTTTATCAGTCAAGTGGTAAAAGAACAACAAAAACACAAAAACGTTCGGGGTTCGTTAGGTTACCAAGAGCAACCATTAAAAAAAAACAGACCATGTATTAACTTTTTTTGTCAAGCAATGTGGTAGCAGTATTATATTGAATGTATTATGGAGATGGCTGAATCATGTCAACAGTTTGAATACACCTTTGCTTGTTATTATAGAGATAACTGAATCGCAGTTGTATGCTTGTTATTCGATAGAGTATTTCGCCGTTGTTGTTGTTTGTTTGTTTGTTTGTTTATTTCGATTGTTGTTGTTGTTATTGTTCTTTCAACGTCACTCTTTCCAGATTGCTATCATATTAGATCTTGTGCTGAGAGTGTTTCCTGCAGTTTTCGATAAAACAGAATTTGGTCATATTTTTCCATGAACATAACTTGTTGAAGTAACTTGTGTGGATTGTATGCTCTAAAATGAGAAGAGGAAAATGCCTAGGATTTCATCTTTAAACATATAATATAATATAATATAATATAACATAATATAATATAATATAACATAATATAATATAATATAATATAATATAATATATAATATATATAATACAATGTTTACCTTATCACACTTGCGATGTAGACATTGACAAAAGTAGCCATTAAGTATTGGCAATCGAACCTATCCAGTAAACCGCCATGACCAGGAATTGTGTCGGCGAAATCCTAAAGGTACATTTAAACAGGTAAACCACTGAAACACTGTGATCAAGCACAGCATTGAAAATGGCATATATCGAAGGGGATACGACATGAATCACGTGATTGTTGCGTTTGTTTACTTTTTCCCGCCGGTCGTAATATTATTGCATCCCTCGATTTTTGGTGCCGCATTAAAATGATTTATTAACCAATTTTCTTTTATTGAACTCTTACTACCTCCTAAGGTAATGGTGCAAACCTTCTATATTTTGTCCGGACGAGTGAGGCTAAAGTTAGCTTATGTCTTGTTCATCCAAACATTTTTATAAGACTTTTCAAAGTACACACATGATTCTTGTTGTTACCACTTTAAACTGGTTAAGCTGGTTAATACCTTAATCTTGAAAGCCCTTTTAAAGCCGCTAGCAAAAAAGCCACCAAACGGTGCTATGAGAGAAGAGAAACAAGCCAACGCAATACCATGCCAAGCCATCGGATACATCCAAACCTCTTTGTAATCACCAAGCAAATGAACTCCAATCTAAGTAAAGAACACAAATGGAATGCAGGCCTTAAGTTTGTTTAAAGTGCATGTTACACTGAACCATTTTATGGATACAATGTTTTGTTTACAATTAGAATTTTCATCAGTTGTAAGATTGTTTTGAAATACAGTATACATCCACTAATTTGAATGATGCTTAACTCTAATTTCTCAATTTCCTAAAGTTTTCCTTTAAAGTTACAAATAGAACATGAGGAGGAGTGTTTTCTATAGAAATGGCAAGCAATATCGCCTGCTGTTTCAATAAAAAATACTCCCCCACAGAGGCTTTTTGAAGATTTTGCCCACTGGAATGTTGTAGCAAAGTAAAAATAATTTCCCCTGGTCTCACATACTTTCTTCAGTTCAACGTTAACACAAATGTGTTCAAACCCTTAAGATAATGAACTGTTATAAATAGAACTGAGGGTTGCAGTGTGCTGATGTCAGCAGTGGAATTCAAACAATAAGAAATGGGTCTGGAAGGAGCAGCTGACTTATAACAAAATGGCAAACAAACGAAGAAAACAAATGATTGGTTCTCTCGTGGAGATTCCCTTGTAGAAAACTGCTGACGCGTATTCGAACAGGCATGAAAATGAGTGAAAATTTTAAATACAGAATATACATACACATGCCAAGCTTGAAGTTAGTCCTCCCCTTAGCGCAGCCGGCAGAACCAGATATAATTTATGTACAGTGGGATTGACGCCAAAAGCATATGATAAAGTGAACGTCGGTGTCGGCTTGCACTCCATCGCAAACTTCAGAGATGAGCCTTTGAACTGGAAAAGAAGATTTAAATGCAGAATATTAATGTAATTCAATACTTGTAAATTCTTTTAGTCAGGAGGACATCACATTTTTGGGGGAAAACAGAACACTCACATTTTTTAAGAAAGAGTTTCATAGAACAGTGTGTAGAATGTTTTAACCATGGTGCCCAAATATCAAATGCGCTTATATGCTGCTTTTAAAGCACACTGGAGTGAGGTATCAGGATACGATATGACTGAGACTTGAACACGGGCCTCAGGGATCAAAGGGACCAGGTAAAATCTTCAAAAAGTCTCTGTGGAGGAGTGTTTTTTTTATAGAAACAGCAGGCGATAATGCTTGCCATTTCTATAGAACATACTCCTCCCCAGTGTAAAAAGGACCAATAAGGTAGTTAAATTTAAAAAATTCAATTCAATACCTGCGGTGGACACACAAAGTACTGGTATTGACTCATAAGTTCGCAAACCTGTAAAAAAAAGGGCATATTTTAGTAAATTCTTGTTTTTAAAACACATCTCAATTTAGTTCTGTCACTGAAACCACAATTACTGGATCATTTCATTGCCGGCACACTATATAATATATAATATAATATAATATAATATAATATAATATAATATAATATAATATAATATAATATAATATAATATAATATAAAATAATTGAAGTACTCATTTTAGGGCTGTTAACAATAATAATAAAAAATATTTAGTGTTAATAAAATAGGTTTTTGCTTTGCAGTGCAAGCATTGCAATAGTTACAAGCTCTAGAAACAACAGTGAAACTTCTATATATCAGACATGCTATGTAGCAACAGACACCTCGTTATACCAGACACTTTTTGCAGGAACGAATGCCTTTTCTCCTGCCAGTCCGAACCTCTACTTAAGGAAGCAAATTTTTCAAAATAATTTTGTTTGTTCTGAATCAATTAATTTTTTCGTGTTCGTGTGTTTACACTACTCCACAAATTTCGAAAGCCAGTCATGATTTTAGGTTAGAATAAGTCACGAATGGTTTAAAGTTCATGTAGACATTCTTTGGTTCTGATGTTGTCCACTTTAATAGAGATTTGATGATAGACTTCGAGGAGACTGGGAACAAAAACTGGGAACGAAATATCTGGGAATTACGTACGTACATACAATGTACAAACGCTGCTTTGCACTGACCAATAATGGCGTTTACAAAAAGAAACAATACCTCAGGAAAAAATCTTGACAATGTTCTGTTATCATGCTTAATTACTTTATAATTTAAAGATTGAAAATGATGGATGTTGTGATGTAATTTATGAGAAGGCCTATAGTCAATTTAAAACAATACATGCATGATCCAGTGTTTCTATGAATCAATGTCGCAAACTTGTACAGGCACCTTTGAATATCTGACAACAACAACAACAACAAAGAAAATATGACTGCTTACCACAAGTCCATAAATAACTGTTGAAAAAGCACCGCCAATAAAGCCTTCCCATGTTTTTTTTGGCGACAACTAAAAGTCAAAGGACATCAACAATATTGGGCATTTCACATCTATTCCCAAAACTTTAGTAAGTTAATCCTCCAATTAAAGGCCCTCATTGAGATGATGAAGAAGAAATAGATTTATATGTATGACTTAAAATAGATAAACAAAATTTTACCTTGATTAACCTTGTTCGCCCAAAGAAGAAACCTTCAATAAAAAGCAGATTGAAATGGATTTATGGAAAAACATCCTGTAGTTTAGGAACAAGAAAAAACACATTTTAAATTTTAGAACTCAGATCTTCATGTTCCAAATTAAACTAACGCCGTAACTTTAAAGTTGACACTATGTTGTTTTCAGGGTTGCCACAAAGATTTCAAAACAGAATTCCCTGACTTTTCCCAGATTTTCCCCTGACCATTATAACAGACTGAAATTGTGAAAAAGCAATGAAAGGTATACCTGAAAATGGTTTTTCATGTTTTTGTACCTTACTAGAGCACATACATAAAAAAAAAAAAAACATTTCAGAAAGACAATTCCTAAAAATGAAAGGATATTGAAATATTTTCCCTGACCAAGGAGGAAAATTTTCAAAAAGTATATGAGGACTGTTTTCTATAGAAATGGCAGGCACTATTTCAATAAAAAAAACATTCCTCCACAGAGGCTTTTTGAAGATTTTGGCCACTGGGTGGGTACCTTTTAAAATAATTTCCCTAACTTTTCCAGGTTTTCCCTGACTGTGGCAACCCTCTGTCTTCCCATCGCTAGATCATGTTTAGGTTGATGGCGACATTTGTTTATGACTTCACTGTGTCTCAATTTTATATTTTTTTATAAAAATTGTTGACACTATATATATCAACCAACTTACCAAAAACGTAAGCCATTATGTCGTTGCATATTACCATAGAAACTGGCAGAAAGAACCTAAAAAATATGAAAACATTCACACTCAAACTTTTCTTGTCAAATCTATTTCCTATTTTTTTTTCGAACTGAAAAGTGGCATCCATAGTAATTTATGCAAAATATCATATCTGCCATTTTAAATCAAATTGAATAATTATGCTGGTTGCAAGGTAATACGGATAATTTATGCAAAACAAAAATCAAAACGATAAAATGAATCAAAACAATAAAACCATTAGCTCTACTTCCACAGTGAAATCTATTACATGCTTATCTTAAAACACTAAGAAGGAATGCATTAGATGGTGATAAGGTTAAAAATTAAAACAAACAAACAAACAAAAAGCAAAGCAAGCTTTACGTTACCATATCAATCCAGTGAGTAAGTTCTGTATGATCAAATGTGATGGTGTCAACACTATCAACAGTGTCAACTGATACCACCCAAACTAGAATGGCAGGGGAAAAAAATCATGTTATGTTTCCAGAAAAACTTCATGCAATCAACCATATACACCATGCACTTAAATAACACCATTATCTTTTGATTACCAACTGTCTCAAGAAGTTTGTGGCCAAAACGTTGTTATTTTGTTAGTTTAGTCATGTCTCATTAAAATAAACAACAACAACAACAACAACAACATAATTACCAATGCGAATTGCACTTTGTAGTAATTTTTTTTCAAACTAAGCACAAACATCATGATACCTATAGAAAAAAAAAATGAGAAAAAATAATAACAATGACTGAACAATAATTCTGAAATGATGTATTGCTGAACGATGTAAATCCCCTTCCTTTTAACGCCTCTTTCTAATAAACACCCCCTAAATTTCAAATTGAAATATTAGAAACTCCTCCCAGCTAACCCCATTTATTAGAAAATACGTTCCACTGAAGGGGGTGTTAATTAGAAACATAATTGAAAAGCCAGTGAATCTTCTAATAAACATGTTCTTCTACATTGGTTGAAAATAATAAACAGCAACCCTCTCTTTTGCAGTTCAAAAAAATTGGGTTTTAAAAAGAATTGGTGCCAAATGTTTACTTGATAAAAAATACAAAACAAATTGTATGAGATCAAATAATACTTTAAAATGAAAACGGCACCCTAAAATCTCCCTCGGAATATTAAATAAACGTCCACGGTGTTTATTAGAGGATATACTGTATGCTACGACAAATTGAACAAAGAAACCTTTGTGTAGGCATACGTACCTATTGTGTACAAGCTAAAAGATATCAGCCTATGCCTTTGTAAAAGGAAGGAAATTAACTCCTACGGGAAAAAAAACAAAGAAATTAACAAAAAATTAGAATCATGCTTCAGCAAACGAATTTTCCACTTGTCACAATAATTCTATGATTTACATGATTTCATTTGAAGTGTTGTACAACTTTGATCCAAATACTCACCTCTCGCTGAAGAAACTCTGCAAAATATTCGGCAATCATTTCCCCATAAAAGAAATAATTTGTGGACCCGAGAAAGTACCTAAGAACGTCAAAATATATTGTGTCAACAACTCAACGAGAAAATCAGAAGACACAAAAAATAGACAAATAAACAAAAATAAACAAAAATAAACAAACAAACAAACAAACGAAAGGCACCAACCAACTCAGTGTTCTAAACATGGGTAAATTATATTTCCTATAGTGTTGGTGGCCAACTGAGATAACTTCATGATAGCATTTGACTTGGATAGCAACAATCTATGATACAAAGAAACGATGATGCGTATTCTTTTGTCAATAAAATATTTATAATAAGTATGTTTTACAGACTCTCCCCACTATAAATTTACTTTGAAAAGTCTTATAAAAATGTTTGGATGAACTAGACATAAGCTAACTTTAGCCTCACTCGTCCGGACAAAATATAGAAGGTTTGCACCATTAACTTAGGAGGTAGCAAGAGTTCAATAAAAGAAAATTGGTTAATAAATTTTATTATGGAGAAACCAGATTTATAATCATCCGGAATGACTTTCATTCATACCCAATGACATAACCAACCGTTTGTACGCCAGCCCTAATTTAACTCCACCCCTAATTTAACTCCAGTGCTTTTCACGCCGGTCTCTATTGGCCAAATGCTCACCAACAAACATCTAACACCAGCTCTTCTATTGTTGCGTCGTTAAGTTAACACCATTTAGGGTTGGCGTAAAAAGGGGCGATAAAGTAACTGAGAAAAGGAAATGTAGAGCACATCATAAAGACGATATATATATATATATATATATTGTCCATAACTTACCAAAAGCAACATAGCAGTAGGCCCAAAATGAATGACAACAGCAAAGCCGGCCAGCATAGCAAATGTAAATATACCTCTTATCCACCAATTCTTCCATCTATCAATAAACAAAATATAAGTTATATAATACAGAAAGTTCATTTGCTCAAATACCAGCAGTCAATGTTTTATAAGAAACATTGAACAATCACAGATGCAATCACACTGATGCGAAGACAAATAAAAATAAAAATAAATATATGATAACTCTGTATGAAATAAATACTTCAACACATCAATAAGTACCATAATATCTTATAGAAATTTTTTATTCGGCAAGTGCAATTCTCCTTTTAGTTCGTAAATTTTTGCAAAGCTATTTGTCTTTCCTTAAAACTCTTTAAAACTCTTCTCTCAATTACAAAGACGCAGAAAATCAAGTATTTTCCAACATGTAACTGTCAAAACCTGTTTATGATTGCAGGGTTCGAATTGCAGTAATTTTGATTGTAGGGTCTTCAGATTGCCGGAAAGTGCCTTTCTACGCCTAATTCAAACACAAATTCCTAGCGGTATAACTGTTATTTGACATACTCGTTTTTAGAAATATTTATTTTTTTAGAATATTTATTAGATATCGTGTATCAACACAAATTGATATTATACTTATGTAAACTTCGCAGTTCTCTAAAAATAAGGAAAAATCAAATGCAACTTTTGAGGCATTTTGAAAATCACTTAAGCGTTACTTCGAACCCTGGATTGTTTATGTCGGTTGGTGGCATGTCACTGTGGTTTCATGAGAACAGATTAAATTACATGGACTATCAAATTAAAAAGTGCACATAAATTGTCACCAAAAGAGGTATATTTGAGAAAATATCTTGTCCAAATGTCTAAAGTAAATTTCTTATACACCGAACTTTGCTTTTATACACCACTGCTCCAAAGAAACTTTTCACGAAGGAAAACGTTTTCATATAATTTCAGCTGTTAAAATCTTGATCACTTAAAATCTCATGTTAAATATACGAAACTGTTATTTCTTAAGATACCAACTAATTATCCTTCACTAATCATCATATGACACAAATCACGTGATTGTTGCATTTGGTTACTTTTTTACCATCGGCCGTAACATTATCGCATGCCTCACTTCCAATCAACTTTTGAGGCCGCATCAAAATTCATAAGGTCACGGAATTACAGCACTGCAATTTCAAAATGCGACATTTGGCTAGTTATATCAGTGCTGATTGGAGAGTTTGGCAATGTCTGAATGGACCAGGGGCATTTCTACATTAGCATGATCAATTTAAAAATAGTTCCCAATTTAACACCAAATTTCAAATCTGAAAGTTAGTCCAGTTCATTTTTCAGACTTTTGTGAATTTACAAAAACACACGTATGGGCATGGAAACAAAGCAAATAGTCAAGAACCTTGGATTCATATCATTTATCAGTTTTGCGAAATCTTCTGATGGTGAATTCTTTATACCTTTTGTTGGATATTCAGAATCGGCCTACAATTAAAATTGTCAAAGAAAGTTTATCTCAAAAACGTAGTCAACACAACACGGTAAAATTCCCATCAGGAGAACATCAGGACTTTCTCAGAGGTAGTGATACCTTAAGGGAAGAAATTTGTTTGGAGAAGAAATTTTCGCGAATTTGCCCCTAATTTCTTCCGCAAAATATCTCAAAAAAGCTTAAGTGTAAAAACAAACCCCATCGAAAAATTATTCAAAAAATTCTGAACAGCAGTTAGTTTATGAGCATTATACGAAGGATAAGGAATCGAGAACAAGAAACTTTAACTAGTGGAAATGCATTTTTAACTATCAATTTTTCAGTCTAAAATAATTATACTATTGATTTCCTTAGAAGCCTTCAAGTTTTCATCTTTGACAGATGTTGACTTAATTCACGAAATCCACCTTCAGCCTTGAGTCACGATAATAAATCTGTGAAATTCGCTATTTTCAGGACCTCTATTCACTAAAATATCTTCCGCGAAAATTTCTTCAGCATGCCTGTAAAGAACGTATTCAGAATGTATAAATGCTTCACATCCGTAAAGAAATTTTAAATAGGAAATTGTTTGTCACCCTAAACAAGTATGTCGTTCGTTGTACTTTGAGGAAGTTTTAAAATTTGAAAAATATCACACAACAAAATCTTTCCCAAAATTTTGTGAAAGATTTTTAGACAATTAAGACCTGCAAATATTAGTCTTGTACAGTGGTGGATCCAGGGGTATGTTGAAAATTGTGGAGTAGCACATTAACATAATCTGTCTTCAGTGTGTATTATCAATAAGCTTATTTGCACGCTTTTCTCCACAAATTTTGACAGAACCTAATCTGTCGCTGTTGTTATTGGAAACTGGCAACCCTACCTTCTTCTCCAATTCCTCTGGCGGGTTATTCAACCGAAGTCTGTGTTTAATACCAGTTTGCTCATCCATCATTTAGTTGTTTATTTTTGCTGTCCTGAAACATCAAATAGCATCAGTCCATATTAAGAACAACCCTACCAATGCAAATGCAACAAAATCATGATGATACTGTTATGTTTTAAAATATCCAGAAAATGGATCCAGATGGAGTGACAATCGTAAATGCAGATGGTGGTCCAGAGCTTTTGGGAGTTTCTGGAGGCAAAGACAACAAAGCTACAAAACAGCTTCAAGTAACCGTGGAAACACTATTGGAAAGCATTATAGCCCAGCAAGATATGCAAGTTCCTTCTATCTCATAAGATATGGAAAAGCCCAGAATTAGAAATCTTAAAACGAAAAATCCAGAAGAGTATAATTAAATTAGGAAAAACAGCAAAATGTAAAGGAATTTTGTGAACAGAACAATTCACTTTTGATGCACTGACTCAATCCCCCAGTATCAAACTTATTACTTATTTTCAAAACAATTCGGTATAAATAGACGACCACTCTTAATTCGTAAAGGTCACATTTTTAAACAAATTTTTAAAATCTTCTTTCAAGAATTATAAAACACAAAGTTCATGTACAAGTTGGCAGTTTTCAAAAATACATAAAAGATATATAGGATATGGTCACCTGCTGCACAATATTGTGTTTTTTTTAAAAACTTATATTCAAATCTATTCAAAATAGAATTCCATGTTAACATGTGGTTTTATAATAGAGAATTCGAAAGTTGAGGTCAATAAAATTCTTTTCTTTTTCTTTTCTGTTTGATAGTGAGTGAGTGAGTGAGTTATTTGGTAAAGAAGGTTAAAGTTTACGTGTCAGTTATAAGAACTGATGTGGACCTCCTAATGGACTACATATCATCGCCCGTCCAGTTTTAGGAAGCAAGTGTTAGCCATGCTAATGGGACAAGCGAAGCGTAGTTTATAAAATTAAATTGTAAAATTTTTAAAATTTGAAAATAAATATGTAGACACTCCGTGATAGTAAAAGGTAGATATTAATCCTTTTGGTTGAGATTTTAGAGGTGTGAAGTTTCATGTCAAAGTTTTGTTTGGTTTATCAGAATTTGGATCGTCTGAAATAATTTTAACCATTAGAATAGCAAATATAATATTTAAAATCCATATATATATTTATAAAACATAGCATTGTAATCAATAAATTGTAAAACTGTAATTGTAAAATTGTAAAACACCGACTGGTGGCCTAGAGGTAGAGTGCTCACCTCCAGTGCGGGAGGTCAGGGTTCAAATCCTGGCTGAGTCATGCCAGCGACTATAACAGTGTGAATCGATCCACTCAGCTAAGCACTCAGCTTGAGAGCGGGGTTGATATCTAAGGGGGTTGTCTGGTTGAGCGGTTGAAGCATACATGCGGCTTCCGTAGCCCAAATGGGGGCTTTAAATGCTCTAGGACCTCCTACGCAGGACCCTCATCGATAACAGTTCTATCAGAACTGAAGAGGCTATCCTGGGTAAACATTAATAATAATAAATAATAATAATAACAGCAATAGTAATAAAATCAAACATATAAAATAATAATAAAAAAAAAATGAAAAAAAAATGGATAGAACAGGACAGAAAAAGGCATGTACTGTGTAGTACCCCAAATTTGCACAATAATAGATGCTAAAATTAACATTGAAATATACAGTAGATATACAGCGAAGAACGAAGTTTGTATACCGGTATATTCCTTGAACAAAACAGCCCGAATTAGAAAACCTAACCAGGCCTTTGAGACCGGTGTTTATTGGAGAACCGGTGTTTATTGGAGGTTGATACACTGACACACCAACAGGGTTCGGTTCCTGAAATTACCAACAATTTAACACCCCTTTTACTCTCAGAATTGGTTTTCTCTTGACCTTTTTCTCTTGAAAATATGATACTCTCTTTCTTGAGTTGAATATCAAATGCAATTATTTTCGTTGTTCAATAAATTTTTTATTGTAAACTGAAGTAACTGTTCACCAGGCTAAAAACTGAATCATCAAGGAACTCAGAAAACACAAGACAAATGTAGTTTAAAAATATAATTTTCCTCTTATAAAAGGACAGTGCCCTTTTAAAGGGGAAGGAAAGTTCAAAAATCACGAATGTCAAAAATCCATGATAACAAAATTAATTTTGACTTTATAACAAATGAAATACATAATCATAACCTTCAGCCTGAAATGCTCAGTTTATAAAGGAAATCTAGTTAATCCATTCAATATGACAATTCATTCACAGATAATTAAATAAATGTTTATTATAAGGAATAAAGAAGATGAAAATTAATTCAACAAAATGTTCCTCTCTCCAACTCAACAGTACAGCAAGCATTTTACTTATCACAGTTTCCTCCATTTGGGGCGAGTCATCACAACCGCAGGTGCTGTCACACGCTCAGGAATGTTTTACGTGTGATGTTTATCACTCAGCCCTTAGTAGTGAGGCAAATAAAAATAAAAATAAAAGACCAAAAATAAAAATGTAAACACTATTCAAAAATGTTTTCAACTTTCTTTATAAATTTTTTTCTGATATATTTTCAAATGTTATTTTTTATTATTTCGAACATTAGACATTCCATTCGTTCATGAAATTGATCATAGTCATTTGTATATTGATTAAGCACAAATTCGCAAATAAAAAAATTCAAAACAATAATAGAGTATTTTCACCACATTAACCCTGAGTAATATTTATGAGTTTTTCATAATACAAAGGAATTCCATAGGAACGGTATTTTCGTTTTAAGATGAGTTTTTGCAGTGTTTGCAGTTGAGGGGTTTATCAACTGATCATCTTAAATGTAGGTGAATATTAAAACGTGCTGTTTTGTCACGGACAGAAAATCATAAAGGGTTAAGGGTAAAAAAACAGAAACAACCAGCAATACTGGTAAAGTTTTATTAGTTCAGTTAAACACAACCATGGAAATGTTCAAAAATATTTAAACAACTTTCTTGAAATCTCTTGCATTAAAGAGTAATTTACAGAACAATCAAGTGTCACAGACAGAACAGAAAAACAACTTTTTTTAGTACATTTAGGTTTGAAAGATTAATTCTCTGAATGTCCTGCAAATGAAATTAAGTCAAATTACTCTGCAGACTATGTACTTTAAGATTGCTTTAGTAACATTGTCACTGTCATATTTTCCCCATTTCATTCACTGTGCCAAATTGCCTAAAAAGTCTTAGAAGACAGTAACAGTATGTAGAATATTATGTCTTTTTGCAGCTTTATGTTAACTCTTGTTGTTTTGAAGAGTTTGGGCTCAATTAATAGTATAGAGCGTGTATATAAAATGTTTTTACCTGGGTTACCAAAAATAAACTTAAAGAATTGCAAAAGATAAGTAGTACCATCTTATGGAGCTGAAAATGCTGATCAAAAAAATGTACAGGATCGCGTGTTGACGACGAACTGTTATGGAGATTTACTTGACCAGAAAGTTTTAGACCCAAATTTCTTTGTCACCCCATTGCCAATATCATGGACCCCAAAAAACGTCAGCTATCCCTATTGGTTTACGATATATTTGCCCCTAAACGTCGCATTCTATTGGGGATGCAAAACAGAAGAAATTAACTCAGAAACAGAAGTGAAAATAATTTTTTTTAGAAATTTTTTGAAAAGAAAGTTATCAATTCCTTTACATATTCTTTGAAGATACTTATTTCCCATAACATATAAAAAGATCTAAGCAAAATACTCAACATTTCAGGAAATAAAAAATATTTTCACTTTTTCTTCTGGCCAAACTCTTATTAATCTGTTCATTTTTTCTTCCCATTTCTAATACTGAATGTGTGCTGAAAATCTGAAACTATGAAATGGTGTATAAATGACAGTAACCAATGTTACGGTGTTAATCCATGACTGAAGATAAAAAACAGTGCTTAGTATACAAGACTATCCAACAACCGCTAAAATAACCAAAAAAAAAAAAGGGGTTTTTTGCAAAAAACTGGAGGTTTAAGGTCTAATTGTGTCATCTCTGCCACAAAGACATGCTATATGATAATAATTTCATTTTTGGTTGATGACTTTTCAATATTCACCTGTACGAGGTAAGGATGTTACAGGTGATTTAAGTTTACATGTGTTTGATGATGAGTTCCAAAATGGAGTTTCATGTCTAAGTAAGTTTCATCCAAGTTCGACATGCTTCTATATTCGACACATGTTAATATTGAAGCGATTAATCAACGAAAAAAAAAATGAAAAACATTAAAAAAGGAAGCTTACAGTAAGTACTTTTCACCCAATAGTTTAAATTTGAAATATTGCTTAATAATTGGGGGTAAATTCAAGATGAGTCTGAAACCTCTTTAAACAAATCCAAACACAAAAAACACGAACAAAATGAAGTTGTTGATATTCACGCCTGCTGTTATCGCCACATCTTGTTTACTACTGGAACGGAAAGATTGGCCATGGTACTTCAAACCATGACTTTTAAATCCCGGTTTTGAAAGCAGATTTCCATATTGGGGAGGTTTTCCCTTCCTCTGTGCGATATTTTGTTTTCGACATGCTTAATAACCAGCTGATTATCAGAGTTTGTTTGCATCGTGATGTAATAGTTATGAAAATGTAACGAGTAGCTTCAAGGGTAATTAGCGGTAAAGAAAAGAAATATCACCTCTAGTGTTTCCTTAGGGATTATTACGGCACGTGGTTTTTAGGATATCTCATTTGTTATTCCACTGTTCCGTGTTTTATCTCTAAATTGTTTTGAAAATTGTTGTGTCAAATAAAGAATATATGGTTGAACACGGACGTATCCTCCCGGCCCTTTTCTCCTCCGTTTATCTATCTTCAAAGTAAAGAAATGTCTTTATCTTTTTATTACTAATGTTGTTTGGATATTGTATTTCATATCTTACATCCTTTTGAACGTAAATTAGGTTTCCTTTTTCATTTATTGGATTGTAAAGTTGTTTTGTCGAACTTAGATGAAACTACCTTAAGTTTCACAAATATTGTGAAAAGTTCCGCTAAAGCGAAAGTAGTTTTATTTCCGAATCTGGTAATTCTTACTAAAATAGTAAATCCGTAATCTTTATTCTAAAGTACAACAACAGTGTTTTAACCATTAATGGTATACTTTTTTATGAAAAATATCACACAACAAATAAAAATGGAAAGAAAAATTTTAATTTCAAATATATCAGACCTATTAATTGTAGTTTTTTCTCAGGTAAGGATATCAAACACAACAGATTGCCTTTCCTCCTCCAAAATTTGAAATTAAGACAGGGTTCAAACGCGACACAACAGATTCCATTCCCCTCCTCCCAAATTAAGGCTTGCATTGTTGTCTCGATTATACAATTCCTCAGTTCGAAGCGCCGTTTTTGAAAAGGGCGCGAAAAATGACACAAACATCACGAACTCTCTCCTCTCTCCTCTCTCCTCCTCCGGTACAAATTTCATACTCGTCTCGCAGACAGGTTCGTACTGGCATGAGTTTCGTATAATAGTTAAATCGTGTAAACACAAACAAGGAACTAACCGCAGAAGGTACAAGTTTCATGCCGGCGTGCCATGTAAACAGCCTCTCTTAGAACAAAAAGTTTCGGCGAAAAAACTTCGGACTTTAAGGACATTAATTAATCACACCTTCCAAAAAAATTATAGTTCAGACAATTTTTTTCCCACGCGCAAACTTTTCGTTCTTAATGTATTATTAAACCGCCCAGCGTCCGCGTGAAAATTTCATTAAAATTTAAAAATCTGATTGGTTAATTCCTTTTATTCCTCGTGTTTTCCGCGCAAGAGAGAGAGAGAGAGAGAGAGAGAGAGAGAGAGAGAGAGAGAGAGAGAGAGAGAGAGAGAGAGAGAGAGAGAGAGAGAGAGAGAGAGAGAGAGAGAGAGAGAGAGAGAGAGAGAGAGAGAGAGAGAGAGAGAGAGAGAGACAGCACGAAAAAAGTTGAACTCGACTCAACTTTCTACACGGAACGGAACGGAACGGAACGGAACGGAACGGAACGGAACGGAACGGAAAATTTTCTGAGCACAAGATGGAACCATGCTCAATAACTTTTCTTGTGTTCCCCTGCCTCCGCGGAAAGTTTTCTGTGGAAAACTAGCTTTAGTGTGTATTATTCAGTCACTATGACAACCCATCTCAAAATGAAATTTTGTTTGAGTCATCTCATATCCACAGAACAAAAACGGAAAAACATCTCCGTCCAATTATCTATAAATAAAGCTACATATCTTAAAAAAGAAAGATATATTATATATTAGTACACTGACATGGTATTATCCAAACCAATCTCGTCAACAGACCCTTGGGTAAGAGGGTATCTAACGTCTCGTTTTTAATTACAGGCGTGGTGATTGAAATAGTTTAAATCGCTTTAAAAGTTTTGCAATTTTAATGCTCTATAATGATAGACTCGTGTGCAACCTCATACCCAGGGTTTCTTGTCTTTTTGATATACGGACGGTAAGAAACCCTGGGTACGAGGTTGACTTGTGTGCTCTTCTTTCTCCTCCTCCTCTTCTGGTGAGAAATCGCCTGTGTGGAGGAGGGAGACAATCTCCAAATTGCATTGTTGTGTGAGTTCATGTTGAGGAAGTTTACTTTTATTAAACACAGGCTTCTTTGGTTGAAGAGTGCAATTGTCAATTTTCCTTTCAATATAGAAATTACTTGGTTGTTTTAGGAACACATCTATTGAATAATTAACAGCATTTGTTAAGAATTGTTCCATAGTTCATTCTCGGGTAGCTACTGATTTCCTTTTGAGCACTTATATAAGTGGATTTTTATTCTTCACACTTTACCATATTTTTGTACTGCCCCACCAATTCGTAATTTAGGGATTATTGTGAACTTGTAACAAGCTTACATTTTGTATTGCCATCACCACCCAGTGTCATGAATTTTCTGTTAAAACTTAAGTATTGATTAGGTATTTGCACGTTTTTCTTTTATACTCTTAATGACCTTGCTCTCCTCCATGTCGCCTAGGTTCTAGATCCGCCTCTGCGCCCCCTTACACATACCACACACATACTTCCTTCTCTGCAACACACGCAAAAATCCATTGTGTTGTTCTACTGGAATGAGATTCCTCTGCTATCAGGAAGAAAAACATTCCCTGCTACCAAGAAGGAGATTCCCTTGTTATCAGGAAGAAAGACATTCCTTGCTACCAAAAAGGAGATTCCCCTGCTATTAGGAAGGATTATCCGCCTGCACCCACCAGATCAAGTGAACGCATGTGTTCAATCCAGCAGTGTATTTTAAATTTTCTATTCTAGTGTTACAGGTTCTAAACTTGCAGACAGTTTAACGTGTAAAGTTATCAAACTAGTTTTTTTAACTATATTATCAATTTCCTGTAGAGAGCATGTTTTCCTGATCATTTTTCCTCTCTATAAACTTTCGGTGAAAAGTCTTAAAAAATGTTTGAAAGAACGAGGCATAACTTGACAAATATTTGACCACACCCTCATACAAGTCAATAACAAGGTCATTAACCTCGTCCCCAGGGTTTTTTAAATTGAGTAGTTTTTCGTCCACTTCATCTGTTTGTTATTATGATGAAGATAATATCTCAAAAATACACACGCACAAACAAAAACGCACAGACAATTCAATAAACTTTATTCAATATTGGCTCGTCGTGATAACATTTCCATATTTGTCATCCTTTAACAAATAGTTACAACATCTTCTCTCGAGCTAACAAAAAGATCTGTTCGCGTAGTTTTGATATCCGTCTTTATCGCCCATTCCATATCATTTATTTAACAATTATCGAATAAATATCATATACACAAACATAAACAAAATTCTTGAGACTCTTCTCTCTCTTCCCTTATCAATGTTGAAATCTGGATTGTGCAAGTTGTCTTTTGACATTTTCAGTTGACGTCACAACTTTTCGAGGTACGGAAAATGTATGGCGGACGGGGGTTTGAAAATTGTAATGAGACGATGGGTGGGTCTCGCCCCCTTAATCTCTTATAATACGGTATGAATGTTCAACATAACAGTTCAAGGTAAAATCTCGTTTTTCCTCTCTCTTTCAAATGTTTCTATAAGAGTTCTCACCGAAAAGTGTTTTTTGATACCAGATTTTACTTCGAACTACAAGACATATTTGTATCTATTGATATATTTATTGATCTTATTTATTTATTTATTTATTTATTTATTGTTCATTGTTGATTTTGCTAATTGGTATTAAGCTTTGTCTTTAATTAGCATTGGATTAGATGTCAGACTAGAACGCTTTTAGATTTATTAGCAAATCCATAATAACATTCTGGCGTCTTGACTTCATAAGAAGTAAAGTACGAACGGGGTGTGAAAGCTCAAACGTCATGGACGGCCTTTCTATAGCAGAAAAGCGTAGAAAGAGACTTCTGTCAGTTCGGGGTAATGAAACGTTGAAAATTCCCATAATGCAGTTTTCTCCTTGCCTGTGTAATTACAATGATCTGTTCTCTGATAACAAAACACATATTCAAAAGTTTTGAAAACAAATACGTAAATAAGACAAAAATTTAATGACGTCAGCACGCCAGCCCACTAAGTATATCGACAAGTCAAGAAGCCCTGGGGACGAAGTTGAGTTTGCACACATTCAATAAAAAGCATTTTTGTACTTAGTGCCTAATATATTGAATTTCTGATTGTATTCTTTTGTCGGGTTGTTATGGGATTGTTTAAACAGATTAGGAACAAAGTTTTACTGGATGGAAAAAAATCCTCAACTAATATTTGTTAAGGATAAATATAATGGCATAGATCTTGTTAAAGGCCACATTGTTAATCCCTGTATAAATTGAGTTTGTTTCAAACGGATAATGATCACTTTATTTCGAAAGCAAGCATCAACAAAATTATATTATATAGGATGATCAAGTTTCTATATTAGTAGCATTTCGTATAAACATTTTATGATTTAAAAAAAGAAGCATTGTATGGGAAAGAAAACATGGCCGACATTTTTAAATGGCTTGTAAAGTTTCTGTTGATTCGTAAGTTGTTGTTGTTGTTTATTTTGTTATGAATTTTCTGTTACTTATGTTTTTACGTATATTTCTGTTTCCTGTGTGTTCTCGTGAAACAAAGTTATATCCCCCCCCCCCCCCCCCCCCCAAACTAATAGGTCGGTGTCTAAGGGCTGAAAAGTCCATAAAAAGATGGCTTTCATTTACACATCTAGAAACTGAAATATCTTCGTTAATTCTCATGCTATATGAATGGACAATTAAAAAAAAAATGCAATGCGTGTTACTATCGAGCAATTAAGACATGGAACCAGCTTTCCGAGAGATGCTGTCGTGTTGCCACCCATTCTGCTTCGATTTTTCTCACACGCAAAAGAGCGATTCGTAGAGAAGCTAGAAACTACCTATGAATTTGTACATCATAAATGATAAAAGAAAAACACATTCACAAACAGATTCACGGTAAGAACCACCACCTCATTTTACAGATTATCGAACAATTTCGGAACATCCAACTTCTAGGTGAAAGCTCTTATTAAAGAGTTTGAAAGAGCGAGACATCACGTGATATTATGCTCACTGACCCAAACAAATTTAGGTTAACACAAAAGGTTTCGATGGGACAATTAGAGGCTGTTTACATGAGGTTTCATGTCGGGTGACGCCATCAAACGTTTCTGTCTCTGTTTCTGTTTCTGTTTCTGTTTCTGTTTTTGTTTCTGTTTCTGTCTCTCTTTTCTATTTTCAAAAAACAACGAAGCATGACGTAATTTATTACCTCGTCAGCCCAGGTAGAAATAACGAAGTTTTCACTAGATCGAGCGATAGATCGAGACTTTTTGCTGAACTACTGTGTATATTGAAAGCGGATGTTGTTTGATTCAAATTACTTCTTTTTTTATTCCTAAACAAAAAAGGACGCTAAAATTTGGTGTTAGTGGGTCCAATGGGCAAAATCTTCAAAAAGTCTCTGTTGAAAAGTGTTCTTTTATTGAAACAGCAGGCAATATTGCTTGTCATTCCTATAGAAAACACTCCTCCTCATAGACATTTTGAAGATTTTGCCCACTGCGAAGGGGACGACGAGGTCCGGTCTTGATAACATGCTTTACAGGAAGACTGGCTTTATCGAGCTTTTCACGCTGGCCTTAATGGCGTAAATTTTCATGCATAAATGGCGTTAGATGTTTGTCTTTGAGAGTCTGACCGTGGATTTTTTTTAAAATAACGTCAATAACTAGGCAAAAAATAGGCGTTAAATTTGGACCAACGTAAAAAGGGCCAATAAGGTAAGCTATCGGTAGAACTAACAATCTGAAATCGTTTGTTCATTGGTTAGAAAGAGTTAAAAGTAACTTTTAAGACTTTTGACCGTGATGTAAGGAGCTTTCAAATTCTCAGTTCGACACACTTTGATGTTCGACATACTTTTAACAGAAAACGTAACTGGTAACGCGTTAGAGGAAGGTCAGAAAAAAGCAAATTTTATTCGCATTTCTCATTTTTTCCTCTATTTTAGAAGGATTTTCTCGATCATTTACGCTTGAAAAAGACTTTAACCAACAAGAAAAAAAGATAAATCAAGACAAACACGAGTCACAGTGGAAACGTATCGATAATTTAGCCAAAACAATCATGAAAAGGCTTGCTGCTGAACGGAACATTTCGAGCTCTGAACCAGTATTGCCACCGCATGTGTTTCTGGAAAGTAAGTCCAAGGATGCTGATACCACGGGTGCAGTGAAACAGATAACATATCATGATGAACGCACTTCCCCGGATGAATACGTATCACAAGACAAGCTCTCAAAAGAAGTACCACCAGGATTGTTCAACCAATTACCAAACGACCAGAATATGTCACGTGATCCAGCACGGTATGACGAGTTGAAGGGAAAGAAGTTGTTCTTGGACAAGCCCACGATTGAAGAAATCAAATCGATCATTCAATCGAGTATATTAAGAGAGGCTGCATCTGTTAGGACCAAACCGCCTGGGTTGCATCCACTGGATAACAGCATGGCTGACTCTGTTCCGAATGTACACTCACCAGGATTGCAGTCTAACGCTTTCAAACGCTTTCAACAAATACGTGATCCACCTGGGTTACATTCAAATACGAACGATGCACGAGAAAACGGCTTGTCTAGCTTTGATGATATTAAAAGTAAAGCAGAGAGTTTCTTTAACAAAGACCCACCAGGACTTCACAAAGACCCACCAGGACTTCATGCCAGTGATGCTGAAGTAATTGATACGAGCATAGTTCGGACGGGAGATGAAATGTATCATTCAAAACAGCGTCTGTTGGATCCACCAGGGTTACATTCAAGCGACGAATCGTCTTTCGAACACGCGCCTGTTCAGGTACCAAATATACTACTGTCAGCCATGAAACAGAAAAAAGAAAATCTGGAAGAGACTAACTCTGAGGGTAAACCTCATGAAAAATGGAATATTGAGAAACTAAAAACTCTCCTCAAAGATATTAAGAAACTTCGAGGGATGACATGAACTCCAAAAATCGATTTATTTTAAGTGATTGCAAAGAATTATTTGTCCGAGATTATATGTTAAGCAGGGAAGGGAGTTGGTGACGAAGTTCTAATATCTACTTAGGTACGGGTAAAAAAAAAGTTGTATTAAAGGAATTACACAGGCCATAGTTGTCTTCATCCCTTTAGATTTAATAGGAAGAAACTTTCGCGACCCGATAAAATCTCGAAATTTAGGGAATAAAATTTCGCGAATTTTATTTATTGGAGTGAAGGACCGCCCTAATAACGCTTTCAATACAGAAAGCAACGCCAACGGATTTATTAAAAACGCCAATGTTTCTTTTAAAAAAATCAGACGGCCTATAGTTTCGACGCCCCATCTTCCAGACCAGATTTTACTTTGGTACCACAACAACAAAACAATTCACGCTTCTTTATAACCACCTTTAGATAGATAGATAGATAGCGCCCCAGGCTCAAATTCACTGAAAAGATAAGCGCCACAACCACATTCCCGGGGTTTCTTTCCGTGGCTCAAATCCATAGCGAACAAAAAAATCCTTTCTATTTCCCATATACTTTCACTCCATCAAAGAGACAGATAGTTCTCTCTCTCTTAAGAAAAGGTCTAGGTAGCAGGTGGTTTTGAAAGTTTTGTAGGTATATACTCTGAAATAGGCTAAAAATGGCAAAAAATAAGACTTTTACTGGTGGTGCTGATGGAAAAAAAAGTGTGTGTGTGTTTTTCATACAGCGAAACTTCTTTATAGCGGACATGACCTATAGCAGATAACCCTATATAGCGGACACTTTTGCGAATGCGTTTCTCCTTGAAGTCCAAACCTCTACTATACGGACACCTCTTCTTATAGAGGGTTACATTTTCGTCGCCCCGACGAAAAGTTTGACTGTATTTCCGGACAGCCGCTACCGTTTCCTATCCTTTGTTTCTACGTGAAAACTCAAGGGGTTGTATAGCTTGCTTGGTAAGACGCTGTGCTGACCCAGTGGGCAAAATCTTCAAAAAGTCTACGAGTGTTTTCGATAGGACTGACAAGCACTATTCCCTGTTGTTTCAATTAAAAAAACACTCTTCCACAGAGACTTTTTTCAATTCCCGGCACTGACTGAATTTTTATAATGAAATGTGACGCATAATGTGACGTATGCTGTACACTGTAATGGTTAGTTGATGATATGAGCGATGATTGATGATAACGATGACTAAATGAGCCTTATATCAAATAAAGTAAGGCCACAACCAGTTATCAGTCTGGTAGGTCTAGCACCTTAAAATCTGGAGTATCCATTCCCGACGGAGGCCCACCACATCAGCTAGATGCTGCATCCGCTCACAGAACAGCCAGCCTCAATAGGAAAAAGAAAAAAAAATGGTTGGAAAATCTCATATTTTCGTTTGAAGGAACGAGACATTACGCAACAACGTCCTCGTTAACCCAGACAGAAATAATAAAGCTTTGACCACAAACTGATTATTTCTCCTCCACTAATGGAGTTAACTCCACTAAGTTAATGGCGCAAATCTAATGTTTTAATGTTCGAAATAATTATTATTTTCAAAAAAAAGAGAATTCAAAAATGTATCAAACTTACTAAAAGAAAGTTGAAAACATTTTTGAACAGTGTTTGATTTTCTCACTACAATTTGAACGACTAAACAGGACAAGAAAAAATCTTGTGACTCGATTAAAACAGCTCAAAAACAGTACCAAACCCGCATAAAACTCTGGGATGATCGAAGCAATGAAGGAATCAAAGTGCCGCATGTTTGGATTATCGAAGCTGCAAATCCAGACACAAAATTGGACATTTCAAAAAATGCTCCGTGTATATAGAAATTTCTATGATGTAATATATTTGATCTTGCCAAATGAGCTCCAGCTGCAAACGTCCTACGTTCTTGAGAAAGGTTTTGATGAAAACCCAGGGTTCAATTTCACTCGAAACTTTCATAAACACATATAAAAGTACAGGTATTGGAACCTGACATTTTATTTTGTTAGAAGTAATATTAAGTTGAAAGTGCTCGTTTTCTTTGGCAGCAAAGCCTCTTTAACCCAGTGGGAAAAATCTTCAAAAATCTACGAGGAGGAGTGTTTTCTATAACTTGGGACCATACTTTTTTTTGTTAAAGATAGGAAATAAGGGAACAAGATGGAGCAAGAGGAAATAAGAGGTGATAAGAACGTTTATGTGGGGAACAAGAATATTTAAACACTGATACTTTTTACAGTCTGCTATGAGTCAGACTTGAGACCATATCTTTTTCTTTAGAAATAGGGAATAAAGGGCGACAAGAAGGGATAAGGGGTGACAAAAACATGGATCTGGGGAACAAGAATGTTTAAGCGCTTGAGTTTGATTAAGCCTGTCATGAGTTTGACGGAAGACTATCTTTTCCTTTGGAAATAGGAAGCAAGAGGAAACAAGAAGAGGTTATTAGAGGTGGTAAGAACATTGATCAGGTCAGGTCAGTTAAATGCGTTTTAGGTTTTTCACTATGTTTTATTTAAATAATGAGAGAGCAAAATGGAACATAGCAAGCAGAACAGTACAGAACAACTGTCTTCTTATACTTAATATTGGTAGTAAACAGAACACATTAAGGACATTATATATCAGAATGGTAAAGTCCGTTTTGTCAGAAAATAAATCATTATCTTCTCCACAAATTTGCATGTCTCAAGAGAGCCTCAGAAAATGTTCTTTTCATTTCAAAAGGAATATTTACAAACGGAACACGTGCAAACTTTAACGTTTTATACTTCATTACCATAGGCGTATTCAGGGTCAGTCAAAAAAAGTGGAGGAGTCCAACGTTATGATATTTCTTTTCAGTCTTAAGTGTCGATTAGGTTACTTGCACGGTTTTCTTTTGTACTTTAAATGACTTAACTCTCCTTTACAAATTTTGACTGAGCTCTGGCTACGCCTTTGATTACTTCTAAAAATTAATTACACAAAGGAACAGAAAAATGTTATACGATATATAAATACCATTAAACTGCAGAAGTATGAGGTATTTAGCCGTTCCATTTACGACTCATTAAAAAGTCTGAGTGGATTTTTATTGACAATTTGCGTGTAAAGAATATTTGTTTTTCACCAGTTCTTATTAATACCATAATAACTGCTTTACCGGAAAATATTTCCCGATGTCTAAGTACCGACCGAGCATATTTTCAAGTAAAGCTCACTCCCCAACGGTTATTATTGTAATTGTTAACCCAGTGGCGGATCTAGAGTTAATGAAAAAAAGTGGAGGAGTACAGTGTCGTGAAATTTCTGTTAAAACTACTCTCCTCCATAAATTTCGACTAGGTTCTAGATGCGCCTTTGTTACCCAATTAAGTTTAAGTTTCATTTTCCTGTTCTATTGGAATCATTCTTTCTAAGAATCATAAAAGAACAAAGAGGCATTTCCAAATAAAAAGATTGGTAACAGACATCAGAGGCGGTATTATGGTATTACAATAGTTTACAGCGCATGCGTGAACATTGACATGACGTAATTAAAAGAACAAAGAGGCATTTCTAAATAAAAAGATTGATAACAGACATCAGAGGCGGTATTATGGTATTACAATAGATTACAGCGCATGCGTGAACATTGACATGACGTAATTAAGGAATAGGTCATCACAACGTTGCCGTGACATGTGATAGTCTTCGTCTGCACGCCGTCATTGCGGCAAACAGAGAAACAATACAAGCGGTTTTCCGGCAACGTGTAGGAACGGCACCGTCCGACGCACGACGTGACGATCAAATTTTGAACGTCTTTACATCCATCTGGTTGTATCACTTTTTCGTACGAGACTAAACTGCAATTCGGTCCAGCCACTCCAGGAACATCCTTTTGTATGATATGTTTGTAACGATTAAACACTGTCGTAATATTTCCAGTATCTCTGTCGACATACGCGGTTGCGTTGCGTGATCTTGTCGCCAAACAACACGAAAGGAAAAACGTAACAACGCAAAAGAGCAACTTCCCCATGTTAATTTCTTTACGGATATTGACTAGCGCCGCCAGCCCTTGCTTCGTCTTTGTTGAATTACAGTGTGTATAGATATGCAGAGAGAAAGTGCTAATCACAATTTAAATTTATGGAGAAACAAATACAAAAACTATATATACAAAAAAAAAAAAAAAAAAAATGAAAATTTTGCGGTGAGGAAAACAATAAGCATTAGGTAAATTTCGTTGTTTTAATATGTCTCGATGATTAGTCATTGGACATATAAATGTGTTGTATATGTGTTGTATAATCAAGACCAATCATACAGTATGCGTTGCCATTAAGCCGTTAATAGCAACGGGACCGTTAGTTTGTAATCAAAAATTCAAAATAGGAGAATTGCGAAACGGAGTTTGGAAAAGATTTGCTGGTGGAAAAGTGACTGAATAACAAAATTAAATTTCCCTTTTGGCGAATTTATTTTTTCTCGGAAGCTGACATTTAATTTGCGAAATCGTAAATGCACAGACCATCAAGAAGAAGTTAATTACGTCTGCAAATAATACATTAACGACCTCTCAAAAGGAATACAGTGAAGAAAGGAGGCAAGTAAAGGTAAATGAAGGGGCAGTTATGGATGGAAGTAGTCTGGCAGAAATTCAACGAAACCATATTGGGCGGGATCATTTTCCTCCAATGACCCCTACTCCCACACACCCCTGCCCTACCTCTCAATCTCGCGCCTACAAAATATTAAATCTCAGAATGGCGAAAGATAAGTAGCGCCATGTTTTAGAGCTCGATAAGCTGATCAACAAAATGTATGGGATCGCGTGTTGATGTCGAATCGTTACCGAGAGATTCTAATGACGTCACTCCCGTCACATTTTTTCGTCACCCCATCGCCATTATCGAGAGAGAGAGAGAGAGAGAAAGAGAGAGAGAGAGAGAGAGAGAGAGAGAGAGAGAGAGAGAGAGAGAGAGAGAGAGAGAGAGAGAGAGAGAGAGAGAGAGAGAGAGAGAGAGAAGAGAGAGAGAGAGAGAGAGACTTTTCACCGTTTATAGTGAGTGAGGAGAAATTATCAATAAAACATACTCGAATTTACACCCACACCCTCCATCCCAGATGATATTATGACAGACATTATACACACCTTCGGAGCAATGTGCTTTCGAAAACAATAAGCAAATGAAACCTGGGAATGAAACGGAAACATTGAACGAGAATTCGATACCTGCAGAAAAGGTATTTTTTTTGTATACATAAAAAAATTTTTTTAATATTATATTAATATTATATTCATTATACCAACATTATTTTTCGTTTACTTGAGCAGCAGCGTATCTAGAGGGTAGTCGCAATATGTGGAGGAGCACATTAACATAATTTCTGTTTTCAGTCTGTATCGCCAATGGAGTTATTTGCACGATTTTCTATTATACTTTAATAGCTAACATTGTCCTCCACAAATTTCGACTACAATGTAGATCCGCCGCTGCTTAGTCCTAATCCACAGATTTTCCTATTATCTTTATAAAGTGTAAACATAGCTTTTAACTAGGGTGAATAGCCATATTTATTTATACTGAAAATAAATGTTTCCTATTATCTTTGTAAGCTTTAAAACTCGTAAAATAAATCCTTCTATTGTTCAATTTAGATTTCTTGTAAATCTTAGTTGTTGGGAATTTCCCTTTTTTACATGTAAAATGTTTTGAAAACTACCCTTATTAAACTAGTGAAAAAGTCAGAGAAGCAAGCGACTTGAAGAAAGCGAAAGTTTTGAAAGAAATAAAAAATAAGCAATTGAAGATTTTTTCAGGTAACGATGGATGGATATGTATACAAAGTTGGAAACCAACCAAGTACACCTCGTCGTAAGTTGATTTCATTCGATATTTTATTTTCGAGTGATAACTTATTTACCAGGTTCAAACAAGTTCACTTCTCCAGTTAAAGTCTCGAGAAAGCATTTGATAGAACGTAGCGTAGCCTTAGCCTTACCTTTAAAAGTTTACATTACTAACTTTGCTGGCTTGAAACCGCTCACAAATCTCTTCCATTTTGTACCTTGCTTATAACTAACCCAGTGAGTAAAATCTTCAAAAAGTCTACGAGGAGGAGTGTTTTCCGATATCGCCTGCTATTTCAATAAAAAACACTCCTCCAGAGAGACTTTTTGATGATTTTGCCCACTGGGAAGTACGTTTTGAGTCCTTGTTCTGCTGCCCGTTGCCTTGCAATTGGGAAATCGACTTACCGCCAGAGATACATATGCCCGAAGGCCAGTATGCAGTATATATGCAGTATGTAAATTCACATCTTTGAGTATTCTTTTAGTTATAAGGCAACTTAGTTAAATCAGTTAAATCAGTTTCCAACCATCAAGTCTCTTTATAACTAAACCTCGTCCCCAGGGCTTCTTGCCTATTCGATATACTGGATTTTTCGCCGCCATCCAGTGCGTATCTATCGCTTTTTCAAATCATATATATTAAGGTTTGTGTGCGCAAGAGCTAGTTACTAAGTTGGCAAGCCTAGAGAAAGCAGGACATACAATGAGGATGAAATGGAACTGTATTTTCACTGAGTAATAAATCACTCGTGGTTTTACTCATAACGAAATTAAAGTAATTACTATGGAAACACCTTATCGGGGTTATAATATAAGGTTATAGGGTAAATCCTAAAAATAATTGTTTGGGTCAACGAGTCTTAGAAATGATGACGAAGGGTTTAAATTAAGAGGTTGGTAGATGTACATCCGGCTACTACGCAGTACAATGGAATCTCTATAGAGCGGACATCATTGGTGGATAAAAAAGGTGTCCGTTTTATGGATGCTTTCATCTATGAGAATTTGATTGTTTGCTTAGTTAGTTTGTTTAGCATTCACCATGATCATTATGATATTGCAACCAATCACAGTAATTATTTTCTATCATGTGATCAAAGTGAATAGAAAATAGAAGTTAACAATATACTTCCAGACCAGGAAAATTTCTAATGATTGTGATGAAATTGATGACCGTTGAAATAACTTGAAATAGATTGAGAATTTGCAAATCCATCCATCCGTACATGGAGTATGTGTCTGTTATATAGAGATGTTCGCTATGTAGGGTGTTCTCTTTATAGAGATTCCACTGTAAATATCTGTTTGCGATATCATATTTATTATAAAAGGACGAACGAACGTTGAAAGCGAGTTCGGATAAGTTTCATATTCGTACATGGTTTATTAAATTTCGTTTTTATTAATTTAGCACCACCGCCGCCGCCGCCACAAACAACAAGACCAACACAGCCTGTTAACGGAAGTAGCTCCAGTGGGTCCATTCCGAAAACGTATTCGTGCTGAAAGAACACGTATTACAAAACAACAGTAAAACAACTGAGAAATATACACACGGATATTTTGGAAAATGTTTTTGTGTTTATCTTCCCTTCTTTCTACGTAAAAAGAATTCATACTAAAGCATTACTGTCTAGCCGCGTGATGTCGCGTAATACATTGTAAATTGAACCATGTCGTTAGAAACTTCCCAGGTCTGGAAGTCTATTGTAAAGCTCCTTTGCCGGTATTTTTTAACTTAGCTATGACGTAATCAAATCAAGTTTTAACAGAAATTTCATGACACTGTACTTCTCCACTTTTTTTTACTAACTCTAGATCCGCCACTGGAACTAGAAAACCAAAAGGATATGTTTGTGACAGAACTGACAATTGAGAAATTGAGAAATTTCCTGGTTATTTACTCTCCAACAGTCACGGAAATTTGAAGGTCGAACAAACTATATATATATACATATATAAATATACAAATATACATTGTTAGGTGAAAAATCGAGGAAAAATCGGGGAAAAATCGGGGAAACGACCACTTTAGTATCTCTTTCCTCCATCGATGTCACGTGACGTTTTTTTCCCATTCAGACAATCGTCAGTTAACTAGACTGACTCGGTGAGAAAATTTTACCCCACTTTGACGAGGTCTCTGTTGGATAAATCGAGATCTCAACAAAGCGACAAACCAAATAATAGGTTTTTTATAAAAGCGTGCGACAAAGCAAACTCATTCGACGATCAATCTTTCTATTCCCAGTGGGCAAAATCTGCAAAAAGTCTATGGGGAGGAGTGTTTTCTAGAGCAATGACAAGCAATATCGCCTGCTGTTTTAATAAAAAACACTCCTCCACAGAGTCTTTTTGAAGATTTTTCCCGCTGGGTTGTTCAATTTAGATTTCTTGTAAATCTGTGTTGATGGGAATTCCCCTTTCTTACATTTTGAATGTTTTGTTGATTTAAGGATATCCCAAAAACAACGAAAAGGTCAGAGAAACAAAAGGCTTGGAATCAAAAGTTTTGAAAAACCCAAAAAAGCAAAACAAAACAAAACAGAGAAAAGCACATTTTCTTAACGATGGACAAATATGCAGAATCACAAGGCAGCTTACCAAGTAAACCTAGTCAGTTCATTAAACAAATTAAACAATTTTTGTGAGTAAGCATCTTAAAGCATGAAGATAAAAAACGGAGGAAGATCGAACTCTTTTCGAAAATATGTCTATTATTGAAATAATTACCTATCTACTTATTCCGTGATCTCTTGAATGATTTCCACAATTTTTCTTATATAGGGTCAGGGTGATTACAAAAGCATGGAACTTTAAGGGAAAACAAATTAAAACCTATATTTTTACATAATTTTCAAGATATCATATGACTTATCTAAAACCTTCAGTCCATAATCTTTTTAATTAGACGCACCTCTTTGGTGCCGTTCAATCTGAACAAACCTAGAATGATGTTCTATATTTAAAAACTAATATATTTAGTTCTAATACATTAATGGGGCCCTATTATATCAACTTGAAATTAATATGCTGTCGTCGCATACTCGTGACGTTTTTGCATAATTAAGACAATTACTTGTGATTATGCATTCTTAAAACTTTCTTTCAACGATCCATAATCTTACTGGAGGATTCATAGGTACATGTTTTTATGTCGTGGCCAAAATCAGGCCAAAATATGACATAAAAACACGAACTTAGGATAGGTTTAAACAGCACATCGTAGACGGTACAAAAGAAATTTTCTCCTTTCGTTTTATAACTCCATCATTCTGTCTTATATGTCAGACATCTCTGTGTTCTCACGCCTTCAACAATTTGTTACAAATGAAATCCTCGCGCATGACGATCGCTATATCTTTTCTGACTTTCTAGAAGACAGAGAACTAAGGGGTAGTAAAATTATTACTAAATTATTTGCTTTAAGATTTCATTTTTCTAAATTTAGAAACACCACCACCAACACCGCCACCAACCGTAGGAGTACTAACACAGTCTCAAAGTGATTCAAAGTGATAACTTCAATGGTCCAAAATTGTATTACTGCTAAAAGAAAAAAAATGTAACAGAACTGACGTTTTAGAGATTTCTCTTGGTATATCGCTCTCCATCAGTGACAGAATGAGAAATTGTGAAGATCAGACAAAGTATACAATGTTAAGTAGTCGGGGAATATTTTCAATGAAATTTGTAAATCTTCATGTTTAATTTGGTTTTCCGGCGCGCAATTCGTAATTTATAAAAAAAAAGTTAGTATCGCTGCAGAAAAAAATCCCCTCTAAGAATGTTTTTTTTTTTTACATTTTAAAAAGCAGTATGAAACCCTGTCACAATTTTCCCCCTTTTCTAACAAAATACTTGATCAATTAAAACAAGAAAATGCTGTGCATATTTACAAATCGCTCGGAGAAGAGAACCAAAAAGGGATTAGAATACCTATCTGGTGTTTACTTATAAATCGGAGGCGAAGAAATAACCTGATACAACAAATCTCTATCGGATAGCTTTTGATTCTTATTAACAAGTCTTACTTTATAAGCCTAATCGAACTTACAGCATTTCCGTTTGAAGGGACACAGAAGGGAGAAATCAGCGTCCTTTTCGATTCAGCAAGTGTACAATAATTTCCTTCATATTAAACATTTAGCATTTAGCAAGATTTTAATGCATCTTCGTTGCGGAAGGGAAAAAACATAAAGAGCAAATGATGGGCATATTCCTCTGGATATTTATTTTTTTGGCACATGATAATGCAAAACCGCTTTAATGTTTCTGCAGGGAGGGATCATTTTGGGATAGCCACAATCTGCATGATTTGATTCCATCAATTCATCATTGAGGACAACAGGCTGAAATCATTTTCAGTTCCATGAAACATTTTCTTGGTGAGATAGTAATGGGACAAAAATTGGGCAAAACAAATGTGTTCCAGAATTCTAAATTTGCCAT
Organism: Turritopsis rubra; assembly: GCA_039566895.2. Classification (NCBI taxonomy): domain Eukaryota; kingdom Metazoa; phylum Cnidaria; class Hydrozoa; order Anthoathecata; family Oceaniidae; genus Turritopsis; species Turritopsis rubra. The sequence continues at coordinate 7,343,111 of CM077622.1, forward strand.
TTTGAAAGAATTGATTTGGCCTGTTTATATAACGATCAATCATGTTTCGCTGAAATATTTCTGTGCAGTCTTCAGGCAACTCATCTATTTCCTCTTTGCTTCTACATATTCTATAACGTTTCTCAGGTAGATTGTTATTAGCAAAAATTACACCTGGAAAAGTTTTCATAAGCCATAACTCTGGCATAATTAAGTAAATAGCTTCCTAAACAGAACATTCTCGTTTTGTAGTATATGCCCGAGCTATAGCTTTCATTTGCTCAAAATGGTTTTTATTAGAACTAACAGCCTCTTTTGCAGCTTGTTTCATAACCTGTGAGGTTTCATCTTCTGCTTTAGAAAAATAAGCACACATATAAGTTACGGCCTTGAAATGATTGAAAACTGGTTGAATATCAATGTTAGCCTTCCAAGCTTGCAATCCTTCACTAAAATAATTGTTTACAAAACAGGATCTGGTGGTCGTTTTAAATGGATTTGAAAGTCTGAGTTGCAGGAAATGCTAAGTGCATCATAGTAATCTGTTTCGGATACTTGCATTTGCTCTAAAATTTTTGAAATACATGGAATGTTTTCAAAATTTTCTTTTGCAGGATCAAGAATATTTCGCTTCTTTGGGTTCAAGTATGTGTCAATATATTCTTTAACAGTTGTGAGAGTCACCTCACCTCGCTTAATGGCCCAATCTCATTGAGTGCGAGACATTTATGGTTTTCAAACAGATCAGTATCATTGGAAAAAAGACTATTTTGCATCCCAAGAAAATAAATTTGAATTAGCTGACTTTCGATCATTATGTTATGAGGCATTTCATCAACATCAAGAGGTCCTGTAGCTTTCAATATCTTAAACAATGTGTCACCTTGATTTAACATATAGTCTAAGTCCCATGATTTCCATTTAGATACTTTCTTAATAGCACTGAAGCATATGGCAAGAAAATAATTGCCAGTGCATTGGAAGCCTGCTGTCTCACCAAATTTGGAATCGTCGGCGATTCCAAATTTTCATCAAGGCGCACCTTGGATGAAAGGATCCTTGAATTACTTTTGAAAAAGTTGGACCTGTATTACTTTCGATACCATGCACAAGTAATAAAATAAAATTCAACACAGAGAAATGAAGATCAGAGTAAAACACAGTTGAACTAAGTATAACATGCCAATATTTATTATAAATATAAATATATATGTATAACAAAATTATGTTATTATAAATTATACAGTGCTGGAAGGAGTGTGTTGAGTAATGTTGATTAGGTTAGGTAATGCTGCGTGTTTTTTCTGAATTAACAGTTTCATAAAAAAGAATAATAGATAAGTAGAAACGATAGAAACTTACTAAATTCCAGAAATATCCAAAAGTTCCACCAGATACACGGTTAGATACACACGTGGTGAAAGGTCACTTTGATGAATGCTTAGCCTAGAACCCTAAGCTCTGTATCGAGGAACATTGAGTACTACCGCTACGGATAAATAATCAAAGTCTAATTCTTTTAGACTGGTTTTTAGTTGTTCGTACTTATATAGAGGCTATTTTTTTGTCCAGTCGACGAGTGCTTTGCATTCCAAACACCTCGCGTATACGCGATTTGAATAATATAAAATACTGGTATACGCGTTTTTATAGCCTGCTTTACTGATCAGCGTCGCCGCGAGGCAGCTGATCTTTCAATTTTAACCATGGTTCTGTCTGTCAAGACAACAAGACCAACACAGCCTGTTAACGGAAGTAGCTCCAGTGGGTCCTTTCCGAAAACGTATTCATGCTAAAAGAACACGAATTACAAAACAACAGTAAAACAACTGAGAAATATACACACGGAGATTATTGAAAAATGTTTTTATGTTTATCTTTCCTTCTTTCTACATAAAAAGAATTCATACTAAATCATTACAGGTTTGCCGAGGTCTCGGTCAGATAAGGCAAAATCTCGGAACAGCGACCTTGATTGTTTTTTCATGTGATCGCACAAAACAAAACCAAATGAGAGTTTCTTTATTACAGCGAGAGACAAAGCTGACATTTTTTCTTGTGCACCCTAGTGTAAACGTAACTTTATGACTCATTTGACGATCAATCTTTCTATTGTTCAATTTTGATTTCTTGTAAATCTTAGTTGTTGGGAATTTCCCTTTTTTACATGTAAAATGTTTTGAAAATTACCCTTATTAAACTAGTGAAAAATTCAGAGAAGCAAGCGACTTGAAGAAAGCGAAAGTTTTGAAAGAAATAAAAATAAGCAATTAAAGATTTTTTCAGTTAAGTCCTAATCTACAGGTGTTTCCCATTATCTTTATAAAGTGTAAACATAGCTTTAAAACTCGTTCAATAAATCTTTCTATTGTTCCATTTAGATTTCTTGTAAATTTGAGTTGTTGGTAATTTCCCTTTTTTACATTATAAATGATATTCTCTGAAGTAACGAAAAGGTCAGAGAAGCAAGAGGCTTGGAATCGAAAGTTTTAGAACAAAACAAACAAACAAACAAACAAACAAAAACCCCAAAAGCGTAAATACCATTTGCCTAAGAATGGATGGACATTCGCACTTGTATGGGAACCAACCAAGTAGACCTCGTAAGTTAATGATTTCATTTTGGTATCCAACTCTACCTTACTTCTTCTTTCTGTCACACAAATGACCTCACCATTTTCTCTCGTAAACTTCAAAATGTTCATGATTACATTCAACGCCAAACTGAATTATAAGTTTGTGATAACGCTTGGTTAAGGCTGATAGTAGAATCTAAAAAAATTAGAAGTTTTTCCTTTCCCTTCTTCTTCTTTCTGATATTTGATGACCACAAACGTATTCATCCCAAAACACTAGTCTCAATGCAAACATTAAAATTTATGATACCGCATACACTTAAGATTTCCTTTTTATCAATTTAGCAATACAGCAGCCACCGCCACAACCACCAGTAGGAAGACCAAACCTGCCGCCACCAACAATAACAAGGCCAACACATCCTCATAACGGACCTAGTAGCTCCAGTGGTTCATTTCCAAAATTGTATTAAATTCTAAAAGGGAAACGAATTGAAAAACAACAATATATATATATTGTTATCACTCTCCGCTCTTTCTTTTTGCTTTATCGAACAATTCATCTATAATACGTTTGTTGTAATTCTAGACACCTGTCAAATTTCAATATTTCCTATCTAATTTCATTACAGCTTTCATTAATTTCTGTAAAGCGTACAACAGCCTTTAAAGCGTCGTAAGCATCGTATAATGAACATACCCTATGTGTACGGACAGTCGGATTTACAGCTCATAAATAAAGTCTCTATAAAGCGGACACCCATTTTATGCACCAATGATTTCCACTTTATAAAGATTCCACCGTACTCATTCTAATTTCAAACAAGGCAACTTCTGCGAAAGTGACGTAATAAATGCAAGCGGCGTCCGTATATCGAAAAGACAAGAGACCCTGGGTTTGCAGTTGACAATAAATGAAGGTCCATTGCTTTCAGAAGAAAATCCCTCATCTAAAAGTGGTTTTGTTTATATAAAGCAGCATAATACACCTGTCACAGCAATGTAAAACCAGGTCATAATCAAAAACACCAAATGCCAAATGGAAAACGGCCTTTATATTTGTTAATCAAAAATGCTTGAACAAAAGTCCGTTTAAGTGAATTACTGCATAAAGAGTACATTATTAATTCGTAAATTTTGATAAGTGAAAGTTTTCAAAGCTGTGTTGTTAAATGGTATTCTACGAAAAAATAAACCTTCAATCCGAATAAGACATCAACAGCCTAGTTACAAAGCTGTTATTTTCATCTTCGAAGATCTGTCTGAGAAAAGAATCTACAGCTAGGTTCCCTGGTGGCTAACACATCAGACTGATGGGAAATAATGTAAGTCGACTGTAAAGTGGTTAAAAACATCTCAAATTCAATTCGGGTCCTCCGTTTTGGGTCCTACTACGGGGTCCTCTACCCTGGCTTTTCGTAATGCCTTAACAAACAACACCTGAACATAATCACGTTTCCCATGGTTACCAATGCAATTTCAAAAAATCATTTTAGTATGGAACAGAGGAAAAACAGAGGAAAGAAAGAGAAAGGACTGAAGAAAATAAAGATAAAAACAAAAGGAGCAGCAGTGATTCAGTTCAGTGGGCAAAATCTTCAAAAAGTCTCTGTGGAGGAGTGTTTTTTATAGGAATGGCAGGCAATATCGGATGCTGTTTCGATAAAAAGCACTCCTCCACAGAGATTATTTGAAGATTTTGCCCACTGGGAATAACAATGAATAGAACAAAAAGGATATAAGAACATAAGGCTTCGAAGGTCTACAAGTTAAGAACATGCTAAGAACAATCCAGGCCTTAGGAACGTTGGTTCTTAAGAAAATACTTTCATTATAATAGTCAAACACAAGAATACTATCATCATGTTGTTTAAAACCGTATCAATTCAAATCCATTAAAAGCGGAAATGTCAACCAAGTTCGTTGAATATCGAATTTTAGATATTCAATAGGGTATGACATAAGAACATATTAAGAACATTTTTAGGCTGCAAAGTTGAAAAGTTAAGAACATTCGAAAAAAACAACAACAACGTGACCTTTCCTTTCCCCCCGACCTTCCCCAGATAAAGTAAAGGCGCCTCAAGAAGTACCTGTTCGTCCCAGAACAACTCAAATGATGTATTAATTTTATGATACCTTGTTCATAATATTATATATTTTTTAATATTATATAATATTATATATCCAGATGTTAATGTTTGTGGTATTGAAAAAACTTTGTTTAAGAAAATTTTAAAGTTAGCCACTGAATCTGTGTTTGTCTTTAATGATTCTTACTATAAGCAGGTTGATGGAGTAGCGATGGGATCACTCTTAGGACCCACCTTAGCTAATGCTTTTATGTGTCACTGTGAGAAAATACGGCTCGAAGAATGCCCATCTGAATTTAAGCCAACATTTTATAGACGCTATTCTGATGACATCTTTATTACACTTTTGTCTCCAGCACATGTAGTATTATCATTTGATTATTTGAAATCACATCATAGTAGTATAAGATTTAGGCGTGAGGAGGAGAGCGGAAACACTATCTTTTTTAGGTATTTTACCCGTGAGGAGGAGAGCGAAAACACTTTCTCTTTTTTTAGGTCTTTCTATTTGTAGAGATAACAATCAATTTGTCACTAGTATACCGTAAATCTCCGAATATAAGCCCCCCCGAATATAAGCCCCCCCAAATATAGGCCCACCAAAATCTTAACGCAAAGGTAGGTCCATATATAAGCCCCCCCCCCCCCCCCCCCCCCCCCCCCGTATATAAGCCCATGGGTTAATACATGGATCAAATACACAAAAAACGTTGTAGAAAAACATTTTTTATTTTTTTAGTGAATTTCTGACAATACATTTATGAATCTTCGGTCCATAAAGATAATAAGTACAGGGGAGTTCAATGCCTCCCCCGAGGACCCATGTTCCCTCTGGTGCCCGTCGTTTTTCTCCTGTAATCGTCGCTTTAATTTGATATAACTTCCATCGTTTCATCAAAGGAAATAACTTTTCTGCCAGTGCTTCTGGAATATGTCCTACTACCACATCTTTTGACTTTACAACAATTGCGTTATTGCTGTAATTATTGTCCGGTTGAAGAAAACATTTTAGTTCTTCATTTACTTTGTAATTGTATTCGTAAACATGATGACCCTTTACTCTTGATTTTACCTCACCTAAACACGCCAATGCCATGTTTGATTTCCTGTTGTGTCAAGTCGATCAGTGGACAAGAAAGACTGTCTTTCTTATGTCCACTGATCAACTTTTATTTATTCGAATGTTTGACGTTCGATTACGTAAATTAAAATCGAAACTTATTCGCGTTGATAAACAAAGCATTGTACTTGTTGGTGTGAAAATGGATAATACAAAGCAAACTCGGAGAGCCTTTTCTCGAGAGTTCAAACTTTCAGTTGTGCAATGGTTTTATTCAAATAATAAAAACGTGTTACAAACATCGAACCACTTTAAAATTGACCGTAAACAAGTACGAACATGGGTCAAAGCCGAAGAAAAGATAAGGAAACAAAAAAGTAAGAGTATGAGTGAACGTGGTCGTAAAGCATATTTCCCACGAATGGAAGAAAAGTTAGTGCAACAGTTTAAAGAACAGAGGAAACGAGGGAAAACAGTGAAAAAATGGTGGTTTCTATCAATAGCAAGAAAGATTATGAATGAAGAATACCCGAAGGACATAGTTTTCAAGTATTCCAACAGGTGGTTTAATGGTTTTTGTAGACGGAATAGAATATCTCTTCGTCGTAAAACACACATCGCACAAAAATCTCCGGCAACGTTAAAAGACCCCATCCAGAAGTTTCATGCCAAGCTCTTAAGAGAACGAATCCGAGGCACGTTTCAACTGGGAGACATAGCAAACATGGATCAAACACCACTGCCCTTTGTCCTTGATGATGGTCGCACATACGAGAATACAGGAGCTGGTGAAGTATGGTGTAGTAGTGGTGCCTCAGGCCTTGACAAACGTCAATGTACAGTGCAATTAACCGTGTTCGGAGACGGTGTCTCACGAGTTAGACCAACATTGATATTTCGAGGTGAAGGCAAAAGAATCAAGCCAGATGAGAGACGTAGCTGGGATAAAAGAGTAAACGTGTACTTTCAAACGAACGCTTGGTGTGATGAAGTCATTATGAAGAAATGGACAAGTGATGAATGGTGTAACATCTTCACCAATCCGGCAACGCCAGGTTCAAGCGGGAAACTATTGGTTGCAGATGTGCACAAGGCCCAACAAACCGATGAAGTCAAGCGACTATTGCAGAAAAAGAACACAGTTCTCGTCAACGTACCACCAGGGTGCACCAGCCGTGTGCAACCGCTTGATGTTGTTCTGAATAAGCCATTTAAAAATCTCGTTAGAGAACAGTTTGAAAAACATCTTGACGAGAATTTAAACGATTATGTTGAGGGAAAACTCACAGCGTCCAAACGGAGAATTCTAACTACAAAATGGGTTGCGATTGCATGGGAAAAACTAATGCAAGACAAAGAGATGGTTATTCGTTCGTTCAAAAAATGTGGAATTACCACAAACGTTGACGGATCCGAAAATGATAAAGTAAACATACGGGGTATGGAAGGGTACACAATGCCGTTACCTGAAGAAGAGTATCATCTGATAAGTGAGGATGAAGACGATGCATCTAGTGACAGTGAAATCGACGATGAAGAAGACTTAGAAGATGGGGAGTACGAGCTTGATGATGATGACAATGAACAATGAAAAATATTTTATATTGTACGTTTTTAAACGCTATACAAAATATATGATTGTTGTTGTTAACACAAATGTTGTTCCGTGTATAAGCCCCCCCCGATTATAAGCCCCCCTGTATATAAGCCCAGCAAAAAAGCCTTACGACCTTATATAAGCCCAGGGCTTATATTCGGAGATTTACGGTATATCGAAAACCTGGAGTTTCTACTAATTTCTCTAGTTTTATACCGGAACAATATAAGCTTGGTTTAATTTCACACCTACTTTAATGATGCTTCCGTTTATGTTCGGACCTCATCATGAGGTATGAGAACCCAAGGTTATCCTTGGGGGAATGGATACCCAACCATTGTGTTGACTTTTGTTTAAGGATATTCCTTAACAAAATTTTTCAACCTAAGTAGAGGGAAGCCACTGTTCCTAAGAAAAAACGTTTTTTGGGTTGTCATTAAAAATTAGGACTAGACCGTATTACAATCCTTAAATAATTTTCCGATCTACTAGACGTTTCAGTAACTGTTTCCCTTTTAAAGACAGAATTCCTAATTATCTTTGTTCTGGCATCGTATACAAGTTTACGTGTGGTGACTGCAATGTCACTTATTATGGCAAAACTAAACGCCATTTCAAAGTATGTATGTCGGGACATTTGGGTTGTTCACCTTTAACGGGAAAAAAAATTAAACCTAGTCACCAGACTACCGCCGTATTCGATCATCTTTTGATGTTTTCTTGCATTCCAGTGCATTATGATGAGTTTTTATATTTTAGTCCATGAGCCTAATGACTTCAAGCTCACCTTAATGGAGAGTCCTTTGATAGAGCGTGACCGACCTATTCTCAACAGGTCTTTCAAATCATTGCTTTTAGAGCTTTTTTAATGTTTGTTCCGAATTTTCATTGTAATTTTAATAACTTATTATTTTAAATCATAATTTATATTTCAACAATGTGTAAAATAATTCAGTGTGATCATGCGCACAGAAGTGACATATATTCGGAATTTTCTCTTCAATTTATGATTTTACTGTATACACATGATCACTTTTAAATAAATAAATCAAAAAACAACAACTAGAAGACCCGAATTCACGTCACAAGAAGGATCCTGCGACAGAAGTTTAAAGAACAATCTTCCTGCACTTCTTTTTCAGACCCTTTTTGTCCTTGATAATGGAACACTTTCATATGTAGTTTTGTTAGCCACTCCAAGGAGATTGTGGTTCACAATGTACACAATAAATAAAACAAAGCTTGTTTGCTTTTAGAGCTATTGATTATCCTGTAGATGATTCCAGTCATAAAAGTTTGGAACAATAAATGTATTAGGCAGAATCAAACGTTATGCACCGCTACAAACTCGTAAACAGCCAATTCAATTACTAATAATTTCGAAACTGAAATACGGAAACACGCTATTGTATAATGTTCCACATTACCAAAAATCTCGCGCCAGATTTTTCAGTTGCCAACCTTCTTTACAAATCCATTCACTTACCGACATTTCCATCCTATTTGAAAGTACAACTTCAGAGGCAGATCTAAAGAGTATGTCAAAATTTGTAGAGGAGAATGTTGAAGAAAAGAAGAAAAACGTGCAAGTAGCTCCATTGGTGATTCAAACTGAAAACACAAGTAAGGTTTATGTGCTCCTCCACAATTTTTGACATACCTTAGGTCCGAAGCTGAACTTAAACAAGACCAAAGGGCACTTCCAAACAATGCCGAGTTCGAATGACCGCAATTAATCAAACCATCGGAAGCAAATACATTTACAAATTTTTGAAACAGACTTGATTTGATCGATGAACTAAGAAAAAAAGAGACGCTGTTGAAACAGGATAAAAGCATTACGAGATACTACTAACCTTGCGTCTTTGTTTTCAATACGACATCAAAACATAACTTTTCACGTTTGTGTGTAGAACGTAATTAACTCACAAACATTTTCCGATGAAAAATACATTTTTTCTAAACATAATCCACAAGAAAACCGAATCCTCTGTTTCACTCACGTTGCTGTCGTCGTTGTCGTCGTAATCCATGAACATAAATCATAAAGCAATGGAAGTTTAAAGATTTAGATATGAACCAAGAAAGAAAGAAATGTTGTCCAAACACGATAAAAGCAATACAAGATACTACTATTCTTTACGATAACTTGCACTTAGAATGCGTCAACTTACGATATTTTAAAAAATATTTTTCGATTCACACTGAGATTAAATTTGCGTTTATAAGCGATATTTTTGATATTTGCGTTTATAAGCAATATTTTTGATATGACAGTTTTCGAACTTCATCTTTCTCTTTATAACCTTTTTTAGTTTTGTCATAAAGTACTGGGAAAAGACGAACTTCTTCGCTGAGAAGTATTTTTTCTTGTAAACTTAAACTTTTTTCTCAGCCATTTCTATCGTTGGATATTTTTTTTTACTCTATATAGCATACACTTTCTCTATATTAATATATATATATATATATATATATATATATATATATATATATATATATATGAATCTTTTATTTTTATATATTTTCGAAATAAAAGTGTCATATATATATACAGTGCGTCCCAGAATGTTAGCTTCAGTAACTTTATTCTCGATTTTCTAAAAAATGAATAATGGTATAATAATGAAATATATACCATTAGAAAGCTGAGTTTCTTGGCTTTCTATTGATGTGGTACCCATTAACTGGTTTTTTATATTTAGCTTATAATCCAAGAAAAAAACAAGTGTTTTAATCTAAAAATTCTTAACGATCAATTAACACCTCGTTTAATGACCAAAATATTCATTGTTGTTTATAATTATGGTATTGATTTTTTACAAACCATTTGAGAATTCTCAAAAATTGTTACCAAAAATAAAAAAAATGTTAACATAACATTAAAAGGTAGTTTTACACGATAAAAAGCTCATAGCGTTTTGATAAGAAAAATAATAATAAAAAATGAACAGAAATTTATCAGTAGATCAGCGAACATTTCTTGTACAACATTATTTGGAAACCAAAGACAATTTATTTGTAACTCACTTCGAGAAATGCAAAGAAGAGCTCAACTTTGCATTCAAAGAAATGGTGAACATGTAGAAGGACCTTAAAGTACAACTTTCTTATTGTTCTTTTTTTAAACGTTTTTATTTGTAATGATAATTTTTTACTTGTGTTATAACTTTTGCTGTTTAATATTTTTATTGTTAACTGAGTTTTAATTGATCGTTAAGAATTTTTAGATTAAAACACTTGTTTTTTTCTTGGATTATAAGCTAAATATAAAAAAACAGTTAATGGGTACCACATCAATAGAAAGCCAAGAAACTCAGCTTTCTAATGGTATATATTTCATTATTATACCATTATTCATTTTTTAGAAAATTGAGAATAAAGTTACTGAAGCTAACATTCTGGGACGCACTGTATATATTCTCTATAACTTATCATTACAGTTTCAATGCTTAACTCATAGGGGACTTATATCGTTACTATTGAAGAAAAAAAAAACTTCGCGACAATTTTTTTTTGATATCAAATTTTTGGATAATGCATCGATTTTTGATAGAATATATAAAAAAAATTAACTTTGAGTTCGTCTTGAAATATCGCAAGTTGACGCCCAGTGGTAACCGAGTTTAAGTAACAGTATTATGTTAGTAAGCAGTGGCGGATCTAGAGTTAGTCAAGAAAGTGGAGGAGTACAGTGTCATGAATTTTCTGTTAAAACTTAAGTGTTGATTAGGTCATTTGCACGTTTTTCTTTTATACTCTTAATGACCCTCCTCCATAAATTTCGACTAGGTTCTAGATCCTCTACTGGTAAGTAACGGTAATTTAACGTTAGAAGAATGTTGGAGAGCGTAAAACACAAATACAACATTAGTCTCATCTTAAGTTCGGTGCCGGTTGGGTAGCTTTTTCTTTTGATGTCCAAGCTCTAGTTTTATCTAAAAGGGAAGTGATTACGCCGATCGCCCTTATTTGAAATTGGGCGATTTAATCTCAGGTTTGCGTAAAGTTTGAATAAGTTTTTTGTCCTCTCATACGATATACATTTCACATCTCAGCGGAAATCTTCAAGTGGAAGGCTTCTTGTTTTTATTAAAACCTCGTTTATGAGAACTTTGAGGCTGAGATTTTGATAAAAAATTAAAAGCATGCTCAGCCTGAATTTAAAATAGAGAGGGTTGATAGAATTACTAAACACATTTCTTTTGTGGTTGGACACGCACAAATAAATGTCTTCCTACCTTTAGGAATACAATAAACTTAAAAACAAATAAGTAAATAAACAAACGCACATTTCAAAACAAATTATTTTTTTTTTGGAAAATAAGAAATAAGAACATTCGAGGCTGAAAAAGTATGAAAAAATAAGCTAATCTTGCCTCAGCTGAAATTTAGACGTTCTTATAATAAAAAACCTGTAATGACTTTTACGAAGTAACAGGTAGGAAAGTGGAAATTTTTGACCTTTGCAAATGACCCAACTATCCCCCATTTCTCTCCTTTTTTGTCTGAGTGCTGTCCATCACAACCTTTTCCGACAAATATATTTATCGGCGTTGAACTGTTCACCCGATTCAACCCGATTGATTGAAACTCTTTTCGATGATAAAAATGCCTTTGGCGTCTCTTAACATTTTACTAGGGGGAGAGTGTTTACAAGCGACTGAATTATTGTCCGACTTGAATTCAGTATAATCTTAAAAAACCTTGGTCCCAGGGCGTCCTAATAAAACATTTCGGTAGTGAATACCTTTTGTCCGACTTTACCTAACCACGAGAGGTAACCCAGTGGGCAAAATCTCCAAAAAGAGTGTTTTTATTGAGACAGCAGGCGATATTGCTTGCCATTCCTATAGAAAACACTCCTCCTCATAGACTTTTGTAGATTTTGCCCACTGGGAAGGTATTTAAGTTCCTTATGAGTGGTTGATATGATTTGTTTTGATTTGTTTGCTCAGTTCCACTATCTAACCTCAAGTTCCTCTCCTCCATCTCTTTATATTAGTTTATTTACGTCTCTGTAAACACTCATTTAAAACACTTCTAGATCACGCATGAAGTTAGAGAGAAGAATAATGGAAACCAAAAAATCCAGCTGACGACATCTGGGAAGAGTCTGAGGTTTAAATGCAACCTTGTTCCAAGGGTTTCTTGAATGTGAATCATATTTCCTTCGCGTTTGGTTTGGTGGGCTGTTTATAAGATTGTGTGGTTGGAATCTAATACAAACACTTTTGTAGCACATTATGAAATCTCCTCCCTTCTCTACGCCCTGTTTCCCGCCTATTCTTATCATGCTTGACAAACAGACACCCTAATCTTTCATTATGTATATTGACTTTTCAACCAGGGGGTTAACGAAAAAAATATATCCAAAACAAACTGAAAATGGATTGGGAACAGCCTCGTCCCCAGGGCTTTTTGCCTTTACCACATACTTGATGGCGGCATCCAGTATGTCAAAAAGGCAAGAAGCCCTGGGGAGGAGGTGGGGAGTAGGAAGTCAAGTATTTATCAAAATAGAATTTGCATACTGTTTCCAACCAAGAACGTTCCCCTTGACTATGAATATGTCAGTCTGAGATAAAATCTTATGGGGAAAAAAATCAGGGAAAAAATATTCGAGGAAAAATTAAGTCGGGGAAAAAAATTTAGTCACTTATAAATATGAGTCACTTTCCCACAATTCTTAGGGGCAAACAGCAGGAAAAGTCTAATGACGTCTAAGTTGGTGTTTTGTCTAAATGATAAAATGAAGCGTCTTATTCGAATTCGCTGCATGTAAGTGAAACGCAAACTGTGCGCCATCTTTGATTATGCAAATGAGGACTTGAAAGCAACGACAAACACTGTTCTATCATGTATACTTGATTAGCTATCACACTAAAATTAGACATTGTGAGACGATTTTAATTTTTAACAATAACTCGAATAGTGTTGACAATGTATTTGATCGATTTTTCTTTGTTTTCGCAATTCAATTTCTAGTATAGAAATCAAAACGATTCAAGTAATTAACCCCTGTTTACACCTGTGCGAAAATATTAAATCGCTACTTTACAATACCGCCAGGTTGCTTCATGGGTGGTACGTCTATAAATGTTCAATAATGAACGGTTTAGACCTAAAAGATGGAATTTCCACCCTTAATAGGAAGAACCTTTTAAAACTAAGTCTGGTCTAATTATAAAGTGTATACTTCGGCGATATTTACAGCGCAATTGTCGAATTTGGCGATATTTACAGTGCAGTTGTCGAATTTAGCGATATTTACAGCGCAGTTGTCGAAGGAACAATACCGACAAATTCTAATCAATAAGAAATTGTGGTTTTTTTAGCTTTTGCATTATTGAAAGCAATGTGTCTTTCGAAAGAAGAAATGATAACAGACAACTACGTCAATGATCAGTTGTCAATTTCTGTATTACATTTACTTGGAGATGGTTGTCTAACCATGGCGTCTACTCGAATTGATCTGAAAAGAAATGATAAATTAATAAAATTTAATGAAAAGAATCACAATGAATCATCGAGGGAAAGATTCATGTAATGATATCACGAAAGGTCGCGGAAATCGCCTTTCCATGATAAATTGTTATTTGGCGAGTGAGGCTATGACAGAATGACAGAAATTAGTGACGTAATCACCCGGAAGATTTCGGTTTTTCCGAGTAACCACGTACGTGTTCCGTGATGAATTTAATTATCCTATTGTAGGGAAATGTCATTTTACACACATAATATCGTAAAAATCTTACGCTCTCATGCGTTTCCTGTCAATTCCTTTGTTATGTTCTCCTCCCCCTCTTTTTAAACTATCAAATTAAATCAATAATGCTTATTAAATTACAGACAGGAGTATTGTTTCTAAAACAATTGCGAAGGAGGAGAATAAACAATTTTTTTTTCAGGGAGTCGATGCAGATATATTTACACATTTTAATCTCCTCCCTACAGGTAACACCAATACAAAACTTTAACAATGTTCTTTTTTTTTGAAAAACAAACATTGAGATCGTATAAGGAAACGAAAATATATCGGAATTATTTTTCCTTCGTTCCAAGATACTTTCATTTTCCCCTTCGCTTATAAAAAAATATTCGAGTTCTGGAAAACTAACTTGCAGTTCTTATATATTTCATTCTCAAAACCTTTTTTTTTTCGTCTTCACAGTCCATATTGTTTTGTTATTATTCTCTACGGAGGAGTGACGTGATGTGAATCAATTTCTTTATAAATATATCAGCTCACAGCTTTAGCATGGCACTTGGATTTGTCGATCGTTAATGCACAGTCGGTTTGCAGAAAAACTCTATAAAGAAAATAACTTTCAGAAGTAATATACTAGGAAAGTTAACACACATATATATAAAAAAATAAATACTAGTATAATAAGGATAACAATAATAATAATAATAAAAAAACGCAAACCAAAATGTTTTTCTTCGTAAAATTTTACGCAATTTCGATGGTGTTTCGTTGCATAGTTCCAAGTCCGATTGAAGTCAGAACTTCCGACTCCTCAACCCTCCAAAAACGACATATGACGACGACGAAGCATTTACTTAGTAACGCGAGTATGGAATACCAAACACGGATCGATTTAATAAAGAAAGACATATTGTTCAAACTTGGATTAGAGAAAGCGCCGACTGAGACATATTTCAGGAAGAACATACCGGCCGTTGTACTGTCGGATTTAATGAGTGACTCCGGATTTACCGAACAAGTTGCCCACAAAAATTCAGAAGAGTTAAGGAGAAAAATCGCCATTGTTGGAAATCTAGGTAAACATCTTTTTCCATTTTAATTTACGTTTCGGTCTCTTCCATATGTTGCGCCATTAATGGAGTCTTGCGGTAGTATTGTCGACAGAACAGTGTTCTCTATTCTGTCTTAAAGACAAATGCCTTCTAATGACAATTAGTAAAACCACACGCTGTGCTACACTTTGTGCTAACACGCTAGTACTAAGGGGCACTACTTTTGTTTTTTGTTCACAATGGCGTCCGTAGTGTGAACACAGCAACCGTATGAAAACCGGAGAAGAGCACGGTATTAAGTTGGATTGGAGAACAGTTCGTTTGGTAAATAACTCTGTTAGTTTTGGCTAGTAAGCCGTTATTTTCGATAAATTTTCCGAGTATCGACTGTCAATCATTAACTCAAGTAGAAATAAAAAAATGCCTTGTAACTTTTATCCAAACAAAACGCTTGAGGTTTTCCATAATAATAATAAAAAAAAAAACTGTGAGAACGCATTTCAAAAATGTTTTGAACTAATATGTGGGTGGTGGGTGACAGGGAAGGTTTTTTGATTGCTTCGAGGATTTAATGTGACAGACAAACCCTTTTAATTAAATCTTCGAGGAAATCTCTTAATAAATAAGGTTGTTCTCTTCTGCAGTGTGTCATTTTTGTGTGTTAACACAAATAGAATTTTTCATTTCCTAATTCAACCCGCCTTCAAAAGTGAACGAAACATTGCTGATAAAATTTTCTCTGTCAAAACAACTTTATAGAGAATTTGATTTTCTTGGAATGTGGATCATAAGAAATTTTTCGAGAGCAACCTTACGGAAGCGACAGTAAAACAGATGTTCGTTTTTAATTGTATAATTGGCGATCATATCTAAACTGACGGTATGTTTTTACAACTTACATTTTTCAAGCAAATCAGGACCTGTTGGTGAAGGTTGTCTTCTTTCGCGTACCTCCCACCATTGGAATTTTATTTCCTTGAAATTTGTTAAGTCCTTTAGCATTGTTCTTACCTTAAGGACATAAATTTTTACGGACATAAATTTTTGCGACATTTGTTTATGCGAATTTGGCATCAAATCGCAAAAAGAAATGTCGCAAAAATTTATGAGCCATTTTAAACATAATTTTTTGCAATGCTTAAGGATTAAAATAGGCCAACGTTTACAAACCCAGGGCATCAGTTTTGCCGTGATAACTTAAACCCAATACTATTAGGTCCTATTATTCACCTTGCTGTCAGCGGGTTTCAGTTACGCGGTAAATTTGAACCGCTGGGTAAATCTGGTTGTATCGAATAACTCTTCCTGGATTTGGAATTGCGTTATTCTATATAAAGTCTTTCAAGTCAATCCTTTAACATGCATTCAATGACTGGATTAATAATTGATTAATAAAGCAATTATATCAAATATTATGATTTCATCCTTAGCGACTTTTTAAATTTAAGCAAATGAAATGAAATCCCAGTGGGCAAAATCTTCAAAAGTCTATGTGGAGGAGTGTTTTTTTTATTGAAATAACAGGCGGTATTGCTTGCCATTCCTATTGAAAACACTCCTCCACAGACACTTTATGAAGATTTTACCCACTGGGATGTTTGCTAATCCCCCGTTCCATAAAGTGGTTGATATATATCTCAGAACTCTTCGATTGCCTACTCTCAAGAAGTGTCTTCACTAAGCCAGATGAGAAGTTCGTTTAGAAGCTCTTTCTTCGTTGAAAGAATAACAATGCCCATAAATATTTTTATATATATATTTTTAAATATTTTCATCGAACGTTTTACTTACTCTCCCCCAAAGAAATCTTGTGAAAAACAGACTCCGAATTTGATCACAACTTCAAACTCAGGGTCTCTTACCTTTTCAATGAAGATCATAAATCAACTAGGCAAGAGAGCCTGGGTTCAAGATTGGTAATGCAGTATGAAATAAATTGATTCATTCTTTTAGAATGACGTTTTTTTGGTTTTTTCAAGTGCGAAAGTTTGAATATTAACGCGATCATTAAACATTAACAGTTTACAATTCACGGGTAGAATCGACAATTTCGTATACAGGCTCCTTTTACAATGTCATACAATATGTGTTCCTCCACTTTTGCTAATAGATTAGCAACGCCTTTAATATTCCAAATTTTTCTGAAATGTTTTTTTGACAGGACTTTAGCGATGAAGAGAAATTAGTGACAGATCGAATGACATCTTTGTTTTGTTTTGAGTTTTTCGTTTTCATGCCAACCCTTCTTCGAACGCTTTATTTTTGTATTTCAAAAACGGAGCCGTTTTATTGGCTGAAACCCACTCAAAATCCAAACTAACTATTTAACGCATCATAAATCAAACGTTCGAAGACAAGGAAGGCCATTGGTTGTCAACACGTTACGTTGCATTTTGTAATTCTCCTAATCTCGTTGCAGAAGGGCAATTAGCGAGCTCTCTAACGCAGAAACTCTACACGTTCAATCAATCATATTACGAAATAAAAGCCATACGGCATTCAGATCAACAAGGTGTGTAAACTTAACCAAAAACAGTTGTGTTTACCAAAACAAAGGCCTCGTTTTCTCAGACGTTCATGTAAGACTTTTTTTCACCGTGAAGTTTTTTTTTTGCATTCTGATCACGTACGAGAAACATGATTTTTATATCATCGCGATGATAACCACCAGGGGTCAAATCGTCCATCAATAAGAACAGCTCATAACCTTGTAATTTGATTAGGGTATGTGTGAAATTTCGCCTCGTGTCTCTAAAGTCGCATCATGTTTAAAGATCATTTTTAATTCTTAAAAGAGAACAAGTTCCTCCTCCTAGTTATTATCAAAACATGACTCAACAGATTTTTAGTTCAAAACCTCATAGTTGCCTACTCGCCTCTGCACTCTTTGTCCTTTTAATAGGAAAGTCTCTTAATTTTGTTTGGTTAAAGAAGGCACATTTGCAGTGATGTCTCGTTCATTCAAACTTTTTTTATAGAGTTTTGAACGTGAATGTAAAAGTGTTTAATTCATCTTCCATTAATTTTTTACTGTTGGTGAAGGGTATAGAAATACCATTGTTCATATTGAAAACTTATAGTGAAAGGCGGACACCATAAAAAAAGATTTCCGCTTTAAAGAGACTATTGCCTATCAAAATTTGACTGTTAATTCATCCATCCTTACACATGGAGTATGTGTCCGATATACGGAGATGCCCGTAACTTTGATAAAATAGTGTTCAAGTATTGTTCCCTTTTTTTCTCTTTTTATATTGTTCTAGAAGTGGCGTCACATTGTCGTCGAAAGCAGTGCATGAAGGTGCGATTCCAGGACCAAACCTCATACGACCAAGTCATTTCAACTCAATTGTGGTTTCACCTGAAACCGAAGAGATTGGGATCAGTGATTTATATTTATCGGGCGGATGAGCAGAAACAAAACACAAAAAGACAAAAGTTGTCTAGTTCACGTGTACAGAGCACGAATGGCGGTTGGTTTGCTGTCGAACTAAACTCCAACAAGTTTTGGCTGAAACGTCAAACACACGACACTTCGATTGACATATCATTAGACATTGAATGTGACAATTGCCACTTCTCGTTAAGCGAGAAAGAATTGCCGCTATTGGTTGTAACCACGGTAACGACGGTAAAAAATCGAAACAGACGTTCCGACGACGAAAACTGTTCGATATCAAAATCCTGTTGTCGTGTCTCGTTGGTCGTCGACTTTAAAGACATTGGCTGGAACAACTGGGTGGTAGCACCCGTGGCGTACGACGCACATTTTTGTAAGGGCACGTGTGTGAACGAAAGAGATTTTGAGTATCAACACACCAGTATAGTTCAAGCGCTGGGAGAGAAAAAGAAAAGATCCGACATCAAACTGTGTTGCTCGCCAAGTAATTACAGGCCACTGACCATGCTGTATTACCACGACAAAAATCTAATACAACGTCCCGTAGAGAAGATGATTGTTGGCGAATGTTCGTGTTCATAAGTTCCGGCAAAAGAAAACTATAAAAAATAATATAAAAACGACAACACTTATTGTATATGAAGTCGGAGGATATAACGATAGTGACGTTTCCACGACGCGATTTTTACAAAAAAAACGGCGCCGACGATTGACAGAAGGACATGGTTATGAACTCTGAAACAAATAGTTCGTGCTGGATTATAAGTCCGCTCTCATGAAAGGCTTAATGGAAACTCTCTAAGGAATTCTGACGTTTCAGAAATGTGCTGACTTACACACAGCCTGAAAGTTAGTACAAAATCCGTCGGAACAGGCCGTCGTTATGCAAAATTCAATGACAATCATTGGCTAGTCATGACGACGGTGTCATGACGACGGTGACACGACTGACGTTGCTCATTTGGCCGATACTAATACGACAATTTGATGTATTATTAATATTTGACTTTTCATTTTGTTTTATCTTTTTCTTTTATTTTAAAATTAAATACAAAAAAACACAAACATACCAAAAAACAATAAAAAAAAATTGACGTTAGGCCCATTTTACACCAGGTGAGTATTTTTTTTTTGTAAATAATAACATTGTAAAGGAATTTCACCTAGTGTAAAACAGCACATACAGTTAAATGTATTGTTAACTCTTAAAAATGAGAAAATAATGACATCATCACTGAACTGTGTTTCTTGCTTCTCATCCAAACATGTTGAGATTGTGTGGAATCGTTTAACAAGTGTCTTTAACGCACACTCTAGTGGTAGCACACGAGTTGTATCGCGTCAAGTAAATTGAAACCTCTGTTGAAAAGTTCCGTCTTGATCGGAAATCCTACGGCAGCCGAGTGAATTTTTTAACCTTTAATCAAAAGTTCACAGGATAAAATAACCGGTAAGTAAAATAGCAACAAAGAAGCGAGAAATCTAATCATCCCTTTTCTTAATCTTTTCTACACCAATCTATTGTCACGTGACCGTCATTAAATAGGTGTTGCTATGGTGAAATGTTTACACCTTGACTCTTTAGGGAGTGTTTAACATTTCAAAAGAATCAACTGACAGGGTTTGTAAGTGCAAACAAAAACAAAAGATTTGAAATAATTTCCGAACCAGTTATTTATTCCGTGAACAGCGCGCTTCTACGAG
The DNA here is from genome assembly GCA_039566895.2 of Turritopsis rubra. Lineage (NCBI taxonomy): Eukaryota > Metazoa > Cnidaria > Hydrozoa > Anthoathecata > Oceaniidae > Turritopsis > Turritopsis rubra. The sequence continues at coordinate 7,363,284 of CM077622.1, forward strand.
AGCATCAAACTTAGTATCAGTGTATTTTTGCATCAGAATGGTTCGTTCGTTCGTTCGTTTATCCGATAAATAACTCGCCTCTGCACTCTTTGTCCTTTTAGTAGGAAAGTCTCTTAATTTTGTTTGGTTAAAGAAGGCACATTTGCAGTGATGTCTCGTTCACAGGATAAATAACTGGTAAGGAAATAGCAACAACAACAAAAGCAAAGTTTCAGCAGTCATTTTCTCGGTTCTGTGCACCGACATTGTCACGTGATTGTCATTAACTTGTAATCATGAAACCTTTAATACTTTGACTCTTTCGGGAGTAATTAAAACGGCCTTGTTTTAGCAGCTGATAAAATATAATAGATTTCAAAAGAACCAGCTGATGATGTGCACCGTCAATGTGAACAAAAAACATCAACAGCTGTTTCGGAATAATTTCCTTACCACAGTTATTTTTTCTATCAACTTTGGTCTATTTGAACGATTCCATCAGCCCTTGTCCCCTCCATCTCCGATACGAAATACTTCTGTATCCGATCTTTGACGATTTAGTAGCAAAATATATTCCATCTAATGTGCGGTTGATCGGATTAAACACCATAGATATACCGGCTAAAAAGGCGTCATCTTTGGAACTGCTCTCGTCGACGTAGAGCGACGATTTCGTAGTTCGATTAAACCGGAATATCTGCTTTGCTTCACGTAGAGTTATATGCCATGGTTCAAAACAATATTTCGTCGTGCTTTCCAACTGTTTTTCAGGCACACCCATTAACGACTTCGTGTTGAAATATCCACGTTCAAACTTACTACGAAACTTGACGAAATACTTCCGAATATACTGCGGTACTTGTTGCCCATGGGTACCAGCAAGGGAGAATTTTATGTCTGTGTCGCATTCTTGCGATATGAATGACGACGATGTGGCCTCGGTCACGTCAGATATGATATTTCGTGGCGGATCTACAGGTTTGAAGGATAGCGATAACAAATAAAGACACGTCTAATTTTCAAGTGAGTTCGTCTATAATATAGACGCTTTTGATGCATGAAATTCTTGTATTCCCAAAGTCATAATATCACGATGTATAATTAAGCACAAAATAAATTTTACTGTTGTTATTTGGAAAGAAATGTTTCTTAGTAATTCTAGAACTCTTTTTTATTTTCTCAATAACTGTCAGAAGGTAAAAACGTTCTACACACCGATCCACTCCACTGAAAAAACAAAGTGAACATGCAGCCTGCGTTCATCGCATAAGTTACGTAGGCTAACTAGACTTTTCGTGGAATGGAAATTTCCCATACACACCGATCCAGTTTGAATAATATTTAATTTTATTTCAAAACCAAAAAATGATAAATTCCACTAATTTAAGTACAAGAATCAAACATATCAAGCCCACTGGGACTTCTAATTGACCCTAACACCACTCATGACATGGCTTTGATGTTTTTGCAACTTTATGAGCACATATCTCTTGGCTCGGCAAAACGTTTTTGTGAGACTTCAGTTATTTATTTTCATGCATCCAATAATTTTATTTCAACTTTTTAGAAGATTGGTTGTGTTCTAAATACCACCTGTAGTTGGAGTTTCTATCACTCGTTGTTGTGAATGATGAAATGTTTTTATTTTTGATCGATATAGATTTATAAGCTTGTAATATTACTTCGACTTGTTTATTTCGTCATTGTCCTACTGTCAATCGAGAATGGGAAGAAACAGTCGTCCTGAGGGAACACTCTTAAAGTTTTTGCTGGGCTAAGTTTTCAACTGTGGATTTAATAAATACAATTTAAAACAGAATAACTATGTTTATAATGGCGAACGTTTATCCTTTCAGCTCGCTCTGCCTTCTGGCAGCCTTGTAAACCTGCTCTCGCTGAACAAGTGAGATATGCATTGTGCGGTGGAATGGAACGGTGTGTAGAACATTTTTACCCCCTGTCAGAACGGATAGAATACAATGAATAGGTCAGCGGTAATGTTTTTGTCTCTTTTATTTACCAAATTCCTGATCACATATAATGAATTTACATTCGGGACATCAAGGCAAGCGTAAATAACTTTTTCACATGACGAGAAAGAAAGTAGCATGTTATGGCGATGTTCTGCAAAAAATAATTTTCTACCTGCATAATACAGGGTTTTCATTTCTTTTTGATTTAAAGTAATTATATTGAAATTTCTGTTGAAAAGTTCCGTCTTGATCGGAAATCCTACGGCAGCCGAGTGAATTTTTCACCTTTAATCAAAAGTTCACAGGATAAAATAACCGGATAAAATAATCGTATTTTATTCGAGATTACGTTCCAGGTTATTTTATTAAAAATGTCGAAGATAAACATGGATGACTAGACCTTGATGTGAAAATATCTCATGGACAGCATCCTGAAGTTTTAAATCGCCAAAAAATACTGTTGAGAAAGAAACTGTAGAAGAGATTATTTGTGACCTCTTCTGAGGGCAACATTGTCTAAAGCAGCGGTGGATCGAGAAGCCATTTCACTGGTGTTAAAATTATGGAGAAGAGTGTTTTCAAAAGGATAATCGCAATTTAATTGCCAATTCTTTTTTAGAAAAAGAATTCTCCTCCAAATTGGTTTACACCAGTAAAGTTGCTGCTAGATCCGCCACTGTAAAGAAAGTAGTACTTCTAATGCTTGGGAATGCTTCGAATACTGCTGCTGTATTTTTGAAAGTTGGAAATTTAACTGATCAACTATGTTTCCTTATTTCAAACATTTTTATCTTCCTGATGATAAAAACTTGCAGTTTTCTTAATTTTACTATCTAAATACTGAAAAAGTGTGTTTTGCTTTTTCGGTTCATTTATGTTTTATGTTTTATGAGTATTGTTGACCTGATTTTTTATAAATGAAATTATTTCAAAGAGAAACAGATACACTTGACTTACACTTGTGATTTGTTTGTGATTTGTTTCGTTTGAAATCCCTGTTTAGGACTAGTTACTACACAGTATTACTTGGCCCATATTCCGTTTGTTCAGAAATATGTTTATGAACAGTTTTTCGTTTGTGCATCATATTCTCCTCTTTGATTCAGTTTGATAAAGGACAAATAAAAGCCTTCTTCCTGTAAATGCTTTAGAAATTATGAATGTTAAGGAGACAATTTTAAATGAATTCATTTTTATCACTTTTTAATCACTTTACATGTTGTTGTTTTTTTCATTTCAATTCTATTCTGTTGTTCACATTTTGCACATCTATTTTTTTCCTGAAACAATATGTCAATTTTATGGATCAATGCCTTTTCAATTTTATTGTCACTGAAGAATGATTTATGAATTATTTTCTCACACCCAGTGGGCAAAATCTTCAAAAAGTCTCTGTGGAGGAGTGTTTTTTTATCGAAACAGCAGGCGATATTGCTTGCCATTTCTATAGAAAACACTTCTCCACAGAGACTTTTTAAAAATTTTGGGCAGAAACACCCATGAGCTGGAAAACATGTTTGTTTTGGTTTTATGTTTTTTTTGTTCTTGTCACGTGATCAAAATTTCATGATTTCATCCGTTCTGACTTCAGACTGAGCATGTTCTTAAGATGTTCTTAATTTTTGGCCAAATCTCGGTTCGAACGTTCTTATAAACGAGGTTCTAATAAAAAAACAAACAACGTGTAATCGAGTTAGCGCAAGTGACGATTGGAGACCCGAATACATTTTACAGTATGCCGCAATATAAAGTGTTTAAAGGCATAGGGAACTGCCCAGGGTATCACGCATTCTGAGTTCGAACACTCGGGAAAAGTCACAGCGTGAATTATGCGGACCAGAAAACCATCATTTTTTATTATGAACTTATTATTTTTATTAATCGCGCCTTTCATTTAATTGCTGACCTTGGAAAGTTAGCTGGTCTATTTCAACATTTCTTTATCATTTTCAAATCATACATGGAGAGAAGTTACAAGAAGAATCACGATTAATTTTTGGTGGCAATATTCGATGCATAGAATAAGTTTAGTGCAACCATGGTGCAACGAAGATAATAAAAATGTATTTTTTAACATTTCTAGTTATGTTCTGTGCATAACTCCAGAACTTCTCTTGGTTCTACTTATCTTTCTTTGAGCAATCCTCAAAGACACTCTGGTAAACTTTTACCAGAACTTTCTCTTAAAAATCATATTTTTCTGCTAAATGGTTAGCCATAAAAGCCATTATTTTATAATATAAGCGTTATTGTGCTGTTTTAGAAGAAAATTTACACTTAAATACTAAATTTATGGTGAAAACAGATTAGTACTTTCTGTTTGTATATTCTCTCGCTTAAATTTTAATTTCGTGGGACCCACAGAATTAAAATAGACCCTGGGTAGTTCGGTATGCCTTTAAAGAAATCTAACCGAATAGAAGAATAATCTATACTGACCTTCGCAACCAATTGTTGGGCAGTCCTCACTTTCTATGAATATCCCAGTACACGCTTCCTTCCGTTTTAAACATTTTCTTTGCCGGTAACGATGACCAGACCAGCAATATTTAGTTTGAGAGCACGTGGTCCATTTTTCCCAACTAGACCAATAGTCTAAGAGGAATTAGTTTACCTTTCAAAGTCAACGTCAACCAACATATATTAACAACAATTACAATAACGTCAAGTCACTTTCCGATCAGCAAAAGTTCGAGCAATCAAGACAATAAGAAGCTTTAGCAACAATTACAATAACGTCAAGTCACTTTCCGATCAGCAAAAGTTCGAGCAATCAAGACAATAAGAAGCTTTAGCAACAATTACAATAACGTCAAGTCACTTTCCGATCAGCAAAAGTTCGAGCAATCAAGACAATAAGAAGCTTTATCAACAAGAATTCGGTTTGGAATACACAAGCACTGATGACTTAAGGATTTGAGTATCTGAATAAATAAAACAACGCCAGGGGCGCAGACGGATGCTTTCAGAATTCTTGTAGGTCAAGCTCCTTTAGTAAATGTGATCATACCGTACGGTCTGAACGTAATCTTTTCTTCTAGATCTTCTGTCCATACGCGAGTGATAGAAAAAACCCAACAAGTCAGGAAATAGAAGATCTTTGCTGAGACCATCTGGAGGTTAAATTTGCTTTAATTTGTTAATTAGTTTAACAGAAAATTTACTCAATTTTCCCTGAATTCATCGCTGACCAATAATATTTTTTCGATCAAAAAAATTGTAGCTTGTTACTTACGAAAGTAGCTTCATTCAAGAAAAAATATCATTTTCGGCATGATTCGTTGATCGACGTCAACGTGAACATTCAGAAGTCTGGATAAACTTATACACAATACTTACGACAAAAAAACAACAACAAAAAAACAAAACAAAACAAAACAAAACAAAAAACGCTCAATCGCACGACGTCAACTTCACGGTCCATAAAATCGATGTTAAGATATCACGTCACGACTGATGTGAATTCGAGGTAAAACCATTAAAAGTTGCCACCAAACTTTCTCCCGACATTAAGATCAGCCGCCTATAAACCGACAGAAACTTAGCCGAATTCGCTTTAATCGTTCGTCTTTTTATAAGAAATATAAAATATCATAAACAGCTACAAAAGAAGACACGGTTAAATCTCTCACGTGAACGTTGTTCTCCTTTCCATGCTTTTACTTACTACAATCGACCATATAAGAAAGTTTACTGGAAGTGAATGAACCTACGGGTGACCACTTCGCCCAAGTATTCATCTGGATATCTTCGAAGCAGCAACAACACTCCCCCACGGACGATAAGTTTACTCAGGTGTGCCAATTCGCTTGCGATAGCTGATACCGGACACGCAGTTATTGAGCGAATTACGTCAATATATTATCGTCTTTCTGTGATGAGACGTGCAGACATGCATTTCATCTTTTTGTGTAATATTTAAAGGGAATGTGCACGTAGTATTGAAATGCTTTAATTCATTCTGTACCTCTTTAACACTGAGTTATTTTATCCGTTGAATTGCCATAAACTTTTGAAGACGTTGTTGTAACAGAAGTGCCATGTGGCGGAACGGTTTCTCCTGCTCCGAAGCTGTTTTCGGAATATCCAGTTTCCGCCGGATGTCGGGAAATTTCATGAGGATATTCTGAAGCAAACCGTACGAGCTGGAACAAGTCCAGTATAAAGACATTGCCTGGAAAACAATTAAAGAGAATAATGTAAATGGGGATTGAAAAAGTAAATATGCACACTTAAACGCCTTTTGTAAGACAAACGATAAACAGGCCTTTCAGTTGAATTCATCAACCAAGTGTAACACAAGCCCAACTTGAGACCCACTGGAATTTATTTTGGCTTCCAGTTCATCTTCTATTTGGGGTGGTTTTGTGACAAATAAACAAGAAGATTCACCGTTGGTACTTGAGTTGATACCAGGAACATTAGCATAGTAAGGACCCGGAATGTGTTGGTCAACGTTCTTGTAAGTGTCGAAGGAGTTTGATTGCGTAAAGCGTTCATCTACAAAAGAAACATTATGTTGAATGATCAAGGACGTTCTGAGAAACTACGTCCGTTCGGAACAATCCATATAGGAATGGCAAGCAATATCGCCTGCTGTTTCAATAAAAAAACACTCCTCCACAGAGACTTTTTGAAGATTTTGGCCGATGGGTTACAACAAATCGAATAATTCGATTTTTAATCTTCTATTAAACGCCTTCCTAACGCCTTCCTAGCAGGCAAAATAATTAAATAACCGCGCCTCTCTCGAATAAGCGCCCCTTTTAAAACTTGATAAACAGGCCTGTGCGTAATACAGTAACGTAATCTTTCCGCATGTCATTTCTCCAGAACGCGGAAATTAAAAAATTCGTATTATGCAATGAAAGCGACCAAACAGCTAAATCGCATGCGTAAAACAAATGTTATAAAAACAGGGGGTTCATACAAGGGTGAAATCCAAGATACAGTAAAATTTCAAAAGTTTGCAGAGGAAAATTACCAAAACAATATCTTCGGGAATAAACACATAACAATATCTTCCTTTCTCTCACCCCCATTCCCCCCGATTTGTTACAACACATACAGAATTCAACAAAAAAATGGCAACATATCTACCCCCCTGACCGTACAGTTGCCATACCCGTTACATTAATGCTCACTTTAGCTTTTCTGTAAGTTGCACGCTTCACTGCTTGCAAACAGAAACAACTTTTGAAAAGAGAAAATGTTCAGAATCGAAATGAAATCATCATCATTACAAATCATCGTGCTGATGACGAGCTTGAACTAATTCACGCGTCATGTCGCGTCAACACCACTGCGTGTGATTAACAGGTAATGCATATATTCGTAATTGTGGATATGTATATCTAGATACAGACGTCTCTCCCTTCTTAAGTCTACCTTTGTTGTTGAATGAAATCTAAAGGAGCTTGACCTACAAGAATTCTGAAAGCATCCGTCTGCGCCCCTGGGGTTGTTTTATTTATTCAAGATACTCAAATCCTTCAGTCATTAGCGCTTGTGTATTTCAAACCGAATTCTTGTTGCTTTATGGAATCACAAGCGTACTACGTCCTACTTACATCCTTTTTTATAGCAGACATAAGAAGTTAACCAGCTAACCTCTTTCAAATTAACTTCTTGGTTGAAAGCTTCTTTAAATTGCTTAAAAGAACGAGGCATAACCCTCGCTGACAACTTTACAAGGTTTACACCACGAACTTTAGCTGGTTAAAATTCGGAAGATGCACTTATATACGATATACAGTCTTGGGAGAAATAACTAAAAACCGTTATTCCGAATTTTCTTCACATAACTGTTTCCCGTTTTGTCGCTCTCCAGCTCCACAAAATTTTTTTTTATATACACTTTCGAATACGCGCTACCTCGAATACCTCCATGTGGGCAAAATCTTCAAAAGTCTCTGTGGAGGAGTGTTTTTTTATTGAAACAGCAGGCGATATTGCTTGCAATTCCTATAGAAAACACTCCTCCTCGTGGACTTTTTGAAGATTTTGCCCACTGGGCTTGGTCTCCTGAGCGTTTCGTTGCCTTAGGAATATCGAGCGTTTAACTCGGTTCTTTAGGCGTTCCAGATTGCAGGAGTTGGCCGTATATATATAAAAAAGCAACACTTACTTCAATATTAAACAAATTCGACGCAAGAAGAATCAGTGGTATGACGTAATAAGGGTCTGGAACAGAGAGGTCCGGAAACCATAACATGCCTTCCGTTTGGATACCAGGCGAGGGTACGCAAACTTCAGTGTGAGAGGTTGCATTACCTACAAAAAAACAGTTATACAAAATCTTTTACGACAAGTGAAACTGATAACAGGAGCACGCGCATGCACTGAAAAATAGATTTTCATTGGCTAAGGTCCATTAAGAGTTTATAGCGTAGCAAAATTTGCAATAGAAAGTACTTGCACAATGTATTATCAGGTGTAGCAGCTGTCATTACGCATCGTTATCAATGCATCAATGCAGGTTATCTGTTGACAAATGTCAAAAAAACCCAAAAAACTAACAAACAAACATTTACGCCCAAACAGTGATTTACGCCCAATGTTTCCACCCAACCTATTCGAAATGTTAACTTTGTACGGTCCGGGATACCAACGGGACCAGAAAAAAAACGTGTCCGTTATAGTAGGGCTTTACACTTTATTTTTTATTTATTTCTTTATTTTTTAATGTGGGCCGTGTTACAGTAGTTAAACTTTAAAACTAATTGAAACCAACAAACATATATTAAAACAGGAGAAACGATATTCTTTAAAGAAAAGTAAAAAAACAACCAAAATTGATGATACATCAGGGAGGCACAAGATTTGTAGATAGATAGCAGAACTTTAATAACCTTCCTGAAAATGCCTTTAGATGAATCGGTAAATCGCAAGAACGCCACGAAAAACATGATTGCTTGTCCCAGACTGTGTTCATTCATGTAAGACTGCCTGCTATGACATCCGTACCTCCCTATTACGAAGTGCCCGAGATAAACCGAAGTGTCAAACACTTCCAAAAAATGTCACAACTATAAGTGTGTAGAAACGATTCCCTGAGTTTTGTTCTTGTATGCGTCTCAAGATGCTGTGTGGGTGCTTATATTGGATCTCTTTTATAAAGAGGTTTCAGTGGATTCCATTCATGTAATAAATCTCGATTAATCTCCATACCTTCTTGTAGGTAGAATGTCCGACTGTACGCGAGGGAATCACCACCACCGTTCAAAACATCACAAAAAGCGCAGGCGCAGTAAACGACCGGAACCGCGTGATGATTGTTACGACAAAGAAAAGAAGGACCAGACAACCAACGACTATTTAGATGGTAAATACAAAAAGCCGACCCGAAAGACAACGAATAGTAGCGAAAAAGAAAAGGATACATTTGACAGACCTGTCGAACGAAAGCGAGAAGATGATTTAATCGAAAGAACTGACACAAGACACAAGTCAAAAGAACGAACAGTAGGCAAGGAGTCAACGGAGAGACATAGGTCAAAAGAACGCCAAAAGTCGGCTGACAGAACTGAAAGACATAGGTCAAGTGAACGAAATAAGCGTTTTAAAACAACGGAGAGAACGGAAAGTCATAGATCGAGCAAACGAAAACAAAACGAGCTTTTGCAAGGGAGATTGGGGCGAAGTAAATCGAATGATCGAAGAAAACGTAATCAATCACGTGACAGAGCTGAAACACATAGACCGAATGAACAAAAGCAAACGTACCCATTAACACGGCACGATACAAGCGATCGAAACGAAAAACGACAAACGTCGGACAGGACATCAAGAAGACGTCAATCCAGAGATCGAGCTGAGAGACGGCTGCCGTGCGACACTACAGAAGACTATCATATATCGGATATGACAAGGAGAGAAAAATGCAAGGCAGCATCTAGTGAAACAGCAGACGACCAACTGCAATATGAATCGAAAAAACATGACAGGAACGAAAAACGAAAAAGCGACAGACAAGAAAAAATGGGCGACAGGCGTCACACAAGGGAGGAGGGTGATTTGCATCATCGTCGTCTTGAGGAGGAGAGTTCCAAGAAGGATAAATCGGGAAAATTTCGATATCCCGATAACGATTTAATGCCGTCGAAGAAAACGGAAAAGAAGTGCAAGGTCATTATCACGTCACAAGTGGATATTGACGGATCCACTAGACGTCACGACGAACCTAAAATAAGACAGAAACTCTATGATTCAGACTGTTTAAATGAAATGAACATGGAAAGTTTACACAACGAAAAGGATAGCTCAGCAGATAAAGAGGATTTACTGTCCGACGTTGATCCGTCGGTAAAACATCATCACTCAAAATATGCCAGGAGGAAAAAAGAAAAACGCGTCAAAACGAAGAAGCACAAAAAGCCTCACGAAAAACAAAAGAGGCGGAGCAGACTCTACCATTCAGATTCTGAGCTTGAAATTGTCAAAAGCAAAACAAGAAAAGGGAAAAGCGTGTCAACGAGTGATGTATCGGTTGACTTGTTTAAAGACCAACCCATCAACATAAACGCACTTTATAACTTGCTTTATCGAGACACAGACGTGCATAACGAAAGTGACGTCATCAAAGACGCCATGAAACGGAAAATGTATCAAAGCGATACCGTCCAAACAAAATCACGCACACAAACTACAAACACGTTAAAACCTGTCTTACTTGACCAGTCCAGTGTTCGCAGTAAACTCATAAAGGTCTTGTTCCAGCGAGTCAAAGACTTACTCAAAGAGACGGAAGAACTCCGCGAAGAGCGGAAATCACTGTGTCAGAAAATTGAGAATCTGACGAGCGAAGTGGACGAACTGAAGAGAAAGAACTTGAAACAGTCTGTTCAAGAGGAGAAAATCAAGGAGCGGTTGGATATTTTAGCAGACGAGATGAAAATCACAACACAAGGTAAAATCAATTCCTAACCTACCTAAAATGTTCGGGGTGTAAACCTTGTAAAAGTTCTTCTGGTCAGTGAAGGTAAGAGCCAGATTATGCCACGTTCAGGTATACCCACCAAAAGCTTATTCTATTTCAAGGATTTCTAATGCTTATCTACACATTGCTTTTGAAGCAAAATCCTTACTGAAAACAAACCACCACATAACCGAACTTAGGGGGTGTTTACATAGTAAAACTCATGCCGGTATGAGTTTCACGCCGGTATGAAACTCGTACCTATCTGCTGTCGAGTGTGTTAATCTAACAACATGCGATCATTAAACTTTTGGTTGAAAGTCTCTATTTCGTTTGAAAGAACGAGGCATTTCATAACCATTACTTCGTTTAACCCAGACAGAAATAACAAGGTTTTCACCGCAAACTAGTGATGATCGCATCTTGTTACATTAACCTAGTGTCAGTTCCTTGTTATCGTTTACATGATTTAGGCAATATGAAACTCATGCCGGTATGAATCTCATACCTGTTTGCGAGACTGGTACGAAATTTCACGCCGGTATGAAATAAGACTTTTTTGATACCATGTATGCATAATTAAAAGAAAATAGTGATAATTTCATGTAAGACTGGACGAAAACAGACCATGTAAACAGAAGCGATATTCATGCCGGCATAAGTACGCTTAAGAACTGCTCAGCACCTGTAATTTTCTCTTTGAATCGTTTGAAACCTTACCGCAAAACATTAATTCCTTTGTCGTTTGTTTGTCTAGGCACCAGTTTTCGAGAGGAAGTCCACAGCATACTGCATAACATACAGGACAAGTATCAATCGCACTGGAAAGAGCATGAAACGAAGATAAACCAAGTACAAACGGACGCCGAACACGAAATACAATCGTTACTGAAAAACATCGTCGGGAAGTACGTCCAGCTTACGGAGCTGAAGAATCATGGGAAATATAACCAAGGGAACGTAGTACAACAACGATACGTGAACGCGTTACCGAAGGAGCAGTTCCTGAAGGACAACGAAGAAGTACCTCGTTCATTACGCTTGTCTAATCAGGGCGTGATACAGAACAAATTAAAACCATCGTTTTGTGAAAAATTGATGAATAAAACTCAACTATTGCCGTTGCACATCCAGATTGATGACGAGGTTTCGCCGGCCGACAGATTCGATGAACACTGGAAGATCCAACGGAACAAGATCTGCTTACAGTCGGGTGAAGACATGCTTTTGAAAATTGCAGATCCCATAAGAACGTCAACCCAAGCTGACGTGATCAAAGGGAACATTGCCGTACGACACCAAAATAACATGGTTAAACAGTACGGCAGTTATTTATACCAACCCGACGGTAAAGACTCTACAAGTCCGGCGTTATCGATTTCTGACGCCAGCAGAAGTGCAGTAGAATATAAACTTGGGGAACTTAAATCTCAGTTCTCATCAAACGTGAAAAGTTGTACTGGCCTCGTTAAGTTTCATGGAGAGCAAATGTACGAGAAAAAGATCGAAAAGGACCACCCTCCACAAGGGCGTTACGAACACGCCCCAAAACAACATGAGGGCGCTCATACAAGTTCATCAACAATCAGTCAGAGCTTTCCAATTTTCGATCCAGGAAAAACATGCATGTTACAAAATAAAGAATGCAGATCGCAAAACCGGGATACGAAACTACAACCGGGCGAGAATCGGCAGCAAAGTTCATTATACACGAAACAAAATTGCGATAACCGACAGGGGACGGTCGGGGAATGCGCTAGAACGATACCAACGCTCTCCGTCAAACTAGACTCAAAAGAGTTTTGGCGAAACAGGTTGTTACAGCCCAAACCACTTGAACGTTTACGGGAAGAAGGGTTCGAAACATCACGTAACCAGCTCTGATACCAAACCAATATGTTTATATAATATAAACAAAATATAATGATTTTTGTGAATATTCTACAGGAGGCTGTTTTTTGTATCATTCTCAGACCAACTAACATCTCCGGTGAAAACTCCCATAAAAGTGTTTAAAAAAAGAACGAAGCATAGCCTCACCCTAAAACTTGCTGACCCAAACACATTTTACAAGGTTGATTCCACGAAGTGGCCTGAAAACGAGACATTAACTAACTTCTCAGGCATTTATTATCCAATTGGAATTCAATAGCTATTTAAAACGCAGTTTTTTTCTTTTTAGAAATAATAGATCATCGGACAATTTCTCCCCAACTACGTTCATAGTGCAAACCATAGTGCAAGGGTCAGGTAAAGACTCTCACTATAACTTTTCATAGTGAGGAGAACTTGTAAGTGTAAAATACTTTAAAGACTTTTTTAGTCAAACGATGTTATATGTTATTACAAGTACAAATCATTTGCAGTGATGACTCCAAACAATTGACTGTGTTTTACCCTCAAAATATCCTTAATAACACACATCCTTTTAATAATTTATCTAACATAAAAGTCAGAGAAAAGGTATCCAACGTGTTGCCCTGACATTTCATCAGTATTGGCTCAGCCATGTTGGACACGTTTAGGCAACAAAGTTGATTAAATAACCGAACAACAGTTCGAACTTTTTGTGAAATGGACAATCTTTTTCTTCCAACATGGCGGCTGAAGGTGCAAAACGCATCCAACATTTGAACACGAGAGAAATTAAAGAAAAATGATTCAAGCATAGATTCAAAACAATCACCAAACAATTTTTATTTCTTTAGGAGAAAATTTCCCATCCTACATCATCCACAAATGCATCCAACATGTTGGTTGATAAAATGTTGGGAACGTTAAACTGGACCTTTACGCCATAAATAGTTGAGTTGTCAATCAATGTCCTTTTTAAAAAACACAGGAAAATGTTACATCAGGAGGAGGTCTATGTCTGACCATGAAGTTCCCATATGAAAAGAATCAGAGGAGTAGGTAGAGCTCAGTAAAAATTTGTGGAGGAGCATTAAGCAATAAAATTTGGCAATGAAATTGCAATTATCCTTTTGAAAACACTCTTCTCCATAATTTTTATACCAGTAAAATTGCTTCTCGATCCACCGTTGTTAACATCAAATTTCTGATGTCATTTTTCATTGTATATAATGATTTTTTATCATACAGCATTCTTATAAACACAAGCACAATTCGAATTTTGGAGATCGGCCAATTTTACAATGCTCTGTAATCAATTATACATGGCTTAATCTTGAGACCAAACAAAGTTACAATTTCTCCATTCCAGTGGAAAAAATCTTCAAAAAGTCTCTGTAGAGGAGCATTTTTTTATTGAAATTGCAGATGATATTGTTTGTCATTCCTTTTAGAAAACACTTCTCCTCATAGACTTTTTGAAGGTTTTGCCCACTGGGTTAACTCCTAAAATTGCATTGAACTTTGGCAGTTTAATAATTATGTTTACCTCGAGGTGTCCAGCCAGAAATATTGCGCAATGCAAATGAAATGGTGACCCAAATCGGAAGTTGTATCCATGGCAACATAAAAAGTTTCCAAGGGCTGACATTGTTTTGTCTATAGAAATCTTTGGTGAAAATACGTATCTACAACAAAGGAAAATAAAATAAAAAATCATGTAGTTTTTTATGGACACAAATAATTTCATAAAGCATTTCTTATGTCAACATAAACACAAAATTGTTGAATTGTTGACCATTTTAATGCAAAATCTTCCCAGGACATAATACAGCTCAAATTCCAGTGGCAGCCCTTTTTCGTTACGTCCATTCAAACGTCCGTTTTAAATTTTCGGAAGTACGAAATTGAAATGGCGCTATGATTATTACGCCCAAATTCAAGAAAAGTCCACGATAGAATAGGTATTAAGGAATAGAAAGTGTGAAATATAAGCCCAGTAGAACATTGAATTAACCAAAACTTTGAGTGGGATTTAACCCCGCACACAAGCTTCAAAACTATCACCACCCAAATTCAATTCCTGTATTATCCTGAGTTTCCAAAAGGATAATCATAGAAATCTCGAAAATGCTGATAGAAGAAAGGAAGAAATAAGACACAATGTTTTTATTATCTGTGCATTTTCTGTGTGAATTCAGTGTGACAGAAACATCAATTAATCGTTAAATTATGTCAGTGACAATAGATAGAGATGATAAGTGATAGAAGTTATAGTAGTGCCTTGTGAAATTTCATGCCATAATAATTTTGTTGAAGGTCTGGCAATAAAAAATCATCGTAAGGAAGTCACTTAAATTTTGTCACTCCATATTGTTAAGAATTTTAAACGTAAAAGGGATACCTTATCGAGGAAAAAAATTCGAGAGTGACTAATATTTTTGAAAGTGACTAAAATTCTCCCCCACTACTTAAATGTTCCTTAACTTTTTTCGCCCCTATTTTGTTCTCCAGTAAGAAAAAGCAACAAGCCCAGTGGCAAAATCTTCAAAAAGTCTACGAGGAGGAGATTTTCTATAGGAATGGCAAGCAATATTCCCTGCTGTTTCTGTAAAAAAAACACTACCCCACAGAGACTTTTTGAAGATTTTGCCCACTGGGAGGTTGAATGCAGATTACCATTATTAAGGTACAAAAAATAAAGTAAATTCATTACCCTCGCAAAGTAATCACGACACAAAAGAACCTGTCTTATGTGGAATGATACAATCATGTCAAAATATATGCTCATGTCTATCTTCGAACTCACAAACAAAAAAACCCAGTAAACTTGTTATATGACATGTTTGAATGGCTTACTCTGGCCATTACCTATAGACCTTTCGATTATAATTAAGTCAGAGAAGTTCACCTTGTTTTCAAGTTGAGTAACAATCACGATTGCTTTGTTTCCAAAAGGAAGCGACACCTCAGGGAAAAATTATTGAGATTACAAACGAGGTGAAAGTTGCTCGAAAAGGTCTATTATATACCTGCTTTATTACGTCCTTTTGTATTTCTGTTTCACCTTTTCCATCCCGTTTTGCTCTCACCACAGTGTTATACTTCACTGCTTTAACGAGTTCGTCAACATTTGGCTTGAGTAATTCCATTTTGGCAACAAGTTTATTTTGTTTTACAGCCAAGGGGAATGTGATGATACTTCTAAGAGCAATTGTCACACAGCCTATTGTTGCCCACCAAGGTAAACCAGAGTACATGTGTAACTGAAAAATAAATAAATTATTTATTATATATTGTAAATTACTGACAAAGCAGAGACAATTTTACCTGTCCGCATACGATAATTAGCTTTCACGAAGAGATGGTGTCTTTAGAAGTTAACAGTTTTTTGTTTATTAAACACGCGTTTTCTTGTTCAGTTAAATTGTGTGTCCGAAAAAATCATGTAGAACACAAAAGATTTTAATAATGACTTCATATTACAGATAAAACTGTTTACAAAGTCTTTTGTCTCTTCGTGTAAAAATCCATCCATTAAAATTTCTTTCAGGCTGTACTGTACTAGTATGTTAGACAGTGATAGCCACCAAGATAAAAGGCCGAAGTTCTTTCCAAATGTTGAAGGCTTCGGAGGAGTGTTTTCTAAAGGAATGGCAAGCAATATCACTTGCTGTTTCAATTAAAAACACTCCTCTGCAGAGACTTTTTAAGATTTTGTCATTAAATCTTTGAATTAATATGCAAAAGTATATAATAAAACAAATTTAATCGGGCAAGGAGTTTTATTAAGAAAATAAACAGAAGCATCTTGATTTTATTTAAATATATATTCTATTATTAAGACGTTTCGATGCTCTCCGAGCATCATCCTCAGTAAAATGAAATTCATATAAAAAAATTTTTGTTAAAAGTTAGAGTTTGATCAATAAAAGGTTATTAAAATAAGTACAACAGGTGATAAAACGATAAAAGAAATAATTGAGTTTAATTAAAAAGTAACAAAGGAACTGATTTCTCTTAAACATTGAGCTTGGGTCCTTTTTGTTTGATGAACAAAGCTTCAGAGAGTTTTCTTTTAAAATAGTTTCTGTAGTTTGAACCAATTATCTTCATGTTTTCCATGCTTATGTGTGTATGACCTGTCTTTTTGGAGTGACGCAATAGGTGTGAATTTATGTCTTTCCCCGCGTGCTCATCTGTCCTAATTTCGAGTCTTCTGCCCGTTTCACCTATATAAGTGGCCTCACAATCTGGACACTTGCCTTCGTACACAATATTGTGTTTATGTGTATCTTGAATTTTATCTTTTATGGGAAATTTTGAATTAAGTCGTGAACCTTTAAACGTGATGCGAGTTTCAGTATTTGGTAGACAGTTTTTGAGATAATTTTTCATCTTTTTTGTCAACAGTTCGCCTTTTCCTCCTTGGTAAGGTAAACAAATTTGCACTTTCTTTGTTGAAATTTCTTCAATTGGTTCGTTTGGCTGATCAATAACTGGGTCCTGTTTTTTCTTTCTTTCTTCTTCGATTATTTGGTGTACGAACCATTTGGGGTAGCCATTGATGTCGACAAAAACTTTACGAAAAATGGTCAAGCTCCATTTCCAGGAGATAATCTTTGCTCGATATGGTAAAAGCACGGCTTACGAGTCCTTTTAGTGTACCTTTCTTCCATGTAATAGGGGCGAAAGAATCCCAATGTAAGTAAACATCTGTGTTTGTTTCCTTCCTAAAGACAGCAGTGTCAAACCCATTGGAGGTGCGAATGAGTAAGACATCAAGGAATGATAGCATGAAGTTTCGTTCTTCTTCATAAGTCAATTCAATGTTTTTGTGGAAATTGTTCAGTTTTTTCATAATGTCCTCAAGTTTACCTTCCTTCACAAGGCAAATGGTATCATCAACATAACGGTACCAGAATTTCATCATACTGCGCATTTTTGGTACTAATGAACACTCTAATTCTACCATGAAGATATTGGCTAAGACTGGACCCAAAGGTGATCCCATGGCAACACCGTCGGTTTGCGAAAAAAACATGTCGTCGAACGTAAATTGGACAGATTTGGTACATAGCAATAGCAATTCTTTCATATCTTTCCTTGGAATTGTGGTTTTGATTTCTTTTTTGTTGTAAATACGTTTCAATATAATATTTATCGTCGTTTCGAGAGGAACATTTGTAAATAAACTTTTTACATCAAAGGATACAAGTTTGTAACCTTTTGGAATTTTCTTATTCCTTATGATATCGATAAAGTGTTTTGTACTATTAATGTTATATTCTGATTTGGTAAGCGGTAGCAATAATTTTGATAAGAATTTAGCTGTTTCGTAGGTTGCTGTACCCAGGTTGGAAACAATAGGACGAATAGGAAGCTTCTCAACTCCTTGGTCTGGTTTGAGTTTATGGATTTTTGCAAGCCCATAAAATTTTCCCAAATTGGAACCGGTTGGGTAGAGTTTCTTATAGGTATTATCTGGAAGGTGTTTCTTTATTTTCCTCAGTGCACGTTGAACCTTTCCTTCGATTAATTTAGTTTTGTCTTCGTTGTCTTTTTGGAATTGTTTGCAATTAAGAAATTCGATGCATTTCTCGGTATAGGTGGTTTTGTTTAAAATGACGACACCTCTTCCTTTGTCTTGTTTCATCACGATAATTTCGTTACGTTTTCTCAGATTTTCGATAGTTAGGCGATGTTTGTAGGGTACTTTGATTCTCGAATATTGATCATAGGTGTGACGTAATTTGGTTTTTTAAAATTCTTTTGTGTCATCGGTAAGTGGGGAGATGTTTCGAACGATGTCTTGGTAGAAATTTTCAAACTCGACTTTGAGACCATTAGGGTTAATTTTCGTAGGAATATGTTGATCCAGACCAAATGACAAAGCGATATTCTCTTCAGCAGTCATCTTCATCTTCTCTTCTACAAACATCGCCTAACTATCGAAAATCTGAGAAAACGTAACGAAATTATCGTGATGAAACAAGACAAAGGAAGAGGTGTCGTCATTTTAAACAAAACCACCTATACCGAGAAATGCATCGAATTTCTTAATTGCAAACAATTCCAAAAAGACAACGAAGACAAAACTAAATTAATCGAAGGAAAGGTTCAACGTGCACTGAGGAAAATAAAGAAACACCTTCCAGATAATACCTATAAGAAACTCTACCCAACCGGTTCCAATTTGGGAAAATTTTATGGGCTTGCAAAAATCCATAAACTCAAACCTGACCAAGGAGTTGAGAAGCTTCCTATTCGTCCTATTGTTTCCAACCTGGGTACAGCAACCTACGAAACAGCTAAATTCTTATCAAAATTATTGCTACCGCTTACCAAATCAGAATATAACATTAATAGTACAAAACACTTTATCGATATCATAAGGAATAAGAAAATTCCAAAAGGTTACAAACTTGTATCCTTTGATGTAAAAAGTTTATTTACAAATGTTCCTCTCGAAACGACGATAAATATTATATTGAAACGTATTTACAACAAAAAAGAAATCAAAACCACAATTCCAAGGAAAGATATGAAAGAATTGCTATTGCTATGTACCAAATCTGTCCAATTTACGTTCGACGACATGTTTTTTTCGCAAACCGACGGTGTTGCCATGGGATCACCTTTGGGTCCAGTCTTAGCCAATATCTTCATGGTAGAATTAGAGTGTTCATTAGTACCAAAAATGCGCAGTATGATGAAATTCTGGTACCGTTATGTTGATGATACCATTTGCCTTGTGAAGGAAGGTAAACTTGAGGACATTATGAAAAAACTGAACAATTTCCACAAAAACATTGAATTGACTTATGAAGAAGAACGAAACTTCATGCTATCATTCCTTGATGTCTTACTCATTCGCACCTCTAATGGGTTTGACACTGCTGTCTTTAGGAAGGAAACAAACACAGATGTTTACTTACATTGGGATTCTTTCGCCCCTATAACATGGAAGAAAGGTACACTAAAAGGACTCGTAAGCCGTGCTTTTACCATATCGAGCAAAGATTATCTCCTGGAAATGGAGCTTGACCATTTACGTAAAGTTTTTGTCGACATCAATGGCTACCCCAAATGGTTCGTACACCAAATAATCGAAGAAGAAAGAAAGAAAAAACAGGACCCAGTTATTGATCAGCCAAACGAACCAATTGAAGAAATTTCAACAAAGAAAGTGCAAATTTGTTTACCTTACCAAGGAGGAAAAGGCGAACTGTTGACAAAAAAGATGAAAAATTATCTCAAAAACTGTCTACCAAATACTGAAACTCGCATCACGTTTAAAGGTTCACGACTTAATTCAAAATTTCCCATAAAAGATAAAATTCAAGATACACATAAACACAATATTGTGTACGAAGGCAAGTGTCCAGATTGTGAGGCTACTTATATAGGTGAAACGGGCAGAAGACTCGAAATTAGGACAGATGAGCACACGGGGAAAGACATAAATTCACACCTATTGCGTCACTCCAAAAAGACAGGTCATACACGCATAAGCATGGAAAACATGAAGATAATTGGTTCAAACTACAGAAACTATTTTAAAAGAAAACTCTCTGAAGCTTTGTTCATCAAACAAAAAGGACCCAAGCTCAATGTTCAAGAGAAATCAGTTCCTTTGTTACTTTTTAATTAAACTCAATTATTTCTTTTATCGTTTTATCACCTGTTGTACTTATTTTAATAACCTTTTATTGATCAAACTCTAACTTTTAACAATTTTTTTTTTATATGAATTTCATTTTACTGAGGATGATGCTCGGAGAGCATCGAAACGTCTTAATAATAGAATATATATTTAAATAAAATCAAGATGCTTCTGTTTATTTTCTTAGCAAAAGTATATATTTTTGGAAAGCTTTTTTCTTACTCCAAATAATGGAATAAAAATTTTCATGTAAAAATATACTCTTTTTGGAAATCTTAGCTCAATTTATATTTCACTCAACAAGTTCCTATCACGCAACCCCTGATGTTTTTGCTTTGAAAATTATTTCTCTCAGAAGTCAGTCCTTTAAAGAATTCTGTCATGCAAATGGTAATATTCATTTTTTCTTTACTCACATATTTTTTTTCAACCATTGTGCTTTATTGCATAAGTACTTTTAAACAGATTAATTATTTTAAAAATGGTGACATGCAATTGTTAAGCTATGTTAGCTGATTATGTGGGTATGTTTCTTTTTTCATTTCCATAGTTAGTTGTGTGACACTCTTTATTGGTGGACTTCTGAAATAAATTTTGTTCTTAGAAAAGAGAGTTTCTTTTTAAATTACAATGCATTCTCAAGGTCTTTGATATTATTGCTATTCAGACAAAATAGTTGAAGAATAATTCTCAGCCTCAGTATATATACTTTAACCTAGTTTAATGCTTTTAACACAACCATGCTCCTCAAAGAAAGTTCTGGTGTGTTATTAGTTCGACTTTTTCTGATCGTGAAAGTGGAAATTCTTGACACTCAACCAGGGGTGAGATTTCGGTAGAACGACCCTTGTTGGGACTCATCAGCCATCTAGTCTCCTTGAACAATAGAAGACGTCCAATAAGATGCTATTTGATCTTTTAAGGCTCTATTCACATGTTGTGAATCTCATTGTGAATCTCATTTTATAAAAACATTGAAATAAAATAAGATTGTCAATTAGCCCTATTTTTACTAAATCCCACTTTACAGGAACACTCTAACTAGAGTTTGCTTATAAGTAGAAGTGTTATGACTGGATATTTTAAATCTTCTTCTGAAACAGTTTTCAGACAGTTTTCAGAAGTTGATCTCCAGGCTGGCCAAAAGATGTCCATATAGCTTGCACAGAAAAGTTGAGTAGAACACAAAATGAAGAAAGTTGATCCGAAGATCAAAAACTTCCTTTGGAAGCACATTGGTGAGCACTGAGAAGGAGGATACGTCAACCAATACATCAGCAAAACAACAATAATATATAACAGTGAAAGTAAAATAGTATAAGTAAAATTGTACATGCTCACATTCAACCAGAGGTGAGATCTCAGCAAGTTTAAAAAAAATGAGAGTTTACAATACTTACTTACATTCTCTAACAATGTTTGTGTTCCTGTAAACACTGGGAATGTGTAATACGAAGATGGCTTCCTTTGTTGCTGAATTAAAGATGATTTATTGAGCAATACACAGCCGCCCTTTGATAAGAAATGCTAAAGACAATGGAATAATATATAATTAGAGTTTATCATGTCATAGACCGGTTGTTTTTGTTTGCGACGTTTCGACAGTTACTACTGTCATCATCGGGCGTTTGTAAATGAATGATGTAAAGTTTATATATGTTTTCAGTAGGATCGAAATTAGGATCGAAATTATTTCGGACCTGGAAGGAAGCAATGTCAATATTTCGGACCTGGAAGGAAGCAATGTCAATAATTTGTTTTGCGTAGAGCTGGAAACCATACCGCAGGAACATTATACGATGTACTATTAATACTGGAATTGTTTTTGACACTGTATATAGTCTCTTTGACTTTTCGAGCAGTCCATCCTTTTTCCTTGTCAAGGATCTTTCTATTCTCCCAATCAAACTTGTGGTCATTAGTCCAACAGTGGTCAGCAATTTCGTTTTTGGTTACATCGCCATTCCGTACGGCTCGCATATGTTCTTTGATGCGTTGCTCAAATGTTCTTTTTGTTTCTCCTATATAAACTGATTCACAATCACTACATGGAATTTGGTATATCACGTTATTTGTGTCGTTCATTGAGATCTTGTCTTTCGGATGAGATAATATGTTACGAAGAGTTTCCGTTGATCGAAATCTGCATTTGATGTTGTGTGCACGGAATATTCTTTGTAAAGCATTACTGATACCAGATACATAAGGAATACTAATAGTGGTCACCGGTTCTTGTTCTGTTGATTCTTCGGTGTTTGAAGTTCGAGTATTGTTTATTCTATTTTCAACTCTTCTAACAATCGTCCTGTCATATCCATTTGCTTGGAGAACCGATTTGATATGTTTCATTTCTTCAACACGATCATCATCATTACTAACAATATCTTTCGCCCGATTTATTAACGATGCAACAACACTTTCTTTGCAACTTTGTTGATGGTTTGAGTTATAGTTTAGATATTGGTCTGTATGTGTTGGTTTACGATATACGTTCACTGAAATGCTTCCGTCTTGATTTCTTTTTACAAGAGTATCCAAGAATGGGATGCAATTATTCGATTCCTGCTCGATTGTAAATTTTATTTTCGGGTGCAATCCATTTAGATGTTGATGAAATCTTCTGTAGTTGCTGAAATCTTCATGCAAGCGTTTGAGTCCACAGCCACAACAACCGCTGACAAACCCCCAAAAGTATGGAAACGTTTTGTTGACGATGTTTACGCTATAGTGACACGAGATTCATTGAATAATTTTCATCAACATCTAAATGGATTGCACCCGAAAATAAAATTTACAATCGAGCAGGAATCGAATAATTGCATCCCATTCTTGGATACTCTTGTAAAAAGAAATCAAGACGGAAGCATTTCAGTGAACGTATATCGTAAACCAACACATACAGACCAATATCTAAACTATAACTCAAACCATCAACAAAGTTGCAAAGAAAGTGTTGTTGCATCGTTAATAAATCGGGCGAAAGATATTGTTAGTAATGATGATGATCGTGTTGAAGAAATGAAACATATCAAATCGGTTCTCCAAGCAAATGGATATGACAGGACGATTGTTAGAAGAGTTGAAAATAGAATAAAC
Organism: Turritopsis rubra; assembly: GCA_039566895.2. Lineage (NCBI taxonomy): Eukaryota > Metazoa > Cnidaria > Hydrozoa > Anthoathecata > Oceaniidae > Turritopsis > Turritopsis rubra. Next base: position 7,386,766 of record CM077622.1, read on the forward strand.
AATACTCGAACTTCAAACACCGAAGAATCAACAGAACAAGAACCGGTGACCACTATTAGTATTCCTTATGTATCTGGTATCAGTAATGCTTTACAAAGAATATTCCGTGCACACAACATCAAATGCAGATTTCGATCAACGGAAACTCTTCGTAACATATTATCTCATCCGAAAGACAAGATCTCAATGAACGACACAAATAACGTGATATACCAAATTCCATGTAGTGATTGTGAATCAGTTTATATAGGAGAAACAAAAAGAACATTTGAGCAACGCATCAAAGAACATATGCGAGCCGTACGGAATGGCGATGTAACCAAAAACGAAATTGCTGACCACTGTTGGACTAATGACCACAAGTTTGATTGGGAGAATAGAAAGATCCTTGACAAGGAAAAAGGATGGACTGCTCGAAAAGTCAAAGAGACTATATACAGTGTCAAAAACAATTCCAGTATTAATAGTACATCGTATAATGTTCCTGCGGTATGGTTTCCAGCTCTACGCAAAACAAATTATTGACATTGCTTCCTTCCAGGTCCGAAATATTGACATTGCTTCCTTCCAGGTCCGAAATAATTTCGATCCTAATTTCGATCCTACTGAAAACATATATAAACTTTACATCATTCATTTACAAACGCCCGATGATGACAGTAGTAACTGTCGAAACGTCGCAAACAAAAACAACCGGTCTATGACATGATAAACTCTAATTATATATTATGAATACTAGACTGACAAACAATATAAACAATATAAATATATTCAATTTGACAATGGAATAAAATGACAGTGTCAATGGAATTTTACAATTTGTAGACGCAAAAAATATTTCCCATGAATTTGGCTTTGTCTCTTCAACCACGAAATTATGTTCCACGGAAATGTCAACATTTTGAAGTTTTTTTACATCTTTTAAAAAAGGAAATGTCATGCATATACATATGTTTCCTAATCTACCCCACCCCTGAATTCAAGAAAAAAGAAATGAAAAAGACAGCAGCACAATACTAACCAATGTTCTAGTTTGCATGCACGGGAACGTAAATTGTCTGACCAGTAATGGATGCATAACCATTTTTCAAATCTGCACTCCTTTATGCAATGTTTGCCACAGCAGATTAATTCATATATAATTATCTTTAAGATTAAGTCAACTGTAAGATTAAAGATGTAATTGAAGCAAATTATATACAATGCTGAGCATATAAGCTTTTAAACCTCACTAATTATTCGAAAGTTGGCCATCATTATTATAAAAGTAAGAAAAATAAAATAAAATTTTGCATTGAAACAGGAAGTATATAGATAATAGGATTTTTATTTAGCTTCTTAAGTGTGAAGAAGTGATCATTTTCCATACATGTTTTCCAAATGCTCCGAGGGAAGTTCATTATAGTCTGTGCTTTTTTATCTCCATTATTTTAGCATAGGAGTAACTCTTTAAATGCCGTTGATCGTGTAAAATTAATAGAATAGATTCCAACAATAAAGTATGCCAAAATTTCTTGCGGTGGGGAGATTCCATACAATAGCAGGACAGACTTCTCCCCACCATTTTGAGGGCCAAGGAATTCCATTAATCATCTTTTTGTTAGGACGAGGTGGCACCTTCAAATGATGCACTTTCTGAGAGTTTCCCAACTTGCAAAAATTTTAAATTTCCCATATGTTATCAACTGATATTAACCTATATGTATGCAAAAAATTGAATTGGTCATCCTAGGAAATCAAGAGATATTGAACTTTAAAGATGTGGAACATTTTCTTTCAAATTGTGGAAATTTTAAACTTGTTAAGATAATACTGAGCAGTCTCCAAATAATAATAATATAAGCAGTCAAAAGTACTATCATCAAGTAATAGATTGTTATTCGGCACTTTTACAATTCATGAAATAGCTGTATTGATTCGATTGATAAGTGATACCGTTGAGCAGATCCAGATGAAAGCAACAGAGCTTCTACCACAAGAATGATGTAAGTGAATGGAACAAAACATGTGTCATGAGATGGATCAGGATAATGAGGGTGCGTGTACTTAACTGCTGCATCATCATCTTCAACATGTGTTTTACCACCATTGCCACCCACGGGTAGTGAATATAGAAGCAAATAACATATTGCGAAATTTTCAAATCTAACTTAGTAGGTTTGGCCTCCATGAATTTATGGATTAATTGGTGCTGAAGATCTTCTGATACTTGCTTTGCTCCAATTAATTTCTCCAACGGCTTAAATTGATGAAAGTGTCAATCAAATAAAATCCAATTTGTGGAAACCCAGAAAAACAGTGGATCTGGTGCTTATTATTGGAGGAAACGGTAGTAGTAGATATAGGAAAGATGGATTGATAGACCATATCACATATATATAGAATAATGTGGATTTGTAAAAATATTTACATGATTAAAGTTTAGTGTTCTTCTTCTGGGGTGCAAAAAGAAGGAAATAGCGCGGTTTTGGTAGGTCTATATGCGAGGGTATATTTGGAATTGATATTGATAAATGTAATATGACGAAGATCAAAAAGTGCCCCTAAAATCTCAAATAATTATAAGAGAGAAAAAAACCACATCAGTGTTCGGGAGAAGAAAGGCCCCAATATCTGTAAAGATGAAATCTCAACCAGCGTCGTTAAAATAAATACAAAAATAGGGGGCTTATTGTCATTAAAGTTTTTCCATGAGATTAAACTCGTCAACTCACGTCACACACTCCATTCACTTCTTCTCTTTTCCTCTACCACGGTGAAATTGAAACAGAAAGTCCATAGCTATAGTCTGAGTATCGATACTTTTCATACACGAGGCTACGAAAGATGGTGCCTGCAGAAGTGTGAATTAAAATTCTTGTTGGTGTTGCTAAGAACATGCGGACATCGTGAAAATTCTACATTTAATCAATCAATGCTAGGTTGCTTTTGGGGAGTTGCTTTTTGGGTTGCTTATATTAAAGAATTTTCAAAAACTGTAAAAAGACTTCTTAAACAACTTTTTGAGATCTGTTGTCCCCATTTCTGCATTCTCTCCTCAAGTTATCATTCTCTCTCTGAATTAAACATTAAACATGCTGCTAAATTTGTATCGTCCTCCATCCGTCCTCCGTTTCGCAGCAAAGATATATAATAATTCAGTTAGGACCACCTCAACCAAAAACGTATCACAAAAATATGTTTCTAACAACTACTGCAGAGTAAACAAAAATTAAAACTTGCATCAAATAGGTTGCCAGACAAAAGTTTTGTTACTTCCATAAAATTTCTCCACTTCTTCTGGACAAGTGGTCCTAATTGTAATTAGCTTTCATTGAAGGATCAGTGTCTTTAGAAGTTAACAGTCCCTTGCTTATTTAAGTTTGTCCAAACAAACTGTAGAACACAAAAGATTTTAATGATGACTTCATATAATAATATAAACATAAAAAGTGTGCCATTCATACACTTTTGTCATTCTTTAAAAGTAAAGTAAAGGAGTAATCAAGTCAACTGTCATGCATGTGAGGAAAAGAAAACAATAGAAACTGCTGTGCATGCAGATACAACCTAGTTTGTCTGGTAAGCTTAAGTCATAAAACTCTAAGCTTTTTTATTTCCAAATAAAAGTTTTGGTTAATTTATCTTTTTTACCAGAGTGCACAAATAATTTGATTAGATTTATCTGGTTACTTTATTTGCTTGAATTCTGTCCATTACCATTACAATATTTTTCAACATAAATGCTCAAATTTGAAAAGTTTACCTATTATTATACCTTTCATACGAAGTGCCTGCAGTCCTAATCGCTAATTTTGACTGCTCCTTTCGTTCATTTAAAGAAAACAAATTATTGATGGCATTGTAATTTTCTATGTTATTGTATATATCCTGAGAATCAATAGAGAATAACAGAAATTGATAGATTTTTAAGATAGCTGTATTAAAATATCAATGTTGTTATGCATGTTTATACTTGTTGATTTGAATACTGGGACGACTACAATAAATAAAACAAAGTTTGTATGCTTTACAGCTATTAATTATCCTCTAGATGGTTCCAGTCATAAAAGTTGCGATGAAACACTGGAACACAGAATTTATATAATGCTTATTTTATTTAGAAGTTACTATTAATTGTTTTATAAAATGGCAGAAGCTGTAAAGGTTATTGTGAGATGTCGCCCGCTTAATGCACGGGAAAAGAATTTGAAGTGTGAAAATGTTATTGAGATGGATTCTGGTATTGGCCAGTGCCGTCTGCGTAAACCGAACGAGAAGAGTCAACCACCGAAAGCTTTCACGTTTGATGGAGTTTTCAATATTGACAGCATTACCGAAAATATCTATGCGGATATTTGCTTTCCATTGGTTGAAGGTTGTGTCGAGGGATACAACGGAACTGTGTTTGCCTATGGCCAGACAGGTTGTGGAAAGTCATTCACCATGCAAGGTAATAATATAATTTCATGTTAAAGAAGAATTAACGTCAAAATAATGACTTTGACTTAAAATATTCCTTAGGGATCATCTCAAGTTTGTTCTGTAATAAGACGAATTTGGACGAAAATTTTCGACCTTCTCTTATATAAACAAATTTTTTTCCCGATTTTCTATAAAAAATCAAATTCAAAAGGACGAATTAGTGAAGACTAATTTCATTTAAGAATAATAAAGAGTTAATCTTGGATGAATTAAGGACAAATTCTAGGATAAATTAAGAGCAAATTTAAGGACGAAAGTCTAATGAAGTCTTTTATTGAATTCAAATATATACATCTTCAGAGTGTTTCTTTATTATTCACGTTACAATATTGCAAAGTTCGTATCTTATGACAATAAGCAAACCTATAGTAATTTTAAAAACGGAACAAATTTTAAACAACCACAAAAAGCCACAAAACAAAACTTTCAAAAAATAATTGTTCAAGGAGAAATAGTTTTGTTTACAATAATGATTTTTTATTAAGTCCCATTTACATACACACAAAAACATTTTTCGCATTGTTTTTCCGGTATAGCTGCCCTTACATTAATGAAAAAGAAGAAGAATTTCAAACAATTTTACTTTCTTTATGAAATCAGTAATCTTTTTTTGGTAGAATAGGTTTCTGATCAAAATTCCTATTTCAATTGACATTTTTATAATGGAAATGTAGCTTAAATTTTACAGATTCACATTCTACAGGTGTTCGATTTTGAAAAGGAATAATTCTTTAATCCCTTGGGTATTAAAAATTGCTTCACGCTAACAATGGGAGACACACTATTAAATATCTTTAACTCGTTTTCTGAAATAAGCGTCCTGGTAATAATAATAATAATAATATATGGAGCAACATTTTATTTCAACTCATAACACAAAGCAGGTCTTCTGAACAAAAGACAGGTTTTCCATTAAAATATTTTTTCTTCATACACAAGTGAGTTTAAAGCTATATTTACATTCACAAATTCTATACATGAAACTCTTTTATGTTTTTTCATGTTAATATATAACAATGTAGTTTAAAAGAAACCAAAATATTCTACAGAATTTCTTTGTCGTTCAAACTTGAACTCTAGTATGTTGTCCGATTATTTTAAAGTTATCATTATTTTGTATAAAATGAAGAGTGCGCTCAATTTATATTTTAATGTTATTTCTGAAGCTGAAGTTTAAATGAAACAATGAGCGAATTAAGGACAAATTTAGGACGAATTTGGGACGATGGTAAGAAATTCGTCGTTGATTAAGGAATAATTACAAGGTCGAATTTAGGTCGATTTTGCTACACTTTCAGGTTGAATATTGTAGGGAATTAAGGACAAAAATGAAAACGCAGAATTAAGACGAACTTTAAAACAAGTTGCATTAATAAAATGCCACAGATAGAAAACTTTAAATTCTTATAAAAGTATTTACACTGTGAATTGTTTAGTTTTCCATGCAAGTTTGCCAATGGAAGACATTTTCACATTTTTACTGTTCATGACGAGTATGTTTGGTGTATTTCTGAGAATTCTCTCTGCTGACATAACTTCAAGTGTTTCCTTTTCGAAGAATTCTGATGTTGCGTGCCGTGGCGATGTCGCCTGGTATATTAGATATATTTCAGACATATCAAAACAATTAGCCTGTCAATACGTGGGAAAATGTTGACCTCTTGCACGGACCTCACTGCGCTCGTTCCATGACGTCATAACCTCGGCCAATATTTTCCTGTATTGACCGGCTAAACGGTTAATAAGCCATCAATATAATAGATACAACTGTATACAAAATCTTTTGTCTTTTCATGTAAAAAATCATTTCTTTCCGAACGCAAAAAGTTTTCTGTATTTGGTCTTATGATTTAATTTTGAACTAAGGGATTAAGCTTTCATTCCAGACCTCTGATATCTACAACAATGGTAACTTCTATTTTCTGTTTTTTTTATTTTGTTTTTTTTATAGGTATTGAAGATCCGCCTACTCAACGTGGAATCATCCCCCGTGCATTTGAACACATTTTTGAGAGTATTCAAGTTACAGATGATGCAAAGTTTTTGGTCCGTGCATCCTATTTGGAGATATACAATGAAGACATCAGAGACCTTATCGTAAGCTGTCTTTATTACTTTCTGCATAGTGATAGAAATTAAAAATTGATTTAAACAAGGAATGGAATGAAAAAAAAAGTTTTTTGACAAATCCTTGTTATTTTAAACCCCCAGGATCATGTCAAAAATGTACTGTCAAATTTGTTAACAAGTTTTTGTTATAAATAATCGTTACAAGAATAATAGAACAATAAACTAATTGTATAATACTAAAGGCATAGATTGGACAGCTCTGTTGAGAGAAGGTTTATTTCGATTTATCAACAGACTCTCCATTGCAGTTAAAAATCGTTGGACTCATTGCAAAGCATAGAGAAATCAGCAAGTGATGGAATATGGCTACATTGTAAAAAATTATCCTTGATGGGAGAAGAATTGCAAAAACTAACCTTGACGTTCCTGCCAGTGAGATGAGAAATACCTAGGTGATCAAAGGCTTTAACTTTAAAATGGCACTTGGTTTTACTTTATTATCTGGCAATGCAACCAGAACACTTAAAACTGTTATCAAGGCCTGATTTTAAGAACACTTAGGAATTCTATCTTTAAATTTAAAATCATTTCTTATTTGACAAGAAGATCAAAAAACTACGCGTAAATTACAGCGAGATAACTTTCCCTTAAAAATATTATATAAACATGTTCTTAGTTCTAAAGGTAATTTACCTACAAAAGGCAATAAAATAAATACATCCTGCTTCTGGGATCAATATTCTGAATAAGTTTATTGAGAAAAATCCTTATACAGAAATCAAGCACTTTCTTAGGATAACTATTTTTGGCAAAAATAGCCTTCAGCTTTTCTATATGAAACCTGTTCCAGTCAGAACAAATACAAAAACTGTGATACAATAGGGAATACACTAAACCATCTTTAAAATATTCAGGTAAGAAACTATGAAAATTGGAAAACAATCCACTGAAAGGAGGCTTACGGTAGACGTTAGTAACAAAATGACCCTAATCGCGAGTAATAGAAATTTGTTGTTATATTTGCAGTTAACATTGTCCTCAGGTGTAATGATGCAGTGTAAATGTTTGTAGACTTTCGTTCATAAATGTTTGTAGACTTTCGTAAAATTTCTAAAGTGGGACCATGCATCTTTGTGTTCCAACGAAGACACTCGCAACTAGTTTAGTGATTCGCACTTGCCAAAATGTGAAGGTTATATATGTCTGTGAAGCTTTATTCTAACAAATTAACAGAAATGCGAAGTTATGATCAGCAAAAACGTTTCCTCAATCATCACTTCAGCACGATAACAAAAGGATCTACTAGCGTTATCACATGTCCATGTGTGTGTATTATTCTCCTGGTGCAAATCTCATTTTAGTCCGAATTTTTAATGTTTTAATGCGTGTGGAAGCTATGTTATAATTTGTATTGATCGTGAATGAATAGGAATACAACACATAATAGGCGTACATCGTCTTCCTGCACAGGGCCTATTGCTATGCGAGATATCTATTAATTTCCTTTAACTAGTGGCGAGCATATACTGGAAATGACCGAATAACCGCCCGGGGCGCTTATTTTAATTTTCTACCCTGACCCCGGGGCGCTCATTCGGCAGGGACGTAATTTAAAAAATACGTAATTTTAATATTTTTTTCTTTTTTAATGCGTACCCTGACCCTTATGACGTCCTTTATAGATGCTCTCATTGATAGCATTCTGTGTAGTAAGGAAGCCATTCTGACTTTGTTTTCTGGTTGATGGATCGTTAACTGGTTAGGAAATAGCAACAACAACAAAAGAAAAGTGTCCTTACTGATCTTCTTATCTTTGAAGTCTTTCCAATTCACTCCAAGGCCATCCCCTTCATGGAATTCATCACAAGATTTTTCTTCCTTGAAGTTCAGCACAGCATTTATGTTAGGTTGCATGTTTATGGTTCATTCTGATCTTTAAATTTGTCTTTTACTAGAGCAAAGATCAGAAAACTAAACTGGAAGTCAAAGAGAATCCTGACAAGGGTGTGTACGTCAAAGATCTCCTGTCAGTGCCTTGTCATTCCGTTCGAGACATGGAGAAAGTAATGGAAAAGGGAGGACAAAATCGGTCTGTCGGGGCGACTTTGATGAATGCTGATTCGTCACGATCTCATTCTATATTCACCATCTATGTTGAAATGTGTGAAGTTGGTGCAGATGGCCAGGAACATATAAGAGCTGGGAAATTGAATCTGGTTGATTTGGCGGGAAGTGAGCGACAAGCAAAGACTGGTGCAACAGGTCAGTTCTAATAATTGCTTAAAGCTAAATCGGACTTTAACATGAACATTTCAAGGCTATTACAGTTTACAGCACTTAGGCACTTCATAAATTTTTTTGATGAAGTTTTGGAGGCACTTATTCCTCCAATAAGAAAATTGTGCGTATGAAATCAGTATTATAAATAACTTAGGAAAATGGATTAAATAAAACATCATGTTTATTTTCCTGAAATTACCACCTGGTCACTAGTTCTGTTTTTCCTGGAAATGCAATATGGAAGCTTAATTTAAATGTAAACAAAAATTTATGATTGCATTGTCCAAAATTTGGAATGTAGCGTATCTTTGGGCATAATGATAAAATCTAAAACATTGTTTAGTTTAGTATGAAAGCCAGTTAATTAGTACGATATTATTAACTGTTTTGTTAAGTCTGTGTACTTGATGGCATTAATATAAAGTCATGATCTCTCTCTTTGTCCTTTTGTGATTCTTAGAGAAAGTGATTCAAATAGAACAACATAGGAAAATGAAACTTACTCTTAATTGGTCATTGTAACAACCTCACACTCATGGTCGGTTCTTAGACCTTGGGAAATATTTTCCAATAAAGCACTCCCCAAGGGGTTATTATTGCATTAATTTTACATTCATCGTAACAGCCATAACTGCTTTAACAATGATAACACAAAGTTTTAGAGTACTGATTACTATGGGTGATCAGGTGGTGTTACATAAACTTAGGTGTTTCAGTGAAAATATGTAAACTGGTTGTGGGAATTTGACTTTTGATCAGAGAAAAGCATTTAGCAAACATTTTCTTTCCTTTAGGTGATCGACTAAAAGAAGCCACCAAGATTAACTTATCCTTGTCTGCCCTGGGAAATGTTATATCAGCACTTGTTGATAGCAAGTCTAAACACATACCATATCGCGATTCCAAACTTACTAGACTTCTTCAGGTGTGGAATAATAAATTCCTGTGTTATCATGGTAGAGAAATGATGTGTGATCTGTTGAGTACAGCCCGAAAGAAACATACTCATGAAGGAATTTTTACATGAAAACGCAAAAGATTTTCATGTACAGTTTTATGCAACATGAAGCCTATTGTATTCTACCCTGTTACGAAACTGTTAAGACATGCAATTGAACTGAACATGAAAACACATGTTAAATAAACAAATAAACCTTTGGAAACTGTATGTGAACTCGTAAATTTTCTTTTGGGCTGAACTGTATGTACAAAATTTATTTATAAGAATTTAACAGTCACTTGTGAAGAAAACATCTCACTTTTCTCATGCAAACAACCAAGTCCTTTCCTCTGTAATGATGCCCAATGATGAGAATTTATTTCTGTGTGCATACCTTTTTTGTAACAGCTGTGGGAATCTATAAATGATTAGATTGAATGGCAGCTTTGCTTTTACCAATCCTAAGACATTAATTCTAATTCAAGATTGTCATCCGAAATCATGTTTTTTTTCTTTTGAAAGAAAAGATCATATATATTGTTAAAAAATTTAATAGTTTCATCCACAAGGCAAGGTTGTAACGCTGTCATTGATTCCCATGGCTAGTTATCACCAAAGATAACATGACTTTGACAAAAGTTTGTTTTGTAGGGGGAATACAAATTTAATTCCTTCTTTTTTGCTGCTCACAGGATTCACTTGGTGGAAACACGAAAACCTTAATGGTGGCTTGTATCAGTCCAGCAGACAACAATTACGATGAAACTCTGAGCACACTACGCTATGCAAATCGTGCAAAGAACATTAAGAACAAACCGAAGATAAATGAAGACCCCAAAGACGCTCTTCTACGAGAGTACCAAGGTGAAATTGAAATGCTGAAAAAGCTTCTGACGGGACAGATGGATATGAGTCCGGATTTAGTAGGTAAGCAAGAAAGTAGAAATTTCAGGAGAACTTTTTTAAGATTCAATAATTTGATATCATTTTGAAGAGTTCTCTCTGAGAGAAAAATCATCAAATTACAGCTATGGTGGTGTGTAGTCCAATGTGAACACAGAAGCTGCACCTACTTGCCTGACCAAAAGTGTATTTAAGATGTTTTGTTCCCAATTTCCTTTTAAGCAAAACTTGGACTGAACTCTTCTGCTGCAATACCAACTGTGTCAAAAACTAAACCAGACCGTCCACCACCACCTGACCAAACAAACATAGAAGTTCAGAAAGAAACGGATCGTATTAAAAGAGAGTATGAAGAGAAACTGCAGCAGATGCAACAAAAATACGATGACGCACAAATGAGTAAAGAGAAATTAGGTGAGCTGATGTTGAATAAACATCTAGAATCAATCAATTTACAGAATTTCATTTGAGCCACAAGACTATTGACCCTTCTTTTCTGTTCAACAACATATACCTTATCGGCTTTTTTAACCCCACTCATTTGCGTTATTTTTAAGAAGTCCACTGTCAAATTCTCATAGACAAATGTGACTGTTTAAGGGAAAATCACTACAGGCGGAAATGGATAAATATTTGTGATAATATTGATAAAAGAACAATAGATTTTATTGCTAATAATTGGATTAAGTCTTAGAATATGAATTTGTGATAATTTAATTGATAAAGTTTATCCATAATTTTGATAATTACGTTCTTTATAACAAATAAATTTTCAATAAATTTTCGCATGATAAATTCACATAAATTACCGACAACATTAATATACCAAATAAGTGCTGATTAATTATTCCAGATCTTTGTAGAATAATTAAGAAATTTTCGCTATTATCACAAATATCAATAAATCTCATTAATTTATGACCATATTTATCAATAAATCTTTGCAATAATTGTTGCAAAATTCTTCAATATTATTGATGTTATTGTAAATTTATCAATACTGTCATTGATTATTGCTATTTGCGCTTGTAGTGATTTTCCCTTGAACCATCACAAATAACTAACACCACTCCTTTTTATGCAAAGTCATGAAACTTAACACCCATTCGGGGCCGGCGTAAAAAGGGCCAATAAAGGTAAAAAAGAGATTTTAAGTGTTTTTATTAAGCTGTTACGTTGGAGGAAATCAAATCCTTTGCCCTACTTTGGTCATTATTGTATTTTCGCTTAAACAAAATGACATTCAACATAACTATAATGTTGTGTCCTCCGAATAGATCGTTACTGAATGTGTTTGAGATTGATAAACTTCTGTCTATTTTTGCCAGTTATGTTGCTGTTTGTTTCATAATTTCAAGCATAAACTTCATACGTTCCCAGGGGAATAAAGTTTATTTAACTCCTAAAAACGACAAATTTGCCTAAAACCTCTCGAAAAACATCCAAATGTCCTAATAGTAGTTTCTGTCGATTTAAGGTACTGAATGTCCTTGGTAGTAGTTTTGATCTCTCGTATATTTTTGATCTTGCCAAAATTGCTTTGCTCATGTAATTTCTCAGTACCTGTAACCAATTGATTCGAGGGAAGTATTCATTCCATTTGCAACCTAAATATGTTCTTATGGACCGTCTAATTCCATTGTCCTTTGATATATAGCACAAGAGGTTGCCAAACTTCAGGAAGATCTCAGTAACACTCTCCAAGCAAGCAGCAAACTATCAGGTTTCAGCGAAGAGAATGCAGAAGCAATCCTTGCTGAATTCCAATCCAAAGCTGTGTTGACTGACGATAACGACAACAAGAAAGTTGCTCCTGGAAAACAGGTCTACTCTAATTATGTCTTTATTAAACATAAAATGTTTTATAGTGTATATAATTTCATTCTCCATCAACTTCATAGACTGGTGATGATAAACTGTCCGAACACAGAGAATCAAAGACTTCAGTTGCAGAGACTCCATCGAAAGAAGTCGTTGGAACACATGGATTGATCTCTGAGTCCTCATCAATATTAAAAGAGTTTGCAGCTAAAGGGATTGGAATTCTCAAGGATAAACTGGTGTGTATGTCTAAATTTTTGTGAGGGAATGTTGAGTGAATTCCTATGATACCTATCGTAATTGTAAGTAATTAAAGTAATTGAGTATATGTGTAAGTAGTCACTTCATTGTAGTAGGCCTTAGCTAATGAGTGAAACTCACAAATTGAAAGCACAATTTAACATTCACAAGAATCTAACCTTCCCTGCTACCATAATAAATTAGTGGTAGAGAACAGAGTCGTAATTACTTTTTGTATTATTCAGGACTATCAACAATGTTGCAAAATTTGTGACTGAAATCAAATATGAATGAATAATAATTTTTTACAGTTTGACTCGATTGAATAACAAAAACAAAGACCATCAAACCATCTAACCTGAGCAACCGAAGGAATGATGACTCAGATAGACCTTAACAATAAACAAACAACTAATCACTCATACCTACTAATTCCTTTTTTAGTTTTTGATAAATTTGGGAGGTTGAGAAAAACGTCTTTAAAAACTAAATGAATCAAGGTGCCAGACGGTCTCTTCACGGATAAGTTTCCAGTGGTTTTTACAGTATTTACGTACTTTGTTGAGTGAAATTTCTCCTGTTATGATAACAATTACATAGTATCTCTAACAATTGCATAGTGTATCTAACAATTTCATAGTGTATCTAACAATTTCATAGTATATCTAACAATTACAAAGTATATCTAACAATTGCAAAGTATCTCTTACAACTGCATAGTGTATCTAACAACTGCAAAGTATCTCTTACAATTGCATAGTGTCTCTAACAATTGCAAAGTATCTCTTACAATTACATAGTGTATCTAACAATTGCATAGTGTATCTAACAATTGCATAGTGTCTCTAACAATTGCAAAGTGTCTCTTACAACTGCATAGTGTATGTAACAGTTGCATAATGTCTCTAACAATTGCAAAGTATCTCTTACAATTACATAGTGTATCTAACAATTTCATAGTATATCTAACTATTACAAAGTATATCTAACAATTGCATAGTGTATCTAACAATTGTATAGTGTCTCTTACAATTGCCAAGTATATCTAACAATTGCATAGTGTCTCTAACAATTTCATAGTATATCTAACTATTACAAAGTATATCTAAGAATTGCATAGTGTCTCTAACAATTGCAAAGTATCTCTTACAACTGCATAGTGTATGTAACAGTTGCATAATGTCTCTAACAATTGCAAAGTATCTCTTACAATTACATAGTGTATCTAACAATTGCATAGTGTATCTAACAATTGCATAGTGTCTCTTACAATTGCTAAGTATCTCTAACAATTGCAAATTATATCTAACAATTGCATAGTGTATCTAACAATTGTATAGTGTCTCTTACAATTGCCAAGTATCTCTAACAATTGCATAGTGTATCTAACAATTGCAAAGTATCTCTAACAATTGCAAAGTCTCTCTATTAGTTGCATAGTGTATCTAACAATTGCATAGTGTATCTAACAATTGCAAAGTATCTCTAACAATTGCCAAGTATCTCTATTAGTTGCATAGTGTATCTAACAATTGCAAAGTATCTCTAACAATTGCAAAGTGTCTCTTACAACTGCATAGTGTATGTAACAGTTGCATAATGTCTCTAACAATTGCAAAGTATCTCTTACAATTACATAGTGTATCTAACAATTTCATAGTATATCTAACTATTACAAAGTATATCTAACAATTGCATAGTGTATCTAACAATTGTATAGTGTCTCTTACAATTGCCAAGTATATCTAACAATTGCATAGTGTCTCTAACAATTTCATAGTATATCTAACTATTACAAAGTATATCTAAGAATTGCATAGTGTCTCTAACAATTGCAAAGTATCTCTTACAACTGCATAGTGTATGTAACAGTTGCATAATGTCTCTAACAATTGCAAAGTATCTCTTACAATTACATAGTGTATCTAACAATTGCATAGTGTATCTAACAATTGCATAGTGTCTCTTACAATTGCCAAGTATCTCTAACAATTGCATAGTATATCTAACAATTGCATAGTGTATCTAACAATTGTATAGTGTCACTTACAATTGCCAAGTATCTCTAACAATTGCATAGTATCTCTAACAATTGCATAGTGTATCTAACAATTGTATAGTGTCTCTTACAATTGCCAAGTATCTCTATTAGTTGCATAGTGTATCTAACAATTGCATAGTGTATCTAACAATTGCAAAGTATCTCTAACAATTGCACAGTATCTCTAACAATTGCATAGTGTATCTAACAATTGCAAAGTATATCTAACAATTGCAAAGTATCTCTAACAATTACCAAGTATCTCTATTAGTTGCATAGTGTATCTAACAATTGCAAAGTATCTCTAACAATTGCCAAGTATCTCTATTAGTTGCATAGTGTATCTAACAATTGCATAGTGTATCTAACAATTGTATAGTGTCTCTAACAATTGCAAAGTATCTCTAACAATTGCATAGTATATCTAACAATTGCATAGTGTATCTAACAATTGTATAGTGTCACTTACAATTGCCAAGTATCTCTAACAATTGCATAGTATCTCTAACAATTGCATAGTGTATCTAACAATTGCAAAGTATCTCTAACAATTGCCAAGTATCTCTATTAGTTGCATAGTGTATCTAACAATTGCATAGTGTATCTAACAATTGCAAAGTATCTCTAACAATTGCAAAGTCTCTCTATTAGTTGCATAGTGTATCTAACAATTGCAAAGTATATCTAACAATTGCAAAGTATCTCTAACAATTACCAAGTATCTCTATTAGTTGCATAGTGTATCTAACAATTGCATAGTGTATCTAACAATTGCAAAGTATCTCTAACAATTGCATAGTGTCTCTAACAATTTCATAGTATATCTAACTATTACAAAGTATATCTAACAATTGCATAGTGTATCTAACAATTGTATAGTGTCTCTTACAATTGCCAAGTATCTCTAACAATAGCATAGTATATCTAACAATTGCATAGTGTATCTAACAATTGCCAAGTATCTCTATTAGTTGCATAGTGTATCTAACAATTACATAGTGTATCTAACAATTGCAAAGTATCTCTAACAATTGCAAAGTCTCTCTATTAGTTGCATAGTGTATCTAACAATTGCATAGTGTATCTAACAATTGCAAAGTATCTCTAACAATTGCAAAGTCTCTCTATTAGTTGCATAGTGTATCTAACAATTGCATAGTGTATCTAACAATTGCAAAGTATCTCTAACAATTGCATAGTGTCTCTAACAATTTCATAGTATATCTAACTATTACAAAGTATATCTAACAATTGCATAGTGTATCTAACAATTGTATAGTGTCTCTTACAATTGCCAAGTATCTCTAACAATAGCATAGTATATCTAACAATTGCATAGTGTATCTAACAATTGTATAGTGTCTCTTACAATTGCCAAGTATCTCTAACAATTGCATAGTATATCTAACAATTGCAAAGTCTCTCTATTAGTTGCATAGTGTATCTAACAATTGCATAGTGTATCTAACAATTGCAAAGTATCTCTAACAATTGCAAAGTCTCTCTATTAGTTGCATAGTGTATCTAACAATTGCATAGTGTATCTAACAATTTCATAGTATATCTAACTATTACAAAGTATATCTAAGAATTGCATAGTGTATCTAACAGTTGCAAAGTATCTCTTACAATTGTCAAGTATCTCTAACAGTTGCATGGTGTATCAAACAATTGCATAGTGTCTCTAACAATTGCATAGTGTCTCTAACAATTACCAAGTATCTCTTACAATTGTATGTTATCTCTAACAGTTGCATAGTATCTCTCACAGTTGCATAGTGTATCTAACAATTGCATTATCTAAAAATTTACTGTCTAACAGGACCTTTAGGACATTTAAACAAGAACATTAAAACTAATGATATCATCAGTAAATATTGTCCATTAAACAATGAACCAACTTTGTATGTATCAACCTTGATCAAATCTATGTGTATGCTTTGTTTCTTAGTCTGGTTCTAATACAAATCTTGCAGTGTCCATTTCCAAGCAAGGTGATGACTTTGCAGAAGCTGACATTCATGTGTCGGAAAACCAAGAAACACATGTATCGCCGAAGAAGATTCTTGGCCAAACTGTTGGCAACATGGCAGTTCACATACAAGAAGAGGCTGTTAAACGTTTGGCTTCTCTTCAGGTTACTAAATATTCTTCTTCTTCTTTTTATCAGTGGTGGATCTAGCAGCAATTGTACTGGTGTAAACCAATTTTGAGGAGAACTTTCTAAAAAAGAATTGCAATGATCCTTTTGAAAACACTCTTCTCCATAATTTTTACACTAGTAAAATTGCTTCTCGATCTACCGCTGCTTATTCTTCTTATAATTCTAGGATAGTTTTATTTGTTTGAATAAAGCTTTTGTTGTTTGTATGGTTTATACACTTCAAATAGTTTTCTGTTGATTTGGTTCTGTAAGGGATCATAATGACAATTAAATAAGGCTTCTTTACAAAAGACATTAGCACTATCTGTGTAACGGGGTCGCGTATGGTTGCTTATTGAACTTTGTGAGATTTACCTGGGCATTTATTCGAGAGGGGCAAGCATAAGATGACAAGCAATAATACAAATAATTACGGTATGAAAAAATGAGAAAATGTGATGACAACATTTTCATAAAAATACATCTTGAATGTTGAACCACCAAACCTATTCCAGTCATTTAGCAGATATTTGTGTTTGTTATAAAGATATGTCTGTTCAGTAGGACTTCAAGGAAAAAAGGCATCCGTTCTTGAAAATGTGTCCGCTATAAGGTGGTGTCAGTTAAGTAGAGGTTTGAACATCAAGGCATCCTTTCCTGCAAAACGTTTTTGCTATGATGTCTACTATAGAGAGGTTTTACTATTATTAATTTATCCTTCAGCTATCCTTTAACTGAACTTCAACTTTAACTTTAACTGAAATTTTTTTTTAGGAACAATTGGTTGGTCCTGAGAAACAGCCCAATAACAAGGAGGAATTGAAGAGAAAACATAAGCAACGCAAGGACCATGCGATGGAACGCCAAAAAAAAATGATGGAAGACGTCAAGAAATGGGAAGGTGAAGGTAAAGCCAGTTTAAGTTCATTGTACTGGAATATATGACCCTGTAATAATATTGCATGTGACCACTGTGGCCATTGTGTTTTGTATGTATTTCGGTATTCGCGGCATAGTACCATTGCAGTGTTCTAGCTAGGATTTCAAGGACACATTAAGGCCGTATTCGCATTGGGTTTTTTGTTGTTCTGAAAGGCTTTTGCAAGCTATGATTTTCGTTTTTATGATCTTGCAATAGATAGTGTTCAGTGGACTCAATTGAATTAGTTCGACAGTTGCAAAAAGGATCCAACGTGTCTCGAATCTCCGAAAAAGTGATTCTGAAAAGAGACTTTTACCGAGTTTCTTTCTTAACACCAAATCTTTAAAAGTCTATAAGAAGGAGTGTTTTCTATAGGATCGGTAAGAAAAATTGCCTGCTATTTCAATAAAAACCCCGCTCCTCCACAGAGACTATATTCATATTCGCATTGGGTTTTTTGTTGTTCTGAAAGGCTTTCAGATTTTCGTTAACATAATGTTTTTGCAAAAAAACAATTGCATGGCCTTTATTGAAAAGAAGAAAATATTTCAATGATCCCCACAACTTTTGTGTGGCACGTGAATTGCACACTGCAAAATTACACACTGATTTTGAAGTGAAGTGACATTACGATTTTCAAAAAGGCAGCGCCGTGGCAAGAGAAATTATTGTAGGGGGACGAAAACCATTGTAGTGGCCTCCATGCTAAAACGTTCCAAGTAGAACACTGCATTGGTTTTGTATTGTTTTATTAATTCATATTTCAGGAAACTGATGCAATAGAAAAGGTTGAAAGCCTATTATAAAATAAATAGATTTACTGTAACTGAACGTAATTCCTATTTGTGCAGGAATCATGGTAAAAGTCTATGATAACTTGCAAGATGAAATCAAAGTGAAGAACAAATGTATTGTGGAGTTAGAAGCCCAGCTTCAAGCATCAACAGTAGAAATTGATGACTTACAATGCGAATTTCAAGCGGAACGTGTGGATTATCTAGATACCATACGGAAACTTGAAAAGGAAATAGCATTACAAAACGCCATCATCAATAAGGTTCAACCGACTATTC
Source organism: Turritopsis rubra (assembly GCA_039566895.2). Lineage (NCBI taxonomy): Eukaryota > Metazoa > Cnidaria > Hydrozoa > Anthoathecata > Oceaniidae > Turritopsis > Turritopsis rubra. The sequence goes on from CM077622.1 coordinate 7,405,663, forward strand.
GTAGAGATTGCAATTATTACAATATCGATCGGATGAAGATCTTGAGTGAGTATGACGAGGAAACTGGTGCTTGGGCGGTACCCGATCTTAAAGTTGAACGAACTACACTGCCCAAAGCTAATTTAGGGGATTCTCCTAGGAATCACGTTATGGCAAAGCAACAGTCCTCTACACAGGAGAAGCATGATTACTACGCTCGCGATGATGAAGATAAATACGCCGCACACCTAAACAATTCAAAAGACGATTTTTCGAATAAATATTTCAAATCGAAACGTGCAGAGAGGCTATTGTCAAGTTCCAATCCTGTGGATGATTCCTTACACAGTACAAATAACGGCAACCTGACAAAACCACCACAGTCAGTGGAACGGATCTCACCCTTAAATGAACCAGTCAGACGGCCGCAAAAACTAGAGGCACTGCCAATATCAAGGTTTGAGAAGAAAAAAAAGAAAAACAAAACCAGGGATTTATGATGTACTGAAATGCTAATGATTGCTTTTGGTTTAACGCTGATTCGACATGCTGCTCAGAACTTACTTGGTTTTATATGTGTTTATACTTTCATACCTTTATCAAATCTCTGCCGTAGTCTCAATTGTTATCTTTGTATTGCTAGAGCATTGCATTATGCGATTAAAACTTTGCTTCAAATCTTAGTCAAAGTATATTTTGTGTTCTGTTCAGTCTGTTAACTCAATTAACAGATGTATTTTTTAATTTTTTCCATTACTCACAAAAGAGAGGTAACGAAGAAAGATTACAGAAATTGAAATTTTCTCTATCTAAAATAGTGACACATCTTTGGTCCCAGTCATCTTGTTATAATTTCTGAGTGAAGAAGCGATGGTTGGAATCATAACATTTATTTATTTATTTATTTATTGAATCTATTTTGCCAACAGTTTGTTTGAATGTTAGATGATCTGCAAGGATTTGAAATGAATTGAAAATGAATCGAAAATCTTTTTATGGCCTCAATTTTCATGACTTGGCATTAAAAGGGCCGACCTTAGATGTTTGCGAAGGTTTGATTTTGACCTTTTTTAAAAAAAAGCCAATAAAAGACTGTTGTTAAGTTTGGGTCAGCGTAAAAACGGCCCATTAGGTATGGATAATGTGTGAGAGTGGACATACTAGAACTGACTTTTGTCAACAAAATAGGAACTTAAATCAGAATTATCCTATCCAATCAGGAAATCTTATGCAGCATTTTTTAGGTATGACCTTTCAAACCAATTTAAGATATATTGCTTGAACACATGCGTCAGTAGACTCACATACGCCCGGTTCTACTACCATCAGCAATATTTGGGCAATATGTGAGAACAACTGCCATAAAACTCATTTTGGGGCGAATTTTGAAAAGCTATAAATTGTTTTCTTTGTAGGCAATGTTAAATTTTGTATCTTAATGTGGAGTATGGAAGAAATCAGTTCACTTTCTGTATATTATTTCTTTCTCATAGGAACTGCTGCTAAAAGCCTTTACAGTTTTTGATATTCATTATGATAACCAATGTGTCTATAAAACATTTACCGTATTTACAAATTTTGATAATTTTGATTCGTTTATTCTTATGGGCTTCTTCTAATAAATGTCACATTGACATGGTCCAGCGTGGAGGCATTTATTTCACTTAATTACTGCATATATGTGGCGTTTATTGGAGAGTGGCATTTGCTGGAGGAAATGCAGTACTTGACAATGATTGTTTTTCGATTGTAAATAAATTTTTTTGCTTGGTGTTTATACATTTTGTTTTGAAACCAAATCAAAAATTGTAAAAATTCATTTTAAATAGTAAATAGGCTTATTCTGGTGTGCAGACATAATTTTTTTTAAGGGTAGTATAGCTTTGTGAAAATTATGTAAATTGTCAATAGAAATCACCAAAACCTTAGAAACTAGACAATTTGAAATTTGAAAATTAACTTATGTGCTAACTTATGTTAATTTATGTTAATTTATGTTAATTTATTGTTGTATAAATTATTGCGTATGAAAAAACATGCACTTTTGTTCATTTTACTCTGTTGCACCAAATAAAGCGAAAAGCATCCATAATTGATATCTTAGTGGTCATTTAATTCCAAAGGTGGTTGGTAAGGAAGTTGTCCATGTTCAGAGGAGTTCAACCTATTATTGTAATGATTGATGGTGCCTAACAATTAGTTTCCAGCTCCTTTCCCCTTCGTTTTGCTTTTTTGTTGCATTACGTTACAGTACAACCCGAAAGAAACTTTATGTGTCCGTGTAAGATAATTAGCTTTCTTTTAACATCCTTTATCGTGTTCAGTTCAATGACATTAATTTAATTACTGATAAAACAGATAAAATTGTACACAAAACATCTTCTGTGTTTTCATGTAAAAATCCATTCCTTCCCAGTGGGCAAAATCCTTAAAAAGTCTCTGTGGAGGAGTGTTTTTTTATTGAAACAGCAGGTGATATTGCTTGCCTTTCTTCTAGAAAACACTCCTCCTCACAGGGTTTTTGAAGATTTTGCCCACTGGGTTTGGGAACATGTAAAGTTTTCTTAGGGCTGTACTGAAATATTAAAGTGATCATGATAAAGTTACTTGTGTGGCTTTCGTAAAATCTGCTGGAATTTTAAACACCAACACCAACAAAAGTTTATAAGGAGGAGTGTTTTTTATGGGAATGGCAGCCTGATGTTTAAATAAAAAAACACTCCTCCACATCTGCTGTTTTGTAAATTATTGAAAGAATAAAAGTGTTAGGTTATTTTTAGTTGGTATGTCTTACACTATAAGAAAGTAAAGTTTTCCTTCAAGGAAAAACCATTTGTCAGGGCTGTTTGTGAAAATTTTCGTTGAAACTCATTCATTTATTCTTCAATTTAATTTTTTTGTCGAAAAAGGCAGCACATTAAAAAAGCAACACCGTCATGGGAAAAGTAAAAACTGAGAAAAAATCACGGAAAGGGCTGTCCGAAGAACTTCTAGACGATGGTACTATTGTCAAGGGGAAGTACAAGAAAGCAAAGGATTCTTCAAAGCACAGGAAAGACGAGGACGAACAGGTAAAAATGAAAAAAATATTTGTTTATCTTGTGGTGTCATTATACTTATTATACTTATTTGATGCCTTGTTTTTTTTTTTAGATTTGGGTAATTTCTAATGACATAATATATGACATAATAATTATATACTGGTATAGGGTGGAAATTTTTTTTACAGATTCATTTTCCCCAAGAGTGACTGCAATTTTTCATACGCTTCCTCTTTTTACCAGATTTTCGCTAGTCTTACAATTATCGGTCCTAAGTGTCGGAAAACCCAAATTTTTGTTTGGCTGAATAAGGACCGGTGGAATAAGCACCGGTGTTAACTTGCTGGGTTGTTTCTAGTGATCGCACATCAACAACATTAAAAAGTTTTTTGATATTTGCGAGAGCTGTTAATGTTGTGAAGTGTGTAATTTACAGAACGTTGCTGTTCCATTCCGTGTTTTAGACGTTGAACACTGAAATTTTAAGTTGAATACTGAAAATAATTTGTAATTTTGCTACAAATGAACAACCATAAAAAAGAGACACACAACCAGGCTGCGAATAATGCATGTTAATATAAATATAAATATAGATATAATATATAAATATAATATATATAATAATTGCGTATATGTGACATTAGACGAAGAAACAATTTATGAAAGGTGAAAGGTTTGTATTTGTAAAATAAAACTTAAAGATTCATATAAATATAAATATAAAAATGAAAAAGAATAAAAAGAGTATTATTAACAGTATGTGAGTAGAAACCAATGCTGCAATTTTTTTTATTATGGTCACTAAATTTCATTTACTTTTCCCCCCTCCCCTGGAACATCATTTTTTCAGGATTTGTTGTTCTTTTTCAATCAAGTAAAATGGAAATCCAGTTTGTTTTGAAACTACACAAGGGTAAATACCTCTGGGTGTCTGATGCTAAGTGACTTCTGATTTGAAACACTAGCGATTTGAATGCTACCATAGTGTTTACTCATGGCCTTATAAAATCAAATTTCATTTCAGTTTGTCGGTGATAAACTCTCGAAAAGAATATTAGACCAAGCTCGAGCCCAACAAGAAGAGTTGGAAGAAGAGTATGGATCCTCGAACCAACCACACACCACCCGTCAAAAATCCTATCTTGGTCCCAAAAAGAAAAGAACGAAAAGCGACTCATCCGATGACGACCTAGAGGACTTTACCAATGAACAATATTATGAGGACATAGTAGGGAGAAATGTTTCTGTTATTTCTATTATATCGATAAGTCTTCCAATTGCGTAAATTCTTAGGGAGAATGTCGTATATTAAGTTACTACTCAGTGGCGAATCTAGCAGAGATTTAACTGGTGTAAGCCAATTTAGAGGAGAACTTTCTAAAAAAGAAAAATTATCCTTTTGAAAAAATCTTTTCCATAATTGCTTCTCAATCCGCCGCTGCTACTCAATTATAATTAGGAATGACAAGCCCTCTATCACCTCTATTATGGAAACCTTTTGTTACGTATGTGTTGCAGTAAAGTCTTTCTGTAATGCCTTTTATATAAAGCAGGCACAGCTTGGGGGAGGTGTACTATGAAAACAGGGGGTGGGATGGAGTTGGAACAGAATGTCAGGACATTTTATCAAGAGGCCAATAATTTTTCTAAGTGCAGTTGTGCCCTCTAACTGACAAGCCTGAATTTGTTTATTAATTACATGCAATATATACTAGACCTTATTTTACAACTTTCTCAAAAATGGCACCTTTTAAAAAAAGTGAGGTGTGAAGGGGGTAAGCGTACACATCACATATATAGAAAATAATGGTAGACTGGAAGGTAGAAGTGGTTTTCAAGGGGGGTCCCTTAAGTTATAAGAATCCCAAAAAAACTAAAACAAAAAAATTCCATTATCCTTGTTTGCAAGTGTAAAATGGTAGAAAGGAACTCACTCTGAGTTTTTAGCAACACAGAAGCTCGATATAACGAGCCATCCAGGGAGGTGTTAATCTGTTCATTAGATCGGGAGATTCATTCATTACCCAGTGGGCAAAATCTTCAAAAAGTCTCTGTGGAGGAGTGTTTTATTATTAAAACGTCAGGATGCCATTCCTATAGAAAACACTCCTCCTTATAGACTTTTTGAAGATTTTGCCCACTGTGTATAGGAAAATTTCATTGAGATTTCACTGTATGGTGTTTGAAATTTCAGCAAATCGAAGAAGAGGATGAAAAAGCATTAGCAAACTTTATGTCAGAACATCCCAAAGAGCGTCGGACACTTGCTGACATTATCATGGAAAAAATCAACGACAAGAAAACAGAGATTCAGAGTCATTTGTCTGGTAAGTGTTTCTGGGTTGTCACCAGTCAGAAATTGTGTCTTGTAAAATTTTTAATAGTTAGGCCTTGTTAGTACCGGGCAGTTTAGAGTCTTCTCGCAATAGATCATTATGATTGGTTAATTGACGTCACGTGGCCGGCAAATATTTTCCTGTATTGACTGGCTTCATAAAAAATGTACACAAAGAAATAAAATGATGAAGAAGACTCTACATTGCAAAGACAGAAAATATAAGAAAACAGAAGGAAAATATGTTTTAGCAGGGCTATAACTCTTCTCTTAATTATGTTGTCAGGTACTAAATGGCTTATTAACCTTATTGGCCTGTCAATACTTGGGGAAATATGGCGTCACAACCTCTGTCAATATTTTCCCGTATTGACCAGCTAAACGGTTAATAAGCCATTCTTAATGCATGTTTTCATTTTTTTTGCATTAAAGTCTCCAACAAAATCTAAAACTTTTTTATGACATCTTCAAATGAAATAAATTCACTTGACAAGGAATATATATCGGCTCTTTTTACTCCGGTCCAAATTTAACACTAGTCTTTATTGGTGTTATTCCACGTCCACGGTCAAACTCTCACAGGCTGAGAGTGCTGGCCCTTCTAATGCCAAGTGAAAATTAATGCCATTAAGGGCCAGCATAAAAACATGAAATTCCAGCTTCCTCAAACTTCAAGAGAATTGCAATGAAATGTAATGGAAATCGACTTTGTGTTATGCTTTCTTATTCTCCTCTCTGGAACTGTATAATGCATTTTTAACAAAAGTTGTTTTTTCCCTTTATTTTCCAGAAGCGCCAGAAAGGCCGGTATTGGACGAGAAGATCGTAAGTGTTTTTAAGAGGTATGCATGTCTTCGTTTCTTTATATTCGTTGATTTTTCGGTTAGTTTGTTTTGTTTTTGTGAAGCTCGGATGTGTTTTTGGTAAAGATTACTGCTCAAGCTTGTTTTATATGATCAAAAAAATCCCAAAGCGAGTAATTAAAATCTTGCATTCTGACAATTACAACCTGATGGAAAACTCCGACAGTGAACTGATATTTGCTCTCCACCCTGCTGTCTGTTTTCCTTCATCATTTCTTAAAATATGGTTCTGTTTGTTTTTGTTTTTCAGTGTTGGAGAGATACTGAGTAAATACCGTGCTGGGAAGCTCCCAAAAGCTTTTAAAATTATACCTTCATTGGAAAACTGGGAAGAGGTGTTATATTGTACAGACCCGGACAATTGGACGCCTGCCGCCATGTACCAGGCGTCACGCATATTTGTATCCAATTTGAATGCGAAAATGGCGCAAAGGTCTTTTTTATCCCTTTATATCCGTTGTTTTTTTATATTTGCATTATCCTCTCTGTTCTTTGTTTTTGTAGTTTGTTTTATCTTTACTATTTTTCAGGTTTTTCAACTTGGTGTTGTTGCCCCGTGTTCGCGACGATATAGCTGAATACAAGCGATTGAACTATCATCTCTATATGGTAACTTATTCTTATACTTTCCTCACCTCTATACGGTATCTTATTCCACTATCCCCGTATCCCGTGTTCATGTGATAGGAACCTACTGATAAAAGCAGAACTTCTGGAACAGATTTTCATTACAGACGGAAGAAAGTTGGTGTTCCCCCTTACTATTTCTTTTACTTGTTTTTTTTTAGGCCTTGAAGAAAGCACTTTTCAAACCTGCAGCATTTTTCAAAGGGATCTTGTTACCGTTATGTGAGGTAGCTGCCTTTTGCTAGACTTGCGTATCTGTTGCTTCATTGATCATATGCATATTCTGTGGTAGTATCTAAGGAATTTTCAGGAAGAAGGGATTATGTTTTGCTTACAATCTCTCCTCACTTCGCTATAAGTTTAAGTCTGATTAAAACATTTGAAAGAAGGAGGCGTAACCTGACTGTAACCCTCACTAACCCATACAAAATTTTCACCATTAATTTAAGTGAGGAGAGGACAATTACCAACGTGTTACTTATGGGAGTGTCAATACAATTATTGATCTGAAATAATCACGATTTTGTTATTTTTGTGTCGCTTTATATATAAGTTACTTCCGCATTGTTTCATATCATTTCATTAATTCTTTTCCAAAAAAATGATTGAATAGTTCTATTTTTAATTTATGTAATGACGTTATTGTTTACCTGTGTGTTTCTTCCCCCAGTCTGGTACGTGTACGTTACGCGAAGCTGTAATCGTTGGTAGCGTTATTTCCAAGACCAGTATCCCTGTTCTTCATTCGGCAGCAACTATTTTAAAAATAGCAGAAATGAAATATACAGGTGAGGTCATAGCAACGGGCTACGATGCTTGGCGAGCTCTTTCCCAGTGGACAAAGTCTATGTGGAGGAGTGTTTTCTATAGGAATGGCAAGCAATATAGCCTGCTGTTTCAATAAATAAAACACTCCTCCACGGATACTTTTTGAAGATTTTGCCGAGCTCTTCGTTTTTTATTGTTTTAATTGTCACATCGTGGGTAACCAACAAATCACCTAAATAAAGTCAAACCACACTCTGTGCCGACCCTCTATAATTCCAACCATTTTGATTTCTATGTAAACTAACCTCCGCAATTTTTTTGTGAACCTCGAATGTTCGAATAACAATACTGCGTATTGTTCAGTGATGATAAAGAGATGTTTATTTTTATTTATCTTCTAGGAGCAAATAGTATATTCTTAAGGCTGTTACTGGACAAAAAATATGCATTACCTTTTCGTGTCATCGACGCTCTAGTCTATCACTTCATGAGGTAAGTAATTTCTAAACTCTTGTTGTAAAGCTAAACTAAAAAAAACCATCCTGTAAACGTGCACCAGTTGGTTGATTAGTAAGTAAGTAACGGGGAGGGGAGTTTTAAGTCCTTGGGCTTGGGTTTCCATAAGTAGTGGTTGGCTATTCTGCCCGCCAACTTGCAACTAGGAAGTTGACTTACCGCCAGAGATACGAACAGCATTCCTCTAACTTGCCTGAAGGCCAGTGTACAGTCAGTCGATGGCTCCAAAAGGGCAGATACGCTGCTTTTAAAGCGCATCGCAGTGAAGTATCGAAATGCAACATGACTGCGACTCGAACACGGACCTCAAAGGAACTATCCATACACCATCGCTGCTGCACGATTAGTGATTAGTCATGATATGATTAGTCCGAAATTATTCTTCTAAAAATGTTTGAAAGAACGAGGCGTAACCTGACTCACTAACCCAGACACAATTTTATATAAGGTTTGCACCATAAACTTAGACGAGAAGAAATTGTCAGATGAACTCAACAAGACATGCGGATTCGACATAAATCAATCGTGTTCTTATGCTTGACACATTGCTTGGCATATTCTGCCTAGTGGGAAACCGGCTTTAGTGCTAAGCAAAAGATAAAAATAATGTTTTTTGATCTACAAATGAATCTTGGTAAGTCGGACCGACCGACCGAGTTAAGCTAGATAAATTGAATTGAAAATCACTCCGACTCAGTAAAAGTCCGGGTTATCCAATGTCCGACTTGACGGGATTCAAATTTCTCTGTTGAATTCCCCAAGACTTGATGAAACCCGACCTCTCGTTTCCTTTCCGTTATCATTAATATATTTGGATCGTTCTTGTTCTCTTAGATTTCAATCGGACAATCGTGAATTACCAGTTTTATGGCACCAAGCATTTATTATATTCGTACAAAGGTTTGTTTTCTTCTTTTCGTTTAATGAATAGATGCGTATCTGTGTGCTTGTGGTGCAGATTAGGCCCTGTTTGAACAGCGAAGATTTCGTGCAAATTAAATTCTTGCTTACCGATTTTAGTTTCGGTTTATGAACTGTTTTATCTTCTAATACGTCCCCCTCCACCCTCCACAATTACCTCCACCCAAACCACACCCCACCCTACTCCAAACTCCTTATTCCTAGAGATTCAGTTTTAACAGTCGTGTTTGTTTTTTGTTTGTTGTTGTTTTTCTCTATAGATATAAAGAAGATATATCTAGTGAACAGAAGGAAGGTTTGCTGGAGCTTTGTAAGAAACATTACCATTACAAGGTATATAGAACACACATACTATATTTAAATTGCACAGTTGAAACAAATAAGTATGTGGGAGTTAGTTTATTGTCCTCTGGGCTTTCAATTCATTTGATAGTTCTTCCGTCCATTTGCCTTCAAAAACCGCAAGTGTACACAGCGAATGTATGTCCAGCGTGATATATTTCCTGGAATTTTTGTGGGAGAACTTGTGCTCAAATCATCTGTCCAATAGACTCGGTTTATCTAAGCCTCGTTTTCATGAATATTGTTGTGCGGTTGACTTTACTCATTATTTGCCTCTGTTATGCAAAGTTCCGCTGGGCCAGTTAGGAGCAGTTTCGATAATAAAATCGAGATAAAACAACACGGCACAGGTCTCCTTACCATTGAATGAGAGCCACAAGTATTCTTATTGGCATTCCTTATAGATAACACCGGAAATACGACGTGAACTAACTCACTCCAAATCACGTGACGAAGAAATACCTAGTGAAGCTGTCGGAACGTCGATGAATCTTGACGACTAGGATTTTAAACTTGACGGAAGACGATTTTCACTATAAAAACGTTTCCTCTATGTGAACCCATTCTTTAAGCGGTCAAATGCTGCCTTATCTATCGCGAGGGACTGATTTTGTTACTTAGTTACACATGTTAACACAAAACATGGACGCAACAAATTTCTGAAAAGTATAGTCTGAAAAGTATATCGGAATTCCTTTTTCTCGTATTTATGATACTAAGCCCGCTAATTCGAATACTGTTTAACTGGAACACCATTTAACTCGAAGTGCCTAGGGTTTGTTCTTCCATTCTTCGCACATTTTGCAAATACATTCTGAGGATGTATTGTTGCATAACATTTTCGCGATATGTCTTTTGCAAATGTCACTTATACGATGATGGGGCGCTAATTATGAAATTAATAACGAAATTCCCGCGCAAATGAGATGATATAAAGGACTCCAATGAGAGAAGAGAAATCGAGAAAAGTTTTCTCTCGTTACGCAGTTTTAATTACATCTTCATCTTTAAACTATACTGCCAGTGTGTTTTCATTGCGCATTCGTTAATGTTTTTTGGGCATGATATTTGATGAAGTTATAGAAAGAACTGGCGGCGAGAGTTTGGTTATCTTTAACCTTGAAACCTATCATGCGTAAAACTAAATCTGACAGATTTGTAATGATTTTCTAACGCGAGACTAGAGAATTGAACTTCTTTTGTGTGGTGTGGTGTCCATCTTTCGAGAATGGGCTTTGACACGTACGGATCACTGTTCGTGGTCCTGTGTCTCCTTGGGTTACGCAAATGTGATCCATTTGAGTATTCGGATTGTTGGAATCCGGGCAACGCGCCTGGAAGTGAATCCGATAACCTTTTTCAGTTTAAAGTGTATGGGTTGGACAACTATAACGAACATAATCTCAAGGATTATGATGGGCGTGTTTTCTTTGCAGTAAACGTAGCAAGTTTCTGAGGGTGAGTTTCTCCATATATATGACGTGCATTATTGGCCATTTTTACGCCAGCCCTTAAATGGCTTTATTTTTCATGACTTGGTGTGTATTAAGGGATGGCTTTTAATGTTTGTTTGTTAAAATTTAACCGCCAATAAAGACGAGCGTGAAAAGGGTCAATAAGGTACTCTCCCAGGGGTAAAAATCTTCAAAAGGTCTCTGTGGAGGAGTGTTTTTTATTAAAACAGTAGGCGATATTGGTTGCCATTTCCATAGAAAAACTCCTCCACAGAGACGTTTTGAAAATTTTGCCCACTGAGCTGTATTTTTGACAGCATTGTACACTTCATCTATTGTACACTTCTGTTGTTGTTGTTTTTTTGGTTGCTTTTTTTAATTTGTTTAAAGTCGGTATAATACAGTTAACTCCCGATTACTCGAACCTCGATAGGACCGATGAACATTGTTCGAGTTATCTAGAGTATGAGATAGTGTTAGTTCAAGGGGACTGCTTAAACAGTTCGAGTTACTGGAAGTTCGTGTTATCGAGGGTTCGAGTTATACCGGGATTTTACTGTATACACAGGTTTAAATAAAATTAATTATAAAAAAACTAATCAAAACAGACCGTTTTGTTAACGCGAACACGCGTTATCTCGAACAAACAATCTTGGTCCCTTGAGCGTCTCGTTGCGTTAGAAAACCTCTCGTTATTTCTCGTACGTTTCACTCGATTTTACTCGATCCCTTGAGAGTTCGAGATAGCGGCAGGTTGATTGTATGTATATAAAGATGTTGTTGTGAGTATTTTGTGTTCCTGCGTAATTTCATTTTCCTGTATTCCTATTTATTCCTATGTTATGTTGTTTCTCTACCAGATACACTCCGCAATATCGTAAAATGAATGAATTACAAGAGAAGTACGGCCCAAAATACGCCGAGCAGAACCATCCGGAGAAACCACACTGTCACCTGCAGCTGTTTGGTTTTCCGTGTAACCAGTTCGGTTATCAGGTGAATTTGATAGATGCTTTAATCGGAGAAACGTTTGCGAGGAAGAAAATTCGCGTTTTTTTTTTTTATTATTATTAACTTCCGCGAGTTTGAAAGTTTCGGAACGCGTTTCGCCCTTGTTAGGACTCATCCATAGCCTCTTTCCATTCAACCATAACACAACCATAACAACCTCTCCGATCTCTTCACGTATGTTCTAATTTCGTAGGAGCCAGCTGAGAATTTCGAATTGAAGAACTGTCTAAAGTATGTGAGGCCTGGCTATGGGTTTGTTCCGAATTTCCCTTTGTCTGGCAAGCTTGAGGTGAATGGTAAAGACGAATCTCCAGTCTTCACGTTTCTAAAGGTAGGTGACAAGACAGGCTAATGTTTGTTTGCATGTAATACGTCAACTGTCTTCTAACCAGATAAAGTTTGTGGTGTAAACTTTGTAAAATGTGTTTTGTTCAGTGAGGTTGTGAAGGTCAGCTATGCTTCATTTATTCAAACGCTTTTGTAAATACTTTTTACCGCATGGAATGGTTTGATAGTTTGAAATCGGTGGATAAACAATATTCTAGTGAAACCTCCTTATAGAAACCTCCTTTCAATAAAAAAAAACACTCCACTGGGTAGAAGACACCATCGGGACCAAAAAAATGTCCGCTATAAGTAGGTGTCTTCCATTTCAGCGAACCTATTAATAAAGGTTGAACATTCTGGAGACGTTCCACTGAAACAGCTGAATACCAAAGGCATGAAACTCCCCTGATAAACACACTCACAAATGAGATTTTCCAATTGAGTTTTTAGACAAAATACAGTTTACACAGAACTGGTCGATGTTTGAAAGCGACCTGATTTGAGATCTGTTTTAATCTTGCTCCGTTCTTATTTTTAGGCACGATGTCCATCTCCAATGGGCCTTATTGCCAATCGAACTGACATCACGTGGACGCCAATTCGAAATAATGACATTTCGTGGAATTTTCAAAAATGGTTAGTCCGTTCCAACGGGCAACCGTTCAGACGATACACATCGCGTACAAAACCGGAAATGTTGGAAGACGACATCTTGACTCTTCTGGAAGATTGTGTCAAAGGTAGCCAGAGCGACAATAAAACGTCACCGGCACCAGCACCGGCGCCGGCGCCGGCAGGAAGCAATACCAATGCCACGCAAACGCAAACCGTCGTTCAGCAGTCGTCCTTTAAAATCAACGGCCCGCCGAAACAGTTCGTCAATACTAAACCTAAGCGACATGCACATTCAACCCATGAATTGTTTTTCTAAAAACTAAAAAATATTTTTTAAAAAAAACGATACCAAAAAACAGAGACGTGTAAGAATCCTCAAACCAAATCCTCCAATAATTTCATACCAAAGTTTTCGATGAAAAGTTTACAAAAGAAACGTTTGAAATAAACAAGTCATCTTGTTTACCCGAACGAATTCTATAAGGTGTTAACCTGACCCTGATGGAATAATTAAGTTGAACAACAATTCGGTTTTTGTTTGCAGGTACTTCTCATATTAATGAGACTGGAAACGAACCACTCCTATTGGCTGAATTTTCCACCAATGGAAAGCTTTTACTGTTAGTAACAAACCAATACTTAAAACACCTTTTCCTGAGTTCTGTTTAAACACCGTGATTTGGCCTAGTTTGTACACTCACAGTCTCGTTTTCAATGTCAAATTTTTTTTTGCTTCTAATTATTCTACTGAATTAATTATAATTAATTATAATTAATTAAATTTAATTAATTATACCGATAATTGATAAGTAATAAAACCAAAGAATCTGTGGAACCAAAAAAGTAAATAAGTAGCGGGGAGTTTTAAGCCCTTGGGCTTCCATCCGTAGTGGTTGGCTATTCTGCCCGCTGACTTGCAACTAGGAAGTTGATTAAAACGAGGTTGGAATTACTGACAAGGTCAAAACACGGTGTTTCAATAAAAATTCGGGGAAAGCGTATGAAATCTGTGTTTTTTTACCACGTGTACAATAATACCATATTGTAGAAGATTTTATGAAGGGGCGCACCGCAAACTGTTTTGCTACGTTATCAGTTGATGCGCTCTCTGATCTTTTCCGAATTTTGTAAGTATTTTAAGGAGTTTCTTTCTTGTAATTCATTCTTCCTTATTATGCTGACTCTACGAATTATATCTTCGTCAATATAAAGCAGCTTGTGTTCGTCTTGTTGTATCCCTGATGAAATAGCCTAACCCATCAGCGATGGTTTGTGTTAGAACCTTATTAACTAAAATACATTGTTATAAGATAAGTGCCTGGTCCCATAACACTAAAAAACTGACCAAACAATTCTGATTATTTTTTCTTCGGGAGGTGTGATTTGTATTTATTACGTTCATCTTGATAACCCGAACATAAATTACAGATAAAATTTGTCTTTGTTTTGAGTTAGCAAGTCAAGAGGAAAATAGGTTCCGAATATATGTGAACAATACAATCCGATACAACAGATAGCATATGTGAACAGCACGTTCCGAAATGAAACAATTCCGGAATGAAATGTTTCCGCAACGTGTGGATATAGTATTAAGAATCTTATATTCACTCAGAATTAATTTTCTCGTAACTCTGATAGGTCGCCATGGATGCGGAGGAGAAAACGAACTAAGGGTTGCAATCTTACAATGAGAGAAGCTAAGGTATACAGAGTTTTCATATTTTATATATCTGAATGTTTTGTCATTGTGTCATTTCATTCGGTCACGTCGATGTTTCTCACTATTTGAATTCATATAGAAGAGAAGAGAAATAACAAGGTCCTCAGGGCTTCTTGCCTTTTCGATACACTGGATTCGCCGCCAGCCAGTATATCGAAAAGGGCAAGAAGCCCTGGGGACAAGGTTGTACAGTTTCAAATCAATTGTTTTACGCGCAATAAGATTTCATATTTGGATCAGGTAAATTTAATCATTTATTTTTCTTCCCCGTGTGAACACTACTATCATGACCATACAAAAGGCTTATTGTAATGCTGCTATCGTTTTTCCATGTCACGCTATTTTTATATTTTAGGTTGAATCTTCCTCTGAGGAGGAGTGTTTGCTATAGGAATGGCAAGCAATATCGTCTGCTGTTTCTATTAAAAAACACTCCTCCACAGAGACTTTTTACTGGGTTAATATGTTTACAATTACATATTACGTTGTGAGGTGCTATCACCATACACAGAGAAATCTTGTGACAAAGGAATTTCTCCAAAAGGTTCAATTTCATCCAGTTTGGCCCTGCTTCTTCTTTTCATTTTAATCACAATTAGCGGCGAAAATAACAATAAACATAGGGGCAGGAAAAAGAACCATCGTAAATTCATTGAACTTTGTGATGAATAAACACATTTGGGAACGCTACAGTATTTCCAATCGCCATTGCTATTGATGTAACACCAGGGTCTTGCAGCAATGCCTTGTGGATTACGGCAATAATTCTTCTCCAGTGAAGGATAAAGAGGTTTGAAGGAATTGTTCCAGAGCCTACAAGTCAATCCATTTTCAGTTACGTTACTTGAACCAATATAGTTTTGTCCATCACCATCATAGCAGGATAATTTTGTGCCTTCGGAAGATCTGGAGGAAGTAACATTCAGATAACATTGCAACATATCTCTTTGATCAGTTTTGTTATAATAACTGCAACCAAAAAATTCTTTGTTTTTATCGAATAGTGAAATATTGCATTCTTTTCCAACCTTAATAGCCTTTTCAAAAAATTCAATTACACTCCAACAGGGACCAGATCTTACGTCCAAACAAGTTTCAAAACATACGTTATAGATAAAAGAAGCGTTGTGATTCTGAACACACACCTTATGTTGATTGTAACACATATACCAAAAATATTTCTCAAAACAATCACTGAAATCTTTCTTAGTTGGAAATACTGACGACCTCAAGTGATTGGCTATTTCCTTTCCGTTGGCACAATCTTTTGGAACACCAATGTCAACAATATTTATCAATGCTTCTTTTGGCGTTATTATTGAGTTAGAAACGAGAAATGGTACGATTTTGGACCACACGGACAGTTCCTTATTACGTAAGTCAGCCAATGCTTGATATTGAGCTATGTATAAATCTTTTAAATATGATTTGCAAACGCCATTAGGTAATAGGTCAGAGTACTTTTGACATACATTTGTTTCTTCTAACAATACCACGGACAACACTGGTAGAAAAAAGTAACGAAACGTTTTCAACAACATTTTTGCTGTCTTCAAATGCAACTTGTCAATTGGTTATGTACTTTAACTTTTTCCACTCGACTATTTGATGAAAATTATATTTCCCCCTTTCTGCATTAGTTTTTGATCTAATATCCGGTTTCTTTTCCTAGTTTCGCTTCACCGTTTGAAGCCTTTGAGCCTGATGCTTGTTTATTTAATAAAACCATTTTCCTGAACCGATGGAGCGCATCTGCCTTTTAAAGAGTTTGAGAGAATTCTTTACTAATGAATATTATGGAATTAACTCGTAATAGTGAAATATAATAATATAATAACTGATTATATTTCTGTTTCAAAATATTTATAATTGGCTATTCTGCTGAAATAGCGGTACAATGAGAATTGCCCCCCGGAAAATTGCCCCCGGCGAATTGCCCCCCAACAAATTCTTCCCTGGGAGATTGCCCCCCGGTGAATTGCCCCCCATGAAAATTTCCACCCGGCGAATTGCCCCCCCGGTGAATTGCCCCCCATAAAAATTGCCCCGGTGAAATGCCCCCCCCCCCCTTCCAAAAAAATTGCCCCCCTGGGAGATTGCCCGCGGTGAATAGCCCTGAGATCAATCCGAGTTGGCGTTCATGAGGAAAATGGCTTCTAGAGGTCGAAAAATGGACTAAAATTCATAAAAAGGTTGGATTATGCGATCAAACTTTTATCATTTGGTGGGAGTCTCAAACTGTTGAAATGTTTGGTTTAAATTACCTAAAATTGAACGAAAACAAGGTCAAAAGAGAAAACAGACACATTGATTGCAAAATTGTTCAGTTGAACTCGTCTTGTGTATGGAGTGACATGTAAACACATGTCTAGACACCGTTCCTAAATGTAACAATTGATTTGATAAGTGAACACGTGTCTAGACACCGCTCAAAAGAAATTGCGTCTGGAGAGTAACAATTGATTTCGTTTGTCAACACTTGTACAGGTAATAATAAATAAATATACAGGATTCCTCAGTTGGATGTAATCGGTGATGGAGTTCACAATAACGGAGAAAGGTGCACGAAAATTATTAAAAGATGGGTACGTGTATGGATTTCAAAAAAACCTTGCAAATGATTTAACTTCGTGGGAATGCGTCAACAGAAGAAAGGGGCATTGTATGGCCAAAATAAAGCTAACAGTCCTTGATCAATATGTTGAACAAACTAATGAACACACACACGCTCCATCGCAAGTAAATTGTGAAGTCGCAAAAATCAAGGCGGGAATTAAGCGTCGAACACAAACATCAAATGACCCAAGTCGTCAAATTTTAGCTGCAGAACTTAGCGGGATAACTGAAAGTGCAGCTGTAAATTTACCATCCTTTGGTACGATGCGTAGAAATATACGTGCTGCACGGCAAGAACGAAATGTACCACTTCAGCCAATCAATCTCGCTGCAATACCAATTCTTCCACAAGCATATCAACTAACTGAAAATGGTGACTAATTTTTATTACATGACAGTGGAGTTGGAGATCCAGAGAGAATATTGATATTTTCATCTCAGCAGGCAGTACGGTTTCTATCAAATTCTAATCACTGGTTTGCAGATGGAACTTTCAAGGTATGCCCCGAAATTTTTTTTCAAGTATATACCATACATGCAGAGCAAAATGGACGTAACTTTCCTTGCGTATTTGCACTTCTTCCCAACAAGACACAAGCCACATACACAAGGTTTTTTCAAGAGATTTTTAACATTATAAATGGTAATGATCCAGACGACATATTAGTCGATTTTGAAAAGTCTGCAATTAACGCTGTTTTCAACCTCCGTCCGCTAATTGAAATAAAAGGTTGTTTTTATCATTTATGTGCGAACGTTTGGAAACACATCCAGAGTTTAGGTTTACAAGTGCAATACAATACCGATCCTGATTTTGCTTTGCACCTGAGGATGATTTGTGCACTTGCTTTTGTCCCACCAAATGATGTAATCAATAGTTTTGTCGCATTATGCCAAGAGATACGGAATAATTTTAATGGAGACGCGGACGATTTACTAGAATACTTTGAGGACACATACATCGGTCGATTTCGCCAAAATGCTCCTCGTCGAAATCCCATATTTGCCATCAATCTATGGAATATGTACCAAAGAACCGATCAAGAACTGCCGAGAACGAATAACAGCATTGAGGGGTGGCATAGAAGCTTTCAGGGTCATCTTTCCGCATGTCACCCAAACTTTTGGAAATTAATCAATGTATTGAGAAAAGAAGAAACCTATATTCGCGCATCTATTTTACAGCATCAAGGCGGTCATCCTGTTCCAGCACAGAGGAGACGATATGCTGATTGCAATGCACGCATTTTGATAATCATTGATGATTACCCTAACCGACAAGTTTTGGACTACCTTCGAAGTATTGCGCACAATTTGGCATTTTAAGTGTGGATAAAAAACATTGACTTTTTGTTTAAGTAAACATTATAAGTTAAATTAGTTTTTAGAAACTGCCGGAAAGAGTAAGAAAGATAATTAATTGTTGAGTTTAGTTTAGTGCAAATTATCTTAAGTTTCGATAATCCAATGATTTCGTGTAGTACCGGGGGCAATTTTCGGTAATTTTTCAGAGCAAACTAGAGGAATAATTCATTAGGGGCATTTCACCGGGAGGCAATTTTCATGGGGGGCAATTCACCGGGGGGCAATTCACCGGGGGACAATTTTCATGGGGGGAAATTCACCGGGGGGTAATCTCCCGGGGGCAATTTGTTGGGGGGGAATTCGCCGGGGGGGATTTTCCGGGGGGCAATTCTCCTGACACGTGAAATAGCGTATGATAAGATATATGCGTAAGTGTTGAAAAAAAAATATAAACAAATTTTTACATAATTTTTTTTTTTAACAATACAATCCATGCAATTCGAATACTCAGATGTGAAATATAAAAGCTATAAGTTAAAGCATGAAACGAAACAGATTGGATGGGATTGGTAGATTGGAGAATTACGAGAGTTCGAATAACATATGTTCCACTTTTACTTTTTTTTTTTTTAGACTTTCTGCTAATGCTTTGTCTAATAAATATGTCCGGGTTGCTTTGTAAAAACTTTTGTAGTTTATACTTTTACGACACGACGGTGGTAGATCGTTAAATAATTTTGAGACTTCATGCTTGCAATTCAGTTTTAAATTCATTCTTTTTAAAGTTTCCTGTTGGTCTCGTTGGTTCGTTGGTTTGCATTGGCAAGTTTCCATGTCCAATCTTGGCAATTGATTGATTTCCATGCAAGTTTAGCAAGACTAAATTCGGCTCGTTCTTTTGTTGGTAACCATTTGAGAGCAACAGCATCTGAATATCTGGAGTATCGCCCTCTTAAAAAGCTGACTGTGGCATTTTGCACTCTTTGCAATTTATTAAAAAGATAAGCGGGTGTATTGTTCATTATAGCGTTACCATAATCCAGTTTACTGAAAACAAGAGATTCAGCAAGCTGTTTTCTTAGGTTGAAGGGTAAATATCTATGTAAGAGTGTCACAGTTTTTAGAGTTGCATATGCTGATGCTGTAGCTTTGTTGACGTGGAGGTTCCATTTTAGATCTGCACTAATATAAAGGTTATTCCTAAGAGTTAAAAAAAGGAGACTTGTTCGATTACTTTGCCATCTGATTTGATCTCAAAAGTGAGCTGGTGTTTCTTTGCCATTTGTTTGGTGGAAAATAATATTGATTTTGTCTTTTTGGCGTTGAAAATCAGGTTGGTCTCTTTTGACCAAATCTGTAGATCATCGGTTTCTTTGGTTATTTGATCCAAACATTCTTTCAGTTGTTTTGGTTTGGAATCACGGTATACGCTAATGTCATCGGCATATTGGACACATTCAGCAGATTTTTTTGTATGCATGTCATGAACATAGATGTTGAAGAGTACTGGACCTAGGATGCTTCCTGGTGGTACACCATTAGTGACTGGCAGTTTTTTAGATGAAATTTCGTTGATTTGAACGTATTGGTACCGGTGAGATCGGTAGTTAGCGAGGCTAAGCATCGAGCCATTTGAAAAATGTTGGGAATGAAGTTTTCGTATCAGGATTTCAAAATCTACGGTATCAAATGCCTTTGAAATATCGGCCAGATAGCTATGGTGACTTCACCACGGTCCATTGCTTTTATACTGTCATTTTTGATCTTGATACATGTTGTTACAGTACAGTGTCCTTTCCGAAATCTTGACTGAAAGCAGTTCATCTATGTGAGTGACCATCTGCGCCATTATTAGTTTCTCATAAACTTTTGAAAGTATTGGAAGAATAGAAATTGGTCGGTAGTCATTTGCTTCCTTTGATTGGCTGATTTTAGGAATAAGATTAATTTTGGAGGTTTTCCACTTTTCTGGAAATGTTCGATTATTTATTGACGAGTTAATGATGTGACATAATGGACTGGTTATTTCATCCGCACTTAATTTGTGATATTTAGATGGAATATGATCAGGACATGTTGAACAGTCATTGCGAAGTCCGAGAATTGCCATTTTGACATCAGTATAGGTGACCTCAGCAATATGAAATGCATTATCATGTTTCGGGAGACTATGGATCAGATCTTGTAACATGTTTTCAGGTTTAGGTTTCGAATTTAAAAGTCTTTCTGCGGTGGTATTAAAATGTTCATTGAGTACGTTCGGATCTGCATCAATTCGTTGAGGACTGGGATGTAAAATATGGTGAATTGTATTCCACACTTCTTTCAGACATGTGGATGACAATGCTCGCTTGTAGAATTTGGATTTGGCAGTTTTTATGAGCCTCTTGATTTCGTTTCTTATATTGTGGAACTTTCCCAGTCTGATTCTTGTTGTGTAACATGAGCTTGTTTTCGAAGATGGTCTCTTTCATGCTATATTTCTTTAATGTTTAACTCTTTGAGCCATGGTGCTGAAGGTCTTGTGATTTTTTGTTTAATGAGGGGAGCATGTTGATTTAGGCAAGAAAAGTATAGGTTGTTAAATAAATCAAGTTTGTCTTCAGGTGTGTCCATAGCATAAACTAGATTCAGTGGAAGTTTTTCAGATTTGAAGGAACGAGTGTAAAGTATTTTTCTGCACGGGTGTACTTATAACGTGTTTCGAACTGCGATTTTTTATGTAACACACTATGTATGGTGCATCGTGGTCGCTAATTTCATCGCATGGCAGTACGTCCGCGCATGATGGATCTTTTCTATGTTCGTGATGATATGGCCAATTAGTTTGGTACCTTTCCTCGTCGGTTTGGTGATGTGTTGTTGATATTTGTGTCCCCAGTGACGATGATGAGACCTGACCATATAGTGTAAAATATGACAACAGTGAATCGAATTTCTGTGTCCAGATTTGTTTATCTGTTGATATGGAGCTTGGTTGGTAGAAGACAGCGATCATGAAGGAGTTACTCTTACCCTTGATTTCTAACCATATGTGTTTGATGGTATTGCTATTTTTAGTTATATCGGATCTCAGTTTATATGAGTATTCTTCTCGTACGTACAAGCCAACACCACCGCCGCGTTTTTGTGTCATATCTCAGGATATAAGTTCCTTTATAAAAATAGAGACAACAGAAGAGGAGATGTTGGCCTATACATAAAATACGAACACAATTTCAAACTGCGGAAAAACATCGGAAAACTGGATTCCTCCTTTGAACACATCTGGCTCGAAATGATCGGGAAAAGCAAGAACGACAACATACTCCTTGGTACGATATATCAACCAAAACATGACATTGCTTCGAAAAATGAATGGATTGATAAACTAGAAACTCTCCTGTCAAAAATTAACGATACATGGGACGGACCAATTGTCATCACAGGGGACACCAATATCAATATCCTGAAAAGTAACCCTATCAGCCAAAGATACATAGAGATATGGTCTTAGAATATTTGCAAATTCATCAAAGCATTTGTTTTTCTGTCTTCTTCACACGTTTAGAAACGTTATCCACGAAACGCTTTAACGCCATTTTTAAACCTGTTTTCTTAGCGAACCAATTAGAGATCGAATTGACGCAGTGGGTGTTGAAGAAATGGGAAATAAAGAAGTCCGATACTAAGGAGGGTGTTATGAAAGGGCGGAAATTACTGCGACATTATCTTTGATATGGAAAATGTCATTTAAACTGCTACTCAAAAAAGGAACCAGTCTAATTGACCACATAATAACAAATCTCCCAAAAAAGATAATAGCAACAGGTGTGGTCCCGTGCGAAACTATCAGTGACCACGATGCTCCTTTTGTTTGGTAACATCCGATTTCCATCTCATCATTTCCAACCAAGATACAAAATGATTCGTAATTATAAAAACTTTGACCTTTCTGCATACATCGAAGATTTCAAGACACTCCCATAATATACATATACATATATATATGTATATTATATATACATATATATATATATATTATATATATATATATATAATATACGGGCTTGAACATCCTCTTGAACAGCTTGAAGTATTCAATGAACTAGTACTCGGGTACATTGAACGACATGCACCTATGAAACGATATAAAGTAGCACGACCTCCTGCACCATGGTTAAAAGACATAAACATCAATACTCTCCAAAAACAACGAGATAACTTTAGAAAGAAAGCGCACCAAACTCAAACCGCCGATGATTGGAACGTGTTCAGGAGTATCCGGGATAGATTGAAAGTTGCTATAAGGCAGGCAAATGCAGGATTTCACCGTAAAGCGCTATCATCGAAGAGAACAAAAGAAATCTAGCAAACGATTCACCGAATTTTAAAACCAAACAATGAACCGATGACAGAAGACCCAGAAAAATTGAATACACACTTTAATCAAACCGCTGAACTTCTTACCAATTGCAAGAGGAAAACACGGGAAAATCTTTCGAAAGCAGACGATCTATTATCTGACTCTTTTCAAAACTCCTTCAAATTAAGAAATATAACGTACGATGAAATGAAATCGTCGATCAACAAACTTCGTAACGACTGTTCAACTGGACCTGATGGAAATCCTGTCAATCTGAGAAAACCAGCAGCAGAACAATGGATTCATTGACAAAAAAACAATCCCACCAACCTGGAAACAAGCGGAAATCACTCCAATACCAAAAATAAAAAACCGTACAAAACCATCTGATTACCGCCCAATCTCACTGTTATCTGTCCTATCCAAAGTCTTTGAGAGGATCGTCGCCCAACAACTTAGTGAATATCTGGAGACTTTTAGTATATATCAATCGTCGCAACATGGTTTCAGAAAATCGCATTCCACTGTTACTTGTCTACTTAAACTCCGTGATGACATATTGAAAGCAATGGATAAACGTGAAGTGACAATGGCAGTTTTTGCTGACTACTCAAAAGCTTTTGATGCTATAGACTTTGAAATTCTGATACATACACATGATAAATACACAAACTATCCAAGTACAACATGTCAAAGGATTTTCTAAAATGGTTGATCGAGTATCTATCGAATCGAACGCACTTCGTTCAAGTTGGCAATAAATGCTCCAAGATCTTAACAACTGGGCTTGGAGTTGCTCAAGGATCGATTCTTGGGTCTATACTTTTTAATTTATATGTTACCGACTTAAAGAATCAAATCAACCACTCAAGTACTCTGCAATACGCTGACGATGCCAGTATTTTCCAGCATGCTAAACCAAAAAAAATTAATGAGGTTTTAAAAGAAATAAAAGAAGATTTGATAAAGATGAAAAAGAGGTCATCGACATCAAACCTCGTACTCAATCCTGAAAGAACAAAATCTATGATCTTCTGTACAAACCCCTCCGCAGGATCCATCAAATATGATATATGGAAAATATCTATTGATGAAAAGTCAATTGATTACGCAAATGAGATGAAAATACTAGGCTTGGTATTCAATAAACACCTGGAATGGATTGAGCATATCAACAAAATCGCAAAAGAACTTTAATACTGCTAAAACGTTTATTGCCACTTCCTATCCGAAAACAATTAGCCACATCTTTAATACTATCGCGTCTGGACTATGGAAATGCCGTTATGACTCCTTACCATCATACCTTCTTAGACGATTACAACGAGTGATCGTTAAATTGTTTGTTTGTTTTTTAAAATTACTTTTATACAACCACATTTACATCTACGCTACCGTACGCTATTTCAATGTAAGAGCCAATCAATATTTTGGAATTAAAATATAATGTCATTATTATTATTATTATTATTATTATTATTATTATTATTATTATATTGTTGAATTCGAACTTGTATCCTGGAATGGTTATGTGTTGTAGCAGAGATCGGTTATCCTTTAATCATGTCTCCGAAAGGGTAATAATATCGAATTTATATTTGTTGAGCATAAACGGAAATTCGCCAAAGAATGATGCTATAGATTGAGTATTCAAGTGGCAGATGCTAACATGATTTTATTTGCATTCAGATGGTCCAAGTGTTCAAGTGTTTGGCGGTGCCTTTTTAGATACATTTTGTATGCGTTACGTTTTTGCAAACTCTGCATTCAAACTGCGAAGAATTTTTGCGTATAGTCTGTTGACAAACCTTGAAGGATGTGTGTTGGGTCAGTCCAGGGTTCCTTTCCACATCTCCTGCGAGAAGTAAAAGAAAAGTAGCAGTGTGGTTTCGGTATATCGGGATCGGTGCGCGGAATTTTCGTCTGACGTGACGAATATGATGAACAGCTCAGAGGCGGATCTGGAGGGTATGTCAAAATTTGTGGAGGAGAATATTTGCTATTAAAGTATAAAAAAAACGTGCAAGTAATCCCATTGGTGATACAAAACTGAAAACAGAAATTAAATTTATGTGCTCCTCCACAATTTTTGACATCTTTTTTTTTGCATCAATTTTTGATCCGCCGCTGCAGCTGACTTATTAGGCACCTACGAGTAGACGACGGAGCTGCAACGGAGACGAAGAAAACTGGGACGAGTGCCAAAGCGCATGCGTGGAGGATATCCCCCTCGTCCATCTTGTTCTCTTCATTTCGTTCTGGACGAGGAAAGAAGTGTTTTGTGTTGTGAAAAAAGGTAACACGACTTACATAGTTTGTGGTCGAAAAAATTGTTATAGCAACTGGATTTTCACTAGAAATTGTTGCCTCGTCTCCTGCTGGTACAATGTTAGTAATTTTAGGAGATAAAGAAGATGTCCACTGCACCCACATACTATTCTGATTTCCATTTTGGATTGTGTAAATTAGGTGCTACATAGTCGTTATAAAATTTCCTGGTCTGTAAGTCTTGTGAAGTTCTATAGCTTTTAACTTAAGCTATCTAACTGTTCTTAGTTTTGCACACTTTTTGGTCACATGATGTTATTGATGATTGGTTGGAATTCTGTCATGTGATCAAAAAGTGATCAAAACAAAGTTTACCAAATAAAAAGATCAAAGAAACAATTTAATAAGATGTTGTGTTATGTAAAGTAACGGCAGTAACTAAACACTTGCACAAGTGAAGAAGTGAGAAGTGTGTTAAATGTTGAAGATGAAAAAATATCTGCAGAAAATGTTCGTAATTATTCAATGGAAAGGCTGTCTGAGACTAAAAAACGACAGGTAGAAGCAAACGATTTGGAAACACCAAAAAATATTTTACGCAGCTTGAGAAACGGTACTATAGCTTATCTCAGGGAAAAGTCACAAAAAGGAACAAACTTTGCAAGAAGAAAAGATGAGGTTGAAGAAAAAGGAAATTGAGTTGAATGTGCAAAGGCAGGAAGCATTCGAGAAACAAACTCAACAACTAGTTGAACAGCCCCAGCAGCACACTCAAGCTTTAATGTTTTTGATTAACAAGCTAGCTGAAAAGTTTTAAACTGTGCTGAAGGATTATGAGAAAAACACAGTTTACTTTATATACATTTTTTCTCTTAAGATAAAAGTATAAACTAACATATAACTGTATAAATGTTTATTGTTTAAATACATTTTTTTTCTTTTATCAGAAGATTATTTTTACAAAAACAGTTCTTTGAGACTTATGAAAAATATTCCACAAGTGAGGGTGATTCCATGTCGAAAAACTGTGATGTAACATTTCCATATAAACCAGCATGAGCATTACTTAGAACTGCACTTGCTCTGTATGTTTTCGCTATTGGGCTGAGTCCTATTTTGAAGTTCTTTTTAAAGTCAACGAATTTGAAAGTATTTACTACGTCACCAAATATCCATTCAACTGATAGGCGTGCAGAGCTCATAGACTTGTTAAAATCAATTTATTGCTGATTTATTGTGCGCCTCTTGGTCTGAAAGGAGCTTGTAAATACCTACTAAGAGGATAAGTTGGATCTCCGTACAGACATAAATCGTTACCAACTGGAGCATGTGAGTGTATTGCCAGATCATTTAGCAAATTTGACATCAGTTACATAGCGCTGTCATGTCTTTGCCCTTCTACAGGACCGTACAAGTTTGCTATGAGACTACATGGAATGCTTACACTTTAATTCCATGCTTTTTCTTATGGCCATTATAAAGTGCTCTTTGATCTTTATTCGGCCTGGAGCATGAGCGAATAGTGCCATCAATAAATCCCCAAACATTGTCAAGGGCAACACCTTTTCTGTGGATAGCATAGGCGTAATTCTGAGACTTTGGACATAACCTTACCTTAGGGCACAAAGTATATCCCCAATTCAAATGAACATAATCAATCATCTGGTTAAAAATCATGCATAATTGTGGTACAAGCCTAGCAAATTGATAGATCACAGAGGCGTAGCCAGAGCTCAGTCAAAATTTGTGGAGGAGAGTGTAATCATTTAGAGTAGAAAAGAAAAACGTGGAAGCGACCTAATCGATACTTAAGACTGAAAAGAATTATCATAATGTTGGACTCCTCCACTTTTTTTGACTGACCTAGAATACGCCTATGAATCATGTTGGAGCATCGACAAGGATACGCCAGACGTTTAAGTAAAACACAAAGTGCTTCCAGTTTTCCAACAGATAGATCATTATAAAAGTAACATGTTATTTCTTCTGACATGTTCATTGCATCGGCTAATCTTTTGATATCGTTTTTCTCAAACCTCAGCTATGCAATCAGCATCTGCTAGTGTGACCAATGCAAATGGGCCATAAGTCAAGTATTCAAAATTCTTCATCATCAATGAGGAGACTGTCTGCATGTGAATGGAGTAGGGCCTCCTTAGTTTCTCTAAAGTTCGGCATCTTCTCTTCCTCTCATCAGCAAATTTCCATTTTTTTTCTCCAGCCTAACTTGGTTTTGATGAGACATCTGCCATTATATTTCCATCGTCCTGTGTAAGTTTCCATAAGCGCTTAATTTTTTTACACCGGACGTAACAGCGAGTCAGAGAGACAACGAGCCGGCCTTCGTCCGTCGTCGTAGTCTCCGCCGTGCGGAGGGAGTGATGGTGTTTTCCATTTTCCCAGCCAAAAAATATATCATAACAATCACCAGAAGTTTCCTCATCTTTTTCAGACAATTCTACCGAAATTCCTCTTGATTTTTGATGAATTTAACGAATAGAATTAAGCGTTTTTACGTTTTAGACTGTAAAAAAGACGTCTTACATATTACGTTGTAAGGTGATATCAACATACGCAGAGAAATCTTGTGACAAAGGAATTTGTGTATAAGGCTCAACACCATCCAGTTTGGTCCTGCTTCTTCTTTTCATTTTAATCACAATTAGTGGCGAAAATAACAATAAACATAAGGGAAGGAAAAAGAACCATCGTAAATTCATTGAACGTTGTGACGAATAAACACATTTGGGAACGCTACAGTATTTCCAATCGCCTTTGCTATTTATGTAACACCAGGGTCTTGCAGCAATGCCTTGTGGATTACGGCAATAATTCTTCTCCAGTGAAGGATAAAGAGGTTTGTAGGAATTGTTCCAGAATCTACAAGTCAATCCATTTTCAGTTACGTTACTTGAACCAATATAGTTTTGTCCATCACCATCATAGCAGGATAATTTTGTGCCTTCGGAAGATCTGGAGGAAGTAACATTCAGATAACATTGGAATATATCTCTTTGATCTGCTTTAGGAGAATACTTGCAAGGAAATTTACTCCACACAATTAATACTTTGTGAATAGTTCGGCAGTTAGATACAACCTGTTGTACAATCATTTCAATAATATTTAACAAACTCGAACAAGTACCAGAGCTGAAATCCAAGCATGTTTCATAACATGGACGAAGGATAAAAGAAGTGTTGGGATTCGGATTACAAACTTTATGTGCACTGTAGCAGAAATACCAAAAATAAGTATTTATGCAATCGGTAAATTCTTCATGAGTTGGAAATACTGACGACCTCACGTGATTGATTATTTCTGTTCTGTTGGCACAATCCTTAGAAAGAAAGACATGTTCCATTAAATTCATTAATAGTGTTTTTACCTTTAATGTTGAGCTAGAATCTAGAATTGTTTTAAATTTGAGCACATCGTATAATTCCTTATTGCGTGGGACATTGCCTTGAGGTATGTAGAAATCTTTTAAATATGGTTTGCAAACGCCATCAGGTAAAAGGTCAGAGTACTTTTGACATACATTTGTTTCTTCTAACAATATCACGGACAATACTGGTAGAAAAAAGTAACGAAACATTTTCAATAACATTCTTGCTGTCTTCAACTGCAATTTGTCAATTGGTTATGTATTTTAATTTTTTCCACTCGACTATTTGATGAAAATTATATTTCCCCCTTTCTGCATTAGTTTTTGATCTAATATCCGGTTTCTTTTCCTAGTTTCGCTTCACCGTTTGAAGCCTTTGAGCCTGATGCTTGTTTATTTAATAAAACCATTTTCCTGAACCGATGGAGCGCACCTGCCTTATAAACGGTTTGAGAGAATTCTTGACTAACGAATATTATGGAATTAACTCGTAATAGGGAAATATAACTATAATTATGTCTTTTTATCGAAACAGTAGGCGATATTGCTTGCCATTTCTATAGAAAACACTCCTCCTCATAGACCTTTTGAAGATTTTGCCCACTGGGAACAAGCTTTTCACCATCAGTCAATTTATCTGATCCAAATATGAAATCTTATTGCGCATAAAACAATTGATTTGAAACTGTACAACCTCGTCCCCAGGGCTTCTTGCCTTTTTGATATACTGGCTTTAGAAACTGTATAGTGATGCGAATAATTGTTCCTGTTGACAAAATTGGTTATGCGGATGAATTTATCATTTGAACGTTTGTATAGAAATGTAACAACGTTTGATATTTCCTCTGAAACTCGTGACTTTTTAAAGGCTACGATCATAGAAATATGATTTCTCGTATTTCTATGGTAGGATAAAGGATTGTGTTTTGTCATATCTTTAGATAACCTCGAACCCAGAGTCTCTTGCCTTTTCGATAAACGGACGTCCTTTTTAATATCAAGTCCTATTTAATATTTAATTTAAAGGGGCTCACCGGCACATTTTTATATTTGTCGAATAGATTCTATACGTTAAATTGGCTATAACCATGCAAAAGTTGATGAGCGGGTCAGTCCCTTTAAGCTATGAATTTTCGGCATTCAGCATTTATTTCGCCAACGAAAAAACAAATCATGCAAGTCCTATTTTTAATATCATGGCTGGAGCAAGTAGAAAGCACAACAAGTCACGTGTTATTGTTACATCTGTATTAACATCACTCGGATCTAGCTTAGCGATTACAATCCCTTTTTTCTCGCAGCTGAAATTATATCTGTGTATATTATATTTTAAGAAAACAAGACAGCAACTAAAACAAACAAAAATAAACAGGTAAACAAACTAATGTTGAGTTGTGAAAAGAAGAAGAAAAAAGAAAGAAAAGAAAACAGAAATATCGAAATATAACGAAATATAAAAACAATTTCTTTATTGGTTCTCAGTTATCCAAATATCGGAAACCCTTGTTTTCGTCGATATGAACATTTATGTGGAAAAGACCAAAATAAGAATAACATTTGGACCGAGATCTTAAAAAAAACTTTTTTCCTATTTATTTTATCGAGACTAGTTGCTGAGGGATCTTACTGATATGTGGACCTCCAACAGGGGAAAGAATATCCCAGATTTTAAGGCGACAACCCGCATGTACCAGACTGATAAATGATTATGATGTTACTATTAATTTCATCATTAACATTATTCATTTTTCAATTATATTTCTAATCGTTTTACAAGTTGGCATTTTTTTAATTATTCTAGTGCTTGGATTTGAACCACTATCAGCTATCGACCGTTGCATTGCTAGTCCATCATAGGCGTATTCAGGGTCGGTCAAAAAAGGTAGTGGAGTCTACCGTTATGATACTTCTTTTCAGTCTTAAGTGTCGATTAAGTTACTTGCACGTTTTCCTTTTCTACTTTAAATGACTAAACTCTCCTCCACAAATTTTGACTGAGCTCTAGGTACGCCTCTTCCATCGCCTTAACAAGTGAGATATATATTGCGGGCAACTCGTTTTGACGTTCAGGAACGGACACCTTCACACTTGATGAAGTTCAAACTTCTACTTAATGGAGGTGTTCCATAGAGAGAAAAAACACGTGTCTTTTTAAAAATCGTATCATATGAGAAGCCAAAAAATGCAGTCAAACACCAGCGCCGTCCCGTATATCGAAAAGGTAAAAGACCCTGGGTTCGATTGTTCTTTTTACTCAATTTGCTATTTTGTATCTTGTAGAAAAACAAACAACAAACCCTTTTTACACACACACCTCCTGATACACCACATATAAAAGGTATTTATAAAAAATCATCGTCAGGAAAGCATTGTGAAAACATTTTGTTTTTATTTTGTTTACCAAAAGCAAAATATTTTCTTAAATACCTTCGTTTGACTCAAGTGTATTTTGTAACAAGATGCAATCATAAAACATTTTGGTTGAAAGTCTCTTATTTTCGTCTGAATGAATGAGGCATTACGAAACATTTGTCCTTGTTATCTTTAGAAATCACATACAAAGTTTTAACCGAAAACTATTGATGATCGCATGTTGTTGGACAAACCAACGCCCATTTTTTGCATCTTGTTAGACAAACCAACGCCCATTTTTTGCAAGAATCGTGTAAATTGGCTTCAGCCTCAATTATGCTTGTCTCCTTCGGACTTTGATCATCATAATATGTTAAATACAATGCTTGTCCACCCTTAATTACCTAATGTTATATGGTTATCCAAAAGGACTTCAAGTCCACGCAACAGTTTTTACCCTCTTTCCCAGAGGGCAAGATCTTCAAAAAGTCTCTGTAGAGGAGTGTTTTCTATAGGAATGGCAAACAATACACCTGCTGTTTCAATAAAAAACACTCCTCCACAGTCCAACCTCAGTTACCGAGAAGTCTATGTCAAAAATATTTGAACTTGTTACATTAATGAATGGGATTTCTGATCTACTTATCAGATTTTAGCAAATGAGACATCGAATTAAAGGTATTGTCAAGAACTGTAAAATTTGATAAAAAATTCAATTTTTGCTTAATTTCGCGAATTTATTTTTGGTCAAACATTTTGAGCTTTTTACAGAGGCCATGGAATATCCATTTTGCATGAGAGAAAGCCTAGCTCGACATATTCATTTTCTTCAATTCTATAAATTTTAAAGCAGTTAATTTTAAGCAGTAACTTTAATTTAGTCTTGGTTAAAGAGGAAAAGAACAAAAAAAAATAATCTGGACTAAATTTGCCCTGGACTAAAATTTGTCACGTCCAAATCGTAAAAAATTGGACCAAATTTTTCGTAGTTAATGTACTTATTTTTTGGAGGAATTTCAGCCTGCATTTGCGTATAATTGCGTATATTTGCTGATAAAAAAAAGATGAGCTGCCGTAGCAAGATTTTTTTCAATTAACCCACTGGGCCAAATCTTCAAAGGGCACTGTGGAGGAGTGTTTTCATTGAAACAGCGGACGATATTGCTTACTATCACTATAGAAAACACTCCTCCTCATAGATTGCCTCCCCCCTAATTCTATCGACAAGTAAAAATCACGTATATACCCTATCAATTTTTTTTCCTCTAGTTCTTCTTCAATGTTATAAATTACAAATCCTAAAATTATATTTTCTAATATTGCAAATTATATATTCTTAAAGGAATAATTCTGCACTATCAAATTCGAATTTTCCTTACAATTAATTAATCCAACAACAACAACAACAACAACAAAACAAACAAACAAACAAAATTTCAACAATAATAAAAAACAAAATCTTGGAAAAATGTTTTTCGCAAATGTATGTATATATATAATAATAAATCTGTCCACTTTGTGTTGGTATAAAACATTGCAGCCAAGCTGGCTGCATATAAGTCTTTCTACATAATGTTTTTTTTTTCTTTTTGCGTTCATTCTCTTCAATGTGCAGCCATGTTTACATGTGATTAATATTTATAACAAGAAATCAGGTATGATTTTATCAATAGCAGTGTGACCAGACCGACGTTTTTAAAATAACAATTTTTTGGGTACTTCCCATGTGAATCCTGGTTTGAAATGGCCATATGTGCAAGTTCTTTGATACAATGGTTTCTTCAAATCCAATTCCCTAAAATTCAAATAGTTATCTTGTCATTGATTATATTATAAATGATCATATCTTTACTTTCATATCTTTACCATAGTCATTAGAAAATAAACCTATCTTGTACTCCTTTTGATCACATGACTTATTACAACCAATACAAAGTAATTATTTAGTATCATGTGATCAAAATCAGTGTAAAATAAACTTTTAGGACTACTTTTTTGTTTCATGTAAAACTAATAAAAGAATAACCAGAATTCTTTTTTACCTGACAATGACGCCTGGTCGAAGATCGAAGTTCTTATTAACGATATCTAGGATTTCACTATCGGTCTTTACTCCAGTTCCGTATGTAAGAACGGAAATAGAGATGGGTTTTGATATGCCGATAGCATACGATACTTGGATCAAGCAACGACGTGCCAATTTAGCTGCAACAATCGACTTTGCTACCCACCGTGCCGCATAAGCTCCAGATCGATCCACCTACAAGTAAATTGAGGAAAAAATACAATAAGCTCTCATTCGTTATAGTCTATCCTATATATTAATACCCGATTCTCTCTTTGTTTGTTTGTCTGTCTGTTTGCTTGTCTGTCACGCAAAATGCTCCATGTGATAGCAATAGAGGTGAAATAGGCTTATCATTCCTTCACAAACAAGATTGTAATTTATTTATTAATCAGATTATTAATCTGTTAGGGGCATCTACTATGAATCTATGCAATCAAGATTTTTTATTTGTTCATTCTAAATAGCTATTCTTAAACATCGGATTAGACCTGCATATTTTCTCACTATTTAATGAAGGTAATTAGCTTCATACAGACCTCTCTCCAACTTGTTTCTTCAGGGGAGAAGAAAAAAAAGTTGTTGGGAAAAATACTTAATTTAGTTTCCGGAGAGAACGCAGGCTGAATATGGGCAGCGAGCGACGACGCCTTGGCGCCTAGTATATCCCTTTAATCAGTCATTGACAAAAACTTAGGATTAGCTAACCTTCGAGAAGTCTTTGCCGCTGAACGCACCCCCTCCATGTGCTCCCCAACCACCGTAAGTGTCTACAATGATCTTTCGACCGGTTAAACCGCAATCACCCTATTAGATGAAGAGAAAAGTAAATTGATGATTGAGACAGAATAGTACATTTTTTAATTAATGCTTCCTCCAAAATCCAAAATCGACACTCTCTCTTTTAAACACCTTTCACCTCTAAATATCCTCCGTAAAATCAAATAAATATATAAATGGCCAGGGCATTTATTAGAGAAAATACGGTAATTTGTAAATGAGGGTTTAATCAACATCAAAACTTGTGAAAAAGAATCCACTAAGATCAGTAAGTGACGGAATTAACATTTGAATTTTGATGTTGCTGCATTTCGGTCCTGCTTCTATAATTTGTATGGTTGCAGATAATAGTTCACAGAAACACATATTTTGATTTACTATTTTGAAATGCAGATAAATATGTAACCAAAATTTATAAGCTAAAAACCTCACCATGGGTCCACCCACAATAAAACTACCAGATGGTTGAATGTGATAGATGGTTCTGTCGTCTAAATATTTTGCTGGTATAACTACCTGAAATGAAGATAACAAAAATAATAATGAATCACAGCAAATGACAATTCAAATTTTAGTCTAACAGTGGAATTGAAACACCCAAAAAAAACCTTGAAAATAACAAATAAATTAAAATGTTAGTGAATAGTTATAATTATACCTTCACCACTTTCTCCGTCACGTCTTTGCGTAATTGTTCGGTAGTTACATTTTCTGAATGCTGAGCAGAAACGACAATAGTGTGAACTCTCAAAGGGATACAAGCACCATTTTCAAGACTGTACTCGACGGTGACCTGTGTTTTGGAATCAGGCCGTAAGTATGCCATGGTACCATCATTTCGTTTTTCGGCAAGCTTTTCGTTGAGTTGGTGAGCCAATACGCATGTAAGAGGCATAAGTTCTTCTGTTTCATCTGTAGCATAGCCAAACATAAGACCCTGATCACCAGCACCTAGATGAGAGTAGTAAGTTACTTCCAGACCTAACACATGCATGACTGGCAGTTTCTTTCGATTTCATAGCCTTTAATGACCGACAGTTGACTTGCTTACTTTTTTATGTTTATTCTAAAGAACGACAAAATTGCTTAAATGGAACATTGCTGGCCACAAAAAACTATCGGCCATGTATACATTTTTATTTCCTGAGTTTGTTCCTACAAGAAATTAAAGAATGGCATATGATGTGATGATGAAATAATCATCAACACCTGGTGATCACGTTACCTTCATTTTTGTAATCAAAACATTAAGACAAAGACTGGAGAATCATTAAAAAAAAGCATTAAAATCACATGCAAACCAATCTCATTACGCATATCACATTAAGGAGGAAAACAAATGTAATATTTTTAATATACAAAAATTGAAAAATTTGGATAAATAAAAAACAAATGTCACAAAAAATAACTTCATGAATAAATAATAAATTTTAAACAATTTTTATTTATTTTTTCAATCCAAATGCCACTTTCCTTTAAATTAAAGGGTCACATAACATATGTTTTTCGATGAAAACAGTAAGGATAAAAGATTCTGAGAAAAAGGAACAAATGTTGAATCAAAATAATTATGACCTAATAATTATAGGGTTACTAATTTTTATGTTTTTACTGAAAAATGGCCCAAAGTGAGCGTCCCGTGGCAGTCAAAAGAATAGAATTAGTTACTTTTGACTGCCGAAACAGGTCACTTTCAGTAAAAACAATATTACCTAGTTTTCCTATGCTCTCCCAATGAGACAAGTGTCCTGATGTTTTCCTAATGATCCTAAATTTTAAATATTTTCAATACATAAAAATAGAAATGTATATTTACCAATGTCTTCCTCTTTAATACCAACATGAACAGACTTAGCGATTTCATGACTTTGTTGTTCTACTGCCACAAGAACATTCATTGTTTTATAATCGAAACCTTTGGAAGAGTCATCATAGCCAATCTTTTTAACAGTATCTCGAACAATCTGTTGATAGTCCACAATAGCATTAGAACTAATTTCACCAGCCACTAGGACCATACCAGTCTTTGCAAGCACCTCTGAATGATCAAAGACATAACAACATATTTTATAAATTAGCTAATTATGAATATGAAAAAAAAAGTATTGCTATAAAAGTTTATATACCACAAGCCACTTTTGCATCTGGATCTCCCCTAAGATGTGCATCCAACACAGCGTCAGATACTTGATCACAAAGTTTGTCTGCAATGAAAGATAAAAAAGCATTCATCTATCTAGCTATATATCATCTCAAAACAGCAGCAGAACAAGTGTTCATTTTTTTATTACTTCGTTATAAGTTTATATTTTGGTTAAAAGTATACTTGAATACCTGGATGGCCAACGCCAACAGATTCAGATGTGAACAAAAACGTATCGCTTTGCTCCATCGCGAGTCAATGCACAAGACAGAATGTATCAGTAATCAATATACGTTTCAACCAAACAGAATATAAAGCATGTGGTTTAGAATGTTTAATAAACTTGTCTAATCAAGATTTTATATCTTGAACCTATGAGGACAGAAGCAGAGACGTCGAGGCAATGGTTTTATCACGCGATAATGAGAACATTTGTTTATTGATTGATTCAATGTTTTAATGATTCGATGCTTTTATTTATTTATATGTGATGTACATATGATGGTTTTTTTCGGGCTGATCATATCCTTTCTTCCGGATTTAGTGTTTCTTTTACTTTACTTAATAAAATTACATAGTGAAATGGACTAATGGAAGTTTGTACGAAATCATGGGTAATTTTTTTGTAACATTTTTGAATTTGCTTTACGCGTGGTGTATAAAAGATGGAAATTCTGTTTCAAGATTTTTTTTTGAGGTCAAACTCATTTAATTCTAGAACTTAAATTTTTGCTTGTTCCTATTTTTGTGTTTAGTGCTTCTTGACCGAACTTTCTGATATTGATAGTTCATTGATAAAGGCACAGTTTTTCGTTATTACTATTAAGCGTTGAATTGAAAAAGTTCAGATTGTCTTATAAAAACAGTGTGCTATAACTTTATAAATCGAATTACAAAAGAGCAATGTTGTGGAGAGCGCGTGTGTCATTAAAAAGCCAAAGAAAGAGTAACCAACACTTGAAAAACTTGAAAAGAGATTGCAGAACACATTTGCACTCCTACGCTCTTGTTTGACATCTCGAAAAATGATACCAATAACTTGTTCGCAGCAGCTGAATTAATGATGATTATGCCTGGTTCACATCATAAACTTTCGTTACCGGAAATTCTTGTCTACATTTGCAATTAAATAACTTCTACACCATCTGTTTGGAATTTTCAGTTAAATACATCTAAATGCCAAAACTTTGTTTACATTTTTTTGATATTATCTTCTTGTGGTGCTTGTCGCGTGTGCAATACAATAATGATTTATCAAAGAACTCTTAATGAAACCTAGGCTTTACATCATAATTAAAAAAAACGTTATCTTATCAACAAAATGTTTCTCATCGTAAAATTTTTTTTTGTAGGTGTTTTTTTTTTCTGTTTTATATAAGTTGTCCATTAATCATGTAATTAAAACCTGGCTCCCCTGTGTCTGTCTGGTGCAGTGTAATTCACTAATCTACTACTGATAAATAACTTTGA
The DNA here is from genome assembly GCA_039566895.2 of Turritopsis rubra. Lineage (NCBI taxonomy): Eukaryota > Metazoa > Cnidaria > Hydrozoa > Anthoathecata > Oceaniidae > Turritopsis > Turritopsis rubra. The sequence goes on from CM077622.1 coordinate 7,442,912, forward strand.
AAAGAGATTTTTCGAGCATAAACTAGCAACTCCTACTTTAGTCGTACAAACTTTCGCGAGCAGAAAGTTTTGAGCGTGACTTTAAAAACTTTCAAAATGAAGAGATGTTTTTCAAGCTGCTGTTATAACAATAGATCTACTTTCAGACTTGTAGTGTAGATAAAAGGTTGAATGCATATTTTGCTCGAAGCTGTAGAAAAATAGAATGAAAACCCTACCAGGATGTCCTTCCCCAACGGACTCAGACGTGAACAAGAATGTGTTCATATTTGCTACTTCGGGTGTAAAAGTCGGTGCCATGTTCTGTTAGTTTGTTGTTATCTTTAATCAGGAAGGAGAGGAGAGAAGCAAATGCAAGTGGTGCGTGGCTTTGCAGCACAGAGAGAAGATGACGCAGCGAAGAAGGCAGCTCCAAAAGGTCTGTAGTTTATGGAAAAACGGTTTTTATTAGTTTCATAACAAAGGTCAACGGGTTATTGCAACATTTTTTTTTTATTATTACGAACCAAATTCGTACTTAGGCTTTTCATAAAAGACCAATTGCTAATCTGGGTGACACGCGATGGGATTTAAGTTTGCTCTGTGTATTGTCTTTTACCACGTGATATTTAAAACATTGACAAAAATAACTTAACATGAATCTGACACGCTTGTTTTTTTACCAAGCATGTACTTTGCAAAGTAGTAATTTCACTTGGTGATATGTGGCAATAAAGATAAATAAGAGATTAATTATAACATATCAACTATGCTCTGATTTTATAATAGACCATACCCGAAATTCCGTTCAAACGCCGTATTATGGCCTAACCAACAGTTTTTTGCTTCGTGTTCAATATCAGTGCATGAATCGATCACGCAGAAGTCAAGAATGTCAGAGTCAGAACAATGAACGAAACAACTCCGAATAAATAAAGAACAATGAACGGCCTCTTCAGTTGAACTTTATAACCAAGATAGGTAAAGTTATTTACTTATTTATTTCTATAAACCAACTGGTGGGTGCTTTTAACGCCAGTCCGAATTTAGCGCAGGTCACTTTTTAACGCTGGTCTTTATTGACTTTATTTTGACAACATGGAAGATTTCTTTATCAACGCAGTGATGGCCATACTAGATCAAACAAGTTCTGAGGGCGGAAGAACCAACCAATACGGATGGAAGCCCAATGACTCAAAACGCCTGGTTACTTACTTTCTTACTTACGTCATACACATGAATGGCGTTATTCTTAACGTTAACTTAATTTAACGTTAACTTAATTTGCTCTCTTACCACAGAGGTTCGACCTGTTTTTCAATACAAAACAGGAGGTGATTGTGTGTAAACGATGCCGTTTTTTATAACTAGTCATGAGGTGAAAAGCAGAATCTGTTTGGAAAATTAGGATCAGAATCTGGAAAAAATATAGTATTGTTAATAATCGAAGAAAAGTGGATACTGTTGAGGAAAAAAAAAAACGAGAAAAAACTTGTCAGAAGCTTTTTTATAGGTGGCAGACAGGTCGTTTCTCTTTGATGAGATTACTTTTTAATGTTGTACTTAAGTTATTTTGAAGCAAAACATTCTTGATATTAAGTGTCAGAAGCACTTGACACGAACTCGTAATAACACAACAGTATTGTCCAGTTGCGAAGTATGCTTTCTTATCCATCATTATTTGCGAAAGAAAGATAGCCAATAATGAGTAACCTTGTCCAAAGGGCTTCTTGCCTTTTCGATATGCTGGACGGCGGCGAAGATATGTCGAAAAGACAAGAAGTCTCTGGGATTAGGTTGAATGCAATGCCCTTTTTGGGGGTGTTTGGTACTACGGTCTGCGTCATCCCGAGACCCCAACTGCAACACCCAGCTAAAATTTCTTTCTATTCCTGCACAGAAAGAACCTATAACCGATTCATTCTACACATGGATTTAGGAAAGAAAGCTGTTTTGAATTTGATTTCGGATTTTATTTCTGGAAAATCCGGTAATAATGTATCGGATTACAGGTTAAAGTGAAATGTCATTGGACTAGGTGTGTACAACGTGGAGATCGCCGCGAAAGATTTATTTATCTTGTGGATTATTCATTTACGTCAACAACAACAAGATTTTGTTTCAACGTGTCAACAAGTTTTTACATTTTAACAAATCCGTTATTTCGTAACGCACAAAGAAAAACATAAACATTTGAGCGATGTCACAATTGCGTTGTATTAACATATGCAACGGATCAGTGTGTTAACAAGAGTGCAAGACACAAAAGTCATGAATTGGTCACATACAAAGGGAGAGCGATTCTGGAGCGAGAGCGAGTAGGTTTTAACACTCGGTGCCAGACTTCAGATCCAGGGTGTGTCGAAAATTGTGTTTGGGCACATTAACAGAATTTCTGTTCTCAATCTGTATAACTGGGCTTTTTTTCCCATTTTCTTTTATGCTTTAATATAGCTAACATTCTGTTCGAAATATTTCGACATACCCTCTTGATCGTGTTGGTTTTGCTATAAAGGTCGATTCATGAAGAAATTCACATTGCTAAGATTGTCAAAAGTGTAAAAGACACGTTATAGAGCGTTTTTTAATTTTTATCCGTGTTCAAACTGTCAGGAAGTAGCCCAATTACTTTGTCATCACACAATCAAAAGAGCAAGTAAGGCCGTGCGAATCAAAGACTGGTGCGTATTGATAAATAGTAATCAAATCTCATCTTTAGGTCACTAGTTTGCGGTGAAAACCTTGTTATTTCTGTCTGGGTTAAACGAGGTAATGGTTATGTGTAATGCCTCGTTCTTTCAAACGAAAAAGAGAGACTTTCAACTAAAAAATTTAATATTCCCATCTTGTTAGAGAAACACACTCTCATGTACAGATCGAAGAATCTACAAGTTATAGATGAAGTTCATGTTCACATTTCCTTTTAAACCCCACCTGTACACCATCAAATTCTTGCTTATGACCCCTTGGAGATTCTCCTGTTTAAAATTCTAACTAATGGCCCTATTTTTACTCAGTAAAAATTGGCCTTGATAATACAATACTTTAACATGGAACATTAGATATTTGAGAACTAATCATCAAGACATATCAACAGTTGTAGTTACCGTATATCCTCAAACGCCCGGGCGTTTTTAAAATTTCGAAGGTTTTAGGTGGGATGTTTAAAAGAGGGGGGTGTTTATTTCGTAGTCAAAGTCAAAACTTGTTAGATCACATCAAGTGCCTGTTTTGACCCGCTAAAACGTTGTAGTGTTTATATATAAATCCTAAAGGTGTTTTGACCATTACATAAGATGCTGTCATTTTGACATAAAATATTTTTTTTGTAATCTGAAACTCAATCGATTAAAATCAATCAATCTACAAAATAGAAGGTTGTAACGTGAGAAAATGGGTTTTGAATTTTTACATCTGATGATAGTAGTATATCTACCGATTTCTAACCGATTTCTAACCGATTTTTAACCAGCAAAAGTTTGTGGTGTAAACCTTGTCAACTTTGTTTGGGTCAGTGAGGATTAGTTATGCCTCGTTCTTTCAAACGGTTTTTCAGCAAGAAGTTTAGGAATCGGTAGATGTACACACTTCTAATTCCCAGGGCTTCTTGCCTTTTCGATATACTGGATAAAGTAAGAAGCCCTGAGAACGAGGTTGACTCCTAATATCACGGGTTACTGGCTATGCTAAATCAAGAAAGAGTACAGGGTTCGAATAAAATATTTCCACAACGAAAATGCGTTATGTTTTGTCACGCCTGCCACGTGCACAATATCTCATATGTCATGTTTCAACTCTTATTCAAATCTAGTTAACAGTATTTCCCTTCTTCTTCTTCTTTTTTTCATCTTCTTCTTCTTTTTTTTGTTGCTGTCCTCTAGCTTTTGGAATTACATTTGCCACATTAAAAAAAATTGGATACAACTATCACTTGAAAAATCCCCGGAATTAATTCTTCTCCTAATAGAATTTGTCATCAAGCGACTTATCCCGATTTTCTATCATTAACCCAGTTTTCCCCGATTCGAGCTGGATGTATTGTATGCTTCAGAGCCTGTCCAGCCCTCAGAATACCCTGTTATCTGTCGCTAAATATCGGATAATTTGTTGTGCAATGTGTGCGTATATATGTTGAACTTTCTCTGTGTTTTTTTTATAGAATCCGATAGGCGATAAGTGTTTGTCATATCTAATGTTCCATAAACACCGTTGTTTAAATATCAAACTTATAGCTTACCTTAGGAATTATCATATCTCAAATACCACAAAAAATAAATAAATAAATAAATAAATAAGTAAACACTTGAATAAACTGATTAAGAATCCAACCTCGTCCCCAGGGATATTGTGAGGATGAAAATTATACAACTGGAAGAACGCGACATAAACAAAGGGAAAAATCATGCATGAACTGAGCAACCATTGGATAATTGAGTATTAAAAATGGGGGCGGGAGAGAACCGGGGTTCGCTATAACGAGTTTTCACTGCATTATGATGCGCCGTTTCCACGACGAGATAGAATTCTCTTTTTTTGTGTACCAGATAAATTCCATCCCCATCACTCCCTGCTTCGAACCCTCACATATAAGCAACACTTTTTCCTACCTGGGTGTCCCTCTCCGACAGATTCCGAAGTAAAAAGTATCGTGTCGTGTTTCTTCTCATCTGGTGACGTTGTCGGCGTCGGAGCCATGATATTTCTTTCACTGAATACTTAAAGAGTTAGTATAACTTTTTATTGCGGAACTGGTGCAGTGATGATTTTAGTCGGTTGTTTTTAGTAAAGATCTCCACGAATAAGCTTCGACCAGCAGAGTTCGACTTTTTCAAGATAAACTTTCTCTTTCTTGTTGGCTTCAGTGAGAATTATTTTTCGAGTCGAAATGTTTGAGCTTTATATAGAAGGATTACTTCGTTTATGACGTCATAAACCCAATATCACAGCAAAAACAGCTTGCAATTTGAATAACATGTTGTCTTTTTTATATGTCTGTTAACTGTTAAAGAATTTACTACGGGCCGGTTTAGACTGCAAGTGTATCTTTATTTGTAGTTCTTTCGTTTGCGTGGAAAGCGGTGAGAGAAATGTGAGATAAATTGTTGTGCTAACTTTTAAAAGCAACATCGAAGCAAACCATTGATGTTTGATTTTTTCTTTTTTCAATTTTGGGAAGAAGTTGAAATTTGACCAAATGTGAACCAGGCCGAATGGTCTGACAGACGTTCTGTAAAGTATTTGTGGAGAACCGGTTATTCCGGTCTAAGCGTGTCTGACTACATCCACGTGATAGACCAGAGGTGGATGATATGTTAAGAATTATGACAACAGAAATGTCGTGAAAACAAAACTCAACTGGGAAAATAAAAAAAAAAAAAAAAAAATGTTATCATTGAAAACAACCCGAGAATATTTTAGAAACACCTTAGGTAATGTTAACACTAACAGAAACTCGCAACCTTGTATGGCTTACGAGAAACATGTGTTTATGTGAGCTTTATGAGTAAACTGTGCCTTCGTGCTTCGAGAAAATGGGAAATGGCTATCCCAAACATCATTACGAAGGAGTTTCAGATAGACCAGTGCTTTACTGATAGCCTGTTGTAGCAACCTCCTTCCCAGGGCTTCTTGCTGTGTAGATACGTTGTCCAGTCTGTTGTATCTCTCACCACCGCAGTGTTTCTATTCAGTATTGCATGGCATTTTACTTTTTCCGTTGAGTTAACATCGTTCTGAAATGGTTAGATAAACACACCTACCGTATTTTCTCTAATAAGCACTCTGGGCGTTAGGTTAAGAGGGGCGTCCAAAAGCCAAGTCATCTTTCTTAACGTCTTTTACAGCATCTCTTAGAATAAGGATTGCACCCTTGGGCGACTGCCTTGGGCGTTTACCGTTAATAAATATTTTGCGGATATAAAGGCCAACGATAACTTTTGCTCTACCACTCGTACACAAGCTCTCTCGTTCCTTTCGTCTTTTGGTTTGTTGTCCTCAGTTCAGTATAAAAAAACAACCTTAGCACTAGGTTGATCAAACCATCAAACATTTCCTGTTACACTTCTGATCGAAAAATAAACTCATCCAGAAACATTTAGAACTAAATTCACTACATAAACCAAGAAACTTTTGGAACTTAACCAGTCGCTTATAAAAAAAACGCGTATGCAATTCAAAAAAGACAATAAACTGTCATTATCTCCGCAATGTTCAACCTACCTTTAAGAAAGCTATAAAGCTATTAGAGAGATCGCTATTCAATCTTGTACGTACTGGAGTATAGATAGGCAGCAGCACATTTTCTTTATGAGAAGCTAACAAAAGGAATTTTTGTGAACGATGATAAATGTTTCGTCAGGTGCAGCGATGGTGTAATGGATAATCCCTGCGAGTGCGATTGCTGAGGCCCGTGTTCGAGTCATGTTGTATTTTGGTTCGCTATTTTAACGTTGTGTTCACAACGTCAGATTAACGCCTTACGCACAGCGTTGTAGCACGGTATGCGAACACTGTTGTGATAACGTTGTATTTTGCTATGTTGTTTTAACGTTGTTTATGAGACGTTGTAAAAACGTTGTATTGAGGTAAGTCGTTCCAACGTTACATGTTTTACGTTGTGATCACATCGGTTATTATAACGTCGGTAAAATTACGTTGTGACAATGTTGTACTTCAGTCGCCGACGTGGCGGCGCAGCTAATATCCAACGTTGTAACAACGTTGTGTGCCCACTGGGCAGTCATGTCGCATTTCGATACTTCACTCCGATGCACTTTAAAAGCAACGTATCAACCCATTTGGAGTCCTCGACTGACTGAACACTGACCTTCTGGTAACTTAGAGCAATGGTATACGTATCTCCGGCGAAAAGTCAACTTCCTTGTTGCAAGTCGATATGCAGAACTGACCTTCTGTTTAACTGACCTTCTTAGCTTGAGCAGAATTTGTATTCCCTCTGCGCAGGTCATTTGCTGCAAAAAAATATTTTCACAACAAATTTTTAGAGTTTAAAGGTTTCTAAGTGCCCGATTATATGAGGCGGATTAAAAACGGGTTGGCTTGTCGAGCTGGCTCGTTTTTTAACCTGGGTCAACCTGCTTGAAGCGAGCCAAAACCGCTATGTTATGTTATGTTATTCTATGCTATGTTAAAGTTTATCCCGAGACAGAAACAGGTTCGCGCATAGTTTGTAAACGGGTTGGCTCGTTTGGACCTTTTCCATATAATAGCGAGCTGATGTCGGGTTGTAAACGAGGCACTAACAACTCTAACCGAATTCTGAAGGATCCGAGTAAAACGTTCGAGATAGCGAACGGTATCGGTAAATATCGAAACGCCCAAGGGACCACGATTTTTGTTCGAGACAGCGAGAGTTGACAGTAGTGGAACGGCGTCAATGTCGTATGTTAAAAATTTCGTAGGTTTAGCCTGACTAACCTTTAAATAAGAATCTCTAGAATTACTGACCCAATTGCAAATACAATCTCATCAGAGAAGGCTGAATATATTAAAAAAATTAGAGATTAGCTTTTTAGCTCCATTTGTTTCTATTTTTCTTCCTACAACGGGAAGCAAAACCTTTCCAGAAAAGTTTGAAATTCAAACCGATATTTCCCGAAATTCAACAGATCTTTCCCGAATTTCATAGCATGTGATTCCCGAATTTCCGCTTAAACACCGCATTATTATCGGACTCGTTTCCATGCATTTCGTTGTTTTACTAATTTCCTGACTTATCGACAATTCCGCGGTGTTAAGAGAAGTAAAATTATTGAAAACCGGGCGAACTTGTTGATTACACCAAACACGACCCCCTGTTTGCCAGGTTGTTTTGCTATATCCTCTGTCACTGTGTTTAAAGTGAAATTATGGAGAGGTGTATAATGACGTGGTTTTGCAATGACAATTATCCACGCACACCAGTTAACATCACAACATTACAAAAACGAAGACGTGACACACGACAAAAATAATTCACCATTCACTTATAAATGCACCACACTCCCACACACACACACACAATACAATTTCGGTCTAAACACCTAACACTATTAGATGAAGTCTTTTATTTCACACCATATTTTTACACACATACTACACCAAAAATTCATCAGCCACTTTCTCTCCTAAGTACATTTACTGCTTATACTACAACCTCATTCACTGAAAAAAGTGAAATTATGGAGACGTGTATAATGACGTGTTTTGCATGATAAAACGACGTCATGACGCCTTGAGGGGTTTATGATTTTATGCTCAGTATTATTCTGCATAAAAACGTCATTAGTATTCTAATTAGAAACGAGGCGAGAGCTGCAAAGAACGAAAGTGACGTCATTGATGAAAGGGTCTGTCTATCACTCGGTGACTGAATGCGAAAAAAATAAAATCAACCAGATATTCGCATTCAATATACGTCGTGCGACCACGACGAAGGTGGTGAGCACTATATCGCGTGTACATTTTTCTTCAATGCACATTGACACTCCTCCACATGTGCAAAAAAGAAGCTACAATGTACTAAAGTATTTATGATCATTCATATACAGATTTCGTCCTAAGTTTACAGCATAATAAAATAATAAAATACAGTACACTCCCTTGTAATTCGAACATCCAAAGGAGTCGAAAAGATAGTTCCATTTATGTAGAGTTCGAATTAAGGAGGTTCATTTTTAAAGAAATCATAGGTGAAATTAGTTCGAATTCGAGAAAGTCCGAATGTTATGGGTGTTGGAGAGTGTATTGCAAACTAAAAAACAATGAAAACACTTCGTTATGTACAATACAATTCAATGGAGCGGCTACGAGGATTTGCTTTGGCCAGTTGACGCTCTTATAAAATACCTTATCATCCCTTTCTACGCCCGTCCTTAATGGGGTAAACTTGAATGACGCGGCTGTGGACTTTTAGGCGTAAAAGGGGTCAATATGGTATTTGTTTTTTTGTTTTTTTGTTTTTTTTCGGCTACAGTTGGGTAGCATACTTTAGACTGCGTGCTTTGAATGTTGAACTTCTTTCATCATATGAAAGTAACTTGGCTATAGAAAACGGCCTATCTTCCGCTCCATTTAGCGTATAAATATAGACCGCTACTGACACTCGCTGTGGTCCTAACATATTGGTCTATTTTTTCATACTGCTTTGCTACAGTATCTGATAATACATTTGGGCAAACGTTCGTAGTGTTACCAACGGATTGGGATCTCTTTTCGTTAGCGCGGTCATATGAAAAAATCGATCAAAGCGTATCGACCATAATAGTGAGTTAGCGGCGGTCTGTATTTATAGGCTACCTCCGTTCTGATATTACATGACACAAAATTAACGTAATAAAAGTGGTGTATATATAAACAGAAATAAACACAAAACGTAAATTATTACTTCTAAATTCCAGGAATGTTGGTCAACTGACTCCTCACTAAAAGGATCCAGCGAAACGTCTTATCTAAGCGCTTGAAGGATCGAGGCAGTGAGGAAAATTGTGAACTCTCGTTTGACGTCATCGCAGTAAAATATTTAGGCATGAAAGAGAGGCCAGCTAGCCTTGCTATAAACAGAGCAGTTTTCAGTAGATTTTTTGTACTCCAGATATATCCTCCGGGGAGGAGGGGGAACCATACAAACGATTTTAATAGCGGTTGAATTAGGTTCATTTAGATACACATCGCAGAGTAAACCGGCCCGTAGGTTCAAGTGAGTTGAAAATGGGAAGAGTTCAAATCGTAAGGAAGTTTGAAGATATGTCAATCCAAAAAAAGTGCTAGCATATCGAATTTGGGCCGCACTTGAAAAGCCTCTCCCCGCAAGAAAAAAATATGTATAATAATCTCCATGAACAAAACCTCTTCTCGAAATTAAATCATAGTTCATCAAGTCACCTAGCCACCTCATCCCCACCTCTCTTTCCATCCACCATCGAATAGGGGTGATGTAAAGTTGGGAACAAACAACTTATTCGTCAATTTTGACTTCTTTCAGCACATGCTTGTGTTGGCTACGTACACTCTCCTTGCTCTTGCTGACGGGTCGTCTAGGTTTGAAATCTATACTATGCCAGCTTCTAGTCAGCATGGCCTTTGAATTTTTGAATTCCTGCGACTGTCTGGCAGATATCTTTCTCGCTGCCGCACCACGTCGCTCTCGAGCTTTTCCCGTCAATGGTACCGTTAGTTTGTTGTTGTTGTCGTTTTCAGCGCTCGTCAAATCGATTCCCGAATCTCGTTTCGTTCCGCTTTCGGCTTCTGAAAAGATGGAACAACGAAATAATAATAATTATAATGTCAACTTGCAAAAAAACAAAACAAAAAAAAAACAACCACCAAGAAACAACAAAAAAGAAAAACAGGTTTCCAATCTTGTCCCCAGGGCTTGTTGCCTTGTCGATATACTTCGCCGACATCCAGTATATCGAAAAGGCAAGAAGCCCTGGAAACAAGGTTGATGAAGTACCCTGAGAATACACGGAAGATTTGTTTTGATCATTGTTTCGGAACATCAATTTCCTAAGACTTTAGGAATACAGTGTAAACTACCGTTACCTCGAACCTGTAACTGTACATATTGTTTTTTACAAGCTGTGATTTTCCAAAAGCACTTTGTTTTGATATTCATAACAAAAAAAAAAAAACACCAAAAGATTTAAATTACTTCTTGCGTTTTCTGTTTCTTTTCTCTTCTTCTCTTCAATCAATTCCTCCCTCCTTTTTTGTCGAAAGGCAAACTGCTCTTCATCGCGGAGGCAAGTGACCACGAACAAAAGAAGAGCCGAGGAAAAAGCCATTCCGCCGCACATGAAGAATGCGATGGAGTATTCACCGGTCGCCGAATAAACTGCTCCTAAAACATACAGAAGATTTTGATGGAGATTTTCCCGAACCGGCTCATCTCATCTCATTTATTTATTTATTTTTTTATTTTTTTATATTTATTTATTTTTGCATTTAATGTCTATAACAAGTTTTATGGCGTCTAACGAGCATTCAGGCTGTTTTTACCTATGCACCACTCCTAGGCTGAAAATCATTAGGAAGAAAAAACCATCCCTGTCTCTCATATTTTCTCCGCCTTAAAGAGAGGTTGCCTTTCCTCTCTGAAGAAAACTATAAGATTTTCTTGTGCACTCGATGTCTCACGAGAAATTAGAACTGTGAAAGAAAAATCAATACCTGCAATTGGAGGTCCGACAACAAACGCCGACGCAGAACATACTAGAAAGGTACTGTAGGCCTTAGGAAGAAGCTCCTTTCCAGCTAAATCTCCAATGATGATCATGTTAGTTGCCTGTCCACATCCATCGGAAAAGCCAAACGCTACAGCATAAGCGACTAATCCTGGGTAGGTTTTCAACACAGGCACAAACGTCGTGGCAATGGACAACGCTATCAAGCTGAGTTGATAGGCTCGAATTCGGTTGACGCTACCGTACGAGAAAACCTTTCCAATAAACACTTTACCAACAGACTGAGATAACGATAAATATCCAGGGAGAAGATCAGCGTTGGATTTTGCCACACCCTCGTCGAGAGCAAGTTTAACCTATATTGTTTAAGAAAGAGAAAATGTGTTAAACTTTGTTTAACGATAACATCCACGGAGAGATCAGATCAGATTTTGCCACTCCCTTTCTAACTGTTGAGAGCGGTTGTCAAAATATTTGCCAACAATTTGGTGAAGATTTGGCCTCATTTTTACCGTAACCTAGCATTAAGGCGGATTTACATCTTCCTTCTGATGTGGGACTAAACAAATCATGTTTGGTCTTACCAAATGCACGTAAGGGACATAATAGCCAAAATTCAAGAGGTATGTAGACAGGAGAAAGATCAACAACGGTTTATTTTTCCAGATTGTGTCGTGGTAAAAGACCTCTTTCTCTAAATCAACTTCTTTCTCTTCCTCTCCATCGTTGTTGTCTTTCCCTTCTTCACTCTCCTCCTCCTCTTCCTCCCATTCTTCGTCTTCTTCCTCGGGATTCTTATCTGGTGGCGTTTGGTATATCAAACCACACGTAAAGAGAACTCCAAATGAAACGGCTGCCATGATCTGGAAAAGAATTAGTTGTAACGATCACTTGCAGGTCCTCTTTGCTCCTAACCTCGTTTTAGATTCATAACAGGCAAAACAATAACGACAAAAGTCCATAGAATACATAACTGGTTGGTATAGTAACAACAACAACAGAAAAACATGGTAGATGTTTAAATCGTGAATGGACCCGCTATGTCCGATTATTTTGTGCCACGGTAATTATTGAAAAGAATTCACGCATCAAATATACACGACAACAGTCTAACTTTAAAACATTGTTTCGATTGGTCTTACACGTTACATAAACGAGTGAATGGGTTACCTTGAATCCGTTTTTAAACCCAACTGCATCCAGTAGTCTGCCATTGGCGGGGGACAAACCCAAACCGCCCAGTCCGTTACCTGCTAAAGCGATACCATGTGCCAGTGACCAGTTCTTCGAGAAGTACCGGGGAAGAATCAACAAGGAAGCGCTGTAGCATAAGCTGCTTCCGATGCCGAACAAAAGACCAAAAGTAATGTACATGACGTAGACACTGTCGGCAAATGCAGATATGAGTAGTCCCAAACCCGACAGTGTCGCGCCTAACAGCATGGCTGGTCGGAATGTTATACGACGAATGACTTCGAACGATATCGGAGTGCTGAGGTACGACGTGCAAATAGATAAAGACGCAACCCATGCTACAAAAAAAATATTGAAACTTTAAAAAATTACTTGTTTTTCGTTTTCTTACAGAGGTCACGAGGATACGATACGATACGATACGATACGAGGATGGGTTTTTATAGAACAGGCTAAAAAATTACTTTTTTTTCGTTTTCTTACAGAGGTCACGATACGAGGATGGGTTTTTATAGAACAGTCTAAAAAAATTACTTTTTTTTCGTTTTCTTACAGAGGTCACGATACGAGGATGGGTTTTTATAGAACAGTAAAAAAATTACTTTTTTTCGTTTTCTTACAGAGGTCACGATACGAGGATGGGTTTTTATAGAACAGGCTAAAAAATTACTTTTTTTCGTTTTCTTACAGAGGTCACGATACGAGGATGGGTTTTTATAGAACAGTCTAAAAAATTACTTTTTTTTCGTTTTCTTACAGAGGTCACGATACGAGGATGGGTTTTTATAGAACAGTCTAAAAAATTACTTTTTTTTCGTTTTCTTACAGAGGTCACGATACGAGGATGGGTTTTTATAGAACAGCTAAAAAAATTACTTTTTTTTCGTTTTCTTACAGAGGTCACGATACGAGATGGGTTTTTATAGAACAGTCTAAAAAAATTACTTTTTTTTCGTTTTCTTACAGAGGTCACGATACGAGGATGGGTTTTTTATAGAACAGGCTAAAAAATTACTTTTTTTTTCGTTTTCTTACAGAGGTCACGATACGAGGATGGGTTTTTATAGAACAGTCTAAAAAATTACTTTTTTTTCGTTTTCTTACAGAGGTCACGATACGAGGATGGGTTTTTATAGAACAGGCTAAAAAAATTACTTTTTTTTCGTTTTCTTACAGAGGTCACGATACGAGGATGGGTTTTTATAGAACAGTCTAAAAAAATTACTTTTTTTCGTTTTCTTACAGAGGTCACGATACGAGGATGGGTTTTTATAGAACAGGCTAAAAAAATTACTTTTTTTTCGTTTTCTTACAGAGGTCACGATACGAGGATGGGTTTTTATAGAAACAGGTCTCAAATAATTCGTTTTCTTACAGAGGTCACGATACGAGGATGGGTTTTTATAGAACAGTCTAAAAAATTACTTTTTTTTCGTTTTCTTACAGAGGTCACGATACGAGGATGGGTTTTTATAGAACAGGCTAAAAAAATTACTTTTTTTTCGATTTCTTACAGAGGTCACGATACGAGGATGGGTTTTTATAGAACAGTCTAAAAAATTACTTTTTTTTCGTTTTCTTACAGAGGTCACGATACGAGGATGGGTTTTTATAGAACAGGCCTAAAAAAATTACTTTTTTTTCGTTTTCTTACAGAGGTCACGATACGAGGATGGGTTTTTATAGAACAGTCTAAAAAATTACTTTTTTTTCGTTTTCTTACAGAGGTCACGATACGAGGATGGGTTTTTATAGAACAGGCTAAAAAATTACTTTTTTTTCGTTTTCTTACAGAGGTCACGATACGAGGATGGGTTTTTATAGAACAGGCTAAAAAAATTACTTTTTTTTCGTTTTCTTACAGAGGTCACGATACGAGGATGGGTTTTTATAGAACAGCTAAAAAATTACTTTTTTTTCGTTTTCTTACAGAGGTCACGATACGAGGATGGGTTTTTATAGAACAGTCTAAAAAATTACTTTTTTTCGTTTTCTTACAGAGGTCACGATACGAGGATGGGTTTTTATAGAACAGTCTAAAAAATTACTTTTTTTTCGTTTTCTTACAGAGGTCACGATACGAGGATGGGTTTTTATAGAACAGTCTAAAAAATTACTTTTTTTTCGTTTTCTTACAGAGGTCACGATACGAGGATGGGTTTTTATAGAACAGTCTAAAAAATTACTTTTTTTTCGTTTTCTTACAGAGGTCACGATACGAGGATGGGTTTTTATAGAACAGTCTAAAAAAATTACTTTTTTTTCGTTTTCTTACAGAGGTCACGATACGAGGATGGGTTTTTATAGAACAGGCTAAAAAAATTACTTTTTTTTCGTTTTCTTACAGAGGTCACGATACGAGGATGGGTTTTTATAGAACAGGCTAAAAAATTACTTTTTTTTCGTTTTCTTACAGAGGTCACGATACGAGGATGGGTTTTTATAGAACAGTCTAAAAAATTACTTTTTTTTCGTTTTCTTACAGAGGTCACGATACGAGGATGGGTTTTTATAGAACAGGCTAAAAAATTACTTTTTTTTCGTTTTCTTACAGAGGTCACGATACGAGGATGGGTTTTTATAGAACAGGCTAAAAAAATTACTTTTTTTTCGTTTTCTTACAGAGGTCACGATACGAGGATGGGTTTTTATAGAACAGTCTAAAAAATTACTTTTTTTTCGTTTTCTTACAGAGGTCACGATACGAGGATGGGTTTTTATAGAACAGTCTAAAAAATTACTTTTTTTTCGTTTTCTTACAGAGGTCACGATACGAGGATGGGTTTTTATAGAACAGTCTAAAAAATTACTTTTTTTTCGTTTTCTTACAGAGGTCACGATACGAGGATGGGTTTTTATAGAACAGTCTAAAAAATTACTTTTTTTTCGTTTTCTTACAGAGGTCACGATACGAGGATGGGTTTTTATAGAACAGTCTAAAAAATTACTTTTTTTTCGTTTTCTTACAGAGGTCACGATACGAGGATGGGTT
This sequence comes from Turritopsis rubra, assembly GCA_039566895.2. Classification (NCBI taxonomy): domain Eukaryota; kingdom Metazoa; phylum Cnidaria; class Hydrozoa; order Anthoathecata; family Oceaniidae; genus Turritopsis; species Turritopsis rubra. The sequence goes on from CM077622.1 coordinate 7,458,260, forward strand.
TTTATAGAACAGGCTAAAAAATTACTTTTTTTTCGTTTTCTTACAGAGGTCACGATACGAGGATGGGTTTTTATAGAACAGTCTAAAAAAATTACTTTTTTTTCGTTTTCTTACAGAGGTCACGATACGAGGATGGGTTTTTATAGAACAGGCTAAAAACCTCCACAAACGTTTTGAGAAAACGCCCAATTTCATTTAAGTGGTGTCTCCAGTTCTTCTTGTATGATGTTCCTCCTCATGTAATAACTACCGTAAATGGCCGTTTTAACGCCCAATTTCGAATAAACACTCATACCCGAATAAACGCCCAGGGTATAACCAAGGTCATGCTTATAAACAACCTTTTCGAATAAACGCCCAGGAAAAGATATTCAAAAATAATACAAATTTGAATAGAGATTTTTTTCGATTTTAAATAAACGTCCAGGGGGTTAAAACAGTCATTTACGGTATCCCGCTTAGTTGTTCCTACAAACCAACATCGAACATTGGGAAAAGGTATCATCGTATCCAATTAAGGGCCTTGATTATTCAAACGCTTTTATCAAACTTTTCATCAGAGAAGTTTCCTGGTTTGAGGTAAAAAAACACATCTGCGTCAGCGAATTGTATAATGAAACAAAAACACGTAAGAAAAGAAAAGCTTACACGTAGCTAGAGGCCCAGCTCCAAGACCCTCTGGTTTTGGTTCCAACAATTTGACATAGACAGGACCAAAGGACTTGTAAAAACCCAACACAAAAAACTGTACACAAAAGCTTGTGGCGCAAACAAACCATGGGAAGTATCTTTGAAAGCATGTTCTTTTTTTTTTCGGTGTCTTTTTTATGATCACTTCATTGTCTTCTTGTATCTCTTCTTGGGACGTCATCTTTTAACGCGGAAATCCTTTTCTCTACCAGATCTACTTTGGTCTATTGCCGTTAAACGCTCATAAAGCAGTGTAACAGAAAGCACGAAGAATGACGCTTTTCTTTATGTTACTATGACGACTACAATAACAAGAGAACTCAGTGGCTTAATAAAGAAAATACCTTATCGGACAAACTTTTCGACACTTTTGTCCTACAAAGTTTCGTCCAATATGGTAAGTTTTTGGGCGTTACTTCGACACAAGGAATTAAATTCAGTTCCTTAAACATTTAAGTTCTTCCACTGTTAACAAGATTTTCTACAATAAAAACATGTTTTATCCCGGATTAACCATTGATCAAATTGATCAACACAGACCCATGACTGACTGAATAAATAAAGTTTTAAGCAAACTTTCTTTGCTGACACTTAGAAAAGTTAACAAGTAATGGTTAATTCAGGGGGTTCCATAACATACATATAGTTTCTGTCACCCAATAAACCTATCGGCCCTGTTCACACTGGCCCTTAATAGCGTTATGTTTCATGACTTGACGTAGAGGATGCAGGCGTTTGATGATGTTGATTTGTGGAAGTTTAACCTTAGACTTTTCGAAAGTAACGCCAATAAAGACCGGCGTAAAATAAGGCTGGCGTTAAATTTGGGCCAGCGTAAAAAATGTTTTTTAAAAAAAATAAAGAAAATAATAAAACTATATAATTATATAATTATATTATATTACCTAACTATAATTATATATAATTAAATACACCTTCCCGAATTTCTGTTTAAACGCCGTGTTTTTGTTTAGTGAGTACATCCGGCCTCGTTTTAGATATCAAAATTGCCTCTAATCATTTTACTGGGAGTTTTAGTAATAGAGATAATTACTAAGTAGTAAAGTTAAAACATTATTGAAACAAAAAAATTTCATAAAAACGAGGTTGGATGTACTAACTAGGTCAAAACATGGTGTTTAAACAGAAACTCGGGAAAGGTGTATTAGATAGATCTTCAGATAAATTAAAATTGAAGATATTTTCAATTCGGTTGCCATGATGTAGGCTTCACCATAACCCGATTAAATAAGAAAGAGCTTGCCCTGACGTCATTTTTGATTTTAAGATCTTCTGGTGATTTCTTTAAAGGGTTTTGTAGTCTTACCAAGTCTTAACTAGGCACACTTGGCTCATGAACGTTATACAAACCGTAAAAAGGACTGCAAGAAGTCCACAATATACAAGAATTTCTTTCATAGAATAAAAAGTGCAACAATGATTTTCTTTTAGCAAAAGATGTAAGGTTTCAATCATTTCCAGTCAGGTTTTGTTTCATTCCATTCTAGCCTTGTTGTTTGACGTGCGGCTGGTCCCCCCCCCTCCTTCCCCTGAGCTGTTTTCTTGAGTCTATAAACATTCTGCTATGTTTTTGCACCCTCAAAATTGAATTCAGGGGGGGGGGGGGGGAGGGGGGGGGAGCTTAAATGGGAAATTTTCCTTTTAGAACCAAATTTATGATATTTCCCAATATATTTTGTGGAGGATTGTAGCCTTGACAAATGAGAATTTTTCAGAGAATAAAAAAGAAGAAATTCTCATCAATCGATTTGTAAGGAATAAAACATTTGAAGAGAAAGTTAATATCTTAACTTCATTAAAGACGCCTTAATGAAATGACATTACAACCGCAAACCGATATATTAGAGAATCGTTCAAGACTCCATTTGACCTATTAAAATTCCTTCTCAAATGATCAGATAATACCGTTTATGACGTGAATAATCTGTCGGTTGTAAAAACAAAATTAAGTTGTCCACGCAGGAGACAATCTAAGACAAGGTGAATTCGAGAGAAAAATGGAAAACATCATCCCTGTAATGCGCATATAGAAGACAAATAAAGGATTCAAAGATGTTGATGTCTGCATTCGTCTGGGTCCTTTTACCTTTTCTGATTAGGCAGAAAGTCAGTAAAAGAAAGTGGAAGATCTATTTGGGACCCAAAGTGATGTTCTTGATCGACTGAGACTTGAAAAGTGCTAATTTGGATGCAGTGAGAAATGTAGTTCTACACTGGATCCAGTGATACTTGAATTGCTAAATTGGACTCTGTGAGACTGGCAAAATATAAAAATATAACAAAATATAAAACAAAATAATTGTAACCCGCTCCTCTTTTTTTGCAAACTAATTAACAGAACAAAATAATTCCAGTACCACAACGACTAATCATCGAGAAAAATACACATTGCTGATTTGAACTCCAAACAGAGTGTCATCGGTACAAAGCATTTTTGGAACTTGGTACTGATATTAACAGGTTCAAAAATGAGATGGCAAAAAAATTGGCAGAAAAAAACAAATAAATACCAGTAAATAAACAAACAATTCTTTTTCTTTTTTTTGCTGTCTAAATAAATATCCAAATTCACTAAAAAACATAAAACTAAAGTTGATGTCCAATCAAACTTTTTGTTTCCATATTCCCTTCTCCACCTATTTTCAACATCTTCGAATGTTCAAAGAGCTGAGTACCAGAGTCCCTCTATCCCTCCCTCTCTCTCTCTCTCTCTTCAAAAACCGACGATAACCACAAGTGTGAGATGTCATTAGACTTTCATGCAGATCGTTTATATCCTATTGATTTTTCCTGTGTCTTTGAACTACATGTAATTTTAAGTTCGTGTCAATTGATCACAAAATTATTAATAGTACTCCACCATACAGACTTAAAGTATGTGTGTAACCAACTGATTGAGAAAAATGCTAACCAGGACCTTACCTACGGATTTTTTTTCAGGGGGTGAGGATGGACACTGAGATTAAATGGTATTTACGCTCGTAGTGAATGGGAAGCTGCCGGATAAAAGGAAGTAACAAACGTAATACTGTCATGATTTTGTTCTGCAATAATATACAGTCCCAACCTCAAAAAATGTGTCCGCTAAAAGGAGGTGTCCGTTTATTAGAGGTGTGGACTTCAAAGAGAAAAGACATCCGTTCTTGGAAAAATTTATCCACTATAGAGAAGTGTCACTTTTATACTGTCCTAGCGAATGCTGGGTAGACAACGTTTATGAGCACTTCGACGGAGAGCACGTTGTTACGATCGATTTAAACAATAATAACACAGCACCAATTAATATAATTTTACAGAAGGAAGCAATGCTTTACTAGAAATAGAAGGCATTGTGTTGTTATTATCTCTCGTAATCCAACGATTGTGATTAATAATAAACGGAATGATGACGTCAGCTGTTTTGAATGCTTGACCTAAAAATGGCCACACATTTTGTTGTTGTTTTTTGTGGTTTTTTTTAAAAAAAACTTAGCGTTTGGTTTAGTTCCGAAAGTCTCTGAATGTATGTAGTGATGTAATTTCGTTCTAAAAGTTCTTGGCGGGCAAATAAGATTACTTCAGCCAATCAAAAACCAGTTCACTCAGTCGCTCGTCCCAGGCGAATGAACTGGAAACCAGGGGGTGTTTACATAGTAGAACTCATACCGGTGTGAGTTCATGCCGGCATGTATATCGCTTCTGTTTTCGTGAAGTCATGAAACACATACCGGCTCCTAGATTTATGAATGTTTGAGGTTCGACAGAATGTTGCTTACTTGGAAATTGACATTACTGTCTTATAGTTCCAATAGATTTTTAAAATTTGACAGGTCAAGTACTAACTTTCTTATTTTTCCTAAGTTCTCCTAAGTGGTTTTCCAAAATCTTCGAAATTTGCACTAAACTTAGACACTTAGCCAGAAGTTCATCAATAAAACTTGGATACTTGGATCACTATATTGGATCACAATACAACTTGGATCACTCACCAGTGACCAAATACGTTTAAAAGTTGTATTGCATCATGAGTTAACTTGCAGCAACTTTTTGCGCCCACGCTATTTGTAATTTTTGTATACACCACCCCCTGATAATAAGATAATATAGATATTTACCATACGCTGTCGACCACTTCTTCATAAAGCATCTATCTGTATTGTTAGATCAACTTTTTTTTGCCATATTGTTGAACTTTTTTTTGCTGTTATTATAAACGCTATCAAGTGAGCAATAGTATTCTTAATTTGTTTTTGATTTTTTTTTTGCCATTAAAGATCATGGACGGAAAATTTTTGTTTTACGTAAGAAAAGGGAATCGGATCTGGTTTCCTTTTGATTACACATTACGACAAATGGAAGTTGCTATGATTTTGCTATCTGATACGGGTGATGTTCAAATCGTGTAAATTTACAATGTTTTGGAGAAAGTTTTGGTAAGATCGGCGCGTGTACACATCAGGTTTATTTCTTCTTGAAATTTCTTCTTTTCATAAAGATCGCCTTTTATCTCCCTTATTTCGCGCTTACGTTAATAATGGTACAGTCAAACCTCTGTAGTTCGAAACCATTAAAAGTTGAATTCTCTCTAATATGAGGTCATTCGAAAGGTCCCTTCAACTATGATGTAAATGAAATTCCGTAATTTTGAACGCTACAAACGGAGGCGTATATAACTTTTAAGAAAAACTTTTAAGCAAAACTTTTAGAGAAGAGTTAAGAAAAGAAAAACGTGAAAGTAGTCTACTCATCACTTAACAATAAGAAAAGATTTCGTGACAATGCATATAAATTAAACAATGTTGTATTGTCCCTTCGTAAAAATACGGAAAGTTTCCTTTCTACTCAAATTGTTATTCAATTTCAAAGCAATACTGTTTGATGAGTGCAACCTCGAACCTAGGCTCCGTGTATCCAAAAGCCAAGAGACACTGGGTTAGAGGTTGTGATGAGCGTCCTCATCCTCTTTGATGCAAAACGATTAGTGAAAACGAAGTTTTTGAGTTCAGCTTTTGAAAATCGAATGTTTTGTTTTGGTTCAAACATTTTGAATTTGAAAATTTTAAGAGTCTATTTACACGGAAATGTTTTCACTAAAGTTCAAAGTCAAAACGAATGTATTTTAACGCAGTTATCTTTAAAATGATCTGATGCTCCTTCTAAAATGGGTAGCATAGAGATGAGACGTAGCGCTAGCGGTAGTTTTACTGGAAATTGAATTTTCTCTGAGTGAATTTCTTTTGGCGAAAAATGTTCGCCGGCGGTAGACGAAAGCTTAAGTGGAAAACCAGCTTAAGACGCTTCTTCCTTCTTCAGTAAACCGAATCAGATTTAAAGGGGATATGCCAAACACAACAATCACATTGGTTCATGTCGTAGCCCCTTTAAAGTTTATTTCTCTTATTATGGTAAAAAGTCATTTTTTGAATTAATTAATTTTACATACCCGTGATGCTAAGCTTTTGTATCTGTTTAAGCAAAACTCTTTTCACACACATGGGTTTCGCAGATACAAACTCTTAAACTATTGTGGTTGAAATTTTGAAATGAAAACTGGTGTCTGGCAACGTCTTTCATGCATTTGAATATTGTTTACATTCGTTATTGCACAATCTACAAAAAGATATCATCTGAGGTCACCTATTTTAAAAAGAATATCATCGCTTTTGAGATTTGAGCAAATGACTTCTATTATGAGGAATGAAAGACCTCCATATTTTGCTGCGGAATTTGAAATTTGGTTTACACACGGACACGCCAAGGTTCACCACCCGTCATTCAAAAGAAATTATATCGGTGTAATATCATCTTTTTGGATTTTTGCGTGGTTTTTCATTTCGTATTTCTATGGCCTGCTTGAATTACAGAAAACAGGGGGGTCTCTAGAGGGTATGTCGAAAATTGTGGAGGAGAATGTTAGCTGCTAAAACATTAAAGAAATCAATAACCCATTGTTGATATAGACTGAAAACGGAAGTTATACCCTGGATTCGCCACTGGAGAACATAGCCATTAGAAAGTTCTCTGGAAGTCTATTATTACAACTTATTGTTCATTTTTTCTTTGATGTTTTCAACAGGCAAATTTCGTAATCGTAATGAAGTCAAACCTACTTCACTGAGATCTCAAACCGGTTTGAGTTTAATATTACTTAAGTTAAAATTACCGTTAACAGGCCTAATGGGCAAAATCTTCAAAAACTCCAAAAAAATAGTGGAGGAGCACATTAACATAATTTCTGTTTTCAGTCTGTATCACCAATGGGATTATTTGCACGTTTTTCTTTTACACCTTAATAGCTAACGTTCTCCTCCACAAATTTTGATGGACATCTAGACCTCCTAGAGGGTAATCCTCTGGGGTGTGGGGGAGTGTAGACTGGCAAACGTAAATGAAAACTATTATAAAATGGCGGAAATTTCACACGAAATTTGATCCCTAAGCAAATTACATTAACACCATCTTTAAGGAAAACTGATACTGTATATTGTTGAAATAATTTGATCTCGCCATTTATATTGATCTATTTCTTGTCATTTCAACACTATGTCGTTTGAAAAGATAGAGGAGGGGTGGCGGTTGAGTTTTTCGGTTGATTTTTCTCAGTGATTGCGATTTTCAAATCCACTTATATTCATTGACATTGAAAAATGAGCCAAGCATTTAAATCTGCCTTTCGACGCTTTACAAGAATTTTGGATGAACGTCTTGGGGTTATTTTGCACACAAGGGTGACAGGTACTGTTAAAAGTGATGAAATATGATAAATACTGGGTTATATAGGGCCGATTGTCGAAGGGTACTCTCATATTGGGTAACCGTATTCTTGTTGTCCTGTGTGCAAAACAGCCTCTTGTTGAATGAACGAAAGGGAGGCTCTCCTCATTTATTAATCAACTTATTAATTTATTTATTTATTAATATTTACCCAGGAAAGCCTCTTCAGTTCTTATCGAATTGTGATCAATAAGAGTCCTGCGGAGGAGGATTTTACATCCCCGGATTTGGTACGGAAGCCACAAGTCTGATTCAACCGCTCCGCTAGATAATCCCCTCTCCGCTCTCAAGCTGAGTGTTCAGTGGATCGATTCACACTGTTATAGTCGCTGGCATGACTCGGCCAGGATTTGAACTCACACACTGGAGGCGACTACTCTACCACAAGGCCACCAATTGCTTAAAACTTACATAAAAAAGTTTCGGAATAGTTTATCGAACATCTTACCAAAATTATTCAAAAAATTACCAACTGACGTTATTGAAGAAAAAAAAAATTAATTTCTATTATGAAAAAAGTTTCAACTTTGAGCATAATTTATTTAATAGTTTACTGTCTTACAGGACCTTTAAAGTGATAAAACCACAAACCAACCTCGTACCCAGGGTTTCTTGCCTTTTTGATATACTTTGCCGCCGTCCGTATGTCAAAAAGGCAAGAAACCCTGGGTACGAGGTTGAAGCACAAATGCTTTCATATGAGATATCTACAGACTCAATCATTTGATAACTGATCGATTAGTGGTTGCCGCTAATATGGGGGCATACAATGACGTAAAGTTGAGGAGCTCCTAATCATTTAACAAACGGTTTCAACGTGTTTTCACACCATCATCTCAAATACCATTACTACAATCAGATTCAGAATTTTCTCTTTCAAACACCCTTGCACTTATAAATTGAGGAGGGTGTTTAAAAGAAGGGTGCAAGAACACAACTAATCACAAGACATAATCAATGAATGGGTGTCACCTTTTCTTATTATTTTTGTTTTGTTTTTATTACGCTTTTAGAATTTGTTTACAATAATAATAATCTACAAAATTGTTGTGTTTACGAAGTAATACATTTATATAATCGTTTGTGTTTGTTACGTGCGCTGGTACACGAATCCATCTTTCAGCATTTAAGGGGCAGATACAGGAATAAGGCAAAAAATAGAAATATCCCAGTGGGCAAAGTCTTCAAAAAGTCTATAAGAAGGAGTGTTTTCTATAGGAATGGCAAGCAATATCGCCCACTGTTTCAATAAAAAAACACTCCTCCACAGAGACTTTTTGAAGATTTTACCCACTGGTGTGAATCCTCGACTATATAGCGGACACCTTCATACTTTCTTGGTGCCATCTTTACAGAGGTTTGACTGTCACCCATTTTCCTTTTGAAATGTTTATTGCCTTAGTTCCTTACCTGTTCCTTACCTTAATCCATTAACATTCAACGATGCCAAATTAGATCTCCTAAAAAGAGTTTGTTGTTGATGACGAAGTCAGTTAATCACGAGGTTTTCTATCAATGTTGATTATGGTGAATACCAGAGCAGCAAACATACACAGTGTCGACCCCCATCCCAAAGCGTAACTCCATTTCAAAGCGTAATAACTTCCGTCGTAATTTGTCGCAAAAATGGCCAATCCAGTCACCGTGCACAATACTAAAAGGTCAAAATGAGTGTTGACGTTTTTCAATGAGGTTTTGAACTATTCAAAAATTAAAGATGGCCAATCCAGTCACGTTCTTGCTTTCGATAGATAATATGATCTGTAATGAAGATAACCAACCTTGAACCCAAGCTCTCAGTGGAGTCTATACATCATAAAGAGAGCCCTGGGTTCGAGGTTGGAAAATCGTGTATGTTGAGTTAAACCAATCACGTACGTAGCTGTTGAAGCGGAGTGTGATGCAAAGTTAAAGACTGGGACAGAGGTACAACAACATCGGTTTACAAAAGAGAATGTTTTAATAAATCTTTTGGAAAGTGTTCGATCATCACAAAACCTTTTGGTTGAAAGTCTCTTACATTCGTTTGAAAGAACGAGGCAATACGTTACAATGGTCTTGCTAACCCAAACAGAAATAACAAAGTTTTGACTGCAAAACTATTGTTGATCGCATCTTATTAGACAAATCTATAGTTGGCCTACTCACAAATAAACAGCTGCAATCCAGCCAAGACTTTTTCCATTGTTGGCTTGTCTTTGCAAAACAGAATGATAGCCAGTACAAAGCTGATCAAATGGAGAAAACATGCAAGGAATAAGAACGCCATCACACACAGATACGTACCTAAGATTAACAAATAAGATAAACAAATAAGATAAACAAATAAAGAAATTAATAGTAAGATCACGTAGTCTTGGAAAGCTATATGCCGTTCCCATTACCATATTTCCTTGAATAGGCGCCCTTCCTCGAATTAGACCCCCCCTCCATCTATACCCCCTCGAAGAAATTATTATATTATAAGGTTTTTTGAATTACACTGTGTCATTATGATCTCAGAAGCAACCGTGTTTTCTATAAAAGCGCCCCACCCCTTTACTAAACGCCACTCCTGGAAGATTTTCCCACATTTTCCCACATTGCTCAATCAAACTCCAAAACGGAAGAATGCATTCATAGCTCGAGTCGTAAATTAGTGGAACTATCTCCCCAGCGATATTGCTGTAGCGCCTACGACAAGTTTAAAAACCGTTTTGACCACATCTGGAAAAAGGAAAATCCAATTATCTTCGATCCGGATTGCGATTTAAACAACAAGACATCATCAAGACGCACGCGTTTTCTACAAATAAACGACGAACTTTGAACCTGGTATCATAGCTTTACTTGTATAAGCCTCTTCCCAGAATAAATTATTCTAAAAGCAGTATTTGAACCATTGCATTGTGGTAGTTGTGAACAGCAAAATATAATGGGAACAAGGAAAATAAAACACACGCAAAGCAGTGATTTTGAGCGACATACTGTACGTGTGTATCGTAAAGGACGGCGGCGTGAAATAAATATCTCCTTTGTTAACTATAGGTGTAGGATTCAGAGGACATTCCATCATTGCCTACAAATTACCCTATACATATATTACAACAAGAAAAGAGGAATACCATTGTCACACTCCTCCTCAAAGCCTCTTTAAAGATTTTGCCCATTGCCTAGCTACACTCTGCAAGTCATAACGACGGAAACTAATATGAAAGTGGGGATGTAAAGTTGGTTAAACTGTCGATTGTTGAACGTAACCATGACCACGTGACCACGTGACCCTCTTCACCATGTAAACATACCGTGCAAGTCATCCAACAACAATTTATTTTACTTGGTAAACAACAATTTGTTTACTTGGTTACTGAAAGGGGTGGAGTAACATTCACGTTAGGAAATCTTAAGAATACATGGAAATTCCAGACACCGCCATTTATATCGTTATTTCAGTTTCCCAGGGTAGCCTCTTCAGTTCTGATGGAACTGGTATCAATAAGGGTCTCGCGTAGGAGGTCCTAGAGTACTTAAAGCCCCCAAAAAGTATCATGTAGATACAGTGAAATCTCGATAAAGCGGACACCATTGGTGCATAAAAAGGTGTCCGCTTTATGGAGGCTTTACCTATGAGTATTTGACTGTAAATCCATCAATCCGTACATGGAGTATGTGTTCGTTATACGGAGATGTCCGCTTTATAGAGATTTCATTGTATGGCTTTAACAATGCTGAGTAACGCTTTCAGTACCAGTACTTGGAATTAATCCCGCAATTACTTCCTGCAACGGGTCTTGCATGACCTGCAGGATGAGGGTTTAGCATCGTCCAAGTCAATTGTGAGAATCTGTATTTCTTTCAACGAAATTCCCGATCATTCAGCTTTCACACATGAATATAATATTTGACTTGATTCTTGGTCAGCTGCCTTATTGGCTCTTTTTAGGCCCAAATCTTGCAGACAGACATCTAACGCGGGGCTTTTTAACGCCAAGTCATTAAAATTAACGCCATTAAGGAGTGGCGTAAAAAGGGCCAAAAAGGTATTCTGATTTTCTCATGTTACAACGGGTGTAAAGATGAATTCTAGAAGAAGTTCATTCTTACTTTCATTATAGCCATACGTCTCACTTAACGATCGACACCAAATCGGTTTATCCGGGTTGTGTTTGTGCTCTGTACACTTCGTCCACAGTCCTTCATGTATATGAATCATCTTGCTTTCTCGGCCAGCCCAGTGTGATGTTGCTATGCCAATAATTAACAAGATGATGCCCAGGTTGGCATTCAGAAAGGAGGTAAGCTGTATTCGTATACCCATGTCTCTGTGTTGATGATTTAATTGAATTATACTAACCTTGAAAAGAGAGAAAAGATTAACAAGACCCGAGAGGCGCGAACACGCCTGCAATAGCCAGCCTGGTGTTTTGCATAATTTATGTGTACTTAAAGTTTTTATGCCAAAAATACTAAAGATTACCACGTGTATGAAACAAAAGAATCTAACAAACCAATAGAAAATAAGAAAGAAAACTAACAAACCAATGGGAAATAAGAAAGAAAACTAACAAACCAATGGGAAATAAGAAAGAAAACTAACAAACCAATGGGAAATAAGAAAAAACAAAGAGGAATTAAATGTTTTGTTTATCTATACATTGTTTTCCACATGGACATGCACAAAGTTAACTTCAAGGGCCGATTTTCACAGAGAGAAACCATAATATAATCATTGTTAACTGTTGTTTATTTCATCCGAAAATGGGTGTTTGGCAGTTTGCTTTTTTTTTATCAATAAAATATCAAAGCACTGCAAATTGATTGATACGGTACAATCTATAATATTCAACTATCTGTTATAAAAATTATAACCATTTCTCTCTTGTGTAGATGGGCGAATTTCCCGTTTCGCGCAGGAGTAGTCGGAGAACGCCTATTTTAAACACGAAGTTCCACTGCGTTGCAACCGTGAACTTTAACAGAACTTTAACACTGTCGATAACAATTTTGTCCGCCAATAAGTTTTGATGCAAAGAAGTAAAAAAAAAAAAAAAAAAAAAAAATACTATCGAATAACAACTGGTACAAGAAAATTCTTTCTACAAGCCTCTTAACATCAGTTTGCATTAATATGATGCCCCTCTCCCCTTCCCTTTAATGATTTCACGAATCATTAATGATCATTTATAAAAGGGTTTTCGGGAGGGAGGTAAGCAATGTAATAATGTTGGTATTAAAGGATTGCCAAACCCAAGATACAACACATTTTCAATTGTTGTGGATGTGTATAATACTGTAAGAGCAGTAACAACCTTGATCCCAGGGCTTCTTTTCTCTCTTACGTTTCTCTCTTATGAAATGTCTGATATAAATGCACTAGAAAAGACGCCCCTGGGATTTAGGTTTAGAACCGTGACGCCTTTTTTTCTGATTTACCAAACACTTCATACGTCCATACAATACAAGGACATAACTTTCAAAGACACTGTTTGTAGCATTGTAACATTTAACGAGAAAACATCGTTGGCTAAGTTAGTTTCTAAGTAAGGGACGGAGAGTTTTGACTTCTTGGAATTGCGCCCATAATGGTTGATTTTACTGCCAGCAACTGGGAATTTGATTAACCAGAAATAAGTATAGATCGGAGTATCTAAAGTGTCTAAATTATCTGAAAACGAGACTGAGACTGAGCCTTGAATCCGGGGTCTCAGTGTTCGCAAATGAAGGTACTATTAGGAGTTATTAAGGATTAAAAAATGCAGCTAGAAACCATAATCAGAAAGAACACCGACAACCATCTCTGAGTACTCCGCTTTGAAACATAGAAACTCTCCCACCGAATAGGCATAGCAGATGCTCTGTTAAACGCCCCTTTCTACTTACCACTCAGAGTTCTCGTTTATATTTATTTTGGAAAACTAGGTTTTATTGTTTATGACATTTTAAAAAATTGAAAAAAACACAACAGCCTCTTCAGATTATCCAATTAAATCCTACCCTTAAACGCCTGGGGCGTTAAATAGAGCAGTTACAGTAGACTATTTGCGCCTGGATCATAATGTCGTTTTCCACCATCCATAACAGATATGAATCAGTGCAAGGTGATACCATAAAGGATTTCTTAGCCAGAACTAATATAACGATAACGATATCTGATAACGCAATTTCTGTTCTTTTTCATTTCTTGAGCGATACTAGATCTCTTCAGACAACTTCTAAAAATTTGAGTAAACATCTGTTAAAAGGTAACTTAAAACAGAACGAAACACCCTCGTAAAAAATATGTGTAATCTTGTTTGAAGTGCCTTATATACTGTCATAAACCAATCGTTAAAAACCTTCTTATACGATGATTTACGGTGATCAGTCGCGGATTAAGAGAGAAGAAAATATATTTTGCTTTTTATCTAAAATAAAAACCGGCATATTTGTGTCAACTCGATATTTTCTGGAGATATGCAGTAGGTTTATTTTTCAGTAGGTAAGAAACGAGGAGTTTTTAAGTCTTTTAAGGACTTTTCGTTCCGTCTGACTGTTGGTTCGTCTGCCAGCCAGCCCGTTAACGTCGCACACACGTAAGTCTTTCTCTAGCTTCACATCTTATGAAAGAAGAAGCTTGGGCGAAGTACTGGTGCGAGAAACGTTGCCCGTTTCTTTGGTGCTTTAAAAATGCAACTTCATTTAGATCCAATACTAGGGGAAAACTGGCTAAAACAAATGCAGATAGAAATATCGCTAAGAAACCGCAAATTAATAAGTACAGACCTATGAAGAAAATATGAACAAGTAAAAGCTGATCGGCGTTCTGGTCTTATATTCCAGTATTATATCGGATAACATTTGACGGTTATGTTACGGCTTAATGGCCGTTAAGTGTATTCGTTCGCAACTACAAAATGGTGATTTCTCTCAAACCTTTGGAAGCAGCCGTTTGTTAGAGGATAAAAGGCGTCTTTGATAAAGTGAATCCTTGAGTCCTACTCTCATTATAAAGAACGCGGATTATCAAGCTGCAAGTCTCATAAAATCAAATCTTTGATCAAACATTTTATTTCCAACAGAAATATGGGGTTTCATATTCATGCAAATTGGCACTGCGTTTGAATTTCATTGATTAAATAATCCATGAAGATTCTTCAGGTTCCATTTCGTCCTCATATGCTTTCTTTTACCTGCAAGATGAAGAAAGAAGGACGCAAATTCTTGATTATCTAGAATAAAAATTCGGTAAAGTTGGTCTTAAACACCATGTTGGTCTTGACACCATGTCGTGATAATAACCTTGATTTGCTCGTATAAAACATCTTATGAAAGTTTATATGATTTTTTTTTCATTCTTCTACATGCAATGTGAAATATGAAAGAAATTCTTACACGAGGTGCAATCTCATACCCAGACTCTATTGTTTACCGGGTTGATATTTTCCTTGCTTTCCTTGAGTACGAGGTTGAATCGAGGTGATAAGGTAATATTCAAATTTTCTCATGATTACAAAATGCGATTGTGAAGAATAAGAAGTGTTATGTATTATATAGTATTACGTAAAAGATGCATGAATCGATGCTACCTGTCGATTTAGCAAAAAAAATAATATATAATCTATTATTATTCAAGAATAGGGGGAAGTAGTTGCATAATGCGATAGATTTCACGTATTAAATAGAAAGTTTTCGTGTTTTTTTTTGTTTTTTTACATAAAAAGTATATTGGGTAAATATAACTGGTTCGTCCAAAAAACATTTACTTCGCCAGAAAATAAGATTGAATCTTCCGAATGAAATCAGCCAATCAGATCTTAAATCTGAAAGCAAAAATTATGATAATTCTTCAAAATGAAAAAATCAGCACTTCAGCACAACAACAAAGAACAAAAATTGGCTACTAGCGTTACAACACCGAAGTTTTCGCGCAAAGTTTTCGCTCGAAACATTTCGATTGGCGCAAATTATTTGACTTAAATGGAATCTCTTTAAAGCGGACACCATTGGTGCATAAAAAAGGTGCCGCTTTATAGAGATGTCCGCTTTATGGAGAATTTATCTATGAGAATTTGACTGTGAATCCATCCATCCGTACATGGAGTATGTGTCTGTTATACGGAGATGTCTGGGTCGATGTCCGGGTGAATGGAAATCGACTCTCTTAAGTTACTCTTCATACACAGGGGAAGTTTGAAATTTGAATACCAATATCCGTGCGATTCATCTACTTGTGGCGTTGTCAAACACGTCAACACGTCCCCTCCACGGAACCGAAGGAAATGGTTCCATATATCAAAAGTTCCACTTATCCGGGGTTAACTGTAGCAGGAAAAGTCAATAAAGCATGAATGTTAGATACCATTACCGTCAGATAAATTAACATAATAAATGTTTAACCTGAAGAGATAAATACATGAATGTATATCGGGAGGGCGTTCACAAAAAGTGATATCGCCCTTGCTACGCCCTTTTATTAAATTGGTCACATGACGTGACCAAGAAGATAATTGGCGAAGAAGAGAATCGTGCGAATATAATTGATAAATTCATGGAATTTTCAGCCGTTCGCCTCTTTATGATATGAAGACGACGAGACGAAAAGGCCCTGGCATCATAGGCCGAAAGTTATAACGTGATGAAAATTACTCGAAAGTTATAACGTGATGAAAATTACTCGAAAGTTATAACGTGATGAAAATTACTCGATATATGAGGTTGGTCTCGGTCATATTTTGAACCTTGACCTAGTGGCAAAGGTCAATGCGTTTTGATGGTCTTCTGTTTTATTGTTTGATGTTGTTCAGTTTTTTTGTTTTTTCCTGTTTTCAAAATTTCCGAATGTTATTTTTTTTAAATTTATATCTTCTGAGTGGGTAGGTTTTTTTTGTTATTTTTTACATATTTTTAGTCATGCTGCCTGATTTCTAATGTTAAGTTTTTGCTGGATATCAACCTTCTTCCAGGGCTTCTTGCCAATTCGATATACTGGATGGCGGCGAGTATATCATCCATGTATCGAAAAGGAAAGAAGCCCTGGGCACGAGGATGGCGATCATACAACTTATTGGTTGAGAGTCTCTTTTTCTTTCTTTCGAATGAACAAAACGCAACGATGATCTCGTTAACCCAGACGGAAGTAACAAGTTTTGACCACGAGCTAGTGACTGATAACGGTAGATTTGTTGAGATTTCGCGAAGTAGTAGAACGTGACTGTTTTAAACACGATTCCACTAAGTTGCAACCGTGAAAAAACGTGGCACAGTCAATTCTACGGGCTTTTTTTTTTATATAAGAACATGTAAACATCGACCAGGCTCATTGGTGCTAATCTTTTGCAATTTTGAGCATACTTTGGGTGCTTTAGCGGTGCTTCTTTGATATATAACAAGAAATCAGAAACATATGCTCTAAAAAATTCAAAAAACACATATCCATATTTTAAATTCAGAGAGGAAGAATATAAAATGAATGTTAATGGTTTGAACACGTTTGTGTTAACGTTGAACTGGAAACGGTATGAGGTGGAGAGAAGAATTTTTTATTTTACTTTGCAGAACTTTGAATCTGAAGGTGATGTTTAGATGTTGCTAATTTGTTTTAGTGAATTTGAGCTTTTGGTGCTTATAGATGAAAGCGGGTCGTGCAGAAAGTAACTAGCAGGGATATGTGAAAGCGTTGCTGGATACAGCTTAGATGGTCCTAATGTTTTTCGTAAATTTGAGCTTCTGGTGGTTATAACAAAAGCATGTACTCCATATCATCACAGCATCCGATTTTTTGTTTTCATTGTAAACCAGCCTGATGATTTATAAACAAAGTAAATGTTTTGAAGTCATTAGCTGAAATCCTTCCACATTTTTTTCTTTACACAAATGTGTGTAAACTTTTTTTTAGGGGTGCGTGCGCTATATTCTATATTATACAAGAGTTTAAGCTTGATTTCCACTAGGGAGAATTGGTCAGAATTATGAATTGGTGAGAATTATTTTACTAGTGAGAATTTTGAAATTTTTATGAGAATTCGAGTGAGAATTTGTAATTCTCCCAGGTAAAAACCAAGCTTTAAAGTTTATAAAAAAACTTTGTTTTTCTCTTATCTAAGTTCTAAATGCAAACAAGATATACCCTTTGGTAAATTACGTCACAGTGGTGTCATCGCCTCGTTTTCAAGTTGAATAATAATAATAATGTTTTTGAGACGACAGTTCAGGGAAATTGTTTTTAATTTTACCAGGCTTACACACACACACTTTTTTATATAAGAAACTGGGGCTCGGCTAGTCAAAAACCTAAGAAAGTCAAGGGCTTGGGAAATACCTGACTAAGAAACTGCCTTCTTTCTATTTGTTTCTTCAAGTCCCAAATATGAAAGATTACAATGGATTTAGTACTATTTTCAAGGGTAATTAAGAAAATTTAAGAAACTTTCAGGTCTTAAAAATTGACATTTCACGGCTAACCCGTTCAGATAGTTTCTTATATAAAAACAGAATGTAGTAGTTAGCTAATAATGAATTATTTCCAACTAAGTTCTCCAGTAAAAATTCTCTTCTTGAAAGAACGAGGCATAGCGTGACCCTTACCTCGCTGACACAAACATATTTTACAAGGTTTACACCACCACTTTGGTGGTCTGAAAATGATACATTATTAAGTTCATAAACAAAGCGAAGGTTGTAGGGCTTACCTTTTTACGCCGCTCTTTATTGGCGTTATTTTTTTAAATTCCACGGTTAATCTTTCACAGACAAACGTCTAATGCTATGAAGTCATAAAAACAATTTATGCTATAAAGGGCCGGTGTAAAAAGGGTCTTCATAAAAATCAGTTTATCTCTATACCTCATTTACACGTTGTCAAAATCTTGCTCAGTGTTTCTATTTAACTAGTATAGCGTATAAAATCTCCCCCCTACACTATATACTATAAGACTGTGTATATACCAAAACCCAGTATTACTCTATGTTGCAATTACATGATATTTCACGCAAAAGTGTGGTTTTTAAGTAGGTGGTTCGATTGTTCCAAAATGGGGATATTGTGCTTCTGATTTTCTATTGTTTCCTTATTTCAAAATCTCAGATGTTTACACATTTCATTCTATTTAAATTTGAGTACGGATCGAGTTTCAATTTTAGCATGCCACCATGTTTTAATTAGCCTGGCCTGAACTTATCTCATTTGAACAGAAAATATTTTAGACCGTACCTGAAATCTCAACCCAGTCTGAGTTCAGTACGGCTCTCATGTAAACAGCCTCTCAAATGTTGTGCAGTTAAAACTAAAGCCTGATCTACTAGACGATTTTGAGCATTACTTTTCACTAGGCGATTTTTTTGCAATCTTATTGGCTTAAAATTTCGCACGCCGAAAAGTTTAAATCATTTCTACTTTTCGCCAAGCGAATATTTTCGCCCGCCACGATCACATTTTTCTTCTGCGCATTGTTGTGGCGAAAATTTATAACGATCGTCGTAAAAAACCGTCCAGTGGAGTTCCTACAGACTCAATATATTGAAACAAGAATTCTTTTTCTTTTTTATCACCAACCAAACAACTGAACTTTTTCTGTACTCTGGTCTTTCAAAACATTTGAATAAGCAAGGTAAAGAAAGGGAACAGTCAAACTCACTTACCCAACAAAATTTACCCCAATTTCATGATGATTGAACAAAGGTAAGAAGATTCGTAAGGAGCGCCATGGTTTCTCCAAATTTCACCATCTCCTCCATCATCATTCGAACACCTTGCTCTTATCGACGTTCGAAATATGGAGATAATACCTGTATATAATAACTTTCCAACAATCGAATTCCACTTTTTCTTAAATCGTTTCTTTCTTTCAAAATTCATATTTCAGATGAATTTAAAGAAGAGAAAAAAATTTTCAGAAACACTTTCAAGAACCCTGTGGATATTGTTGAAAACTAACACAGAACTCCTTCGATATCTCTTCCCTTTTATTGTTTTAAGAAATAACACTTATCATTTTTTGTTAAGACAGCCAAATTTAAATTTAAACTTTGTGTTGATCAGTATTATTATGATTTTTACTATAAAAAAATAACACAGTATAAGAAAGCCTTTTCCGAGTTTTTTCGAAAATAAACGCTTTTCGTTATAAGCTATACAGATTTTTTGATTAGGACTTAAAGCTACTTGAATTGCTCTTAATTGTAGGTTCATTCGTTTGGTTATCTTTGCAAGAATAGCAAATTGTAGAGTTTTTAAAGATAGCTCGCAAGATAACTCTATGACGAAAAACTTCTTTATATTTACTTTACATGTGGAACCAGATATCAACTTTTAGACAGATTTAAGTCTTGTGTTGCATATTGTATAGACTACTGTTTTGGCGCGAAGCTTTTTAGATCCTCGGTTTCTTTCTGACGATGACGTCATTTGTGCAGACGGCAAATTTGTAGACACCTGTACTGGGCACGAACCTATGTGTATTAGCTCACAAGACTCAATGGCTGTGATTTTCCCGGTGAATCCGATTGAGAATATACTCCAGTATACTCCTGGTCTAATGAACTTCCAAGGAAGACAAGGAATTAGTTTGTGTAGCTCCTGTTAGACTGTAAACTATTAGATAAATTATTCTCAAAGAAGAACCTTTTTTCGTAAGAAAATAGACTTAGAAATTGAGTTTTTTGAATTATTTAGGTAAGATACTTATGTTTTGGCGCGAAGCTTTTTAGATCCTCGGTTTCTTTCTGACGATGACGTCATTTGTGCAGACGGCAAATTTGTAGACACCTGTACTGGGCACGAACCTATGTGTATTAGCTCACAAGACTCAATGGCTGTGATTTTCCCGGTGAATCTGATTGAGAATATACTCCAGTATACTCCTGGTCTAATGAACTTCCAAGGAAGACTAGGAATTAGTTTGTGTAGCTCCTGTTAGACTGTAAACTATTAGATAAATTATTCTCAAAGAAGAACCTTTTTTCGTAAGAAAATAGACTTAGAAATTGAGTTTTTTGAATTATTTAGGTAAGATACACGATCAACTTTTCTGTAAACTAACCATTTTGAGTAAATTTTGAACATAGTTTATCTAATAGTTTACCGTCTAACAGAACCTTTAAGCCAGATCTCCACTAGGCGGAAAATGTCGCGGCGGAAATATTTTCTGTAATATGATTGGCTCTGTGAAAATTTCTTGACTTTGTGAGCTAATCAGATTGCAGAGAGCCTTTCCGCTTTTAAGCGACATTTTCTGCATAGTGGAGATACGGCTTTAGATCGAGAGCTCGTAAAAATCGTTAATTAGTGAAAAACTAACGGCACTTATGTTGGCTTCAATTAAATTCCGGTTCTTCGATGTGTCTACGTGATAATCGTTCAGTTTTGAAAGGTTTCTTCATTTTCTCTACAACACGTCTGAAAAGACCGCCTCTCCAACATCCATAGATTTTAGCTGGACTATCCACGTCTGCTTCTGCCTCTTTGTTTTCTTCACTAATACTTTCTTTTGTAAGCTACATTTACACAATGCACTTTCCAATCATCGCAAAGGTTAGGGTCGAGTGGGAATTGAACCACTATCACCCAGTGGCCAAAATCTTCAAAAAGTCTCTGTGCAGAAGCGTTTTTTTTATTGAAACAGCAGGCGATATTGCTTGCCATTCCTATAGAAAACACTCATCCTCATAGACTTTTGGAAGATTTTGCCCATTGGGTATGATGAAGTATTATGAATCCTTTCTTACTTGTTTTGTACGACAATAAGCCTCTAAACGATCCCCCTGTACTGTGGTGTCAATAATATCAAGTTGGTCGTTTTAAGGCAGTAATTTCAGGGTGAACTGGGCAGTTTTCGACATAATTTTCACTGATTTTGTTGATAATTTCAGGGAGAAAAATAGCTGAACGTGAGAAGTTGGTAAGAACTTGTAATAACAAACTATGATGCAGAATTTGTACTCTCCCAATAATCGTAAATCTTAAATCGTAAAGTCTGGCTCAAATTTCAGCTCAGGATAAGAAACTCTATATCATTCGTTCCCTAAAGCGCCTCTCCACCACTCTGCTCTCCTCCACATGTTATGATGGATATAAGGGATGATGAAATGCATTTCATGGCGAGGGAGAGAAACCACTCCAAGAATGCAAAATCAAGATTTTTTAGAATTAACTATGGTAACATTTATAACTAATTGCTGAATCAGCATAACTACATCTAATATGATATTATTGATTTTATGTGAAACATAATGGCTTCCTCCTGTCTCGTTTGTCCAAGTCTTTGCTTTCTGTCACCATCGTGATGCAAAACAGCTCTGTTCACGCTTTTATGATATTTTGTTCAGGACCAAACGGGAATTTGGTGATATTTTCCGCGCCGTCTTCTTTCACCACTAAAATATCGTGCTCCCTATATCCCCCAGCACCAGGTTGTCCCTCGGGTATTGTTATCATTGGTTCCATGGATACTACCATGTTTGGCTCTAGCACTGTCTCGATGTCCTCGCGCAGTTCCAGTCCAGCTTCCCTTCCGTAGTAGTGACCCAGAACGCCAAAGCTGTGGCCATACCCAAACGTACGGTGTTGTAAGAGATCGTGTTGCTTGAAGATTTCATTCAACTCTTTGGCTATTTCCGAGCACTTCATCCCCGGTCGAATTAATTCCAATCCACGACGATGGACCTTGCAGTTAATTTCCCATAATTCAATTTCCTTATCAGTTGCGTGGTCCAAAAACAATGTTCGCTCCAGTGCTGTGTAGTATCTAAGATGGAAGTAACATATAAAAAATCGATTATGCAAGGAGGCTTTTTTCCTTCTCATAACTGTTAGTTAACACAAGCTCTCCTCGCCTAAGCTCATGACGATGGTACAAACCTTATAATTTTTGTTTGGGTCAGAGAGGTTAGATGTCTCATTCTTTCAAACGCGTTTGTGAGAGTTTTCACCAGAGCTTTATAGGTAGGAGATTTAGACATTACTTGGATTACAAAACCTACCCAGCAATCATTGGAAAACAGTTTAAGCTAAGGATATCTCCTTTTTGAACTTTTCTTGTTGTGACGGGATTGTGTGCCCCATCAGTGTTAATTCCCGATTGAAACCAAGTGAACGCTAAAACAAAACAGAAAAAACGACCAATCAAATGGAAGGAAGGTAATCATCGTGATTGTGATTGGCTCTAAAAACAATAAAATTAGCCATCTTGAATTTTTCTAACCAATGAAATTATAGAATAAATAAAGACAAATAATTTCCGCTTCTTACTATCCATAATATCAATTTGCGGGTACGTTTTTGCGATTTCACGAATCATGGCTTGTGTTGATGCCATGGCAACTTCATGCTCGGGAACATTTTCATGCAGTGCAGCCACCACCGCAGCGCCACCGATATCAGCGATTCTAGCACCTTTAGATTTTTGTTTTCGAAAGAAATTAAGAATAAAAGATGTATTACTTAAAATTTGCGCAGTGGTAAATCATGGCAGAAAACAAATGACAGAAAAATGGCAGATAAATTATATTTTACAAGTACCAGTCTTTATAAGCAACAGAGGATCAAATTCACTAAGAAAATAAGCACCACCCCCGGCTCAGAAAAAAGATTTCCCAGGTTAAGGTACCGGTAGTAGGAGGTTTTGGAAGTTTTCAGGGGTATATTTTTCTGTTTTCTTGTTTATAAAATAAGTACGACTTAAGCATGCTCAAAATGGCAAAAAAATCACCACCAATGAAGAGTCTGGTCGATTTTTGTTTACTGGGGCTTATTTAAAAGAAACGTGTAACTTTAAAATGACGAAGAGTTTCACAAGATTAGCCTATAAATATAGACCGCCGCTAACTCAGTATGGTTTATACACTTTGGTCAATGTTTTCATTCTGGCTTGTTACAGGATCTGATAACACATTTAGGCGTGCTTTCGTAATATTACAGACTTATTTGTATGGTTCCCAATCTCTTTCGTTAGTGCAATCATATGAAAAAAACAAACGATCAAGGTGTAAAGACCATAATAGTAAGTTAGCAGCGGTCTGTATTATATAATTTGGCAAAATATAATTTGGAAGTTTAAAGAGTGGATCCAGAGTTTCATTTACATTGAGATGATAACCAACTTCGATCCCAGATAGGTCATCTCCTTTCTCAGGAAGAGAATGCCCTGGGATCGAGGTTGCATGATAACTTTAAGATCCGTGTTCATTCTCATGAAAGATCTTTTGATAGCAACCTCCTTACCATTTTTTATCAAGTCGATTTCTTCAGCGGATTTTTTCATTCTCAGTTTCATTGCTGACTCACTGACGTCAACCAATTTCGCGGTTGGCAAAACGGCTTGAAATTTTTTGTGATTTACTAAATTTACGTGATCGAACTCTAAACCAACTCTCTTCTTATCACCGACGAGTTGTTTAACCGCTTTGTAATAGTTATCACGCTGCCAGTCGGTGTACGTAATATTATCACAATGTCCTTTACGCCAAGGTTGTCCGTAATCGATTTCTATTTTGCAAAAAGAAAAAAGATGTTCGGAATATATTAATCTTTCGTTAAGCCGGATCTACACTAGGTTGAAAATGTCGCTGCGGAAAAGCTCTCTGCAATCTGATTGGTTCACAAAGTCAAGAAATTTTCACAGAGCCAATCAGATTGCAGAAAATATTTCCGCCCCGACGTTTTCCGCCTAGTGGAGATCCCGCTTTAGCTATAGGTTTGTCTAACAAGACTCGATCATCAATATTTTGCGGTCAAAACTTTGTTATTTCTGTCTGGGCTAACAAGAATATCGCAGAGTAATGCCTCGTTCTTCCAAACAAAAATAAGAGACTTTGAACCAAAAAGTTTTATGATCGCATCTTGTTAGACAAACACAGTCTTAGCTTATCAATTCTTTTTACGCTATGGTTAATTTTTTTTGACTTGAAATTAAAAGGAGCCGGCATGATTTTTCAAAAATAACGCCAATAAAACGTAACAAAGAGCCAACAAAGGTAATGTATAAACGCCCTGAAAAATATCGGTTTATTTCCTAATAGCTTTATGTTTGGTTCTTTTCATATGGAAGTCCAAGGACTCAAAACTCCCCGTTACTTATTTACTTATTTCATCTTTGCGCTTCATTTCATTCACACACGCACAAACATTCTTAAATCTAATGTTCGTATGGAAATAAACTTGTATCTCTTCAACCTAAATGCTAAATTGCTTACCTGCTTAATTGTTGTAAAAAGACAGAGGCGGAGCTAGAGCTCAGTCAAAATTTGTGGAGGAGAGTTAAGACATTTAAAGTAGAAAAGGAAAACGTGCAGAAAAGTAATCTAATGTCGAACTCCTTTTTTAAAGGCACTGAATACCCCTACGTTTTTATCACTGAAAACCTCTCGATTTTGTCATACGCTCCGTTGTCGAATTCTTTAACGATTTAATGTTCTCGAACTTCCTATGTATTCATCGGTGAAAGAAATACATTCATCGTGTAACTCCATCCTTTACAATTAGAACTTACTTGCTGAGATGGTCGTCTCATCTTCGAGTGTTACCACAAGTCCATAAGACCTGCCAAAGTAACAGTACATAAATCCACTGTAATAGTTTATGTTGTGGTAGGAAGTGAACACGCACGCGTCGAGATTTTCCGCAACCATCTGCTCGCGTAACTTCCTCAATCTGTTTCGCATTTCTGTTTCGGTAAATATCGCGCCAGTTTTCTCTCCTTGTCTACAATCGACTATGGATGGTAAATCAGATACTGCACTGCTGAGCAATCGAACATGGCAGCTGTTGCTGTTTAAAAGTGGTCGTAATCTGGATAGCATGGTGGCTGAAAAGAAAGCAACATTTGAGAATTGCATGTTTGAAACGCAAATAAATGTTCTTACAGGTTGTGTGTTTGTGTGTGATATCACGTGTGTTTGTGTGTGATATCATCTGTATTTGTGTGTGATACCGCGTTCCGTCGGATCTATTTAACATCCTTTGTTCATATTATTTGAGTTGACATGTGAAATAGATTGCTAAAGTCTATGTCAAAAATATTTGTACTTATTACAAAAATAAATGCCATTTCTGATCTACTTATCGCCCTAAGTGTGTTCTTCGTAAATCTCATGTCATGTTATGAAGCGGAACTAATCTCAAGGCGTATTCAGAGTCAGTCAAAAAAAGTGGAGGAGTCCAACGTTATGATCTTCCTTTTCAGTCTTAAGTGTCGATTAGGTTACTTGCACGTTTTCCTTTTCTAATTTAAATGACTAAACTCTCCTCCAAAAAATTTTGACTGAGCTCTAGCTACGCCTCTGTCTTTTTACAACAATTAAGCAGGTAAGCAATTTAGCATTTAGGTTGAAGAGATACAAGTTTATTTCCATACGAACATTAGATTTAAGAATGGAAATGTATATAGGTAATTTCAGAAATAACAAATTGAAGAAAACGTAAGGTAATAACACTGACCTTACGCCTGATTCACACTTATGAAGCAGACGCAGAAGCTGAAATAGAAGTAGAAGGTTGCTTCATGATTTCTCTAGTGTGAACTTGAGAAGCAAGGTGCGCAAGTTGTTATTTCGTGAAAGCAAACGAAAAAATTATTATGACACATTTTAAAATTGCAGCAGAAGCCCTACAAGTTGAAATTTTTTCTGAGACTGTTAGAGGTATCCTGATTTAGTCAGCCCTTTTTAAAAAAAGAGAACAAGACGTGTCGATATACTGTGTGTTCTATATTGCATTTCGCTTGCTACCTTATTTTAACTGTCATCTACAAATTTTGATATAATTTTATATCCAAATTTTCTTCCAGAAAACCAACAACATTCGTGTATGCTTTTCAGTGTAATGAAAGCTGACTCATCTTCTGAATTTGTAGGTGAATTGTGCATCATTTTTGACAAATTATGCATTTTGGATGGCCATTTTGTCTGGCACTTCTTAGATGCTAATGTTTCTTCTCGGGGAGTGCTTTTGAAGTTGACAACATTTTCAACTTTACGTGACTTATTCTGTGCCCTTTGGAGAGCATGTTTTCGCAAAATTTTAATCTTTCTTTTACAGAAAACAAGAAACATCTCAGAGAATGATATCAATGTTCAAATCAGTACAGCGTTACCAGAAAGCATACGGTTTGTTTTGATAACTTTATAGTCCGCCAAAACTTCATGATCTATTAGGTAACATGATGCCTCAAGACTTTTCACTGTAAAGGCAGATAAACACACTTTATACGTAATTTTTTACGTATCTTTTCCCTTTCTCTAAAGATCCACTAAAAATTAAACCGGAAGTCTACTATTTTCCCGAATTCTCTTTAAACGCTGACATTTTGTCGAATTATGCAAATAAAGACTTGTTTACATGCGTTTAATCTTTTCATTATATGGAATCTGTCTAAAGCGGACACGGTATAAAGCGGACATCTGTTTAAAGCGGACGCAATCTCGTGGAACGGAATGATTTACGGTCAAATTCTCGCGGACAGTACTAAAGCGGACACTTTTTTTTTGCACCAAATGAAGGTTTCCCCTAAAAAAATCTCGGCATAAAGCGGACACAAAGTAACACAATATATCTTTCATCAATTTGTACATTTTTCAATTTTTTGTTTACAATTTCAAGTATTTTTTTAAAGTTTTTTTAGATATTTGTTCTCTTAGCTGCATTTAAAGTGCCTGTTTTTGTTCCGTTGTTGTTGTTGTTTTATAGCCTGAGAACGAAGTGAACCATACACGAGATAAAAATACAGCTTTTGGTAAATTTGGACCATAAAAATCAGTTTTAGGAAAACTCACTATAAAGCGGACATCTATCTAAAGCGGACACTTTCTTTCGCATCAATGGTGTCCGATTTAGACAGATTCCACTGTATTTTGCTCAGCAAAAATTTCTGCTCATGAATGAGGACTATGGGAGATTCGAGGATGGCGTATTTCGACTGAGAACTCGTTTCAAGAAACTTACGTTATTCATATAATGCATACAAGCGTTTCCACAATGCTTCTAAATTTCCATAGGCATTATAGGGTCGAATAATTTTGAAGAACTCGTCCTTTTGATAGGAAAATCTCTTAGTTTTGTTCTTCTATCCTGCTAGAGATAAAAGAAGGTAAATTTGGAGTGATGCCTTGTTCGTTCAAACTGTATTTATAGAGTTTTGACCGTGAAAGAAACTGCTTTCCAATTGTTACTTTTATTTTTTTTGAGTTTAAGACATCAGCAATTGAAAATCTCAGCCACGAAATTAACCAAAAAATGCCTCACTTATCCAGACAAATTTAACAAGGTTTACACTGCTAACTTTAGCTGGTGAGAAATCGGTAGATGAACTGTCTGTTAAGCTCGTTCTCTATTACGTCATGCTTCCACTCTGGAAAATTTCTGTCCAAAAAAAGACATTTTAGATCTCTTTTCAACTTTTTAACTAAGTACCAATTAAATCATTTTAGAAACCGATTGCGCTATATTTGCGTTTTATCGGCATTTTCGTTTCTGATTGACCTTTCCCTTTAGTGTAAATAAAGCCTTAAAAAAATCGAAGCTTAGCATCGAATATATTTCACTTGACAGATGATACCCGACATGCATCAGTCATATTTTACCGAAACATCACAAAATTTAAAAAAAGTACAACAAAACTCAGAAAATCATAATAAATTGAAATAGATGCGCTTACTGCAGATGCATAAAATTTCCAAACTCCCTTTATAATAAAACAAAAAAAACAACCATAGATTACTAAATATTAATAATTGTTCTCACATAAGAAATCTACTTAACAGCCGTGAAAAGCTAAATAAAGTTTTCAAGTACAAACGAACACTTGTTTTCAATTCTACTCAGTAATCGCAATCCAGTTATATTTATCTCCACTTCAGAGCAATTTCCCTCCACTCAGCAGTTTCCTATAGCCATTTATTTCATCGTATAAATTGTTTTTTAAACTAGTTTTTATACATCTACATTATACACTATTATATATATATAATATAATATATATATTAATATATATAGTACGGTACAGTAATTTTTTGTTTTTGTTTTAATTTTTTTATTTAAGGCTTTAAGTTCAGTAATAAAGAATAACCACATTGATAAGTATCAGTAACTATTCTATCCGACAAGATAGTCAATGTAGACCTGTTATGTGTTCGTGTTATCAGTTCATCATTTTCTACCGATGTCCATTTTTAAATGTGTTTGAATGTAGCTTTTTCGTATAAGTTAACTAGATTAGAAAATTGAATAGTATAGATGAATGTAATACAAGAAGAGAATGTGAAAATCATGGTTATATACAAATATACCTGGTTTTTGTATCATGATGCACAAGTGAAGATTTGGGTTTTGACATTTCCACAATTGATAGCAGAATAAAGATTTGAAAAATAACGTCTGAGAAGGTATTGTTTTTGTTAGCTTTAGTTAATAGGGAAATGTGAAGGTATTTTCTTATATTTCAGAAGTTTAATCGTGGTTAGGTAGGAGTATGTGTTATATTGTCTCTTTTCTAAATCTCTAAACATTGGAATTTTAGCTTTTAGTTTAACTGTACAACTTCAGAAATCTCTAAATTTTTGTATATACACAGACTTATCATTGCAGTATTGCATGTAAAAACAATTTATGACTGTAAAATTTTTTACACGCTACACTAGTTTATATATATAGAAAGGAATTGCTGGAAAAGAAAACGACAGAAAATATGTAAGTTGATTGGTTCTGATAATGAAAGGAATGCCGCGCTTAAGAGAATGAATGAACATAAGACTTGCTTTAGCTTCAAAAATGACTTCTTAACTCATTGCGTCACCTTATTTGAGGATTTTGAGAATTTGGTTTATTTAACATTTATTGGGCAAATTGAAGGG
This sequence comes from Turritopsis rubra, assembly GCA_039566895.2. Taxonomy (NCBI): domain Eukaryota; kingdom Metazoa; phylum Cnidaria; class Hydrozoa; order Anthoathecata; family Oceaniidae; genus Turritopsis; species Turritopsis rubra. The sequence goes on from CM077622.1 coordinate 7,487,522, forward strand.
ACTTTTATTTGTGAAAGAGCGATTTTATCTGATGATTTTAATTCTGAAAATGTAAATAATGTAAATATAGAAAATCTCAACGATGGTGTTAGCGGCGGTAGGCTAAATCTTCAAAAAGTCTTTGTGGTGGAGTATTTTCTATAGGAATGGCAAGCAATATCGCCGACTGTTTCAATGAAAAAAGCAGTCCTCTACAGAGACTTTTTGAAGATTTTGCCCACTGGGAGTGAGAACCACAAGCTTAAAACGTTAGTCAATAATCGGAAAAGCAAAGGGTAGTATTGTAACTCACCTATTATTTATTATGAAATACAACTGAAAAATGTTTTGAAGCTGCTACTTTCTCTTTGCAGTTAAGAGGTCGATTACAACATTGAATGTCGAGGATTGTCAATTTCAATATTTATCGAGGATAATAAATACTTATACTTCGGTTACAGTAAAGATAACAAAACTTTTTTTAAAATAACAAACCAAATCATTTGTTTGTATACAAACTTGTTTTGATATGCTCCTTACGTTACTTCGAACAAAAGGTCAAGTGGGAAAAAGGTCAAACGTCCTCAAACACAACATGAATTAAGGTGGATTTTCACTTAGCCAAATTTTTTCGCACGAAATCGGTTTTCTGATTGGTTATTTTTTTATAACGTTTATGCATTTACTAAAACCAAATTGTATACAATCCCATTACTTTTGTCCATGTAGCCATAATAGTGACAATTTTGTTTTAGACATACAGTTGCCGTGGAAGTGAAACTTTCACTAAGTGGAACCACTTTCCCCGGTCCCTTGGATTTGCCTTATCAAACTCTCTTAATTTCTTCGGATAAGTAGAACCCCAGATAAGTGGAACATTCGCTAAGTGGAACCATTTTTCTGGTCCCTTCATAACTGTAACTTTTGCTTGATTTTCAAAACAAATTCCGGATTCCAACGTTCGAACGTGTTTTTTTTTACATTCGAATCACGGATTTTTTAAAACTAACACGTGCGTGGTGACACATTACAGCTAATTTTCTGAAGGCAACATGGCGTCCGTACAGGCATCGAAAAGAAAGATTCAATCTAAGAGTTTGCTTGAGAAATACAACGCCTTAAAAGAGATTGAAGAAGGTCAAAGCTGTATTTCAACTGCTAGAAAGTATGGTGTCGCAAAAAACACAATATCACATGGTTGAAAAAACAAAACAAGACATATATCGGGTGATCGATGAGAACAATGCAGGAACGAAACGAAAAAGAATCAAATCAGCTACTTATGAAGTGTTAGATAAAGCAATTAACAAATGGTTCGTTAGCGTACGACACAGCAATATTCCTATTTCTGCTAGCATCATCAAGCTAAAGGCTCTTGAGTTCGCAAAAGTCTTCAGTGTAATAACTTCCAAGCTTCTGATGGATGGTTGGGTCGCGCTGGAAAGAGCGTTTTAACGTTCGCTTTAAAACAGTCTTCAACAGTTGGTCTTTCAAAATATTTATGCAACTTCCTTCTCATGCATGGCACTTTTATTCTCCTTTTTTCGATCACCTTGATTAACTGCTTTTCCGGTCACTATCAAAGAACATTTATTTCCGTCGTTTGCTCGTAAAAAGTAAAAAATAGTCTTCTCAAATCTTCCTGTCTTTTCTTTAGGTAAATGGCCGACTACCGATCCATTTCTCTTAACCACGACAGCAAATTTGTCCTCTATATTTTTGGACTCTATCATAGCTGTCAATTCCTCGCTTACGAACGGAGCCCAAATAGTTTTGTACACGTGATATCCCATTACAAACGAGTCTAAATTGTGTGACTTTATAAGTATTGGCATCATAGCAACTATTGGTATCATAGCAACTATTGGTATCATAGCAACTATTGGCATCATAGCAACTATTGGTATCATAGCAAGAGAGAGTAACTTTTCTATTTCTACTGCCATTTTATGAAACGTTTAAAAACCTTTTCAAACTATTTTGTAATATAAGTTCGAATGAAATGTTTTTTTATGAAAACGTTCGAAATTTTCTTAAAGTCCTGTACACACTTTGTCTAAAAGCCCTGTTCATCTTTAATTTCTGTAGGAGATGGCAAAACTGGTAGATGAAATGATTGCACCCTGGTACGAAACAAGGCTTCCAACTATACTGTCCGACTATGCACTAGCTGACATATACAACACAGACGAATTTGGGCTATTCTTTCAAGCGTTGCCAGAAAAGACCATGCACCTAAAGAGCGAAAAATGGATGGATGGTAAACACAGTAAAGTCCAGCTGGAAGTGCTCTTGGAGATAAGTTGCTTATGTTTGTGATCGGCAAGGCTAAATCCCCAAGATGTTTTTAAAATCTGAAGAGTCTGCCCTGTCGCTACCGTGGTCAGAAAAAAAGTTGGATGGACAGCGATTTGTTTGAGGAGTAGGTTTGGGAGTTGGATGGCAAGTTTGTACGAGAAGATCGGAAAGTTGTATTAATTGTAGACAACTGCCCAGCACATCCACATGTTGGTGGCTTAAAAGCGATTCGTTTGGTTTTCTTACCTCCCAATGACACGTCTAGGACACAGCCGATGGACCAAGGGGTGATTCGCTCTTTGAAGGCAAAGTACCGTTCCCGAATGGTCCTGATGATAATCAAAGCAATTGATGTGAAAAAAGAAATTCCAAAAATCAACATTCTAACGGCTATGAAATTACTTGTGCTGTCGTGGGAAGATGTAAGTGCGTCAACAGTTCAAAATTGCTTCGCCCAAGCAGGCATTTCTGTTGAAGAGCGAGATCGGGCACAAAATGATTTGGATGATCCATTTAGTGAGCTAAGGGGCAACTTGAAAGAATTGGAGACTCGGCAAGAGTATGTAACCCCTAGCGACTTTACTCCTGAAGATTTTGTATATTTAGATGATTCTGTAGCTGCCACTGAGCCCGTGCTATCTGTAGATGAAATAATCGATAGTCCACAAGATAGCACAAATAGGATTGTGGTTGATGATGATGAGATGGAAGACGAAAGCAAAGACGATGAATGCTTGCAAAAGTCTAGTTGCACTGACGTAAGAAACGCAATCGAAACACTTTTAGACTTAAGCCTATTTGTAGAAGAAGATGGAATACGTTCATCGATCGTGAGTGTGTCCAGGTTGGTCGAAAAGCAACTGACTAAAAAGTTGTAAAGTTTCGTTCTAAGTGACTATATAAAAGTAACTCTCATAAATTGAACTCGCTATGTCTTAATTTACCCCTTCTGGAACCTTTTGCACTTGTATTTTTAGGGCTTCTGAAGTTTTTTCCCAGAAGTGCGTTTTTTTGACAAAATAAATTTTTTTGAAAAAACTTCGGATAAGTGGAACATTCGCTAAGTGGAACCATTTTTTCGGTCCCTTGAAAGTTCCACTTATCGAACGGCAACTGCAATTCACTTTCATGCAAGAAAAACCTGTATTATATAATAACTTTTTCGCCATTGGTTAATGGATAGAATAAAACCAAAAAGGAAATTTTTTTAAAATTTTATTTTTCCTAAGCTTTCGTACTAACTCGTACATCGTCAGACTAATCAAGCTAATCCAACATGTATTATATTTATAGGTGGCATGAAATATTGGTAAAAAAACCCCAAAAGTTACTGTGTTCATTCCATTCGAAGTGTGGCGTTGGTCGAGTTTATTCCCGAATGGATCGGGGCAATCAAAACAGTCACTTAGTTATTAGAATACTTCTGTAGTGGAAACCAACCTTTAGAGATTCTTTTCGAAAATAGTCGTATACAATATTTTAAATAAATATCTTCTTTGCTAGGACGATTCCCACCGACACTCGAAACTTCCGGCAGCCGAAAGGACGGGGTTGATTTTTTCCTCCGTGGCGGATTCAACTCGTCTCAGCTCGTCTTAGCTCATCTCTTGGTGGTTTTAGTTCGTCTCAGATCGTCTCAGCTCGGTTCAGATCGTCTCAGGTGGTTCCGTTGTTTAGTCAGTACGTCCTTTTGATGAGAAAACAGAAGAAGAAGAAAATTATATACGAAACACCTCTATGGTCTGAAAAGTGTTGGTCAAACGAGAGCACTTGTTTGCTACCCATGTTGCATGGCCATGTTTATTTTGTTGGATCGATGTTGCAACAAAAATCGTTTAATATATGTGTATACATTCGTTTGCCATACCCACGCAACATTCTCTTTGCAACATTTTTCACCATTCTGTGCAAGATTTCTTTGGTTCACACAACGAAAGTTGTTCAAATGTTGCATGAAAGATTATGGCTCATGTCAAACGAGTGCAACATTTTTTTAAATGTTGTATCAAATGTTACACTCATTTATGAAACTGAGCTTAAATTGTGGTCACTCTTGTTAATGTTTGGCTGAAGTTATTTTTTAAGGGAAGGCCGATAGCTATGGTTACGTAACTCATTTTTATTTATTTATTTTAGTAAATCAACCGAAGTTCCTGGAAATATGACAGCAGATAGTGTTGTACGATTGTGTTGTACATATTGATTGGTTCTGATCTGAAGTAATATGACTGCAGGAAAAAAACACCTTTTGAATCTTATTGAAGGGATTTTTTCTGGGATTTTTTCCAGCTGCTACCGTTTTAACAAAACTAAGATGAGTTTTGTGACATAGGCATTAAGGAGTCTGGAGCTAATAAGGCCACAGTGGAAAGGGCGCTGGGTAAGGGGGAAAAGCCCTTAGGAAGGAATACAAATTTGACAGTAACACAGTCCTGTCTTTCAGAGCTTTTTACTGTTTTCCGGTAGCGAAAAAAATCCCTGGAAAAAAATCCCATGTCTTCTTTCCCCGCTCATGTTCCAGCTTACTACCTCGTAGCAAAGAAAAAGGAATTTCCTATGTCCTTATTTCGGGGGTCCGAGAATTTGTACCCTTTTTTCTAAACGACCTAAGTCTCGTGCATTTGGGCTCAGTACTGAGCATGAAAAGTTATTTGAGACGGAAACTAGCAAGTGGAGCTAGTGAAAAAAGTACATGTTTTTTCTTTTGCAAGTATATTTAGGCTCAGTTTTGCAAGCATATTTAGGCTCAGTTTTGCAAGCATATTTATTCTGGTATATTTAGGCTCAGTTTTACAAGCATATTTAGGCTCAGTTTTACAAGCATATTTAGGCTCAGTTTTGCAAGCATATTTAGTCTCAGTTTTGCAAGCATATTTAGGCTCAGTTTTACAAGCATATTTAGGCTCAGTTTTGGCAAAAAAATTGAGCATATGCTAAGCATATTCCTCAGGAACATCATGAGATAAACTTTTCAGTAAAACACCTCAGGAGGAGTGCAAAAATATCTTTCAAAAATGTGTGTTACTCTCCTCCTGTCATATCCACTAGACCCATGTCATTCTGCTTCAACTCTCTAAACTCCTTTGTTGGATTTTTGCAAGAACAATTTTGTAATCACTAATGTACGATGTGTTTAATACGAAAACACGACTTGTGATGTAAGCAAAATAGGCTTGCAAAAACGTCAGGAGATTAAAAGAAAGATCGTGAAGGACCTGTCTGGAATGCTACCCAGTGGGGAAAATCTTCAAAAAGTCTCTCTCTCTCTCTCTCTATTCACATAAATACTTTTTGGAAAGAGTAAAAACATCTCTTCTATAATTATTACCGTATAAAAAAAATCCGAAATAAAATCGAAAAAAGCCCTATGAATAACATTAACTAATCTGAACTAATCTCAGTATGACTTGGGCTAATGACAATTTGAAACCATTTATCAAACTATATTTTAACACACCGTGTCGATAGTCTTGGCTTTTATCACTACGATTCCCAGGATTCCAGCGACCTGAATTAAATGTGTTCCTTGTGCGGGGTCTCCGGTAATTGTAATATTCTGTTTTTATTGAAAACATAAACAAGTTAAAAAAAAATGGTTGACAAAGCAGGCCAGGTCATGTAGTGAAATGAGAAAAGTTAAACCATATTAACTATTTGTTGAAATGAATTCTCACCTTAATCCAAGGAGTTTTAAAGACAGGAAGAGCTTTAGTAAGTTTATAGTATTTCGATAATAATTAAAACACATCGTCATGAGAACACAACACACACCATCATCATGATCATGTGAAATGTATGTAGTAGTTCTCTTCACGACACTGAAAGAACACAAGAAATCTATGACCCTCGCACGATTTCAGTGAAGGTGTTTGAATTTCTGTCTATATATGACATAGAAATAGAAATAGAATTTATAGCAAATTTGCACTTATTTTTTCCTATCTTACACAATACAAGAGAATAATAATCGGACTGTCAAATTTGTGTTTTGTACAGTAGAAAGAAATGAAATTATAAAAGAAATGTTTTCTAGGACTGCATAATGGTGGTAGGACTAGTAACAAAACAATAGATAGGTAAGACTGTTTACATTTTTACTGAAGAACAGCCAGAAGTGACTGTCTTGTGTGTGGTGGCAGTGTCAAAAGGATAGAATTACTTACTTTTGACTGCCAATTTGGGCCTTTCAGTAAAAACATAAACAACCTTTACCCATCTATAAGGTAAGGACATTTATTCTCGACACATTAACTTCAGCATCCAATAAGGTAGATTCAGATATCCTCGTCCCAACAACTTTAGTATCCAAAATAAATGAAAAAGAAACCTAATTTTAAAACCTAAAATGTTCAAAAGGATGTAAAATATAAAATACAATACAAAAAAACATTAGTAATAAAAATATAAAAACATTTCTTTCATTTGAAGATAAACAGAGGAGAAAAGGGAGGACACGTCCCTGTTTACCATATTATTATTTTTTCGCCATGCAAAATTTTTAAAACAATTTAGAGATAAAACAGGGAACAGTAGAATAACAAAGTAGATATATAGCGTAAAAAACACGTGCCATAATAGTCCCAAAGGAAACACTAGAGACAATATTTCTTTTCTTTACTACAAATTACCCTTAAAGCTACTCGTAACATTTTCATAACTATTACATCACGATGTAAACAAACTCTGGTAATCAGCTGGTTATTACGCATGGCGAGAACAATATCGCACCAGGGAAGGACCCCCTCCCACCCACCCTATATGGAAATCTGATTTCAAAACAGGGATTTAGTAGATTACAGTACTTACCGTAAGCTTCCATTTTTAATGTTTTTCAAGTTTTTTCATTGATAAATCGTTTCCATATTACTGTGTTACGAAAATAGAAGCATGATGAGGATATGTAAATCTACCTTAAGTGAAAAAGGAAACCTAATTCACGTTCAAAAAGATGTAAGATATGAAATACAATATCAGAGCAACATTAGTAAGTTCACATATCCCCAACATGCTTCTATAATCAACACACGCTAATATTGAAACTATTAATCATGGCATGCAAACATTTATATAAACTATAAATGGTCAATTTTTATTTTTAAAGTTATTTACCGATGGGAATATGGGAGTTGTAAAGGCAGTTTCTGGCCATTCAACGTGTTAATAGATCAGGAGGTGCACAAGTTTTTTAATGGTCAGTTGTGCATTTTGAAAAAGATCGAAATAAACATTCACATTAGAGAAAATGTAGAAAATCTGACCTATAACCTTTACAACTGTTTATAATAGTACTAAGCTCCTTATCTGCAGGAACGACACCCTTTCTAATAATCTTTTAGCAAGTTTAGCAAGTTATCATGTCAACACTGTCTTCCTCTGCTGCTTTTATACTTTCTGATACAATACCAGAAGGTCCTGCAGCCTTCCCATTCTTCATCTTCCTTACTATCTTTTTGACTATTAAAATAGCTGCAATACTTACCAAATCTGCCTGTTCCTTATTTCTATCCCAACCAAATTCTGTATTGTAACAAATTCAGGATCCGTAAGGCATTACATGTTTTTTTTATAAGAACATAGGGTATAAAAACATAAGACTTCAAAGGTCTAAAAGTTAAGAAAATGCGAAGAACATTGTAGGCTTAGGAACGTTTGTTATAGTTTAACATTTTACAAGGAAACATCATTATAATAGTCAAAAAACAAGAATATAATGCTCCATTAAAATGGGAAATGTTAATCAAGTTTGTTGAATAGGGTCTAATAGTGTATAACTTAATAACATTATAAGAACATTTTTAGGCATCAAAGTTGAAAAGTTAAGAATGTTCGAAGGCTTCATCAGAGTTGAGTTTCAAAATTTCTTTTCAAACATGGTAACACATTTCATATACTTATCAACAAAATTATGTTTCTGTTTTGAGTTTCTACTTATGTATAGCTATATTTTTTTTTCAAAAATGCAGGGAAGTCTAATAAACTTTATTCTTAATTAACATATCACATACACAGTAGCATACACAAACTGCATACACAGAATGTCTGCATCCATGTTGTGTACACAAAATAACGTGTGCACCCAGATTTTAAATTTTTCAATCTTTGAAATTCTCATAAGATATTTGGCACATGCCTGCGCAAGTTGTCTGATGAGGTTAACACAATAGGATTGCCGCATTCACATTTGCATATTTTTTTACATACGGACCAAAAGTTGATTCATACTCTAATGTTCACAAGCTTTAGAAATTGACCTTTATGTAAAAATTTACACAAGGTCTTTTATGTGAAAAAAACATAATGTTAATGCAGCTTAATAGTACTAAGCACTTGTACTGAATTCCAATATGGATATTTTCTGCAGAATAGACAAAGGTATATTATACTTGCCTATATGCAAAGCTAATAACCCCTAATCTAACGTAACATTAAATGGGGATTAGTCAAAATATCCAGATGTTTTAGCTACTGTGGCAAACTGAAATTTGGGCCATTTGGAACTTACATAAACTTCTAGGAGTAAGAAAAATTGCTTCTTATATATGAATCAAGCATCAATTCCTATGGCATTATAAATTCCTCCTTCTAGCCTTCCTGTTAGCCTCATGATAAAGTTCTTTTCTAGCATTCCTTCCCTCTTAATAGCAGTGTCTATATCACTATTTCACCACCAAGTCTCCTTATGTGATAAAGATCATTGTGAAAGGCATTAGAGGCACACGAAAAAAAGTGCACTACGTTATAAAATTTATTTTCAATTTGGAAACTACATGAAAATAGTGTAAAAAGCTTGATTACATCTTGTTAAGGAGTTTAGAGAGAATAATAACACTGCACTAACTGCAAGTTCCTGAAAGAGTTTTCGCTAAACGTAGCAGAAAGAACCTGTATTTCTGGTACATCATCTTAATTACACTGAGGAGCATAGACGGAGATTAAAATCTTCAAAATGTCTCTGTGGAGGAGTGTTTTCTATAGAAATGGCAAGCGATATCGCATGCTGTTTTATTAAAAAACACTCTTCCATGGAGCCTTTTTTGAAGATTTTGCCCACTGGGCTGTACCTTCACTAAAAAGAATACTGTTCCCTGTGTACGCACTTTAACTTTTAACTTTTCCTATCATGATAATAACAATGTTTGACAAAATGTACAGCCAAATACCGAATCCTGAGGGCAACCCCATTTTTCCTTGGGGATTTTCCAGCCACTCATATTATTCCAGATTCAACAGTATGCATTATCATTCTCTCCGGAATGTGTAGGCATGACCCTAAACTAAAGCAAAAAGGTCCAAATGTGGTACTCCAAGGTCCAAATATGGTATTCCAAGGTCCAAATATGGTATTCACCTCCTTAAAGCTTACTAAAATATCAGTATTTGTTATTTGAACGGTATGTTAAAACCAATCTATGTTCATTAAAAAAATGATATCATCTTTCATTAAACAAACAGAAACAAAAAACCAAAAAATGACAGAGAATTGAGATGACAAAAGCAAAAATATCACTCAATTGAAAACAAAGGCTTTGTGACATTTATTGTCAGTTGTAATCTTAAGTGTGAGTATTGTACAAACATTTTGTTATTGTTGCGATCTTTATTGGTTGGTGTTTTGCAACATTTATGTGTAACATTGCGACATTTACTATATAATTGGGACATTTTTTGTTGTTGTAACAACAGGTGTAACATTTTCACCGTAGTCGAACTTCTACATTAATAAAAATTAATAAAAATGTGACTACAGGTATGAAATGAGAGTTCCTTGCCCCTTTATACCCTTGGATTATTTTTATTGTTCATAGGAGACAATCTGTTGCCACCAGGCATCTTAGTGAAGACATTTCGACTAAGTAGTGAGGCCTACCTTCAAACTGATTAAGAAATTTCACCAATTTTAAGGTTTTTACCATGCATTATGGTGACAAAATCTCAGATGAATTGTCCACACCCCTATTTCTCTTATCAGTACATCTGTTCTTTTTATTGGAAACCTTTTTTTTATAGGTGCACGCAAACGTGATTCTGATTCGATAATTGACCAATACCCCGACAAATTACCAGTACGTACCATGTTCACTTTAAATTTTGCATTTTGCATGAATTTTTATATAAATTTTTATATAATTTGTTTAATTTTTGCAGGCTGATTAAGTTCCATTGGAACCTCCCAGACAAAATTTGAGTCTAGTTTCATTCAACCAACAAATTATATAATATCTTGTTTCAGTGGCTCTAGTTTCAAAGATTTTCACAAGGTTATTTGTCTTTGTGTTTAGATTATTGTGGAGCGGTGTAAAAATGAGAAATGCCTGCCAGTCCTTGATAAAATAAAATACCTAGTCCCTTATGATATGACAATTGGAACTCTGTCCTCTATTATCAGGTAAGTGCAGCCACTATCACCGCAACTTATACTCAGCAGCTTTGCCTGATATCATTTCTATGCAAGGTTTTCCTCGCCACCTGACTTCTTATGCACATGTCAATTGATGTTAATTATGCTGAACTTTTACTTTTCCCGTCATACAGTTTTTTGTAAGGATATTCGAAGGTCTAAAAGTTAAGAACATGCTTAGAAACGTTAGAAACTTAGGAACGTTTGTTCTTAAGAAAGTATTTTTACATTTCACAAGAAACACCAAGAGTATTATCATCATGTTTGTTGCTTACAACAGTTTCAATCAAGTTTGTTGAATTTCGAATTTTAGATATTCAAATAGTGTATAAATTAAGAACATGTAAAGAACATTTTCAGGTTTCAGAGTTGAAAAGTTAAAAAAGTTCGAAGGCTTCATCAAAGTTGAGTGTTCTTATAAAAAAAAAAAATGCGGCAAATATTCACCCCCATCACGTGCTTACATAGAAGTTGAAATCAACTGTTCTTTTGCCATTATAACCTAGAAATTTAAGGGATAAAAGAAACCTGGAAATAAACTAAATGTGTTTGTGTGTGCTGTTCTTTTCTGAATTGGATTGAATTGATAAATGGAAAATTCTTGAAAATTTTGGAAAATAAATTACAATTTGGAGTATCGTTAGATCTTCTCATGATGTCCGAAAACAATAGAAACTCCATCGCTGGTGTTATCTTAAAATCAAATGGTATATACCTCTCCGTTCAGAGAGGTTGTGCGTTTATCTTATGATCTCGTGGTTCCCGCGAAGAAACAGTTGAATTTCTTTAAAGCGGACACCATTGGTGCATAAAAAAGAATGTTCTGTTTGTGAGACTTTAGCTATTAGACTTTGACTTAAATCCATCCATCCGTACATATGATGTTCGCTGTATTCTTTTCTTTCTCCACTTGTACATGATAATTGTACATGAGAGCATACCTTATACTTTTCTTGTGCTTGAAAATCTATTATAATTTATGTGCTTCTCATTTCAGGAAGCGTCTCCAGCTCAATCACACGCAGACCTTGTTCTTACTAGTAAACGAAAAGAATATGTTTACGGCTTCTATGGCGTTGGTCGACATATATCGGGACGAGAAAGACGATGACGGGTTTCTGTACATTGTTTATGCTTCTCAAGAGGTGTTCGGGGGATAGAAGGGATTGCTATGGTTATACAACACGGTGATGTTGTTGTTATATCTTTTGGTTATTGTTCAAAATTACGCTTTACTTTAAAGTGGATGGAACCATTCTTTTGATAGGAAAGTCTCTTCATTTTGTTTGGTTAATGAAGGCAAGTTTGGAGTGATATCTCGTTATTTCAAACTTTATTTATAGAGTTTTGACCGTGAACCTGAAGTGCTTTCATATTGTTAGATCGGTGCACTCCATACTTTAACCCATAGTTCTTCAGAGGCGTAGGTAGAGCTCAGCAAACTTGTGGAGGAGAGTGTAGTCATTTAAAGTAGAAAAGGAAAAAAGACACTTGAGACTGAAAAGAAATATCATAATGTTGGACTCCTCCACGTTTTTTGCCTGACCCTAAATACGCTTACGTTCTTAGTAAAGCCTAATTCTCTTGTTGAGGATTGGTATGTTGAGGGTACGAATCTTATCATGCTCACCCACTGAACCTTATCATGCTCACCCAAGAATCTTATGCTCACCCGCTAAACACAGAGGCGGATCTAGAGGGTATGCCGAAATTTGTGGAGGAGAATGTTAGCTATTAAACCATGAAAGAAAAACGTGCAAGTAATCACATTGGTGATACAAACTGAAAACAAAAATTAGGTTTATGTGCTCTCCTCCGCAAATTTGAAACACTGCTCTAGTTTGTTTTTTAATATTTGAAATTATTAGAAAGAATTCTGGATCATATTTCTATACCGCGATAGATCAATTTCGCAAGGTTTACAATTTTGTACTAGTGAGATCTGTTCCCGAATCTCCGTTTTTAAGGCTGTATTGACCGCCCTTTTTGAAAATTAAAAGCCATGCAGGATCTCTGTTAATTCCTGAGACAAACATCAATCTATTCTGTGTTCCGGTGTTTCGTCACAACTTTTATGACTGGAACCATCTAGAGGATAATCAATAGCTGTAAAGCATACAAGCTTTGTTTTATTTAATGTGTGCATTGTGAACTACAATCACCTTAAGGCTAACAAAACTAATAGTGTGCGAAAGGGGTATTCAGAAGTCATAGCAACAGGATATTTGGAACCATCATGGCAGCCAAAGTAGCGAGATTTAATTAGTCTTTTCTGAAAGCGTGGGGTAAATTCTGAGATGTGTTTGTTGGACATTTGACATGAACTGTTTAATATGAATAATATTGAAATATGTCTTCTTTGTATTTTACTCGTGTTTCAAACGATATTATTAGCTACGAGGGTGTTAACTTAGCAAGGTGCAATCATAGAACTTGACAAAACATGATGTAATCAGTATAGCTTCCAATCAAAAAATAACAAAATGTTTAAACGAAAACTAAGACTGCATCTTCGTTAATGTATGTTTCACTCACAACATTTCCTCACCCTGAACTTTCTTTTAAAAAAAGTTTGAAAGGGCGAGGCATAACTTGACTGTAGTCTCACTTACCCAAACAAAATTTATAAGGTTTGCACCATAAACTTTTAGGTGAGGGAGAAATTGTCAGTTGAACTGTATATTAGTTGATGTTGATACAACTTGCAACAACGATAATTCCGCGGGGGCGTTTAATCTACGCATTAATATAGATGCCCGTTATATTCCCAGTGAGATGGCCAAATCAGTGTTTTATTCGACTCCCGTCTTTGTCCCATAGTAAACCTTAGAATGTTTCTTACTGAGTCTGCTCAAACTCTTCACTGTTCGACAAGCAGCCGACTTCCGCTTTCACAGGACGCGCGCTAATCTAATCTAAATCTACGAAGAGGAGTGTTTTCTATAGGAATGGCAAGCAATACGGTCTGCCGTTTCAATAAAAAAAAAACAATCCTCCACAGAGACTTTTGCCCACTCCCGTTACATATTACCCTCCTTAGATTTTATTGGTTAAAGTTCTTTCTCTTGGATAAAAGTTTATCTTGTTCAAAGTATTTATAAGATTTATGTAATTATTAGAATCTTTATTCGTAAAAAATTATAGATGCACAAAAGTTTATAATAAAATTTTGCTGGTGTATGTATTGTTTATTCTCTTCAGAAATATTTGTTTTGTTTTTGTTTTTGTTTTTATGAAACTCACATATTTTCTCAGGGCTGGTTCATCAGGGCCCCAAATCATTTAGTAACTAAGTAAGTGAGTCAGTAACTGAGTTTTATGTCCTTGTGCTTCCGTCTGCAGTGGCTGGCTATTCCGCCCGCAGTGGTTGGCTATTCCGCCCGCCGACTTGCAACTCGACTACCGCCAGAGATACGTACAGCATTGCCCTAACTTGCGCAAAGGCCAGCGTGCAGTCAGTCGATGTCTCCAAATGATCTGATAGGCTGTTTATAAAGCCTTTGCTGTTGATCATGCTTGGAATTAGTTCAAAATATTGTAACCGTATGATGGTTATCATAATATCAGGGAACTGGAATTACATCTACTTGGCCAAAGTAATAAAGATATGAAATCAATAAAACAGCACAATGCATGGAAACGAGGCGAAGCTTGATGACCACACCATAAGACGGTGTCAATTTGATGCAACCTCGTCCCCAGGGCTTCTTGCCACAATGCAGGGTCTATATTCGAGGTATATTGTAAGTCTATTGCCGACGGAAAGCTTGGTCAAACAGCTGCGAAACAAAAACAGAAGAGATCAAAAGGTGAGAGCTTTATAAAAGTGTTTGAAAGAAAACGAGGCAAAAGTTGTTTATGAACTCAATCACCCAGACAAATTCTCCAAGGTCTATGAACTTTACTGATACGAGATTCACCTTGAACTATATGTTTGCATAATAAGAACAATAGTACAAACTAAAAGGCAGCCTGGTGAAACGGACATGGTCATTACGGGGAAGCACCTCTTCAGCAGCGCGCAGGAATCACCGTGTTCACGAATTCTTCTAAGGTTGCGTGTTTCCACACGTACTCTTTTTAAAACACCGGGGACGTTGATAATATATAAATTATTCTTCCATTTCGTTGCTGTGTTTTAATTGACCTGTGTTCTCAACTTTGCAGTCCAGAGGTAGATCCAGAACTCAGGCGAAATTTATGGAGGAGAGTAAGGATTAAGAGTATAAAGGGAACATCCAAATAAACTAATCAACACTTAAGTTTTAACAGAAAATTCGTGACACTGCACGCCTCCATATTTTTTGCCTAACCCTAGATCCACTGCTGTAGTCCTAACATAAAGTTCACCTGACAATTTTTTCGGGAAAGATCTATTGAGTATTATTATTCATTCACTAGAGGAAAACGATTATAAGAATCTTTTCGTCGATTTCAGTTAATTCCTCAACTCATTCTTACATCCTTGACACTTGCCTTGACACTTGCCATTTCCAGACACAGTTCTTATTGTTCAAATGAAGGATTCCCACTGCAACGATCAGTTCTATTTATAGCAGTTCATTAATCCTCAATGACTAAGCAGGTCTTTATTATTACTATTTCCCGTGGTGCAATTAAAAAGCAATTTTGATACTGAAAACAAGGCGGAACATGGCCATAATACTATAATAATAATAACATAATAATAAAGATCATATAATAAAGACCATAATGATAACAAAAATTCGGGAAAGGTCTTTTATAGCAGATTGCATTGATTCAGTTTTGCCAAGCCATTCTTCTTTAGCGGATGCCATTCGTATCCGCTTTAAAATGGTTCTTTATATAAGAGTTTGACCAGGAAAAGATTCCGTTCCATTCCTTATGGTGTGAGATTCCTGTGTATTTATTAATTTAAAAAATGTTCTGAAAAAATTACGCAAAATGTTTTGGTTCTTACACGAGAAGATCATCTTTCATATAATGAAAACTTGAAAAGACCTCGAGTTCAATATCCCCCTTTGAGTAAAGACCCCCTCCCTTTCCTCTTCGTCCGCGCACGTCTCTCCCCCTCCTTTCAACTGTTTTGCAATTTTTGTAAGAATGTTTTCGTCACGTGACAAAATAGAAAAAACTCGCCCAGCCGCCATTTTAAATATAATCATAAACTAGAACTGAGAATCTATGTGATAATTTGAGCTGATGCGAACGAATTTTGTTGTGATAAAACTGCAAGTAAATTTAGCTACGATTACTCTTTTCTTTGTGATTGTTTAATTCAAAACAACGTTTTAAAATTTTCACCATATACGCTGTATTTGTAACCTTAACTTCGTTCTGGATGTTTAGGAGCGTTTTCCGCTCGAAAGTTTACTCTGACGGCGCATTAAAAACAGATTATTAGTGGGAAAAAACTTTACTTACTTGTATGGTCAAAGATTGCAAAGAAAACGTCATGCAATACAGTGCTAATAATTTTTTATCACCTAGATTACTGTTAAATAATAATGGTTATAATACTTATTAATTAAAAGTTGCCTAGCTATAATGATATAATGTTCATGAGCTGTAAAAACGGAAATAGCCTTCTTCAGGCAAACCGCTGTTTTTTACTCAAGTGTTTGTTTCATATCTGAACAAGAACCACATGAATCAAATAAAAATGGCTAATAAAAAGCAAGGGAAGGTTTACTCAATATCTGTAATTGGTCTATCTGGTTATGATACGAAAGAGAAAAGTTTATATGGTGTTGGAAAATCGTGTTTATGTAACAGATTTGTCAGACCACAAGAAGATGAATACACTCCTGACCATACTTCATTTTTCAGTACATCAGATTTTGTGGGTACTGTGTTAAATAATGATCACTTCTTATATTGGGGGAAAGTTGAGAAAATGTTAGATGACAATACTGCTGCAACCTTTCGTGTTATTGAACAGACTGAACTTACGAACGATGCTGTTTTTTTGCCACTCTCCCAAGGCGGTGATCTAACACCATACGTAAAACGTGCCATAGCCACCAAATTATCATCACCAGGCAAGGTTGCGTATATCAGCAGAGATCAAGTTGCGTTACAAAATGACTATGAACAAGTTCTTTTAGACAAGGATGGAAAAGTATTTATTGATGGTTTCATATGTGTTTATGATGTAAGTCGACGGTTTTCAGAGAAACAAAATCTTGCTTTACTTCAAGAAGAAACATTATCGTCGTTAATTACACAGATTGGTAAAACCAAAAAGCCTGTTGTGGTAGTTGCTACAAAATGTGACAAAAGTAGTGAAGAAAGTTTGCAGAAGGCTCATCAATTTGTTAACATGAAAAAATTACAGATACCATTGGTTGAAACCTCTGCGGAATCTAATGTAAACATTGATATAGGATTTCAGGCCCTCATTCAACTAATTGATAGCAAAAGCAGGTTTCGAGCAAAACTTATTTCCTTCCAAGAAGGCTTACAACTTCAAAATGATTTGTTATCAAAACTTGATGAAAAGTATCTATCTCTTGTGAAGAGTACTGCAACTGATTCATCTCTTCTTGTGAGTTGGGCAGACTTTAAGAAACAACATCAAGAAAATGACATATTTAAAGAGTATACTGCTAAGTGTGGCTTGCAAAAGGCTCGGAAAGTTTATAATTTACAGGCCAAAAAAATTACGCAGCATCACGAGGACAAGAAGCTAAATGAGTATCTGAATAAGTTGCCTGATGCATTGGACGAACTACTTCCATCTTTATATGCCATAGAATCTAATGAGTGGAAATGGGAGAATTGCCAACAGGCTATTAAAAACCACATTCTTTTCGAAAAGTGGTTTCAAATTCTGAAGGAAGGAGAGACATGGAATTCTCCTGAGCGATTATTCGGTACTTCAGATATCCGTATACCATTCAATGTTTTGCAAGTCGAAAGGTCTCGTGCTTGCTTTGATCGTCACATAAAAAAGCTGAGGGAATCTGCTCGTAAAATACGTATGAGAAATGAGTTTCGTAAACTATTAGAACTTACAAATGCCATACAACCAGGTACAAATTGGTTAGATGCAACTCAACTTATTTCATCCGAGGAAAGTTATCGATACCTGGAGGAACATGATAGGAAGATGATCTTTGAAACATATTTGCGGGACATAACACTCAGAGCCAAACTTGATTTTCAGGAGCTCTTATTCGAGTCAGCCAGCAAATTTTCACGATTAAGCAAGGATGCACGACCGTCCAATATGGAAATGCATGAAATTTATGAATATTTGCAGGATGATGATAGATACAAACGTTTGGAAAATGTTGGTAATGCTCGGGATATCCTATTATTCAATCACATTGCATTAATGCAGAGTCCTATGCGATGTCTTAGTGGTCCAGAGAAATGCATGGACAGACTGATGCAACAGGTCATCGAAATGACTACAAGAAGGTAGGACCATTGATTGTAACGGCAAAACTTTTTATTTGAACTTTATAGTCAAAAGGTCAGACACATGTCTCTGATTTACTTAATTGCCTTAATTACAATAGTAGCTACTAATTGTTCAAAATGAAATTATATATACTGGAGATCCTCTGATAACAGAAACAGAAAGCATTGGAAAAAAATGCAGACAAAAATCCTCACAGTTTTACACTAAGTCGATTTGTTTTCATTCGAGATGAATGATTAACATATACTTCAACTCTAGA
Organism: Turritopsis rubra; assembly: GCA_039566895.2. Classification (NCBI taxonomy): domain Eukaryota; kingdom Metazoa; phylum Cnidaria; class Hydrozoa; order Anthoathecata; family Oceaniidae; genus Turritopsis; species Turritopsis rubra. The sequence continues at coordinate 7,505,867 of CM077622.1, forward strand.
TTGAATTGTTTACATAGGGATATTTAAAATAAACAAGAATGTTAGTTTTAAAAATGGAATCGACGAGTGTCTGCTATTAAGACAATAGCTCTTAGTACTTGCAACTATATCAATACGTAATCGTACTTTGTAGTTTTTTTAAGAGGTGGGGGTAAGGGGGGATTAAGGAGGACATGGTCTTTTTCTGAAATCACTTGTTTGTTCTTGTTGAAGTAATTTTGATTTTTTGTTGTATATATGTAAACAAGTGAGCCTTTGAAGTTGTTGAAACATAAAACTGCAATATTTCCTTTTCAAGTATATTATATCACATTATTTTAATACATTCAAGTTTAAAGATCTGCATCATTTAACGTTTGGCTTTAAACAACAATCGACAAGGAGATTTAAAAAAAATCTTTGTGAAGATCTAATTCTGGACTTTTGTTTTATTAGTTTTTTCTGTTACTCATGCATCTTTATCTCTTTATCAATCAGATAGAACAGATTTTGTTTTCCAACTTTTCGAGATATCTAGTAGAAAGCTGTTATCTGATTACCAAATTCTTGTTCTTCAGAAGCTGATGTCTTTCTTTTCCACGCTTCATTAAAGTAAAAATTATATAATATAATATAGCTGATATATTTGCTCTTGCAAAAAATCTTGTGTTTGTTTTTTTTGGAATATGAAATTAAACATTTACAAGTGTTTACTAAATTAATACTATGTTTCTTTGTTGGTATATTCCACTAAGATTTTCATTAAAAAATATTATGATATACTGTTGAACTAGGAAAAAAGGGGCACCTATGTGTCAGCAAAACTGTTTTAAAGACATTCCTAGACCCTGAGTCATTGCAAAAGGTTTTACTTGTTGTATTTTCATTTCTTTTCCTCTCAAACTATTACAAGTATGCATGGACTGTTTAATCTTTTGTAAATAATGTCACCGTATTTATTATTGGTTTTAATAACAGAGAGGTTAGGCATGATGCTTTAAACTATTTCACATCTTGAAAGCTCTTTATAATCTGAATCAATGACATGCATTTGTCTGAAAAGGAAAGTAAATTTTCCTATAGTTTATTGTGTATTCTCATGAATTATTTGCGATATTATTTTGTCATGAACATTTACATGTCTCATTGATCTATACTTCTGTGATTTTCATCTACTTGTAACATAAGCAGATTGGAAACTTTAAAAATAATAAAGAGGATGTCAGAATGTCAAAAAAAGTTTCTTTTTTTTTTTTTTAAAAAAAAAGGGAAAGAAAACGCATGTTGAATAATAATTATAAATAAAGATATGGTTTGCATTTTGAGTAGGCTTTGTTTTAAATTAATATTTCATTTTAGTATCTGATACAATGGATACCCCACATCCATTGACGAACTTCCCGAGATATTTTTCCTAAAGTTCTTTCTTTCAAAGTTAGGTAAGAAAAAAGCAAGATTTAGTATTAGTATAAGAAGATACAATGGATACCCCATGTTAATTTATGTGTCTGCTGTTTATGTTCATGTCTAAAAATTGCCAGGCATTAAAATGACTTCTCTTAAGGATTGTTTTCAAAACATTTGTGATTGGTAATTTGAAATGCTATTTTCAAAGAAATTTCCAATTCAAATATTACACCACAAATGATCACTAAGTTGTGCCTGGCTATACCGACATCTCATGGCCAACCAAGGGATCAACTTTCATCAAGGTTGTGGTTATGTGATTATGCATACTGCCGATGAACACTAACCGGAGTGGAAAGTGTCCCATGTTCTGCCGAAATCTCACCTCCAGATGAGTGTGCACATGGGTAATGACTCTCATTATTTATATTAAAGATTGTGCTTCTGTCATATTGATATAAACAATGATAATTTTCCTATTCTGGGGAATTTCGTTTCTGATGACGCATTTTAAAAAGAAATTATTTAGAAATATAGTTGATGTTTTTTTTCATTAGAATCAGGTACATTTATTTTTTTATTTTTCACTCATCTGTCCATCCCATCAATCTTAAACTTCCCTTCTGAATATCTCAGAAACTGTTTTCATAAAAGCTTATCATCGTTCATTTCATTTCCCTTATTGAGTTTAACTAATTCCGTTAAACGTTAATTACAAAATATTATTATAATGAACGTCTTAATTTTTCGCACAATGTTTTTTATTTTATTCTTTGTTTTCTATTCTATGCCATGGAATACCAATACCAAGAGCTTTAAAAACCATGACTCATCATAAAATTTAAAACTACTTTTTACAGCCTTCCCATTAACTCCTTGCTATGTAAATATTAATAAACATTTTGTTTATTTTAAGTTTTTGATTATTTTCCTTCCCTCCTTTTGATGCTGGTCCTGAAGGGTTTTTAGTGAGGAAAGATTTTATTTTTTCTCAAATATGGCTTTTGATAAGAAGGTGTCTTTCATTTCTCTTTTCAAAGAAAAAAAAACTCTGAAGCTTTCAACAATGCCAAAATGTTTGATCATATTACTACGGAGAGTACATCAAGGACTTTTGCTTTGCCAATCGTGAGGGAATTTGTTGTTGTTTTTCGCTGTTGTTCTACATTGAATTTCCATTGTCTTATGGTTTGTGATTTTTCCAGTTTACAATTCATCAAAATCGATTGACAATGCAGTATAAAATTTCTTGTGTCTGAAAGTTGGAATGTCATTGTATTAACATTTTCTTTCTCGACTTCAACATATTACATAACAAGTTTTAACTTGTCTGCTTTTGATGAACTCTAATTATTTTTTATAGATATTTTTAAATGTCATTACAATGATAATTATAGATAATTTGTTTTTATCTGTTTGCATTGTGAGTGTAACAAAATGTTTTTTACTTTCTCATGCTGGATGAGAGAAGCGACACAGTAGTTAACCTTTGTGATTAGTGTCAATATTCAGACAGTTTCATGTTAATCAGGGATTTAATATTCGAAACTTCAAAGTTGTCTTATTAGAAATGGGAAAAGAAATTGATAAAAGGGGTTCCATTGTGTTCCCTTAATCTATAATGTTTTTATATAAAAGACTGCCTCTTTTTAAAAGATGGGATGTTTTTTTTTTGTTTGTACGATTAATTTGCTTCTTTTTTTATAAACCTTTATAGTATTCCATCTTAAAGAAATTCTACATGATAATGTTAGGAAAATATTGACGTAAAACTTCTTTTAATTAAAACACGAAAACCATGGCTTTAGTTTTTTTTCTTCGTAAAATGATTTCAGAAAAACCAGATTAGCTGATTGTTTATATTTACCCTTTCCCGTTATGTGGTGTAATATCACAATAATGCAAAAACTTTTAGTTGAAACACTGAATTTGTGTGAATTACATTTATTAAGTTGTCTTTAACATGGAATAAAATTTGTATTATAATTCAGTTTTTCCAAGCTGCAGGCATTATCAAAAAAACAAAATAAAACAAAGAAACGAAAACAAATATAAATGAGATAAAGTGAGATAGTTATTTAGTTGAGAATCTATAACTCAATAAACCTTGTGAATACCAAAAAGAACTCTCATTTATTTATACAGAATATAGTAGGTATAAAAGGTTAAAGGGAATTGCACGTAATAATATCCAATTACTTTCCAATTATTTTTTATCAATTATCAAAATATTTAAAGAAACTGTAGTGCTTTACTTCAAGACCATTCCTTAAAAGCTCTCCCAGGAATATCTATAACATTGTGCTGCTTTTCTGATGCATTTTCAATAACTTTTAAAGCATTATTTTTTCCAGTGTTGTATGCGTACGTTGTATATTACTAACTTATTATCGTTAATAATTCTTGCTACATCTGTGTATTTGATATCTAGAAATATCCATAATCCGTATGAAAACGAAATCTTCCGTGAGAACGAAGATGAATCGATCAACATACTGGTGGTCGGTCGTGACGGTCTGGGTGAGGAGTTAGAAGAGAAGATTAAGGTAAAGAGCCAGTTTGCCATTTTGTTAAATAAATGACATATAGTTTGAATCCAGGGCAATATCATTTTTGTATTTTTGAACATGTATTTATTTTTCATCCAAAAATGTTCATTACTAGTATTGGGAAAGGGAGGTGCATTGAAAGCACATTCGAACTGCTGATAATTAGCTATATAATCTTCTGTACAGTCTTCAATCTTTCATGTTGCATATAATTTAGAATGACAGCTCGTCCTTTTACTGTATCGAGGTCATTGTTGATGGACAGATCTACGGATTGAGTATAAAAGTATTTGAGAGCGAGTCTGAAAACTACGATGAAGAGCTTTCACAAGTTATCACAGATTTCCGACCACAAGGTAGAAGTTCTGTTGTTTGTGTCAATCCCTGACAGTTGATATTTTCTCCACCCTTGCATAATTTGACAGTTCATCGCATTACAAAAGTTGAGAATGTTTGTTTTTCGGATGATGTCTGACCTCACTGTTGAATGTTTAATAATTTTTTTAATGTGTACTTTTTTTAAAAAGAAATGCATAACAGAAAATTTCGAAACTAAAAAAATATAATAATAAACCAAACATTGTTTTTTAAAATACAAAAAAAACATCCATCAAGTGTACAGTATAAATAAAAGGAGCAACTTCCTTGAACTCCTCATTGTATGTTTACGTTCAAGTGTCTGGAGATGATAATGTCTTGTGAAATCAATACCACATTATTTATTCAAACAAACAATTTCTTCTATTGCAATTCATTTTATTTTCTGGGGAAATTATCCATTATATTTCCTGTGTATATATATCTTCTAAATTACTTGTAGAATGAAAAACGATTGTCATATGTGTGTGGGCAGGATCAGTCCTAAAGTGCCACATGTTTTCTAAAAAAATATATTTTCTAAAAAATATAATCGCTGTCTTGAATTCTATGATAGATACTCTTTTTCATACCTAAGAGACCCTTTTAACACCCCGGCCCAAATTTAATGCTGGCCCCTTTTATGTCGGTCTTTATTGCTGTTAAACATCGAATGCCGGCTCTTTTAACGCCAAGTCATAGCATTAAAAGGGCCAATAAGTTATTCTATTGGATGAATGCCAACTGACTTCTGTTAACTTATAACCCTTTCCGTTTAGGTTATCTGGGGATATATTCCCAAAAACAATCATTCGAATATGTTAGTAATTGTATACGAAAGATTAATGAGTATGAGAATGTCTCTCATCTGTCTCTACCGCTTGTCATTATGTTGGCTAATGAAAGTGGCCGTGAAAGCGAAATTCAAAACTTGCGATCTTTAGGATTGAATCTGGCAAATCAGTATGTTTTCCCTTAATGGAACTTTGTTAACCCTAATGCAACAGTTTATACTATTCTATGTTTTCTGTGAAAGTACTAACTTCTCTCTATTTTGATTCCCCTGCCACCTTTTCCATTCTATAACATTTGAGAACATTGCATTGTTTAGAATGGAATGTCTGTTTGTTGACTACCCATACACTGTATCACTGATGGACGACCGCATTCACGACTCGCAAGTGCACGACGCCATGAAAAGTATTGTAGACACAATCAACAGACGGTCAAGGCCTGTTTCAACTCCTACTGGTGTCCTAGAGGAAACAGCTGACATAAGGTTAATATTTGATTTGTTTGCCTTTACAACGTTTTGTCTAGTAGGTATTAATCAAGTTCTCCAAATAACCCTATACTTACACGCTATGAGGGGATTAGCAGAAAAGTAAAGCTCCAGTTTGTTTCTTGAAAGTTACTTTGCTTCTTGTGCAAAAAATATGTAAACAAACTTTTCTTTTCACCTTTGAAAAAAAATTTAGCAATGGATTGAGTTCCCCTAACTGTTTCATTTATTCCTTGTCCTTGCGATTCCGTTTACATTAATGGCTAGTATTTTATAAATGTTGCCAAGACATTTTGGTGGGCAATAACCGATGAGTATAGACTGAACTGACGTCCGATTTAAGCTTAGTTGACCAGTAGGATTTAACAAATTTTTGTGTCCAATATGGTCCTACTATGTGGGTAATAAACAGTTATATAACAGGGAATTAAACTTGTATTATGTTCTTTTCAAGGATTCTGCTTTGTGCTATGTGTGGGGATGAATATCCTGTGGAGCTGATACTTAGCACTATGCTACAACACCATGTGTGTTATTCGCAGCAAGATCAACAAGATACAATCGTACTCGAGGCAATTTGTGGAGGATCTCGAAAAACAATTTCAGTTACGCTAGGATCTTATCACCGTAAGTCTCACATCCTTCGTCGTTGTGTAATAATGGAAAGGGTATATTATCCATAAGTGTATTCAGAGTTTAGTCATTTAAAGTAGAAAAGAAAAACATGCAAGTAACCTAATCGACACTTAAGACTGAAAAGAATTATCATAACGCTGGACTCCTCCACTTTTTTGACTGACCTTGAATACGCCTATGATACAATCCATTAAATGTTGCATAACCTTTGGACAAAAAATAGCGAAATCTTTTTAACCATTTTCATTCACTTCCCAGTGGAAGTATATAAAGAACAATGAGATATTCTAGTGAAAGCTATTTAAAAGGAAAATGATTTTCTGAAAAGAATTTCTTTTTGAAAATTTTGTGAGAAAAGATGCCTCTGTATCCTTAAGGGATAAATATACTAGTCTGTTCCCTCCATGAAGATTTCGGAAAAACATCATATTTAGTACTAATAAAATTTGCTTTGACTTGAAACCACTTGGTATGTTCCTTCTCCTGTTTCACTTCCCCTCATGGTTCAGCCTATCTTTTGTTGAAGCTTAATATGATGTGAAGTAGGTTATCGTAAAATGGTCTAATAAACACCCTAAAATCTAATAATTTATTGGAGAAGGGCATTAAATAAAGACGGGGGCATATTAAATTTTTCTATTAAATTTTTCTGTATTTTAGGCGGGTCGTTCGAGAGGGGCGTTCAATTGAGACTGGGCGTTTAATAGAGCATTACGCTAGACTAGTGGGCAAAATCTTCAAAAGGTCTATGAGGAGTTTCTTTAGGAATGACAAGCAATATCGCCTGCTGTTTCAATAAAAAACACTCCTTCATAGAGACTTTTTGAAGATTTTCCCACTGGGAGACCTTAAAGATTTTCTAATGTTTGTTTTTAGGTGCATATGGTTTGAAGAATCAACTTTACCATGGTTGTATTCTTATCTATTCAGCAACCAGGCTAGCTTCCTTGGAAACATTAAGGTAAAACACCTCTTCATTCATGACAAGATGTACTTATTGATGGAGGAATTGATTAATAGCCAAATGTTCTATTTTATGGCCTTCTGTAAGGAGAAAATCCTTTTTGCCTGGTAGATTGATCATAACATTTCAAAACTTCTCCTTGACAATGTTTTCCCTGATAATGTATTATTTACTTAGCTAATGAAAGTTTTCCAGCCTATTTTTATCTGAAGTGCCAAAAAACCTCTTTTTCTGTACACTATGTTGCCTGTAGAAATGCAAAGTAGTTTTATATCCAATTGTGAAATATGATTTTGATATTCTCTGTGAAAGTTGGTTTCAGAAGAAGTTCACACCCAATGGGTAAAATCTCCAAAATATCTCTGTGGAGGAGTGTTTTTTTATTGAAACAGCAGGCGATATTGCTTGCCATTCCTATAGAAAACACTCCTTTAAAGAGACCTTCTGAAGATTTTGCCCACTGCACAGATTCACAATCCGTTTCTCTTGTTCAGGGCATTTGCTTCTACGCTCCACCAAGATTTACCTGTTCAAGTTCTAGCTGTCACTGGCAGTTCAAGTGGTGCCAGTATCATATTTCATGAAGAAAATGCAATGTTTTTACTGAATGATGGTACAAACCTAGCTGGTAAACTACGCGCTAAACTTCAACAGTCACTTCAGAATCAAGGTGAGAACGTGCCACTCATCGTAATTATATCCGCAGATAAAATGAAGATAAAAAAATAATTGTGATGTTTTTTTGAATTGAATCCATATTCTTGTATGCCTGGTGCTCTTGTAAAAACATTTTCACGCTTTGTTCACTGTAGTAAGTTTCCAATGTAAGTTCAATTTAAAATGTCATTTACAGAGTTTTCTTTTCTTTTCCTAATTTCAAGCTGGGCAATTTCTGACGTTCTTCAACACTGTGTATGATCGGAAACTGGATACAGAATTACTTTCACAAGGCCTAAAAAGACGACAAAAAGAGCCCTTGCCTAATATTCCTCAAGAATGGCGCCCTAACGATTTAATTGCCAATGGCGATTCCCAGTTACTAGAAGCTACCTATGCATCGATCGGTCCAAAAGGAGGCGCAATTCCGCCAGACAGTCCGTATGTGGAAGTAGCTTTACGTCATTCTTATATCAATACACATCTGGACAGTGACTCGGCTCCATCGTCACCCGATCGACACAATTCTCTTCTTATCCAAGAACGTTCTCGGTCATCAACGGTTAATAGTCATGAAGATATGATTGTTGAGCATGATCCTAGTGGACTTTATGCCAAAGTAAACAAACACTCGTACTCTTACATTAAAAAGATGGAGAAACCATATTCAGATGAAGAAGACGATGACGATCTTGTTTGGCAGGAGAACCTAGCTTATGATTCTAGCCAAAACGTGTTTGCGCACAGGGTGAGCATGGCCTCCAATTTAGATTCACCAAAGATGTCTGACCGGCCATATGCTACAGTTCCGTTTCTGCCCAAAGGTCATAAGGCAGCATTTAATGATTATGAAAAATATGCAACTCTACCGGCTGAACGTACCAAAAAGACCGTCTGGAGTGAACCAATGTATGCATCTATTGAGCAAGTGAAAGCAGAGATAAATTCTGGTCGTAACCAAGGGTACGAAGCTGATAGCATGAGTAGTGTATCTTCTAGAAGCAAAGAATCGGGTGGTTCACAGTTAGATATTACTGAACCCAAATCAGCAAAGGCAGGATTAACTTCACCGAACAGTGGTGCTAACTTGCAACAGTTGTGGCTACAAGGAAAACAAGATGAAGGACCTAAGACAGCTGCACCTATTGCCAAGCCTGATGTATGTAATAAAATCTAGAACATACAGTCCACCTCGATTAAAAAAATTTACCTATCTGTGTAATATCATTTAGCTTCACCATCTTTAGAAGTTAATGTTTTTTTTGTTTCTCTAACATGAGGATTTTTTTTTTAAAAATCGCATTTAAAATATAATGATTTCATGTAACATATAAAACTTCACACAAAAGTCTTTTGTGTTTTCATACAAAAATTCATTCCTTCGCAAACGTGTAAAGTTTCTTTCGGGCTGTACTGTAAATTAACCAGCACAGTGTAAATTAACTGTAAATGACATAATAGAAATAAAGGTTATCTGTTTTTTAAACATGTTTAGGATGATGAAAGTGAGGACATCAAAGAACTACGTCAGAAACTATCAAAAAGCTTTCCACGCAAGGTATCACTTGATGAGAAGAAATCACCGCGTAAAAAGGACAAATCTAACAACAAACCCCGTTCAGAAAGTAGTCTTAGCTCAAACTCGTTGGATCCTCGTAGTCACAATATCTTCAAAAAACTAATACATAAAGTTTCACCAAACCCTTCGCCTGGAAACTCTGACTTGGAACAAGACTCAACTGAGGTACCGGCTGAAACCCCAAGTAAAAAACGTAGGACAAAAAGCTTCAAAAAAAAAACCCAGTCACCAGCAACACCGTCTGTTGTGGTTAATGATAGTGATTCAGCTTCGAAGGATAGATCAAACACATTGCCAGGAGTTGAAAGTCCAAGTATGCATTTAAAAGAGCTATCACATGTTTCTTGTGTTTGTTTACTTTTTTTACTGCATGCTGTGATTCATGTTGTAGTCCCTTAAAAAAACCCTAGCATCTGTTCTGCCTTTTACATCACTGAATAAACAGAACAATCAATCTAAGGAAAATATTGTTTTGTTATCAAACTTTGTTTCCTCAAATTACCCATGACTTTCAAATATTTAAGAAACTACTGTTAATCCTCTAATTAATCCCCCTCCCCCTTTCTTTTTAACACCTCTCCCTGTAATAAACACCCCCACTAATAATCAAACCTATTTTATAAACGCCCCTCTCTTTTAAACTCCTCCCTCTAGTAAACCTCCCTCCCTAAATATATTCCCAGTGGGCAAATTCTTCCAAAAGTCCCTGCAAAGGAGTGTTTTCTATAGGAATTTTCTATTTCAATAAAAATACACTCCTCCACAGAGACTTTTGAAGATTTTGCCCACTGGGTTGGATGGTTGCCTTGTAACTTTCGTTTAATATTGCAAATTTCAAATGAAAAAAATAATACTTCCAAATGAAAATCCTGACGTTTTTATAAACAACTCCCGCTAATAAATGCCCCCTAAAATCTCGGAAAATCAAATTAAACACCCCAGGTGTTTTGGGTATAAAAGGAAATGATGATGGCTATGATGGTTGATCTTAAGCAAAATCTTCAAAAAGTCTATGAGGAGGAATGTTTTTTATAGGAATGGCAAGCAATATTACCTGCTGTTTCAATAAAAAAACACTCCTCCACAGAGACTTTTTGAAGATTTTGCTCACTAGGTAGTTGTGTAGGACATTTTATAAGTTAACAATTTGCCAAAACTGCTCCTCGACACAAATATACAGTACGAATATAACCATTTTCATATTGAAAAACCAAAAGATTTTCTTTCAAGTATACTTTTCTTATTTTATTTCAGAACACACACCAAAGTTTTCATCACTAGACAACAGAAGGCATCCAAAATCGTTGTTCAAAAAGCATTCCAATGGTCTACCGGATGTTAATCTGCAGGTCTCTACACCAGAACCTGAGCGTTTCCAAAGCGTAACACTGGATCGAAGAAAAACTAAAAAACCAAACAAACCAAAGGTAATAAGTTTAAGGAAACACGGCGGTCTATATTAAAGGGTAGCCATACCTTGGATAACTCGGACTTTCACTAAGTTAGCCCGCTGTCTTACCCCTTTAACTGTTCACCTGTTCACCTGTTCAAGAGTTCTTGTCATTTATCTTTAACCAGGGCCAAATCCAGAGATTATTTGGGCAATCCATTTTTTCAATTGAAGCATGACCTCGATTACATAGCAATCATATTGAACATCTAGGTGTCTGGGAGGTGCTGTAACTCCCCAGGGGGTGCAGGACAGAGCCCAAAAACATAGGGTTTTGTGTTGTAGTTATGCTAACCGGTTATGAGGGCATTACCTGAGAATATCGACTGACTACTAATTACGTGACGGAAAGTGTTTAACAAATGTGCACATTTGAATTTATATATTTCAAATAATAATTGATTTATTTCTGTATTATGTTTTTCATATAATATCATCATCAGGTGCTAAAACATTATTGAGAAAAGACAAAGATGTTCTGATGTAGACCTGCAGAATGTCAACTGGAATGCATTATACTTCGTTAAGTGAGAAATGGATCACTAGGACTTTTCTTTAGTGAAACCAAATTCGCTGGTCCTTTGTAAATTCTGTGCATACTTGCTCAAGCCAAAACTGGGACCTTATTTTACCGGAAGTATTGTTAAGAAACCCGTTAACCTCTTTTATGGTTTCTCAATAATGTTGTACTATTCTGGTACTATTTATCATAAATTTGTATGCATGAAATAATTATTATGTTATTATATCTGCCAGGGTGCAAAAGATGACCTATATCTCAATCTGGCTGGCCAACCAACAGGAACAATTGTAAGTGGTTTGAGTACATGGCATGTAAATCCATATTGTGTAGAATTTGAAAGAGCAACAACTTTAAACTTTAAACGTTGTGTTCGATGTTAATCATTCAACACATTTTAGCTTTTATTTTTTTGATTAAAATTAACTGAAATCACTGTCTGCATTAAAAAATTTCAGGAACGGAAAAAAGAGAAAAACCGAAACAGTTATCTATAAGATTCACAAAACCACGTGCAGGTAAGCGAAGCGAAAGTGACATGTCGAGACAGCGCAAGGATTGGGAAATGAAGAACAAGAAAAATGCAAAATTCAAGAACAGCAACTACTTTGGAAAGCCTTTAACAGATATTTGTCCGCCAAATTCACTGTGTCCAATCTTCATTAAGAGTGTCATAACGCACGTGGAAGATTATGGTTAGTTTAGCTTTGTAATACTTCTTCATTATAGCACTGATCATTTTGTTAAATGAAACTGGTAGCAAAAAACATTTTGAAAGATTTCCTAGTGCGTGAAATGAAAAGTTGAAGATGATAAGAATATGATAAAGTCACCTCATTTCCAACAGCCACAATGAACCCTCTCTATCAGAAACGCCATACATATTTCATCTGCTTCTTACTAATTCAACTAGTTCCTAACCAAAAATACTATAGGACTATACAGCCAACCCAAAACTGACCTTTCTTGTTTACTGTGAATGTGTTTCATGATGAAATTAAGGATGATAAGGCCACTGCTAGTAAATAGTTTGTTCATCCTCAAACACTGTCATGCGTTATTACTACCACTTATCGTGTCCATGCGAGTGTTTGAGAAGGAACGAACTATTAACTCACAGGTACTGTATAATGATTTGTATTTTGAACTTCAATTATTTTGGAATCACATTCCCAGTACACCATCACTGGTGGCTTGTATATTGAGATTCATAGAGGTTGTAAAAACATCTCTGTGCAAAACAACAAAGGTGAAAAGTGAAATTCAGAAACAAATGAACGAATCACAAATCACAATCAATAACCTTGTTATTTCTGTTGGGGTTAAACAAGGTAATGGTTATGTAATGCCTCATTCTTTCAAACAAAAAAGAGAGACTTTCAAACAAAAAGTTCAACGATCGCATCTTGTTTACTTAAAACATTCTTGCACAGCAAATTGCAGTTGGACAGTCCAATTTTAAAAATACCAACAATGAAACTTGATTAAGATTGCTATTAACTGGAGAATCTCATGGTTAACCATAACAAAAATATAACTGTTTTTTTTGTTTTTTTTTAATAAGCAACCGATGTGAAATCGAGACATCAAACTTAAATTAGGAAGGTCTTTGGTTTCATAGAAGTGAATTATTAGCCATTCTGGAGAGCTAGAGTAAAATTCCAAAATTCCCCACCACCAACCCCGCAAGTCTGAAATATCATATCTTCTTTCTAATTTCGGTCTTAATTTTGTTTCTTGTTAGGTATGCAGTCGGAAGGAATTTATAGATTAAGCGGAAACAAACATGACATTGAAGCAATCATGGAGAAATTTGAAACAAGTAAGAAACCATTGTTTATTCCCATCGTGTTTACGCTGGAGCATTATGGGCAAAATCTTCAAAAAGTCTATGAGGAGGAGTGTTTTTTTATAGGAATGACAAGCAATATCGCCTGCTGTTTCAATAAAAAAACACTCTTCCACAGACACTCTTGAAGATTTTGCCCACTGGGTAGTTGTGAGGGACAGTTTATAAGTTTACCCTTTGGTAAAACTGCCCCTTGACTCAAATATATAGTTGCATTAAGTGAAAGATACACTCTTTTTTTAAGAAACCTAATGGTTTAGTTTTGAAAGTTTATTAATTTATGCAGTGAATTTAGTTCCGAAAGTTTATTAATTTATGCAGTGAATTTAGTTCCGAAAGTTTATTAATTTATGCAGTGAATTTAGTTCTGAAAGTTCCTGAGCGAGTTTCTTATTTCAGGAATTACAATTTTGATTATGAGAGAAAAAATACTGTTAAAAATGAAAAAGCGTTTGAAATATAACTATATATTTGTGTCAAACTTACAATTTGGAAGCACTCTTTCAGCAAAGTTTAAGCATGACTCATCTCTCCAAATTAACCTTCTTTAACCAAACACAATTAAGAGACTTTCCTACTAAAAGAACTAGTGGTGTCAAGTCAAAATAAGGTGGGAAACTCTAAAGTTGCCAAATTTACAAAGAACGAGTGTTTTCAAAATGTGATAGTTATGCCTATTATTAACTTAAAGGCCTAGCTAATTCATTTCCCCTGTATTTGTTACAATTTTTAACAAAAAAATATATTCTTCTTTGTTGCTATCTTGTCTAGATAACAACATTAGTTTACAAGAGCTCGGAGTGTCTGTGCACGCAGTCACAGGTGCTTTGAAGCAATTTTTTAAGATGTTGCCAGAGCCTCTGATACCATATCAATTTGGCAGCAAGATTAATGATATTATGAGTAAGTTTGTGTCAATATGTGTCAAAATCTGATGTTAATAGTAGGGGACAATCATTGGGGGTGCCAATACATCTCTAATAGATTGAATGAATTTGTGCTTGGCAACATGAATTTTTTCACATTTTCTAATGACACTTCATGCAATGTTCTCGAACATCAAACTATCTGCAGGGGAAAAAAAGTTTATTTTGGCAAGATCAGGGAGATCAAAATTTACTACCAAGGAAATGTTTTCAGTACCATAAATCGCCTGTATTTACTATAGGGGCATACGAAAAGTGCGATTTAGCTCACTTACACCAGATTTTCTAAGTCTTCACTGATAAGACCATTTGACTGATCAAGGTTTTTCAATTTTCTAGTTATAATGGAGGCTGCTGAGAGGGTGAAGAAATTGAAAGTTCTGGTACAAGAAATTCCGCAACCGAATCTGGAGATATTCCGTTTATTTATGTGTCACTTAAACAAGTAGGATGTTATTTTTTTGTTTATTGAGTGCTGCAATTTTTTATTTTCGCCAAAATGAAAGTGTTACGGAGAATAGTTTATGTGGTAAAAACATTATGGTCATTATATTGTATTGTATTATATTGTATTGTATTATATTGTATTGTATTGTATTGTATTGTATTGTATTGTATTGTATTGTATCGTATCGTATCGTATCGTATCGTATCGTATCGTATCGTATCGTATCGTATCGTATCGTATCGTATCGTATCGTATCGTATCGTATTGTATTGTATTATATTATATTATAATCATTATATTTGTCAACTATATAAAAAAGTTTTTATGAAATGTATGTAGACGTTTGAGATGTAATATGCAATATTTTTTCAGCGGTTTTAACTGTCCTTTATCTTTTAATGTTGACAAATAGAATACTCATTATTGGTCCTTTGATTGAATGATTATAGAACAGACAGTAAATACCATAGAGACATTCGATCCTGATAATAACAATACATGTAGTTCGAACTCGAATTCCCTGCTCCGTTCACACCCCCCAGTCGGCAAAATATTCAAAAAGTGTATGAGGAGGACTGTTTTCTATAGGAATGGCAAGCAAATATCGTCTGCTGTTTCAATAAAATAAAAACACTCCTCCACTGTTTCAATTAAAAAACACTCCTCCACACTTTTTTGAGGATTTTGTCAACTGGGTCTTACAACTCTTATAATTTAAATAAATTTGTTCCAAAAGATTTGAATTCTGTGAGGTCAAATGTATCTTGTCGTCGCGTCATTTCAAAACAAGTTTGTTTTTTTATTATTATTTTTTATTTTATTTTGATTACTTGTTTATTTTTCTTATAGGATTACTGAGCACAAACTGGAAAATAAAATGGACGTGCGCAATTTGCAAACTGTTCTCTACCCAACGTTGTTGAGACCGAATTTCGTTTCGCTACAGAACATGAGCCAAAATATGAACATGGGTTTATTCATTCAAACCTGTATCGAACAGTCGTCAACAATATTCTGTGACCAGTCGGTCGCCTGTAACGAGAGAGTGCCACCGCCAGAAAACGAGGAAAAAGTCCCCAACGACCACAAGGAGGACGACGATATAAAACCAACTGATAACGGCAGTGGAACGAACTGTGACGATACAGACGGAGTTGATACTCAACCCGTATCTACCGAACTATCCTTTATGGAGAGTGTGTTCACGGACCCTGGTGTAGAAAATATTATTAAACTGCCTTCGTCAGTACAAAACCGACTATCCCTTGACGCTGAATCGAAAGTCAAGAAGCGTCGTTCATTTGAGACAGCCATTTATTAGTCATACAACGACTTATGAATATTTAATATAAAAATGTGCAAGTGTACAAAACGAAAAATAGAAGGTGGATACCAGATTGTTGATGCCTCACTCAATAGTTGGTCTTGATTAGTACAGACATTTTATGTTATAAGTTTGTGAGATCTAAAATTCAGTAGAGACAAGAAGTTGCGTGTGGAAGCTATGTTATAATTTGTATTGATCGTGAATGAATAGGAATACAACACATAATAGGCGTACATCGTCTCCCTGCACAGGGCCTATTGCTATGCGAG
Organism: Turritopsis rubra; assembly: GCA_039566895.2. Classification (NCBI taxonomy): domain Eukaryota; kingdom Metazoa; phylum Cnidaria; class Hydrozoa; order Anthoathecata; family Oceaniidae; genus Turritopsis; species Turritopsis rubra. The sequence goes on from CM077622.1 coordinate 7,522,066, forward strand.
ATATCTATTAATTTCCTTTAACTAGTGGCGAGCATATACTGGAAATGACCGAATAACCGCCTGGGGCGCTTATTTTAATTTTCGACCCTGACCCCGGGGCGCTCATTCGGCAGGGACGCTTATTAAATTTTGTTCAATACAGATAACAAGAAAAAAATTTGCAACGATTCAATATGTTTTTCTTTCAACTTATTCGGCAGGGGGGGACTTATTCGGTCATTTACGGTAGTAGACATTTTCAAGTCACATCATCCAACAACCTCGTTTTCGCCCTGAATATAAATGACGCTTCGGTCATTTACAAAGAGAACTGTTACCTCGGGGGAAAATGATTAATAAAGTTCATCTTTTATCACACTTCAAGTATGTGGTAATTATCAAGAAATGAGGAGATGGATGTTGTGACGCAAGTTATGAAAAGATCTAATATTGTTCTTTCACACTCCTTTCACTCTGTGCACTATAATGTTTTCCGAATTTCAATTTTGGCCGTGTTACAGGGGCTAGGATACGAAATATGTAAATCTTGTGACTTATGGTTGTGATAATACGACGGCAGACGGCAATGAAGTAAACGATCACAAAGTTCATTTTATTATAGGTATCGTAACCCCTTGAAAGAAATTTGCTTTTGAATACACGAGTTTCCTGTTACACTTACACCATTCAAATTTCATGATAGTCTAGATTTTCATTTACATTCTCCATTGTTCTTGCCCGTACTCATGGGCAAAATCTTCAAAAAGTCTATGAGGAGGAGTGTTTTCTATAGGAATGACAAGCAATATCACCTGTTGTTTCAATTAAAAAAACACTCCTCCACAGAGACTTTTTGAAAATTTTGCCCACTGTGTATCTTACCCATGAGTACGGGCAAGAACAATGGAGAATGTTTGAGAAAAGAAATCAATATCATTGTGGTGAATGTAAATTATTTCCTATTCAATTGATTTGAGTTCTTACCTAAGAAAATGTCCGGGTTTTTTGGTTTATTTGTGTTTTTTTTGCAAATGAGCTTCATGCACGCCTACATTATTTTTTTGGTCCGACAGAATGTTAGATAGTTTTTATTACGGCCTAAAACTGTTCAATAGAAAATTACAACCAACAAATTACTAATTTTCTGCTAGAAATTATACCCATCTTTCAAGATTTACAATTTCTTCTTTTTTTAGGTTACTTTTTCATTTTTACTGGTCTTCTTATCTCCCACTTGACTCGGCTATCACTAGTTTGCAGTCCAAACTTTGTTATTTTTGCCTGGGTTAACAAGAACATTGTAGTGTAATACCTCGTTGTTTCAAACGAAAATAAGAGACTTTCAACCCAAAAGTTTTATGATTGCATCTTCTTAGTTGCACAGAGACGTTTCTTTGCACTGTTACTGCTGTCAAAGTTTTCAACAACTTTGAGGGTGTGTGCCTACATGTAGACTCGAACGAAAACTAAACTCAAGCAAACCCAGTGGACAAAATCTTCAAAAAGTCTATGAGGAGGAGTGTTTTCTATAGGAATGACAAGCAATATCACCTGTTGTTTCAATTAAAAAAACACTCCTCCACAGATACAATATTTTACCGACTGGGAAGAATTGAACAAAAACACACAAATTATTTTGTTATTTTGTGAATAGACACCGTGTATGAGTGTGATCTGGTAATTTCAGTGCAAAAACACTCCTTCACTGATTGTCGTATTCCAGATTTTGATTTTTTTTTTTCAAGTTGTATTCTTATCTTTTCAAACGTTTGTCTAATAAATCTAAGAACGTCAAGGTGAAAGCCTTTTAAAATGAATCTGAATAAACGAGGTATGTAAACAGATTTGCCCATGACGTTTTGACGGTTTTCAAACTTTAATGTATTGACTTATTTGTTCTGCTTCTTCCAGCAAATATAAATTTTCAAAAGAAGGGGGCATAACCATTATCAACAATAAAAGCAAATTAAAAGATTAAAGGGACCAAGTACCAGATATGCCTTCGATCGAGTTTGCTCCATTATCCATACCCATTTCTCGACGCCTTCAAACTTTCACTGTGCTGCTGGTCAGCATTCTCACAGCATTGGGACCAATCTTTGGCTTAAGCATCTTTGTGTTCCTGCTATTCACGCCCTTTTCCGTCGTGGTGGTTATCTATGGCGTTCTGTTCTTTCTATGGGAGTACGACCGCCCTGCTCGTGGCGGAAGAAGGGTGAGTTTTGTACGCCAACTGGCCATCTGGAAATATTTGTGCGCTTATTTTCCCATCAAGTTAATCAAGACAGAAGATCTCGATTGTTCAAGAAATTATATATTCGGATACCACCCGCATGGCGTAATTGGTAGTGGTGCGTTTGGAAGTTTTGCAACTGAGGGCGCTGGATTTTCACAGTTGTTTCCTGGTATTACGCCCCACCTGTTGACCTTGAAATGTATGTTGGTATGTTCTAGTTGATTTTTCAATATTTCAACCAATACTTACGTTCTTCAGGGCCGTTTCCAAACAGGTCAAATTGTGAACATCAATGCGTTAGCTGCTCAACATGTACCTATTTCCACCGCCCTTAATGGCATTGATTTATCGTGACCTTTTCAAATATAACGCCAATAAAAACAGGGCATAAAAGGGGCCGGCGTTAAATTTGGGTTGGCGTTATAGAGAACTAATAAGGTGAGTGCAAAAGCGCACTGCAAGAGAAGGTGAATACCAGAAAGAGTTTCAGCGTTGAAGTTTCACCCTGTACAACCTGTCATTTCTGCGACCTTGAAGAAGGGCTATTTAGCACTTAAATTCATTATATATTTCACTATCAGAAACTATTTTGCCTTGAGGGTTTGGCAGGTTAAAAAATGAACCTCTGCCAACGGCCCTGCTCTTTCATTCGTGACATATACATAGTCAACCAATATTATGTTTCTCTATTTCGTATCCAAGAGAATAAACGTTCTAAATTGTGTAGTGGTTTCTGGTCTTTCTTACTGTTCGTGGTCTTCTCTTGTATACTTTAAAATTGTTGCTGTTGTTGACGCTGCTTCAAAACTGCATCCATTTTACCAATCTTTTGTTCCTGTTTATTGTTTTTTCTTCTTGTTGTTGTTATTATTGTTGTTGCTGTTGTTGTTTTCGTTTCAGATAATTTTTTCATAAAATTACGTTCTTTTAGTTAATTTCAGATGGCCTTTTCACCGTGATTATTTGATGGCGTTGGGCGTTTGTGATGTTTCAAAAGAAAGCATTACACACATTTGTACAAAGAATGGCGTTGGTAACGCCGCCATTATTGTCATTGGTGGCGCAGCGGAGTCGTTAGAGGCGTATCCTGGGTCTGCCACCTTAACATTGAAAAATAGAAAAGGATTTGTGAAGATGGCTTTAAGGACAGGGTAAGCTTAATATGATAAAGCTAAGCTCAAGGCCTGGCGTTAAAAGGGCGCTAAATGTTTATCTGTGAGAGTTTCGTGGTGGACCTTTCGAAAATATCGCCAATAAAGACCAGTGTTAATTTTGGGTGTGCGTTATAAGGGGCCAATAAGGTCGTTGATTCATATCGCAGTGTGCGACTTTTTCCATATTTTCCATTTTCTGCCTAGTGGAGATTCGTTTAACCGCCCAGTCAATAATAAGGGCAATGGTTTCTGCTTTTCCTTTGCGCCCTCAATACTATTGCGTAATATTTGGAAGCAGAAAAGAGTTCGTCAGCATCTTTTTTTTTTTCGGGTCAGGATTTCTTTACAAAATAGATGTGAATTCTCAGAGTGGGGTGGTATTATAATATGCAGTGCAGCTCGAAAGAAACTTTACGTGGCCGCGAAGCAACGAAAACACAAAAGATTTTAATGTAAAGTTTTATCTGTTACATGAAGTCATTGTGTTGTTGTTTTTCAATCTCACGTTCGATAAACAAAAAACGGTTAACTTCTAAAGATGGCTACCCTTCGCGAAAGTTAATCATCTTGAGCATAATTTATGTAATAGTTTACTGTCTAAGAGGATCTTAAACTTTTATACACGCTTTTTGTATAAGCAACTCAAAATTTGTCTGAGACTCAATGTTCCTTAAGTTGATTTCTTACAGGCTGATTTGTTGCTCACTTGTTGCTTGTTGACTATCTACGAGGGAAAATCATATTTGCTAACGTTTGTCTAACGCAGCGCAGGTTTTTATTAAACCAGTGGAACTTTTATTTCACGTTTCTCATCGGCAAGCAACAGATATGTCCCTTTTTGCTCCTTTTATTTTAGTGTAAGGTTTTTTCTTAGTTTATGTGGTTTTTTTTCTTTGTTAGGCAAATCCAGTTGAGCCTGGAGTGTTCCTTAGTAGTTGCTCCGTTGTTGACAGATTTGAGCCTCATGTTGCTACAGTGTTAAATAAAATAACATGTATTCATGATAATGTTTTTTTCCCAAAATCCTGTTGTTGTTGTTGTTGTTGTTGTTGTTGTTTGGTTAGTATTGTATTAGCTTTTTAAAACTGTACTGTAGCCAATTCGTACTTAGTGTAAACTGGACCTAATAGCAGACCTAATGGAAACTCCTGGAAATGCAACTCACCTAAAAAAACTTCCTCCTGGAAAAAACCTGGAAACATTTATTTCACGCTCACGTTTTTCATTGAGATATCTTGATGTATTTCCTTTACTTTGTTTTAAATGGAACTCGTATTTATTTGAACTTGCAGTTATTCAAAACTTTTCCATTAGGTGCAGGTTGACTCTTTTTTCTTGTGAATTCTGTTCACTAGGACATATGAGCTGTTTTTTGCTCTAATTGAACTTATATTCAAGTCCTTGTTTGTGTGAACCAGTTCCCTTAGAAAAAAAAGTTTAAATAAAAACTCCAGGAATTTGATTCTTGAAAACGAGTGGCCACCCTTTGCCACCCTATGTCACTTGTTAAATGTACTCCGTTTTTTTTTTATATTTCAGTGCCGATCTTGTTCCGGTATATGGCTTTGGTGAAAACGACCTTTTATGTCAGGCTAGATATCCGCGTCTACGCAAAGTTCAAGAATTTGTTCGTAAATGGAGTGGAATTGCGCCTGTTATGTTCTACGGGCGGGGGGTGTTTCAATATAGTTTTGGTTTGATGCCGTTCCGTGTACCCGTCACTATAGTCGGTAAGTGTGTCGTGACGTCTCCAGCTCGCATAAACATATGTGAACAAAAGTTCTCTATTCGTAACCAATTCGTTCTTTTACTCCTAGTTGGCTCTCCAATAAAAGTGGAGAAGAATGCTCAACCGTCCCAGGAGGATATCGATGCTCTCCATCAAGAATATGTTGATTCACTTACGCGGTTATACGACGAACACAAGAAGAAATATTCGCGAACACCCGAGGTGGAGCTCAAGATTGTCTAACGAGAAACTGTCGTTCTGCAATGTTCGTTTACACATTTGATTCCGTTGGAGGAGTTTTTTCTATAGGATGGCAAGCAATATCCCCTGCTGTTTCAAAAAGAAAGCACTCCTCCGCAAAGACTTTTGAAGATTTTGCCCACTGGGACTTCTGGACATAATTTTTCTAATAGTTTACCGTATTTATTCATAATTTGACTTATTCATAATTAATTTTTTTGTTGGAAGAGTGCAATAAACAGCTAGAGTTGACTGTATTCAACGCCGGGTTATGTCTGCTCTGCCGAAAGTTTTTGTATTTACATTTTGACCATTTTATTTTCCCCTCCATCAATGGATGTATTAAAAGTTAATGCCGTGTATTTTGTCGATTTTCATCAACTTCGCTACCAGGGCAACAAGATTTTGTTTCCTCCATTCTATTTCCCCGTTCATCATGCTACGAAAGTCGATATGTGTATTTCCTTTTTCCTAATAGTTCACGTCGTGTTGATGTAGACGTGACTAAGATATTAATACGATAAGATATATATATATAATGCAATAAAGAGAATTTTTTTAAAAAAATAAATTGAAAATCAAGAGTTTTAATATATTGTTGAGGTTGAGTAATATTTGAAACATTTTTCCCCTTTTTTTCTTTGATTTGTAATGTAATGTAGTGATCCTGTTTTTTCAATGTAGTGATCCTGTTCTTTAATAATACACTTCCTCAATTTTTGCTTTGACTTTTGCACTCTTGATATATTTGCTTGATGATGTCAAATCCACAATATCAATGCACTCACGTCAGCACTTTGTAACGTATGCATAAATCATCCCAGAATTGTTGCTTATTTAAATCGTAATCTGTTTCCTTTATTGGCAGTGCGTTAGTCAATTGTGATAGTAGTGGGTCCCCTATACAATCTATTCTACTCATGCAAGGGCAGTGAAACTTGATAGGAATGTAGCTCAACCTTTTCTGCATTTATTCCAATAATAATTGTTACCATGGTTACCATTGAATTTTGCTAACAGCACATTTTCAACTGGGAATTTTTCACTAAGTTTTCTTAGTTCTTTTGTTTGTAAGTAACATTGAATATATGCTGTCGTCAGCACTTTATTAACAATGGAATTTCTATCAAATTTTGGTGTTGAAAACACGAGGCGAAACTTTTGACTAACCCAACACACAGAAATTCGGGAAAGGTCTATTGAGACACGAAAGATTTAAAAATATACAAAATGGAGGAGACAGAAAATACCAATGATGGAGAACCGCTCACTTGGGGAATGAAGAGACTCATTATAACTGAGATTTTTTGTACGAGAATAATTAAAGCTCCCGTTAGAATTCATTTTCTTTGTGTTTATTCACAAGCATGCAAAAAAGATTTTGTTTCTGTCATGATGGCCATTATAAGAAGAAGTAGCTGGATGTGCAAAAACATGGAGTTTCTCCAAATACGTAAACACGATCAGGTTTGTTGCAAAACTTTTACCAGAATATACTTGAGATCTATATAATATTTAAAGTGCTATATAGCCTGAACTGTTCATAAAGAGTCCCTAAGTAAAAAAGCCTGAATATTTAAAAGACTCTCAACGCCTCTCTAAGTGTGCTGTTGATAAGAACACGAGGACTGTGTTTGTCTAACAAGATGCGATCAGAAATCTTTTTGGTCGAAAGTCTCTTCTTTTGGTTTGAAAGAACGAGGCATTACCCAACAATGTGGTGGGAGTGTTGGGGCGCTAATGGAAGGAGGCGCTTATAATAAGATTTTGAGAATCAGTTGATGACATAGTTGAAAGTTGTTATGTAAAAAAGCAACATTTTTTGAAACACCACGCCGTTGTTTCACTTTAGTACGAATGTGTATAGGTCTTCCATAGGAATTGTTCTCCGAGGACAAAATTTGGTACTGATGACATGTCGTCACATTTAAAACACCAATTCACCGCAAGAGTTGAGTCTTAAAGCTTGTTATAAATGTATAGGACTTTCATAGATTTTGTTTACCCAAGGACGAAATTTGGTACTGATGACTGTCTTGATGACGCCATAAGTCACATTCGAAATGCACAGAAAGGAACAATATTCCTCCCTAACCCAGACAGATATAGCAAAGTTTTGACCACAAACTACACGTTTCTTTTATAAGAACAAAGGATATAAAAACATAAGGCTTCGAAGGTCTAAAAGTTAAGATTCCAACTTTTATGACTGGAACCATCCAGATGTTAATCAATAGCTGTAAAACTGGACACCTCCTTATAGCGTACATATGTTGTTTTGGTCCAGATCGTGTCCGCTGTAGAGAGGTTTGACTGTATTTTCATCGTTCCAGCAAAAAGTAGGGTTTCGCGAAATTTTCCGATATTAAAAAAGGTCCAAGGCATGGTCAGTTGATATATTACACGCTTTTCTTTCCATTAGCACCACCAGTAAAAATCGACGATGCTCATTACTGCTTCTTTTTATCCATTGTGAGCCTACTTTGTTGCTTATTTGATATCTCAAGAAATATATTATATATTATATATTATTATATATTATTATATTATATATTATTATATTATATAATATTATATATTATTATATTATATATTATTATATATTATATATTATTATATATTATATAGTATATATGCTTAAAACCTCCAAAACCACCTGTAAAGGGTAAGGGACCGGGAAGCCTGGTGCTTTTTAGTGACTTTGAACCTCAGGCGCTCATAAAAAACCTCTTCTGGTGGCATGGTTGTGAATGACGTGTGTGTTCATTACGCGGGTAAGTGCTGACTGCTCGTTCCCTGTATCTTCCATGTGTGTTTGTGTCCCTTCTTATCCGAAATTCAATTTGGTTGTTTTTGGTTCTCTATGCTGGTTGCTCTGGTTCTTTTTTCTTTTAAAAAGCCGGAGAACTACAGCAGATCATGGTCACGAATTTCTTATGATTATTTGAAGAGTGTTGCGATCATTTAACTTATTTGGATGAAAGTCTCTCTTTTTCGTTTGAAAGAACGAGGCATTATTTTATTTTTTATTTATTTTACATTAAATTGGCTTCAATTTATACAAATTGTTCTTCCGCCTAAACTAAAAAAATTAAAATTAAAATTCATAATGAATAAAATATATCTATTAAAATAATTGCGTTAAAATATTAATAGTAGTAAAATGCAGTTATGATAAAAAAAATCCAAAAAAAAACAAAAAAAACAAAAAAACAAAAAAGAACTAGAGAATCGAGCTCAAGAGGTGCGAAACATAGCATTGCAAAATAGAAAGTAAGAGGTAGTTCAAAACTAGAATTGAGAATAGACTAAGGTAAAAAAAATAAACATCAGAGTGACAGGGCCCGGGCTAAGGCCTTATCAAAATAAAAGTTTTTGGCTTCTGAAGAAAATTTCTCTAAAGTCTTTAAAGATTTAATATTTTCTGGTAGATCATCATACCAACGGGCTTGACTTTGGAATGATCCATCACCAACAACTTTAACCAATGGCTCTTTGGAAGTAGAACGCAGCGTCTTATTTGGATCAAAGAATTCAACATTAAGGTAACTGGGATGGTTTTTATCTCGACGCGATTTGTGGACAACTTTCGCGGTATTAAATTCCATATACTCTTTGACATTACATAACCAATACGTCTTTTAACCCAGACAGAAATAACAAGGTTTTCACCACAAACTACTGGTGATCGCATCTTGTCTCTTTTGTATTTTTTAGCATCGACGCTTTCTTTCGGTGGGGTTGGCCAAAGTGGCATGGGTGCATACCATGGCAAATTCTCATTCGATACGTTTATACATCGTAAAGCTTACCTGGCCAAAAGTCAAGCATTGGAAACAGCTAATGCGTAAGTGTCCAAATCGAACCAGCTGTATATCACCGATCTATGTTTTTTTTAATGCAGTAGCAGCTAACAAGACCGGTTCCCCAAGTCCCACACTCTTCCTCTTTCTTTCTTAGAAAATTAAGCCCCTTATACTTTGTTGAATAATGTAGTAACTTAATTTTGAAGCATACGACAATTTGAAAAGATATAGCAAGAATGTCAGTCCAAGTAAATTCATTTTATTTAAATCTCTGGGCCTGGATTATAAATAAAACAAAATTTTCGATTTTTTGCTAATATTTCGACTTTTGATCAAGTCATTATCAGAGTATTTTAATTTACAACATACAACTGTTTTATAGTAAAGGTAAAATAGTGATAGCTCTTTGGAGACCATTTATCCATGGTAGTAAGTTACTGGAGAAGATTTCTCTCTTATGGACCCATCAGATGGTAACCTATAAAGTTGATTATACTCAAAGTGGAAACTTTTTCTATAATAGGTACCGCTCTTTGAAAGATTGTTCAGAACGAAAAAAAATTGATTTTATTTTGATCGGTGCTAAACTAAACTATTTTAATTTATTTTAATTTATTTTAATTTATTTTAATTTATTTTTTTCATTCGTTAATTTTTTTGATTGAAACTTAAGTTAGTTTTGATCATAGTTTATTAAATAAATGCCGGTGTAGCAGGAGCCTTACAAGTTTAACGGTTCTATTGTTGTTCTAGCCTTCGATATCCACCCTATGTTGACAACTGGGCACCTCTCAATTGGTTGGAATGGCTGATCAAACCGTCCGTCCAGCGTATGGGCTGCATGCAGAAGAAACAGATAGGGTACAAATAAATGCATACTCTGTTTTCCCTTCTGCCAGTAGACCATCAGAATAGCAACTTTGGAGTACTGGAAGAAAAACTGGAAGTTGCTAGACAGAGCTTTTATTTTTCCGGAGGTACTCTATATAACTACTTGCCCGTTTATATACGGAGAATAGATAACATTACTGAATTCAAAAAGGCCTTTCAAAGTTTTTTTCTCATAGTCTATTTTAGCCACTGAAGTAGCATCTTTGTGCCAGTGTGTTCACTAGAGTTTGTGATTTTTGGGGTTCGAACCTCTTTTTACTCCAACTCACGGCCACTCCCAACACTGAATCACACATACGGCTCGTGGCCCAAGGCTTCTTATCAGTGTTTTATCAACTTTTATTTTAATTCTCAGTTTGTAAGTAATTTTATATTTTTTATTTTTATAGTTTTTATACTTTTGTAGACAGGACGGACTATGATAGCAATTTCTTGCATATATATTTTATATGTGTACTTTGCAACTGATGTCCACATTCTGTATAAATATTCATTAATAAATAAATAAATAAATAAATAATGGTCATTTAAAGGTCATATTCGTTTCTAGGCCACATGATATTAATTTAGTGATTACACATATAGCATAAGAATGCTGACGTCATAAAAGATGAGAATCATTTTTAAAAATAGTAGACCTTATCTGATCGACTACAGTAGAGGTCATGTGATTTGAATACATCATTTTGATTGGGCATGGTGAACTAACATTTATTTTTCTTAGTTGTTTTGGTAAATTCAGTCAATTACTGATATTCTATCATCACTATAATTTATTATAATTTATTATAATTTATTATTATCATATTATAATTATAATAGGCCAATATAGTTGAGTGTATGATTGTATATGATAAGTAAAAATACCCATTTTAAAAAACAAGATTTATTTCGGCACACACGTTGTTTTTTCTAACATAGTATATATATAATTATATATATAATTATATGTAAATTATGAATGTTATAAAAACAAAATATAAAAAAGACGAATCTTTATCTTTGATTGTTATAATTTTTTAATGAGAGACCAAATAGAACTTAACCTGATCAACATCGTGTGAAAATAAACAACAACACAACATGAAATATAGATCTTAATAAATAAAGCAGTTTTAAAATATGAGTTTCTTAAGTCTTCAAAAAGTTCAAGATCACGAGAAATTTTCTTAAAGAGATCAAAAAAATCTTTGTTTGCGAGATTCTAGATAAACAAGGGAATTTTAGCCTATATAACTGCAATATGTATGTGTCCTTTGGCTAAACGTTCAATATATCGAAAAGTTCGAACTATGCAGGATCAACCAGACATCTTTCCCGAATTTTGTTCAAACACCGTATTATGCCTGTCTATACATCAAAAAGGCAAGAAACCCGAGGGTATGCTCATAGTTTTGCCTCGTTTTGAAGCAATTTCTTGTCTGAATAATAGTCATTATATTATTCCAATTTAAAAGTAATTTTGATATTGAAAACGAGGCGAACCCTAAGTAAGTCCATAACAAGGGGTTTAACACGTTCACTGCCGACGGGAATTTCAGAATCTAAATATTTGAAGGGCTTTTTTTCTACATGAAAATCGTTGCGACACTGGGGACAATAACTTTTTGGATTGATTTTGTAACGGCTTTCATTCTGGCAAATAACGCCGACAACAAACTTAAACACGTCAAAACTGGCCACTCATGACAGAAATTCTATTGAAACACAAAAGATTTAAAAATGCCCCAGAGAAGAAAGCTGAAATCACCAATGATGGAGAACCTCTACATCGATTTATGACAACCACTCCCAAGGGGATGTTTTGAAAGGAAAGATATTTTGTATGAGACTAATTAAAGCTCCCGTTAGAATTCATTTTCTTTGTGTTAATTCACAAGCATGCAAAAAAGATTTTGTTTCTGTCATGATGGCCATTATAAGACGAAGTAGCTGGATGTGTAATATCATAGAGTTTCTCCAAATACGTAAATACATTACACGATCAGGTTAGTTGTAAAACTCTTACCAGATTATACTTGAGATCTATATAGAATATATAAAATTTAAAGCACTGTTCAAGGAGCCCCTAAGCAGAAAGACTGAAAATTTAAAATACTCCTCGAGGCCTCTCTAAATGTGCTGTCGATAAGAACATTAGGACTTTGTTTGTCAAACAAGATGCGATCAGAAATCTTTTTGGTCGAAAGTTTCATATTTTGGTTTGAAAGAACGAGGCATTACCCAACAATGTGGTGGGAGTGGGCGGGTGGTTGTTGCGCCAATGGAAGGAGGCGCTTATAATAAGATTTTGGAAATCAGTTGATGACATAGTTGAAAATGCATTTAGTAAGACAGATTCGACTCGCATGGTCAGTTGATATATTACACGCTTTTCTTTCCATTAGCACCACCAGTAAAAATCGACGATGCTCATTACTGCTTCTTTTTATCCATTGTGAGCCTTCTTTGTTGCTTATTTGATATCTCAAGAAATATATTATATATTATATGTTATTATATATTATATATTATTATATATTATATATTATTATATATTATATAGTATATATTCTTAAAACCTCCAAAACCACCTGTAAAGTGTAAGGGACCGGGAAGCCTGGTGCTTTTTAGTGACTTTGAACCTCAGGCGCTCATAAAAAAGGTGCTCGTTAAATTCAAAATTATAAACAGTTATAGAAAAACAGTCCATTGAAATCATTTTCAGTCAAGTTATCACTCAGGTTTTTTCTTATTTCTTAAATCCATTTCAGTTTGGTCGAACATCATCTACCTGGCATTCCTGCTCGCTCGTTCGCAACAAAACTGCAATAATCGTCAAAGGATCGTTATTGGTTTGCAAATAGTGCGCCGAGCAAGACAAAACATACTATGAATACAAAGAAACCTCTTTATTGCGTATAGATTATTGGGTGCGCTTAACTAGATGTCAATTATAAAACAGTTGCTTTCGAGTCTTTTCTTTTTGACTAAAGACAAATTCATTGGTACTTTAAAAAGTATTTGGTACTGGGAGCTTCAAACATGCTTGCTATAGAGAGGTTTCAATAGGGACCTTACGCAGATACGACGACAACGAGGACAGCGATATGAGCAAAACAAATGATTCGTTTTCCGTGTGGATTTCGTTTAGAAAGATAGTCTATTTCATTGGAAAAATCTTGTCAATTGATCACATCGTTATTTGCACTTTCTACACATAACGTGAACAGCTAAGTTTCAAAGTCTTACTGAAAACAAAGACGCAAGAATACATATAATTTTGTGTTGCTTTTATCCTGTTTAAAAATTGTGATTTCTTTCTCTCTTTGTCCATCAGTCAAAGTTTCAGTTAATAACAGACCAAATCTTTAAACTTTCGTTGCTTGGCGATTCACTATTTTCTGAATATTCATGGATTAGTCTTACTTCGCTGTCCTCGTTTCCGTCGGAGTTGCGTAAGGTCCCTAAGTTGTATTTGTTGACGACAAAATACTTCAAACGAGACTATATATGCCGACTATATTTGCCGATTATATTTGCTGACTATATATTCATCACATGTTTATCGGAAGAAACGGATGCTCGTATCAAACGACCAACAAAAGACGAACCCTACAAACCCGATGAGGAATTGATCGTCCATACGTTTGGTTTTTTTTGTTTATAGAAATCTCAAATTTCATTTTTAAGGTAAGTGGTGTGAATATTGCATTCCTTGATCATGTTTTCAAAATTTGTTGGTGTGATTGCCAGATGGCTTCTTCAAGTTGCATAATGATGACTCACACGTTTTCTGGCTTGATCACGTGCCATTGCTATTTGATAACTGTTCCTCCTGGGGGCCAGGATAAGGTGGTCTCTTGTCGTTTTTTCTAAATGTTCTCTTAGGTAAGGTAAGCTTAAGTAAGTTCTTCTACCAATTTATTGCACATTAAAAACTAAAGCCCATAATCTCCGGAATCGTTTCATTTTATAAAGGTAGAACTGAGTAGTGATATGGTTGCACCAAAACACAAATTTCACAAATAAGTAAGGCTAAATAATTATTCTTTCTTTGGAGAAAGTGATGTGAATTATTTCTTTCTGTAGAGCAGCAAAAACAAAGAGCTTTTTTCTTCTTCATTATCCAATCCAAGGTCTAGTTGGGCTTTTCGTATCTTTGTAAATAAGAGAGAAATTTGTGAACTATTGAGTTCGCGTTTTGATTTTCTATGGCGTTTTAAATTTTTTCACCAAAGAGACATTTTGAGTCAACTTCGAACCCAAGGACATTTGCCTTTTTCATGTACGCACAGTGCCAAAGTCTGTGTAAAAATTCTATCCACAAAATTTGACCAGAAGGAAGGTTTTGTCTTGCTAACCTAGTCTGTTTGTAAAGTAACATTTTACAATAGAAAGTGAAAAGAAGACAAAAACATCAATAACCTGTCTTCTTTGCTGACGAGGGACCCTGGGTTCAAGGTTGTTGATTCTCACTCAGTTCTGTCTTCTCAAAAAAAATAATCTCATATTTCACTGTAACAGGAAGAGTTTCTTTTATGTTCACAAAACCTGGATTTAAACCAGGTGTTGTACATTTTCAAAAATTTGTTTACATGCTTTGTTTTAGCTTCAAGGTTTTTTCCCAATATTTTATGCAGAAACGGATCAAGAGCTTGCCCGATTTCATTTTGCCTTTCCTTTAATTTCTTTTTTGTCAATCTGAAAGCTTCCAATTGGCTAGTTTTAACTGTTTCCTAGATATCTCAATAGAGTCCTTGATTCGCCTCTGTTTTGGGTTTTTCGTCCAGGAGCGGAAACAATTCGTAAACATTTCAAGGCCTTTTTTACCCAAAATATTGATGCACAAATGATTCCCATATTCTTATTAATAATGTTGTACACCATAATCTCGATATAACGATGAACCTTGGAGGGAGAGGTGGAAATCGGTTTAGAGTTCGTTAACTCGAGAGAGATTTGAAGAGGGTTCGATAAAGCAAGGAAAAAGAACCGGGTTTGTTATAAACAAGGTTTCGTTATATCGATATTTCGCTGAAATTATATTTTGACGTTTTGACAGTGTATGTGTTTGCCCGCATGTGTTTTAAATTGAGTGTTAACTTTGAAATCGTTGTTCATCGAGGGTTTGCTGACATAGGTATTTTGATCAAAAGTCTGTAAAATGGCGAACGTTTTGTTTATAAGCTGATAACTTTCTTGTCCACATGTTATTTCTGTTAAACTTTGTTTATTTTTGCATCAGTTGGGTTAAAAGAAGGTCTTGTATTTTCCCAGTTTATAAACCAGGTATGACAGGGAAAGAAAAAACAGGTTCGATTATAAGATTTCGATCGTCCCTCAAAACCCTTCTCGAAATTGGGGACTGAACTCTTAGGACAGGAATGTGGCAGGTAGGGGTGAGGCAAAACAAGGCATGGACAGGCTAGGAAGGGCTGTGAACGATCTTTAGATGCCTTGGAAACGAGTCATTTCGGGTTACAACTGAGTCGTATGATGTAACTAGTAGGCGCTGTATGGTAAAATATAACTAGCGGGTTTGAAAGCAATATCGACGCATTGCTTTATTTGCATTGCTTGCCAAGTCGGCGAACGTATATTTATCCTTGCATGTGATATGATGGTTATAAAAATATTTTCTTTCTTTCTTCATGTGGAGCAAAACAACTTTGTAATTCATTCACTTTCTATGATGGATTACATGTTATTGTTCGACGTTCAAGTAAGAAAGAAAATATTTTTATAACTACTATATCACATGCAAGGGGATAAATATACGCTGGTCGACTTTAGGAGTGTTTGTTGTTTTTTTTGGTATTTTTTTTTATATTTATAAATCAAATATATAAAGCTTTTCATCAAGATTCCTGCTTTTCTCATTTTGCCCTTGTTGCGTTGCGGTATTGGCAGGTTTCATTTTACTTATTCATGGTAGGGTAGGTACTTTGTTAAGGACGGGCATAGACTTTCTGCTTCACTTACCATTTCTGGTAGTGTACGACACCAGATTACTGAATTATTTGAGGATTCTATCGAAGTCGACGTTTTACTCTATTCCCTGACTTTGAACACTCGAGGAGACTGTAGGTGGTTTTGAACTCTCACCGGGAGGAAGTTATACTTACAGAAGTGCTGATTGACTTACCGAGTGCGCCACAGGGGTCCCTCTATACACAAGAAACTATATTCTATTTGTTTGTAAATTTCCATTGTGAAACGTATTACAGTGTTTTAAATGTTGTTAAACTTTAAAAAAAGAAATTATTGAAACTATTTTCACGACGTTTTACCAACAGTTAACGAAATTATCGACACTGTTCACTCTTATCTCTAAAAAAAAAAGATTGGGGAGGTGAACAACTACGAGTAAAGGGTAAAGGAGCGGAATATATGGTGGAACACAGCTGACACATTCTCTTCGTTAGCAGGACAGAGAGTTGCATTTTATTGACGATAGTTTCGAAAAACAACACCTTATAAAGCGGACATCTCCGTATAACGGAAACACACTCCATGAACGGATGGATGGATTTACAGTCAAATTCACATAGGTAAAAGGTCTCTATAAAGCAGACACCGTTTTTATACACCAATGGTGTCCGCTTTATAGAGATTCCACTGTATCAGGTCCCTTCTTGTCGCCAAAAAACGAAATTACAAAATAAAAGATAAAAGAAGTATGTCAGAAATGTTATTATATGTTATTGAGTCGAACTAGTACAGAGATTTTACTTCATTAAGGTAACGATTTGCTGATTCATTTCTGTTTGTTTTTGTTTTTGTTTTGTTGCTCTCAGACCATGAAAGCGTCTCTGTTTTCCTTGGCGTAACACTTGAAAAGTATTTTGCAATGCTCATTGGTCAGCCAAATTACTACTTCAGTACTGCTTCAAAATTTCTACTTTCGCAGGGAGTGTTATGTTTTGATTAACCTCCGAAATCACACGTCTTTTTTAGGTTAATAGTAACTAAACGCTTTGTTTAGTTAAATCAGATAAATAACAGTTATATTTAACTAATCTGAACTGAAATAATTTACCGAAGTTACACTATTTAGTTAAATTGTGACGTCAGCAAATAATTAATCTGAACTAATGTTAGTGTGACTTCTGCTGCTGGTGTCATGCCAATTTTTTCTCGAAACCATATAAAAGCAGGATAAAGAAAAAGTAAGAAGATCAGATATTTTGCTGAAATTCAAATATGAAATTTCCTTGAAATACATAATGTGAGGTATGGATAATGTTTTTAATATTCAAAATTGCTTCCTTTCGAGAGTTCTTTACTGGTTTAGATATATCATGTTTCAGCACTCACAGCTTTAGCGGTTTCCTGTTCTTACATGTTTTAAAGCTTTGATTTTGTGACGTCGGGACTTAAGGATTTCTTCCGGCACATCGGATTAAAAACAATATGAACAAACAACTTCCCTGCCTACTACGTGATTGGTCCATGGTCTGACGGCGTCTTTCTTGCAATTCTCATGAGGGAGGTTCAAATGACACGAATCATAGACGTACAAAAAGAGAAGGACTTACAACTTCTATAAATCTATTGAAATAACGCTCGCTTCGGCTTATTGAAATTTTAACAAAGGCAGTTTTGAAACTCCCTCAAGTACAGTGCACTTTTGATGTTTTCTGCAAATTTAACTCAGATATAATTTCTATTATGAACAGTTTCGAGTTTTGATGGATACTTCTGTCTTTGTGTTTCAATTGGAAGACAATAGATAGTAGATATTGAAAGATGGATTGATGGATAAGATATTATACAACGGAAGTTTAAATATTTCAAAAAATCTGCTTTTAGCTGAGATAATGAAAACAGATTTCGAAGCTTGGAAGTTTGTGAAACTAGCCAACAAACGTCCACATAGTAAAATATCAGTTTGGTACATATAGTTAACAAAATTCACACGTTCTTCTTTGTTATCAAGGGACAACCTTTAAAGAATGACACCACGATTTTCCAACTTTCCCACAAAAAAAGGCTGCCTCAAAAATGTAGTAAATGACGTCAAGGAAAAGTTGTTTATCAGGTCAAACCACGCTAGGATATATGACCTAGACGATTTGTTGGTTTTGTACATGCGCAGACCAGTTCGAATTTATTTTGATTGGACGTAAGGATCAATAACTGACCTTTGTCCAGTACTTTAGACCGAAAATGTTTTACGCGTGCTGTTTTGTTTCTATTTTGAAATAATATATCCTGCCACAAAAATGTAGTAAATGACGTCAAGGAAAAGTTGTTTATCAGGTCAAACCACGCTAGGATATATGACCTAGACGATTTGTTGGTTTTGTACATGGGCAGACCAGTTCGAATTTATTTTGATTGGACGTAAGGATCAATAACTGACCTTTGTCGGGTTTAGACCGAAGATGTTTTACGCGTGCTGTTTTGTTTCTATTTTGAAATAATATAACCTTCAAGGGTTCTTCCTTCAATCAATATTCTCGTAATGAATGGTGTTATGACAGTTCTTCTGAATTGGAAGATTATCTAGATTAGCCAGTTACAAAAATAATCACATGTGGTGCGCAATTCCTCAATTCTGATTGGTTAACAGAGAGTGCAACTGCATGTAATTGCGTTTCGCACTCCTGAATTGTACTAGAGAAAAGTTTGATTTACAGACCAGATCGGTCACAAGAATTACGCGAGTCATTAAAATCACTTGATATTAACTTTTCCTGATGATCTGCATTCAATACGGAAGAATCCGGTCTGCAAATAAGAAGCTATTATATCTAGCTGAAAAAACTTAAAAGCGAAAAGGTGCTAATAATTTCGTTTCATTTCGTCAATCATGTTATTCATCACGATCCAAGTACAATCTTACTTTCTTCTGTTGTAAAGTATTTTTTAATTGTTATTTGAAATAATTACTGAACCCAAGTTTCTGCAAACTTCAAAAACATTAACACTAACCGACTTTTGTTTTTATATATGATTAAACAATAAACAAAGCGTATTTTATCTACTACATGTTTTTTCTTATAAGTAACCTAACGAAATTATAGTCCTAAAAGTTTCTTAATTTATGTAGTGAATTTACTTCTAAAAGTTGACTAACGAGTTTCTGATTTAATTTTGATTTTGAGAGAAAAACACCGAATTTAAGAATGCGTTGCAACACCTTAACTACATAGTAAATTAACATTTCAATCTTCCAGAATTAAATCAACTTCATTAAAGTAGTCAATTCTAAGGCTTATCAATGTTTGAGGTTTGCCAAAAAGTTGCTCAATTGGAAATTGGCATTACGATCTTAGTTCCAAAAACTTCTTAAATTATTACGCGTCTAGTTCTAACTTTCTTATAGAGTGGTTTTATTATAAAATAAAACATGTACTCGCGAATTAAACTAAACTAAAAACTAAAGTCTGTCTCATAAGTTTGTGCACTTGGCATGTTTTTTTAAATTTCTCAGCGCTGTCTTGATGAATTTCAACAAATTAACCCTTGTTCAAAAGATATTTTAGAGTGGAATAATATGCTTTCATAACATTGAAAGAAAAATGTCAAAGAGAAGAAGAAAAAAGAAGAAGAAGACAATGGCCTTTTTTCAGTAACTATTGTCTTGCAATCATGAAACCTTTATACTTTGATTTGTTCGGGAGTAGTTGAAATGGCTTTGTTTCATCAGCTGATAAATTATAAAAGATTTTAAAAGAATCACCTGATGATGTCAACTGTTGATTTGAAGTAATTTCCTAAAACCGTTATTTTCTATGAACTTTGGTGTGGTCACACCTCCAATACAGTCGAAAGCTAACGAAATAAACTGCGAAAATTAAATCTGGAATCAAATTTGTCCAGTCAAATTTATTAAATTCAATTTGTCGAATTTGAAATTAGTGATTGGTGATTGGTTAAACTCGTTTCGCTACAATTTTGAAGAAGCTGATTAGCTGACGTTACTTTGGACAAATCGAAAAAATTGAACATGTCTAACTTTTAAAATCTTGAATTCCACATGTCGAATCTAATAAATTTAACTAAAAAACTGCTGATACACGATCAAGCGTGGAATTGTCCGCTTAAAACCAACGGGCGCACGTTCGTTTTAACGTCAGAACAACATTCATACGTTGTAAAGGCGTCCATATAACTCCAAACGACGTCGTGTGCCACGTCGTGTCTCGTGTGCCACGTTTAAAATTCAGCACTAGTTTAATGTTGTTTTTATTCGTTTAGATTTTCATTTCGTTTCATTTTAATGACTCACTATTTGAAAAATATTTAAAGATAATAAGAACGAAACAGTAGTGCTTTAATAAATACAAACCATGTACAGTTAAATATGCATTAACGTCTCTCCCATCTCCCCTAAACCCACTGCTGCTTGGTCTATTGCCCGGGCTTTATTGGAGTACAAGTAAAGACTCCATAGCTGGCTTTCCTTTCATTTATTTTTCTATAGCGCGTAAAAGTTTTAACAGGTTTGCTCCATAAAATGTTTTTACACGCTACATTCTACCATTTGATAATAAGTCTATGTATATACAAAAAAACGCAGTGTTGTGAGGTCCCTTCTTGTCGCCAAAAACGAAATTACAAAATAAAATATAAAAGAAGTATGTCACAAGTGTTATTATATGTTATTGAGTCGAACTAGTACAGAGATTTTACTTCATTAAGGTAACGATTTGCTGATTCATTTCTGTTTGTTTTTGTTTTTGTTTTGTTGCTCTCAGACCATGAAAGCGTCTTTGTTTTTCTTGGCGTAACACTTGAAAAGTATTTTGCAATGCTCATTAGTCAGCCAAATTATTAGTTCAGCACTGCTTCAAAATTTCTACTTTCGCAGGGAGTGTTTTGTTATGAGACTTAAGTTTTTTTTCAATGTCAATTAAACATTGACAACTCTCACATTCTACAATCCCAAGATTATTTCATCAGGAAAAGTTGACAATGAATTTCATTCTGAAACCACATTTCATTAAGCTACGCTGGTTATATATGGTTTTAAAGTGTTTAAACTAACCACTGTGACTGCGACATTAGATTTGTTAAATCCACGAGGAAATATACCCTAGTTAAATTTCCAGAAAACATCGAAGTTAAGTTGACCTGTTTTAATTAACCTCCGAAATCAAACGTCTTTTTAAGGTTAATAGTAACTAAACGCTTTGTTTAGTTAAATCAGATAAATAACAGTCATATTTAACTAATCTGAACTGAAATAATTTACCGAAGTTACACTATTTAGTTAAATTGTGACGTCAGCAAATAATTAATCTGAACTAATGTTAGTGTGACTTCTGCTGCTGGTGTCATGCCAATTTTTTCTCGAAACCATATAAAAGCAGGATAAAGAAAAAGTAAGAAGATCAGATATTTTGCTGAAATTCAAATATGAAATTTCCTTGAAATACATAATGTGAGGTATGGATAATGTTTTTAATCTTCAAAATTGCTTCCTTTCGAGAGTTCTTTACTGGTTTAGATATGTCATGTTTCAGCATAAACAGCTTTAGCGGTTTCCTGTTCTTACATGTTTTAAAGCTTTGGTTTTGTGACGTCGGGACTTAAGGATTTCTTCCGGCACATCGGATTAAAAACAATATGAACAAACAACTTCCTTGCCTACAACGTGATTTTTAACAAACTTTATAATTAATGGAAGTCCATGGTCTGACGGCGTCTTACTTGCAATTCTCATGAGGGAGGTTCAAATGACACGAATCATAGACGTACAAAAAGAGAAGGACTTACAACTTCTATAAATCTATTGAAATAACGCTCGCTTCGGCTTATTGAAATTTTAACAAAGGCAGTTTTGAAACTCCCTCAAGTACAGTACACTTTCGATGTTTTCTGCAAATTTAACTCAGATATAATTTCTATTATGAACAGTTTCGAGTTTTGATGGATACTTCTGTCTTTGTGTTTCAATTGGAAGACAATAGATAGTAGATATTGAAAGATGGATTGATGGATAAGATATTATATAACGGAAGTTTAGATATTTCAAAAAATCTGAGATAATGAAAACAGATTTCGAAGCTTGGAAGTTTGTGAAACTAGCCTACAAACGTTCACATAGTAAAATATCAGTTTGGTACATATAGTTAACAAAATTCACACGTTCTTCTTTGTTATCAAGGGACAACCTTTAAAGAATGACACCACGATTTTCCAACTTTCCCACAAAAAAAGGCTGCCGCAAAAATGTAGTAAATGACGTCAAGGAAAAGTTGTTTATCAGGTCAAACCACGCTAGGATATATGACCTAGACGATTTGTTGGTTTTGTACATGGGCAGACCAGTTCGAATTTATTTTGATTGGACGTAAGGATCAATAACTGACCTTTGTCGGGTTTAGACCGAAGATGTTTTACGCGTGCTGTTTTGTTTCTATTTTGAAATAATATAACCTTCAAGGGTTCTTCCTTCAATCAATATTCTCGTAATGAATGGTGTTATGACAGTTCTTCTGAATTGGAAGATTATCTAGATTAGCCAGTTACAAAAATAATCACATGTGGTGCGCAATTCCTCAATTCTGATTGGTTAACAGAGAGTGCAACTGCATGTAATTGCGTTTCGCACTCCTGAATTGTACTAGAGAAAAGTTTGATTTACAGACCAGATCGGTCACAAGAATTACGCGAGTCATTAAAATCACTTGATATTAACTTTTCCTGATGATCTGCATTCAATACGGAAGAATCCGGTCTGCAAATAAGAAGCTATTATATCTAGCTGAAAAAACTTAAAAGCGAAAAGGTGCTAATAATTTCGTTTCATTTCGTCAATCATGTTATTCATCACGATCCAAGTACAATCTTACTTTCTTCTGTTGTAAAGTATTTTTTAATTGTTATTTGAAATAATTACTGAACCCAAGTTTCTGCAAACTTCAAAAACATTAACACTAACCGACTTTTGTTTTTATATATGATTAAACAATAAACAAAGCGTATTTTATCTACTACATGTTTTTTCTTATAAGTAACCTAACGAAATTATAGTCCTAAAAGTTTCTTAATTTATGTAGTGAATTTACTTCTAAAAGTTGACTAACGAGTTTCTGATTTAATTTTGATTTTGAGAGAAAAACACCGAATTTAAGAATGCGTTGCAATACCTTAACTACATAGTAAATTAACATTTTAATCTTCCAGAATTAAATCAACTTATTAAAGTAGTCAATTCTAAGGCTTATCAATGTTTGAGGTTTGCCAAAAAGTTGCTCAATTGGAAATTGGCATTACGATCTTAGTTCCAAAAACTTCTTAAATTATTACGCGTCTAGTTCTAACTTTCTTATAGAGTGGTTTTATTATAAAATAAAACATGTACTCGCGAATTAAACTAAACTAAAAACTAAAGTCTGTCTCATAAGTTTGTGCACTTGGCATGTTTTTTTAAATTTCTCAGCGCTGTCTTGATGAATTTAAACAAATTTACCCTTGTTCAAAAGATATTTTAGAGTGGAATAATATGCTTTCATAACATTAAAAGAAAAATGTCAAAGAGAAGAAGAAAAAAGAAGAAGAAGACAATGACCTTTTTTCAGTAACTATTGTCTTGCAATCATGAAACCTTTATACTTTGATTTGTTCGGGAGTAGTTGAAATGGCTTTGTTTCATCAGCTGATAAATTATAAAAGATTTTAAAAGAATCACCTGATGATGTCAACTGTTGATTTGAAGTAATTTCCTAAAACCGTTATTTTCTATGAACTTTGGTGTGGTCACACCTCCAATACAGTCGAAAGCTAACGAAATAAACTGCGAAAATTAAATCTGGAATCAAATTTGTCCAGTCAAATTTATTAAATTCAATTTGTCGAATTTGAAATTAGTGATTGGTGATTGGTTAAACTCGTTTCGCTACAATTTTGAAGAAGCTGATTAGCTGACGTTACTTTGGACAAATCGAAAAAATTGAACATGTCTAACTTTTAAAATCTTGAATTCCACATGTCGAATCTAATAAATTTAACTAAAAAACTGCTGATACACGATCAAGCGTGGAATTGTCCGCTTAAAACCAACGGGCGCACGTTCGTTTTAACGTCAGAACAACATTCATACGTTGTAAAGGCGTCCATATAACTCCAAACGACGTCGTGTGCCACGTCGTGTCTCGTGTGCCACGTTTAAAATTCAGCACTAGTTTAATGTTGTTTTTATTCGTTTAGATTTTCATTTCGTTTCATTTTAATGACTCACTATTTGAAAAATATTTAAAGATAATAAGAACGAAACAGTAGTGCTTTAATAAATACAAACCATGTACCGTTAAATATGCATTAACGTCTCTCCCATCTCCCCTAAACCCACTGCTGCTTGGTCTATTGCCCGGGCTTTATTGGAGTACAAGTAAAGACTCCATAGCTGGCTTTTCTTTCATTTATTTTTCTATAGCGCGTAAAAGTTTTAACAGGTTTGCTCCATAAAATGTTTTTACACGCTACATTCTACCATTTGATAATAAGTCTATGTATATACAAAAAAACGCAGTGTTGTGAGGTCCCTTCTTGTCGCCAAAAACGAAATTACAAAATAAAATATAAAAGAAGTATGTCACAAATGTTATTATATGTTATTGAGTCGAACTAGTACAGAGATTTTACTTCATTAAGGTAACGATTTGCTGATTCATTTCTGTTTGTTTTTGTTTTTGTTTTGTTGCTCTCAGACCATGAAAGCGTCTTTGTTTTTCTTGGCGTAACACTTGAAAAGTATTTTGCAACGCTCATTAGTCAGCCAAATTATTAGTTCAGTACTGCTTCAAAATTTCTACTTTCGCAGGGAGTGTTTTGTTATGAGACTTAAGTTTTTTTTCAATGTCAATTAAACATTGACAACTCTCACATTCTACAATCTCAAGATTATTTCATCAGGAAAAGTTGACAATGAATTTCATTCTGAAACCACATTTCATTAAGCTACGCTGGTTATATATGGTTTTAAAGTGTTTAAACTAACCACTGTGACTTCGACATTAGATTTGTTAAATCCACGAGGAAATATACCCTAGTTAAATTTCCAGAAAACATCGAAGTTAAGTTGACCTGTTTTAATTAACCTCCGAAATCACACGTCTTTTTTAGGTTAATAGTAACTAAACGCTTTGTTTAGTTAAATCAGATAAATAACAGTCATATTTAACTAATCTGAACTGAAATAATTTACCGAAGTTACACTGTTTAGTTAAATTGTGACGTCAGCAAATAATTAATCTGAACTAATGTTAGTGTGACTTCTGCTGCTGGTGTCATGCCAATTTTTTCTCGAAACCATATAAAAGCAGGATAAAGAAAAAGTAAGAAGATCAGATATTTTGCTGAAATTCAAATATGAAATTTCCTTGAAATACATAATGTGAGGTATGGGTAATGTTTTTAATCTTCAAAATTGCTTCCTTTCGAGAGTAATTTACTGGTTTAGATATATCATGTTTCAGCACTCATAGCTTTAGCGGTTTCCTGTTCTTACATGTTTTAAAGCTTTGGTTTTGTGACGTCAGGACTTAAGGATTTCTTCCGGCACATCGGATTAAAAACAATATGAACAAACAACTTCCCTGCCTACAACGTGATTTTTAACAAACTTTATAATTAATGGAAGTCCATGGTCTGACAGCGTCTTTCTTGAAATTCTTATGAGGGAGGTTCAAATGACACAAATCATGGACGTACAAAAAGAGATGGACTTACAACTTCTATAAATCTATTGAAATAACGCTCGCTTCGGCTTATTGAAATTTTAACAAAGGCAGTTTTGAAACTCCCTCAAGTACAGTTAAAAATACATGCTGCTATTTGCTTCTACGATCTTAAAAACCAACCAGAAATGAATTTCAAGATACTACGTTTATTTTGTAGCCAATGTTTGAACTCTGGTTCCTCGTGACTTCTTACAGCCTCAACCATAAAACTTTCAGAATCGAAGGAAAAGACATCAGTCAGGCATCGGTCAGGCTTCTTTCTAAGGTTCCAATTTTTCGAAAAAACTATATCCACTAAATACTACATAACTCGTCATAATTAGACGTAAACGCCTATTTGACATTTGGAAAAAGGTTGAGTAGAATATTACTTCCCGAAACACTTTTGTTTTGTATGCATGTTATTGAAAGCTGAATATGCGTTTTTGGATGATGCGTTGAAAGAAACACAACATTTTTTTTTAAGGGAGTCATCAAATTAACATTTCTTGGAACTTCAGGGTCAATCAAAAAAGTGGAACGTTATGATCTTTCTTTTCAGTCTTAAGTGTCGATTAGGTTGCTTGCACGTTTTCCTTTCCTACTTTAAATGACTAAACTCTCCTCCACAAATTTTGTGTGAGCACTAGCTACGCCTCCCGCCTCCACGAACTTGACCATTTACATTTTTTTCACGTTAGTTGTTTGCGTCAGTTGTTTCGAGAAGTAGCAAACATAGACAATTTGTGTTTGAGAGTTTGAGTGAGTTTGAGAGCACTTGTCATTTAAATCGAAAACTTTGTAAATAAAGTTTGAAAGTGGGAGAAATATCTCTCCAAACTTGCAGTGCTTAACCCAAAAAAATTAAGATACTTTTCTAGCAAAGAACCAATGCTTTCAAACTATTGGTTCTAACATTAGGTAGTGAGAAACCACTTTTACAATGTGACCGCAATAAAAAAATGACGCATGTCCATATACAGTTTCAAAATAAACAATGCTTCTTGTTTTGCAAGGAATTAAGATTCCATTAAGGCCTGAGAGCCTGCAACGCTAAAAAACATCGGAAATATAAAATCGGAAATGATGTTTTCTTGTTTTGGTCTCTGAAACAAACATCAATCGTGCACCATTTCGAACAAACGGCCAATCATGTATTTGATGATTAAATAATGAAGCATTTAAGTTTTTGTTTACATACTTGAATGACGTTCATTTTAACAATATCGACAGCAAAGTACGCTGCACTAACTGGTTGGCTGAAGTCACACTCAGTTTAATTCAGATCAGTTCCCAGTGGGCAAATTCTTCAAAAAGTCTCTGTGAAGGAGTGTTGTTTTATTGAAACAGCAGGCGATATTGCTTGCCATTCCTATAGAAATCACTTCTCCTCATAGATTTTTTGAAGATTTAGCCTACTGGGTTAAAGCTTCAGATTAGGTATTTGCTTACGTCAGAATTTAACGTAACTTCGGTAGATAAGTTCAGTTTAGTTTAGTTCAACTGAAATTGTTACTAACCTGATATAACTAAACAAAACGTTGAAGTTTATTAATAACATTTAATTACAGTTTGACTTCGAAGATAAAAACAACTTTCGATGTTTTCTGGAAATTTAACTCAGATATAATTTCTTAAGTATTTAACTAGTCTAATGTTGAAGTCACAGTGGCGAATTTAAAACACTTGAAAAACCATATTAAACTTATCTGAGTTTCACTGCGGAAGTTACGCCATACCAGTTACGACGTAGACATTTAACTAATTTGAAATTTTATTACGTTAGGAGCGAAAACGGATACCGTATTAAAACACCCTGGGACTACTACTACTACTCCTCCAGTTTAGTCTACGCTTAAGACTTTTTGAAATTTCCTTTGCGAAACTATATAAATTGTAATGAACGCAGGCTAGGAATTTTCAAAAGCTTAAAAACATTTAATAGTTTTTTTTCGTATTTTACTTATTATTCACGAAAAAATGGATCTTATTCCCATGAAATACAAAATAGAGGATTTCAGTTACTTCCAATTCGAGGAATCACTTGAAATAAAGTATTATTTTGTTGTAAGTAATGCCTCGTGCTTCGAAGCTCACAGCTACAGTTAATAAATAATAAGCTTCATTAGGAGCGGTTCTTACTTTAACTCTATTAAACATTCTTATAACTATTCTTGTTTGTTATCTGAACGATTTTAGTTTAGTTTGTTTGTCAAAGTTTAAAAGGCAGTACTTCGTATGGATTTTTCGTTTTTAAATTAATAAATATATTCGTTTTTGTTTGTTTCTTTTGTTCTTTTTGTTTGTTTCGTTGTTGTGTTTTTCTCTTTTGACTCTTGTACATTTTTTTTAAATATTTTAAAATAAGATATCTATCCATGGTTACAACTCACGTAGGTATATTTTTTCTTTTGTTTTAAGCAATATAGTTTCTACTGTTTCTTAATTAAACCTTAGTAACACTTACTTAGTTTAGGAATATCAAAGATGCAAAATACAACCCAGTAAACAATAAGTATTGACGACTTTAAGACGTTTTGATTTTGTTGGAATAAATTAATATTTTTAGGTGTATCATATAAGAGCCGTATAATATATCGAACCATATAAAAGCAGGATAAACAAAATTTACGAACAATCAGACACTAAAGTATCATTTGTTTATTATGAAAAAGTTTATGAAAAAAACAATGACACAAAATACAAAATTGATCCGTTTCTTAAATGGTAAATTAAAATGAAGATAATATAAAACAAAAAACCTGAAAACCATCGGTTACAGGTCAAAGTCCTTTGTTCAAAAGTTGAAGAGCAATTTTGTTTACTTTTTCTAAGGGATCCAATTCTCGATTCGCAAAAACTTCATACAGTGTTACGCTCCACAAAGACATCGTGTCAACTTGAAAAAGTAAAGGGATTTAATGGGCCCTTAAAGACCATTCTAAGACAATAGTAGAGGTAACCATAACTGCACTTATGGTAATTTATTGAAGAAATTGGGTATTCAGGGGCAAAAATACTGAAAGCAAAAAGAAATGATTGTTACCAATACCTTTCTCTAAGCTCACAAAAACGTCCTAAAAACATTAAAAATAGAAGATATCGTTTATTTTTCTTTATACAATATTGCATCATAAAAACCAATTAAATCAAACTTTAAAAGGAACATGTTTGTCTACATCAAATGGAATCGTTTTGCCTGTATCTGAGTTGTTACAACCAAACGTCAAAATGCAATTGTTCATCAATACGAACATTTTCAGCAAACAGATGTATTTCTCGACAATCAAACATCAAGTCTTCAGGATAGTACGACGAACTTTTTGTTCGACTTGAATTAGTTACAAGTTCACTTTTCACTTCTGAATCGGATTCCTGTGTCGCAGTTGTGGTTGACATTGTTACAGCAAACTGTTTAGCTAGCAACCTTTCTTTCCAAATTGTCACCTGTCTGGACTGTATCTCGGTTTGTTAAGAAATGAAGCATAGATCGTGATGGAAGTTTATAATGCCAAAATCAGTGCATGAAACGATAATACAGATGGATTGGCAGACTGAGTACTAGGTAATAAATCTGGGTACGAAGTACTAAGGAAATAATCTTGACAGTGGTATTTTTCAAGTGTTTGTCTTCAACACAATTTTGCCATCACAATCTCTCCTCAGTCAGCTGACTAAATGTACACGCACTTGTTTGATTTGCCGAATTTTTGGCATGAATTTGATTTTTGGAATATTCGTGATCGTATCTGTGCAACAGTACAACGACGAAAGTTGATTTATTATTCTTTCATGACAGATCAGTATTTTTTTGTAATCAATACTTTTCTTGTTGACAAAAGAAATTTTTGAAATTTTTGAAATTTTTGACTTTTGATGGACTTTATAGAACTTATAATATTTAACAATTTTGTCATCAGAAACGTTCGCGGAAAAGTATTTTGATTAAATTATCAAGTCTCTCTATAATGAGCCTGGAGGACCGTTAAGGCTATTTTATTGAAGAATAAGTTTTGTTATGCATTTTCATTTAAAAATTAGCTTGCCTCATAATATTTTGTAGATGCTTGTAGAATTTTGAAGAATTTTCTTTTGGCAATGTTTGCGAACTGAAGTCTGTCATGGTCATTCGTTGAAAAATTAAATTAATTCTTGCAAAATTTAATACCTTTTTGTAAAGTACCTAAGAACGCCGATCTTAATCCGTGGTCTATTGACTTTTAAGATAAGTCCAGATCTCGTTAAAAAGTAAGATTTTCCCACAGCACAATAAACTCCGTTTAACGAAGCTGTCCGAAAGTGCCAATGTTGACGGTAAGTTTATGTCTGATATATAGGTTTGCAATATTGATGT
This sequence comes from Turritopsis rubra, assembly GCA_039566895.2. Lineage (NCBI taxonomy): Eukaryota > Metazoa > Cnidaria > Hydrozoa > Anthoathecata > Oceaniidae > Turritopsis > Turritopsis rubra. The sequence goes on from CM077622.1 coordinate 7,552,111, forward strand.
CTGAATTTTTCCTTTTCAAACATTTCCTATTAAAACAAAAAAAAAAACATTTCTCTTCAGAAAACTAAGATTCCCGCTATAAATTTCCAAATTTTTTACCCTTTTTGGCCACCGTAGGATGAAGACATTGCTACTACATTTGATCAATGTTCTTATACTAATACTAAATCTTGCTTTTTTCTTACCTAATTTTAAAGAAAGAACGTTAGGTAAAATTTCTCGGGAAGTTCGTCAATGGATGTTTGTTTTTCCGTATTAATATAAGGAGAATCTCCCATTAGGAGAATCTCTAGCTCCATCTTACGGGTTTTTATGACTTCGTGGATTGTTGTGCCTAAAGGAAGACATCATAAAGCCACCCAGAGGAGAACGCAATGCAATGTTTTTTTGCGTTCGAAAGTTCATCAAATTTTCTCAACGTTCATTTTCTTAATGAGAATGAAGACGCTGTGTGTATAATTTTTTGTTTTTGTTTTAATTTTTTTATTCAACGCTCTAAGTTCAGTAATAAAGAATAACCACATTAATAAGTATCAGTAACTATTCTATCCGACGAGATAGTCGATGTAGACCTGTTATGTGTTATCAGTTTATCATTTTCTACCGATGTCTATTTTTTTGATGTGTTTGAACGTAGCTTTTTCGTATCAGTTAGTTTTGACTACTATACCGAAATGTGTAGCTAGCAGTTTATTTGGTATTTCATTGTAGTATGTGGATTGTTATTATTAAAGTAAACGAATGTAGCAAGATCATTATCATATTGTTTTGATAGTATTTGAATGATACCTTTTTTAGATTATAAAATTGAATAGTATAAATGATTGTAATGCAAGAAGAGAGTGATTACATACATATTCACATGGTTTTTGTATCATGATGCACAAATGGAGTTTTGGGTTTTGACATTTCCACAATTCATAGCAGAATAAAGAATTGAAAGATAAAAACGTCTGAGAAGGTATTGTTTTTGTTAGCTTTAGTTAATAGGAAAATTTGAAGGTATTTTCTTATATATCAGAAGTTTATCGTGGTTAGGTAGGAGTATCCATTGGTTAGGTAGGAGTATACGTTGTATTGTCTCTTTTCTAAATCTCTGAACATTGGAATTTTAGGTTTTAGTTTAACTGTACAACTTTAGAAATCTCTAAATAGGCCAGATAGCACTGGAAAGTATGGATTAATAGCATTCTTTGAATGATCGATCCAAAATATTTATACAACAATTGTGTGTTAAAAATGATATAATTCCAACATGGAGAAACACAACAATTTTTGTATATACACATCATGGCAGTATTGCGTGTAAAAACAATTTATGGAGAAAAACTGTAAAATGTTTTTACACGCTACACTAGTATTTCCATAATGCCATAATCCCTTTAAACATAACTGAAAACCAATTATTGATAACGAATGCAAATTATATTTCTTACCCCTATACTAACTGGTTATGAGGGCATCACCGGAGGATATCGACTGACGTGATAGTAAAGCCCGAGTTGGCGTGGGCAGTACGTGACAAAAGTCAATATTCGAATGTAATGCCCTCATAACCAGTTAGTATATAACAAACTTTTCTCATTTTTGTGTGACATTCGATTTATTAAAAATAGAAAAAATGCAATGCAATGAGTTCCTTAACTGTTTCAGTTATTATCAGTTATTATTATTTGTCCCTACAATATCTTTTCTATCTATCTTTTCTATCTATCTTTTCTATCTATCTTTTCTATCTTTTCTATCTTTTCTATCTATCTTTTCTATCTATCTTTTCTATCTATCTATCTATGCTATACATAGAGCAATTAAAACGTTTCAGAAATATAGTATAGTTAAAATTAAAAACAAACACGTAAGAATGGAATCAGGTTTTAAATTCAGGAAGGTGTAGTACCTGTTGATATTGCCAATGATATATTATATTATATTATATTATATTATATTATATTATATTATATTATATTATATTATATTATATTATATTATAATATATTATAATACATTATATTGTATTATACTATTCTAATGTTAATCCAACTTTTACGTTGTTGTAACGTCAATGGTTTGTTAGATTGGAAGTCTTTTTTTAACGTAAAACTTTAACGTTATTCTAACGTTAAAAATTAAAGTTAGGCTAACGTAACATAAAATTACAGCAATGTTATAGTTGAACGTGAAAATAACTACCGATAATACTTTTGTCGGGCATCCCGGTAATTTTGTACATATAAGGTCTCGAGATCGAAGCAGGTTTAAACTGGTTTAAGTTGACTTGCTTTTCATATGTTTTCAATTTTCAATCGTGTTATTATTATTTTCTGTGATATTTCAACCAAAATCTTATAAAAGAAGGCCCATTAATTTCAAGACAAAAATATAACGACAAACATATTTTGGTTTTATTACAACTAACATAAGGAATCCAGTTATAAATTTTCTTCCTATAAACATTACAAATAAATACATACTTCCAATGGGATAAGACGAAACATTTAGATGTTTATGTGGATATCAACAAAAAATCTCTACTTCTTATACTAGCAGATCCTTCAGAAGTTTGAAATCATATACAAGTTTAACAAGAAACTAGTTTCTTTCACGCGTTAGCAAAAAACATGGAAATTAGAACTCTCATGAAAACTTATCTAATAGAAAATCCTGCTTTATATAAATCTCCAAAACTTTGTTATGGAAGTTACCCTTCAGCTCTTACTTCTAAGTACGACGCTTAAAATAGCGTTTTTGATAATCACAATAAATTGTATAAATTGTATATTTTGTATATGTAATATATGGTAGACTTTAAAGAGCGGCGGATCTAGAGGGTGGTCGAAATTTCTGGAGGAGCACATTAACGTAATTTCTGCTTTCAGTCTGTATCACCAATGGGTTTATTGGCACGTTTTTCTTTTATGCTTTAATTGCTAACATTCTCCTCCACAAATTTCGACATACCCTCTAGATCCACTGTTGAGTTACGAACCAAGTATGACATCATTGGAATAGAACCCAGAACATTGAAGAGACTTTTGAACTCCCTTTTTTATCAGTCCTGTCAAGAATTATAAACAACAAATTGTTCTTGCTATTAATACAAGTAAAATAAATTTATGATAACTTGAAAATTTGATAACCCATAAATTTATAACTTTATAAGCTTTGATCTAAATAACAATGTGGCTGTTATGAAATTTTGAAAGAATTTATCAACGTCTGAACTACTTTTAAAAATATTTCATCACAGACAAGAAACAAAAACAGACATAATAAACTCATCCTTATAACTGATGACAGCAATAGATTACTTTCCAAGTAACGCGTTTTGTTGACAATTTCCATCAACTTTTCACAATAGTTGTTCGACAATGAAATATTAAAAATCAAGTAAATTTTCTACTAACATGCACAAGAACTTTATTAGCCAATTAAATGCTCCTTACACACTTCAAACATTTTCTGTTGATCTGGTTCTCTGAGGAGTCATAATGATAAGATGTTTCTCAATACAATACACATTTTAAACACAGTTAAGTTGCTACCATGAATAAAAAAAATACAATGGATCCCGAAGTTTCAATTAACATTTGTGCTTTTCGTTTCCCCACGTAATATAACGTTTAATAACGTTGCATTAATGTTAAAACTTAACAATTAAAATGCTGGGTGCCGGATGGGATTAGACTTTAGAATGTAGGTACTAGGGAAAACGTACCTCCCAAATTCTTAAAACTAACAACTGAAAACTCAAGTAAAGTCTTATGACATATGGAATAATCAATTTATAGACGATAAATGCTTTTCCAAGGAATTAAAGTTGGCAGATATAACCCCTGTTTTCAAAAAGAATGATGCAAAAAGTGCAAAAAACTATAGACCAATCAGTGTTTCTCTTAAAGTATCAAAACACTTGAAAGAATCATGGGATTGCAACTGCTCTTTTTTGTTGAAAACTTCTTATCTCCGCACCTTTGTGGATGCAGAAAAGGTTTCGGTGCACAAACTGCTTTTGTTAATATGATTTTTTGTTTTCGAAGTTTGTGATATTTGCAATCTCGCAGATGGCACTCTCTATAGTAGTTGGCCTTTGCTTACAAAATATGTTCCTCCAAAAAATTCATTCTCATTGTCTGCTTTTAAAATAATTATATGAAAATAAAGAGAAAAAAAAAATTAAAAAAAATTTAATGTTTTTATAACTAAAAAGATAATATCAATTGGGAAGAAAATAATGGACAGCTTTTGGCTATCACCATAGATAATCAAGTGGACTTTAATCCTTATGTGAAGACATTTGCTTAGAAACTGGACAGAAAGTGATTGAGTTAAACTTGCACAAGAAACGGTTAATAATAAAATCTGTTATTGATTCTGCAATTTGCATACAGACCTCTTGTATGGATGTTCCTCAGAAAGGAATCCAACAACAAATTTACCAACTTCGTGAAAGAGGTCCAGTTTTGAAGATTGATTTAGTAAAAGATAACTCATTTACAGTCCACAACAGAAATGTTCAGAAATGTTCAGAAACTAGCTGTGGAAATGTTTCAAGAAGTACGAGGATGATCCCATAAAACCTTTCCTGATTTTTTCCAGAGTAGGGAACATAATAGATTTTAACCTTCTTCATAACCCAAAATTTATAATACCGAAATTAAAAACAGAACTAAAAAGCAAACACTCAGTTAAAAATAAATTTATAATAAAATATATATAAAAATATATATTAAAATCGACTTGGGAAAATCTTTCGAAAAACTCACACTGATTAATGCGTTTAAACGGATATTTGGGAAAGGGGTATTAGTGTTAGGGTTAGAATCTTATATACTGATTCACTTTATTTCTGCGAGTAAACTGCCAACGAAAAAAGTTTCGAGTAGAGGAAAATAAGACATGAATGTGTCGATGTCCTGAAACATGATCCATCGACAGTATGGACTTCCAGAAATGTTCCATGTATTTTATGTAGCAGCTATGTTTGAACATCATTAGAAATATGATAATATAATGGCATTATAATGACGTTATAATGACGTTATTATGACCTGATTTTCCTTCACGTCTTTTAAAAAATGGTACAATGGTTTTCTGAAAGAAATGACTTTTATGATTATGATATTTTCCAGGTTTCATAGTGCTGGTACTTATGTTGTAACTACGAGAATATTGGATGCTCTAAAGAATTACGGAAGCCAGTTTTCTGAAAAGGAAATGAAAGGTAAAATGCTGTTGTGTTTTATAAGCAATTAAACGTTGTTGTTTTTAGAGTGCTGTCATATGTATAAAGTGGTTCCATTCATTATATTTTATAATTTCTATTTTACAGCTTCTTGTGCCTATACGCCCTACAAAAAAATTTGAACAAAAATGAAAAGGTGCTCAGAAAGAAGATCTTGTGTAATGAAAATTTCTATTGTTTGTGGTTGTCATCTTTACGTCTTGTTGTACCTAAAGAACGTCTCATTTATGTACTGCATCTATCGAAAATCATGTAATAATATCAGATAGTTATTTTTAGTTACTTATGAAACGAAAATCAAAAGCTATGAAATGTGAATTGGACGAAAAGGAAAAAGAAGTTCTCTTCAAAATGGCGTCAGAATAAATAACAGATGAACAGATTGGAGATGAAGATACGTTGATTGGTAGACATGTCACATGGCGTTCCAAAGAACTAAACAATTGATGATCAGAAAGCACTGGTGTGCAGAAAAGGAGAGTTGAAGGTGACGACTCAACACTCCAAGTCGACGTTTATCGATGGAACTAATTCCGGAATAACTATTTATTATATTCTGTTATTTATTACTAATTTTCTTATTTAATTAACATCTGCGTATTTTGTTTACATTATGTATATAATATTTTTTTAACTGTGTTCGATAGTTGTTAATATTTAACTGTGTCCATTATCAATTACGGAAAATAAAAAATTTATCATTAAAATAGTTGTATTCTATTGTTACCGTCTTAATTTATTGTTGAATATCGAAGGATTCATAATATGCAATAAGATATGAACATGGAATATATCAGCTGGAACTTCTTTTTCTGGTATTCAATTGCATTTATTTCAATAAAAACATAATGATAGAGAATTCAATTGCAAATTTACCGTGGTTGATTTGATCAATTGTAAACAGAACGTACTTATATATAAATAAGTTGAACTTAAATCAAGGCGCCCAATAATTAGATGAAATGATGTTTTGTGGCGAAATTCACGTGTTTAAATGACATTTAAAAATTGCAAATGAACGTCATAAGTCGGGAAATGCGGATTTTAAATTTTTAATTGATTTACATTTTTCCAAATTCATTAATTTTCCTCTTCTGCTGCAGAATTTTCCAACCCATTTAAAGTTTCCTTAACCTCTTTTTGGCGTAGGTTCTTAAGGGAGTGTTCAGGACCATTGGTTAAAATTCTTGACTTCAATTAGTCATTTAATTATCATATTTGCTTGAAAATGACTCAAATTGTGCTTGTTTTTTTTAAATAAAATCATGTTCCTCCTGATATTTCCCTTTAAAAGATATATTTAATAATCACCACTTAATTTTGTTTTAATATGCCTAAATAATGTCCATGTTACAAAGAAATTCTAAAACATGTTTGAAAGAACGTAATACGTCTTTTCCTCCATTAATTAACGGATTTAGTTATAACATTTCGTTCGAAAAATATATTTCGGAAACACCTCCACTGCGAGTTGTATCTTTCTTTACTTGTCGTTTTTTCATTCCTTCAGTTGACTAAGAAGAGTCTCAATCTTTGAAATTTCCTTTGGGATTTGGGAACAACTAAGATTATTAAAATTGGTTATAAGGTTATTAAACATAATTAACTTTTTAGTTTAAAAAAGGATTAGAGGAGCTGTAAATGTTATTAATTAGATGAAATGATGTTTTGTGGCGAAATTCACGTGTTTAAATGACATTTAAAACTTGCAAATGAACGTCATACTTCGGGCAATGCAGATCTTCAAAGCGAATCTCATTTAAAAATTGCAAATGAACGTCATACATCGAGCAATGCGGATCTTCAAAGCGAATCTCATTTGCAATTCACGTGCAGATTTGGAAACCACTAAGAATCGTAAAATTGATTTTTATTGATAAATACAATTACATTTTTACTTTAAATATGGATTAGACGAGCTATTAAAGCTCATCTTTGAGTTTTCATTGGGCTTTTGACTAGTGAAGATAAAATCATGAAGACCTTTGTAGCATTGTTGCTGTTGTCCATGCTGGTCGCAATGTCGGAAGGAATTTGGGGTTGGTATTGTAAAATTGTAATGGGTTTAAAAGGAAATGCTGTAAAGTTACTGAAAAGGAAAAAGGAAAGAGATAGAATTTGAGTAGCTGCTGCAGTAGTCTTAAAATTTAACCTTTATTCTTTGAGTTAAAAAGGAAAAGTTGAATTGAATTTAGTTCTTTTATATTCAGTATGCGCAGTAAATTATTAATAAAGATATTTTTAAATAGAAATTGAACTAGATCCCATTACAAGGAAAAGGATATCTTCACACTAACTGCAAATAATTGAAATTGTATAACCTTATCTTATAAAACCCTTACCCAATGGACAAAGAGAGAGTCATACAGGAGATACTCTCTTAGGCAAGCATCATACCTAAACCTAAATGAAAATACTGAATTAATAACAATACTAAATATTATTAAAACTGTCAAGAGTTTCACAACTTCAATTACATATTTATATACTTCACACAATCAAAGTGCTTTCATTAAAATTGTGATTTTATTGAAAGAAAATTGTAAAAATCATGACGAGCTTCTGTAACATTAACAAACATGTAAATAGAAAACCAGTTATCACCGTTTAATGTATAATACATTTGTTTAAAAAATATCGCATGAAAACTAAAGGGGATCTGAAAGATTTATGCAACCTATGATATAAATTAAAAAGCTCGTAAACGTGATAATTATTTCAATAACAGTAACACTCGATTTTAGAATTAGATGGCTACACATACATTGTATAGTCGCAGAAAAAATATTGTGGCTTGTGTGACAGGAACCAAAAATAGAAATTAAAGCTTCTTTAAAGGATTGACCTGCGAAACATCTTTTAGGCTTACTTGGCGTTATGAAATATAATATTCTTGATTCATGACAAAAACAGTTACTAGTAAGTATAATTTTCCAGGTTTCATTAACTTTTTCTGGATTCTCATGACCTTTTTGGCAACACAAGATTGATAATTAGGTTTAAGAGGGAAATCGACATCACCGATTTTCTGCCTTAGATATTTGCCGACTGCTGGTAAATACACATACATTTTAAACGACGTTTTATTTTGAAACAATATTGAAATGCACAACGGAAGTTTTATCATGATAAGACATGGTTGTTGAAGCAAGACATTTATTTGTTTTCACCTTTTGATTACAGATTCAAAACAAATGACAAGCATAAAATAATTCTAATTTTTAAATTTAATCAATTCTTTTAAAGAAGAAGAACAAATTGGTTAAATAAAGTTAATTAGTTCATGAAGTTTGTACAAGAGATTTGATTACGAAAAAGCTGCGATGGAATATTATTTCTAGGAAATATTCTTTCTGAAATAACTAATTTATCAGAGAGCTTTATCACCTATATTATTGTAAGCCTAGTCAGCTTTACGAGTGAACTAATAAAAACCTGAGAAGATCAGGTTCTCTACAGTTTAGGTCACTTTTGGTAAAACTATTACTTTTGAATTTATTTTATTGGTAACATTGTGTATCCAAAAATGGATACTCTTTGTGTTTCCATTTTAAATTAAGAAGCTATTGACTAATGATTAAGAAGATGGTATTCTCTAGTAACCTTGAAATTTAATACTATGCTAGTTATGTTGTTGATGAGAATCAGATATACATTTTTATTGCTACCCGATAATAAAAATGTTTATAAGCATCTGTGTTGTTTATTAATGAGAATATATTTTGCATTAGTATTACGGTGCCGTTGGCCTATGGTATGTAGCCAAGGAAAAGATGAAGGTAACTTTTTACGCAAATCCCGAGAATGAAAATTTCATTTCATTCTTTCTCGATTGCATCGTGCAAGAAAATAATAAACCTTTAGGAAACAAAAAGATTTGTGATAATCTGTTTTTCTTATTTCTAATTCGTTTCATTTTGGACATTTAAATATCATTTTAGAACGTTTTTAGAACAGCATTTAACCATTCTTGTAGTTCAAAAATAATAATAGCACTTTACTGGTGATAAAATACGAAATAATATAGAATATTCAATTTTTCCAAAATCTAATAAGGAACAGTAAATATCTATAAATTTTAATGCAAATAATATGTTCATGCTTTCTTTACATTAAGGTGAATTACAAAATTTGGCGAAAAGTCTAAGAAGCGCTGTTAAGGATGTCCAAAGTAAGCAGCAACACTTTATATATATATAAATTGGGAACATTGTTATTTTCTATTATTTGTCAAATGAAGATATGAAGAAATTCATTAAGCGACAGTTGTTTCAATTTATATTTTTTCTTTCATAGCAGATGACAGAAACATTTTACGTTCCTTCCTAAATAAATTGCGAACAGAAAAGAGAGATTTGAAAATGAAGAATGGTAAAAGAAATTTAGAATGGAGAAAATAAGGTACGCAACGAAAAATGAATTGTGTTTGTATTAGTATGTGTAGCTATGATATAGTTTACTTTATTTTTCATGAGCAACTGATGAGAATGATTTGTTGAAAATTTTTCCACACTATGAATTGACGGTGAAACGTCTTATAAAAATGTTTGAAAAACGAAGCATAAGTTGGCTCTAGCCTCACTTTCCCATACAAAATTTATAAGGTTTGCACCATAAACTTAGGCGAGGAGAAACTGATAGTTGAACCATATGAATAGTGTCATACTGACTTAAGGTGGACGTCATTTGATCAAGTATTAAATACAATGAACCTGCGTTTATCAGAATCATTTCAAGACACAGAAAAAAAGAAGAAAAATTATAACACTATTGAAAATTTGTATTATTCTATGTCTTTCCCATTATCTTCACCATTTCTGATTTACAATTGATACACAGAAGATTTCCATAAAAATTATTTCATCCTAGCGTAAGGAACCAAAGAATGTTATAATGCAATAGAAATTATTCTTGATTAAATTTTAATTACCGATGTTAGCCTTATGCAAATATTTGTGTGTGTGTATTTTTATAATTAAGCACTAGCCATCTATGGTCAAACTCTACATACGTTAATTCTTCTGATGGGTCGATCTCAAATGATTGAGTAATGGATGAATGAACGAAACATAATTTTGAATTCTTCTCTAAACATTAAAGATACTGTTAAAATATTTTGCCTCAGCGACGTCATTATTATATAATTTTTATTTCAGCCCGTTGATGATGAAGAGATTCAAACAATTCCTATCAAGATTTGGGACACGTGTAAAAGTTATTTTGATTATAATTATTTCCAAACTTTCTACTTTTGTTTCATCGTATCATAATAGTTTGACTTTTTTGAACCTATTCTTGCTTATGGCGTGTATACATGTGTGTTATGGCGTGTATACATGTGTGTTAGGTGTTGCAATTGATATCCAGAACCAATTTGGCGCACATGTCAAATTTATTTTTGCTTGTAGCTAATCATTTCCACAATGAATAATGTTTTTTGATCACGTTATAGTAGTTTTCAATTTCTTAACCCATTCCTGATGAGTATTGAGTGCCAGCCATGTATCACTGACATCTCAAACCCAGGCTTATTTTCAGCAGTCTTTTTGAAATGAAAACGGGAAGTCTTATTTCATATGTAAAGAAAAAACAAAAACAAAGGTATTAAAATTTTAATTTTTTGCGAAGCTTTTTGTACTTCAAGTACATCGTCAGGCATGTCTTATTGTTTGTCTTTTTTTCGTCAAAACATGGACGTATAAAAAGACAACTTACGTCTTTAAATCTATTGAAATAAAGCTTGCTTCGGGTTATTGAGAATTTAACAAAAGCAGTTTCGAAACTCCGTAACAACCAACCAGAAATGCATTTCAAGATATCACGTTTATTTTGTAGACAATTTTTAAACTATGATTTTTCGTGACCTTCTCCAGCCTCAACCATGAAACTTTCAGAACCGAAGAAAACATATTCATTATCCTGTGCCTTTACAGGCATCAACCTTTCTAAGCTCCGAAGTATTCTAAAAAACTATATCCACTTAATACTACACAATTGGTCAAAATTCGCTGTAAACGCCCATAACTACTACATAATTGGTCAAAATTCGCTGTAAACGCCCTTCGACATTTAAAAAATGGTTGTGTAGTAGTTTTAAAGTACTAATGAAAGTCTTTTCCATGAATAACAAAAATTTGAATTTATAATGGAATGACTTGTGATACACGTTTTCTTTTATAAACACAAAGGATATAAGAACATAAGGCTTCGAAGGTCTAAAAGATAAGAACATGCTAAGAACATTCAAGTTTTTTAGGAACGTTAGTTAAGAAAATACTTTTACATCTTACAAGAATCAATTCCATTAGAAGATGAATTTCATAATTTAGATATGCACTAACGTAAAAACACTTTTAGTTAAAAAGTAAAGGTGGTAAGCTGGTATTAAATTTTGAGACTGTCACTGAATTGTATACATAAAACATGAACAGTAATATATCTTCATTATGGTACTACAAGCGTCGTTCAATAGGTTAAATAAGCCTACAAAATTTCAAGATCATATCTTGATTCTATCCAGAGTTATCTCTGTCTCACCTCAAAGCTAGGATTTTAGGGTTCTGGAACCGGAAAGACAAATTACTGTTTTCAGTTTTTTCGTCATTGCACCTAGATATCAAAATAACAAAAGGAAAGAACTCATCAAACAAATTTTAGGTTTAATACTAGTTTACCAAAAAACCCCGTGTATATATGTTTTTTTTAGCATGAATTGTACTCTTCTGACAAAAGGAAATAAATCATATGATTGACTGACTGATTGATTGACTTAGAAGAAAGAAATGAAGGCCTGTCTTAGCTGGGGAAAATACAAAGCAATCGTATTTTATTCAAGTACAGAAATATGTAAACATCGAACTTATCTTTTTATTATCAACTCCTGCGTTTGCTACCATCTTGATTTTTCTCGATTTTTCCAGCACAAATTTAAGTAAAAGAAACGAAAACATTAAAACTAAAATCATTTTTTTTCAATGTCTCCAGGGGAAAATAAATGCTGCTTCCCAGTGGGCAAAATCTTCAAAAAGTCTCTGTGGAGGAGTGTTTTATAATGAAACAGCAGGCGATATTGCTTGCCATTCATATAGATAACACTCCACCACAGAGACATTTTGAAGATTTTGCCCAATGGGTTACTACTCAACATGTAATAAGACCCTCTTTACATATAAGATCGTTTTTACACATACGGGATTTTCGGAATTTTTTCTCATAATACTTTCATCGTTTTACTTGGTGGTTTTTGCAACAACAAATAAATTGTATATCCTTTCGGTTTTCCGAACAATTCTCGCCTTAAAAGATGTGATCATCACTATACTTTGCAGAGATATCTTTGTTCTTTCTATCTGGGTTAGCGAGGTTACGATTACAGCCATGGCGCATAAATTCAACAGGAAAAAGAGACTTTCAACCCAAAATGGTTTTAAGAGCACAGTTTAACACACTCCTTCACTATTTATTTTTAATATCCTCGCCAGTTCTGATAGAACTATAATCAAAGAGAGTCCTTCGTAAGTATATCCTAGAGCATTTAAAGTCCCCATTTAGGCTACGGAAAGTCCCACGCCTGCTTTAACCACTCCGCACAACAATGCCCTTATAAATCAATCCCATTCTCAAATGTTTCTTTTGATTGGGTATCTTTAAATTTGCCAAGCGTAATACGCCCACCAAAAATGGGTAGGAGGAAAAGGAAAGTTAATTAACAAGAGGGCGTTTCTAGGGCGCAAAGATATAAACCAATCAATAATGATAATTTTTTTTCCAAATAATAAAAACTCCGAACAACAACAACAGCGACAACAAGAAAAAAAACTGTTTATTTTTTCTTTCCTTGTGGTGTCAAAGATTTTGGTATGACACCAACTTGTATTGTTCTGTCATCCGTACCATGCCCGTTGTCCACGTGACATTTGAAAGTTCCAGCATCGGTTGTTCGTAGCTTACTAACAGTCAGCACAGATCCGATGACGTTCACACTGAGGTCGTAGACGTCCTCGATTTGAGTGTTACTTGGTAAAACACCTGAAAGATTAATCATACAGGGGAATGAGTGTTACCTCCGAGAGCAACAACGATCGACTAAAAAGCGCGAGGTTAAAATAATGTCAAATAGTTGTTTTTGCTCAAACCAGGCTACCGCTGGATTTCTGATGAGTAAAAAATTTCAATTTCTGTTGTGAACATGAAAAACATTCTAGTGAATATTTTGAGAGAAAATTAGTGGGAAATTAAATTTTTCACTGGTGGGAACCGAGCTTCCAGACGCTTATTGAATTTTCATTGAAGTGTTTTGGGGCACTTAACGACAATTATTTCGCAAATCAGTAAATGACATACTGGAAACATAGTCATTAGAAAATTCTCTGTTCTGGAAGTCTATTGCGAAGATCGGTTGTCGGTATTTTTAACTTGATCTGCCTAACCGTAGTATTTTTACACACTTTTTGATCACATGATGGTAAATATATACTGTGGATTGGTTGGAATTTTGTCATGTCATAAAAAAGTGAGCAAAACAAAGTTTGCCTATTGAAAGGAAGAAAGAAATAATTTGACAATACCCAGTGGCCAAAATCTTCGAAAAGTCTCTGTGGAGGAGTGTTTTTTTATTGAAACAGCAGGCGATATTTCTTGCCATTCCAATAGAAAACACTCTTCCTTTGCTATAATTGACAAGGGAATTTTCTCATGACTATTCTGGAAACGACTTCAAGAAATCAAACAACAACTTGTATTTTCCTGAAATTTCCACCCGTTTCTAAAGCGCCGGAGGGAAATCGATTCGTGTTAGGGTAATCAAGCCCAAATACGACACATACTATAGGTTAATGTAACCAGATGCGATTATCAGTAGTTTTCATCGAAACCCTTGTTATTTCTGCCTGAATTTAACGAGGTACTGGTTGTGTAATGCCTCGTTCTTTAAAACAAAAAGGAGAGACTTTCAACCAAAAAGTTGTTAGCTTTACACACTCTATAGCTGAGAAATAATAACGGCGACCTGACGGTTTTGAAAATCCTTACCGTTTATTTTTGACCATGTCACTGTAGGCGTGGGCAAACCGTCGAAGAAACATTCTATCGTTACGCTGCCTCCTTCCACACCAGCAGTCATTTTCAACGGGTTGGTGCGTGTGATACGGAGTGGACCTTCAAACAAACATAATTTTGGATAACCAATAGACCTTTTCATGAATTACGTCACAACATCCAACAGCCTCATTTTGGCTCTCAATATTAAATGACGCTTGCGCTGTTTACAAAGAGAAACGATGTTTAAGATTGGAAACGAGGCGATGGATATTGTGACGTAATTCATAAATGCTGATTTTCAAAATCGTAACAAAATATATATAACGCATAATATTATCGCATTATTATTGCAATTCGATGTTCTAACAGTTTTCGACACACCTACTTAAATGACCCCCCCCCCTCCCCCCTCCCCCCCCCCCCCAAAAAAAAAAAGGAAAAAGCTAATATAATCTCAACATACGAAGACAATCTGCCGGGTCCGTAGATCCAGTCTTCAATGTCGTAGCCTTGTTCGGACATGCTATACACGAGGTGGTTCCATTCACGTACGAATAACTGCCTTTCGGACACGGTTTGCAAGGTTGTGTTGCTTCGTTGTAACCAGAATCGGAGTAGTAACCGGGTTGGCAATAAGCTAAAAAAACAAACCAGATGGCACACATTATGGTTCGCCTATTTTCACACAAGGAGAAACAAAAAGAACCCAGTGGATAAAATATTCAAAAAGTCTATGAGGACGAGTGTTTTCTATAGGAATGGAAAGTAATACCGCCTGTTGTTTCAATAACACTCCACCAGAGGGACTTTTTGAAGAATTTTCTCACTGGGAACAAAACAAACCAAAGCAACAACAACAACAACAACAACAAAAAGTAAAAATTCATCTTCGCTTAAAGTTATACATAATTACATAGTTTTGTGGGTCCCACGAAATTCAAAATTTAGGCAACAGAATACAAAACCAAGAAAAGCCCTCGTTCTGCAAATTTATTATTCTGATGTAGATTGTCTTCGAAAACAGCACAAAAAACTTGTATAACATGTCTGTTATGGCTAACCATTTAGCAGAAAAATATTAACTTTAGTCACCGCATTTTCGATCTGGAAAGATTATTTCTGGCCAGGGTAAGTTGCAAGGAATATCGTGAATAGCTCGTTGGTGGACATTCGAATGTTTTCCGTACCAGGTTTGCAAATCAAAATGGAATAAGATGAATTTTCATCGATAATCAAACATAACGCTGTAACTAACTTTATCAAGGGAAAATTGAATTGTAGTTTACTAGTGCAACAGAAGGAGAAGATTTTTTATGTGCTTGCCTTACCTTTCTGGAGGAGGTTCTCTTAACTTGGAGATTTTTTATTTAGATCCCTTGAGGGCCAAACTTAACGAATTTATTAGAGTACCAATCTAACCCTTTGAAAGCACCTTCAAATTCACGCTCAAAACTCTATAAATAAAGTTCGAAAGAACGAGACATCTCTGTAAATGCACCTCATTTAACCAAACAAAATTAAGAGACTTTCCTACCCAAAGAACGAAGTGGTTAGTTCGACCTGTATAGTTACACTGTACACGTGAAGGCGTCACATAACTTCACATAAAACCTTTAGAGGAAAAGGATAGAATTATGTCCAGTGATAGATTGTGGTCATTACCTAAACATTGCTGGACGTCAGCGGCACCGACATATTTAGTAGACGTTCCGACGTCGCACAATTCGCACGACAATTTGCCATTTTCATCTTGATAGGTTCCAAGTCTGCATTTTTCACAGGTTCTGGATGTTGTATTGTATGACGTGCCAGTCGGACATTCGGCTGTTAGAAGAAAACAAAATTGAGCGAAATGCGATTATTATAAAGACCAGAACTACACCGAAACGTAGCTTAACATAAATATATTCCCAGTGGGCAAAATCTTCAAAAAGTCTATGAGGAGGAGTGTTTTCTATAGGAATGGCAAGCAATATCCACTGCTGTTTCAATAAAAAACACTCCCCACAGAGACTTTTTTAAGGTTTTGCCCAGTGGGTTCCTAATGATTCACATGACAAATTTGAATTCCACATGCAACTCAAAAAACCTCCATCGTAACTGCATTACAAGTACAGTGAGTATTATTAGACGTTGCAACAAATTCTGTCTCTACAGAATAAAAACCGCCTGTGGTGGAGAGCAGCAAACATCAAACACTAAGATGGAGGACCTTCCGTTATTGATGTCCATGCAACAACACAAAAGGAGAAGAATGTCTCACCGCAGTAATACGTCTTAAAGAAGAAGTCATCATATATGAATTTCACGCTGCCTTCTCCACACGTGCCTTTCACCGTAGATTTCACATAATCTGAAAGAAGGAATGAACGCGCATGCATTCTGTCTTCATAATAATAACAATACAATAGGCTTCATCTACACGACGTCGGAAATTTACCGATGTGTACGTTGCCGTTTTCATAGTTGTCAATGGTAGATATTATACATAACATCATATATAATGAACATAAAATGAATGTACCATTTCGAGACGTACCATCTTCATGGTGTAACCTTGAATATTATTAACTTATTAAATATTATTAACCTTAATATTATTTGTTTGGGGCAATGAGAAGGATCAGACTTTGCCTTTTACAAGAGATTTCCCCGGAGAAGTTAGTTACATCTGAAAATGATACAAAAACGACTCTAAAACAGCAGACAGAGAAAATGGACGTGTCAGGGTCAATTGAAATGGAAATTGTAACCCTGGTAACGACATCAGATGACCCTACTCATCATAAAGGCTGAATTTTCATTGTAGCTCGTGCATCAAACTATTTAATTAAATTGAGTAATTTCAAATTGAGGTTGGGCAAAAAAAATAAAAAATGAATCTTACCGACACACTGTGGTATCCTCACTCCAATATTGGTCAGTCCGATGAAGTAATCACCACCTTTACATTCAGCTACCGAACCTTGGAAACCATAGTTACCGAACAAAGTCCGCTGACCATTGCAGACGATTGCATATTTTTTACGCGGGAAGTATGGTTTGATGCTGGCAGAGTTTGTGCTACTCAAAGGTGGGCACAGAAGACCTGCGAAAAAAGAAAAAGAAAAAAAAGAATAACGTCTCATAACGTTAAAGAGAAAGAGAGAGAGGTATGATGTGCCAACTGAAAGAAAAGAAAATATTAGAGAAAAAAGGTGCAATTAAACCAAGTTTATTTTTGCAATATGTTGAGCACACACTTACCTATAAGTTAACGTAATGAGATGCGACCATCACTAGTTTGCGGTGAAAACCTTGTTATTTCCGTCTGGGTTAAACGAGGTAATGGTTATACCTTGTTCTTTCAAACAAAAATGAAAGACTTAAAGTTTAATGATCGCATCTGTTAGATTAACACATACTTACTTTTGAAGGTCACGTGGAATTCACAGATTCGATCATTGCCAGCGTTGTCAATGGCAACATATTGCAACCTCATCGATTCCCCACTTGTCCATATACCACCAGGTAATCGGTGCGGCCGAAGGATTTCACGAATTCCCACGTTATCTACGAATGTCGGCTCCACCCAAGAGATGAGTTCGCGATCACGTGATGAAGTTTTAGTGATATCTTTGGGGCAATTGGTCATCTGAGGCGGTGTTGTGTCTGCAATTGGAAACACCCAGAATAAAGACGTGCATCATTCATAAGGTCATTCACATTTTGGTGTTTCAGGAAAAAATACAATCCCGTTTGACTGTTGTTTTTCCCTTTGGGTTCAAGAAATTATCAATACGTTCAATTTCAAAAACTAAAAAATGCCGCGCAGTGGAAACACAAGGAAAAAGTGTCGTACGGCGTTAAATCAGGTCCTTTTAGTTTGCTTTCACTTCACAAAAACACGACTGTTAAGCACAACATCGTTCCCCATCACCTCTATGTGATACGTGACACGTTGTAGAAACGACATACAGTCGTTTCACCTTGGCACTTATGATCACTTAAGGCGGGTCTACAGTTCCCTTGCAAATGGATCGCGCAAATAAAGGAATTCATTATTGCACATGTGCAGAGTTTAAAAATAGAATTTTTTTGTAGTCGCTGGCGAACGGCAAAGAAGTTATAAAATTTCAATTTCTGCGCCTAGTCGCAACGAATTTTTGTTTTCTGACCAACAGAAAGTGGCCATTTTTGCTGAATTAACACAATTCTAGCAAAATTAGCAATTTTGTACAGTTACGCGAATGAGTCCACCAGAACTGTAAACTGTTGTTCCAACATTCGTGCGATCGAGTCGCTCGAGTCGCAAGAACTGTAAACTAGCCTTCATTCAGGCAGCTGTGTTTGTCTAACAAGATGCGATCATAAAACATTTTCCTTGAAAGTCTCTTATTTTCGTTTGAAAGAACGAGGCACAATGCCGCATCTTGTTAGACAAATCTGTAGATACCAATCGTCTTACCTCTAACGTTGACAAAATATGAGCAGGCTAGCACTTCTCCAGTTTCGTGTGTAGCCGAGTAACCAACCAGCGTCTTACCAGACTTAAACTTGTAGGTAGGTCCGACCGATGATGGGAACATCTGCATCTGAGTCGTATTCACGTTCGTCTGTGGTGTTGAAAACATACCACCCAGCGTAACCCAATCCTTATCGGACGGTAAATCAATTTCGACATCATTCGGACAGTTTAGATATGGCGGTTCGATTACTAGAAAAAAAATCAATGCGTAGAAATTATCATTTTTATCATTTATTTAAGAGCAACAAATTGATCGGAGCTGTATGAGTATAATTGTCAAGGTCAGTAAGTCACGTGACATGTCATTTAGCCTAATCTTGCGGGTGTTTTTGAGTGGATTGACCAAACGCTCCAACACAATTTTCTCGTCGGTGTTTTGTATTTCCCCAAATTCAAAACCATTCTGACCACGGGAATTTACAGTTTAAGTGGATAGGTGGAGGGTGAGCGTTGGTGAGTGAGTGTCAAGAACTCAATCAAAAGTAGAAGGAATTCGAATAGGTAAGCGTGACCAGAAAGCAAAATTTCTCCGTTGGGTGTTCACCAACACAACGATGCGTAACACTCAAAGAACAGATAAAATGTACACACTGAATGTTTCAGCATAAAAAACAAACAAACAAACAAACAAACAAACAAACGAAACAAAAATAAACAAGGTTGTCTCAGTGTTTATCTCAGTCATCCAAACTACTCATCAGGTGACAAAAACGTCTTGCTTACTTTTGATACATTCAACTGTTGACAAACTATTTGACCATTTCTTGTCGTCCTGACAATATTTAGTCGCGACGCCTCTGAGTCTGTAGCCGTGTCTACAATATGCCACACACCGCTGACCATACTCACTGAATCCTCTAGTGTCGTCATGGCAACGTGATGGTACAAGGCCACCATGGGCTGGTCGCTGCAACACTGGGCATTTTACAGCTGAAAATAACAAGAAGAATTTTGATCATACATTTTATATATTTTATGCACCGCTTTTTAGTGATTCCACTATAAAAACTAAGGCATTCACACAGACTTGCCGCGGTCATTGTCCCAACGCATTTAGCCTAGTTTCCATTTATTTTCAAAGAGTAAGAAATGATAGCGATTATATTCTAAAATGAATACGATCGAATTTTAAGATAAAAAAACAAAGTAGATTTTGCACAAAAAAGCATTTAGCATTTCTTATTCATCTGTTCAGAGATTTAACGAAAATTGAAGATTCACTCTACAATACTCAGCAAGCACCCGTTATGGCCAAACATAGCTACACACAACCTGGTACCTAGGATCTCCTGCCTTTCTGATGAAGAGGCTGGGTACAACACTGAGCAATCCAGCTACTGGTTTGCCCTATTTGCACAAGTAACAGCAAGGAAGTGTTGAAAATATAACTGTTAACGTACGATGACAACTCGACGAAGCGTGGTTCCATGTTCCGTCAATACGACAAGTCAACGTGTCGGACTTCGAGTTCTGTGTTATTTCATAACCTTTGACGCACTGTGTTGTACACACACTACCAACAGGCAGGTTTTCAAATTTCTTTATACACGTGGAAGGAGTCACGTGTCCCCATCGTGGTGCTTCAAGAACGCTGCAGTATAGCTCTGAAACAAAAAGAAAAAAAAAATTAAAAAGAATAATAATGGCTCCAGAAGTAACGAAAATTAGTGGCGGCAAAATTTAAAAAAATAGACCTTTTCATAAATTACGCCACATCATCCATCGCCTCGTTTACAAAATGAGTAATAATGATATTTGCGTCGTATACTAACACAAATTACACCTCACGGAAAGATTTATTACAATGTTCTTTTATCATAATTACTTAATAATTACAAATATTTGACATCCCGGCTGTAGTGATGCAATTTATGAAATGGCCTAATAACTCCTGCTATGCATGATAATCTCTTTTAAACACAATATAGGCAGCTGCGATGGATCTAAAAGGTATATCGAAATTTGTGGAGGAGAATGTTAGCTATTAAACCATAAAAGAAAAACGTGCAAGTAATCCCATTGGTGATACAGACTGAAAACAGAAATTATGTTAATGTGCTCCTCCACAATTTACGACATACCTCTGGCTCCGCTACTGGGGGTGGTGGGGACCAATTTTGGTCCAGATAAAACTTTTCTCGAGTAAATTCAACTTCATGGCAAAAATAAATTGGGAAATTCTTTGTCTGTCAGAAAGAGAAAAGTTTACAAACATTTCCCAGACATTTTTTCGAAAAAAACTTAAAAGTTTCCCCCTGAAAACACCATTTCGATTGTGGTTTATACTAAGAAAATGAGAAAAAACAGGAGGTCACTAACAATGTTAAAGTAGGGAAAGGTGTATGATTTTCATTTAGTCTCCTTCATACTTTTAAACGTATTTTGGATATAATGACAACATTATAATCAGTTCAAAAATTCGCACAAGAAGAGATAAATAAATAAACTAAACTAATAACATTACTCATCTCGTGTCAGAAATTAATATGCGAGCCCGATTAGAATTAAAAAACCGACTTTTTTACCGTAAAGAAAACAATTGAATTGTATACAGCCGTTACATTCGTACAGACAGATATGGTATTATATAAAAAAATTGTCCAAGTGTCAACAAACCTTCGCAAGTTCGCCCGTCTTCCATTAGTCGGAATCCGGGTTTACATTTACAGAAGTGACCACCATCGAAATCATAGCAAGTGTGATCACAGCCTCCATTGTTTACTTTGCATTCGTTGATATCTCAAAAGAGAAAAAAAGACAATGCTCAAGAAACAGACGGAAGAAGGAGCGCATTCGAGTCATGTTACGAGGAGAAAATACCAAACAAAGCCCCTTCTCCGTAGGGAAAACTAGTGATAGGAACCAATACAAACTTCAATTCTAAAAAATAACTTCGACGCAACGACACATGTTTCTGCATGTAACCATGGTAACCGTTACAAAACCCGTCGACGTGAACGGAAATAACACGAACATACTTTGACAGCCGTATGGGGAAGTCGGTTTTCTTTCGTATCCTTTCCGGCAGTTACACATGTAGCCACCGAGAGTGTTGTTACACATCTGTTCACAACCACCATTTTTCGTTCCACACTCATTGATATCTAAATTCAGTGGATAGGTTTTAAGTCAAACAAATATTTTATTTATTTATTAATGATTACATATATATATAGACAGGTCAGAAAAATTTTTCTCGTCAGAAAAAAAGTTCTGTTATATCAATTAATGAATCAATCCTGTTAGACAGTAAACTATACGATAAATTATGCTCAAAGAAGAAACTTTTTCATAATCTTTTTTTTTCTTCATTGACGTCAATTGATTAATTTTTTGAATAATTTAGGTAAAATAAACGATAAACTATTCCATAAACTAATCTATTTCAAGTAAGTTTCGAGCATGGTTTATCTAATAGTTTATCGTCTAACAGGACAATCAGAAAAAAAATGTTAAATAAAATAGAACCCAATTAAAATGTATTTTGGGGGATACCGGAAAAGCGTGACCCTTTACCTAGTACCCTCTAATGTGTAGGACCCGAAACCCAGTACCCCATAGCAGGACCTTTTCAATTCACCATTGCATAAAACACAGACTTGAGCCCACGTTAAAAAACATAATTCAATGGTGCAAATGGGACTAGGTACTAGGTCCCAGTTTTCTGATATGTGAGGTATAAGTTGACTATAAAAGCACTCCCCAGTGGGTAAAATCTTCAAAATGTCTCTGTGGAGGAGTGTTTTTTTATTGAAACAGCAGGCGATATTGCTTGCCATTCCTATAGAAAACACCCCTCCTCCCGATATTAAGAAGTTCAACAAAAGTGTTAATTAATACTATAGATATTAATGCGAAGCAGTGAAGCTTAACGAACCAATCAATTTCATTTAAACATTCGCTACACGTTTCGGACGCAAACATAATTAGTCCAACCAATAACAATAACTTTATACGCCCTCTTTACAATCAATGCAATAACTATAAAATTACGCCCTCTTACGTTCCCATTACAACCTAAAACAAACTTCGATCAGAGACTTACCTATACATTCGTTCAGGATGTCGTCTTTAAGGATATAGCCTTTAGTGCAGCCACAGTAAAATCCGCCCGGATAGTTGACACAGTACGCCTTCTTATCAGCACGACAACCGCCGTTGTTGCTAAGACACTCGTTTATATCTGACAATGAAGAAGATAGAAAGAACATACATGCGTCCAACACGCTCGAATATCTTATTGGTCCTTTTTACGCCCGACTAAATTTAACACCGGTTCCTCTTACGGTGGTCCTTATTGGCGTTATTTTTGAAAAGTCCATCCTCACTGATAAACATCTAAAGCAGGGCCTTTTAACGCCAAGTCATGAAAATGAACGCCATTAAGGGCCGGTGTAAACAGGGCCAATAGGGTGTGATTTTGAAACGCAACAGAACACGGAGTGGTGTAAAAGGAACACGCAATATAATAAACAACTGTTATGGCTGATGAGAAGCATTCCTGGATGTAACGCTCTTCTCATCTTTTATCAGCTTTTTAAAAGGTTGAAAATTTGGCTATTCACCTAAGCATGTTTTGCGATCATAGGCTAGTTTATATCCAGGTAAACAGCTGCAGGACGTCTTTCGCCCGCATGCGTTATTGCAAATTTGCTCGCATCCGCCATTTTCAATTAGGCACCGATCTGCTAGCCCACCTATAAAAAGAGATAACACACAACAGGTAATTACAAGTAACACGTGGTCTGTGGTTAAAATAACTGTGAATTCTATGATCTCACCCACCTAATCGAGAGGAAACGACCACTTCACACATAGACAGTATGCCCTTTCCGTACATCTGAACCCCGACGAACTGACCAGGAATAGGTGGATCACACTGCAGGCGAATGGCTTCCGCGTCGTGTGCCTGACGCACGCGATCGTGACACACAGGGTTACGTCTGACGCGGAGATGAGGACCAACATGCACCTGAATGTTTTTGAGTCTCTCACCATGGTCACCACGGTTAATTATGGTAACATCTACACAGAAAATAAAAAAAGAACACTGTTTTAATATGCTTTGCTTCCAAATATATTCCATGTTTTTGATGTCATGTTATCCTGGCCTGTCAAATGTGCAGTTTTGAGATAAAAACAAGCCTGGAAACCATAATTAGAATGGATATACCTTTTGCTTCTAACCAAAACTTCACTAATACACGAGGGCGGCTGGGCCGTTAGATGGCGTAAAAAGGATGAAAAACATTTTATTGGACACTAATTGTTAACATTTACGTCTAACGACTCAATCTGGCAATATGCTGTCACGTGACGTTACCCTCAACATTGCGTTAAGCTGAATAATGACATATCATATCGTAACAGAAAACCAAAGAAGACAAAAGAACAAGTCTAACGCCAGAACGTTGTCTTTTACCTGTCACTATATACTCTCTTCCCAAATCCACTCTCCACCACGGATCCGTTTCTTCTTTAGTATGCGTACATGAGCCCTTCTCCCACTGAAAGTTAAAGTCACCGTCCACAGCTCTACTGGGGAACCCGTTGTGAAGAATACTGGATTGTGAGGCGATCTTATTCAAAGCCACATCTAAGAAGAAAGAAATACAGATGAACAAAAATTAATATCGAACAAATTAATAGAATTTTTGTGCAACAGTGTTTGAACATGGATAAGAAAACTTTTGGCAGAAAAAACAACAACAAAAAAACAGTCAAGGATAATACTCAATACACAGACCAGCTATCTTTCCACGGTCAGCAAATTAATGGAGGTGCGATTAATAAAAATATTATAAGTTCAAAATAATAAAAAAAAAAGAAGATTATTTCTGGTCCGCCTAATTCAAGAGCATGAAACACCCTAGAATAAATAAGAATGAAAACAAACACACAACCGAGGGGCACTTATACAAAGTAGAATTCGGGATCAAAAAAAGTAATATGAGCCTGGTGCACAAGTGGTGTTTACCTGTTGCATATTTTGAACAAACACTATGTAACTCTTCGTTCATGACAGCAAAGCGTTGTTCAAGAGAACCGTCGTAAAAATCAGCACATTTCTGCATGGTTAGTTGGTTGTTCGCTACAGAAATAACCAAGTGTCATAACAACAATATACCTTATCGGTTAAAAAAACCGGTTTAATATAAACACCGGTAAAAAATTTAAACCGGTTAAAATTTGGTCACTAAGTACTGAGTACTTTGGTCACTTTTAACCGATCAAGTTTTTGCTGTTTGTAGAAATTACTCAAATCAAATTTTCAGATTATTAAGTAATGACACAGTTCAAGGAAGAAAGTTTGAAGCAAAACGTGCAAACGCGTTTTATGCATCGTCGTTCGAAACGCGCGAAAATTTCGAGATTTCAAGTTATCTAGTCAGGTTTAATAAAAACCGGGTAAAATTATTGTCCGGTTTAATATAAAAACCGGTTAATGATTTAAAGAGGTTGAAACTTGGTCACTTTTAACCGGTTTTATTTTTAACTGATAAGGTAACCGGAGAGAAATTCACGGTGTTTCAATGTTTACAATGAAATTTAGGAATTATGGTAAAAAAAAATAGTCGGTCGGTACATACTATTGTTGTTATTACTGGTCATTATTACTTTTTGATTTGAAACGCGACGAAAATTATAAAAAGTTTGAGTCAACTTAAGGGTAGTTACACACGCCGTCTTTTTCGTTTACAAAAAATTAAAATATAAATTGAAAGGAGGGAAGAACACAGTTGCTAACTTGGTGAAAAGGTGAATACCATTTGATGGAAGAGTACAGTTGCTTACTTGGTGAAAAGGTGAATAACATTTGTTGGTCAGGAGCTGTTCTGCTTGGTGTGAATTTCGTCACATATTCGCATTGACGATTAAGTATTAATTCAGTATAATCATTTGGAACCATCTCCTAAATAAAAAAAGGTGAATCAAATCGACGTCAGCCGAAAGAGAAAAAAAAAAAGCAGAAGAAATCTGACTTAGTAAGTTTAATACTGCAGTAAAATGATCTAGAAGAGTGTCGAAATTTGTAGAGGAGAATGTAACGTTCGTAACGCATAAGAAACAATTTTGTTACGCTTAAAAAAAGAGCATAGGCGCTAATTAGAGGAAGCACCGTAACTAAAAAGCCACTCCTTCCCAGATTATTATACCCAGTATGGAAACAAGAACATAATGACATTGCACCTTTCTGACAGGTTTCGAAAATCTGTATTGAAACGTTTATTACCTTATTAAGTGTTTGAAAACACAGTCCTGATTTCAAGTGTTGTAATGAACCTTGCTTAGTAAAGCCGAATTTGTGACAACCCATGGATGTTGGTACTAATTCAATCTTGGCACCAGAAACAGCTCTGTTGGATTGGGCTCGCGCACACAGTTTTTTCATTTTGAACATCAAGAAGCCAGAGGAATTGATTTCGAAATCAGTGCTGAAAAAACAACAACAAAAAACAACAGATACCAAAAAACAGAAATTCTGTGAAAATGTTATTCAGTTTGGAAAACATAATTAGTATAAGTGATGCAAAGTTAAATGTTTCAAGAATTGTGTCTTTCTCAATAGTTGTGAATTTAATTTATAAATGATGAAAATACCAGAATCCAGCAGACGACACACAACGTCGTACTAAGGTCAGACGTCGTAAAGACGTCCTTATGACTTCCTAACGACATCGTGTGTCTGCTGACGTTCCTCCAAACTCAATGTACCAACGTTATCAGCGGCGGATCCAGGGTATGTCAACATTCGTGGAGGAGAGCACATTAACATAATTTCTTCTTCAGTCCATATAACCAATGGGCTAATTTGTGCGTTCTTCTTTTATGCTTTAATACCTAACATGCTCCACCACAAATTTCGACATACCCTCTAGATCCGGCGCTAGTAATTTACATTGACAACAGTCTCAAGCCATGAGTTTGCGTCTTCGGAGTGTAGAAAGGGCTTTACATCACCCGGTCAAAACTCTATATAAAATGAAGTTTGAAAGAAACGGGATATCACTCCAAATTTACCTTCTTTTATCCTAGGAGGATAGAAAAACAAATTTATTAGACTTTCCTATCAAAAGGACATGAGTGCTTTCAAAATGTTAGCGCTTGCTACCTATAGTCTAATCCTTCCCTTCTAAGTGTGTAAATTAAAATTATTGACTTGAAAGCACTTCACATTCAGGGTCAAAACTCTATAAATAATGTTTGAAAGAACAAGACATCTCTGTAAATTAACCTTCTTCAACCAAACAAAATTAAGAGATATTCCTACAAAAAGAACACAAGTGCTTTCAAATAGTTAGTTCTGCCTATACCCCAGTGGGCAACATCTTCAAAAGTCTATGAGGAGGAGTGTTTTCTATAGGAAAATGGCAAGCAATATCGCCTGCTATTTCAATAAAAAACCCTCCTCCACAGACACCTTTTGAAGGTTTTGAAGATATTTACTACAAATGTATACTGGATGTTTTAAGAAGAAAAGTGATTTCTCGTAGGGTCCTGGTTAGATAGTAAACTATGATATAAACTATTATATAAACTTAAGTTGTCAAAAACAACTTACGTTTCTTTCAAAATTTTCAACAGTTGACATCAATATCATTTTGATTTAATTCCGAATATTTTTTCAAAGATAGATTTGAAAAAAAGTTTCCACTTTGAGCTTAATTTATTTAACAGGACGTACACAGGACCTACATAAAAAAATGATAATTATGAAAGCAAACATAAAATGACTATTATTACTTACTCGACTCGATTGCATCCTGTTCGCAACACTAACTTTTGACTTGGTGCTAGATGTATGCATTTCAAGGAGCCAAGATGTACGATGGAGCCAGGACCGAGAGGAGAAGACTTAGCTACAAGATAATGTGTTCCCAATAATCATTTATTATAATAACATCTCCGATAAAATTATGGATATGGAGATTTACAAAACACGAGCGTTGTTCGTACAAAGTGACGGAAGCCGAAATACAAATAATGGAAATAAACGATTGTGCACAGTTGATATACGCACTGGGGGAGACACGGCTGTTGAAAATAAAGAGACTCTAACAGCATCTTAATAAAATGTGTAAAGTATTTTTTTTCTTCTTCGTGGCAGGGTAATATCAAGTTTGGATTTTTAATAGTGAAGTGTGGAGACCAGGATAACATTAATGATAAATTAATGATAATTAAGGTTGAAAAGACTGGGGGTAACAGGCATCCAAACATTCAAAATCTTCAAAAAATCTCCCTGGAGGAGTGCTTTTCTATTGAAACAGCAGGGGAGATTGCTTGCCATTCCTATAGAAAACACTCCTCCCCATAGACTTTGCCCACTGGGAGTCCAGCTCTTACCTGCTGTAACACAAAGACTCGTTCTTCGCAATTTCAAAGTCCTCGTTGAAACCTCACATTCAGTCATCTGTTTCGTCTTATCTTTCGCACAGTCGTTTTGGTATAGGTCTCCACCAACTGTGTTCGGCATGATCAAGCATTTTTTGGAATGCAAATTCTAGTAAACACACACACAGGCATTGTAGGATTTTGTTCGTCGGGCCAATATTGTTCGTAATAAGTGAAAGTGTCATGGAGGCTGATGATTTACGTTTCGAGAGAACCTTCTCTCGTCATCGGCCCAACAAATGATGAGGATGATGAGGATGATGAAAATGATGAGAATACGTTCTCTGGAAACGTAAATGACAACATGGATGGTTTTGAAACTAGTTAGCCAAAGTCTCACGACATGGTGTTTAATTTGATAATCAGTTACGGGTGTTTTTATAAAAAATAGGGTTTCCAAGTGCTTCTTTTCGAGCTACTGTATTTGTCAATGTAAAGAACATTACTTCTCAAGTGCCCTTCCACCTTGCAAATTAATTAGTCAATGGCCATTAAGTGTTACTCACTGGAAAACATTTCGAGAAAACCGATGATGAGAGAAGAGAAGGTTCTCTCGAAACGTAGCCCAACGCAAATCATCAGGTCCATGACATGATAAATTTCTTCACTTATTATACACACACAAGCATTCCATATTAACAATTTATTTTGCACACCAATGATACAACAGTACAGTATGAACTATCCCAAAGCAAAATACATAACCATACTATGAGGGAGCCTTTGAGTGAGTATGTCCATCTTTGTTTTTCATCGGTTGAATTGCAACCAACAAGCACGAGTTTATCATTTCTGTTCGATACGGTAATACAAGTACCTAATCTATTTTCAGTACCTGTTTGCAGTGCTTCAATTCCAAACGTACCTATAGAAGAAGGAAATCAACAGGATAACTCTTCAGAAATTATTCTCAATATATTTTAAAGAAAACCTACAGTACTCTCAGGTGGTGTTTTTATTATTGCTTATCAAATGTTTTACCATACTCAACTATCTACTGAAATGCAATCCATGTTAAAGACAGCGTTAATGAACTACAGAAGGAAGTCTATGTCTGATATAGATGTCATGTCATCCAAAACATTTCCAAGTACAAGTTCATTATTATTTCATCCAAGAGATAATTTGTATTTAACAGAACAAAATGGTGACTTTGCAGAATATCTTGTCGAAACAGAGGGTAATATAGAAATAATTTGTCTCGAAATACCAATATCATCTGCAATCTTAATTATGAAATGATGCAGAAATTACAGAAGCATTTTTTCATACCAGGGCGAAAACATTGGATAGATAAAAACATAATGGAACAACAGATATAATTGATGATGCTAACACAAAAAATTAAGTTTGGTATTTAAAAGACCTGGAAGATGAACATAAACGTTACTCAGAGCTACATTACTGGTTTCCACAAAAGATTCTTTTACACTTTCCTATTCGAGAGGAGGATGAAAGTCATGAGTTTAATACGAGGTTGTCAAAGGTTACAAAAAGGTAAGCAGTGTGTAACGAAAGTATTACAAACAGAGATGCAAGCATGAGACCATTCAGTTTATTTCCCTACCTACAGTCCCATGACAAGCGGGGATGCAGAAAAACATATTTCATCATTATAATTATGCATTACCTGCTAAATCAAAATCCGAATATGGATTGGGTCGGTCGTAAGGGTTATATGTTGGCTCAGTTCTCAGTTGACGAACACCCTGTTTGTACCTATTAAGACTACCATCTTTGGCTGTGCTGATACTACGGAAGGGATTTTGTAAGTCGAAAGTAAATCCAAAATACATCCGGTTACCAAACAAAGTTAAGTCAATTTCAGCACCAACCATGAATCCATTAAACTTTTGTCCAAGACCAAGCTCGAATCGTATGCTGAAAATCAATGAAATATTTTTCTACTGTGTATCAATACTGTAAAATCCCCCGGTTATAGTCCACAGGATATAAGCCCACTCCCACCCTTGGCTATAATCCCCCTCAGATATAAGCACCCCTTGTAAGTTCATATATTTTGTGTAAGGGAATTTTGATTTTGTGCGATAATGAAGACAGTGACAATTCCAATGTGATATTTTTTGTTATTTTGATTTTTAAGAACAACTGTTAAAGGGGCTACAACACGATCTTACGTCATATGTAAAAATTCTTTAAGCTTATGTAGGCGAACAGAAAACCATTGCATGCCAACCAAATCGGATATATACGTTATCAATAAATTAAGGGGGTAACGACCCCTCTCTGCCAACTGAAAAGGATTATTAAAGGATTATTCTTATGTCATAGCTCCTTTAAGATAACTTTTTTTCTCTGATGCAGAAATCTTTTATCAGTTATCAGCACCTCCCTGTAATATCCTTTTAAACTTATTGGATAAATTTAAGTAACTATAATCAGATATCTTACCCATGTACGAGGAACATTTGTAACAAAAACTGTACTGCTGCATTAATCCATCCACAAGCTTTCTCGGCCAATTTCAATGCTCCGACGGCAATGTCTAATACATTACACAGACCTTGCCCAATGTAGTCCACTGCTTTACATGTTCCATAACAAAGATGAGAGACACCTATAGATAGTATGATAATGATTGTGCATTCAATACTCACTGTGTAAAGAAATTACAGATAGCCATAACCAGACAGGACAACAGAGTAATAATAGGGAATTTCAGAAAGTCTCTGTGGAGAAGTGTTTTTTTATCGAAACAGCAGGCGATATTGCTTGCCATTCCTATCTAAAACATTCCTCCACAGACACTCTTTGAAGATTAAAATCAAATAAAAACAACTAATTATGCAAAGAGGATGTACTGATCTTCCATGAACTGAAGACAATGTCTGATACTTCATTTGTTGAAAACAAATTTCAAGTAATAACCTATTTTATTTTCCAATGAAAACAAATTTTTTATATATATTATAATAACCAAATGAAAACACAAAATTAAAGATAAAAAAAGGACCAGAAGACAGACCTTTACAACCACCTCCAACAATTCCTTCACAAATGAACTTGCTGATGAATCGACGATTACGAATGTGAATGTCGAAGTGTTCGTCACGTTGCTCAATAAGCGATCGACGACGTCTCCAACCTTTGAAGAAATTCTTGATGACTCTACCAACCTATAGAAGAAATACGTTTACCACAGGACCTGGGAAAATGAGTCCTAATTGAAGCACAACATGGACCTATAGTTTTCCTAAAAAACAGCCAATCAGTTAAAAACTAATTGAATGTCGAATTTGGCAATAATTGAGGCAAACAAATTCAGCATGCTGGACCTACATTAGCAAAAAATGGTCTTGTTTTCCCTGACCTATAACGTGTTTTTCAATAGGTGTAATGGAAGCACTTGAGGGTGCTTTTTTATGTACGAACTCAATATTATTAAAGATAGCTTCCTTGATGTAGTATTTATATCAAATTTTGACCAGTTTCTGTCTAACCAATCAATGCTCTGAGAAAGACAGAAAAAAGTATATGGTATGGGGATCTTTCTATTGTCAACTTAATCAGTCAGGGAAGATTATTCAAAAATATTTGGACATTTGAAATTCAGGTTGTAACCATAACATTTCAAAGGAAATAACCATTGATAAAATAATAGACAAAAGCAACCCAAAATTAAAAACAGAGAACAAATATTGCATAATTGAGTAATAATGAAACATGTTGTCTACTACATAAGGATACTGTTGGTAAGCAAAACATATACATTCAACACATTCATTTTACCTTTGCAAGGCCATCACCTATCTTTCTAGCTGTGTTAGCAATCCATATACCTGTGAAAACATTGAAGTAGGTGTAACATCAGTGCTTTAGCAAGGGGGATCTCCTAATTTATATCTATAAGATTTCATTGTACAGGTGTGGTTTTAAGGAAAGCTACAGAGTTAAGGTACCATTTCAAAAGTAAATATCATGTTGTGCAGTGTTGGAAAGGATGGCTGCTTATTGGTTTATGCTGCAGTATTGGCAATTATAAAAGAATCATACTTGTACCTATGTACATCTATGTACAAATGCAACAGTGGACACTTTTCCATTCATGACATTAACTTTTTGAACTTAAAATCTTGAATTTCTGCAACATTGGGACACAAAAAGTTTAAACTTTCATAAAAACTTTTTTCGTGTTCAACTTGTTATCCCAGACATAAACAAAAAACGTTTATTCACGCTGACTTGAGGTAACAAAGGCTGGTCGTTTCAGAGTTTATGCAATGCAATGGCATCCATACAGATCAAAAACACTCAAACAAAAAAATCCTGCAACATTGGAGGTTTTTTTTTGAATAAGTTTAAAAAAGAGAATTTCGTGAAAAAAGTAATTCCACTGTTGCACGCCTAATACTTGACACTTCATCATCACTACCATCACTCTCAGTTCTACTAGTATTTTTCTGTACCTTTCTCTTATTACATCCATAATGCACAACAATTGACTTCCTCCTCACAATTTTTATAATAACTAAAATGAATAACCTAAATACATAAAGATTGGTAATTCTAAATTGGTAAATTGGTAATTCTACTGCAAAATACCATTTCATCAAAGGCTTATCAAAACCAAAAAAAAGCTTATTCTCGTGAGAAAGAAACTCTCCCAACAACCAATGTACAACAACAACAAGAGTACTTCACTAACAGCAGCAACAACAACAACAACAGCAACAACAACAACAACCATAACACAGCAATTAACTATTATCTAAGTAATAAACTAGCTGGACAGCATACACAGCACTTTATAAGTTTGTGTAGCTACAAGCCCCTACTAAAATGTTGAGAAAATCCCCCTTTAGTCCATTTCCGGCAAGTGCTTTGTGTATCACTACCCATCATTAAAAAAGACCTTGGCTGTTGTCAGTTTTCGTGAGGGTTAGAGTTCAGATTTCAGATCTTTCTTAAATAGTGAAACATAAAGTCAATGCCCCATTTTAATGTTGTTTGAAGTGTCTGCAGTTCCTTGTTCCTTCACCCACACTGAATAAAGGAAGGGCAGCTCTTGAAATTTGAGGGAACTGATCAATCGTTCCGGTTCCCTTGAAGCTATTCTTTATGGTACATCTTGCTAAGTCCTCTTCTAACCAATATTGATTGTGAAAGAAATGGCCTCATCATATTCAAGCGAAGGACTAATTTGGTCTTTTCAAGCAGTTTCAAACATTTTCCCAACATAATATGACATTCCAGAGGAAAATGGGTACATTCTATTGACTGCTGTCTGTGTTCATTAAACAATAGAAATGAGTGTTCAAATGAGCATTCAATAAACAGTAAAGACTTTGTATCCCTTTCCCTCTGGAACATCACATTATATATTTATGGAGGGTTATAGAATGTTTTTGTATTGTATTTACCTGCTTTGTTTATAATGCCACCAATCCACTTTCCAGCCTTGTCCAGGAAACCTTTGCAGTTCTGTTCGGCTTGTTCACATTTCAACGAGTAACAGTTCGAGCATTTCAGGTTTAACTTCTCTTTACACTTTAGTTTTGCTTCTTTTACTTTGTCTATTGCATGCCGCAATTGCTTCTGAGCATCTGCAAATGCTTGGTCAACAGATTTGCGGGCTTTCTCAATTGCCTAACAGACAGAGAATCTTTGATAATAGAACAACAGACAACTAGGTCATATGCTAGAATATTGATTAACACAGACATCCAGCTTGAATACAAAGGCAGACAGTCAAGTTAGATTTTGAGGAGTTTCCAGGGTAGAATACACCCACACCACAACTAAAGTTTGCAAGTGTTTTCGTATTCTAGTGCTACTGGTTTCCATGCCACTAAACATATACAAATGAACGACATTTGATTGCAAGTCACAAGACAATAAGAATATACATCAGAATCGCGAACTATCAAGAAAATGTTGAAACAGATATATACATAAAAACAGCTTATATAAAAACATAATAGTGAATATAATAATATAAAAGCAAGTAATTATAGAACTAACAAATTGAAAAATACAAAGAAATGGATTCAATTTGATCGAAAATCATGGTTTACTATTTTCTGGCTCAAGTCTTGATTGGATATATAAACAACACGGTCAAACCTCTTCATAGCAGGCTGACCTAGTCCAAACCTTTACTTTACTGACACCTCTTTATAGTGGTCACTTTTGACATCGAGAGAGAGAGAGGGAGAAAGAGAGAAAGGTTTGACTGTGTTGGGTAATTAGGACAGAAACATTTTCCTCAATTCTTGAAGCAATTTTTGCTCAAATCAGTAAGACAATGTAAGACTTACATCAGTTAACCCACGAAGGTCAACAATCACCCTGATGTAGAAATGTGCGTCTGATATCCGGGCGTAATCATATCCGGCTGCAATGTACAACTCAGCATAAATAAGGTCCCAGACTTTACCGTATATGTAAATTTCTAACTGCGTCATTGTTATATTCACGTATGCAGATGCTTCGATACCAAGAACTTTCACATAGCCCTCGAAATACATCTGAAAAGTGTAATGTAAAAAGTATGAGTAAAACGATTTTTGTGAGGACGAGAATATTAAAACCAAGTAAATATCAAAATAACTTAGAAAACAACCATGAAAACATTTTCTAATAATTTTTGTGAATCAAAAATTTGCAAGGATTTATTTTCACAAATGCGGAGCAAAATTCAAGAAGAAATGATCGCAAAAATTAATGGGTCCAACTTAACCCTAATTAAAACATAGATGATGCAACAGATCCAAAGTCTTGCATCTTGCAGCAATAACACTTAGGATGCAATGGAACAATGTCTTAGGGACAATCTAAATTACCTAGTCCGTTTCCAAATTCTATGTTTGGGTGCCCATGTAGGTATACTGCCCGCAAA
This sequence comes from Turritopsis rubra, assembly GCA_039566895.2. Lineage (NCBI taxonomy): Eukaryota > Metazoa > Cnidaria > Hydrozoa > Anthoathecata > Oceaniidae > Turritopsis > Turritopsis rubra. Next base: position 7,587,154 of record CM077622.1, read on the forward strand.
TTCTCCTATAAGTTGATTCATTTTATTAAAAAATTCATTGGAAAAAGTTGAAGAACTTACTTTAAAATATGGCAATGGTAGCCATGAGCCCTTCTGTGATCGTTTAAAATGAAAAAACAATTTAGGTCCAACATCCTTGTGTGATGCATTTCGAGACATGATGACATGACCGCCAAGATTAATTGGATCCAACTCTCCATCAATATAAATTTCCTATAAGTGTTTACTCACAAATTCAATATCATTAGCTGAAATTTACGATGTAGGATAAGTGACATTAGGTGTGCAACCATTGGAATTAATTTTTTTTCACATAATTCACAAAATTAACTTTTTCAACAAATTTATAAAAACCTTTAAAATGTTGCAAGATCTTTTGGCTTGCGTGTTTTTGATTTGTGTGGATGCCATTGCATTGGGTAAAATATGAATCACCTAGCCTTTGTTATGTCAAGTCAGACCGAATCAACATCTTTTGTTTATGTTGCAGAAAAAGTTCACTTTTTTCATGAAGAAGCAAGTATTTTGAATTATATTTCTAAGTTTTTTTCCAAGTTTTTCCAAGTTTTTTTCCAATTGTTCAGAAATTGACAATTTTAAGCTAAAAAAGTTTATTTCGGGAATAAAATGTTCCCAATGTTGCATGCTTATAATCACAGTTTGGTCATAACGGTGGTCTAAAGCTAGCTACCACTTAAGTAATTGTTTTCACATTATTTCAATTACCAAAAGGGGCAATGATTTGAATCACATGAACTCTAGGCAAGGTATGTGATACAGTACAGCCTGAAAGAGGCTTTACCTGTCTGTGTGTGATAATTAGCTTTTGTTTAATTAACACGCATTTTCATGTTCAGCTGTATCTTTTGTGTTTTCATGTTACAATTCATTCCTTCGCAAATGTGTAAAGTTTCTTTCACACTGTACTTTAATATTATGGTCAATGGAAAAAGTAAACAAACACAAAAAATATATTCAGTACTACAGCAAAATCTTGATATATTACGAACCCCCTGATATAATAAGATCTTGTTACAATGAACCCAGTTCTTATTCCCCTCCGTCAACAAATCTTATTAAAAACTCTCGATTTATCGAACTCTCCATACAACGAACTGACTTCTACCTCTCTTCAGGGTCTGTTATTACCAAGATTCCATTGTATTCAGGATTCAGTCAGCCCATAAAAAACACAAAAAAACACAAATACAAACCCTTGTTGAGTACTTGATGTAAGCTTTTATTTGGTAACCAAATAGGTCTAATGTGCCTTTTAGACGGAAGCCAGCTTGAATGAGTGGTCCACCGGAGCTACGCAAATCCAAATCTTTTGGTGTTGGATTATATTGTACCTGTATGATATGTAAAATATTTCATATATAGATGGTAGGAATAACTGCAGAATATGTCTGTGTATTATCTGTTCTTCTTTGGTATCACATTTGAACAACATGTCAGATTTGACCAACAACAAAGAGAAACTTTACACATATAAGCCAATATCAGGAAAAACACTTTCTTTTATCAACTATTTAACGGATGCTGAGTGTAGGTATTTATCAACTAATGGGGTAGTGGTAGAGTGCTCGCCTCCAGAGCGAGAAGTCGAGGCTCCAAATCTGGCTGAGTCACGCCACTGTGTTATGGAGTGTGAATTGATCAACACAGCTTAGCACTCAACTTGAGAGTTGGATTAATGTCTAATGATGTTGTCTAGTTGAAGCAGACCTGCAGCTTCCATAGCTAAAAATGGGGGCATTGAAAGCTCTAGGACCTCCTACACGCAAAGCCCTGGTTAACAGTTCTTCCTTTCTAATTGACAAGTCTTTCCTGGGTAAACATTAGTAAACAGATAATAGTCCACATTGAAAATAGAATAATGGATTTAAAGACACAAGAAAATAACAAGCAATCAAATTTTAGTGCTATATAAAATACTTGAGATATTATACATACATTATGAGTGAATGTCAAAAAGCTTTTACTGCTTTTTCCCAAAAAATTGTTTCTTTCATGTGTCAGAAGAACCTCCTTAAAAACACTGACATACCCTTAGTCCTTCTGGAAATCCAGCACTATGAACTGGACCAGGAAGGGATGTTGGTCCACCACACATCCGAACGAGCTTGCCAATTGTCAATGCCGATATTTTACCATAGAAATAAGTTGTCTTGCCAACTCCAAAGTACACAGCAAATCGTAAACAATGACCCTTAATAATAAAAAGACTTTTCGTTGGATTAGACGTTGATAGAATGTCATTATTATTATTATGGCCCAGGCTGATAACGTACACACAAACTTTATCTAAAGGTAGTCACACAAGATTCATAGTTTAAATGATAATCATTGAATTATCTAGATGTGCATGCAAATTAATTGTTGATTTTCAGATGCAAAGACATCTTACTTGCATATGAAATTCTTCTGTATTCTATCTGTAACTAAAAACCTTATTTACAAAACTGTGTAGAAAGTAGAATAAAAGTAGAATGCTTTGCAATATAACATCTTATCATGATGGTGTTTGCTCTCAGCTATCAAAAACCATGTGATAAATAGGGATTTACATCTTCCGCAAAATCAGCATCATACAGACAATCATTGCCAAACTCCATTTGTCCACCAAATCCAAAAGCTGTCACAACCGTCGGTGAACCAAAAGTCAATGTTATACTGAAAGCAAAATATACGAATAACATTTTCAAAATAAGTACTGCTTGAAGGAATAATTGGACAATGAGAAACTTGTGTAAGGTAGAAGGAAGAAATTACAAATTTTGAATACTATAATCATTAACAATACCTGATTAATTTCAAGTCCGAAGCAAGCAATTGGACTCGATGGAAGAGAATAGTAACTTACGACAACATGATGTTCCCAAGATTTAACCATCTTAAACCAAACGCATGATACCAAATCCCTCTCATAAACAAAGTGCCGGTTGCATCAGACGAGCCCATTTTATGTTTAATTGAACCACCGAAACGTAAATAACGCTCCATTGCTAGACCATCAACAATAACTTTACCAACACTGACTGGTATTTTCATTTCAGCTTTGAAACCAACATCTCTTTTATTGGCAGTAGTGTTTACCTGCAGAGATGATTAAAATAGTTGCATTTACAAGTAAAGAGAACTCTTTACTTGTAAATTGGAGAAATGGTGGCATTGTTTTAAAGATAACTTTGTCTTTAAAACAATGCCACCATTTCTCTAATCTTCCACAGTGACAAATGGATGACAGAAAAAGTGCAGAAAAAAATTGTAAACAGGTTATGCAAAAGATACCAAAATCAAAATATCACCTCCGTAAACACTTCCAGCTTATGTAATGAATAGTCTTTATATATTCGAATTTTGTAAAAACCTCCAGAAATTTTATAATAGCCTTTTTTCACAACGCCTGCAACACGGAATTTCGCTTTTGGTCCAACAACTGCTTTCAATAAACTACAGAAGGAGCTACCAGTGCAATCTTTTGGAATGGATACCTATTAAATGGTTGGAATGGAATTGGATTTAGAAGGTTCCTTAATAATTTATAGACAACTGTAAAATGCACACAGAACAAGAAACCATACTTCTACAACAAACAACTCCAAAATCTCAAAAACCATTAGTCAAGAAATAACTTCAAGAAATGGTAAGTCATGAATAGTTCACTGCATCTCTAACATTCGAAGTACTTAACTTTTCATAATACATGTTTAAGGTAAACCAAAAAAATATCAAAATTCTGTCTACGGCTTATGCAGGTGTAAAACAGCATTAGGGATTTTCTGAATAAAATTTTTAAAAAACTTCAGTATTGTGTCTGACATGGTTTGTTTTCACCTACTACATTCCCGGAAAATATTTGAAAATAACACTTTTCATCTGGGGCATTTTGGAAATTGGAAAGTTTCCAATAGATTCACAATTCAATAATGTCAAGGTTTAGCAAGGAATCTTTAACTGTCTCTTAAAATGAATATTGACCTTCATGAAAAGTATTGAGTATTAAGTATTGATGATTGCAAAACATGAAACAAAACAAAAACACTATGGCACACTTTTTCTTATTTTTCCCAGTTATGTGTCAAAAAAGTTGTTTTTCAGTTTTGGAATCAGAGAATCGATGAGCTTACATACCTGTGCTACAGCTGTTAAGCCCTCCGGAACTTCATACTTGTACAAATCTTTTAAAGGCTGTTTATAAAACCTACTACTTTTTGTCACACGAAAACTCCCAAAGAAGGCTGGACACCATGCTATTCCAACCTAAATAACATAAATCAATCTGGAAGATTAAGCGGAAATACATACTTTCACGTCACACTATTTCAAAAAGGTGCGAAAACTTGTATTTCAATCCGATTTAATTGTATATAATAATCTTCTCATGTATAACTTTCCCAATAACAAGAAGAAGTTCTCTCAAAAGGTAGCCCAATGTAAATTGTCAGGTCCATGACATGATAAATCTGATCTGATTGAAAATGATAAAGTCACACAAAAAATGATTATATTATAATTAATTAAATTCCCTTCCTAAACCTTTCAAAGTAAGCCCATTTTCTACCTCAACTTGCATTCCAATGGCATTGAAAAAACCCTTCACAGCTCTGCCAACAGCTCCAGAGTTTGACATCTTCTCTAAAACACTTCCGAACGACTGTCCATCAAATGTAAACCCAAATGCAATCTAAAAATGATTGAATGAACATTGATTATTATTGCATAAAATGATGCTTGGCCTAGTAAATACAGGGACATTCTGGTTGGTGGCAGTTTAGGAAGAGTTTGTCCTCGGAAGGCTTGTAGTGAAGTAGTAAGGAAAAACCTAAGAGAGAAGAAAGTCAGTGAGGATGTAGCAAAGGATAGGATAGCATGGAAGTCAGTCACCAGTATCCATTCAACCTATGCAAGCATGAAAAACAGTCAAACCGGGAATGCTGACGATACAAGGTGTTTTATGGTTAAACTGCAAGATACAGATATGAAATCAAAGAACTCATATTGAGTACTTTTCAGAAGTGAAATTGTGTATACCTTGCGATCCCATCCTGCGTGAATATAGATTACGTCAAAGTGAAGTGGAACACCACCCAACTTTTTGGTTGCTGTGATTCTGAATGGTGATTTAAATAGATGACGAAAATCAAGACCAATCTTCACTGGGGCAAATTCGAATTCCCAAATACCTAGGTTCCTAAAAGAATAAAAGAATATCAATGAAGAAAAGAAAATTGTTTTATTTGTAAATTAGAAATGCCAAACAAACAATTCTTCATTATTTATAAAGCAAAGTGCCAAATGTATTTAAAAAAGAATTAGAATCAATATGAGAGGTGGATAGGGACAAAAAAAGACTATACTTATTACTGACAGAATTGATATTCCTTATTATTACTCACATAGCAAGGCTGTAATCGGTACAAAAAATTTGTGGGATCATATTGGTCAATCAAGTTTAAACTTGATGCCACTCAGGACTGTACATTCACCGGTACAGTCAGCTGATGTGTCATGGCAACAATATTTTTATAAAATAAGAGGCATGAATGTAAACAAACACAGAAAAAATATAGATGAATAGATAGAAAAAACATTGTAGGGACAAATATTAAGTGAAACAGTTAAGGGAACTCATTGCATTGCATTTTTTCTATTTTTAATAACAAATCTAATGTCACTCAAAATTGAGAAAAAAAGTTTGTTTACAATTTTTTTTGTACACAAAACGAAGTAATTTTGAAGAATTAAACTCAAATGCAGGTAATAACCCATACACTAACTGTTTATTTCAGGAATTACCTTTGAATATTGACTTCCGTCACGTACTGTCACGTACTTCCCTCGCAACCTTGGGGTCTATTTTCATGTTAGTCAATATTCTCTGGTAGAGTCCCTCATAACCAGTTATTATAGGGTTAATCTTTATTCAACTCACTTGATAGCAGCTATAATAGCTCCAGCACCACCCGTCAGATCATCAGATAGACCAATCGCATTGACTAAACCTTTTAATTTCATGCTTGGAGCATCTCCGAGCATTGACGAATAATCGTCCAGCAAGCTTCCATTTCGAAACACGACAACTTCAAAGGAGGCAGCTGGCATAAACAACTGAAACTTGCCTTTTGCTAAGTAGCCGAAATGAGTACCCTCTGAATAATATGTGAACCTATTGATTGAGACAAGAAAACAAGGGAATCAATGGAATGACAAGCAATGTGTGATTATAATCATTATAACCCTTCAATGAGGAGTCTTCTATCAATAGATAATTGTGATTGGTTAACTTGATGTCATGTGGCCGTCAATATTTTTCAGGAGAGACCGGCACCGTTAAAAATGTAAACAAAACGAAGAAGACTCTATATTAGAGCAGAGCTATAAAATATTTTGTTAATGAAAATGAAAACTTAGTAGAGCAAATAGTACAAGTAAAGCCTTGGTTGCTCTCAACGACCTCAATAAAGTTCGGACCATGATGTCACAATCTCAGTCAATATTTTCCTAGGGAGACTGGCCAAACGGTCAATAACCAATTAATAGGTATCAGCACATACATCACATCATTGATTTTGACTTTATTACGTGGAATATACTCGTATGCTTCATTTATACCAAAATCCCAGCCTTTCAGCTTATGGGTACCATCATTAAAAACACGAACTGAAAAGCCAAGGATCGGCATACTTTCGTCACTCGGGGGAGTGTACTCAGGAATGGAATTTGTCTTGCGATACGATTGGACTTTATCGGCAGCCTCTTTTATTGTCAAAGGTGGGTATGGTTCGAAACAGTACTATAATTGGAATGAATTAAAATGATAGTTGCGAATTCTAACATTTTTCACATAATAGTGAAAGTCATCGGCAGAACAGGACGCATTTCACCCTCTATGTAACATTTATTATACTGGAGGGATGCCAGGGGGGGGGGGGGAGGGGTCAGATTCGAGGTATCTTGTGTATCCTGAAAAAACTGAAACAAGCAATGTGGTAGTCACTAACACAACTAAGTAGAACAGTAAAATGAATGAGGGCCGTTTTACATTAGGCAACTTTGCCGGACTATGGGCATGCCCTCTTGTCTAAAATTATGATTTTTTAGCTACATAGTATGCACAAAGTCAGCCAAAGTCAAGTCCGTGCAGACGATTCTGCCTATGGGGAAAATAGCCTTAAGAGTTGTACCGGAATGAGATGTTTTGACTGTAGGTGAACAGCACTCTTTAAGTTTATGTGTGTTTTAAATACCAAGCTGCTTTGATGTGTTTACATGTGTCACATGTGTGTGAAGGATAGTACTAGTGTCAACATACTCACATTGCAAAAATGAAAGTAAAGACAACTATAATATCGCAACGCTACCTACCACACAAAGGAAAAGTTAAAGGTGTAAACCAGGTGTAAATCAGCAGTTACTCTTCTTACTGTAACCTCTCCCATCAATGGGTTTGCATAAAAAGAAAAACAAACGAAAGCATAAAAAGAAAAACAAACTCAATTACCTTTTTGATATTCCCTCTTTCTTCTTCTTGTACTCCATAGTAACCAGCTGTAAATTTATTGCGTTGAAACTTTAAGTGTTCCAGAACACCTTGTGGCGCATTGGATCCAATATATTTTAGGTTTGCTCCACCACATTCGCGATATATGTAATCACCCGGTTGTACAGGTAGAGTTGGGGATGGTGTTGGTCTGTCATCTACACAGTAAAGAAGAACTTATCTTCATCCTGAATATTTAATTACAGTATTTAAGATGCTGTTGTACTTGTTGAGTACTGTTGCATGAAAATAATTATGTATAATGAAAGACATTGCGCATGCTCACTTTCATCCGGAGGTGAACATAAATAAGCACCTTTCTTTCAAAGTTAATAAAAATAGAAAATGAAGACCTGAACAAGGAGCAAAGATTGTAACATGTTCATTAATTTAAGACACTTCATCATTTGTTTCTCCAAAGACAAAAAGAGTATGTACTTTCAGAAGCCACAGAAGAGACAGAAAACAGGATACCGAACTTACAGAGAATGACACCTCACAACCAACGAAAAGGATTGTTTTCTAACACATTCATTTCCACACAAAAATAAATATAAACTTTTTGCACCTTTGCAATTTTTAGTTGGACAAACTTCAACTTCCTGTCCATTTCCCTTGCAATCGTCGCCACCTTTATTTGGTGCAGGATTGGTACACGATCGTTTTCTTGTGCGTTTTCCCTTGTTACACAAAACAGTTTCTGTGCATGATGTCCAAGAACTCCACCTAGCCCAGTTTCCATCAATTGCCCCTATGAATAACATTAATTACATTATATTTTTCGATGATTCATCTGAGAATATAAAAAAACCAGAATGAACCTCGGAAAGAACTTATTTTAGTTTTCCAACTAAAATTTCATAAGTTTGAGGTGTTTTTAATCCTATTAGAATCTTATAAGAAAATTCTGCAACAAAGGTAACACAATTAATCAATTGTTTTGTTATTGTTTTGTTATTGTTTCTTGTTTGTTATTGTCTTGAATGTTGCGTATTGTTAATTGAGTTTGTTTTTGTTTTTGTTTTGTTTTTGATTGGTCTCAACTTTTAATGCACTCTTTCCCCCTGGAAATAATTCCATGTTTATAATACACCTTTTCTGTAGTATGATGTTTTCGGTATTTTATTATAAGGAAATAACTAACTGATACATATCAATACAAATCTTTTAATTCAATTACATACAAATCAAACTTCTAAAATCAATAGCAACAACAACAACACCAACAAAATAGTTTTTTAAATAAGCAAATACACTCACTCTTAAAATGCCATCATTAAGATATGAGTTACAACCTGAATATTGTACTATCAATTTATTATAAAAAACAAAACAACCTAGACTTATATTGTCATGTTTCCAGATCTCATGAGACTAATTACAAAGGAATTAAAAGAAAGACAATATAATGGTATTTGTGCTCTAGGTTTTCTGTCATGTCTGTGTCTACTATTGTCTTTGTGTCAATTTTCTACTTGTCTTTAGTATTCTAAGTTAGTTTGTTTGTATTGTATTATTTTTTGGCTTTTGAATGTCAATCATTAAAAATGTTTGCATTGCCTTTCTCTGTAATCCCACATTATGTGCCCTTATTTGATATAACATTACTTACCAACACAGTCAGCAAGTTTACAATGTTTAATTTCGTTATATGCACCTGTACAATTTCTCGCATTTTCACCCTTAGGTTCCGGGTTGTTACAGTATCGATGTCGCTGCATCACACCTGATCCACATGTTTTAGAGCATGACGTAAAGGAAGACCATGCTCCCAAACCACCATTAACTGCAAGGGAATTAAGTAAGTACAATGAACTCTCGAAATAATGAGCACTGAAGGAACATAAAAAAAGTTTGTTAAATCAACGTTACGAGGATTTTTAAAGAGAGGGGGGAAGTGAACCTAGTTCATTATAACGAGAGTTCGTAAAACTATCTGGGTTTGTAATATCAAGAGTACACTGTAAGTAAGTTAGTTAGTAAGTAATTCAGAGTTTTGAGTCCTTGAGTTTCCATCGGTAATGGTTGGTTCTTCTGCCCACTAACTTGCAACATGGGAAATTATCCGAAGATGCAGACAGAAAATGGAATAATCACTAACGTGGACAAATATGGTAGCATCTCAGCATTTTTTCTGTGGAATTTCCTGGACACGCTGCTCCTCCAAACATAGGAGGTGGCATATTACACTGACGATAACGTTGCACTAGAGCTCCACCATTTTTGGTACATGTTTTCGGGCAGTCTGACCAAGCACTCCATGGTGACCACACACCATCAGTCCTTCCCTCTGGAACAAAAATTAATCAAAATCTTTAACATAAGAACAGGCACATACAGTACAGTCCAAAAGAAACTTTTCACAACTTCCATAAGAAGTAATGGTCTTTTCTTTATCTAACATGATATTTCACAAAAATCATGTTGAAAACATAATGACTTCATGTAACAGACAAAACTTAAAGGGATCCTGTGATGAAAAATTATATTTTGGGACATGACAGAGCTCTTAAAGTTGATTAACAAGTCTTTTTACAGTTTTTTATAACTCTTTGTTGTTTTCGAGATATCTCAATTTCAAAATCTTAGATTTGATTTATGCAATGCATAATTATGATGTAATAAGTGAGTAGTTAAAATTTCTCATTTCTCGCTTTTACTAATATATAAATGAATATTACATCTTTGTATTTTATTAAATGGATTGAGAATTCTAAGTCAAATGATATGATGAAGTATGAACTAAGAATATTTAGCCGTTCAAAAGTTACACCCATCAACAGTATTACTCTCCTATTACATCATTATTATGCATTGCATAATTTGATAGTTTTAAATTGAAATATCAGCGAAAGGAAAATAAATTTTCAAAAACTGTAAAAAAACTTGTTTATCAACTTTTTGAGCTCTATAATGTACTAAATTATCATTTTTCGTCACAGGATCTCTTTAACATGAAAATGTAAAAATTCATGAATATGTAAAGTTTCAGGTTACATCTTGTTGATGGTTCAAGCACTGATACTTTCTCTTAGCTCTTGAATTCTTAAACATTTTTATTAACAGCCAACATCACGATGACATCAACATCATTCTGAGCCTTGATATTTTGTTCTTTGATCAAGGTTGATTTAATGACACAAACTTAATAACAATATTGTCACGGCACCTGGACACGGCATAACACATTCCAATTTGGTCTCCAACATCGCCTCACTGCAAAAAGAACCTCCTCTCTTTGGAGTTGGATTATCACATATCCTTGTTCTATTGACAATGGAGCCTCCACATGGTTTTTCGCAGGTGCTCCACTGAGACCACTCTGACAAACCGCCATCAACTACAGAATAATAAAAAATGTTGTGTTATTAAAACTTAAATATTAATAGAAATTCTCTAAACTTCAAATTTCATTTAATTTAATTCCTAAAAGAACTCAGATTATAATAACGTGAGGCTCAATGTTGTTAAAGTTGCTTTTTTTTACAGCATGATTTGATGCGTACTAGTTGCTGGTTGACTATCTACATGAGAAAACCAAATCTAGTTGTTTGTCTATTCACATAGTAGACCAGCAATTTTTAATACATGTTTCTCATCACCGCAAGGAAAAAATTATGTTCCTACTTTTTTTAGTGTTAGGTTTTATTCTCAGTTGGTTGTTTTTTTTTCTTTGTTGGGCAAATCCATGTGAGGCTGGGCTATTGTTTAGCAGTTACTTTGTTTTTCAAAAGATTTGAGCCTCATGTTTTTTATAAAAGTGTTGCTTATAAAAGAGAAAGTGTGTAAATGAAGCACAGTTAACAAACAACCTTTCTGTGTAGGTTAATCACATAAAAAAAGTATTTTTATTATAATATCAAAATATGCAATATACCTGGTCCATCTTCTTGTTTTGCACTTTCACCATTGCAATATTCACCATTAGAACTAGGAAGAGGGTTCGTACAAGCTCTAGTTTTAACCCTTTGATTGCCAGAACATAAGCCTTTTCCCCAACTGCTCCACTCCGACCATGATGACCATCCACCTATCAAAATACTAGTATGTGAGTATGAAACAAGATAACATACACTACACTTTTGCTATAAGAATGTGAGAAGTCCGATTAGACTCGATTATTCTTAGCTAGATTTTCAGCCTCAATTATTCTTAGAATATTCTTATTGAATGCGATGACGATATCCCGGAAATCACTCACCAAAGTTAAAGCACTTGATTTCGAAAGAAAACCTCTGCAAACTTAGTTGTCTGGCAAAAATGGCACTTTTAAAGCAAAATAAGCTGTGCTTTCATTTCTTTACCATTATGTTTCTTTGACTGATGTTGACAATCAGCCTAAGAGATATTCTTAAGATATTCTTTAATTCAGAGCAAAATTAAGCCAAATATTCTTATAAAGCATATTCTCATAAAAAAAGCTTGTATACAATAATTTTGTTTCTGTACCAAAACTCAGTTAGTACAAAATCTAAGGTAAAGTCCACAGCTCTAAATCACTATAAAGGCTTTCCAAACATTGTTTTTATGTGTGAAAGCAAATCTTTCGGTCAGATTTCCATTCAACAAATTTGTGCGATCACATGGGATATATGAGATATATGGGATATATGCCAATACAAGCAAATATGACTGTTAACTCAGTAATTTCTATTAAGTTGATTTTTACGCCCATGTCCGCTCAGTTTTGGAATGTTTTGATTTTATATGAATACATGTGACATCACTTGACATTGTTTTTCCCGCTGGCCTGCTTGCACTTGCACAAATTTGCTGAATGGAAATGTGGCTTTATGTAACAGCATGTTCTGTATATTTATGCCATGAATAACCATTTTTCCGCCGGCAACATCACTTTACTACCATTTTTACTACCAGTTAACTATTATGTTTTGATACATATTGATGATTAGCTGTTGTTACATAATATGAGAAAAATCAAAGTGTCTGCCATGACGACCGGCAGTGTACCATTCAAACATCTTTGTCGTTCTTTATAAGTAATACAAGGGTAAGTCAAACATGTAAGGCTAAGAAAACAAAAGAAACTGCCGGTCATGCAGACACCAGCATAAAAATAGGCTGGAGCAAAATGTAAAACATGTAAACAGGTTCTTCTTCACCACCCACACAGCAGAAGACAATGAAAGGATTTAAAAATAGCATTATATCCATTAGTTACCCTTTTACCTTTCCAATCAAATGAAAATTAAATCCATTAGTAAACGTTAGAAGCACATCTCATTCAGTGAGATAGGCAGCTAGCAGAAGTTTGTTCTCCACAGTCTTCACAGCGTTTGTAACCATGTTTGCAAAATAGAAACCGAAAGTGGATTTTGAGATTAAAATAAAATGCAGACTGAAATAAGAATACTTTTTTATTGACAATGGTGAGAAGGGTCAATATTATGTCTTTTTTAGGTGCCGCCCCGCGAGACTTTAGAATTTTATATTTTTATATTGTTTATTTATCTGTTCGCCTCACTTAGAGCGATTAAATGGAATTAAAACTAAGCCAGTCTGTTATTTTAACAAGGAATCCAGAGTGTCTCAAATCTCTAGAGAATAAAATCTTGAACCCAGGGTCTCTTCTTGCCTTTTCGAATACGGGCGGACGGCGGCTTCTTAATCACAATCGAAATTATTTCTTCGTTGAGGCAATATAATAATGGATGCGTGAAAATGGAGAAATTATGTTTGCTCTTTTCTTTTGGCTTACATACAAAAAACTACTATTGGTTAGTTTTAATCATTAGAATGACCAATCATGTAAGTGAACGCCGCTCCCGTCACTCTCTGAAGCGCTTTTAAAGAATTTTTTGTCCGTAACAACATCCAACAAAATGAATTCAATGGTTGTTCGTGTTTATAAAAGGATAAAACGGATTCCATCATGGGTTGCAATCGGATTCGTTGAATAGAAGGACAACAGACGCGCGCGCTATAGGTTTGTCACTAACAAGACTCGATCATCACTAGTTTGTGGTCAAAACTTTGTTATTTCTGTCTGGGTTAACGAGAAAATACATTTCGCCTTGCTCCTTCAAGCGAAAACAAGAGACTTTCAACCAAAAACTTTTTATGTTTGCATCTTGTTAGACAAGCATACTCTATTGTTTCCAAAGTTTACGGAAAATGATCGTAATTTAAAGTATTATTTCAAATTTACATTGCTGTACTCTTTGTTACCATGTTACCATGGAAATTGCTGCCATTTGTTCCCTTGTTTGACTCCCCAATCTTTGAAGAAGGAAAAAATGAAAACGATTTGCTTTGGTGATCTTGACACAACCTCATTCTTGCCTTCTTGGTATACTGGACTGTGGCGAAATTAAATCGAAAAGTCAAGTAGCCCTGGGGACGAGGATGGATCTTGACATTGAAGGGTGATTGGATTGGAAGAATTTTTTTCACTTTTATTATTAAGATAGTTCTCGTCTTTACGCAGCTCGTCAGGACAAAGAATGTAATCATATTTTTAAATGCCCAGCTAAGCTGGCAATATAACGCCCCAGAACAAATAAGCACTCCCATTTGATTAAGCGCCCATTCTTAAACCTTTATTTTATAAATAACGGCAAAATTGAAATAAATATGGTCATAATTAGAACTTTTGTCCCTTCAAAAACTATTTTATAAAAGCTACCAATAAAAACTATACTTTTAATATATATATGCTTTTTTGGTAAGAACCAGAAACATTTGTCTAGCAATTCACTAAGCCTTTTGTGAACCCATTATGTTCATAGCATAGCATTTTATCATTCCCTTGATATATATTTCCCAAACAGGAAATTAAGTGTGTCTAACAAATACAATACACCATGCGTATATGTTCCGCGTATACATCAGAATCCCGATAATCCGAACCCTCGATAACTTGAATTTCAGTAACTCGAACCGTTTTAGCTTTCCGTGAACTAGTAGTCTCTCATAAAAGTTGGCAATCCCAACATCGTTCATTAGCCCCTATTTACAGGCTCGGATTATCGAGATAAGGACAGGTTTCCTCCTACCTACCTCTGGTCGCTGCCAGCGATGGAGTCGTAAGGACCACGACCAACGTACACAAAAACGCCAAATTCTTCATTTTCATCTCGGCATCAAACTTTTATCCCATGCAAAAAAACTGACAGAATAACACGAGATATGATTCTGAATTCTGATGCCGCGAATACAGTATTTTTTTTCTTCTCTGCGCCTCGGCAGGGCTTTCAATGAAGTGGCATTCTTCGATACTATATTTCCGATTTCCAGAGTAAAACCTGGTTTTCACTACACTGATGAACATTTGGGAGTGGGAATAGGAAGCGTATTCGAAAAAGTCATGAAATTTTAAATTTGCTGCTGGTCGGATTTTTTGATTTTTTGATGAAAACATTGTTTTGGGAAATGTGGTTAATTTGTTTGCTAGCCATTTTGTCCCGGCATAAATTGTAATAGACGGAGAAAGATTAGTTGAGAGGTAAACCAACCACACCAGTTCTGATGGCAAAGTGCAGAGTACAACTTACAATCGAATTTATGTTATACACTCTCTGTAATTCGAACATTCAAGGGGCCGAAAAAATAGATCGACTTATGGAGAGTTCGAATTACGGAGGTTCATTTAAAAAGAAATCTGAGATGAAGGGACCTTGAAATTAGTTCGAATTAGAGAAATATCGAATGATATGGGTGTTTTATAACCTTTTTCGGGGTGGGGTGGTTTGTTGGTTGGCGGGGGTGGTGGTAATGCAATGTCAAAATCGTCATTGAAATTATCAACGAAACATTCTAAAATTAGCTGAAAATCCCTGAAAGATGAGGAGGAGTGTTTTTTTATGGGAATGGCAAGCAATATCACCTGCTGTTTCAATAAAAAACGCTCTATAGCGGACACTTTCTCTAGGAGCGGATGCCTGTTCTCCTTGAAGTCCATACCTCTATTTTACAGGCACTTCCCTATAGCGGACCTTTTTTGGTCTTTATTATATTAAAGCCCCAACAAGTGTTGATGCCGACTTCTGTAAAACAATTTCCAGAAAAACGCGGTGTATAGTCCCAACGTGGTGTGGAAACCATGCCCGGTACGATTTTAATTTGAACAGGTTCTGTTTACACAACTGTACCGTGTAGGCCGCTCAGTAAAGTGAAGTTAGAACAGCTGCTAAGCGGTGTTTACCAATATGCATAAACGAAACATCACTCGAGAACTCACAATATTGCTCGATATTGATTTTGAATTCTGAATTTGTGAATTTGTGAATTTGTGAATTCTATACCTTCATCCTCGATTCTTTGAGTCGTTCTCGTGAGTTTAAGATTAGCTTCGGTAACTTCACTGCCTTTCCTTTCTTTTCAGTCTTAAATGTCGATTAGGTCACTTGCACGTTTTTCTTTTCTACTTTAAATGATTAAAC
This sequence comes from Turritopsis rubra, assembly GCA_039566895.2. Taxonomy (NCBI): domain Eukaryota; kingdom Metazoa; phylum Cnidaria; class Hydrozoa; order Anthoathecata; family Oceaniidae; genus Turritopsis; species Turritopsis rubra. Next base: position 7,603,102 of record CM077622.1, read on the forward strand.
TCTCCTCCACAAATTTTTGACTGAGCTCTGGCTACGCCTCTGATGTCTATAACAGGACTCGTTTGGAAAGCAGTAGCTACTACATCTTTGTATATGTATTATACTGAAACGACTATCCTGTATAAAGATTTTAGAAATAAATAAATAAAATAAATACATTTTTATCACTGCTCTTTTTAAGGTTTGGGTAAGCATATCCGCTACAGTAAATTCTCGATAAGTCCTATCCCTTGTTCGGATTGCTAAAAGTTCGAGTTCTCGAGAATCTTTTACGAGAGAGTATTAGTCACAGGGGAATAGTTCGTGTTACTTAAAGTTCGAGTTACTGAAAGTTCGAGTCATCGCTGTATTGTTCTGCTGTATTTGGACAAGTTATATCTTATAGAGGAGGCTGGGAAGAAGGGGTCAAAACGAGGCTGAAACTGAACAATATTTTCACACTAGATTATATAATGGCATGTTTGGCAACCTCGAACCCAGGGCCTTTTCGATATACAGACGGCGGCATTCGTATATCGAAAAGGCAGGAGACCCTGGGTTCGAGGTTGGCATGTCTGGCTTTTCGCGCATGCCCAAAATCTCAAAATATTTTAAATGTTGCATAACGAACCAAATAAACAAACAATAAGGCGGGAAAAAATAAACATAAACAAAAAACTTTAAAAATATTTTATCCAGCAAAAATATTAGCGGTGTGGTGTTTATACACCTTTCCCGAATTCATGTTTATATGTCGCATCTGAGTCAGTTGTCCATACGGGCCTCGTTTTGATACTATACATTGTTCCAGGCTAATTATATATTTAGCTATACATTTTGCTAATTAGCAAATCGCAGTGGGACAATTTTCGTTAATTTTCAACACAAAATTGTTAGAAGAGCTTAATCTGCATAGCATGTAATACACCTTTCCTGAATTTCTGTTTAAACGTCGTATAATATTGTTCCGCCTCGTTTTGATACAATTTATTGTTTTATTGATTTTACAGTGCGTCCCAGAATGTTAGCTTCAGTAACTTTATTCTCAATTTTCTAAAAAATGAATAATGGTATAATAATGAAATATATACCATTAGAAAGCTGAGTTTCTTGGCTTTCTATTGATGTGGTACCCATTAACTGGTTTTTTATATTTAGCTTATAATCCAAGAAAAAACAAGTGTTTTAATCTAAAAATTCTTAACGATCAATTAAAACTCAGTTAACAATAAAAATATTAAACAGCAAAAGTTATAAAACAAGTAAAAAATTATCATTACAATAAAAACGTTTAAAAAAATAACAATAAGAAAGTTGTACTTTAAGGTCCTTCTACATGTTCACCATTTCTTTGAATGCAAAGTTGAGCTCTTCTTTGCATTTCTCGAAGTGAGTTACGAATAAATTGTTGATTTTGCCTCAAAATATCGAATGTTATCACAATTCTTCCTCTAAGTTCATTTAAACTTTGTGGTGGGGATGTAAACACCTTTTGTTTTGCGTAGCCCCACAAAAAAAAGTCACAAGGTGTCAAATCTGGAGATCGTGCTGGCCATTCAGGAGCGAATCCCCGAGCAACAACTCTTTGATTGAACACTGCTGCTAATCTGCGTCTTACTGGAAAAGCATAATGAGCAGGTGCCCCATCTTGGAACCACCACAGATTGTCAAAAATATTTTGGCCTGGCAATGCAGGATAATTTTGGGCCAATGCCGGAAACACTGAATTGTTTAATAAATCAAGATAACTATTTCCGTTTACATTGTTTTGAAAAAAGAAGGGACCGACCAGAGTACCATTTCCACAGATACCGCCCCAAACAGTTACTTTTTGACGACTCTGATTTACATCAAAATTGAAAGGAGGAGGGTTACCTTTAGGAGCATACATACGAACGTTTTGTGTAGAAACCTCTCCATCCATACCAAATGTAGCCTCATCCCCAATCACTATATTGTGTAGAAACCTTGGATTATTACAGTTTCTCAAAAACCAGTTACAAAACCGCACTCTTCTTGGAAAGTCTGCTGGTAGCAGTTGATGACGCATATGAATTTTGTATGGATGATAATTAAGATCTAATCTGGCAATCCTGTTAAATGTTGACCTCGATAAACCAAGAGTATTTCTTCGGCAGGTGATATTACCTCCATTCTGTTGTAAAACTTGTCTGACATTGATATTTTGATTAGATCTTCCTGTTCTTCTTCTTCCACACCTCTCTTTATGGAGATTTCGACTTGTGCCAGTAGCTAAGTATTTTCTAACGTTTCTGTTTCTGTTTGATTTACTTGGAACGGGTCTATTAGGATAGACTTGTTGAAACCTTCTTAACACTTCTTCGCAGTCTTTGGTTTCCAAATAATGTTGTACAAGAAATGTTCGCTGATCTACTGATAAATTTCTGTTCATTTTTTATTATTATTTTTCTTATCAAAACGCTATGAGCTTTTTATCGTGTAAAACTACCTTTTAATGTTATGTTAACATTTTTTTTATTTTTGGTAACAATTTTTGAGAATTCTCAAATGGTTTGTAAAAAATCAATACCATAATTATAAACAACAATGAATATTTTGCTCATTAAACGAGGTGTTAATTGATCGTTAAGAAATTTTAGATTAAAACACTTGTTTTTTCTTGGATTATAAGCTAAATATAAAAAACCAGTTAATGGGTACCACATCAATAGAAAGCCAAGAAACTCAGCTTTCTAATGGTATATATTTCATTATTATACCATTATTCATTTTTTAGAAAATTGAGAATAAAGTTACTGAAGCTAACATTCTGGGACGCACTGTATAACTTAATGACTTAGTAATGATCTCGATTATTCAAATTCCCCGTAGTATAGTGCAGTTAAAAGCAATTTTGATATTGAAAACAAGGATAACTAGGCCATAATACGGTGTTTAAACCGAAACAGAAATATGGATGAGGTTCAGAGTTTTAATTCAATGGGGAATCAGAGCAATTTACACCACCGTTTTTAATGTTTCGCAGCAAGCGTGCGGCGTAACTACCTGTCTGAACGTAATTGGAAGATTTTGTTTGTCGGACCAGTAATGAGTGAAGAGATTTATCATGTCATGGACATGATGATTAACGTTGGGCTACCTTCTCTCATCATCGGGCAAGTTACAAATTAGAAGATTTAAGATTAAATCGGATCGAAATGCAAATTTTCACACCATTTTATAAACGTAGTGATGGGAAATACCGATTCCTATAACAAGAGATGTTTCTGTGGAAATGTTGGATACTACCGATGATTGCGTAGAAATGTTCGATACTACCGATCCCTAACAAGAGATACCGATGTTTCTGTGTGGAAACGTTGGATACTACCGATTCCTATAACACGAGACCCGATGCTTCTGTGGAAATTCTGGATACTACCGATTCCCATAACACGAGACATCGATGCTTCTGTGGAAATTTTGGACACTACCGATTCCTATAACACGAGATACCGATGTTTCTGTGGAAATGCTGGATTCGCCGCAGAGAAAAAACAACCCAAAGTTTAGAATTGAAAGAGAAAAAAAGTTGAAAGCTCTTTAAGAAAAACTACCATGTACAGACGTAAAAAATTATCATTTTGAAAAAAAAATTTAGAATTTTCTAGAAAAGCTATACGCATATTATATATATATATATATATATCTATATATTTGGATAAAAAACAGTATGATCAAGAAGAAGATAAAGAAAAAATGAAAGATTTTTAAAGTATTACCCCCGAAGTGATTAACTTTGTAAAGATGAATGACAGAAAAAATAATTAATGACCCGGCAGTGTCACGGAGACAGTTAACCGACGCGCGCACACACACACACACACACACGATTGACGGGACAAATTTTCATAAATAATAAGGACGAAATTTTGCTCAATAAGTCAAAACTTCGCTGGTGTACGAAAGAATTTATGTTCTGGATAAAGATCAGAATTGTTTGAAAACAATGTCACTCCATCACAATGATTATTCGAAAAACCTGACGAGCAAATTGCGTGTATTGCATTAAGAGCACAGTGGTGGAGAATTTGTACAGCGTGAAGCTTCAAATTTTCATACATCGTTGATGTTACCCAAACGGACATGCTCATTGGTAAAACTTTAGGTAATCGATTATTCACATATTCACAGAGGAAAAAGTATTTAAAGAACTAGATTAACAAAAACAAAACAAAAACAAAATTCCTTCGACTAACATATTGATGACGAGTGATTAGCAACAAATAAAATTGTTCATGCGACTCATTGGAAGTCTTGTCAACATCACACGAAATCTCGTAAACGTCATCTCGTATACATTACACGAAAACCAACTAATTACATACAATCGTACAACCCAGAACAGTTGTGAAAAAAACGAAAGAAAAAATACGAAAAAAAAAGAAACAGTTTTGTAAGGAATCTAAGGGATTGAAGGAAAAAAATACTGTTCTCCACACAGCTTCTTCCTATTGGCCGCTCTTGTGAATTGCACAATAAGGCATACCACGTGACAGAAAGAAACTATTTCCTTCCAGTCGAACGTTGCAAAACTAAAAAAAGAAAGGATGAAATAAATATTGCAGAGAAGGATATTTTGCAGAACAGAAACGCCGTTGTTTACTTTTATTACAGGCCTGTTCCCATTAGTTACCTCTATAATTACATCATACCACAATGCATTACGAAGGGAAAAAAAAACATTAAAAAGGTCCCAAAATGACATTTTTTTCGAGTTTTTTTCGAGTTTTTTTCGATCTAATTATCGAGTTTTATGCTTTAATCCTGTGTAATGGTTTCGCCTATATGTTCCGCCTCGTTTTCAAAATCAAAATTGCTTTTAACTAATCTATGGAATCACATGAAATAATAATGAAAATGGTTAGAAACAACGGAGCTTATTTGTAAGTATAAAAGTGATGAAATCAGTTAAACAATGAATTCATGAAAACGAGGCGGAACATGCTGACTAAACCAAATTAAAGGAGTTTCAGTAACGGAACTCACCAGAAAGCAAGTAATCATATAGCATAGCGTTGTGGTGGACGTCGACAGATGTATTACGTAGATAACAAAACTAGCTATGGGAACAGTCAATTATTAGGTGTCCCGGAAATATTTCGTCACCCTATCCCGTTTTGTTCTACGAGGGACCTTACGTAACTGCGACGGCAACGAGGACGGCGACGTGAAGGCAATCTATGAATACTCGGAAAACAATGAATCACAAGTCAATGAATGTTTAAAGTTTTGGTCTGTTATAACTAAATGTTTGATCGATGAACAAAAGACAGAAAGAAACAGATTGCTGTCGAAAGAGGATAAGAGCCACAAGATACAATTATCCTTGCGTCTTTGTTTTTAGTACGACTTCAAAACATAACTTTTCGCGTTGTGTGTATCGCATTTTGTCGCAAGTTGACGCGTGGGTCAATCTTTTAAAACTTTTTCTGTTACTAAATATAGAAAATTATAACAAGTTATCGCAAGTTGACGCCCAGCTTTACCAGTACGACTTCAAAACATAACTTATGTGTAGAACGTGAAAACGTATTAATGTTTCCGATGGTAAAGTATGAAATAGACTTTCTTTATAAACGAAATCCACAAGAAAACAAATCCTTTGTTTCAATCATGTCGCCGTTCTCGTTGTATTTGCGTAAAGTCCCTATTATGTTGCTAAAAGAACGGAATGTCCAGAGGAGAAGCCATCAATAGAAACCACGACGAAGGGGAGCCTAAAACTGGGTTTCCATTCATTGCAAAAAGTCGAGCGCACGAGGTTTTTTGATCGCTTTTTTACGCTCGCTCAATAAGTTGCTTTCCATTGATCTCGTTTTTTTTGTGATTGACGTTTGTCGCATTGAAAAAATGGTACCTATAAACAGAACAGGAAATTGTTGTAAAAAAAGATTATTCTGCTTTTCATTCTACGTCGGAGATGAATCAGAAGGAATGATTATTTGTTGAAAGAGAACAACAAGGATACTTTAGAAGATTAATTCTCCATCTTAAACTAAAACTTTTGAATGTATCCAAGCTTTTTATTCATCAAATTTCTAATGAGGTTCTGATAAATTATTCAGCATGCTCACCGTTCTGGCTCGCCATGTTTACTTTGGTAAACTTTGAGCTTTGGAATTCAAAACTGCCGATCAATACAAATATTGTGATTTTTGATTGGTCAAAACACAATAGAGCTATACTTTCGCAGATCGCTAAAGTAGGAATCAATCCTACTCTGTCGCTTGCAAAAAGTCGACCGATACTTTTCTTCCTTGCATAATTTTTCAATTACTGCACATGCGTAATTAAAAAAGCGATCGCAAAAAATTGTGTGTTCGACTTGCACTAAATGAATTTAAAGGTCTCGTACATGCTTATGCGATTGTCGGGGTATCAGATCGCTACGAGTGAGGGTTTGTTCTCCCGCGAAGAGTATAGAGCAGAAATCGTTTTTTACTTACACTGCAGGTGAAGCATTGGGAGTGCCAATTCTTGTTTAGCGCTTCAACGTACTTATCTCCACCGGTGATGGACTGCATACATTTTCCGCACTTGACACTGAACAAGTCTTCAAAACATTTCCCGCAGTACGGTTTACCGCTATCCACTAAGAAACCTTCGTTGCCGAAACCCTTGTTGCAAAAAGAACAGATGAAATGGTCGGGGTGCCAACTTTTACCAAGAGCATTGATGCAATTCTAAAAAGAGGAGTTAATAGAAAATCTTACAGTTACGTTATAGTAAGGCCATGAGCTGGAAGTTAATTTTAAATATTGTTGAATGTAAAAAGGTCTCCTTTTTAATGATGAATGTTCCCCAAGAAAAATGTCCATAATAATTTCAACCGAGTTGGTTAATCAGTTTTTTCAAACGGATTCATGGCTACTAATACACCTTTCCCGAATTTCTGTTTAAACGCCGTGTTTTTGTTTAGTAAGTACACCCGGCCTCGTTTTAGATATCAAATTGCCTCCAATCAAGATACTGGGCGTTTAAGTAATAGTAATAATTGCTAAGCAATAAAGTTAAAACATGATTAAAACAATAAATTTAATTAAAACGAGGTTGGGTGTAGTAACTAGGTCAAAACATGGTGTTTGAACAGAAACTCGGAAAAGGTGTATTGCCAGAAAAATAAGAGAAGGAAAGGGTGACAAAAAAACTTCATGACGTAAGACAAAAGGAGCGAGCCAAGGTGTATTCTTCGCTCGTTGAATCACTGGGCAAAAGCCTCTGTGGAGGAGTTTTTTTTATTGAAACAGCAGGCGATATTGCTTGCCATTCCTATAGAGAACACTTCTCCTTAGACTTTATACAAAACCACAACGCAACATTTGGTTTACTACGTCAGCGACCGTTTGGTTTCCATTTTGTTTTGTTTTTTTTGTTATTTTCGTCCAAAAATTTTTCCCGTAGAACATTCTTGAACTTTCTACAAGCTGTTTTTTTATTTTTATTTACCTGGAACCCTTGAACGGCAAAGTCAATTTTTTTATTAACGCCCTGTTGGGCGGTAAACTATTAGATAAACTATGCACTTGGTCTTAAATTAGTTCACGGAATAATTTAACGTGTATCTTTCTTACCTAAATTATTCAAAAAATTAATCAATGCCTATGAAGAGGAATCAATTTTTATAATGAAAAAAGAAAACCAAAGAACCAAAAACCAAGAAAATGATGACGTAAGATTACAAATCAAAAATGAACTCGATGACACAAACCGGGAAACGAATAGACACTAAACGTACAATATCCAGTTAAGACAAATCTGTGCATTTCACTAAAAATATATCTACAGCATAAGGAAAATATCATACCGTGCATGCTAAAATACGTTAATGCAAAAATATTAGCAATAAAAAATACAACTATTTATTAAAAGAATAAAGTCATGCATTACATATATACAGGTTTAGTATACAGGTTTAGTATACAGGTTCGTTTGATTTTTTAAGAATTTAAAGAATACACCATTAACATGGTTTCAGAGCTTGATTTCTGATTGGTTCAACGGAACAATCATTTCCTTCTGATTGGTTTAACGGAACAATCACTTCTTTCTGATTGGTACATTGAAGCAAATACTTTTTCCTGATTGGTCCACACATTATTTCGTAAAACGAAGAGGTAATACAAAGACAAGCCGAAATCTTACAGTGAAATTTAAACAGAGTTATCAGTTGTTGGGAAATGTTCGTGAGACACTTCGATCACGAACACCTTCATATTCTCTGTAATATTTCTTACGGTTCTGCAGAAGACCACGAGGAAAGGTAACAACCAAACCGACTCATCCCAAGCTACGTCATATCGGTTGGAAGTCTGGAAGAACTATGCAAAACACACAACTGGATGGATATCACCGCAGATATTTTAATCTTTAACATCACTTGTTCAACTGACAACTTCTCCTCCCCTAATTAATGGTTTATGTTGCAAACCTTGTAAATTTTGCCTAGGTTAGTGAGGCTAGAGTCAAGTTATGCCTCGTTTTTTAAAACATTTTTATAACAAACATTTTTTCAGCGTACATTTATAGTGAGAAAGAATTGTCGGCAAAACTGAAAGAAAGAAAGACAACGGAAACCTCTAATCTAATTGATTCCTCGAGCTTGTTTCGGAATCTTCGGTTCACACGAAATATTAACGGGCACTTCATTTCAAGGGCGGGGAGGGCGCAAAAATATTAAGTGTAACATACTGTGAACCTCCCAAAAATGTAGATATTATATGCGTTTTTTTTGTTTTTGGATGGATGTCTACGTGTGCATGGCGTGTAAAAACTCAAAAGTATATGTGGTTTTTTCTTTTCAGTTCGGCCAGTTTTCGTTTGGATGCTTGTAGGTTATCCAGCGCGTCCAGACGCATGATGCGCACTTGCGTGTACTCTTCAAGAAGTGTCTCCTTGTAGAGGTCCAGTGATGCCACGTGCTGCTCGCTCAACAGCGTTCGAGTCTCGGCGTCTTTCATGAGTTCCTGCAGCGACTGAAGCTCTTGTATCATCGCGTTCAGCTTGTGTTCGCGAAACTCCCGCTTACCTTTCAAAACTTTGGCGCGATGAACCATCTCATCCAACTCATTCTGGAATTGTCGAGCGTTGGTGGCGTTAGCCTGTGATTGTTGTTGCTGTTTCCACAGATTGTGCAGCCTGGCCTTTTTCTTGTTGTACTCTTCCAGAAGGGGTGTTAATTTTGCTTTCCAATCCGTGAGCTTCTTTCTTGATACATTTAAATTATTTTCCACTCGCGCTATTTGCTCTGTGCGGTCGACCACCCTCCCCCACATGTTTGCATTGGCTGCGTTCACTTTCTCTTTGTACTCGACCGCCTGTTTGGTCACGCCGTATTCCCGGTCACACTCTTCAATGTCGGCTTCGATGGAGAGCCGTTGTTTTTGCATGGTGTTGATTTTCACTTTGGTAAACTGGATTCGGTCCATGGCTTCGGTTTTTGCAGACATTGCCGACTCGTATTCGGTGTTAGCTTCGCGGATTTGATTGATCAACCAATTGATAGACTGCGAGCAAACGATGGGATCGAACATGCCAGCGTTCGCCGACACCGACGTACATTGACCACATATCAAGTCGGTAGGTTTCTCCTAGAATGGAGTGTTAACAAGTCCAAATAACGCCCAATCACAGGTGAATTCTTTTCAGCGGTCTGTAGTCAGAAAAATTTGGCGGAACAAAATGGCTGGTCGAAACGTCTTGATCCATGGTCAAAGTTTTTTTTATCGTGTTAATAGTATTGTTATCACAAACAACAACAACAACAACAACAACACAAACAACACACATACATTTAATAAAAAACAACACTACACTAACCCGCATTTTCAAACGAAAGCTTAAAATCAGTTTTACAAAAATAAACAAATACTCCATTGCATCCTACCAAATTTTCTGACCGCACCCCCCTGCTAAATGCAAATACAGACCTTACCCCCTGTTAAATGCAGATGCCGATCTTACAAGCAAAAAAATAACCCGAATAGATATCAAGTCCAATGACAGATCTAGAGTACGTCGAAATCTGTGGGGGAATGTAGTTATTAATAATATTGGCAACAGCCCAGTGGGCAAAATCTTCAAAAAGTCTCTGTGGAAGAGTGTTTTTTATTGAAACAGCAGGCGATATTGCTTGCCATTCCTATAGAAAACACACCTCCACAGAGACTTTTTGATTTTGCCCACTGGGAGACCTTTTCATATATTTATTACGTAACATCATCCATCGCCTCGTTTTCACGATGATAATTATTATTATTATTAATATTTACCCTGGATAGCCTCTTCGGCTCTGATAGAATTGTTATCGATGAGGGCCCATTTAGACTACGGAAGCATGTTTGCTTCAACTGCTCAGCGAGACAACCCCCTGAGACATCAATCCCGCTCTTAAGCTGAGTACTAAAGTGGGTAGATCGCAGGCGAGCACTCTACCGCAAGGCCACCAGTATATATTTGCCAGTACACACGTTTGTTTCGTTTACACACTAAACAAAAACGATGCATTAGAGGAATTTTTTTTTTTACGATGTTCTTTTAACATGGTTGATTATTGTATAGATATAAGCATTGAAAACGTGGCGATAGATGTTGCGACGTACTTTAAGAAAAGATATATTATGTTACCACTCCTCCATGGCTGTTTGACGTACCTAGAATCTCGCCTCTCAAATTGAATACTTGAGGCAATTAACAGAGAAAAAAAAAAAAAAAAAAAAAAAACTTTTATCAAAATTATGATTAATAAAGAAATGACCTAACACGGTTCCAGTAATCATGTATTCTCAAGCACTTATCGTTACTGACATGGAGATTATAAGGAGCCCAAACCAAAGGTCCTATCAGGGTCGTGATGTATGCATGTGGATAGGTAAAATAGTTCTTTGGCAAATAAAGCTTTTCAGTGATATTTGATCCTTATTCCTATATTTTAAGTATTTCATTACGATGGGTTCTTTATCATTACTTATCATACAAGGTACATTGTCAGTGAGCAAAAGTCTCTGTGGAGGAGTTTTTTTATTGAAACAGCAGGCGATATTGCTTGCCATTCCTATAGAAAACACTTCTCCTTAGGCAAAAAAGTTGAGGAGTACAGTGTCATGAATTTTCTGTTAAAACGTTTTTCTTTTATACTCTTAATGACCTGCTCTCCTCCATAGATATCGTCTAGGTTCTAGATCCGCCTGTGAGAGGTTGCTTATAATGCAGAGAGTGGTGTTTTATGAAAAAAGTTTTATAAAATACCAGTTTCGTGATCATGATCATTCAGGGAAAAAAGGTTTACTGAGGATTTTTTTTAGGGAAAACTTCATCAATGGGCGGTTTGTTGGAAGAATCTTCAGTAGAACCTTCAATATAAATCTCGCAAAATCTCCTTTCATCTTTATTTTTCCTCCTAACAAGAATCTGGATATTTACAATTTTTTTCTTATTTTAATTGGTGGGGTTTGGTAGTGACTTACTCGAAAGAGAGCACCATGATTAGAATAATATATTGAAAAAATGTGTGAGTGGTTTGAAAAATATTGGGGGCCCTTTTTCGAGGCCTTTGTTTTACTATACTGGGATTAAATCGATTGGTAACACCCAGTAACTAACTGTATTTCCATGGCAACAGGAGAGTAAACATAAACAAATCTTTAGACAATAGAAAAAAGAAAAGAATAAGAACTTACCCCAATGATGGCGTTATTGCAATGCGCACATTTGGGTGCGTAGTAGGAATTATAACATTTCTCACAAAACAATTGGTTGTTCTCTTCCACAAACGCCTGATTTTGAAGGGACACATTACAAGCACTGCAACAAAAATGATCTGGGTGCCATGTTTTTCCGATAGCACTGACGAACGGACCCCTATATGCAACAACAACAAAAAGAATTATATTAAACACAATACTTAAAAGAATTAATTTAATACATAGAGTGTGTTAATCTAACAAGATGCGATCATTAACTTTTTGGTTAAAAGTCTCTCTTTTTCGTTTGAAAGAACGAGCCATTACATAACTATTACCTCGTTTAATCCAGACAGAAATAACAGGGTTTTCACCGCAAACTAGTGATGATCGCAGCTTGTTACATTAACCTATAGCTTAATACTTAATACACTGTGTTGATGTTGATTCCCGAAAGGTCAGACTGTCGAAGAGGACAAAAAAAAAAAAAAAAAAAAAAACAGTTCCACGAATATCGGAGTAATAATCATAGTAATCTTTATAGTAAGACAATCCTAATGGAAATTGAACATCGGTCCGACGGGGCAGGACTTAACAGGATTCAACAAAATTAATAGAGTATCATGGTTTAAGATGTTTTCAGTAACAACACTGCAGAAATTATCATGAAAAGTAGTCGAAGCGAGAAGTAAGCTGGTAGTACTCCCACTCAATTTACATGCACTTGCTCAATCATAAATATGCTTGGAACAGATAAATAGCTTAAATAAATAGCGTTATATCTTATAATGAAAGGCGTAAATGAGCTTGTATAGCTATAGGTATATCTTTAAGAGGGATAATACAGAAAATGAATTTGGACATCCTTAGCAGAGGGAACGATGCATGCACCAGGGGTTAGGAGGGGGTCTGGGGCACGTTGTGAGCAGTCCGAGTGGTGTTCATGGTCAAAGCCTAAATCAGTAAAAAAGCATGATAGGAGCATACACAATACATTCAATCAATATAAGATGAATTCCTGGATAACTTAAGTTTCTCACAAACTGCATTTTATAAGGAAAAATTTATTAATTCGGGTGCCAAAAATAGATGTTCCTAAAATCGATTAACTGATGTTTAAATCACGTTGTATTAGCCCCTCTTCCAACTTGAAAGCACTTGGTTTCATGGGAGGCAACTCTCTTAATTTCGTTTGGTTAAAGAAGGTAAGTTTGGAGAGATGTGTTGTTCTCTCAAACTTTACTCACAGAGTTTTGAACATGAATACAAACCACTCTCAAATTAGTTAAGTTTAAATTCTAGATAGAAAAACTTAGTGAAAGTGTTTTAAACACAGTAGATGATGAAAGAAACATTAGCATACATACGTCAGTGGCTGCTGACATGCATGGCAATACAACTCTTTTTCCGAGCCAGAATTAATTGGTTGTGACGGCGCCCTCGGAGGATTGGCAGGTGCTCGAGGTGAGTTGTAACCGGCAGAAGGCGAACCAATACCACCACCAACTCCACGCCCCCCGCCACTAGGTGAACTAAAATTGTGACTTGGAGGTGATGAGTAGCCAGATGACACAGAGGGAGAACCAAAGGAGCCGGGTTGAAACCCCCTTGAGTTGGTGTTAACCACTTCGCTAGCGTTTACAGCTGGAGGAGGAGGTCCCTTTGACTGATTGAAGGAAGATGGTGGCGGCTTGAATGTTGGGGCTGATGCTCGTCCGACTTTAAAATTTGGACCGGTAGGCATTGGTGCTTTCGGCACAGGATTAACAGTAACTGGTGTTGGGCGCGATGAAATGTTCACTCGGGGAGCAGCAGGGACCGCTTGGTTACGTTGACCAGGAGGTTGACTAAACACAGTTGCAATTTGATCTGGAAAATTAAATGAAGTGATAGTCATCAAATAAACAGAACACTTGGGGAAAAAAAAGACATTTTTTTTAGCTTCAAGTTTCCATCAATTTAACATACCTCCTTTCCCAGCATCAATCTGTGCTTGCATTCTGTTAAACGTGCCAGATTGAAGGCCACTTTGCCCCTTGGAATTCAGTCCGTAATCGTCAGCACCCATTAGTTCTGGAGGTGGTGGAGGCAGATCTAAATATTTCATAAAAATCTTTTTAAAGAAATAGAAAAGCAAGAATCCTGAAATGGAAATGGAAACATAATAAGAACAGGATAATGGGTCAAACAGTCGGGTCAAACAGTCGTGTCAAAGTGTCAAACCGTTATTTAAGTTATCAGAAAATGTCACGTGTATGTCCCTCCTTTCACCAGTCTGACCTATTGATATGTTCATATAGGTGTGTCACAATGTTAAGAGTATTTTAGTTTGTAACAGTAATTATTATCATTATAAGTCGCACAAACAGACATTCCTCAATTCATAGATATTTTTTAGTCTCAACAAACATTTACATTAGAACCTAGTACAGAGACACACAGCCCGTTCTCTGCAAACTAATCCACGGATTTCAGACGGATTAAAGGGAGACTGTAGAAACAAAACAAAAACTAAATCCTAATAAAACTAAACGTTTAAAGAGACTGTTATTTCTACTTACGATCTAAATACTATTCTGCGATAAAAACAATAATACTGGACGGCTTACAATAACACATATCCTAAATTTGTGGGTTACTTCTCGAAAACAGTTTACTTTGTTTATAAAATCTACTAGATTGTGTCGTTAGGTAACTGTTTAAAACAACATTCACTGTTACTACAATTGTTATCCATTTTACAACTGAATACATAAAAGAAAAAAAATAACAGAAAAAATGATAGTGCTCATTGTAATGAGATGAAACTTATAAATATTTTAATCCAATTGAGCCCCTTTGCATTTAATCAATAGAACAGTCAATAGTGAAAACATGTAATTTCATGCTTGCAGAGTTCGCATGGCTGGACAGTAATAATATTTCGCATTCAAGCCAGTAAACGTTTAAAAATTATTCTTGATTTGGTCATGCTAAATTTTGTCAGATATTGAAAGGCGACAATGGTAATATGAATGTCTGCACATCAAGTTACAGAATAGATAAACATTATAGATTATCCTTTCTAAAGACGAAAATCTTATGAAACATTATGGCTTAAAATATGCCCCATGTTTAATCAAAATTGACATGACAGATAAGAACTTCTGATAACTTAATGACTTTTAGTTTTTTTAATAATTTCAAATGGGTTCGTCCGTAATAATCAAATAAAGAAATACGGTCTTAGAACATGAAACTCTTGTTATAAAAAACGCGTCATTGGCGTCAAGGTTAATAGTCAATACTGGAAACTTACAGAGCAGAAAACATAAAAAAATATGTGAAAACAATGTAGAAGAATGAGATATGAGGTGCAACAAAAACAGACAGAAGGAAATGAAAACACACACACACATTTCAATATTGTTTTCAAACAAAAACCCGTTTTCAATTTCAATAATTTTACCTCGTTTACGTAATTGCCTTCAAGCGCTATTGACAATTATCTCAGAATTTTAACAAAAAGCTTATTTTATTCGAAACAGTCATTACACAAAAAGATGTATCAATGTTGAGAACTTATTAAACAGGGGTTTGTTTTGGAATATGAATGGGGTCGGCATTCAAAGTGATAACTACTCAACTAGTGATAATTAGCACGTCGTTGGTGATTATCTTCAAGACTGAAGGAGTTGAGTAACTTCCTTTATCCACCCAACATTATATTCACAACCGACTCCTGCAGCACAGCCAGATTACCGACTCTTGCAGCATAGCCAGATAAATAAAAAATACAACAGGAAATGATTTGCGGCTGTTATTATTCAATATAAATAGAAGTTGCTGTTACAAAAAGGTTATGTAAATAATATAAAATCTAAAAAAAAATCTATAAATAGTTTTCTCTAAAAATATATGATATATATATAGATAAAGGTTTTTCAGTAAAAAAAATTGGGAAAATAGTTAGAACTGTCAGAACCTACATTGAAAAAACGGGAGAATATTTAAGAAGAAACTTTTGATGCCTCAACAATGGTTATCAAAGGAAAGCTAATCCAAAACAAAGAAAAAGAGGTTGTTTGAAGATGGTGACATAATAATACTACATCCTCAATAAATATAATAGATTATACTAACACACACACACACGAATATATTTTTTGAATTTATAATTAATTCAGCATCTATTTTGATTAGTAGACTTTTGAAATCTATTCAACCGAACTTCCATTTTAAATGATTTACGAGTTATGACAAAAAAATAACATCACTCAAGATTAAAATATAAACAAGAACTAGTTGACACGACCTTTCTACAGATCATCAACAGATATCACCATTTTATAGAGCATGTTTTTGGTAACTAAGGAATAAGATGAACGCAAACTTCTTCTCTCATTTACAAGTTACACGAGCAGTCTTCAATGAACCAATCATCTTTAAGAGCAAGGAAACTTTGCGAAGGAGAAAGATTTAAAAGTTGTGAAGAAAATTTAAAAGTTGTGACTTATCTAAAAAAACACGACTCTGACCAATATAAGAATAACACCTGATAATATAAATAAAAAAACAACTACGTTCTCATAGATGTGAAGGTCACTCTACATATACATATATTCCTCGTCGATTAAATAATACTCTAATTTAAAATTATTACAAAGTCAAAATGGTTACGAAAATGTTTACAAAACTTTGAACTTGTTCCAATTTCTTTAAAGCTCTTCCCCTGGCAAAAACAAAAACAAAACACAATAAACAAAGAACTTAGTTTCCCAAACCTTTTTATATAGGTAAAGCATTTACAGAAGAGTAGTATTAAGTCAAAGAAAAAGAAAGCCTGACAGAAAATGCTATAGGTAAATGTAACAAGATGTGATCATCACTAATTTGCAGTCAAAACCCTGTCTTGGTTAAACGAGGTAATGGTTATGTAATGCCACATTTTTCCAAATAAAAAAGAGAGACTTTGAACCAAAAAATTTATTGGCCACATCTTGTTAGGGCAACATACTCATAGAGAAATTGAAGTGAAATACCTATTCCTGAATCCGATTTGGATACATTGTTGCCATTTATGTCCACTTCTAGAAAATCAAACCAAAATAGACAGAAAATACATGCAAAGGGTACAATAACTTGTCTTCAGAGAAAAAGGGATCATTAATCAGATAAAGCAATGATGGGGAGAGATTATGAAACTTTCTTACATCTCTAACATAAATTATGGTGAATTATGTGTCCAAAAATGACAGATGAAATCTATATGCAAACATGGAATGTGTGTCCGTGTTTTAATTATGCATGTGTGAAGGGAACTTACATTTTAATGTGTATAGGAAAACGAAGTTATGGATGTAATTTTTTATGTGTCTGGGAAAAAAAACATATGGGTGCATATTTTATGTGTGGTTGGGAAAAGCAAACTTACTGGTGCATTTTTGTTACATGTGGGTGCAACTTATACTTACTGCTTTGCGTGCTATGCACAAGAATTTTCATATATTTAGGAGTGTGATATTTGGGACGATGTTCAAGGGTTATCTCTTCTGTTACACAGGCGTCAGGGGGAATCACGTTCACATAGTTTGAATTATCAGAATTTCCATTTAACACTATAAACACAAGAGCATCCAAAAACTTATAAATATTTCGTTTTCAGTGGTTGAACATATTTACATAAAGACAAAAATACTTAAATAAGAAAGTCTCTTCCAAAAAAATCATTGAAACTTTGCCATACCTTGATCTATCTTTGTGAAAGACTTTTGCATGTTTCTCAATCGCGGAGAGCAGGATGCAGCACGTGTATGCCTTAGACCAAGGTTCATGCGATCGGATGTTAATTGATTTTTCAGGCTTGCTATGACATCGTTGGAGCCAAGAGCCCCTAAACAATCATGATTATGGTTAAAAAAATGGTAAAAAAAGCGGAAAAACAATATTATGGTAAAAAATTATAATAATCAAATGCATCAAATAAGCCCGCCAGCGAATAATTGACATTCTCAGATAAGTGTCACACCCAGTATCTCGCTAAAATAATAACATGTGCACAACTTACCCGCACCAGGAGTGGAACCTTTCTCCATTGTCATCCGAAAAGTCGGTGAAGTTGGACACTGTGGTGATGGGCTCACTGGTCTAACTAAATAATAAAAAAATTACATATCAGTTAACCCAAGATGTGTGTAACGAGTTAGTTAAAAATGTGCTATAAAAATACTAGCGTATAAAATTTTTTTACAGGTTCACTTTCCCCATGATTTACTGCACCCACCACCCGTTCTCTTCCTCTTTCCAAATATAGGGGTGACGAAAAATAAAATCACAAAATGGTGAAGATTAAGTATCACTAAGTTGTAGAGCTCGAAAAGCTGATCAAAAAAATACGGATACCATTACGGAGGTACCGTCAATCAAAGATTCTGAAGACGCCACACCCGTCCTCAAAAGGTTTTAGACCAAAATTTTTCGACACCCCATCACGAATATCGCGCACCCAAAGTGACGTCACTTATTCCCCTTGGTTCTCAAGATATTTGACTCTGAAAATTACATTCTATTTAGGGTGCAATGAAATGTGCAATCTGACGTCGCGCTACTGCTATAATAATACTCATTATTACAACAACTCAGTTACACACGATCTAAAATGTCACTCTATAAAAGTCCATACAAACATTTCGTTCCCAGTCCTTATATTCACTGACCAAAATAAAAGTTTATGTTTTAGTACCACTTTTATTTTGGCCAGTATGAATAAAAGTGGTATGCACAGATGGTGATTAATATAATAAGATAAACAAGATAACAAAAAGGAAACATTGAAAGAAATGTAATGCGAAAGAAATTGAAACATACCAGCTGCCTCATAAGATGAAGACGAGAGAAATCTTCCTCTCGCATGATCCTTGGACGAGACACTTGATGTACGATCCAGAATTTCTTTGTTAATATTCATTTCTTTCATTTTCGTTTTTAAAGAATCCATAATTGGGTTAAAAGAAACAGCTAGAGGGAAAGACAGTGAAACTTAACAGAAAAGATTTGTTTGGAACTTTAACAAAAAATTTCCCGTGCTACGAAACAATTTCAATGAAAATATTTTTTTTAAACATTGAATACTCAAAAAACACTTTGTCTTGCTTAACAATGCAGGAAAGGTCACAGATAAATGGGCATAAAATCAAAACAAACACTTTAAACATGCCTACCTTTCACAGGTAAATGGTAGGGGTTATTGATAGTCATATGGAAAACATTATCCGTAGGACTCACAGGACTGCCTGCTGCAAAACAAATAGATTAAGTAAACCAATCACAATCTCTTGTTCAATCTCAAACCGAACTACCAACCATGTTTTGATTTGATGGGTTTGTTTTGATTTAAGCCAAAGTATAATGAATACTTCATAGAATAAAAAAATAGAAATATAATGCTTACCAGTTATTCAACAAAAGCTCGTTTTCTTCACCTTGTCTTCCCCACACACGAAAAAAGTTTAAAAAACTGTGCAATTCTTGCATATGTGAAGTTTTATTGAGAGTGAAAATTTTATAGAAATTGTGGTTACATTTAACTGAAGCAGAAATGCAACAATTGTTAGCTTAATGCATTGATTTTGAGTGCTTCATTAGTAGATAAATACCAAAACATAGTCAGTAGGGCCAAATGTAATTCTGAAAATAAGTGCAAAAGCTATGAAGATACTTAAAGAAATACAATTATATAGACTGAACAACAGCAAACTATAACACCACCATTTTTGCAATCTTTAAAAAGCCACTTACATTATTCGATTGGAACTTGATTTAGATTTTTAAAATACAAAGAATTCAACCGATTATCAAATAAATTTGATTAATGTTTAAAGCTTCTTTGTAGAAACTTTGTAGAAATTTTAAAGATGAAGGACACAAATTTTAAATTAAAAAAAAAACAAAAAAAAATACAACAAATTATTTTAACAAAGGAAAATCGAAGAAAAATAAAAACATTCAATAGCGTTAACAAACGTAAGAAGAAATCCTACTTCCATAAACCGAATAATGTAAACGCTACTTAAGATATTACTAGACTAAATTATAACTAACTTCAGACACAAACAAATCTTTCTCTTTTTGAACGTAACATCTTTCAAAACAAAATACTCTTAACACATAGCATCACTGTAAAAAAATTCTCTTAATCTGGCAAACTTCTATACTTGAAGACGAATATAAACTTTTTTAAACAGAGATTTAAAAGTGTTGAAGTATTGTCATCAAAAAGAAATTTAGCAGACTTTCTCAGGATTAAAGTGAAGTGTTATGAAACCAACAAAAGTCATACTAGCAATAAGAAAAAAACTTTAACAAAAACGAACAGGAAAGCTATGTAAAATACCAACTAAAGTGTTGTAGGAAATATGGAGTCCTAAAATGGTCTACAAGAATGAAAATAAAACGAGCATTTTCACTAGCTAAATAAAGGTATTCTGGTTCATAGAGTTTTTACAATAGAATATTGAATATAGGTCTATAAAAATCATAATATTTATTTTAAATCTGAAAAAAGAAGTTAAGTTAGTGGAAACTTAATAGAAATTATATTATTATTTTTAAATATTTAAATATATATAATTAGCATTTAAATATTTTAGTTGTTAAAGAATAATAATATTTTAAAATTATTAGAATAAAGATTAAAAAAATCAGTCTGACTGGTCGGTCAAAAGGGCATAGATTTTTTTTAGGTTGTAACTTGTTGACTCGTTTCATTCTGTTTTGCAAGATCAGCTTGATATCTACCTTCGTCTTCGTCTGTCATTTGTTGTAAAAACTTGAAAGACTTGGAACCACCAGAGGGACGACCACTTTTACTCAAGCCGGCAGAGCCATAATCGCGAATCTCATCCATAACTTGTCTTGAACCGGGTGAAACTTTAAAAAGCAAGATAAGGTTGCTTTTTTTACAAATAATAAGCAAAGAAAATTTTCGGTTTAATTGGAAAATATTTTTTCCAAACTCAATGATAATATGAAAAGGAGTGGTCCAATGAAATTTTGTAAACAAGAGGATATAATAGGAGAATCAAATTTGTGCGTGTGACGATATTGCTGAAAAGTTTATTTTAATTGTAAAGAAAAAGAAATTTTGAACAATGTTGTTGAATCAAGGTCTGTATAGTTTGTAGAGAATAAGAAATAAAAGACCTTTTCATTAATCATGCAACTTTCATTATCTACAAAATATTGCCTCGTTTCTAATTGTAATAATTATGGTGTACCTTTCGCAGGATAATAGTGACCGTTAGTGTTAAGGCGGTAAAGTGTGATAATTTTGCCGAAAAACATGAAAGGAAAAGTTGTTATTATTCTGATTAGAAACAAGGCAATATTTGTACAGAACGAAAGTGTGTTATGAAAAGGTCTAGTGAGTAAAATGTTTATCATGTAAAACCATGGAATGAGAGGTAAAAGGCGGCAATGAAAGTTGAATGAAAGAGGACTTGATAGCATGAACAAAGTTTTATCACTATCAGCATTGTATCCAATCGCAAAATTCTAATCTTTCTAAACAAACATGCAATCGTAAACTTTTGAAATTCAGTTAAGTCCTTTTAAAAGCTGTTAATTGAATCTAATACTTCCCAGTAAAATCTTGAGACATCTCATTTCTTCAAACAATCGAAATTAACATCCTTTTTATTTCACTGGGAGTCAAGATTTGTTTTCTTTAAAAAAATACATATTGAATAAGCATCCATCTTTTAGAGACGGCAAGTTTAATGTTTTTTTATAAACTGCAGGACAGTTTTATGATATTACTGATGTCACACTGACGAAATAGCAGTACTCTTTATTCAGCAAAAATTCACAGGACCAATCCTTTAAAGTTTCAAAGTTTAAGACCCTTTCTACAAAGAATACATTTTTGTGGACCGAAAACAGTT
This sequence comes from Turritopsis rubra, assembly GCA_039566895.2. Taxonomy (NCBI): domain Eukaryota; kingdom Metazoa; phylum Cnidaria; class Hydrozoa; order Anthoathecata; family Oceaniidae; genus Turritopsis; species Turritopsis rubra. Next base: position 7,624,703 of record CM077622.1, read on the forward strand.
TCGTGCCTATTTAATTTTGAGGAAGTCCTTATCATTGGAAACAAAAATATAGAAGTTCTATTTACCACCGACGAGATCCGTGCCATCAGCTGTCATACGAAAAGATTTTTCTTGCTCAGCCCACTGACCTAACAACAAGAAAAGATGCTAAAGTGACACCAGATACATGTAGTGGCATCGAAGATAAGCTTGGAACTTTGATTATGATGGTTTTATGTATATTGTGTAAACAAATGGTGAGTACTTCGTGTATTACTTTCCATGGAAAAGACCCGAGTTTTCTCCAGTTTTGCTAGGGTTAGCTTTTAAGAGATGTTGGGTGGTTCTTTAAAAGTGATACACAAAGTCGTTGCCCACAAAGATACCTTCATTATTCAATTGGTTCTGTAGTCTCGAAAACGATCCACCGCCAGGCTGCGTCTCGCTTACAGTTGTATTTTGAAGCATTTTTAAAACATCTGAATCCGGTGCAACAGGCTTTTTCTGGTCTTCCTTGTACTGATCCAATTCTGCCTTCCTAAAAATAAAATTTCTTTCTTTTACAGTATGGACAACAACAAAAAATCTCCTTATGTTCACTCTTTCACTCCCTGAAATTTACTCTCAATACTAACTCAAACTGAAGTTCTAAAACACGCAAGATCATTCCCAGGTGGCAAAATCTTCAAAGTCTCTATACAGGGTGTTTTATCTAGGAATGGCAAGCAATATCCCCTACTGTTTCAATAAAAAACACTCCTCTACAGAGACGTTTAGAAGATTTTGCCCACTGGGTTGCAGCTGTTACACCGTTGTCTATAACCAGAAAATGATGAAAGCATGTGTCGAAGTGAATATTGCTTAAAATATCTGTTTCCTGTTTGAATTATATACTTTACACACATAGGCTTTTACATACTGTCTATAGGCAAATATCAAATTCAAACATCCCTAGGTGAAGTGATCACATAAGCGGGTGGTTATGCATGAATTTAATTTGGCCGGTGGCAGTATTGCAGCTTGTGTAAAGTTTTGAAGCCCCAAAAAATTTTAGTGCTAAAAATAACTATATGATACTAAAATAATTATTTTCCTTGTTTTTCATGTTTTTTTATTCTTCATTGTAAACTATTTATTTCATCTTGAACTTTCCTTGAATTTGGGCAAGATAATCTTGAAACCCAAATAACAACAAGCACTAAGACACAAATTTTTGCATAATACGTGTGTATAATTCTATATTGGCTAAGAAAGAGAAACAATTTGCACAAGATATTTTTACATAGCACTGATGTTTCACAGCAAAACAAAAAATACAAGTTCTAGTACTTTCGTTTGGCATATTCAGCAGGATCAAACTTCTTGGCCTGTACAGTTGTCCCACTACTTGCTGTTGCAGCTCCAAATGCCTTTGGCTTAGCATTGAACTTGTGGTCCACACCGGCAGAGTGTGTCACGTCAGTAGTATAAAGTGTTTTAGATGGTTGTGCAGAAAATCCACCACTGCCCACTTGTTTGATATCACCCAACGATACGCCTTTGCCCGTTCTAGGAAAAAAAGAAATGCTCATTTTTCAATAATAAGTCAATACTCATTTTCGTTGTTTCAATAAAAAATGCATTTATTACAATGAGTAACCTGCAAAAGTTGATATATGACATGTCTACCTTTTCCCTTATGTACGATATTCTTGAATATAATATCAAGAAATTCTATCTATTTTAGATGCTTTTATCTTTGTTGTATAATATACTATTCAAAGGTCAACAACACAACCTGAAGGAAATTGTAGACGTTTGAGAAGGAATTAATTTTTACATTTTATCTCTTACATTCAAGAACATTTTGCCGTAAGCACTTACAATCTTCCGTGTTCTCAAGCGCTTACAACAAAAAATTACATGCATGTGAACATTCTTACGAAAGAAACCTTTGTAGGACCTTGCAGCATATTTTAAGCTTTTACAGCAAAGAATTATGTATATGTGAAATGTTTTCAACACGATATTTATGAAATCTCACCCTAACTTCTTATGATGACACCTCTTCGCAAAAGCTAATATTACCTTATGCGGACACGTAAGGATTCTTTTGGGCTGTATTGTATCAGATTACTTCAAAATAATTATATTTGTCCTTACTTCAGTTTCAATTGTAGTCTTGATCCAGCATTCTTTATATGGTTTTGAGCTTCCGTGTGTATGAGTCCTTCTGTTTTAACACCGTTAATTTCCACGATCGTGTCACCTGCTAAAATGCCTTTATTACCAGCTTTACTACCTGGCGTCACCTGAAAGTCACAAAAACAAAATAATATAAGAAATTTGCGAAATTTTAATCAGATCAACCATAGCAAATAAATGTTTTCACTAAAAATGAAACCATACAAAGCAAACGAGTTGATTATAAACTTAAGCAATATCAACAACATCTTTCTGGTTGTTGAGTATATACAACATCTATCTAAAATTCGACCTTGTCTAACATTTCAGTCAAACTAACAATTCTCAAACACATTACATTCACAGTAGTAAAGCCTCTGTAAGTAAGTTTGAGTGAACACGACAACTCTAAAAAATAACCTTCTTTAATCAAACAAAATTAAGACTTTCATCCCATAATCCTTTAAACGGTTGATTTTAATTAACTAATAGGCTAGCCACTCTCTCCCTGAGAGCTGTTTTTAATCTTATTAGTCTTAGTTTTTCTTAGTTTTTATCGACTAATAAATAAATAAATAAATAAATAAATAAATAAATAAATAAATAAATAAATAAACACTTTTCGTATTTGTACAATCACATACAAACATGAGTAACACCATCAGGATATGGTTTGATCGCTTAATTTTAAACGCAGATACACAGGTTCTATTTATTTTTTTCCTGCTAATGGAAAGAATGAATGTTAGTGGATTTCTTGTGTATGTTTCTCAAAGAGGATCAGTATATCAATAAACCAACCTCTAACTCTATTCGTACCGTGGGGTGGTGGGGGTGGTTGCTGATTCCCTCGATCCATTTTTTTCCCAAAACTTTTTAAGTTCAAACTTTGTGACTTTCGCTTGCACTCCTTTAGCTTAATTTGGACCGAAAAAAATATTTTATGCCAATTTCCCTTGGTGGGTTGAAAAATTCTAAATTTTTTTTTAATAAAAAGCTTTTTGTGTGTTTTAAAGATTAAATGTTGCTTGATATTATATATTATTGAATTTTCGATGTCTTTATAATTATTATTTTAATACTAAGCAATGATAAATCAATGTTTTTATTACTTCTATTGTCTGTAGTTTTTACCCGGTTTTGATGACATCACAGACAAAAATGATGACGTCAGCACAATTTTTTCCCATAAAGTTGTTCAATTAGCCTTCATTAAAAATTGTAGTAAGCTAGTTTCATGATAAAAGCACAAAAATTGTGAAAGTAAGGGAGGGGGCCGAATGAGCACACCAGTACTAAGGAGCCTTCAAAGGTATGAATAGGGCTAAAGGCCCTTTTTTGAAGTGAAATTAGATCGTTTTTATTTCAGTTTCCGAAGCTTTTGTTTTTACCCAAAACGTTTGGAGAGGTTAAACATTATTTGTGCCGTAGCCCTTTAGATCTATTTAATTGAAATCCTATTAGATATACTGGAACAAATAATTATCATGGGTCAATTCTTTAGGAATTCTTATTATATAATGTTATTAATCAGCAATGTATGGCTTAATCAAACACGTTTTTGTTGACATTTACAATTGGAAATTTTCAGAAAAAATTCAAAAATCAATAAGTAGGAAGAGAGTAGGAAGAAAAATAAACAGAAAACACTAACATAACAACGTGGTATGGCAGCAAATCATTTAGAAATAATGTCTTTAGGTCTTTTACATGACATTAAGGATTGCGTTTTTAGTTTTGAAATTTTACACTATTGAGTTTGGAGAAGTGTCTCTTCATTCGATGTCATCTTGTTGGATTTCTGAGAAGAAAGGAATCTTTGACAACTGTTTTAATGTTCTTACTATCATATGCAAGTTTTTAGAAACGTCTATAAATAGTATTTAATTATAATTTTTGATTGCTGATTCTTCCAGAAGTGGCATATGTCTATTTGCGCTCCACCATACCATACCATACCATACCAGTGTCATATCCAGGATTTGTTGGGGCAGATGACACATCAGACAGCTCATTCATCAGATAGCACTTGTGTCAGTATCTCCTGATGAGTCACTGTGATGTACATATTTTGATTTCAGTACTTGACTGCTGAACACATTTCCTGAATACGTTCATTTCGAAAATAACAATTAAAACAGGTATTTTCAGCTAGCTTATGAAAGGAAAAATTTCATATTGATTTTATTATTATTATATAGTTAAGTTTGTGGTTGTATTGTTGATAGCTACTTCATGTATCACTAATTGTAGATTACAAATTGAAAAATATTTTTGTACACAAGAGTTTGGAGCCCCACACCGGTGAAATGGTGGCACCCGGGAATGACAATGGATACATAATATTTTTAAATGATTTTACAGAAGAAATATGTATTGAAAACATAATAATTGTAAACAATTGAAGATGATTGTGTATTATGTATATACAACACAATACAATATAATTGTACAATTCTCCATTATAATATATCACACAACTATGAGTACAAGTTAAAGGTGTAATACTTCCTTAACTGACGTCTTTCAAAAATGATATTAAAATGGAGAAGTTCCCCTCCTCCGCTGAAATGAATGTTTTTTAGGAAAAGGAAAGACTTATGGTATGGGCAATGTTGAGGTAATTGCCGTTTCAAAGAGATCCATTGTGCACTTATAAACACTAGAGGCATTAATGATCAAGTCAATTGAATTGAATTAAACCTGACTCAAATATCGTAGTCGTGTACTATTTATTTATTTATTTATTTATTTATTTATTTATTTATTTATTTATTTATTTATTTATTTATTTATTTATTTATTTATTTATTTATTTATTTATTTATTTATTTATTTATTTATTTATTTATTTATTTATTTATTTATTTATTTATTTATTTATTTATTTATTTATTTATTTATTTATTTATTTATTTATTTATTTATTTATTTATTTATTTATTTATTTATTTATGTGTTTTAGTTTGTTTGTTGTATTTTTTACAATTTTTGTTAGTGTTTTTATCTTTCTCTCAATCATTCTTAGACGATTTAATGCATGTAGTTTTTACTAGATGGTATATCTTTTATCGGAATTAGGGGGGAAAATACTGATGAGGTGCCTGGGAGATTAGTTTTGTTACGGTGACATTTCCGTAAAGATAAAATGGTGTTAGCGATGAATGGTTTCTCCACAACCAATTTTCATAACACATCCATTTTTGTTAGAACTTACGATGTAAAATCCTATCCAGCTACAAACAGACCAAGCTCAGTGATGCTAGGTAACATCCACTCCAATCCAATATGGCAGCACTTCAAAGCAATGTAGATGGTTAAGACATTTTATATACATATAACGTGGCTATAGAATGTTTCTGAGCATTGCTAAGTTTACAGATGTTGGCCAGCCAAAAATTAATTTGCAGTATAAACACTTCTCAAAGAATACCTGAATAATGACAAACAGAATAAAGACCATGTGTACATTTGTTTGGTACCTGAGAGTGCGATCAACGTTACCAACCTTAACGCATTGTTACAACAAAACCTAATTGGCATAAATGTTTCCACAAGCATCAAGCTTTGTTTCCTTAGACTTAACAGGCCTGAAGTGTACAAAGAGCATTAAATTTCTTGCAAGAATGTGTTTCCATGTTTGCAGAAAATGATTTGATTATTAATATTTTGTGTTGAAACGTCACTTGGAAAGTCATCTATGCTTACTGAGAAAAGACCTGACCTATTCAGATATAAATGCTTACTAGTTAGAAAAATTATTTTAGTAACGAAAAAATTGTTATATTGGATGTTCAATTACAAAGGCATCTGATAATTTTATTTGATCAGATAATATAATAGACATATATCACCAGACAAGTCAACAAGAAAGAATTCCAAACTTTTTAACAGTAATAATATGCCGTTTGGTGGAACATTGACTCATTTTTCAAAACAAAGCTATTCTGTACAAGAATCTGCATCTTATAATTATAAAAGAAAGGCAATCGTTTCTGAAGGATTCTGAAAAGATTATCTTCTATAACACCCCTAAACCTGCCTGTGTTCAAAATGTACAAATTCTGGGTTAAATAAATTCAAAGGAAGTTATTTTGTGATATTTGTGAATTTTTAATAAAAAAATGTAATTTTTTTTTGAAAGAATTGGTACAATGTTGAAGATACACACAAGTTTTATATTGACAACTTTAAAATTCATAAAATTCAAAATAAATATCAAAGTTTATAAGCTTTGAGTTTGAAAAGTAAACAAACTAGGTTAGTAAGACTGGGCTGAATAAAGATTATAAATGTAAGCCTATAGAATTTCATAAAGTACTAAATCGGATTTTTTAGAGACAACCTTTAACAATAAAATTATTTTAACTATTCTGGATGAAAAATGATCTTGAAATATGACCAGATTTTATAACAATATCATTTTTTTTAAAAAAACATATATATAAAAATTGTTTGCATAAAGATGGAAAATTCTTGAGCTATAAAAAGTTAATTTTCACATTTTTGACATTTAAAGATAAACAAAACACTTTCAAGAAGGGGAGGGGCTTCTAATTTTTAAATTTTCAAATGTTTCAGAGGCTTTTGGAGTTCCTATCCAATTCAAATATTGGAAAATCACAATGCACAACAATATCATTATCCTCCTTTGTTTACAAGAAACGACCAGAAGGGGTGAGTCGTTAAAGTTATAATAGGTAATTTTTTGAAATTATTTATAACTTATTAGCGTGCCTGGCTGTGTGGAAAAAGAAAAAGCATATCCTCACAAATCTAGAACTATAATATATTATACTGAAATCAAGTTATATGGAGTTGGCATCAAGATTTAAATCTTCCCATTGAAGGCTAACTGATTAACATAACATCAAATACACAAATTCCTTAAAAGGGAATTTAAGACTATTATTATGTGATGATTATAATCTGAGTAAAAGAAATTTTTTGAGTTTCGAAATTGTTTGTTTATAATGTAATTCAAATGGCATAAAAAATGTGTAAATACTCATTAATTCTCATTGGTTGAACTTATTATAAATCCTAATAAATATAAATTTTCCTGAATAATTAACTTGAGAAATGTTAAAATCAAACGGGAATTCAAAATTGATTTGTATTTGTTGAAATGTAATGAATAGATGCTGTGGACTTGCATAGCTTATACAAATCCTCCTTCTTATAGTGTGAATTAAAAGAAAAGTATTAGTACAAAAAAATTATTTTCCAAAACAAAATGTTCTGTAATACAAATAATGTCTTCTTACATAAACCAAGGTTTGAATAAAGAATAAAATATGAATGTGATTATCTACAAACTTTGTAGCTACAGACTTATTTAGAGTTTTTAAACTAACTTTTCCTCAAAGAATTCTAGCTAATAAAATATATAGCTAACACAATAAGAATTTTTCAAAATAAATGATAGAAATAATATGCATAGTAAATGATAGTACAGTACAATAATGATAGTATTGGTTAATTCTGATTCTGATTCTGAAACATATGAACATAGTCGATTATTAGCTAGAAATGATATGCTTCTTAGCTGGTGTTTAAAGTATATATTTATTGACTTGTAAATGTTGGTACGTGTTATATTAGCCATATATTTACATTTATTTATATATTATAATTAGCTATTGTTATTCTGCTTCATACAGAAGACAAAAGAATGTCTGCATGATTTAAAGCAAATACACTTTTAAGAATATTATAAAATTATTTAGCTAATATTTTTGTGACGAAGACATTAGGTCAAAAAATGGCAAGACAATATTTAGCTGGGCAAATTGTACTCTAATATACTTACTCGTGCCACATTTAATGGTATGCCAAAGTCTTTTCCACCTTGCAATCTTATTCCCCATGGACCACCACCGTCCAAAATCACTTCGTAAAAGTTGCCGCTCATACTTGGATAGATGGAACAATAATATAACTATACACAATATCAAAAAGGTTCAGGCTTCTAATATAAAATGTATGTAAAGCCTTCAAAAACTAACATCTAACTTCGGCTTATGGTGTTTTTAAGGTTTTTAATTTGTCAGTTAAGTGCCAACAAAAGCAGAGCTGGATCAGACATTTGTTTTCAAAAAAGTTCGTTCGGTTCGGTACCGAAGGAAACGGATGATTACATTTTGAGGGTGGGACATATACCACCGAAACTAAAATTCTTTGTTTATGGATTGTATCTTGATAGAATCGATTGTCAATTTAAATGTTTACATCCCATATATGGAAGCTGTGAGGATGGGATGGACAGATCTCGCAGTTCATTAAGTCACGCCAGCATAAACCTTGTTCAAATTTACTAAAAATATTGTCTAGTCGCTATAATTATAGTTCATTTTATAAAAGTGAAGCCATTTTGCTATGTATTTTCAGTTTACGGTATCCGATAAATATCCGATTCCTTTAACAAGAAATCGTATTATGAGAACAGAACACGCGCCACCCCAACACACCATACGCCAGTTTATTCCGCCCTTTGACAGAGAATGATACACGATTTCATTGTAATATGGGGATGGAGAACTGCTTATATATACAAATAGTAGTAATTTTCATTAAAAAAGTTTTCGAAACAAAACCCGTAACAACTTTTTTGTTACCAATTTCTCTATGTGAGCAGGGCCGGTCAATATTACTCATTACCACACCTGAAAATGCACGGAAGACCTACTACCAGCATGCACCCTCCCAAAACGGTATACTATAACTCCTGAAATAATAAAATCTTTGAATGAATATCAAACGGAAAATAGCAATAGAGATAGAGCTGATTAAAAAATTGTATATTCCTTACATCGAAGGAGGAACGGCGATTAAGAGAATATTTACCTAAGCTTCTTTGCCGCCATCCGTATATCGAAAAGGCAAAAGAGCCTGTGTTGGAGGTTGCTTACAAGACACGAACCGTGCAATATAATATATGGTTAATGAAAAAATTTGCTGACGTGTCATGCTCATGGTATACGTCGCACACCTGCCTGCTGACTGCAGGCGATAAAGTTACAAGCAAAAATAATTTAGTTTTTCATTTAATAGTTGAACTACGTTGAAGAGTTTGAATAATACTTAAACAGTAAGAAAATACTCTCCAGTGAGACACCTATTGTGATGATATGATATGAAAACTGGAACTAAATTTGTGGTCAAGTTGGTAAATTATAATTGATGTATTTAACAAAGCAAAAATCAAAGAGGAGAATGACTCGTTTAAAATCGGCGGTTTGGACACTTAACAACTAATAAAGGCCAATCCAGACTTCCGCAATTATCGTCCGCCTTACATCACAGATTGTTCGCAGTTACCTTAACCATGCGACCTCAGTCTGGGCTTGCGACTTTTTGTCCTCAGATTTTGCGACTTTTTGTCATCAGCGACACTTTATACGCCACACTACACTGCGGAGAGTAGGGTTTGAGTAAAGGCACCATCTACCGTCTAGCAAAAAAACAACGCCTACCGCTCACCGTCCAATACACATATTTCTATACTAGAATTAATTCCTAGTACATTTGTATACATTACAGGATGGCCATTTCCTTTTAGGGTTTAGGTCTTGAAACTTGGCATGCAGGTAAAAGACCTTCACAGTAAAACTTCTCCATGGACTAAATTTGGTACTGGTGACGTCACTATGACGTCATATAGGTCACATTTGAAACTTCCAATTTCCCCGCCGTAGTAAAGCTATCATGACTAGAGGTCGAGATTAAGAAACCGACTTAATGCTTATAAAAGTGAAAAAAACTGGTTAGATTACAAGAAACAACGTAGTTTTTGTGTTAATTTACTACGAAAAATGAAAAGCAATGTTTGAATAATCTCAATATCAATAAACTGCAGGACAATAAAATTTTTTGGAATACTATAAAGCCCAGTTTTTCTGGAAAATCTAAAAGTACTAATAATATAACCCTTGTGGAAAACGGGGAAATAATAAAAGATGAACAGAAGACATCTGAAATAATGAACTCTCATTTTACAAATATAACCAACAGCTTAAAATTAAAAAATATCAACTCCTCTGAGATACCACAAATGGACTCCATTAAAAAAATCAAAACAAAATTTACAAACGATAATTTCTCTTTTAAACATTTCACGGAAGAAGATGTCATTAGCGTGCGTTATTCGCAAAATGCCTACTAAAAAGGCCGCTAAATCTGACATTCCAACATTCATACTTAAAACATTTGTGCACACATATTCTAGAAGTCTCATTTGTAACATAGGCGTATTCAGGGTCAGTCAAAAAAAGTGGAGGAGTCCAACGTTATGGACTTTCTTTTCAGTCTTAAGTGTCGGTTAGGTTACTTGCACGTTTTCCTTTTTTACTTTAAATGACTAAACTCCCCTCCACAAATTTTGACTGAGGTCTAGCTACGCCTCTGTGTAAACAAATGTCTAATGGAGATAACATTTCCAAATTTTCAAAAAAAATGCTGATACCACACCAGCTTTTAAAAAGGGTGATAGCATATCCAAGCAAAATTACAGACCTATAAGGACATTGCCTAATTTTTCCAAAATCTTTCTAAGGGCTTCTCTTCGATCAAATAAGTTCTTACATGGAGTCTAAATTTTCTCCTCTTTTAACCGGTTTTCGTAAGAATAACAGTACCCATCAGACTTTACTGAAAATGATAGAATCATGGAAAATCCTTCTAAATAAAGGATGTTTTGTTGGCACCCTTATTATGGATCTATCGAAGGCGTTTGATACACTAAATCTTGACTTACTTACTCCTAAATTCTCTGCTTACGGCTTTGATAAAAACTCGATAAGTCTTGTCAAAAACTATTTAACAGGGCGCCAGCAGCGCTGTAAAATAAATAACACTTTCAGTTCATGGCTAACTGTAAGAACAGATGTTCCACAAGACTCAATACTTAGGGCCACTTTTTTTTTAATATCTTCATTAATGACCTATTCTTTATTACTGATAAATGCAGTATCTGCAACTATGCGGATGACAACACACTATACTCTGGTCGCAAATATCTAAATGAAGTGATAGCTGATTTAAAACACGATTTTACCAATTTAGATAAAGGGTTTTTCGACAATTTCATGGTGCTTAATCCTGAAAAATGGCATTTCATGGTATAAGGTCATAATGCTGAAGTTCCTGACTTTGTTTTTGATGATATAACTATAAAAAGCTCAAAACTAGAAAAATTCTTAGGAATTACTATTGATTCTAAACTTAATTTTGAATGTTAAAAACATCTGCATTAAATCCCACCAAAAGCTCTGTGCTAACCAAGTGCGAAGATGGATTTATCCGATGCTGGAAAATTCTTGAGTTATCTTGAGTTAGCGGTTGTTACCGATCAAGAAAGGATGGTACAAAGACAAAACCTGTACCTAGAATAAAAGATGGCAACGTTACTAGCTATAGCTGTCGGGGCAGCTTTGAACGTGGGTGCTTTCATTAGTGGAAACTACCTTGCTAATCATGATTCGGTAGAAGAAGCTGAGGAAGAACGATGCAAACGAGCGAAAACTGTTTTGGAATTTCAAGGAGCCTAAGCGAAAACAAGTCGAGCGGAACGCGAGAGAGTAGAATGAAAAAACGAGAAACTGAGAGAAAGAAACACAGCGGCTACATACATAAGAGACCTTGATGACGCTATGCGTGAATACTATCTAGCAACAAAACACCACCTTGATCCTCTACCTCCTAAACCAGAGTTAAGCAATTTTTATCACCCTTCTGAAGCTCAAAAGACAGGTGAGTTGGCTTTTATTGCGGTAGGTCTCGGTATTTTACGGTTTTTAGTGTATCGCTATATAAAATAAATGCACCAGAAGAAACTGAGCGAAATCTACTACAGACCTGAAAACCTTTGGGTAGGTCACAAGGCCGTCAAAAAGCTTCAGAAGGCATCAGGTTTGAAAAGGATGGAAGTCTTGCACTGGCTTACGAGACAGGCACTATGGAAGATCCATCTACCTCGTCCTAAGAGTATAAAGTATGCACATTTTTATGTGACCAAAGTAAATAAAATACACCAGGCTGATTTGATATTTCTCCCTCATGACAAGGTCTACCAGAGCACGTACAAGTACGTCTTGAACGTCATAGACATCGCTTCGGGGTATAAAGCGAGTAGACCCCTGAGAACGAAAAAAGCGAGCGACGTTGCCGAGATGTTTGTTGACATCTATAAAAAGGAACCTCTAAAATATCCGGATGAACCCTATGTTGACAACGGTTCCGAGTTCAAGTCGGCAACAAGCCAACTCTTTGATAAGCACGACGTCAAAGTGAAGAGAACTACAACAAAGTATCACCATAAGTTTACAGCCTTTGTGGAAAATTTTAACAAGACTCTGGCTCAGAAACTCTTCAAGATACAAAATGCGCAAGAGATGGAAGACCCCGCGAAAAACAGTAAAACATAGGTGCGTCATCACCAAAAAAAAAGGTGACATCGCTTAATAACGCAAAGCTTGATAGGACTGGATTGACACCAGGCAAAGCGGTAAAACTCAAGGAAGTTAAAAGTAGAGTTCTATCCTACCGAAGATGCACTGCCCAAGGGAGGTTTGTATCGGTAACTCTTGGGAAACACCGTGCAACGGACAATAAGTGGAGTCGAAAACGTTCAGATTCCGAGCACTATCTCGCAGATGGTCCTCAGAGAGCTTTTGTCAGAGAAGAACTTATGCTGATTCCCGAGGATACTAAGTACCTCCTGACGATGTTAAAGAGTGGTAGTTTTGGATATATAAGTTGGTGTGAAGATGGCACCGGAACCATATGCCACCTTCATACCAACATGAAGCGTACAAAATGTCGCTAAATCAGACCTTGAAGGAGGGGGCATTTCCCCCTCCCGTGGAAGATCGGTACCATGTTGCTCTCCTGGACATACCCACGTTAGTTGGAAGTTGTCTTATAATAAAGATGTTACGATTTGGACAACTTGAGGTTTCACGAAAGGACTTAAATTCTAGTGTAGAACTTACCGACATCTATACGATCGACATATCAAAGACCGTTGTAGTAGAGGGTGTCGTAGCGAACAAAACCGATACCATACCAGGTACCAGCTACTACGTAGGCTACCTAACTCATTCCTTTCCACATCAAGACACCTAGGAACTGTCATTCGTCAGGTGTATCGAGATATGACGAAGGCTTTGCCTGGAAGATGGGATTCAACGAGTCGGATGACAAAGTCTGTTGTGACGTTTATATAGCGAGCATTAATCGCATCCAAGAGCTTATTTTTACTACCCTAACAGGTAATCCGATCTGCGCCACGGGTTGGTTCATCGGCTAAACTCATCGTGTGGGACGACAATATTAAAACAAAATTTAACGGTGAGGTACCGGTCCATCAAAGCTGCAAGGTAACTGGTGTGCTGAAAATCGGAAGCGTGTACACGCAGAAAAACCATAATCACTACCTACAAGTGTATATGAAGAAGGTCAAGTAACAGTGAGTAGACACGTATGAGAGTCTTCTCAGCAAATCTGAAGATGACGACTGTTTCACGATCCATGATGATGTAGGTGTCAGAGCTAAGTGAAGGGTGAGGCTTCTACAATAAACATGTCTCTGAAACAGTTAAGAGAGAAGACGAAAGAAAAAGGTTTCCGAGGATACTCTACATTAAACTGAGACGAGCTTATAGCACTCTTGAATGGCAAACAGATTGTGAGATATAAAAAGAACCAGTGTAGTGTTGGCATCCAAGTGCAAAGAGTGTCAGAATTGCGCTCTACGAACGTTTTTTGTGACAATCTCGTCAAAAAGGCTAACAAACGACAACGAGAGAGACGAGTGTGGTTATAGACGATTATGTGGAGATAGACGATTATGTGGAGATAGACGTGGATACGGGAGAAGTCGTCGGGTATGAGGTGGGCTATACAAGATACTAGAGGAATCCTCATAAATTTTGTAAGCCTGAAATGGTTTATAAAAACATCCTTGATCACCTAGAGGAAGGGCGGAGCCCGTCACCCGAGGTAGTTAGGGGTTTAGGAGACTATAAGAAAGAGATGAGTTTGACTTTATTGTCAGGATTACCAAGCATTGAAGTACTTTTTGATGGATATAACCAGCCTTGGTTCAAGCGAGCAGATCTTGGAAGGTTTCTAGAAATTGCAAAGATGAAAGACAGTTTTCGAGATATTTCAGATCGACTGTTTTCCACTAGAAATGATATCGACGAGGGGGCGGTTACAAATGACCCCCTTGGAAGATCGTAAAACCCTCACGATGTCTTCGTCTCCTCAGAAGGTGCTTAAGAGATCACAGTTCGTTCAAAGAAACCTAAAGCTGCACAACTCGCAAAATGGTTGTGTCGAAAAGGAGTAGAGAAGATTGTGCAAGAAAAGGAAGGAACGCATACAGCGCTTCCTTACTGAACGGTGACCTCACGGTGAAACAAAACTGGTATTTGTTTTTGTAATTTTAGAGACGATTGTATAAGTTACGAAGAAGATGTATAGAGAACCTATCCGACACCAGTCCATGCAAACCACTAAATTATAAAAGCTGGAAAGCCTTTTGGATAGGAGAAACTGGCCAACAATTTCCAAGATATTGTTGGGTCAAGGATTGCACAGAAAAAGCTTATGTTGGTGCACACGTGGAACCAGAAATCATAAGTTGGGATTATGTCCTGCCAATGTGCTACAAGCACAACAACGATAGAAATCTGAAGTTCAGAGCAAAGAATGATGCCATATATGTACGCATTTTTCACACAGATGTACAAGGAGGAAACAAAGGTCATTATTATTGTTATTGTTATTATTATCATAAAATTGGGTTCCAGTACAAATTGGTTCTTCTCCCCACAAATTTAGAATGAAAACAATCTAGGTAAATACTATATAATTATTAATATGCTTAAAGACAATGTGTTGTTATAAATACCGCCGGAGGTACCACCTCATGCTGACATCATCATTATCGATGCATACCTTTCAGTTACTTCTATGAAAGATATCATTGTAAGCAACAAAAATAGTAGCTTATATTTATGACCAACGATAATTCCCCTGCTACTTTTATGAAGATCAAACAATACAAAAATTCCTTTTCTTGTCTCTCACCTGTTGTTATGGTTCATGCTCATGTGCTGAGATCGTCATGATGTCAGATTTTGTTATATGTTTATAACAACACATTGTCTTTAAAAGTCAGTATATAATATTGAATAAATGAGTAAAAAAAGTTAGTGAAAAGGTCAAACTATTCACTAAGAGAAAGTTGAACATGTAAGTGATAGAAAATCGTGTTTAAGATTATATCAATGAGATACATTGAGGAGAAAAAGGGTCTATAAGGACATAACCCGAGCAAGGGATTTATCCTTATAAAACCTTCTTGCTTCATTGTTGAAACATTTCTTAT
This sequence comes from Turritopsis rubra, assembly GCA_039566895.2. Taxonomy (NCBI): domain Eukaryota; kingdom Metazoa; phylum Cnidaria; class Hydrozoa; order Anthoathecata; family Oceaniidae; genus Turritopsis; species Turritopsis rubra. The sequence continues at coordinate 7,640,241 of CM077622.1, forward strand.
AGGTCATGGACACGGCAAGAAGAACAAGAAGATTTTCAGCACACATTCGGTATTAAAAAGAAGAAATGGACAATTAAGAAGAAAATGTGAAAATATTTTGTATTTCTTGAATTGTTGAATATTTTGCTTAGATCTTTTTATGTGTTATGTGTAATCTTCAAAGAATATGTAAAGGAATTGATAACTTTCTTTTCAAAATTTTTCTTAAAAAATTATTTCCATTTTTGCTTCTGCTCAGAGCCTTGCTAATTTCTTCTATTTTAGTTCCCAATCTACATACTGAATAAGAGTTTAACAACAATGAAAATTTAAAGTGAGCTATTGTTTCCGAAACTGTGAACTCGTGTATTGAAATCGAGAAAAATATGGTGCTACTGAATGACATCTGCGAGTTGATACGCTTCACCATCACCATGCTAGTAGTTTTGGAAACTTTCTGAGGGGAAATAATTATTTAGTGGTTCGCGTCTGCTTGGAAGTATAATGTTATTGAATTAAATATCACAATTATTAGAATTATTTTTCTCTATCCTCTTATAAAGAACTCTCTTGACCACTGAAGTGCGGAACTTGGTGCTTGCCAACGCTGTTTCATGTAAGCGACTCTAACAGTGAGAATCCTCTCTTTTTAACACGAGTAGGAATGATGTAGGTTTTCAATTTAAGCAGCTTCTGTCAATGAAACTTTCTTCCCAGTGGGCAAAATCTTCAAAAAATCTATGAGGAGGAGTGTTTTCTATAGGAATGGCGAGCGATATGGGTTACTGTTCAATAAAAAGACACTCCTCCACAGAAACATTTTTAACCGATTATCCTGGGTTAGTGCAAATGAGGTGTTTTAATGCTCTAGGACTATGTTCGCAGGGCATGGAACTGAACAGGCCATCCTAGATAAATAATGAAAAGAAATATGACGTAGTATTGCCACAGAAATGAAGTTACGTCATAATTACGTCATGACAAAAAATATTAACTCGAGATTTTATTTAAAGTTAAATTCTCCAGTTATGTATTCCTTGTTAAATTATATATCTAACACATGTCCGCTGTAGCTTCTTGTATACATAGCGAATATAGTGTATTAATATAAAGGGAAAATAAGTTGATGGAACTTTCAAGAAATTTATCGTTACGTTTGTTTTCTTAATTCAGCGAAAAGCGAACGTTATTTCAAATACGGCGCCCAAATACAAAGTTTCCTAGAAGTGAATGTCAAAACGTGATTGGATTGGTTTAAAATGTAAACATTACAATCAAAAGTTGCCAATACCATCACTTAAAAGTTTTGTGTGTCAATCTTTAAATTTCTATCAAATGCAGACATCGAAGTGAGTGGTGTTTACTACTACGTTGAACTTTCCCACTAAAATCAGATATTAAAAAGGAGCGTGAAAAAGTGTTTAAAGTTAATTTTAAATTTTAATATTCATCACCCTAGCTTGTATCCTGTGCTCTATGTCATAGATCATTGAAAGAGATGTCGGTATGTTTTTTTAAAATTTGCTTACTTCTGGTTTGTTCAATATAAGGCAGATGTCTTGTAAAAAGTTATTGATGGGGAGGCTCCACTGAGAGGACTTGGTATTTTATATTTGTTAGGTAGTGATTTCCCCCCTCTCCTGTGCCTAGGGTTATGTACGAACCACTAGAGGCTTAGTCCTCAACTTACGATTTCGTGGTCCTCCAGCAATGTGTAAAAAGGGGAGCTGAAGCTTTCTGTGCGTGTGTGAAGGTGGGGGTGAGGGTCAAACAGCCAAATTATAATGTTTTAAGGTAGATGTGGATTGAAAACATTTGAAAATTTTGCCCACTGGGTTATAATTCATCTAATTTAACTATCCGATTTCATTGACCCATTACCTTTCTCTTTAAAGTCTACGGCCTCACTCCTCCTATGTAAACATTGCGAAGAAAGCGCACATCCAGTGAAATCTGCCCCACTGATGTAATCAAAAACATAAAAAAAAAGCATAACTGCTGCAGGATCTCCGAAATTGTCTATATCAACATTCTTGCTATTTCATTTAGTCACTATTAAATAAATAGAAAACAATTGTGTTTTAGAGACGAACTTACACATTGAAAGATCGAGAGATTGAAAATTTAACAGGCACAAGTGATAAGAGCCAGTAAACTATGACAATTGGAGAGAATTCTGGGAAAAAGAGTTTCCTAAACGTTGCCAGGTGACCGAGGTGGCCAGGTGACCAGGTGACTGTGACCGAGACGCGTTAGTTGGGGGACAACATGTGACGCCAATTGGTTCAAATAGAAGATACATTTTACCAATTTGTAAAAAACATAATCAGCAGAATGAAGCAAAAGACAGTGCTGAGTATGTGCGGATCAGAAATGAAGATGAAATAGAAGATTCGGATTCGGATTCCTAGAAGAAGAGAAACTTAATTAAGAGTTAGGTGTTGGATGAAAGAGTTACCTTCTGATGAAATGCAATCCCATTGAATTTGAAAAATGTGACTAACAACTTTCTGTCCCCAACTTATCCATGTGACCAACTAATTTAAACATGCCTTGTTATTTTGAAACTGTCAATTTCAAGCTGAACAAAATTTCTTTTCGCTATTTGTAAAGGTTACTTCTCTTGTAGCGTTTCAAAGGAGCCATACGAAGAAGATCTTCTTAAAAGGCTATAGAGCGAACACTCCCTTGAAATTTCCGCATCTCTGTCATCCTATCTTAAAAGAGAGTTTAAAGGGGAAGTTCGCCCTAATTTTTTTTCAACTAAAGTACTTTATTCCATACAAAAACTTCAAAATATAATAATCTTATTCATTTATTTTTTTCAAAAAACGTTTTTTCGTCATGTCTTTGTTTTGGAAAAAATAATTTTTTTAATCTGTTCAGCGTGTGACGTCACTCCGTGCAGAAAGCATGTGTGCAGAGAAAAAAAGTTTTATCAAAAATAAAGTGTTTTTAAAAAATAGTTTCAAACGTGAAAAGCATGGCTGAAACAAATAGCTCTTCAGATGAAAATGATGAATTTTTTGACGACATTCCTGATATAAGCAAACTTAAACCATTTGATTTTGAACCACGAAGAGAAGTTGGAAGTATCAGCAGTAGTAGCGATGAAGAGGAAAACGAAAACGATGAAGACCAGCACGTGTCACGTATAGGAAATGTTGATTGGTGTCTTTGTGGAAAGTTCTGCAAACCCATGAATACCTACTCGGAAAGTGTATGCTGTAGAGACACTAATGAAATACCAGACGGTTTGTTTGAAGGTAAAAATACGGTTTATCAGAATGATTTTAGAAGGAACAGCTCCCTAGAAAGACTGAAAATCATATCTTCATTCAGGTGGAACGTGTATTGCCATCACAGAAGCCTTTAAGTTGGTATGTCTGTCAAAACCTGTTTTGGAAACAGCTTTGAGTGCGTTGAACAATCTGCGAGGTGATCGAATGATCATAAACAACAAGTATGTTTTATCGTTTTATTTATGTTTCTGTTTGATAAACATCACCCTTCATCCAAATTATGAAGAGTAAAATGATATTTCTTTAGAACATTGAGATTTGCAGCATATAAACAATACACCTGGTGGATACACAATAGACTTGGTAAAGGGATACGTAAAGTTATTCCATCATGTGCTTTATGGGCGATAAGGAACACCTTCCCAGAGATAAATGGGATTTACGTACCGTTCATGGAAAGTAAAACTGAAGATCAACAGCGTTCAGTAGAACCAGTTCTCGTTGAGGACACATATTGATAAAGGTGTAAATGTTTCACATAAATGTTTGTCCTCACTGTAAAAATTCGTTAGTAATAATAATAATGCGGAAACTAAAAAAAAGTCATTATTAAAGTTCATATTTACTGCTATTTACATAGAAAATCGTGTGCGTTTGTTTTGTATTGCTTCCTCCTTATTCGGTTTTTCTTTTGAAGATAAACATCTCGGTACGTTGTCAGGTTGTCTTGGCAGCTCGTGAAAAATATTACGCGCTTTACATTTTATTGTTTCGTTCATAAGTTCCAGTAAATAGTTCTTATCCTTTTTTTCTGAGATGCTTTTGACAACCCAAGATTGTGTCACTTTAGAGAAGCTCTGCTTAAAACGAAGTTGACTTTCTTTTGTCATGGCTTGCTGGCAGTTAACGCCACAATTGTAGTCCATGACTGCGAGTTGGCTCCGTGCCACCATGCCGTTCCAACTAAAATGTAGTCGTTTGGGACAAAACTTGTTGTACAATGAATGATACACCTCAATTTTGCCAGTATGTTTGAAGTCAGTGAGATAACTCAGATCCCCAAGAAGATGTTTATCCTTCACAACACTTTCTAAGGCTACATATGCCGGTGATCCTTCAATAAGCCATAGCTTCTCTCGTTGATCTCGCTTTGACAGTCTAGAGTGTTCGCAACTCTTATATTTGATAGTATCTTCCCAGGTGTGCCTGTTGATGATATGGTAAAGCAAGCTCAACCACTTTTCCGTAAGAAGAACGGGATCCCCTGCGCAACTAGCACAACACCACCAAAAGTGGTTTATTATAGAGCTTATCCAGCTTCTCAAAGATCCACAATCTTTTTTACTTGCAAGTTTTGTAAGTTTTTTCTTAATATTTTTACTGACGTGCCATACATCAAACTGATGTCTGATATCAGAGCGGTTTTTTTTCATATAGGCTTTTATTTGGACGTGCCTATCTGTAGTAAGTCTTTTTAATGTCATGTTTTCCCTTTCAAGCGAATCAAAGCAATCCAAAAGACCTTGCTTTTCCATGTGCGATGAGTTAGCGACGGTTCCGACATGGACAACAGAGAAATCGAGTATAGCATTAGTACTCACGTCCATGACGGTGTATGTGCCATATTTTGCATTGAAGCCAGGCGAATCACATCTACCGTCTCCAACCAAATCCAATCCATCTTCACCATTGCTATGACGAAGCTGTTTTTTGCGATTGGTAGAGTAAATATGGTTGATAACCGGAAAAAGGATCTTCTTCTGAATTTCATGATAACACGTCCGACCAATAAATCCAACTCCGCAAATCTTCATCATCTCTTGGATTCTGGAAAACGTGTTACCCGAGTAAAGAAGAGCAGCAGACATTGTCAAATTTCCTTTAGACATTCTATTGATGAGGGGTGTTGAACGCCAAAAAGATAAGTGGTGGTTAATGCAACGAAGTGAAACTTCTATCATGACACCTTGCTGCCGAACGTTTGTGATGATGGCTGGAGCTTTGCAACGAAAGCAAATGTTCAACAACTCAAGAAGAGATGTCCAAAAAACCAAATAAATTGACTGATTATCAGGCATAAATGATGCATCACAATGAGTGTCAATTTCAATGTCTCTTTCGTCACTTTCTTCTGTTTCATCACTTTCTTCTGCTTGGCTGAGATGAAAAGAAGTGTTATGCTCGTTAGTGCTATCAACATCACTTTCAATGTGTTCTGCGGTGACTTCGTCGTTAAAATTTAAATCAATTTTGTTGACATCAGAATCTCTGTTTCTTTTCGTTGTTTTAAAGGCCATCTTTACTTTCAACTTTGTGTCGGTAAAATCAGTTGTTAGAGTTGCATCATCTTCATCATATTGGGTCCCTTTGTTTATCATTCTTTTTTTTTCCAGACACACTTCCGTTTCCTCAGTTTGTGTACTGGCATGTTTGGTTGATTCCTCTTCGATTGTCTCAGACATCTCCACTAAGACTTCATCTAGTAACTGAAAAAAGAATTACTTTCTCATTGTTCGGAAAGCTACAACCTCAAACCCAGGCTCTCTGGCCTTTTCGATATAAGGATAGCGGCGTATATCCGTATATCGAAAAGACAAGAGACTCTGAGTTCGAGGTTGGGAAAGCTATTCATTTTTATCAGTGTTATGCGAAATTGAGGTCTAGAGATACAGTCACGTTATTCGCTTACTTACCTTCCTCTTTTCGATTCTTTCACTTCTTGCAATCGATGACTTTCGTTTTGGTGCTGGTTTACTGAACGCAAATAATGTTGGAACTGCATCATCTTTCAACATTTTGGCTCCTTCCTTTTTATATAAAAGCTCTGCCTATATAGGAAAAGCAAAAAATGCAAAGAATTTTCAACTTTTTTCAGTCATCTTTGAAAAACCTTTTATATTTCTAATAAATGAGAAAAAAAAAATATAAGCTAACCGATGAAATCAAGACAACCTCCTAAATCAATGCCTGTTAGCAGTTTGAGAAGATTTTTATACGATAGAGAATTAAAACATCTTACTTTCAAATCTCTTTCAAAACAACTTTCTTCAAAATGTTGGGAACAGATATAAAACCCCGAGTCTTTTGGCAGAGTTCCATTTCTTTTTATGTTGGCAAGCCATCTTTTTCGAAGTTCTGGTCGTTTCCTTTGACTTGGAATTTGGTGAAATGTGAACGAACAATTTGTGGACCGATTGGTACAAGCTATCGCAGAGCAACTTGGCATTTTTCGAATTAAAAAATCAAAATAAAACGATATATTACTAGTGAGTTTTTTTAATAGAATGAAGGTTCAATAACAAACTTTCTTTATGTAAAATGTTTTTTCTGCACTGCGTGACGTCATTTTATCATTCATAATGAACATCTGTTTAAACTATATTATTAGTGAAAAAAACTCATTTTTCAGCATCTAAAAGATTTAATAACTTTTGAACGAAAAGAGCATTTTCAAAAATTCAAAAAGTGTTTTTCTAACTTTTCTAAGCACAACAAGTTAAAACGAAAAATTAAAAAACGAAAAATTAGACCGAACTTCCCCTTTAACTATACCCAGTGGGCAAAATCTTCAAAAAGTGTCTGTGGAGGAGTGTTTTCTATAGGAATGGTAAGCAGTATCACCCGCTGTTTCAATAATAAAACACTCCTCCATGCTTAATTTCAGCATCTCTGTCATCCTATCTTAAAAGAGAGTTTAACTATAATAATAAAATAATAAAATAAAAAAAAATAATAAGATAAAATAGAGTCGCGTACTCTCTTTAACTAATATTTAAGAAATAACATTCTTGCAAAATCTCAACATTCTTGCCATTTAACTCACTTGAAAGATGCCACAGAGAGCTGCTAGGATTGGAACTTGATGTAAGTAGCACATTGAAAATTGGATTGGTAAGACGAAGGTAGATAAAGAAAGAAGGATGGTAATGCTTCTTAAAAGGCTATAGAACGAACAACTTGAAATTACAGCATCTTTGTTATCCTATCTTAGAATAGAGTTTAAAAATAATAATAATATAAAATAGAGTCGTAGCCTTTAACTATTTCGCGTAATTGTAGGTATTTCTTAATTTTTTTTTGTGAAGCGAGAAGGAGCGGAGCCTGTTTTTCTTTCTACTATCCAAGAGAATTCTGAGGATTTGAAGATATTAGTCACCAAGTCCGTTTTTGGGGTAGACGGAACTTTATTTCCTGCAAGGGCAGGAGCGCGACTTAAGTCTGCAGCTGCACAGAATGAGACCAACGCATTGTGCCCCGAAAAAGAACACAAGGCATGTGAAAAAAATAGGCTTTTGGAACTGTGACGTCGGACTGGATTACCTCTATTGATTCATAATTAGTACAAGAAATCCGAGGTTAAAGAAAAGCAAAAAAACAAAAGTCATGATGTCAGTAAAATTGTATTGTAATATGTAAAAATTGTAAATATGTAAATATATAAAATTATATTGAATTGAATGTTATGTTGTTACATTGTTACATTGTTATATTGTTTGTTCGTTTAATCGTTTTTAATACCGACACTATTTATTTTACCAACAAACCGACATGAGAATAGAACCTGGTGGAGTAAGTAAGAAAGCCCTCGTTGACGTCTATTCTCCTTTAATCAAAATTTTTCTGAAAATATCTCATTTGGTCTTTCATCGCTTCATCCTCTTTGCTTCATCCTCTTGGAATAATCCAATCGAACTTTCAGAAAAATGCAACGTTTGCAAATAAATAAACCACTCGGTGAGTGAGTCAATAAATCAATCAATTTACACAAACGAACGAAATTATTATTTCTTCAGAAAGTCAGCAACAACAAAACAGCTGCCTTTTTTAATTTTGCCAAAAATATATCTTCCAAGAATTGAATGTTAAAACGTCAGTTGATTGGTTTAAATAGTAACCAATACCAACGTCATAAAATTTTTATATGAGCCCACTCCAATAATAAACGAAGACATTATACATAGGTTTATTTACGATTTCGAATATTTTTCGGTGCCGGTGTAAGTGAATTAAGCATGACGTGCATAGTTTATAAAAGGGCGGGTCTCTGAAGTCAAAAATCACACGTCGTTCAGATACTTTCGTGACTAGAAGTTTGAATATTTCAGCAATGCATCGCTTACGAAATACTTTGGGAAGGAAACGCCCTGAACCTGCCGATGAGGAAGACGACTTCCATTTTGTTAGAAGTTCTTCTTCTTCTACAATCACGTCTACAGATAAGAAGATTAACAATATCTCAACTGAAACTCCAATACCAATTATTACAACGTCAGATGATCCAATCGTTATTTCAAAACCATCTGTTCCAAAGAAGAATAAATTCAGGGACATTCTTGTGCAACAAGAGGAGGTATACCCTATAAATAATTTTATTGAATTTCAAGAAAACATGAAGGTTTTCTTTGATGAAAAATTCGAACAGATGAACTCTATGAGGCTACAGGACAAGATCTCTCTTCAAAAACAGATCGCTTCTCAGGGAAAGGAAAGGAGCCAGTTTTCTTTTAAATTTAAATCCAATAAGGTACAAGATGAATTTCTTATGTCTTCATCGAATTCCATTGACGAAGCCAGATCCTTAGCAGAAGCAGAATCCAAGAGGCGTCTCAGTTCCAAATTCGATGACATTTGCGAACAAATTCGGAAAAGACGTAAAGTTATCAGGATAGCTGATAAATCTCCTGGTGGATGGGATACCGTGAAAGAATACCTCACCGACGATTTGGCGACGACAATTTGACGACGATTTGACGACGACAAAAAGATGCGTCAAGCAGAATCTTGTGCTCTGGCCAAAAAAATAAATATCCAAGATGAATAAACGATTTAATTCAAAACCGACGCGCATGGGACAGGATCTTCATCAATCCAACTTCCAGCGTCCACTAAGTTTTTGTCCTTTGAATTCTCTTCCATATCCTCATCCAGACACAACACCAGGCAATTCCACAAATTTTTTTATCAGGTCAGAAGTGCCGCACCATTCACTGGACGATTCAAAAGTCCAAGCAACTTGTGCTTCAACTGCGGTAACCCAGGTTACTGGAAGCATTCCTGCTCAGCAAGGAACACTATCCAATGAAGGTAATAAAACTTTTTCATCTAAAAATAGTAAATGTAATATTAAGGGAAGTTTGGAAAATCATTTGAATTATTGGGAGAAAGAGTTACAAGCCAGTTCTTTTATACTAGACACCCTTAAAAGTGGATATAAAATTCCTGTTAGATATAAACCTCCATCCTTAGAAATAAAAAATAATAATTCAGCTTTATGTGATCCAGATTATGTAGAATCTTAAATATTGAATCTGCTCGAAAATAATTTTATAAGATCTGTCAAACCTTTTTTAACCAATCCTTTATCAGTAGCCACTTAAAACGGGAAGAAAAGATTAGTTCTAGATTTAAGTTATCTAAACAGTTTTGTCTGGAAGGAAAAAAATCAAGTTTGACGATTGGAAATGCTTCGAAGAATACGTAGAATTTGCTCAAACGGCTTTTATGTTTAAATTTGACTTGTTTACCATCATGTCGATATACACGAAGATCATGAACAGTATTTAGGCTTCTCATGGATTTTCAAAGATGATATTAAAAGGTATTTTATCGTTACCGTTCCACCTTTCGGTTTGACTTCGGAACCTTTTTTTTTTACCAAGATAGTGAGGGTGTTGGTTAAGTATTGGTGTTCATTTGCTATAAGAATTGCTTGGTTTATCGACGATGGTCTCAGTTTAGCATACTGTTTTGATGAAGCTGTGAGTAATTCGAAGTTTGTGCAAAATTCACTAGAATCTGCAGGTTTTATTGTAAATGAATAATCATCAACTTTCAGGGAACTTTTAGCCATTTCACATGTAATTTCTTCTCTATCGAATACCTGTGAAGGAAAACATGTTCTCATACATACAGTCAACATGGTAGCTGCCGCTATCGTTAAAGGTGGTAGTAATAATGCTAAATTTTAAAGCTGTTTTTTTCAATAAGTATAAATAATTTTAAGATATTTTTTATATGAATAGAAACAAAAGAGGCGGATCTAAATTTGTCGAAATTTGTGGAGGAGAGTGTTAGCTATTAAACCATAAAAGAAAAACGTGCAAGTAATCCTATTGGTGATACAGACTGAAAACAGAAATTAGGTTTATGTGCTCCTCCAAAAATTTTGACATACCCTAGATCCACTGCTGAAAAACATACCGTGAAATTTTCCAATAATCTGTGAAGTTATGGTTATACAAAAGTTTCACAATAATTTGTTCTACTTTCATGAAGATTTATTTTCCACTTTCTTAAATCCGATATCATCGGAAAGTTTGCGTATTAGTACACAAAATATTTCCAATTATTTTCTAATCTGTGAATATAACTTAGTTTATTTACTTTTTCTGACTGCTTGGAAACGAACAAGTTATCTCTAACACTTTTAACAATTACTATACCTCAATAGCAGAATCTATACGAGAAAATATTCCACCATCATCTAAACATTTTTCAGCTTATTTAAATAACCCTGTGCCTAATTCGATATTTCTTTATCCTACCAACCAAATGGAAGTTATGTATTGTATATCTTCTCTTAATCTTAAGAAATCAACTGGTCCATTTAGTATCCCTTCTAACATCCTCTCTTCTACAAAGACTGAACTATCTGTTCCACTTGCCAAAACTATTAACCTTTCCTTTTCTACTGGTGTATTTCCAAATAACTTAAAAATAGCTAAAGTTATTCCTATTCACAAAAAAGGATCTAAAATGGAGCTTACAAACTACAGACCGATTTCTCTACTACCTAATATAGATAAAAATTTTGAGAAACTCCTGTACAAACGTGTATATGGGTTTCTTGAAGCAAATAATTCACTATATAAACAACAATTTGGATTTCGAAAAAATTACTCCACTGCCCAAACCTTGCTAAACATCTCTCAGAAAATCATGGATGCACTTGACAAAGGTAGCTATGCTTGTGGGGTGTTTGTAGATTTACAAAAGGCATTTGACACCGTCGATCACAACATTCTTCTTAATAAATTATTTCACTATGGAATTCGTGGAACTGCTCTTACTCTATTCAGATCATACCTCTCAAATCGAAAACAGTTTGTCTTTATCAATGGAGTGAATTCTGAATATAGGTTTATCAAACATGGGGTTCCACAAGGCTCGGTACTTGGACCTTGACTTTTTTTATTATATATTAATGATCTTCTTTATGCTATTAAATATGCAAATGTCCATCATTTTGCCGATGACACTAACTTGATTAATATTAGTGACTCTTTGAAACAACTCTCAAAACGAATGAACTTGGACTTAAAGTTCCTTTCCCATTGGCTAAATGCTAACATGATATCTTTAAATACTAGTAAAACAGAATATATAATTTTTAAGCATGCTCTAAAGCCTCTAAACTATGACTTTAGGTTATTTATCAATGGGAAACGTCTTCATTCCAGTCCAACTATTAAGTACCTTGGTGTTCTCCTAGACAATGATCTTAGCTGGAAGTTCCAAACTAATAGTGTTGCAACTAAACTCAAACGTGCCAATGGAGCCCTTTCAAAAATTCGCTATCTTGTACCTCCTGCAGTATTGAAGTCAATCTACTATGCCATTTTCTATTCACACCTACAATATTACTGCCAAATATGGGGGAAACCTAATTCTGTCCTCATCAAACGAGTCTCTGTCTTTCAAAACTACGCAACGAGACTCATGGCTTTTAAACCCCGTACTGAGTCTACAAGCAGTCTCTATTCCGAATTTAAAGTACTTAAGTTCTCGGACATAATTCATTTACAAAATGTTTTACTTCTCCATTATCTATCCCACAATAAAATGCCTGATGCAATTCAAGCTACTTTCGCCTATAACACCTTACATGTCAAAACAACTCGTGCATATGAATCTGACCTTTTAAAACTCCCCCTTATCAATACAACTAGTTTTGGCAAAATTTCCATCACATACAATGCGCTTTGTTCTTGGAATCACATTCAGTCCCTACTACCTACTAAGCTAACTTATTTCCACAACATTAGAAGTAACCTAAAAAATTGCCTCTTACCTTCTTACTAATTCCATTCCAACTATCCACACTCCTGATCTACTGTTTGTCCTGTGTTTTGTGTCGCCTGGTGCGTCCTGTTCCTTGTCCACCTGTATTTTTCCCAAAGGGTGGTCATTGCCTTTGTCTTAGTTTTTGCTAGTATCAATGGTCTCCCTCCTTTAGCATATATATATATATATATTTTTTCTTTTTCTTTGAAACTCGTAATTTTTCTGATCTGATTAAATGTATATATTATGCCATTGGTAAATAAATTGATTGATTGATAGATTGATTGATTGATAGATTGATTGATTTGTTTTGTAGTTAAATCTATATACTAATAGCGAGTTGTGCATAACAAATTTAGTTCGGTCAGTGTGAATAAAAGGACTGGGAACGAAATGTTCGTATGGACTGTGATATAGTGACATTTTAGGTCGTGCGTAACTGAGTTGTCGAGATATAGGCGATATTAGTATTATAGGAGTAGCGCGACGTCAGTGGGCACATTGCATTGCACCCAAATAGAACGCGATATTTAAGGGCAAATATCTCGAGAACCAATGGGAATAACTGACATCACTTTGGGCGCGAGATATTGGCGATGGGGTGTCGAAAAAATTTGGGTCTAAAACTTTTTGGGGACGGGTGTGACGTCATCACAATTTTTGATGGACTATATCTCCCTAACGGTAAGTCGTACACAGGCGATCCCCTACATTTTCTTGATCAGCTTTTCGAGCTCTACAACTTAATGGTAGTTATTCTTTTGGATTGTGTGATTTTATTTTCGGCATATTTTTTTAATATGCCTGATGATGATAGCGGAGGCCCTTCAAAATGTAGTGCCGCGCTATTCGTGAAAAAACAAAAATAAATAGAAATGTAATGTTTCTATTATTTCTATTGTTTCCACGTAAAAGCTGATGAGATTAAAAGAAATCAGACAATAAAATTAAATATTAAACTTGACACAACTGCGATTGTAATTAAAATGAGATGCTGAAAGTCTGAAACTTGGATTGAATCTTGAAAATCTATTAAGGTATTGTATAAAAAAACGAGACAATAGATTGGAATTTATTAATTACATTCGCATACCTATTTTTTGTCTGATTTATTAATCTCTTTTGTCGACTTGAGGACCCCTCGCTATCATCACCAATGCGTCTGTTCCAAATGAAATATAAGTTTTATGATTAATCTATCTATATATATATATTTTTACAAAAACTCAATAGATAAATATAATCTTTACCAAATAAAGACAAAAAACAACCTTTCATATTGTTCGATTTTTTTTATGTAATAGCTCTATATGTGGTACTACTTATCCTTTTGAATTGCGTGATTTTATTTTTCGTCACAACCATATTAAGAAGAAGAACATGTGATATAAACCATGGGGAAAGTAAACCTGCAAAAACATTTTACAAGCTATATTATATATACACCCTTTAAATTATGAAAGAGGAAGAGCACGGGTGGTGGGGGCGGCAAATAATGCGAAAAATTAACCTGTAAAATGTTTTTACCCGGGATACTAGCATGTATCATTTATGTATGTATGAAAAACATTTTACCGGTTCACTTTCCCCATGAGTTACTGACCCCAACCCCTGTGCTTACCCTCTCTCTTACAATATGGTGGTGACCATGGAGCTTTACAACTTAGTGATACTTAACCTTTTGGATTGTGTAATTTTATTTTCGGTCACCCCTATATTGATAGAAAAATCACGGGATGGTGGTAACTCATGGGGAAAGTGAACCGGTAAAATGTTTTTACCCGGGATACTAGTCTATATACTAATAGCGACTGTGCATCCACTTTTTAGTTTGGTCAGTGTGAATAAAAGGACTGGGAACGAAATGTTCGTATGGACTGTGATAAAGTGACATTTTAGGTCGTGCGTAACTGAGTTGTCGAGATATAGGCGATATTAGTATTTAAGGAGTAGCGCGACGTCAGTGGGCACATTGCATTGCCCCCTAAATAGAACGCGATATTTAAGGGCAAATATCTCGAGAACCAATGGGAATAACTGACGTAAATTTGGGCGTGCGATATTGGCGATGGGGTGTCGAAAAATTTGGGTCCAGAACTTTTTGGGGACGGGTGTGACGTCATCAGAATTTTTGATGGACTATATCTCCGTAACGGTAAGTCGTACACAGGCGATCCCATACATTTTTTTGATCAGCTTTTCGAGCTTTACAACTTAGTGATACTTATTCTTTTGGATTGTGTGATTTTATTTTTCGTCATCCCTATAATTTGAAAGAAAAATCACGGGATGGTGGTAACTCATGGGGAAAGTGAACCGGTAAAATGTTTTTACCCGGGATACTAGTCTATATACTAATAGCGAGTTGTGCATAACAAATTTAGTTCGGTCAGTGTGAATAAAAGGACTGGGAACGAAATGTTCGTATGGACTGTGATATAGTGACATTTTAGGTCGTGCGTAACTGAGTTGTCGAGATATGGGCGATATTAGTATTATAGGAGTAGCGCGACGTCAGTGGGCACATTGCATTGCACCCTAAATGGAACGCGATATTTAAGGGCAAATATCTCGAGAACCAATGGGAATAACTGCATCGCTTTGGGCGTGCGATATTGGCGATGGAGTGTCGAAAGATTTGGGTCTAAAACTTTTTGGGGACGGGTGTGACGTCATTAGAATCTTTGATCGACGATATCTCAGTAACGGCACGTCGCACACAGGCGATCCCATACATTTTCTTGATCAGCTTTTCGAGCTCTATAACTCAGTGGTACCTATTCTTTTGGATTGTGTGATTTTATTTTTTGTCACCCTTATATTTTAAAAGTGGTAGAGCACGGGTGGTGTGAACTCACGGGGAAAGTGAACTGGTAAAAAAAATGTTTTTACCCGGGATACTAGTCTATATACTAATAGCGACTGTGCATAACAAATTTAGTTCGGTCAGTGTGAATAAAAGGACTGGGAACGAAATGTTCGTATGGATTGTGATATAGTGACATTTTAGGTCGTGCGTAACTGAGTTGTCGAGATATAGGCGATATTAGTATTATAGGAGTAGCGCGACGTCAGTGGGCACATTGCATTGCCCTCTAAATAGAACGCGATTTTTAAGGGCAAATATCTCGAGAACCAATAGGAATAACTGACGTCACTTTGGGCGCGCGATATTGGCGACGGGGTGTCGAAAGATTTGGGTCTAAAACTTTTTGGGGACGGGTGTGACGTCATCAGAATCTTTGATCGGCGATATCTCCGTAACGGCACGTCGTACGCAGACGATCCCATACATTTTTTTGATCAGGTTTTCGAGCTCTACAACTTAGTGGTACTTATTCTTTTGGATTGTGTGATTTTATTTTTATCATTCCTATAATTTGAAATAACACGGGTAAAGATGGGGGTGTAACTCATGTAACTCATTGGGGACGGGTGTGACGTCATCTAAAAGTGAACCGGTAAAATGTTTTTACCCGGGATACTAGTCTTCTTATACTAATACTAAATCTTGCTTTTTTCTTACCTAACTTTGAAAGAAAGAACTTTAGGAAAATTTTCTCGGGAAGTTCGTCAATAGATGTTTATTTTTCCGTATTAGTATAGGGAGAATCTCCCATTAGGAGAATCTCTAGCTCCATCTTACGGGGTTTTATTACTTCGTGGAGTTTTTGTACCTTAAGGAAGACATCATAAAGCCGCACGGAGGAGAAGGCAATGCAATGGTTTTTGCATTCGAAAGTTCATCAAATTTTTTAAACGTTCATTTCTTTAAACGAAAAATGAAGACGATGTGTGTAAAAGTATTTGTTTTTGTTTTTATTTTTTTATCCAACGCTTTAAGTTTAGTAATAAAGAATAACAACATTGATCGGTATCAGTAACTATTCTATCCGAGAGATAATCGATGTAGACCTGTTATGTGTTCGTATTATCAGTTCATCATTTTCTACCGATGTGTATTTTTTAATGTGTTTGAATGTAGCTTTTTCGTATCAGTTAGTTTTGACTACTATGCCGAAATGTGTAGCTAGCAGTTTATTTGGTAATATTAAGGTTCGCCTTTAGGGAAACGAAGGTATCAAGATCATTATTATATTGTTTTGATAGTGTTTGATTGATATCTTTTTGTTTTAGATTAGAAAATTGAATAGTATAGATGAATGTTATACAAGAAGGAATGTGTAAATCATGGTTATATACATATTTACATGGTTTTTGTATCATGATGCACAAGTGGAGTTTTGGGTTTTGGCTTTCCACAATTCATAGCAGAATAAAGATTTGAAAGATTAAAACGTCTCAGAAGGTATTGTTTTTATTAGATAATAGGGAAATTTGAAAGTATTTTCTTATATGTCAGAAGTTTTATTGTGGTTAGGTAGGAGTATACATTGGTTAGGTAGGAGTATACGTTGTATTGTCTCTTTTCTAAATCTCTGAACATTGGAATTTTTAGCTTTTAGTTTAACTGTACAACTTTAGAAATCTCTAAATAGGCCAAATAGCACTGAAAAATAGGGATAATAGCATTCTTTGAATAATCGATCCAAAATATTTGTGTTAAATATGATATAATTCCAACATGGAGAAACACAACAATTTTTGTATATACACAGATTTATCATGGCAGTATTGCGTGTAAAAACAATTTATGGAGAAAAACTGTAAAATGTTTTTACACGCTACACTAGTTGTATTTATAAATCTTGTAATTAAATTGTAATTAAACCTATATATTCGACCTCAAAATCATAAAAAGGCAGAGAAAGATATTAAACAGATAGTTTCGGTTCTGACATTTGATAAACATGGATTATTTCTCAGAAAGCTAACTATTTTGGTTATTCTGTCGATGGTTCTTTCTTTTTAGGTATATGCGAACATGATCGCTTTGCAGCTTCTAGTACGTGCTTAAAAATAGTTGATTGACCAACTGTAAATCCCGAAATTGAATAGAAATATTTAATGACAGCAACTGAAGCATTGATAACAGGAAAAGATACATCTGACTGTAACATAGAAAAGGACAGATAAAATAAAGTGCTGCTCTTCTGTTGGTAACGGGTTTATTTCGGTGAACAACTGGCACCATGTTAACCATTTTTGGAAATATTTCCGATATGTTACTAAGTAGGTCTTCTAGATTGTTGCAAAACGTTGATACACATTGTATCAAAACGTTTCTATATTAAAACCTGCACGATTAACTTAGTGTAAATAATTAATTTGTTTTAAATTTGACACTGTAGTTTCTTAGTTTTTAAAAACATCCCATATCCAAGGCAAGAGACCCTGGGTTCGAAGTTGCCAATACCTATGTTTTCTTCGCTGTTTTTCTTTGGGAAGCAAAAGCCTTTTAATCGCATAGTAAGAAGCAATAGCTATGAATGAGCGGGGTTTTTTTCTTCTCAAAATTTATTTTCTTCTCTATGTGAATAAAAATTTAAACTCTTTAAAACCTTCTACAGTGTGTCCTGCAGAAAACGGGCCCGACTTTCAAAAGGCTTTAAGTTATTGAATTTTCATTAATTGTTTTGCGAGTTTTATACTGTAAGAAAGATCTTTCTCTAAAGGCTGGTTTCCATACAGCAACATTTTGCGCTATAGCTCAAAAAGCTCCAGAGATTCATGCGCACTAAACAAAAATTACCGCTGACTCAGAGATATTTGTAAGGTCAGGAGCTTTTTTCAAAAGTTGAATTCATTCTACTTTTTCTACGCGATTTTTGTCGCCACAGAAAATGAGCCAATCAGATTTGAGAATCAAATAATAATTACATCATCCCCACACTGTATATTTTTAAAAATACTCAAGATGGCTGCCAATGAAGACAGATTTTCTTCTCTGTTGAGATTTTATAACCAAACAAAGGCTGCCACCAGTCAGGTAGAAACTCAAAATGATGAACAGCAATTCGATGAAGAAGACGCTGCTATAAATGATGAAGTTGATAGGAGTAGCAATGCTCTAGTAGATCAGGGGATGGGGATGTATGAAGCCATATTGTTGGAACAAAGTCAACAGCAACATCTGCAGGTCCAGCAGGGTGCAAATCTACCTCCCACTCCCAGTATCAACACTTGCCCTACACCACCATCGATAGGAACAATAAGTACAACAAGTAGTCCAGCTAATGACGGTTTTGTTGTGATGAAATATGATGCTGAAATGTTTATAAATGAAATCGAAAGTTATCCATGTTTATGGAACACATCAACAAGATCCCACCATGATCAAAACATGAGAAAACTAGCTTGGGAAGAACTATCAAAAAAGTTTGGAAAAACAGGTTTAGCTATGTTCTTCTACTACTGTATGTTCTGCCAAATAGATGACCCCTTTTGAAAGACTAGCTAGCAGGTGTGACCATATGTTTGACATGTACCAGTTCATTTTTGTCTTCTCTTTTTATTATAAAAAATCATTTGGTTTTGTTTGGCTAGCTAGCTCACATGCACATCTATAGTGTGCAAAATGAGTAAATATAGACACCATGAAATTAGGGGATCAAGCGTTAAAATAACGGTCGGACATCACCAACCATTATTTCAAGGCTTGGGGGATGTGTAAATATAATCCTTTAATTATCAAAATCTCTTCTTTTTAGTTGATTTTCTCAAAAAAGAGTGGAAAAATCTGCGAGAAAACTTGAGGCGCTGCTTACAGAAACGGAATGACATGTCAAGATCTGGAGCAGCAGGACATACACTACCAAAATGCAAGTACTTTTCGCAGTTGCAGTTTGTCCATGACAAAGTTTTAAATAAAGATACACAAAGCAATGTGAGTTTACCTAGTCCGTTGAATGTGAACATAACTGATAGCCCGGTTGGTGGTAGTACTGATAGTGTTGACTTCGTAAGTCCAGCATCTTCAACAAGTAGTGTCCAAAGTCAAGCAGTTAGTCGCAAAAGAAAATCTAGCGAGCATGAACAAAGAAAAAGTAAAGATGCACAACTGGACGTACAATTCTTGAAAGTTTTGCAAGACATAAATGACACGTCAAAGTTGCTTGGTAATGTGGAGGCTGAGAAACAAATCGTGGAAGAAGATGACAACAGTTTGTTTTGTCGTAGTCTTATTCCAACTTTGAGAAGTTTTGGGCCAAGAAAAAACAAATTGGCTAAATTAAAGATACAACAAGTTTTATTCGAACTTGAATTTGATGAATGATAACATGATTGAGGACATTCCCTGTGCTTAAGTGTATTTTCTATAATCTTCAGCTTTTCCAACAGGCATATGTCATCTACAAAACATGATAAACACATAATGCACCAAACGTGATGTCTTGTCTGTCATGTAGTTTTGACAAAGGGTGTTTGTTGGGAAAGCTGAATTATTGGCTTTGAACAGGTAAAGGCTATACAAAGAAAATATACACTCATCCACTGGGAAATGTGGTAGCAATAACAGTTGTAATTTATTCATCAAAAGGGTCAATAGTTCTGTTGACATGATCCCATTGCCAACTTACTGCTCCTTGATTAGAAATAAAATATTGCATGAAATCTTCTCTCACGTCTTTGGCTGTTTTTGTGTAGTTATTTGACCCAGCTTGTCCTATAGTCACCAAACCAGTGTATCCTTGAGTTTCCTGTCTCCAGTCTCCTGAACGCAACCCATCAGAGTTTTCCTGGTCAGCGAAACCAGGTGGACAATATCTGTAATTCTTGTGTATCGCTTGGCTGATCATGAGGAAATTATGTAAAGCAATTACTGCTTTAGTGATCGAATTTACTGTTTCCACTTGTGCAATTATAGGACGCCTGAAGATTCTAAACCTAGCTGCGGCAATCCCAAAACAGTTTTCAATTATTCGTCTTGCTCTTGAAAGGCGATAATTAAAAATTTTTTTATTTTCATTTGCATCCAAACGAGCAAAAGGCTTCAACATGAACGTTTTCAGTTGGAACGCATCATCCGCAACAAAAACATACGGATATAACTTTTCATTTGTAATCGATAAAGTTTCTGGTGGTGGCCTGTTAATTAGGTTGTTGTCTATGACGTAACCAAGTTTACTGTTTTTATAAACACCACCATCACTATTGCGCCCAGCATCACCAATGTCAATCAAGGTGAATTCATACTGTGCGTTGCAGACTGCTAACAATACAATACTATGAGTTTTTTTATAATTGAAATAATCCGACCCACCACGTGCTGGAGCTTGCATGACAACATGTTTCCCGTCTATAGCGCCTAAACAATGCGGGAAATTCCATTTTGATTCAAACTCTTTCGCTACTTTTCGCCATTTTTCCTCGGTATTTGGAACTTCCAAGTACCCTTGACGTTGAAGTTCAGCCCACAGTACGTCACATGTTTCACGAATTATTCGACTCACAGTTGGTGGACTCACTCTATAGCTACTTGCAATGGTTACTTGTGAATCGCCTGTAGCAAGGTATCTCAGTGTGATACATAGCCTCTCACTTGGTCCAGTGACGTCTCGTATTTTAGATGATTTGGTAATGTACGGTGCTATCCAATTTAGGACCTGCTCAAATCTAGCAGGGGTCATTCGAAACGACTTGAAAAAATACTCATGATCAAATAACATTAAATCTTTTACTAAAACATGGAATAATCCTTTTGATTTTCTTTCTAAAAACAATTTTCTAACCCACATTCGTTTTCTTTTGATTGTAAGTTTTTCTCGTTGTCTACGGCGACGCCATAACATAATTAAAACTGCTAATTTCAAATTTTTCAGCAAAAACAATCTTCTATAAATATTCGCCATATTTGTTTTGATTTTTTCATATTTTACGCGCGCTTTATGCTGCAAATGGAAATGAGTTCCGCTCGTCCGCAAAAATCTCTAGAGCTTTTTGAGCTATAGCGCAAAATGTTGCTGTATGGAAACCAGCCTTAAGCTTCTAAAAATTTTGAAAAATATGCCGAAGTGTTGCCAACCAATTTTTATTGTCGGGATGAAAAATTCCGATTTTTTTTAGTAAAAAGCATTGTTAATTGTTTTTAAAGGATTGGTTCGATAAAAATGCCCTATTTAATATCAAAGTTTTTTTATAAAAAATGAAATCAGCGTATTTTGATTACTCAAAAAATATATTTTCTTTTTTGAGAATTTTTTTCATTGTTTACAGAAAGCCCCTTCTTTTTAAACTGATTTAATATTCGTGACGTCACTTCGGCAGATGGCTATCTAACAAGAGAAATTTTCAAACAAAAATCAGTGAAGAGAGAGGAGAGGTAAGAAACGTATATTTATAAAGCGAATATTTTTTTATGAGAAGTTCTATCGTTTACAATTTTTTGAATCAAAATGCCCTGGTGTATAGCAGTTAATTGTAATAGTAATACTTTTATGGCAAACAGAGTCAAAAACATTAGTTTTTATGGACTGCCTAAAGATGAAAATCTCAAGAAAAGATGGTTGCAAAACATAAAAAGGGAAAATTTACCAAAACATAAGAAGTTATGCCATTTACATTCTGACGAAGATAGTTTCGAACGAGATTAAAGATAATAAAATTGTTCTATGTTTTCTTCTACGTTTTATCTTTGCTTCAATAAGGTTTCTCAGTTTGATTTCGGGTTCATTATGATTATTGATAGACTTTTTATTTTTTCGATTCTTTGATTTGTTTTTTTAGAACGAACTCCTTGGGTTGCCACCATGACGCTTGCTGAAGGCTGAAGCTGTTCCTACATTGTTTGACTACAACAAGAATAAACAACCACAAAAGCGAAAAGCGAGTGAATCAAAGGTAAAAGCAAGGGCGAAACGACAACTTTGTGAAGATGCTGTTCAACATCATGAGTTGGTTCAAAGTTTCGATTTCGAATGCAACACTAAGGAAGCACGAACAGACGCTGAAATCACACCTCTCAAGGTCGACAATTTGTACCAATTTTATCTTCAGACTCAGAAACGGAAGACAAAGATGAGAGTTGTGTAAGCGATGATGAATATAATGAAGAAAATAAGAGTGATCAGGAATACCCTCAAGACATATCTATAACACCATCAAAAACTCCTTTTATTGTTTATATATTTCCTGAAAGATCATTGTTTCTAAAATAATTTTGGTTGGTAACGCCCCGTTGGTTGGTAACGCCCCGTTGTTACAGTTTCTTCTTGATTACGGTCAATGACAGACATGCACACGCAACATCTTTTACACTCTTCAAAATTTTATGTTGATTTGGTTCTTTCAGGAGTTATAAGGACAATGAAATAAGATTTTTCTCAATACACATTAATGATTTATATATTTTTACATTCTGTCTTAATTTTAATTACACAGGGTACACTTATCTGTAAAAGCGAAAAAATATGAATTCGCCACAGAGAGCTTTAAGGTCGGTCTCCACTTGAGCGCGCGCTCAGAGAGTATAGAGCTTTGCTCCCATGGGAATGAGTTTGTGCAACGTTTTGGAATTGTTGAGTTTGTGTATTGTTTTGTTATTGTTCTCGACGAATTTGATTGGAGCGCTTGAAATTTTTGCGCTCAGGAGTAGACCATAGTTGATAATGCCCGGGCTCTTCCGGCGAGAGCTCAAATGGAGACCAGCCTTTAAAGCGCCAAAAAATTGTTTTTAGATTTAAATTAACTCCCTACGATTTTAAACACTGTATCAACCTAAGTTACTACCATAAATAAAAAAAAAATATAATGCATTCCGAAGTTTCAATCAACGTTTGCATTTTCTGCACTTCAAATTAAACTTTCACTTTTTAAGTACAATTATTATAACGTTGTGATCATATTCTAAAATTAATATCAGTTAGCAACGTTAATTTAACGTTAAAATAACGTTAGATAACGTAAAACCCAATTATAACGTTAGTTTTAAATTAATCTAACGTTGGGTGCCGCCTGGGTAGCCAATTAGGTCAGTGTAATTGTACTGTTTGACTTTTTAGGAGAATAAGGATAAAAATGGTATGCCTTTTTACACGATATCAAAGTGAAACATTGCTATCAACAATGTATACATTAACTTGTCACCTGATGATGTTTCTACACTATCAATACTCAATGGCAGTTACAAAGAACGTGATTTTCTTAACTTGTGGCATATCTGGCGCACTATTTCTGGAGACCACACCATGTCAAAAATACACTGATCTTTTGCCTAATGGTGTTTGCAAACCGTATCTTGAGAATATGTACATATCACAAGAAAAGAATTCTGCCGACAAACGTGACAAAGGGCTATCTGATATTTTGAAGATCAAAATATTCCTAGATAAAACAGCAAAAACACAAGAATCGTTTGTTTCGTTTATAAAAAGGTTTCTGAATTTAATGTATCTCGAAGATTGTAAAAATAAAACTGCAGTACTGAGGGAGCTAAATATTGTTGATTGGCCGATATGGAAAGAAACTTCGGTTTGTATTAATAGTATTTTGTGGTATGTATGCCTCCATATTCATCGAGTTTGTTTCAGACAAAATGGGAAATCGTTAGCGTATCCACCGTGTTTTGAAACCTGTTTGCATGCAAGGTCTGGTCCTTGCAAAAACTTATTGAACTTCTTTTCAAAACTATACGAGCAACGTGACAACTGCGCTATTCTGAGGAATCCTAGCCTTCATAAGGGATTAACAGACTGTAGTGATCTCCCCAAAGTAAACCGTCAGCGTATGCTTCACTGCCATTTGATTCTAGGCAAGACAAAACTGTCAGTAGATGAGAAGAAATCCTGTTACGAAGACCTAGGACAAAATTATGTCGGTTGGCAAAACTATACTGAAAATGGATTACGGTGTAGTTTCTGGAATGATTCACTCAAAAGTTTCTATGCAACGCTTAAGAGAAATTATTGTCGCAACCCAGAAGGTATTGGTGAAAGACCATGGTGTTACATAAACCATTTAGGTGATTGGGAATATTGTGGTGTTACTAAATGCGTTGA
Source organism: Turritopsis rubra (assembly GCA_039566895.2). Taxonomy (NCBI): domain Eukaryota; kingdom Metazoa; phylum Cnidaria; class Hydrozoa; order Anthoathecata; family Oceaniidae; genus Turritopsis; species Turritopsis rubra. The sequence continues at coordinate 7,664,422 of CM077622.1, forward strand.
ACCATCCTCATCTAGGGACTTCTATTGGTTCTTTATGCTGTTCCTCGTGTTACTGGTAATACTTGTAGGGATTCTTTTAAACTTCAAACGACGGTACCGCTCTGACACGAATCTTATAAAAGTTTACGAGGAAGTCCGTATCTCACAGATGCTTGAAACAAATCTAGATTCGTTAATTTCATCTAAAGGCATATAATCTGCCTTATATTTACCTAGCACAATTAAGACGGTGTAAATTATTTTGGTTGCATGACGTGTTATATAGAAACGAGAATGTTTTCCCTTTCTATCAGGAGGTCTACAAATAGCATTGGAATGTTGTCAAATAAGTATAGAGTATTGTAAAAACAATATATGAAAACAACGTATTTATCGGTATTTAAAGTCACAGTTTAAAATAGCAACCTTTTGAAAACGTTTTTTTTCAAAATACATAGCTGTGTTTGGGCTATTCTCCATACCATCAAAATGAAACTATTAATCCCAAATTGCCCTCGAGGTCATACAATTAATGGTACTAACAAAATTCTTTTACATACTTTCAAATATACTTATATGCTATTACACTTCTCTTAATATCTTCTTATACTAATACGCAATCTTGCTTTTTTCTTACCTAACTTTGAAAGAAAGAACTTTCGGAAAATTTTCTCGGGAAGTTCGTCAATGGATATTTGTTTATGTTTTTTCCGTATTAGTATAAGGCACTCCGATTTAGTGCTTATAATTGTTTTATGATATGAAATACGTTAGGGAAGACATGATATAGCATCTCAGGCGGAGAGTTCGAATTACAATCGAACGTAGCAGCTATTGACAACGAATGATAAATAGTCGTTTGAAGAAAAAAGAAGCGTTTGTTTACATTTTTTAAGACAAAGTAATAATAAGAAACATGCATAAAAAAAAAACAAGTTTTTATTACGAAGAATAGTTTTTACACATTTACGACTTATGCTGTGTAATGTTGAAGGTTGAAGACGTATCAAACGGCATTTTATCCTATCTCGGTTTGTTTTTTTAGATTTCCAAAGAAAAAAAAGAAAATTTAGTAAAAACTGTGTTGAGCATGGTATATTTTAGTACAATGTTAGAAAGAAGGAAGTCAAGAAGGAATAAAAGATTAGAGATTTGATTAATCTGTTGGTTTCGGCCGTGAGTAAAATTAGTTTCTCTGTTCCTGGAATTTATAAAGAAAGAACTTTGAAGAAATTTCAGCTTTGAAGAAAGAAACATTATTTGGAGGTATGATTCTTTTTAGGATGTAGTTAATACCTTATATCGTATATATGTAAATCTGTATACACTCCAAAAGTTAATTTTGCGTGGGTAGTTTAGTGTGTGAGTGAGATATTTCACAATTTGTGAATAATTTTTCTGAGATTTAGCATTGATAATTATGAATAGGTTTACCACAAAGACTGAAAGAATTTTTGGTTGATAATAAAGTTAGAAAGTGGAAAGAATTAAGAATTGGTTAGGATTCAGAAGTCGAAAAAATACAGCCTTTTATTTAAATTTTCTTATTTTCTTAATTTTTTTTGTGGAGGTTGTTTGAGGGACTTGGAACTATGACGTCATTATCATGACGTTAAAATATATTGCCGACTACATGTCGGTCACAATTGAATTTGTGTGCAATTTTTCGCTGGGCTTAATATATATGACATTAAACGCATAATTATTGCGTTAACTGTTGCCGTTTGGGGCCCATATTGGCTTTGAGTTATGGCTCAAATTGATTTCTTCAGTAAAACTTTACATTAAATATGATTCGACGTAAACATGTAATAACATTTTTAACAAACAAACTTCTTCCGTGTTCCGTGAATTCTATTTTTGGCGACAAAGAAAGGAGAAATCAATAGTTTTACCTCGGGTAAAAAATTCATGAATCGATGAAAGATTTTAGGGCGGCGTTTTGGACTGCGTTTTTGTATTTCATAGAGTTATTATCAAATGGTTAGTATAGCGTGTAAAAACATCTTATTGGGAAAGATGTAAAAAATTTTTACACGGTATACTAGTATTCCCTATTCTTATAACTAAATCAAAACAAGGTCCTTGATTTTGAATGTTACTTTTGGTAGAAAACGTATTAAGCAAACTGTACCTTCACATTCAAACTAATAATGCTTCTTCTACCGCTGAAATGTGACCAAAACCTTTATGCTGTATAAACCTTGTCTATCTTCGCCTGGGTAAGCAAAGGTAGGGTTGCGTCTCATTCACCCAATCATTTTTAAGTTATATTACACCAAATTGCATTAAACTCAATGTACGTTTTCACCATCTAGATACGGTCTCGTGGAATCAGAACTTTTCGTACAACACAGCTGGCAATTGGTAGTTCAGCAGCTTTGCATTCTGAAACTTTCTTTTTTATTTCTTCTATAGATCATTTTTGTTACAACCTGTTAGTGTTACGGTTAGGGTCAGGCAGAAAAGAAAATGAAAAAATATATAACACAGCACACCATACTGAATGTCAGCATGTTTTGACGGAAAAGTAAACACATAACGAATAACCAGAGAGACGCTACTTAACCAAGAAAGGATTTGTTTTTAAATTTTTAAATTTAAGAATAGACGTACGAATGGAAAGTTTGCGATGTCGCAGAAGAATCATACAGAGTTGTCGCGTGCGCGTATATTGTGTCTACACTTCAAGAAAAATCTCAAGTCGATCAAAGATTTTGACTTGATTATTCAATTTTAGCCGTGAGTCGATATCCCAAACGTAAGTGATTTAACATATCTGATTTTAAAATTACTTTTTCGAGCGCTCCCCTGTGAATTTAGTGTAATCTTTATCGAGAAACCTTTTGTTGAAGTTCAACCTTTGAAATTTCTTTATCCATGCGTTGATGGAGGGAATCCCAACTATCCGTATGTATACATCTAAACCTCTTCCCTTAGGGAGGGTAGCTCGGATTTCCTGGCTAATGCGTTGAAGGAGTTCGACTCATACAAACACAGCACAACGATATTAATATTGTTTGGAAGAACAATTAGAATTGGAATTAGAAGATTGTTTTTTCTAGAATTTTGGGTTGGAAACGATGAATATTGTATTGACTGCAAGATGATGTGTTGATCTGAAGACAACTCGATGTGTTTATCATTCACATTGAAAGGTGGTGATGTTCACGATGAATACTGTGAATATGGGCGTATAGGAGGGTGATACATAATCTTGTACAAGAGAGACGTCGGTGCATCAGGAGGATAACTTTTATTCGTGAAGCAAATAAGGGTTTATGGGCTGCCTTACTGAAGAGAGGTTAGCCAAAAGCCAAGTGGATAATATCAAGTACTCTTTTCGCAACATTCATTTTAAAAAGTCTGGTGGATAAACAAAAGGTTTTCAGCTGTCACGTGCATGATTCACATTTTTGGGTTGGGTGGATGTGCGCCTAATTTTGAACGAAAATCATTTATGTTGCCTAATATCTATGTTGAACGCACCCACTAAATATGTTGATGTTCCTTTAAATATAACTCATTTTAATTGTAAGAACGAAGAATTTGCTCACAGGTGGATATTTGGAGGAGAATAAACTCATTAAAGGAATAAAAGAAAAACATGCAAACAACCTAATTTGCACTTAAGATTAAAAAGAAAATACATGACACTGTACTCCTCCCTAGACATGCAGCTGCTGTTTGTTTTTTTGTCAATCACTGTTAATGCTTAAACTACAATTTTTTATAATGTAATGGAAATAAAGGGTTATAGTTATGTTAGGGCTTTCAGGTCATTTTTAATTCGTGTAAATTGCTTACAATCAATTTCATGGCATTTTCCTGACATTTAGCTTTTCAACAAGGGGTCGACTAAGTTTCTTGCATTTCTAGATCTGGAGGTATTAAAACTTTTGTATGCCTTATTTAGGGCAATTTCGGTCATGAATTTGAATGAAATTACTGAAGTTTTTGGTACAAAGACTGGGGTTGTGTCATATAAATCATACAATTACAAATTGATTTTGTGGCTAATGATAAGGATGATAAATTTTTTAAAATATACACTTTCCGGACATAGACCTCATAATCTATAGAACCATCAAAAAGCTTGCAAACTCCTAAGTGACAACATCAATGAACTAATGCCTCCGAATAACGACGATTCAATGCCACACGATTTTAATGTTTTCCAGAAAGAAATCCAGGACGCATATACAAAGATGAGTGTATGGAAGAAAAACTTATTTGAATTACCGAAGGGAAGCATCGGTAAGAGCTTTTTGAATGAGCTGACTAATACATTAGAACTTTGGAGTAAGAATTCTCCTCAAAGAAATATTGCATTCAAAATGTTTATGCTGTTACCAAGCTTAATGTTACAGCGTACAAATAGATAGAGCTCAGCAGCTGAAAACAGAAAAATCCTTGAGGGAAGATTAGATCTTTGGAGAAACCGGAAGATTTTAAACTTAGTAGCTGAATGTCTTGTGATACAGAGTCGACTTTCAAAAGATCTACCGAAGAAGGAACAAAACATTGGGGAAACCTTTCAAAAATTAATGTTTAAAGGGAACGTCAACGGTGCACTACGTTTATTTACGTCACAGCAATGGAATGGTATCCTGCCGTTAGACGACACCACTATGAACGAATTGAACGCTAAGCATCCTGACGCTTGCCTAATGAACAGTGATCTACTCCTTCAGGACCCAGTAGCTGAAGTAAATGATGTCATATATGAAAGTATCGATGCAAACTGCATCCTTAAAGCTTTATCTAAACAAAGGGAGTTGCTGGTGTTGCTGGATGGGATGCGGATGAATAGCGAAGGGTTATAGGAAGCGGAATATTTGAAGGAGCTGGTACAGATTTACGGAAAGGTCTTGCAAGATTTACAAGATTATTATGTGCTACACGGGTAACCGACTCGGATAGCTTAGAATCACTTTTAGCATGCAGATTGATACCCCTAGATAAAAACCCATGGCTGAGACCAATTGGCGTAGGGGAAGTTGCACGACGTATAAAAGGAAAAACTGTGATGACGTGTCTCCGCAAGGATATAATTCGTGCAAACGGAAATTTGCAGCTTTGTGAAGGAATAAAATCTAGATGTGAGATGACCATTCACGCATCGGTAGACCTTTTCAATGAAGATGATAGCCAAGGCTTGTTACAAGTGGATGCATCAAATGCGTTTAATTCTATCAACCGAGCAGTAACTATGCACAACATGAACATTCTCTGTCCTGAATTTTCCAGATACATTTGTAACTGCTATCAGACACCGGTACGCCTTTTCATTTCTGGCGGGAAAGGGATTCGATCAAACAAAGGGACCACTCGAGGCGACCCAGTAACGATGGCCATGTACGCCATTGGCATATATCCGCTTCTACATCTACAAGAAATCCAAATAACAAAACTTCCAAACCGTGTGGCTTTCGCAGACGACTTTACTGGAATAGGAAAGTTAAAGAGCTTGCGACGATGGTGGGATAGTATAGTAAATCATGGTCCCTCAATCAGCTACTACCCGAAAGCGTCGAAAAACCTTTTAATAATAAAAGAACAGCATCTACAGGAAGCACAAGAAATTTTCGATCAGACAGGAGTTATGATTACAACAGAGGGAAACAGACATCTAGGAGCTGTTGTTGGAAGCAGTCAGTTCAAAAATCAATATGTTTCAAGAAAAGTCGATCAGTGGGTTGAGGAAATCAAAATACTGTCAAAAATTGCACAATCGTATCCACACTCCACTTATACAGCCTTTGTGTTCGGCTACCAACACAAATTCACATACCTTATGAGGACCGTTCCAAATATTTCCGCCGATCTACAACCATTTGTGGATGTTATTAGGAACCACCTTTTAAATGCATTGCTGAATGGATATGTCTGTAACGATCAAGAAAGAAACCTTTTTTCGCCGCCAGTGAAACTTGGGGGTCTCGCAATTAATGACCCCTGCGAAAGAAGTGACATTGAGGATGAGAATTCAAAAATGATTACGAAACCGATGACTGAGAAAGTGAAAGATCAGATTGAAAAGTACGATGAGGAAGTGAAAATTCACCAGAACAAGACACACAAAGCATGCTCCAGTCGGAATGCAGCTTCACCTACACATACACAAGTTGTTGGCAAAAAAAGCAGAGAAACGAAAATAGACTGGAAGAAATTCAGTCAAAAATAACATACAGCATAACTGCTAGAACAATCGAAGTGAGTCAAGAACTGGAAATCCTCAAATCGGTTAAAATCTTTGCCAATAAAAAAATATGGCTTTTCGTTGGACAAACAGTCATTCTGAGAGAGCCTCTACACAAGATACAACATCGCATTGAAACGTCTGCCAACAACTTGTGTCTGTGTATGTGAAGCGCCATTCCCACTGGAGCATGCTCTATCTAGCCCAAAAGGTGGCTTGATTTCTATCCGCCACAACAAAATCAGAGATTTTACTGCCGAACTATTAAAAGAACGCTGTAAAGATGTATCAACTGAACCAATACTGCAAGAACTGACCGGAGAAATCTTTCCACCCTCAACAATCCAAACGAATGGAGCAAAAGTAGATGTTGCTGAGAGGATTCTGGGTGAAAAGACGAGTAGCGTACTTTGACGTTAAGTTGCTCACCCCAACTGCTAAAGTCTACTTGACTCAGAGTCTATCTGCATCTCATCGAAGCAACGAACAGATGAAAAAGAGAAACTATAACAAGCGGATCAACAGCATCGATAAAGCCAGCTTTACACCATTAGTCTTCTCATGTTTTGGCGGTATGTCTCATGAATGCAAGACTTTTTTCAATAGATTATCTGAAATTGTGGCAGAAAAAAGAAGCGAGCAAATTCACCGTGTGAAAAACTGGGTCAGGTGCAGACTCAACTACAGTTTATTGAGAAGCCAACTGCTATGCCTTCGTGGTTCTAGAGGCTCGAAGAAACTATTCGAGAACGACGACATCAATTTAATCACGACCGAATGTCGCCTAAAATGTTGTTGATCAAATCGTTGTGATTGGGTAGAAAGTAAATTTTATATTTATATTTATTTCTTATTCGTCTCTATTGTAGAGTCTTTTGGCTTCCAAATATGGATATATATATAATTTGGGGGCCCGCGACAAGGGTGATAAAAGAATTTGGAAAACATTTTAGTGACCGGGACCGGTGACGTCATTAAAATTTTAATGAAGGATATCTGTGTAACTGTTCGTCTTAGAAATATGATCCTATACAATTTCTTGATCAGAATTTAGAGCTCTACAAGATGGTAATACGTTACTAATTCGTTTTTTTAATTTTTCGTGAATTCTCAATGTGGCTGAGAGGACACAGGCGGAATATGGGCAGCAAGCGACACTGCCTTGGCGACTTTATTTTTTTAATTTTTTTTATTATTTAATTACTTCATTAAGTAATAAAGCGTGATAAAAGAACATCGCAAATAATCTTTTCCTGAGGTATCGTTTATATTTGTAAACGACACAAATGTCATCATCCTTCATCTTAGGAACGAACGGCTGCCGTGACGTAATTCATGGGATGGTCTATTCATGTACCTTGAATTTGATTGACATGAACTTAAAATTATTGTCGTTGCTCCAGGTGATAGCAATAGAGGTGAGATGGTCTTAAAAATTCCTTCACAAACAAGATTGTAATTTATTTATTTATTGGATTAATAATCTGTCTGCTATGAATCTATGCAATCAAGTTTTTTAATCTATTGATTTAAAACAATAGAGTTAATAAGATAAAGCTGTTGACGTTTACGAGATTAAATTTTAAAAGGCATTATTTGTGTTGAATTTATGAAAAGGTCTATCAGCAGTTGATGTTTATTGTTGTTTTTGTTATTATTGTTGTTATTGTTTCTGTTACTTTTTTTGTTATTGTTATTGTTATTGTGTTTGTTATTGTTTTTGTTTTTGTTGGTTATTGTTTTAGTTATTGTTTGTTGTTGTTTTTCCTATTTTGTTGATATTGTTTTTGTTGTTGTTATTGTTGTTGTTACTGTTGTTGTTATTGTTGTTGTTGTGTTGTTTTTATTGTTTTTGTTATTGTTGTTGTTATTGTTGTTGTTGTGTTGTTTTATTGTTTTTGTTATTGTTGTTGTTATTGTTGTTGTTATTGTTGCTGTTACTGTTGTTGTTACTGTTGTTGTTACTGTTGTTGTTGTTGTTCTTGTTAAAGATTATCATTGCTATCATTGATTGTCAAATAAAATTATGTATTCTGAAAAACTGCTTGAATCAATTTCGAGAAAAATTGAAATAAAAAATCTGCTTAACATTTTGGTTGTTATAATATATAGACATCTTTAACTCAAATATACAACAACAATTTCACAAGGATTAAAGAAACTTTGATAATGAAGATTTCATTATAAATTGCGCTCTTCAGATGTGGTCTTATCCAGCTGGCACTCATTCTAACATTAATTCAACATTATTTTTTTTGTTGTCCCAACTTTAATGGTTCGTTAGATTTGGAATTCCTTTTTCTAACATAAAACTTTAACGTTATTCTAACAACGTTATGATTTAAGGTTAGGGTAAACGTAACATAACATTACAGCAACTTTGGTTGAACGTAAAATAAAGTTGCATTAACACTGTATCAGCCTAAGTTACTACCATAAATAAAAAAAATATAATGCATTCCGAAGTTTCAATCAACGTTTGCATTTTCTGCACTTCAAATTAAACTTTCACTTTTTAAGTACAATTATTATAACGTTGTGATCATGTTCTAAAATTAATATCAGTTAGCAACGTTAATTTATCGTTAAAATAACGTTACATAACATAAAACCCAATTACAACGTTAGTTTTAAGTTAATCTAACGTTGGGTGCCGGCTGGGTAGCCAATTAGGTCAGTGTAATTGTACTGTTTGACTTTTTAGGAGATTAAGGATAAAAATGGTATACCTTTTTACACGATATCAAAGCGAAACATTGCTATCAACAATGTATAGATTAACTTGTCACCTGATGATGTTTCTACACTATCAATACTCAATGGCAGTTACAAAGAACGTGATTTTCTTAACTTGTGGCATATCTGGCGCACTATTTCTGGAGACCACACCATGTCAAAAATACACTGATCTTTTGCCTAATGGTGTTTGCAAACCGTATCTTGAGAATATGTACATATCACAAGAAAAGAATTCTGCCGACAAACGTGACAAAGGGCTATCTGATATTTTGAAGATCAAAATATTCCTAGATAAAACAGCAAAAACACAAGAATCGTTTGTTTCGTTTATAAAAAGGTTTCTGAAATTAATGTATCTCGAAGATTGTAAAAATAAAACTGCAGTACTGAGGGAGCTAAATATTGTTGATTGGCCGATATGGAAAGAAACTTCGGTTTGTATTAATAGTATTTTGTGGTATGTATGCCTCCATATTCATCGAGTTTGTTTCAGACAAAATGGGAAATCGTTAGCGTATCCACCGTGTTTTGAAACCTGTTTGCATGCAAGGTCTGGTCCTTGCAAAAACTTATTGAACTTCTTTCCAAAACTATATGAGCAACGTGACAACTGCGCTATTCTGAGGAAGCCTAGCCTTCATAAGGGATTAATAGACTGTAGTGATCTCCCCAAAGTAAACCGTCAGCGTATGCTTCACTGCCATTTGATTCTAGGCAAGACAAAACTGTCAGTAGATGAGAAGAAATCCTGTTACGAAGACCTAGGACAAAATTATGTCGGTTGGCAAAACTATACTGAAAATGGATTACGGTGTAGTTTCTGGAATGATTCACTCAAAAGTTTCTATGCAACGCTTAATAGAAATTATTGTCGCAACCCAGAAGGTATTGGTGAAAGACCATGGTGTTACATAAACCATTTAGGTGATTGGGAATATTGTGGTGTTACTAAATGCGTTGAACCATCCTCATCTAGGGACTTCTATTGGTTCTTTATGCTGTTCCTCGTGTTACTGGTAATACTTGTAGGAATTCTTTTAAACTTCAAACGACGGTACCGCTCTGACACGAATCTTATAAAAGTTTACGAGGAAGTCCGTATCTCACAGATGCTTGAAACAAATCTAGATTCGTTAATTTCATCTAAAGGCATATAATCTGCCTTATATTTACCTAGCACAATTAAGACGGTGTAAATTATTTTGGTTGCATGACGTGTTATATAGAAACGAGAATGTTTTCCCTTTCTATCAGGAGGTCTACAAATAGCATTGGAATGTTGTCAAATAAGTATAGAGTATTGTAAAAACAATATATGAAAACAACGTATTTATCGGTATTTAAAGTCACAGTTTAAAATAGCAACCTTTTGAAAACGTTTTTTTTCAAAATACATAGCTGTGTTTGGGCTATTCTCCATACCATCAAAAGGAAACTATTAATCCCAAATTGCCCTCGAGGTCATACAATTAATGGTACTAACAAAATTCTTTTACATACTTTCAAATATACTTATATGCTATTACACTTCTCTTAATATATTCCCTATTCTTATAACTAAATCAAAACAAGGTCCTTGATTTTGAATGTTACTTTTGGTAGAAAACGTATTAAGCAAACTGTACCTTCACATTCAAACTAATAATGCTTCTTCTACCGCTGAAATGTGACCAAAACCTTTATGCTGTATAAACCTTGTCTATCTTCGCCTGGGTAAGCAAAGGTAGGGTTGCGTCTCATTCACCCAATCATTTTTAAGTTATATTACACCAAATTGCATTAAACTCAATGTACGTTTTCACCATCTAGATACGGTCTCGTGGAATCAGAACTTTTCGTACAACACAGCTGGCAATTGGTAGTTCAGCAGCTTTGCATTCTGAAACTTTCTTTTTTATTTCTTCTATAGATCATTTTTGTTACAACCTGTTAGTGTTACGGTTAGGGTCAGGCAGAAAAGAAAATGAAAAAATATATAACACAGCACACCATACTGAATGTCAGCATGTTTTGACGGAAAAGTAAACACATAACGAATAACCAGAGAGACGCTACTTAACCAAGAAAGGATTTGTTTTTAAATTTTTAAATTTAAGAATAGACGTACGAATGGAAAGTTTGCGATGTCGCAGAAGAATCACACAGAGTTGTCGCGTGCGCGTATATTGTGTCTACACTTCAAGAAAAATCTCAAGTCGATCAAAGATTTTGACTTGATTATTCAATTTTAGCCGTGAGTCGATGTCCCAAACGTAAGTGATTTAACATATCTGATTTTAAAATTTCTTTTTCGAGCGCTCACCTGCGAATTTAGTGTAATCTTTATCGAGAAACCCTTTGTTGAAGTTCAACCTTTGAAATTTCTTTATCCATGCGTTGATGGAGGGAATCCCAACTATCCGTATGTATACATCTAAACCTCTTCCCTTAGGGAGGGTAGCTCGGATTTCCTGGCTAATGCGTTGAAGGAGTTCGACTCATACAAACACAGCACAACGATATTAATATTGTTTGGAAGAACAATTAGAATTGGAATTAGAAGATTGTTTTTTCTAGAATTTTGGGTTGGAAACGATGAATATTGTATTGACTGCAAGATGATGTGTTGATCTGAAGACAACTCGATGTGTTTATCATTCACATTGAAAGATGGTGATGTTCACGATGAATACTGTGAATATGGGCGTATAGGAGGGTGATACATAATCTTGTACAAGAGAGACGTCGGTGCATCAGGAGGATAACTTTTATTCGTGAAGCAAATAAGGGTTTATGGGCTGCCTTACTGAAGAGAGGTTAGCCAAAAGCCAAGTGGATAATATCAAGTACTCTTTTCGCAACATTCATTTTAAAAAGTCTGGTGGATAAACAAAAGGTTTTCAGCTGTCACGTGCATGATTCACATTTTTGGGTTGGGTGGATGTGCGCCTAATTTTGAACGAAAATCATTTATGTTGCCTAATATCTATGTTGAACGCACCCACTAAATATGTTGACGTTCCTTTAAATATAACTCATTTTAATTGTAAGAACGAAGAATTTGCTCACAGGTGGATATTTGGAGGAGAATAAACTCATTAAAGGAATAAAAGAAAAACATGCAAACAACCTAATTTGCACTTAAGATTAAAAAGAAAATACATGACACTGTACTCCTCCCTAGACATGCAGCTGCCGTTTGTTTTTTTGTCAATCACTGTTAATGCTTAAACTACCATTTTTTATAATGTAATGGAAATAAAGGGTTATAGTTATGTTAGGGCTTTCAGGTCATTTTTAATTCGTGTAAATTGCTTACAATCAATTTCATGGCATTTTCCTGACATTTAGCTTTTCAACAAGGGGTCGACTAAGTTTCTTGCGTTTCTAGATCTGGAGGTATTAAAACTTTTGTATGCCTTATTTAGGGCAATTTCGGTCATGAATTTGAATGAAATTACTGAAGTTTTTGGTACAAAGACTGGGGTTGTGTCATATAAATCATACAATTACAAATTGATTTTGTGGCTAATGATAAGGATGATAAAGTTTTTAAAATATACACTTTCCGGACATAGGCCTCATAATCTATAGAACCATCAAAAAGCTTGCAAACTCCTAAGCGACAACATCAATGAACTAATGCCTCCGAATAACGAGGATTCAATGCCACACGATTTTAATGTTTTCCAGAAAGAAATCCAGGACGCATATACAAAGATGAGTGTATGGAAGAAAAACTTATTTGAATTACCGAAGGGAAGCATCGGTAAGAGCTTTTTGAATGAGCTGACTAATATATTAGAACTTTGGAGTAAGAATTCTCCTCAAAGAAATATTGCATTCAAAATGTTTATGCTGTTACCAAGCTTAATGTTACAGCGTACAAATAGATAGAGCTCAGCAGCTGAAAACAGAAAAATCCTTGAGGGAAGATTAGATCTTTGGAGAAACCGGAAGATTTTAAACTTAGTAGCTGAATGTCTTGTGATACAGAGTCGACTTTCAAAAAATCTACCGAAGAAGGAACAAAACATTGGAGAAACCTTTCAAAAATTAATGTTTAAAGGGAACGTCAACGGTGCACTACGTTTATTGACGTCACAGCAATGGAATGGTATCCTGCCGTTAGACGACACCACTATGAACGAATTGAACGCTAAACATCCTGACGCTAGCCCAATGAACAGTGATCTACTCCTTCAGGGCCCAGTAGCTGAAGTAAATGATGTCATATATGAAAGTATCGATGCAAACTGCATCCTTAAAGCTTCTATCAAAACAAAGGGAGCTGCTGGTGTTTCTGGATGGGATGCAGATGAATGGCGAAGGGTTATAGGAAGCAGAATATTCGGAGCAGCGGGTACAGATTTACGGAAAGCTCTTGCAAGATTTACAAGATTATTATGTGCTACACGTGTAACCGACTCGGATAGCTTAGAATCACTTTTAGCATGCAGATTGATACCCCTAGATAAAAACCCAGGGGTGAGACCAATTGGCATAGGGGAAGTTGTACGACGTATAATAGGAAAAACTGTGATGATGTGTCTACGCAAGGATATAATTCGGGCAAACGGAAATTTCCAGCTTTGTGCAGGAATAAACTCAGGATGTGAGATTGCCCTTCACGCATCGGTAGACCTTTTCAATGAAGATGATAGCCAAAGCTTGTTACAAAAAGATGCATCAAATGCGTTTAATTCTATCAACCGAGCGGTAACTATGCACAACATGGGCATTCTCTGTCCTGAATTTTCCACCTACATTTATAACTGCTATCAGACACCGGTACGCCTTTTCATTTCTGGCGGGAAAGAGATTCGATCAAACGAAAGGACCACTCAAGGCGACCCAGCAGCGATGGCCATAAGCGCCATTGGCATACATCCGCTTCTACATCTACAAGAAATCCAAATAACAAAACTTCCAAACCGTGTGGCTTTCGCAGACGACTTTATTGGAATAGGAAAGTTAAAGAGCTTGCGACGATGGTGGGATAGTATAGTAAATCATAGCGTACTTTGACGTTAAGGTGCTCACCCCAACTGCTAAAGTCTACTTGACTCAGAGTCTATCTGCAGCTCATCGAAGCAACGAACAGATGAAAAAGAGAAACTATAACAAGCGGATCAACAGCATCGATCAAGGCAGCTTTACACCATTAGTCTTCTCATGTTTTGGCGGTATGTCTCGTGAATGCAAGACTTTTTTCAATAGATTATCAGAAATTGTGGCAGAAAAAAGAAAAGAACAAATTCACCGTGTGAAAAACTGGGTCAGGTGCAGACTCAACTACAGTTTATTGAGAAGCCAACTGCTATGCCTTCGTGGTTGTAGAGGCTCGAAGAAACTATTCGAGAACGACGACATCAATTTAATCACGACCGAATGTCGCCTAAAATGTTGTTGATCAAATCGTTGTGATTGGGAAGAAAGTAAATTTTATATTTATATTTATTTCTTATCCGTCTCTATTGTAGAGTCTTTTGGCTTCCAAATATGGATATATATATAATTTGGGGGTCCGCGACACGGGGTGATAAAAGAATTTGGAAAACATTTTAGTGACGGAGAGCGGTGACGTCATTAAAATTTTAATGAAGGATATCTCTGTAACTGTTCGTCGTAGACATATGATCCTATACAATTTCTTGATCAGAATTTAGAGGTCTACAAGATAATAATTTTTCAAAAACTAGCAAATATGCAAGTTTTGTTCAATAATCACGTGATTGATCTCCTCCTCATATTCAGTAGGGATTTCTTTTGTTGTAATACTTTAATAATCTCTGATGGAGGGTCTGTTTACCTTCAAAAACCAAATGGCTTTGACGCCTCTTGGAGTGAACACAAATTTAGTAGATAAGAAAGATTTAGTTAAAGAATATTTTTCTCGTGGTTTCCACTACAAAGAAATTTTAGGTGCATTGAAATTACATAACGTGACTATCAGTTTAAGACAACTGCATCGGTTACTGAGAGAAGAACGGCTTTACAGAAAACGAAATCTAAGCCAGGCAAGTGTTATCATTAATTATATCGAAAGCCTGTTAGAAGGGTCCGCTTCCTCTTTGGGATACCGTCAAATCCATAAGAGATGTATAGAAGCTGGATTGAGAGTTTCAAGAGCAACTGTAGCAGATATATTAAGATCGCCTGACCCTGTTGGTGTAGAATCACGCCGTAGAAACCGACTTCGAAGAAGAAATTACGTTTCACATAGGCCAAACTACCTTTGGCATATGGACGGATACGATAAACTTAAGCCTTATGGCTTAGCAATACATGCTTGTATAGATGGATTTAGTCGTAAACTCTTATGGCTTAAAGTTTACAGTGCAAACAAAGACCTAATAATAATTTCCTTTTATTATGCCAATTTCCTACTAAAAATAGATGGTGTTCCTAGGAAAGTTGTCGCTGATAGAGGAACAGAAAATGTTAATGTAGCAGCATTTCAAAGATTTCTTCGTCGAAACAGAACAGATTTTATGGCCGGTCAACCGAGCTTTTCTTATGCTTTTCTTATTACACAGTGTACACTTATCTTTAAAAGCGAAAAAATATGAATTCGCCACAGAGAGCTTTAAGACCGGTCTCCACTTGAGCGCGCGCTCAGAGAGTATATAGAGCTTTGCTCCCATGGGAATGAGTTTGTGCAATGTTTTCTAACTGTTGAGCTTGTGTATTGTTTTGTTATTGTTCTCGACGATTTTGATTGGAGCGCTTGAAATTTTTGCGCTCAGGAGTAGATCATAGTTGATAGTGCCCGGGCGCTTCCGGCGAGAGCTCAAATGGAGACCAGCCTTTAAAGCGCCAAAAAATTGTTTTTAGATTTAAATTCCCTACGATTTTAAACACTGTATCAACCTAAGTTACTACCATAAATATAAAAAATATAATGCATTCCGAAGTTTCAATCAACGTTTGCATTTTCTGCACTTCAACTTTCACTTTTTAAGTACAATTATTATAACGTTGTGATCATGTTCTAAAATTAATATCAGTTAGCAACGTTAATTTATCGTTAAAATAACGTTACATAACATAAAACCCAATTACAACGTTAGTTTTAAGTTAATCTAACGTTGGGTGCCGCCTGGGTAGCCAATTAGGTCAGTGTAATTGTACTGTTTGACTTTTTAGGAGATTAAGGATAAAAATGGTATACCTTTTTACACGATATCAAAGTGAAACATTGCTATCAACAATGTATAGATTAACTTGTCACCTGATGATGTTTCTACACTATCAATACTCAATGGCAGTTACTAAGAACGTGATTTTCTTAACTTGTGGCATATCTGGCGCCCTATTTCTGGAGACCACACCATGTCAAAAATACACTGATCTTTTGCCTAATGGTGTTTGCAAACCGTATCTTGAGAATATGTACATATCACAAAAAAAGCAGCATGCCGACAACCATGACAAAGAACTATCTGATTTTTGGAAGGTCAAAACATTCCTAGATAAGACAGTAAAAACACAAGAATCGTTTGTTTCGTTAATAAAAAGGTTTCTGAAATTAATGTATCTCGAAGATTGTAAGAATAAAACTGCAGTACTGAGGGAGCTAAATACTGTTGATTGGCCGATATGGAAAGAAGCTTCGGTTTGTTTAGATAGTATTTTGTGGTATGTATGCCTCGTCAATCATCCAGTTTGTTTCAAACAAAATGGGAAAGCGTTAGCGTATCCACCGTGTTTTGAAACCTTCTTGCATGTAAGGTCTGGTCCTTGCAAGAAAATAACAAACGCCGTTCTAAAACTATATGAGCAACGTGACAACTGCGCTATTCTGAGGAAGCCTAGCCTTCATAAGGGATTAATAGACTGTAGTGATCTCCCCAAAGTAAACCGTCAGCGTATGCTTCACTGCCATTTGATTCTAGGCAAGACAAAACTGTCAGTAGATGAGAAGAAATCCTGTTACGAAGACCTAGGACAAAATTATGTCGGTTGGCAAAACTATACTGAAAATGGATTACGGTGTAGTTTCTGGAATGATTCACTCAAAATTTTCTATACGACGCTTAAGAGAAATTATTGTCGCAACCCAGAAGGTATTGGTGAAAGACCATGGTGTTACATAAACAATTTAGGTGATTGGGAATATTGTGATGTTAATAAATGTGTTGAACCATCCTCCTCTAGGGACTTCTATTGGTTCTTTATGCTGTTGCTTGTGTTACTGGTAATACTTGTAGGGATTCTTTTAAACTTCAAACGACGGTACCGGTCTGACACAAATCTTATAAATGTTTACGAGGAAGTCCGTATCTCAGAGATGCTTGAAAAAAATCTGGATTCGTTAACTTCATCTGAAGGCATATAACCTGCCTTATATTTCCCAAGCACAATTAAGACGGTGTAAATTATTTTGGTTACATGACGTGTTATATAGAAACCAGAATGATTTCCCTTTCTAGGAGGAGGTCTATAAACAGAATAAGAATGTTGTCGAATAAGTTTAAAGTATTTTGAAACGTTTTTGGATGATTAATCATTTTTCCATTCGCCTACACCACCAAGATTTCTTTTCATTAAGGATACAGAGGCGTCATTTGAGAACGTTTTCTTTTTCTAAAATATTAAATAACAAATACTAGTAACAAATACTAATAAAATAATAACAACACTTCGTCTGAAATATCCTCCATCTTTAACTTTCACCTATGTAAGTCCGATTTTAAATAAGTTTTTTAAGAGATGATTTAACAATTTTTTTAATGGTATGGTGCATACTTAATTTCGGATAAGTAAACAAAAAATTAGCTCACAAAAATAATTCACCTTATTTCACGTTCAATCACAGTGAAAACTAAGCATTAACACATAAACTAAATCAAAAACAAAAGGTTTGTGATTCTTGATTTTGAATATTTCTTTTGGTAGGAAATGTATTAAGCAAACGGTACCTTTACATTTAAACCAATAATGCTTTCTCTACCGCTGACATATGACCAAAAACTTCGTGCTGTAAACTTTGTCCATGTTCGCATGGGTAAGCGACGTTAGGACGGTTGCATCTCATTCACCCAATTATTTTTAAGCTAACATTACATCAAATTGCATTAAACTCAACGTACGTTTTCACCATATAGATACGGCCTCGTGCAAGCAGAACTTTTCGTATAACACAGTTGATGATGGGCCTGATATCTTGCAGCTGGTCAGCATCTTTACATTCTGATACTGCAACATCGTGCAATAATACTTTCTTTCCAAACACAGGAATTTGTAAAGATATGACTATCAAAAACAAAGGTGTCACAATGCCTTTCAACAACAGCGACCATAATCAGCAGTAATCAGCATAGGCACATCATTACGCGGAACCACGCACATGTTTGATTTTCAGTAGTCAAGCAACGCTGACTGATGCGATTAAACTGCTTTAAAGGTCGCCCATTGGCTATTTGGTGCTATCACTGACTATTCACTTGCATAAGTGAAAATCTTAAAGTGAGGTTTCCGTTCTTAAGTTGTACAAACGTGCATAAATAATTGTGTTCACCTGGTGCGCAGAAAAGAATTTTAATAAAAAATGTTAACTTTTATTCCATGTACTCACGTACAACAATAGAACAATAGAATAGTGCCAATGGAAGATTAGGGGAAGTTTGCGATGTGGCGGAAGAATCACAAAGTGCTGTGTATCAGTCATTTTATTTACGTTTAAATGAACTATTACATGCATAGATCAATAAATGAATGAATCCAGAAAGTCTTATATATGGAAGTAAATAATAAATAAATAAATTGATAAATAAAATAAATAAAATACATAATATACACCAATTCATCAACTTTCAAGCAAGAATTATTAAAGCCGACGATTTCCTTCGAAACGATGTTATAAGTTGAATTTGTGACGGGCGTTACCAGTAGCAGTTATGACAAGCGTTATTAGTAGCACTTGCAACAGGCATTTTTGACCATGTGATGTTAGTAGCACTTGTGATGGCCGTTATAGGCTGTGAAGGTAAATTCACTTGCAACTACACTCCAAGACAAAAATAACCATTCTTTATCATTTGTAAATTCTTGATTTCATATGTGCGCCTATACAAGGAGGGCTTTTAATTTCCCGTTATCATATTGGCCCTTTTAATGGCGTTAGTATTCACGACTTGGCGTTAAAAGGGCCGGCGTTTAGACGTTTGGCTGTGAGGGCTTGACCGTGGACTTTTCAAAAATAACGCAAAAACAATTATAAAGACTAGCGTTCAATCTGGCCCTGCGTAAAAAGGGTGCCCAGCAGGCTCGTGACGTCGCTTAAACATCTGAACAACTTTCAGAAGTTGTGGAAACTTACACAAACAAACAGCGTTTATAGCAACCACTTTTTCACTGTATATCTTCTTTTTTTAATCAATTTTGTTTTGATTTCGTATTTTTCTTGATACATTTTCTCTAAAAATGTTGAAGAATAAGCGAGTGAAAACTACAGGCGATGTCTTAACTTATCGAGTATCTACTTCCAGTTCCCTCAAATACCGTTGCTCTCGACTTTTAAAACATAGATTTTCCGAACTGTTTGCGGTGTTGGGTGCACACGCCTATAATTGTTTTGGATGTTTCTACCGGAATTGTTTTGGATGTTTCTACCGGAATAAATAGAGACTTATACTAAGTTATGAATTCAGAAAAACAATCGCATAAAATGGAGGTTGGAAATGTTGCCTAGGAGTGTGTTTGTCTAACAATAGGTTATCATAACAGTATTCGGTTGAAAGAAGACAGAATCAACAGAAGTTTTCAGCACAAACTAGCGATAAAATCAACTTGTCAAACAAACCTATAGCTAGACCACAATACGGTGTCTTTTTTGAAATAGGAAAGGGAAAGGTCTATTTTAATGCGAAAAACAAACAATTAAAATGTAAACTAAGACATTTGAAGTTCAGTTATATTTCGACAGCCTTTCGTAAGTAATACTTACATTGTCAGCGATAAAATAATTAATACTAATATATTCCTGAATTGATATTTTATTGCTGACGATGAAAGTAATACTTGCGAAAAGCTTTCGAAAAATAAACAAATTTTACATATTTTTGTTTACTTTGAATTTTACCTTGTTTACTTTTAAATGGCCAAATGACGTTAAAAATCATAAAACAAACTATGATACGTATATTTATTACTCACATATGTGGCCATTCTCCATTGGATACTTTGAATGTTTCGAGCTGTTTCGTCTAAGTCCTGTGATAACGAATAAGAAATTTGCCCTTGTAACGCGAGGCCTTAGAACTATAGAGGCTTTCGTAAATAACGTTGGGGCAGCCATACGCTCGTTTTCAAACTGAATAATAATGACATTTGCGTCGTTTACAAAAACATTATTTATGAAAGGGTTGATTAGAACCTCCTTTTATGATAGACATCATCTATTCAAAATGAATGCTCCACTAACGATGCTACGTTGTATTATTTCAGTATGTGTGACAGTATTCAGGGTATTTGGAAGGGAAATGCACAGAAGAGTCACACAGATTCGTGGCAATCTTAGCAAACTACTAAAATCACATCAATTAAATTTTTCATTATTATCAATTAGTAATACAAATAATTGAATTTAATAGATAAGCTAAAGAAAAAGATTAGAAAGAAATAAGACTTTTAACACGATCATAAACATCGATTGAACCTAGACCTTTATTGTGTTTTTTCTGTTGAAGTCCACGGTTAAACTTTCACAGAGAAACTAACCCGCATACTCTTTAACCATGAAGGGCTAGGAATAAAAAAAGGGCCCAAAAGGTACCTAACTATGAAATAACTTACTTCTTTCGATACAATTTCGTTGAGTCGTCTGCTATTCAAATTTGTTTGCTTGGCATAGATAACAGGAGTTACTGAATCACCATTATCATTGACCTTAACATAAGAGAATGGTCCAAGATAAAATTTGAGATTTTTAGTTCAGTAATTTCAAAGTCCATCTGATGCACTTCTTTAAGGCGGGTCAACTTTAAAACAGTTCTTATAAATTCTGTGCAAAGAAGGGTATCAAAAATGCATCCTTAATGCCAAGCTTTCTTACTGGATTATTGAAGTGAAAACAATTCTGAGGCCAGTAACACTCATTAGAATTTGGTTTGGTTCCTGGTGAATTCTCTTTGTTGTCCTCATTAAATTGATTTGATAGATAATCCACTAAACATTTCTGAGCACACACTGAGGGTAGATGTCATCGGCAGGTGAGGACTAAGCTTTTGATAATTAATTTTTGGACAATGAATTTAAATTACAGACATAATTGTTATTATTGTAAAGTGTCCGAGCGACGAAAGTAGCTCTCAATAGTTGTCATAGCAATAAGACGAGGACTAAGCTTTGAAAGCATTTTAGGTGCTTGTGGTTTAGTATTGAATACTACAGCTCTTTAATTGATCTTATAGGCCTTTTTCTCAGAAATTACTGTTCCTATAAGCCTTCTCACAAATTATATATATCTGTTTCGTTCTGTACAGTTCTTGGCTTAGTCCAAATCAAAATAACAATGACATTCCCTGTCATGTTTACCTGCTTCTTGAGACTGTTATTATCAAGATAGGAAGAACATATGCAACGATGCCCACAACTGCCCCTACAAACCTAAAACAGAGACCGGCTTTTTTAATCAATGCAAAACGGAAAATCCTCATGTTTGAACATCTTCCCTTCATTTTTACGTCTTCGCGACCATCATTTCCGCGTTTGATAGTCTTTTTAAAGGGTCAGGAAAAATCCGGTTTAAAAAACGGGTTTCCAAGAAAAATGAAATATTAACCTTTCGTGAAATACAGGTATTCTCTGCAGGTATTGGAGTACTGTTTCACAAAAAAAAAGGCTGTAGAAATGAACACTTACGTCGTAATTTGAAGACTCTACTAACTTATGCAAAGCCTTCGATTGCAAACTATTTCTTGCATTCTAAAAAGATAACCACAATACTAAGAATGACAGAAAATCATTACCATCATCACCATCATGGTTGCCTGGGATTTCAAAGACTGACTTCCATGCTTCCATATCCTTTCCTCATCCTTACTGACTTTCTTTTCTCTTGAGTCTTTCCTTACTACTTCACTACAAGTCTTCAGAGGCCACCCTCTTTCTAAACTGCCATGAACTGGAATATCCCTGCATTTACTAAGCATTAACTTCCATTCTTTCTATATGACCAAACCATTACTTCCACCTATGTTGTACATGTTCTCTCAAACTATATAACCGGTATATTACATTATATTATATATATATTATTATAATATATTATAGTATATTACAGTATATTATATATATATTATTATAATATATGATAGTATATTACAGTATATTATTGGTATATCAATACTCTGTCACTTAAGATAACCCCACACATCCACCTTAATACATACAATCAAGAATATTAAGCTTGTGTGCGCTCTCTGATCACAAATGGAGCACTCTACTCAATAAGAAGATATCACTATTAATAATAGATAAAATTTGGGGAATCCTTGTCCAAAAAAAATCACCTAATGAAAACAAAAAATCACTTATTTTGAAAACCAATTTCTTACCATTTCTTTTCTTTTCGAAGAGTTTACTAAAGGTGGTGTAATCCAATCAGTGAATGTGTCTTCTATATTTTTTGTTTTTGCATTTGACGAAGTACTACTTCGAACGGGTAGTATCCTTAGACTTTCCTTTAAAAAAAACATAGTTTTAATAAGACTGATCAAATCACAAGTGGTGAGGGTTGGGGGAGAGGGGGGGGGAGAGAGAGAATTCAAATATTACAAAACTAACACAAGTAAAAATCTGCCCTACTTTGAATTTTCTATCCAAATATTCGCAGCATTTATCATCAAAAGTCGTTAAAACATTTTTAAAATCACAAATCTAAACGAATAATAAATCAGCATAAATCACAGCAAAAAGGAACATCTGCACACTGCACATCTGCACACCGACCCTTCGTGCAAGTTAGAATAATGATATTATAGCTCTGGCTGTAAGTCAACTTCCCAGTTGCAAGTCGGAGGGCAGAACCAGCCGTTACGGATGGAATCCCAAGGACTGAAAACTCTGAGTTACTGACTTAGTTACTAACTTATATTCATGACGAACTCGCCCATCCAAATCCATTTCTATTGGAAGGTTAGAATACAGAATTGAACCATAACAAGTATTTCACACTTAATCTATTATTTCATATTGTATTGGTTCTTATTTGTTGT
Organism: Turritopsis rubra; assembly: GCA_039566895.2. Taxonomy (NCBI): domain Eukaryota; kingdom Metazoa; phylum Cnidaria; class Hydrozoa; order Anthoathecata; family Oceaniidae; genus Turritopsis; species Turritopsis rubra. The sequence continues at coordinate 7,687,543 of CM077622.1, forward strand.
AACTGGAAATCTTAATGATAAGCTCACATGTATTCACACAAACTGTCATCTTTATTCATGCATCATGCATCTGACAATGAGGGAGTGTAACAGAATTACTAAATCACCATAACAAGTTTGTACCTCATATAATTTACCATCATCAATTCGAGATGAAATTGGTTCTTCAGTATCAACATCCTTTGTTACCTCACTGATGTCCTCTGCACTGCAAAGTTTAAGAAACACAAAATCATATATGAAAATGTTTATGAGGGCCAGAAACATCTGTAGACTGATGATGAACGTCGGACGACGCTTCGAAACGTCTCGAATAAATTTTGAAATAAAATAAAAATGTTGCTTCTTATATTTTTATTGAAATCATACATCTTTGTTAACTTCCACAAACAGCCTTTGTAATCAAATGATAAATTAACTCAGCTTAAACATTTTCAAGAATAACAAAAGACTTATTCTCGTACCTGGCTACAACATCAAGGAATTCATAAAACATCAGCCTGTCAGCCACCAATTTATTCATACGTCTGAACTATGAAGTAATGATATTTATAATTCAAAACAGTTTATTAATACTGAGAGTGAAAGACACAAACCCAAGTCACACTGAGATTAGTCCAGATTAGTTAAGGTTATTCATAGTGCTTTTTTCGATCCTGGTAAAAATATACTTTACATAAACACGAAAAGATTAAAAAAAATCCCTTCTATATTACCAAATAAAAAACATATCAGAAATAAAATCGATAAAAGTCCTATGAATAACCTTAACTAATCTGACCTAATCTCAGTGTGACTTGGGCTATAATAAGGAAATTTTTCCTCCAGTTTATTACTAGTCCTTAATTTTTTAATGAGTACAATTTGCTCCTTTTTTCCACTACGTGCTTTATTTATAAGCAACATTTTCTAAACAAGACGAGGTTCAAATCTGTCGGAAAAAGGAAGCATCTCCTAAACAACAATTCCCCAGCAAAGAAAAACCTCCGAACCCGAAATAAAACTAAATAAAAAGAAATTCCAATTGTAAAATTAAAAAAAAAAGAAGTCCCTCTTCACAGAGTTTGCCGGTTTAATTATTAATTATGGCATAATTTAATGCTGAGCTATCTTCAAAAACGCTACAACTTACATTCCTAGGTCAACAACCCATAAAGTACCCAACAAAAGAGCCTGTAAAAGAGAAGCAACTTTTAGCCTCAGCCAGAAGTTTGTGATTTTTTTTATAATAAAAAAAGGTATAAATGGAGTGGAACGGCCCGAAGCTACTAGACATAATGATATACATTGGATACAATGAAATCTTTCAGATCTGCCATTAGAACATACAAAAAGCCTCAACATAAACCAACTATATTGATAACATGTGTTACCCTCACAAATAATGCCACGATGTGTGATACCTGATAAGTGAAGAAACACATTTCAAAATGAAATCAAAAAGACAAAAAATAAAAATAGGTGTCCCTTTATGGTGAAAAAGATTGGTGTACTGTGCTTAAATTATTAAAGTCTCTGTGGAGGAGTGTTTTTTATTGAAACAGCAGGCAATATTGCTTGCCATTCCTATAGAAAACACTCCTCCTCATAGCGTGTTGGAAGATTTTGCCCACCGGGAAGTCGCCTATAATTAATATAAATGACTATCCATCAATGGAAAGAGCTCATTAATTATTTCTTAAATCTCAAAGATTTTAGAATCAATTAACAAGATGAACGGATGAATGGATTAAATAATTTGATGTACGGGGATTGTCTTTCAGTTTTTAAGGGTAACTGTTTAGTTTGATAACTTAGCACAATACCGTTTTAAAGCGAGCAAAATTAGTGGTGGAAATTGTTTGGGTCATTGAGGTGTGCCTCAGGCTATTACTCAAATGCTTTTATGAGAATGTCCACTCGAGAAGTTAACTGGTTTGAAACATATAGATGAATATGCTCTTAGCGATCAAGATGATCGTTATACAAAAATAGTAAATTCTCTGTTATTTAAACATCCAAGGGACTGAACAAAGTGGTTTGATTTATAGATAGTTCATTGAGATAGAAATATATCCATTCAAGTTTGTTTGACTTAGGGAGAGTTCAAATGACAGGGGTTTGGGTAAGAAAGGTTCCATTGTGTTTCCGATGATGTTAGCTGTTACATGTTACAATGTTAAAAGTTACACCGTCCCAAATTTAACAGTGGCCCCTTTTATTGGCATTGTTACAAAGACAAACATGTAACACCAGCCCTTTTAATACCAAGTCATGATAATTAACACCATTAAAAGCCGGCTTTAAAAAATGATCAATGAGTTGTTCATATTTCACTAAAAAACCTACCATCTGCTTCATTTTTAAAGGAGCCATTGTTTTGTTGCAAAACTTCAATGCACGGAGGGTAAGTCGATCTTCTAAGCCAGCATGATCTGGATGCTCATATGCTTTAAACGAAACCCTCGCTAATCTCAATCTGGAGAAACTATAAGTATGATAAGTATTGACAGTATAGGTTAGTACTTCATGAATTACTACCAAAAACAGACCTGGGATGTCTGTCTAACATTCATTCTAAAATTTTCCTGATATTTCCCTGATTTCTCCCTTGTAATTACAAGAACTTCCTGATTCATTCATGGAGTATATTCCTGTTTAGTGTCATAAATTACAAGAATTGATAGCAATGCTGTTATTTTTGTATTATCTATGGGCTTAAGAGAAATCTCTCATTAAGGTTAAACTTCTTAAGCACCCTCTTGATTTACCCCCACTTTATTGAGTGCTAAATTGCAATCATCACTAGTTGGGATCATCACCAGTTTGCGTTCAAAACTTTATTTTTTCTGTCTGGGTTTATGAGCACATTGTTGTGTATCGGCTAGTTCTCTCAAACAAAAATAACTGATTTTCAACCAAAAAGTTTTGTAATTACAAAATAGTATGTTAACAGTCTGTTTACCTTATAAAACGCTCGGATAATAGTTCCACAGCTTTGGCGACCACCTTGATATTATACGATCCATTTTGATGATTAAAGGTTTTATGTAGTAACGGGTATAAGATGTCTGCCTGCAAAGTGTTTCTTATAACCTGTTGAATAAACAAGAAATTAATTTTTACAAAAAAAAAAGAAAGTTAAAGCCTCTTGAAATGAACAACATTCAAATATTTAAGGTTAGAAAGTCTCCTCTAAGTGGTTATGGGGGCATTACTAGAGAATATTGACTGACATTAAAGTAAAGCCCAAGCTACTCGTGGAAATAAAAAATTTGATGTATGAGTTCCCCTAACTGTTTCACTTTATTCTTTGTCTCTGCAATTTCTTTCCTGTTTACATTTATAAAAATAATGTTGCCATAACCAGCAAGTATAGTCTGCTGAAGTGAAAAACTTCAAATAGTCATCCTACGGTAGCTCAATCAGAGGGAAATAAAGAAATTCAATTTTGAAGTTTGTTTTGAAGCCATAGTTTTGAAGCTTCGTTGTGAAGGTTAATGGACTTTTCTTAAATTTGGCCGCAGTAACACCCAATAATGGTCACCGCTATGAAATTTGAGCTGTATTACACTCTGACAACAAAGCAGCACATCATTGTTTCCACAATAAATCTGCTTTCTGATAAAAACCTTGTGCTACTGCATGTTGAGATAACCATATATTTATATATTTTATATAATATATATTTTATATTTTACTCATACAGAAGGGTACTAAATGAATACCTCCATTGGTAAATTTCTTTCTCTTTCTCTTTCCTTTGAAAAGACCCTTGAAAATATCTTGTCATGAAACTATAAGGAAAGATAGATAATAATAAATAACATAACCATTTGAAAATTACTTTTCATCAATTATATACTCAATTAATCAATAAGTCTTTGGAAGCACACTTACCCCTAAAGCTTGCTCAAGATACCTGAAAACAAAAATGAGAACACAGAGATTATCAAGAAAAAGTCAACAGCAGCGAATATATGAATTATAACCATCACTTTGAGCTCATTCCAGTAATTTTATTAAAGAAGTGTAAGGGGAGATATTTTCAAAAGAATTAAAATTTTCATGAAAGATTCATAATGTGTTTTGTGATTGAAAGCTTTATACAATCCCAAATAATGTTGATTTTTGTTTAAAAAAGGCAAAATAGAAAAATCACGTCAACTAAAAAGTTACCATGCTTTATACAAAAACAACATTGAATGTTGAGATTTGGATAGGAGTTAAATATTACTTTTGGCGAGACGGAATGAACATGATATCCAATGTTGACAACTAGATGACCCAAAGGTAGACGATGATGAACACTTACTCTAATTCCTCCCATGACCATTTATGGTCACATGCAGGATACTCCATCATATCATCAATGATTTATATGACATTTATTGTGTTCCACCTAACAATGAAAATCTTCAATGAAATTAAAGTACCAACGACTGGTACAGCACAGGAAAAAGGAAACAAGCTTTACATGTCCACGTAAGATAATTAGGTTTCACAAAGGATTGGTGTCTTTAGAAATTTACCAAATTTTTGTTTATTTAACATGTATTTTCATGTTAAATTCGATCACTAAACAAACTTCATGGAATACAAACGATTTTCCCTTTTCTGTAGTTGATTCTTTCACAAATGTTTAAAATTTCTTTCAGGCTGTGCTGTATTATCACACTGTATATCTCAAAATTAAAATACCACAAAATATAGTTTTTCTATTAAACTGTGAAAATAAGGATAAAGGGACAATTTACTACCTTAATGGAAGATAAGAGAACACAAGACAGACAGTAAGAATTTAGAAACTTATAACCACCTGTATTTTGTCAGTTCAATTTAAACTTTAATACAGTAGAAAGATGATGTTGCAACTAATGTTAGGTTATGAATTAGTGGTTTGGACTAATTAGTGTTTCTGCCAAACATTTTTAGGTATATAAAGGCCGGTTTCCAGTTCATTTGCGTAGGTTGCACGACTGAGCGAATTGGCTTTCGATTGGCTGACGTAATCTCATTCGCCTGGTAGTTCAAATCATTTGAACTACTGAGTGAATCAAAAAGCAGCTCACTTGCATGACCCAGGCAAATGAACTGGAAACCGGCCTTAAACAAAAAAAAAGAGAAGTTTAATAAAATATACAGCAACACAGTAGTTACTGTAACCACATGTTCATGTGTATTTTGACTTTAAGCAATCTTATCTCCTTTTACTTCGTAATATTTGTGAAGTTTTATTTCTTTTTTAAATCATACTTGCAAACAGTCAAGAAACTAGTTCATCAACATGCTTATAAAAAAGTCAATATTAATTCTTCGACAGGATCATATGAGTATTATGAGGTATTATACAGGCAAAACAAACACCTTGGTCAAAAATTTCAAAAAAATTTTCTATGCAACTATTCTAAACAAGATTCAGGTGAGTGTTTTTTTTGTTATTGTAGACTAAAGCATTTGTTATAACTAAGTCGCGAGTACTTATTTATGATTTAATCTTATACCCTACTATAAAAATAGTTTTTGAGAGTATTTTATTCTGTTTTATATTTTTATTATTTTATTTGGAGCTGACACATTTGCTAGATTTGAGGTTTCCCCAAACAGTTACCGCCCAAGAAAAAATACCTAGACTCGATGAGGAACTTTCCCACCCCATCCAGCATCACTGACATTTGTTCTTGGTTTGGCCTTGTTGAGGTCTCCTACGCGATTTCCACAGCTGAGCACCTGCTGCCTTTCTGTCAGCTCTTCAACCCCAACACACCCTTCATGTTGAACAACAAACTGGAGAACCTCATTGAGTCCAAACAGATCATTTCAAAGCAATCGAGGAGTCAGAATCTTCGAAACGAATCCACCCACATGTAAAGATTGGTACAGGACCAGAATAGGTTTTTGGCTCCTGCAGAAGCACTGTTTATTATTATTACTATTATTATTATTATTATTATTATTAATGTTTACCAAGGATAGCCTCTTCAGTTCTGATAGAACTGTTATCAATGAGGGTCCTGCATAGGAGGTCCTAGAGTATTTAAAGACCCCATTTTGGCTACGGAAGCTGCAAGTACACCTCAACCGCTCAACCAGACAACTCTCTTAGATATCAATCCCACTTTCAAACCAAGTGCTAAGCTGAGTGGATCGATTCACACTTCACACTGTTATAGTCGCTGACATGACTCGGCCAGGATTTGAACCCTGACATTAATGCACTGGCGGACAGGCTACACAGAGCAAGATTGTTTGTACTTGGATGCAGGAAACTGATTGTAGCAGTAGACCACAAGCCACTATTAAAAATCTCTGGTGACCAATTTCATAATGACGTTGAAAACGTGAGATTAAGAAATTATGATTATGAGATAACCAACAAGCCTCTCGCCAGCAACCAAAGGAATTGGCTGACAACATTGATGAAGGACTACAACTAGCTGCCATCAATATGTTTAAGGCAGTCACTTGGGATATCGTGAAAAAGGAAACGAATAGTGACCCCTCCATATTTAATTTACTACACACTATGGAATCAGGCTTTCCCAAATTGAAAAGGCAAATACCTTACATGCTGCACATTAAGGGATCTCTACTATGGCTGCAAGAGCAGAATCAAGTGTTTTCTGGCCTGGGATAACTATATGCATCAACAGACTCAGGGAACAATGTCAAGACTGCAACTAAATTGCACCTTCCCACCCATGCTCTCCGCCCACACCCCTTGTACTTCCTGACTTCCTCTTTCAATGCATCCCAGAAGACTATTTCAATCACAAATGCACCAACTACCTCATTGTTGTTGATTTATGACAACCCAAACCAACCAGACAACAATAGCACAGAACCTTCAGAACCTTATTAGCCCTTATAATGCTGGTCACCTTTACAGTAACAACAAGCTATGTATATGTATATTATATAGATTACAACTGTTGTACTGCTGTTGCTGTAGAATAAATTAATTACCAATGGTATTTTATATCATTTTTTTTCTGATTTTGCATGGGATAGTGCCACCAATTCACTATTTAGCAATTGGAAAAAATGTTTTTTGTGCTGCTTTTATAGTACCTGATTGATGAAAATGTTTTAATAGTGTTAGATAATAATGCTTAACAAAAGTATACTGATCTTTATTAAAGGTACTATGGCCCATTACCTTTTTGCTTATAAATCTTGACAGAAGTAGCCATGTACATCTCCGTAATGGGAATACGTGATATATGTTTTGGTATAACTACAATAACCTTGAAGATTCATCTTAAACAATATGAAAAAAAGCAATTTCTTTGATGTATATTTCATATTTGCCATTACGGATGGGAGATGGTACAACGGGACATGCTACGGTTTTGACTGAAAGCTTAGATTATTCGTTATAACTAATAATACATGTTTCGCAAAATAGTTGCAAGGACTTAACAAACAGTCACCAAATTGGGTGACATTTAAAAATTTATGGATTGTACGCAAAAGTCACAAAATGTTACCGCAACAACCAAATCGGATGACAGTTTGTCACTCGAAGAGAACATATCTCCCATATTTTCAACATGTCATCCACACAGTTTACAAAAAGCATCAATCCATTGCATTGAAAAAACGTTTGAATATAGAATGAAATGATATGAGAAGGAAGAAGCACTCCATTATAAAGATTTGAATAAAATTAAATAATTTATGCTTGCGTGCACAAGTTACAAGAACGTTATTACGAAATATAACGTTTCGATGTTGTTGGTGAAATGGTGATGAGAGTTTTACAAAGAAGTCACAAAAAAGCATCGGAATAATTTCCTGACCAAACCCATTCCAAAAAAATTTCAAACTTCAAACATGAAAACTTAGAAACTGTCGGTTGTGGGTGTCCTTCTTCGATTTCGAGCAAATTCATATTATATGTAAAAAGTGAAAATGAGAAATCAGGCACTTTTTTTGTTTACAAAAGTCTTAGTTATTCAGCTTTCTCAGTTTTGACAATTCAGCCGGACTCCGAAAACTTGAACAGCCGCCATATTTGTTTATTTACAAATTCGCTAATTATTTACAAATTCCTAATTCGTCAAAAGATGTACATTTTACGTGAATCATTCCGTTACCAATATCCTGTTCACTTCTCAAAATATATGTCAGTATCATGAAAATAAATTCCGCAAAGTTCACAGTTTTTTTAGCTTCCAACCGCGAAAATTTCTGTCCTTAAGCGTTATAAATACCACCGGAGGTACTACCTCGTGCTGACATCATCATTACCAATCAATCAATCAATCAATTTATTTACCAACAGCATAATATATACATATAACCAGATCAGAAAAAATAAAATAAAATATATACATGCTAAAGGAGGGAGACCATTGCTACTATCAAAAACTAAGACAAAGGCAATGGCCACCCCTTGGGACAAATAAACAGGACAAGGGACAGGACGCACCAGACGACACAAAACACAGGAAAAACAGTAGATCAGGAGTGTGGATAGTGGGAATGGAATTAGTAAGAAGCTAAGAGGCAATTTTTTTGATTACTTTTAATGTTGTGGAAATTAGTTAGCTTAGTAGGTAGTAGGGACTGGATGTGATTCCAAGAACAAAACGCATTGTATCTGATCGAATTTTTTCCAAAACTAGTTGTATTGAAAAGGGGGAGTTTTAAAAGGCCAGATTCATATCCACGAGTAGTTTTGCCATATAAGGGGTTATAGGCGAAAGTAGCTTGAATTGCATCAGGCATTTTATTGTGGGATAGATAATGGAGAAGTAGAACATTTTGTTAATGAATTATGTCCGAGAACTTATGTACTTTAAATTTGGAATAGAGACTGCTTGTAGACTCAGTATGGGGTTTAAATGCCATGAGTCTCGTTGCGTAGTTTTGAAGGACAGAGACTCGTTTGATGAGGACAGAATTAGGTTTGCCCCCATATTTGGCAGCAATATTGTAGGTGTTAATGGAAAATGGCATAGTAGATTGACTTCAATACTGCAGGAGGTACAAGATAGCGAATTTTTGAAAGGGCTCCATTGGCATGTTTGAGTTTAGTTGCAACACTATTAGTTTGGAACTTCCAGCTAAGATCATTGTCTAGGAGAACACCAAGGTACTTAATAGTTGGACTGGAATGAAGACGTTTCCCATTGATAAATAACCTAAAATCATAGTTTAGAGGCTTTAGAACATGCTTAAAAATGATATATTCTGTTTTACTAGTATTTAAAGATATCATGTTAGCATTTAGCCAATGGGAAAGGAACTTTAAGTCCAAGTTCATTCTTTTTGAGAGTTGTTTCAAAGAGTCACTAACATTAATCAAATTAGTATCATCGGCAAAATGATGGACATTTGCATGTTTAATAGCATAAATTAATCATCAATATATAATAAAAAAAGTCAAGGTCCAAGTACCGAGCCTTGTGGAACCCCATGTTTGATAAACCTATATTCAGAATTCACTCTATTGATAAAGACAAACTGTTTTCGATTTGAGAGGTATGATCTGAATAGAGTAAGAGCAGTTCCACGAATTCCATAGTGAAATAATTTATTAAAAAGAATGTTGTGATCGACGGTGTCAAATGCCTTTTGTAAATCTACAAATACCCCACAAGCATAGTTACCTTTGTCAAGTGCATCCATGATTTTCTGAGAGATGTTTAGCAAGGTTTGGGCAGTGGAGTAATTTTTTCGAAATCCAAATTGTTGTTTATATAGTGAATTACTTGCTTCAAGAAACCCATATACACGTTTGTACAAGAGTTTCTCAAAAATTTTGTCTATATCTGATAGTAGAGAAATCGGTCTGTAGTTTGTAAGCTCCATTTTAGATCCTTTTTTGTGAATAGGAATAACATTGTAGACCGATGCAGACCTTTCAGTTACTTCTATGAAAGTCAACATTGAAAGCAACAAAAATAGTATCTTATCTTGATGACCAAACGATAATTCACGTTTTTACGTCTCTCATCTGTGGTTATTTTTCATTAATTTTGACGCATTCTTAATTTTCGCTGGCGAACTGGGTGATTGACACACCCACTCTGCAATCCTTACCAATTTCTTACCCTTTCCTACTTCTCATGAGGAAATGGCATGAGAACAGTACGTATGGACAAAATAAATTGTTCCTGTTAGTTACAATAAAACTGAAGATACACCTACATTTTTCTGCTGTAAAAACTTTCTTTTGATTATTGTATAGTTAAATTCCTTTTTCTTGTTTCCTTGTTTATATTTATATTTATATTTATATTACTTCGATGTTTTTTTTCAACACACATTTTCGTGTTATAATTTCGTAAAGATGCTGTTGAATTAATTCAACTAATATGACAATATCAGTATTACCAGTAATATCAGTTCAACACATGAAAGATTGCTGCGTCACACTTCCTGCACTTCGTGCTTTTACGGGATTGGTGAAATCCAAAGCATTCAAGGAACTAAGAAAACTTTTCAAGCAAGGTTTATAACGAGCCCGTTTTATTTAATGTGTTCCGTGAAATACACATTGTAAAGTTTTGTTTTAACTCTTCCTTTTGCACGTCAAAATCTTTCAACCAGGAAAAAACTTTGGAAATGTCTTTGAAATCAATTTAGAATGCTTAATTTGATCAGTTGTTCATTAGCCCTATCATGGCTACCTGATGATCAGCGAATGTACTTCACAGTGATCTTTGGAATCAATGCAGTATTCACAACTCTCATGAATTTCAGTGTTTTGTTATTATTTGCAATAAATCCATCACTTGGCAATTGGAGATCTTATGGTTGGAATGTTCCATTCTCCTGTCAATTGCATATCAAGCATTCGATCATCAAAACTGCTTATAAATAAATTTCGGCTATTTTCTCGCGCTCATTTCAGTATCAGGTTTAGCTATAGTCATGATCGCAATTGATCGTTACTTTCACATCACAGAAGAACTGGATTATCAAAGATTCATGAAGTATCGAAAATATTTGTTGCATGTGATACCATGGGTTTGCCTACTGGTTTTGTTTTTGGGAAGATTTTTAGGACAAGAAACATTTATACATGGTTACTTTTGGTCCTTTATATACTTGGGTATATATGTGACAAGTTACTGAAGAATCGATTACCAAATATGACCAGCAAACTGCATTCGAAAAACAAAAAAGCATTGAAATTATTGCTACTATTATTGATTGGATGACTCGTCTTTTTCTTCATTAGTCTTGTCGACTATATAACAGTTAGCACTTTTTCCCATTACTTTGGTCATTGGCACGAGCTGCTGCAACAATTTGACTGACGTCATGACTGTTCAAAACTGCTTTTAATTGTTGTTTTTAATTGTTATTGTTATAATTATACATATATAACTGAATGGTTGCGCTGGTTAATTAAACTTTGTCAATTAAATTATGTCTGGTGTTCTGGTAAAATACATATGCCTTTCTGATGTGATTTTGGTCACACTCTCTGTTAACAAATACTTTGTTAAAATTTGCATGGCATCTGAAATACTGATATTTTGTAAAGGTAACTTCGACTAGCAATTGCTGCGATGTATGTTATTCAGGTAGTGTTAGGAAGATGAAAAACAAACTCGATTGCTTCCAATTTGTCAACAACTTGATGGGTAGGACAGTGAGTTATGAATGATAAGCGCAACTTTTCTCTATCTATATGATCAATGATCGATCAATACAGTTAGTGAAGATATGATCATCTATCCAACTTTTCATACGGTAATAGTATCGATATTGAAATATGGTTGCTCAAAATTTTTAATGACGAAAACAGGCACAAGGTGTTGGTTAATATGGCAGACTTAAATTTAGGCCAAGCAAATAGACATTTTTCGCGTATCTGCCAAATGGGCGGATCTCAATTACTTTACGATCGCTCCTACGGGACTGCGTAACGAAAGCAAGGAAATAGGAGATGTTCTGCACCAATTAGGAAATGGGAGATGTTCTGCACCACTAAGTGTGATAAACACGGGAAGTGCACCAATGATACTGTGTCAAATAAAGACAGTAAAGGCTAAATTATTATTTGGTAATATATTTCAATGTGGAAAAAGTTATGAACCAATATGCCATCTGTATAAAAATAAAATTTCTAAATGTGTAAGTCTATTAAGACGGGTCTATTGGGTCGAAATTTTGTGCACAGTGAAACGTTCTTGGAAATCTTTTCCGGGACTTACCAAAATTTCGTTTCATTAACTAAGTTTGTAGCCACGGCGTCAACGAGGGAAAAAAATATCCTATGATCGTAGCTTCATTGATAATTTCTTCGCATTTATGGTAAAGGTTATCTTAGAATGGCTGAGCAAGATTCAACTCTTTAATGATAACGGGGATGTCGAACTTTGTGTTTCTTCTCCTGGTTTCGTCTTTTTATGTTGGGATCAAAGGACCCGATTTGCGAATAAGCATCGTCGTATCGTGCTTTATGTCTTCTCGATCCTTTCGTTTTGTTCTGCTTTTGCTTGGACAATAATTTTTCCTTCATGTTCTGTATCAATTTTTGGATATTCGGACCATCCTCACTTTCTTTTTCTGCTTCGCTGTTTGTTTGTTTCGATTCTTCTTCTTTCTCACTTTCTTTTGCCCCTTCCCTCTGTTGTTTAGTATATTCTTCTGAGGAATTTTCCAAGTTGACACCTTTACCACTTTTCAGATTCTCCGCAATAGCGTTCACCAGGTCTGTTGAAACTATGTGGACGGTATTTCCATTCTTGATGGTAACTGGTTTATCATCTTTCCCATTGTTCTCGTCCTTTTCTTTTCCTTTTTCTTCAAGTTCTGCATTCGAAGTTTTCAATTCGTTCTCTTTGGCTTTTTCTTGTTTCTCTTCTTCTCGCAGTTTCTTGAGTTCCTGGCGTTCTTTTTCAACTTGTTCCTCCATTTGCTCTTCTTCTTCTTTGGCGCTTGATTTTTCTTTTTCTTTTTCCTCCTGTTTTGCTTTCTCTTTATTCTTTTCCGTCTTTGTTAACTGCGTATCTTCTGCTACTTTTTCCTCGTTCTCCTCTTCTTTCGTTTTTTCTTTGTCTTTAGTGTCTGCAAACGCTTCTTCTTTTTCTTTCTCTTTAGCTTTCGACGGCTCTTTCTTCTTCTTATCTTCAAGTTCCTCTTTTTCGTTGGCTTTTTCTTTTTCTTGGGCTTTTTCTTTCTTCTTCTTCTTTTTTTCATCATCATCTTCGCTTTCTTCTTGATCTTTATCTTGATCTTTTGATTTCTCCTCCGCATCGTCACCGGAATCTTCCTTTTTATCGTGGCTTTGGTGGACTGAATGTCGTCCGGTATGTGAAACAGGTCCCTGATCGTTGTTGTTGGGATCAGCCAATCCTATTTGAGCGTAAGGATCTGTTGAATAACTGAACTTTGGATATTTGGAATGCGGGTGCTTTCCAAGCAGATTTAAAGGTGAATAATCCGAGGAAACGGCTTTTTGTGAATGTGTTAGTGGAGTAAATTCTTGAGATTCTAAATGGAAACGTAAAACAGAATTTAGATCTGGGGAAAAAGTGACAAATACAAATGAAACAAGCCTTGTCCAAAAATTTCATCTTTTCCAGAGTACTCGATAATTCGAAAATTTGCCATTATAAGATGGAAGTTCGAAGTTCGGTACATAGCTTCTTAAAAGCGCATCCCGCTTTGTGTGCAAGTATATGTAGAAAATGGACCAATCTTGGTAAATGGAAAGTAAAGGTGAGAAAGGCTTTACTGAAAAAGGAAATTCTGTTTTAATGTTGTTCTGTCCGAATTGAACCGAAATCGCCTTTTTTCTGTTTATTCCAACTGGGATTGTTGGAGTTTTCCGAAAATATCTTCTCAAGGGGGAAATACATAAAAGTTCGAGTTCCCTTATTGGCCCTTTTATACGGCGGTTCTTAATGGTGGTAATTTTCATGACTTGGCGTAAGAAGGGTCGGTGCTTAGATGTCTGTCTGAGAGAGTTTCACTGCGGACATTTAAAAAATAACAGCAATAAAGACAGGCGTAAAAAGGCCGGCGTATTTAAGGTCATTGAGTTCACTATTAAATTTTATAATGAAGACCTAATTCAAAGGAAACACGAGGTGGGATACGCACCCACTGCATCTATGTGTTAAGCATGCAGAAATAAAAAAATACCGATTTGGTTTTCTTATTCAAATAATAGAGCTCAATGTTATTATAGTTCCCTGAAGATCATCTTCTGGAAAGGCAGCATGAATGAGTACGGGCGGCATGAATGAGTACGGGCGGCACGAAACTTTGAGTACTTAATAAACTTATTTTGATTTTCTTCGTGAACTCGAGAAATATATACTTTAAGGTAAGAAATTTTTATATAAGGGTTAGAATGAAATTCGATATTTCGCGACATTCTATGTAAAATATGATCTCAAATGTAAGAAGGTAATAGTCTGGGGATGTTGCAAACGCCACTATATGTTGGAAACGCCACTATATGTTGCAAACGCCACTATATGTTGCAAACGCCACTATATGTCACAAACGCCACTATATGTTGCAAACGCCACTATATTTGGGAAAATCACCACTATATGTCGCAAAATTCTATGTTTAAGATATTTTAATTTTTTTTGAAAGTTGACACTATATGTTGCAAACAAATTATTTTATATTTTCTTTATAGGTTAAGTTATGTGAATGATGCCGTCATATATATCATAGACGTTATTAATGAAACATGACGTTAGTAAAAAGGAAACATAAAGATAGAGACTTTTTTTGTAAGCTGAAAAAACAAACAAATAATTGAGTGCTTCGTATACTTCTTGGGGATGTCGGTATGCATATCCCTGAGTGTTTATCGTGCTTGGATGAAGCCCCTTGATGTAATTGAGGTTTTCATTTACACCCATCACTTTTTCGCCTTTCACCGACTACAAAATCATTTGCTAAGGTGTATCGCATCGAATGCGGGAGGGTATACTCTCGTTAACATAAATAAGAAGAGTCGTCTGGTCGATAAGGAGGCAATAACCCTCAAGTATAAATTAACTGTTTGAAAAAGATAGAGACTTTTTTTGTAAGCTGAAAAAACAAACAAATAATTTAAAGTTTCATATACTTCTCAATTCTCAGCGATCCAAAAAAATTATGCGCACTATGTACTATACAAGATGTTAACGTGCTTACAAATACGAAAATATTTGTCAGAAAGAAAGTTCGCGCATACAGAAGACAAGCAACATGAAAAGCATGTCTTTCATTACTATCTTGTAACCTGTGGTTAAGCGAAAAGACATATTGCGCACTTAACGATGAGGAATATGCCATAACGATTAGAAAAACGACGTCGCCTATGACGTCGTCATGACGTCATCTATTGTCATCACAGGCATGTCCAATTGTTGGATTCCCATTGTTGTGTTTTACCTTTGTGTCAAGTTTTATCAACTGATATAACCCTAAAATAAGGAGTTCTAAGAATAGCTTATGATTTCATTGTGACATCATATATTGTCATATTAGATTTGATTTTCCCCTTCAAGTCAAGTTTAAGATGTTATTTTAACTGGTAATTCAATTCCTCTCATTTAGCATGAGAGTATGGTGAACATAAGTTTTGCGACATTTAGTGTCAATTTTGCATTTTTTGGCGGCATATAGTGTCACAATAAATGTTTCATCGTTAAAGTTTCTGTAATGGTGAATCCAGAAGTTTCTTTTCCTGTTTTTTTCTCGTAGTATTGCTAAATTTTCGGTTGAGCTGAAACAAATTTTTGGCGTAATTTTTATTTCGCAGATTTTAGATCTCAACCGCAAAATTGCAAAGATTTCATGCCTTAAAGTATATGATTATATACCTTCACTGGAAAACTGCTTTGTCTTTTCTTTAACTCTGTCCGCATTTCCAGCTAATTTCTCGTCCTCCTTGCTTTGTTCTTTCGATACTTGCTTGGTTTTTTCTTTGTCTTTTCCAGCAGTTTCATTTTCTTTTTCATCCTTGTGTTCTTCTTGTTTCTCATCTTGTGCAGATGTTTGTTTTGATTTTTCCTTTTCGTCTTGTTTCTCAGTTTCTTCCTTACTTTCACGATTCCTTTCCATCATTCTTGCCAATATATGAACTAGTTTCTTCTTATCAATCTTCATAAGGTTCTCTTCCAACAAATCGGGTTTATCGTTGTCGTCAGCTCCTTGGTTCGTTTGTTCTGGTGACGATTGAGACGTTTCCTTGCCGTCTTCTTTTTCGCTGCTCACGGATCCTTTCGTTGTTGAGTCTTCAACGTCTGTCAAAGACGTTTCATCCATAAGTTCTTTGACGTTTTGCAGCAGTGCCGTCCTCAGCGACGATACCAGCTTGGCTTTCACACTATTTGGTGTTTTGTCCAGACCGTCCTCGTCGTTTAAGCTAGAATCATCTTTAATAGTAATACTGACATCTTTCTCATCAGCATCTGAAAATTCAGTAGGTGCTTTGGTTGTCGGAAGACCAACAGGTTCTAGGTGGTTATTACCGGTATCGATGAGATCATCAAAATTTTCTCTTCTTGCACCTTTAACAAACGAGAGAATATATAAAAATTGATGTCTTCTCATGATAAAAAGATTGTCAATTGGTGGCCCACAACTGAGCCATATGGCTAATTCGTGTTCATAATATTTTCAAATTTGTCTGCATTTTATTCAATTTCTCCGTATGATTTTGCAATGTGTCTTTTTTTTGGGAATATGTTTGCAGTTGTAGGGTACCGTAGTTTTGGGATTTTACAAAGACCCAGTGGGCAAAATCTTCAAAAAGCCTATGGGCAGGAGTGTTTTCTATAGGGATGGCAATCAATATCGCCTGCTGTTTCAATAAAAAAACACTCCTCCACAGAGACTTTTTGAAGATTTTGTCCACTGGGAAATACATGATATAAATTTCTTCCCAGTTTTGCTATTTTTGTTTCCTTCTGTTAAATTGGCGCCCACCTAACGTCCTTAGATCATACGCATGTGCTTTAATGCATGCGATCTTTAATACATCAGTAGTTGGCGGGCGCAAGCAATACGAATATCGGCGAAAACTTCGTCGAGGAATACGTTCGTCGGAAAATAAAACTCGGCAAGTAACATTTTCACCAGCTAGCCAAAGTTTCGTCATTTTTTCCCCACAAAGTATTTCCCGATAACATATTATCAATATACGGAGGGATGGATTTACAGTCAAATTCTCATATAATGTCTCTATAAAGCGGATATCTCTATAAGGCGGACATCACTACAAAGCGGACATCTCTATAAGGCGGACATCTCTATAAGGCGGACATCTCTATAAGGCGGACTCCTTTCTTATGCACCAATGGTGTCCAATTCATTTAGATTCCATTACTTGTACGGAATATTGGGTTACCATTATGTTCTTCTTTCTTTTTCAAGTAAATTGTAAATGAAGAAAAAGATTACCAGTTTCAGTTTTATGTTTGCTCGACTTGTACACTTGCTTTTCATTTTTACTTTCTTTGCTCGACTCCTTATCTGGTGCAGCTGAAGAGGTTTCCTTGCTGTCATCCTCTTTGGGCGTCTTTTCATTTTCAGCCTTCCCTTCTTCTTTTATTTCAACTGCTTTGACATCTTCCTTTTCCTCCTTTCCTTCCTTTTCCTTCAAACTTTCTTTCTCTTTTTGGGACTGTTTTTCTTTGTCGTCCGCTTTTTCTTTTTCATTCTCTTTATTCTCCTTTTCGGGTTCTTTATCAGATTTTCCTTTCTCACTTTCCATCACAGCCTCTTTAATTTCTTTTTCAATTTCTTTTGTCTTTTCATCTGTTTTATTTTCGCTTGATTCTGTTTTCTGTTTATCTTCCGTAACTTTTGACGTGTCTTTTGACGTCTCTTTTGACGTCTCTTTTGACGTCTCCTTTGACGGCTCTTCTTTAGCTTCTTTCTCTTTTGATATTTTGGACGTATCTTTGCTGATTTTGATTGGGTTCTTGTTACTTGAATCTTTTGCAGGCTCTTTATCTAGATTTACTGATGCACCACTATTTTCAGCTTTCCCCGTTAGACCCAATGTTGCGCTATTTCCAGATATTTCTAATACTTTGGCCGGCGACACTTCATCATTGTTCATTGCATCTGACAATATGGATGCAGAATCGCTCGTTACAGGTGCTGAAGGCTTATGCGCAGCTTGCTGCTGGCTTAACGCTGCGTCTTCCATGGCTGTCTGTACAAGTGCAGAGACGGGGGTCATTCCAGATGGCTTTGGTTTTTGCTGTACGGGCATACCAATACCGTTCATTGCACCAACTACTTCATAGCCTTTCATTCCAGCAGGCATATCGGAAGGATAATCACCAATTCCTGGCTTAAGATACGAAGCGACTTCTTGTGCGTAATTTTGGGCTTCTTCCCCGTTACTATACGTCTGTTTTGGTATCTTTAGCTCTGCCATGCCTTGGAATTGTTGCGTTGGAGCATTGGCACCAGTATCGCCAAACCCTTCTGATGTTTGTCCGAACACATTGTCTGGTGAAAATTGTGAATTAAATTGTTGTTCGGGTTCGCTGCTCATAAAATTCTGAGCAAAATTGTTCATCCAACGTTTTTTGTTCTTAAAAGACTTTTTAGTCACGTGTTTTTCTTTCGACTTACATTCAACTTTGAAGGTCAACAACAATGAAGTAATTACAATGAAAAACGACAACGTCAGTTTTGTCTTCTTCATCTACAAAGAAAAAAAAGTCATTTTCAAGACGACACTATCCTGCTAGTCATTAATGACCTATTTAAAGAGGCAATCTATTCATAAAAACCGTTTTCAAACCGCTGAGAAACAGCAAGAAACTAGAGAGAGTGTGTGTTTTCACACAGTCGTTATCACTAACAACTGTTTCTGCAGCAGTGAATTGTTCATTGAACTCGATTGAAAAATATTTTACCTTCTGCTTGGAGTGTCAAGTCGAGATTTGCATT
This sequence comes from Turritopsis rubra, assembly GCA_039566895.2. Lineage (NCBI taxonomy): Eukaryota > Metazoa > Cnidaria > Hydrozoa > Anthoathecata > Oceaniidae > Turritopsis > Turritopsis rubra. Next base: position 7,706,410 of record CM077622.1, read on the forward strand.
GATACATGGAAATACGTTGTTCGTTTCATCTACATTATTTCTGAAAGATATGCGATATGCTATTCTGAAAGATATACGAATATCTTTGGGTTTTTTTATTATTATTTTTTTTGATAACTTTCAATTAGTTATATTTAGATTGAGATCACATTGAGCATTAAGGTAAATTGTTTATCTACGCTTGGGTAACTTCACATCGTTTATACACATTCTTACCATCTGAGAAACAAGAACCCTTAACTTTTGCCCTAAAACGTTTTTTGTTTTTGTTTTGCGAATGAAGGGGGAATAAAATATACATGAGAATATAAAATATTTCTTAAATTGTATACCTAAGAGATAGATTTTTAGGTACAAGGCGTGTGTACGAATATCTGACTTTAAATGGAACATTTAGTTGCACCTAAGGGTGCAACACGCGGGCGGAGAGAACTATGACATTACAATCAGCTGCCAAAACTACATGTAGGAAGGAACACATCAACAATCACAGATAGAAGTACTAATAATCATTCATCATACCGTTCTCCATCTGCTGGTCTGAAATTTAGTCGAAACTTATGAAAGGAAGACAAGTGCTTGTGGACAGTACACAGTCACACCCCTTATGATTCGAACTAATTTGAAATCCTTCACCTGTGATCTCTCTATGTATAAATGAACCTCTGCAAATTAACAATTTATAAATGGATCCTCTGAAAGGGAGTCTAATCAATTTTAAATACACAGTTATATCATTAAAAAATGAATGGAAAAAAGGTCTTTAGAAAGGTTGTGAATCGCCCCCATTTCTGGAAACCTACGCAAACCTACGCAGCGGTCTATAAATCAATCAAGACAAACAAAAAGTCTGTTTGAATGATTTCTGGGCAAAATCTTCAAAATGTCTCTGCGGAGGAGTGTGTTTTTATTGAAACAGCAGGCAAGAGTGCTTGCCATTCCTATAGAAAACACTCCTCATGGAATTTTTGAAGATTTTGCTAACAGAGTGATACTGCAGTTGTCGTTTTCTATAATCTATTTCTTATAACCAATTTGCTTTTCAAAATTGTTCGGAATTGCCATAGAAAACGTCTCTAATCTAAATTACCTTTGATACCATATCTGTATCGACAGCATTGTTTGAAAAATGGTGTCATTTATGTTATTACACAAGGGACAGGGACAGGATTACCATCTAACTTCATAATAAATTATATGTAACGTGCCCAAGTTTTTAAAAGAGGCGTTATCTTAAAGAAAAATCACACGTTGATAGTTTTCTTGTTGACTTTTCCCGCCCCACCCATCCCTGTAATTCCTAGTTCTTGCTATCTCGTTAGTAGTTTTAAGGGAATCCTAGTAATCCTGCACGAACCGCTTTTATCTATAAGCTCCAGAAGATCAAATTCACTAAAATAAATTAACATCATCTAAGCATCATCTTCAGATTCAAAGTTGTAGCAAAGTAAAAAAAAAAAATACTTTCTTCCGTTCCACGTTAACACAAATGTGTTCAAATCATTAACGTTAACTTTTTATGATCAACACGATTTGGTTTTTTGACATTCAATTTTCATGCAAGAAGAATCCATGTCATATATTTATAGGATTGGCTAAAAAAATGAAATAATATAAAGTAATATAAAAAAATGAAATAATATAAAGTAATATAAAAAAATGAAATAATATAAAGTAATATAAAAAAATGAAATAATATAAAATAAAGGGATATGCATATGCGTCACGGGATTTTTTCAGTCTGGTCTGCATATTACACACACTCAAAACTAAAAATTATGGCAAACAATTTTTTTCTCCAAATTTTCAGTCATCTACATATAAACACTACGTGGTAAGGAATTTATTTCTCGGATCAGTTTGTACTCCCCTCGGCTCTCTGACAAAAGAGAAGCATTTTGCGCTTAGGCGGAGATGCTTTTAAAAGAATATGATTAATCCTGTATCAAGACATCATTACGATTTCTAAAACCTCTCAAGTGGATATTTACAGTTGGAAATAACTAAGTGTTTCACTAATACTTTATTCCAGCAGTTTACCTGTTTAGTATAATGATGTCGCACAAAACAACCGCTTTCCACATTCGCTGGAAAGGCTATAATCATGATATTGCTCAATAGAAGGCAGCACTTTCCTTTTGAATTCCTGACATCCAGAAGACCACGAATTCTTATGATTTCTTATTCTGTGGAGGAGTGTTTTTTTTATTGAAACAGCAAACATATTGCTTGCCATTCCTATAGAAAACACTCCTCCACAGAGACTTTTTGAAGATTTTGCCTACTGGGTAGCCAACCGGGCATAAAATTTCAAAGTGAAAAGTAAAGCCAAAAGCTTCATGTTTTGTAGCTGCGGATCCAGGGTATGTCAAATGTTTATGGAGGAGCACATTAACATTTCGGTTTTCAATCTATATCACCAATGGGATTATTTGCTCATTTTTCTTTCTAACACTCTCCTCCATAAATTTCCACGTACTCTCTAGATGCACCTCTGGTTTTGGGGGATTTTCTTAAAAGATATTTATATTTATAATTTTTATATTTGACCATACGTTCCAATGGTATGATGATAAAAGAATCTATTTTCGCCATTTTTTTTCTTCTTTTTATTAATAAATCATATTTCGCGAGAAGAAATATTTTTGCGAGAATTAGAAAAATCTGAAAAATCTCAACCTCGAACCCAGGGTCTCTTGCGTTTTCGATATACGGACGGCGGCGAATATTTTATAAATATTTTCGCGAATATTTTTTTCGCGAATTTCAGACAAAAAAGCGAAAATTTCTACTCGTGCAATTTACTTCTCCCAAAGTACAACCAATGTCATTAATGCTTAAGAAATGAAAATTGTCTCATGAAGCTTGTAACTCGAGGTGAAATGGCCCAAAAAAAGAGAGAAGGTCATTTTTTGCTAAAACTGCCATTTTGCCATGACAAAACACACACAAAAAAAAAACACATACAAACGCTTATAGGTTTATGCATTGGTCTCTATTTCAAATATTACAACCGGTGAAAAACGAAGAAAACAAGAGAACAGCCACAAAGGTAAATCAAAACATCCATTGTAGTCTTTCCTCGTGATGAATAAATAATGGTCCTGTTATGTAGTAAACGATAAGAACAATTATTCTCACAGTTGAAACTGACCAACGTCAACTGATACTTTTTTTAAAAATATTTAGGAAAGATACACAATAAACTATTCCGTAAACTAATCTTTTTAAATGAGTTTTGAGCATTTTTGTGTGGTATTTCAAGGTTATTTGAAAGGAAAGTATTAGATTGAACTAAAACCTTTTGAATGCAACATAAAACCTGAATGCTATCAAACTAAAACGAGATTGAAAGATTTTTAAGCACTTAAGTATGGTTCTACTACTACAGCGCTTAATTGTCATTACCAAGCGTAAAATGGCTAGCAATAACTGCAATAAGAAAAATGAAACACATTAATTGATGCGATCCCATTCAAGCAAAACTAGTGTGTTTGATATGACCAGAGAGTAGTTTACGTAAAAATTGGTATAAACAGTTGACGTAGGGGAAATAGCTATGGCCTTAGGAATAAAGGTAAAATGTACTCTTTCATCAAGAGGTCAGTCGTATTAAATGAATTATTGGTGGACCCCTCAGTTGAAGTGAAGTTTGTTTTTCTGATTGCTAATTGTGGTAAAACTTCTTCGGCTATCCATACATAAAAACTTATAGGTGATAGACAGTTATGCCTTGGGACCGATAACCCAGTGGGCAAAATCTTCAAAGAGTCTCTGTGGAGGAGTGTTTTTTGAAACAGCAGGGCTATATTGCTTTCCATTCCTATAGAAAACACTCCTCCACATAGTCATTAGAACACTTTACTTCGCTTCGATCATATGTAAATAAAAACAGTAGATGTTAATAAGCTGGGCGGTTTGAAAACTTCTTAAGCGGCAAAAACAAACAGCTTCAAACACTGTGTAGAGAACATCAAACATCTCCTAAAGAAACAGCTAAAAATCAACTAATTCACTGTTTTGTTTGTTCACCTATCAAGTCAAGCTGATTGTGAGCTATTTCATACAGGTGAGTGCATTCAATGAACAATTATTCGCTTCAGAAATTCAAAACATGCCGAATGGATCGATTGCAATGGCGATGCAGGAGAATCTTTAACTTTGCATAATAACTTAAAATTACTTCACTGATTTTTAATTAGATTAATTATTGATATTAGCAAGATAACGGGAAAAGCATATTATGTCACTATTAAGTTAACACAAATGAACCGTCTATACAGGTAAGACCGTTTTCCAACGATAGCTCAGCAGAAGTAGAGTGCCTACGGTTACTTTCTCAGCGCATGTTGTAAACAACCACGACTATCGACTATTAATGACCGAGTACTTACAGTTTTTCGGCGTTGGATATCAGATGAAAATTAGTTCACGACTGATTTTATGCAGCATGAGAAAGTTAGTATGACAGTGGAATGGCAGTTGGTAGAATGTTTTTAACATAGAACATACCGATATCATTGACTGTCTAAGAATTGGATTACAGTTTTTCTTTTACAGACAAAATGTTGGCAAGGGCAGTGTCGCGGCTATTGTTTATAAACTCTCCATAGGGAATACTATCTGGACCAAAAAGTGTCCGCTATATATGGAGGTGTCCGTTTAATTGAGGTTTGGAGTACAAGGAGAAAGGTCACCTGTTCTTACAACATAGTATCAACTCTTTTTGAATTGCCCTTTCACTCGTGATAGTGTTCCATTTGGATGTGTACAAGTTATATGGCATTATGCTTGTATCAGGACGGACAATCGAATATACTTAAAACCTTTCAGATGTGGAATATTGAACGTAGTGTGTGATATAAACAAATTCTCCCAACGTTCCAATTAAGTACTGGCTCGCAGAGTAATGGAAGTATTGACCAAGACGTTAATCAGCTTAGCTCTAAATGTGCCACAAATACGTTTCATAATAATAGCTACTAATAATTATCTAATTCACCGACTTGCTCGTCTTCAGAGCAAGGGTATGGTATTCATAACCTAGCTGAGCTGAGCGACTTTCAGCTTGAGAGCTGGATGTCTAAGGAAATTGAGTCTAATTGAGTTAATGTCTACTTGAGTGTGGTTGAAGCAGATCTGCGTCTTCTGTAGTTCAAAAGAGTTCTTCAAAAGTGCTATTCAATGCTACACAGAACGACGAGGGAGTAAACAATAGTAAAATGTGGAGAAGTGTACAGCATTTTGGTTTTCTGTCGGAATCCAGCTCATGTGCATTAATACTTTATGGAATACATCCACTTCTGAACGTTTGTTTTTTCAGTGATGTGTCGCACTTTGCTGTTATTAATACTGCTTTCGTCTCATAAACTTATATCATCTACAGAGCACCAAGGTAAGATGATCAACGGCGGATCTAGAGGGTAGCCGAACTTTGTGGAAGAGAATGTTAGCTATTAAAGCATAAAAAAACCCGTGCAAATATGTCCATTGGTGATATAGACTGTAAACAGAAATTATACTAATGTTCTACCCTCTAGATCCGCTGATGATGATGGGTTTGTTTTCTTCATTATTTAAAAGATATCTGGACGTTTGACGTCTCAGTGATGTTTTACTGATACATATTGCCATCTCAAAGAATAAACTTTTCCAATGAGTACTTTCCATGCCTTACAGTATCTTCAAAGTCTTACAGCTGTAGGAAGCAGACTTAAAAAAGAGACTAATGCTCCATACGCCTTTCTTACGTTAATATTTTCCAGATTTTAAGCCACCTCATCTAACACAAGTCTCATAAATTCAATTATATTACCTGTGAAAACTCATAATAATTGAGGTTATGGCTAGGATTGCGGATATTTAGAGAAAATAGAGGTTATATTAATAAAAACGAATTGGTTAATAAAGTACTTTCGTTTGTGATATAGCAAATACCATTTTCTGTACAGGTTCTGGTCTAGCTAGTTTATCAATATCCAAATGGTCCGAAAAAAATGAAAAGTTAAAAACTAAAGAAGATGACGCAGATAAACCATTCGCTACATTAAAATCAAGTCAAAATACATCGAAAGGTCTTTCCGCAGTTTTAAATCCAAAAAAGATAGGTGTCAGTGAAAAACGCAAGGAGACAGAAGAGAAATGGATGAGTACTACTAAATCCGCCTCCTTGAATGCAACGAAGAATGCAACGAGGATTGTGCCCAAAAACACCCGGAAAAACAGAGACGTATTGAAGAACAGAACACCCAACACAACTGCTCCAGCCCAAAAACTGATCAAACCAGGCAGTGAGAACGCTGGATTGAGTTCAATTAATTCTGAAAATGTAAAGAAAAAGGGTAGGTATTTTTGAACTGTACCGGTCATTTTGTTTTAACATGCAACGAAGACATGACCTGCCCAGCCGGCACGCAACATCGTTTCAACATTCGCACAATGTTAAGGCGTTGTTAAGGCGTTGTAAAGGCGTTGTTAAGACGTCCATATGACATTCAAATGACGCCGTGTGCCTGCTAGAATATAAGAAGGCCGTGATGATGTAGTTGGGAATCAAGAGCTTCCCTAAAACGCTTCAAGATTTAGACTGGCTAAGCAGCCGGTTACATGGGAGGTTTTACACTTCGTGCTGACAAAATTTAAGGGCCCGGTCGGACATGCTCAATATTTTCACCATTATAATAGGAGAGTACATATGGATTAAATATGCTTTCGGGAAAATCGAAGCCATGGTCATAATTTCTAAGCTATATGTTCATGCAAAATGTTCTATTTCCGAGGACTGGCAGCAGTCCGAATGTAGAAGAGGTGATTTATGTTTATTAGACTTACACCGGTCCCATTTACTTCGGTCGGTCGGTTTTTTAGTTGCTGTTTAGTTGCTGGTCAAATATATAACTAAATAATTACTGTGAAACAATGTAACGTATCAAAACGAGGTCGGTATGGACAACTATGTCAGGATGAGACATTATAAAACATGAATTCGAGAACGGTGTCCTAGTGGGCAAAATCTTCAAAAAGTGTCTGTGGATGAGTGTTTTCTATGACAAGCAAAATCGCCGACTGTTTTAATGAAAAAGCACTCCTCCACGGACACTTTTTGAAGATTTTGCCCATAGGGTACTACTTTAACAGAAGTAATGTTTAAAGATTAAACTCTTTTATGGAAACGTGCGCTACTCTGAATATAGCCTTGGCTGATTTGGACGCGAACTGGGCTTAAATACTCGAGTCCTTGCTCAGAACTGAAGAGAACTGGAGAGAACTGTTATACGTTCTCCTCCGTCTATGCTTAGATCGAACGGAAAACGATTTTATTACTGAAGATATGAAAAACGAAAACGATGAACAAACGACCAGACAAATCAAAAGATTATTAAATCTTGATGGTAAGTAACCAATTCTAGCCTATTGCTTTTTTAGCTTCTAGTATATCGAAAAGGTAAAGACACTCTGGGAACGAGTTTGTGTATAGGTTAAAAAGGTTCAGACAATGGGAAATACAGTCAAACCTCTCTATAGTGGGCACCATCGGGACCAAAAAAATGTGTCCCCCATAAGGAAGTGTCCGTTAAGTAGAGGTTTGAACTTCAAGAAGAAAAGGTTTTCCACCCCTGAAAAAAAGTGTTCCCCATAAGGAGGAGTCCTGTATATGGAATGTCCGCTATAGAGAGGTTTACACTGTAATCTGAAAGATTGGGTGAAATGAAATAGATTTATAGGAAAATCGAGGAGGCCTCGTCAAATATCAACATAAGTAAAAAAATCCACGGATAGCCCTATAATACACCTTCCCCGAATCCATGTTTATATGTCGCAAACTGACTTAATTGTCCATACGGACCTCGTTTTAATTAATGAAAATTGTCCCACTGCGATTTGCTAATGAGCAAAATATATAACTAAATAATTACCGTGAAACAATGTAACACATCAAAACGAGGTCCGTATGGACAACTGGACCAGGATGCGACATATAAACTGAATTCTGGAAAGGTGTATTGGTAATTATTGGCAAAACTTTTATTCACTAGATGTAGAAGTAGCAGATCAAAGGGAATTTGAAATGAAAGCATATCCATCAGTGCTAGACAATCCTGAAGGTAAAGATTAATTTTACTTGCTTTAACCTATGACCTCCAGTCATTTGAACCAAAGATCTGTTTTTCTCATATGTAGCTCTTGCTTTGTAGTGGTCTTTTGATCTATTGTAACAAGAGAATGCTCAAAATAAACAAATGAATAAAAGCTTCCGCGGGGGAGAGTGTACATTCAAAATGGAAAATTTTGTTGACATCGGAGCAGCAGCTCATTTCCATTCCTAAGGCGCGAAACGAAAGCGAAACTATAAAAAAGAAGCGAGTTAGTACTTTTAAAAGGATCAGCATGTTTTTAAAAGGACGTGTTTTTGAGATTTGTATCTCCATAAAGATGATTCTTCCACTTATCCGATCCACGTCTATGAAACTATTGATACATGAGTCAGATTCAGTAAGTTATAGAGAAAGAGAATCTTTCATTGATTTGTTGCTTTTGTTGAGAATAATAGGAGGATATGAAGAAGAAGGACAGACTTTTAATACGTTTCATAAACCTACTCCTTATTAAAGCCATTATTGTAAATAAATGGTTGCCATGACAAAACCCAGTTATTTTATATGAAGAACATCTTGTTAAAAAAGAACAACATTATATATATTTTACTTGACTTTTTTGGTTTCAATTCTCGAAAACTTTTTATGCAGGTGTTCAACTCTCCGGTTTACTTATTCCTCTTGAATTTGTGGAACCATCCCTAAAATCAAGTAAGTATTTTATAAGGTTTTTATTTGGCATAGCTCAACACATTTCATTGCATCAGTAGTTCGCTGTGTGATTTTGTTATAAATACTTGAAGTACCATTAATCTAAATGCCTATATTTTTATTAATTTATGCACAATGTAATACAATTTTTTTTAAGAACGATCTGGTTCAACAACAACAAGAGAACAATATGAACTAACAAGATTTAGAAGGGATTGTACATGCGATGGTAATAATATTTATTATTTTTCAACATAAAATAAACAAGAAAACATTTTATAGGTTAGGTATTTCTATTTGATCATGCAATTAGCAAGGTTCTGGAAGTACATAAACTTTTCTAGGGGAGTGTGGAATCCATTAAACGGCAAATGAAAGCTATAGTATACACTCTTCTTCCATAGACATTTTTTTATTCTCAGACTCTCAATATGATGGTCAAATCTCAAATCCTAGTTAATTTGATGCTAAGGATTGTTACAAACTAACTATGTAATATAATGGCAGAATGAATCTTTATTGCCTAAAATGAAACAGATTATTACATATTTAACGCCGACCATGTAGCAGAATACATGACTTTGACAACAAACGATAATAAGGTTGATAATGTTGAGTACAGACAGAAATATCAAAATCTACAAATTTGAAGATATTTTTTGTCATGAAAATAGGTTTTGTGTGAAACTTTATTTACTTTCAAATGAACTAATCTAGAGCTTCGTCAGAGAAATTCCACACGTTAAAACTGGCCTTGACAAGTTTACTTATTCTCCTTGGAAACATGTTAACAATATTTGCATTAATATTATTGTTTGTTATCAAAATCCCCTATAAGATCAAAACTGATGATTTGGCATAACATTATCATATATTTCCAGATATATTATGATAATGTATTAATAATGCTTTCTTCTTTCTTGTTTTTAAGAACTCACTATTTATTAAGCCAAAGCTAATTATATTTCCTCAGTTCTTGAGACAATATCATAAAAAACTAAAAGATTAAGCAAAGGCTTTTTGAAGAATTTTGTTCTGAATATTTACTACAATTATAACATTTTTATGTATGGGTATTTCAATTTTGAAACAAAATTACTTCCAAATAATATTGCCCAATTTAACTAATTAAAAAAAAACCTACCAAAATATGAAATTGTCAGCCTTTGTTACCTCAAGTCAGCATAAATAAACATTTTTGTTTATGTTTGGGAAAACAAGTTGACCACAACTTTTCTTAACTTTTTTCCCCAAAAATATCTGGTCTGGGAGCAAGTATTTTAGTTATGTTTTTTAAAAAATTTTGAATAAATTTTTTAACTCCAATGTTGCAGAAATTGAAGATTTTTAGTTAAAAAAGTTAAATTCGTGGAAAAAAAAGTGTCCAATGTTACACACCTTTAGTACTTCATAAAAGAATGGCAATATTCAGAATTCTGTGTTGAAGGATCAGTTTGCAATTTTTGTGAAGGAATTGTCTGAATGAGCATATGAAATAATCAAGCATGTGTGGATGTTTTTTATGGAGACATTTGATCATCACTCTCCGTTGAAAAATTTCACTTCTTTGCCTGGTCATACAAACTCTTGTTTTATGACGAACGGAAAGTAGTGATTTTTGCTGAATTAACAAAACTTTAGCAAAATTTGTACACTCGTGCAACTCATTCAGCAAACTATAAACTCTTGCTCCTAAAATTTTCCTTAAGATTTTCCTTAAGATTCAAGTTTACTCCAGTAAAAGAATTGCCACAATGGAAAACAACATTTGGGGATTATGATTTTTTTTTTAGTCTATCCACCTCCTTACAATTTGAAATTTCAGCGGTTTGTTTCCAGTATATATTTCCCAGCTTCGAACTTAATTTTATTATAAATACCTCTGCAAAATATTTATTAACTGGTGTTTATTTTTATAAAAATTTTCTATATAAATAGAAAGTGTTTAATAACAATCCTGCTTTTTCAGCAATTATTGGAAAATCGGCTTTTTTCCAGTTTATGCAGCCTGGCGTGGACATCTTTGTTCTTTAAAGACCAGTCGTTCTTTAAAGATCTTTTGATGTACACTAACTATATAATATAAAATCCCTTGATTTGGGCAACTCATGTGAACTGTAAACAGGGCTTAATAAATCTCAACATGCAGTTTTTTTTATTTGCAAAATAATTTTTAACTGAGTAAGTCTTCAGCTTTACCCTACAAATACTTTCCCATTTCCTTTAGGCATACATATAAGTGATCCTATGAAATTAATGGGTATGTGGTTTTATAAAAGTTTGGAGTTTATCGCTGAAAGAATACAAAGATGCATCCTTAAGTGAAAAACCCTTAATAATCAGATCAACACATTTAAACTGCCGAGGTTCTTAAGTCCATGGTCGAATAAGCAATATCGATGGTGTGCATAAAGTGGTTATCAATATGTATTACAGTACAGCGCGAAAGGAACCTTACATGTTCCCAAAGAAGTGAATTTATATAGATTTTTAAAGATTACTATGTACAGTCTTATCTGTACGAAGTCATTATTAAAATCTTTTGTGTTTAACACTGTTTAAACGAGCTGTCGAGCTGGACAAACAAAAACAAAAGATGGTTAAACTTCTATAGACACCATCTATTCCTGAAAGCTTTAATGGACATGTAAAGTTTCTTTTGGGCTGTACTGTAGTGTAATATTTTGATAATGAAGGTTACATTGGATGTCTTTCATATCTTTCAAGTCACTCTATTGTTTCAAAAAGGAAGATACCTCCACACCATTGCATTAAATAATCTTTACCTTAATTTGCTGTCCATTTGTTTGTGGAAATGTACACATATATCAAATAAAATTGCTAGTCAAATAAACATAGATTCTTGTGAATCATGGCCATTCATTTGTATGTCATTTGAATGGAATTGTCATCTACAAACTTTCGTTCAGATGTATTTTCAGTAAACTGTTATATACTGCTTTTAAACTTTAGATGAATCAAATTCTGAATCCAGAGAGTCTTCCAAACGAACACTCCCGCACCATCCTCGAGACAAGCATGGAAGTATGCCTTAAAAAATGTTTCTTCAAAATTTGTTTGTACCTGTTCAAGTGGACTGAATATCTACCCAGTGGGCAAAATCTTCAAAACGTCTCTGTGGAGGAGTATACCCCACTGGGTATTATTGGTACATATCTGTTTTATGAGCATAGACATTAGTGATACTCTATGAAATTTACAGTGTTCGCCAATATTATTACTTATGTTGTAGGGATACATAAAAGAAAGCTACACCATTACACATTTAAAGATGAAAATGGAAGTACGTCATTGTTATCGCTAGTTTGCTACTCATTCTTTTTTTGACACCGATTTAGTGCTAAAATCGAATTTAATGTTTTGGTATCTTGATTGGTCATAGATTTATTTATTTACATTACGATAAAAAGGTATGGAACTAACATGCATAATGTTAGTTTTTTATTTTTATAGATGTAATCAAAAAATCCTGTTTATGTGGACACGGTATGCATTTTGTATTTGTCAATTTCATAACTCACTAGTATAGCATGTAAAATGTTTTTACACCCTACAGTACCATTCTATCATATATACGAAAATGCAGACTTTTGACCAGGGTAACCAGCTGAACCTGCTTGAACTCCATTTTGAAATTACATCATGTTATTTCACACACAGGTCTGGTTTTAAAAACATCAGACCAAATTGTTCTAAAACTGCTAAGTGTTACTTGCCTTTTTAAATATCTCAAGATGTTGTTTACTGAACTGAATAAAAACACATCATAATCTTTCAAACTAATAGATTCTATAACAAAGTTTCCTTACTCATTAGATCTTTGTTGAATAACTAATTTTCTTTTCTTACATTAATCTTCCAAACGTATATTATTCTTCCTTTTTTTTTCCCCACGATTATTTTGTTGTGTATAAAAAATGTAAACAAACATCTTCCTTTTCGAAACATTTCTTTCAATGGTTTCTACGTTCGATTGTAGTTTGGAAAATCTCCTCCTGAGATGCTATATCATCTCTTTCCTAAAGTTCACACTTCATGAAATGATTAAAACCCGTATATAGGAGTTTCCTTATACTTATGCAGAAAGAAAAAATTACTCAGTAAAATAAGCTTGGTGACTGCCCTGACAGAAATAAAAAACAACTATTTTTATTTTTAAGCGAACTTATCGTATTAGTATAATAAGATGTTCTTTGGAAATTCTTCCAGAACTAAATCATCCTTAGGAATGTGTATGTTAGTGTTATTACAGCAAATCAGAAGTAATTAAAATTTCCTAAAAACTACTAAAGAGTTCCTGGTAAATTATGAAATAGAAACAGCATTTTTTTTGTAATAACATAAATCTTGATTTCCTTGTTTATTGTAAATAAAAATGAAAATGTCTTTTTCCTTTTCAGACAACCATGAATCTGAACATCATTCTGTCGACTTCGGTCATGGGGATGGAGGTATTGGCCATGGTGAAGGTGGGTGGTGGGGTCACGGAGAAGCAGAAGGTTATGGACACGAGGGTTGGCATAGTGACTTTGGGGGTGGTCATGGGGGTGGTCATGGTGGTGGTCATGGTGGTGGTGGTGGTGGTGGATATGGAGGTGACCATGGTGGGTATGGAGGTGGGTATGGAGGCGACCATGGTGGGTACGGAGGCGGGTATGGAGGTGACCATGGTGGTGGCGGGCATGGAGGGGATGGTGGTTTTTTTGGAGGCGTTGGTGGAGGTGGGGAAGGCCATGGTGGGTTTTCTGAACATGATGGTGGAGGGTATGGTTGGGGAGGTGGAGAAGGTCATGGTGGTGGGTTGGGTGGAGGAGGATTTGGAGGAGGAGGAGGATTTGGAGGAGGAGGAGGATTTGGAGGAGGAGGAGGGGGATTTGGAGGAGGGGAATTTGGAGGAGGGGGATTTGGTGGAGGGGGATTTGGTGGAGGGGGATTTGGAGAAGGTCATGGAGCACACCATATTGGGGTAGGTGGAGTCATACATTTAAATGATCATGGTGGTGTTCTTGGTCATGGAGGTTTTGGTGGTGGTGGTGGTGGGGAAGGGTTTGGTTTTGGTGGAGGTTTGGGACTTGGAGGTGGTGGTGGAGGTTTGGGATTTGGAGGTGGTGGTGGCGGTTTGGGATTTGGAGGTGGTGACTTAGGTGGAGGTGGTTTAGGTGCTGCTGGTGGGATGGTTGGTGATGGTCATGGCTTCAGTTTTAATGGTGAGCACCCTCACACAACCGATCTTGTTGGAATGGGTTTGGGACATGGTAAGAAATTGTAACTAAAATTCATCAGCAGTCGTAACCTTCTTCATAATCAGAAATCCATCCAACAACGTTTTTTGTGCAGTCCGTGGGAACAGAGCCCATTTGGCAGTAACGCAAGAAATCTCTATACCGCAAGTGAATAAATATGTCTACCATCTTGGGAACACCTTGATTCAGATTTTTGAATTTTGAATAACCTATTTACCCTATTTACCAAATAAGACATTTGATATTATTTGTAATGGATACAAATATCATATTGAAAATCTGACGTGAGTCAGCACCACAGGTTTTTTAATCAACTTTTTGAGCTCTATAACACTCATCTTTTTATTCCATAATTTGAATTTTCATGAGTAATTAGCCCTGTTATGTTTTTAAAACTTTCGCTTGTGAACGTAGTGGGCTTAAGTTCACGGCTGCACAACCCTTTATATTGATATCAATCAAATAGAAAGACTTAAAGATGTATTTGTTGGCTAAGTAAGATAAGGAATTTTCCTTTTTTTGCATTTAGTTGCATAAGTGTTTTCCCATTTTGCTATTCAACAGTTTTTTCTGTCATTGTCTAGAAAGCTGTGTGATTATTACCATAATGCATCGAATAAACGCCCGGGGCGTTTAATAAATTGTTGAAAAATTTGAGGGGGCGTTTATTCGAGGGGGGCGTTAAAAAGAGGGAGGCGTTTATTAAATTTGTTGTCACTGGTAAAAGACACAGAGAAGTTGGTTTAGTCGTTCCTGCAAAACTCAGTTTCGAAACTCAACAAAAGTCCTGTGCAGAAGTGTTTTTAGGAGGGGCGTTCATTCGAGGGGGGCGTTTAATAGAAGGGGGCGTTTATTAAATAATTTCAGTTTTTTAGGGGGCGTTTATTCGAGGGGGGCGTTTAAAAGAAGCGGGGCGTTTATTCGATGCATTACGGTATACGTCAAATTTTAAAGACTCGTAACAATTTAATTTTATAGAATACATACCTCACCTTGGTTCTTACCCAAGGCAATATAAACATGACTTTCACAATTATAAGGACACAACACTGACATTACATAAACGTGATACAGACAATGACTATGGGGCCGTTATTACACATCGAGAAAACTCTGACTTACATGCAGTTACGCCCCCTGAAACTGATTCTCATGGTTATAGTAATCATGGCATTGATAATTTCTTGGAGAATGGTAGATTTGGTGCCACCGAGATGCATGTAGTTGATCACGAACTTGAGAATATAGACCATCTGCAAGGAGCTCTCGCACATCATAGTGACCACGGTGATGACAGTGCCAACGATGAAGTGGCTGTTGAAAATACGTTTGATTCTGATCATAATTTGCACAGTTCTGATGGCGTACAAACAGCCAATGTTGGAAATCATGTAGACGGCAGACACACAGCTGATATTGATAATCATGCAGGTTATGAATCTCATCATGAACCAACCAATCATGTTTCTGTTGAACACATTGGTCACCATGAGGAGCCCAGACATAATGGTGATGGGCACACTCACGGCATAGATTCCTTAAGTCAGTTGGGTGGTTACATGCAACCTTATCCGGGACACGAAGCCGAAGGGTACGATCATGGCATTGGTAAGTTGCATCAATTACATGGAAATACAGAGTCACAGGCACATCCAGGTATTGGTATCCATGTTCCAGACTATGGAATCGGAATGCTTACTTATGACCATAGACATGCAGGTACATCTGGTTATCTTGGTCGAGCTACTGAGGTGTCAGATCATGGCATAGGTGTATTGTCTGAAGATCATGTTCAGGCTGGTACAACTGGTTATCTTGGACATTCCACTGAAATCCCAGATCACGGAATTGATATGTTGTCTCATGACCACAGACAAGCTGGTACATTTGGCTACCCTGGTCACTCTGCTGAAGTACCCGATCACGGAATTGGAGTGTTATCTGAGGACCATCATCAAGCAGGATCAGCTGGTTACCCTGGTCATCCTGCTGAAGTACCTGATCACGGAATTGGAGTGTTATCTGAGGACCATCATCAAGCAGGTTCAGCTGGTTACCCTGGTCATCCTGCTGAAGTACCCGATCACGGTATTGGAGTGTTATCTAAGGACCATCATCAGGGTGGTTCTTTTGGCTACCCTGGTCACCCTGCTGAAGTACCTGACCATGGTATAGGAATGTTATCTGAGGACCATCATCAGGGAGGTTCTTTTGGCTACCCTGGTCACCCTGCTGAAGTACCTGACCATGGTATAGGAATGTTATCTGAGGACCATCATCAGGGAGGTTCTTTTGGCTACCCTGGTCACCCTGCTGAAGTACCTGACCATGGTATAGGAATGTTATCTGAGGACCATCATCAGGGTGGTTCCTTTGGCTACCCTGGTCACCCTGCTGAAGTACCAGACCATGGTATAGGAATGTTATCTGAGGACCATCATCAGGGAGGTTCTTTTGGCTATCCAGGTCACTCTGCTGAAGTACCAGACCATGGTATAGGAATGTTATCTGAGGACCATCATCAGGGAGGTTCTTTTGGTTACCCGGGTCACTCTGCTGAAGTACCAGACCATGGTATAGGAATGTTATCTGAGGACCATCATCAGGGAGGTTCTTTTGGCTACCCGGGTCACTCTGCTAAAGAACCAGACCATGGTATAGGAATGTTGTCTGAGGACCATCATCAGGGAGGCACAACTGAATATCCTGGCCATGTGGCAGAAGCATCTCAGACTAGTAGTAATTTCAAACCAGAGAACAGCTATGGCGAACCTAGTTTACTTGGACAGCTGGCAGGACATAATTATGGTATTGATAACCTACTGATAGAGAATTATCACTATGGCTCTCAGAATAGTGTATGTAGTGAGAGAGGATGTATTCCACATCTCAAAAACACGTGTATAGGAAGAGAATGCATAAACTACGGTTTATTAAGCCAACCCAGGCCTTCTCATACACATTTAGATATACATCTAGGGTGTGGTCAAGGTTACGATGAATACCCAGCTAATCCAGTTCATGTTCACTACCCCTGTGGTCACTATGTAGGATCAACTGAGTTGAGTCATCTCATAGGAGGTCATGCGTACAGTGGCGGACATGCGGGACATTATGGAATGCATCTCGAAGAAGGTCATCACAACGCCCATGAGACGGGAGAGCATCTGGAAGATAACGAAAAAGAAGAAAAAGAAGATAAAGAGGAAGAACATCACCAGGATAATCATGAAGTTGGGTACCATGTAAACTTGCATGAGCCGTATTACCAATACCATCAGAACCATGAAGGTTACCAACTCAATGGCGGACCTGTTCATGCCGATCCGTTTCCTGAGCATTGCATCGGAGGTGCTTGTGCACTGCATGTTGGTTCATTCAAAGGTGGCCATCATTCCGACAAAGATTTGAATAAAATGCTTCACCATACTTCTGAGCATGATCATGTCTTTTCGGAGAAGATCAATAAAGTTGTCCAAGGACAGGATGAAAAACTTATGTCTCATGCAGAAGAGATGAAACTAAAAGTAATGAAGACAGAGAAAGATTTTGAGAAGGAACACAAGGATTTCGAGGAATCGTTAGAAAAGGAAATGAAAGCTCACGGAGAGCATGAGTATAAGGTTGAACATGAACCACACAATGAGAAAGAAAAATTTGACAAAGATTTGGAAAAGATTGAGGAACACGATCACCACATCAATTATGGTGATGAGGGTAAAGTAATTGAGGGAAAAGAAGATGGCAAAACTCATCATGAATCTGTGTTACCAGAATTTTTGAAAGAGTTTGATGGTTCCAGTCATCATGTTGGAGATTCCTATGTAAACCTTGAAGAACAAAGGCAGGAAAATCTTCATAAAGACCATCATAAGCTTTTGAAAGATGAACATAAGTATGTTGGGGACGGACAACATGGTTTTCTGTTTTCAAACTTGGAAGAACAACGCCAAGGGAATATGCATAATGATCATGATGAGGATGTAAAGGATGAGCATGCCAGCCTTTCTCATGGTTCGCATACTAATGTAGAAGCAAATCGACAAGATAACATGCATAAGGAACATGACAGTGTTTTAAAGGCTGAGGAAAAGATTTTAGATACGTTATCAAGTAAGCTAGGCCATGGAGATACTCATCGCGGTGCTAATATTCTCAGTCAGTTGTTAGACGATTCTCAAAATGTGTTAAATTTGGGAACTACCCGACAAATTAATGCAGATGATATTGTTAAAGACAACCTACATGATGAAGCCGAGGATATACAAAGAGCCGACAGGTTAGAAGCAAAGATGCCTTGGTATACCTTATCAAGTTTCGCTAATCAACTCAAGAATGGTGAGTCAGTAGGTAGTCTTATTGGTTCTAGAGGCAGATCTTTCACACCTGTTAAGAATCCTGAGGATAGATGGATTGGTTTTTCTGGATTCCCTGTGTCTTTCCTAAAAAACGAAAATACGAAACGGGATATCCTAGAAGTGCCAGAATCGCCTTTTGGCTTGAATATGTTAGGTTACTTGAAAAAGATTTCTAAAGAAAAACACAACAGTACTTGGCATGAATTCACACGATCCCATGTACACTCTAAATCTGAAGTTGGACACTGGGGTGGCATGACATTATTAACTCACAACCCATTCAATGTAAACAGTGGTCCATATCTTATTGATCACTGGGGCAACTGGCTTGATATTGGTAAACGAAGAATTCCTGGGTATATTTTAACTAGTAAAAGTAACCATGGATACCTGTACCTACCAATTACATCAATTACAAGGCATCACACTGTTGACGATTTGAAATCTGGAATGTGGAAAAAAGGGAAACAAACAGTCTTGACACCTGTTGGTCTCATGGAGCTTGCACCAAGAAATATGAGCAATAATTTGGCTCAGTTAATCAAACAAACTGAAACACTGAATAAGGCCGAAGTCACAGGAATCAAACGACAAATGGAAATACATTCTTCACATGGATGTCATGACATTGGCGTTATTCGACCAGAGCACCCCCATTTTGCGAGCGATGATGTTTTGAAAGGCAGTTACATTTCTGCTGAACCAATGCATAGTTCTGATGGCATTCTGGATGGGTACAGTAATAATCATGATGGAAGTCCAGATAGTTTGATGGAAAGTGCCCATAATGCTCATGGAATACCATGTGGAGATGGCCATGAAGTAATTGGACATGAAGGTGGTCATGAAAGCGGATATAGTGGCATAGGTTTTGGGGGGCATCAAGGCGGACATTTTGATTTTGGAGGGCATCAGGAGGGTGGATCTTACCATTTTACAACACATAACGGAGACAGTGTCTTAAACACCCCAGGTGGTGCAATGGATCTTCACCCCTATGGTCCACATTCTTATGATTCTCCTGCAGGTCCATTGCGTCTTCTTCCATCTCACGATGGTGCACTACACTTGGAAACCCCTGATGTTCATATTTCTGGACCTGTGCATCACGAGTACGCCCATCTAGATGTTGAAGAAGAGAAAAAGCCTCCAGACTTGAAGCCAGGACAAACACTGAAGACTCCATACGGACCCATGAAACTGGTGCCTGCTGATAAAGCTGATGATGGAGGTGGAGGTGGAGGCGGCGGTGGCGGGGGTGGAGGTGGTGGGGGTGGTGGTGGAGGTGGAGGTGGAAAAGGTGGTGGAGATAAACCTGCACCTGCACCCGCACCTGCTCCAGCACCAGCACCTGCTAGTGATGGTAAATGTTTTGTTTTTATTCATTTCACTTATTTGATGCTTCTTGTTATTAAAATTTCAATTCTTTTCAAGTTAAATTATGAAAAACTATAAAATGAATACTTTGATTTTAACATAACGTAGTGTAAAAGAACGACGCGATTTACAACAAATCTGTGTATTTAGTTACAGTTACAAGAGAAACGTCAAAACACTTCGTTATGCTTTCACCATGATCATTGATTTTAGCACTTATGATTTGCAAGATAATTCTGATTAAATCTATTTTAGAACCTATAAAAGTACAGCTTGCATTGGATGCTGACGCACTGAAAGCATTGGGAGGTGGTGATGGTGGTGGAGCAGCAGCAGCTGCACCAGCACCAGCTCCTGCTCAAGATAAAGAGCTTGGTACTCTGGAAGCACTTGCATTAGGTGCTCTTCTGGGAACTGGAGGAAAGGCTGGTGCTGCAGGAGGTTTTAGCCATTTTCAAGTTCTGACACTATATTGATTTTATAAAAACTGAATTTTGAAATTTGGGTATTGTTGATGACTAATTTCTTTTTATCTCTATTCTGCTGAGTAAAGTTGAACTTTAGTTAGTTGCTCCACAGCTCAGGCTTCAGTATTGTGAAGCTAATCACCAAATTTGCTTTTGTTACAGGAGGTGGTGGAGACAAAGGTGGTGGTGGTGGTGGTGGTGATAAAGGAGGAGGTCAGTGTTTATATAATTTTCTTTACTTATCCTTTTATTGTTATATACTATTGCTGATGATGAGACGCAGGTGTGTCTGGCAATGTTCTACCATAAAAAAAAATATTTAAATTTTTATTACAAGATGCTTTCTTATCTTCTTAATTATTCCTTATGTTTTCTAATTTTAGGTGGTGGCGGTGGTGGCGGAGGTGGAGGTGGTGGAGGTAGTAGCAGTGGAGGTGGAGGCGGAGGTGGTGGAGATGCCGCAGCTGCAGCTGGTTCTGCTGCCAATCTTGGTGCCGCCATTGGTAATATCTCATTTTTATCATCTTTATTCTTATTGTTCAGGAAATAATTTCGCCAACAGGTAAGTATAGCAGAATGAAATTTATGTTAATAATAACAATAAGATAATATTATAATATGTTAATAATAACAATTGCATTCCATGGATTTCAATGAATTTGTTGATTTTGAACTAAGTGCTAACACATGGAACTGTCAGACATGATAGTATCAAGTCAATAGTATGAAGTTAACAAACTTCTAATAAGGATTGTTTGATCCATAAGGTTTCCTTATCACTAATAGCAACATTGCAAGCTACAACAAACTTAGCCCACGCACACTTTCTAAAGAATGCCAAACCGGTAAATCTATCAGACATTAATCCTGTGGTGCCTAAAATAAATATGGCACCGGCAGTTGCTAGTCAAGGTTCTTTGCCACAGAAACAACCGGAACCAGAAAAGCAAGAACAACAACAACAACAACAGGAATTGGGGTTACCAGGACATGGTGGTCCGAATGGGCCGATTGACAAATTACATGGAGGTAAATTCATCTATTTCCTTTTAATTCTTTCATCTCGCTTTTGTTTGTGTTTTCGGAATACAGTTATTTTTAGAATTTAATAAATTCAGTGCTTTCTGAATAAAAACGTGAAAAATGTTGTTACTGCTTTAAAGTCTCTTTAATTATGTTTCTCCATTTGTGTTCTAGCATTTGAAATACACCTAAGTGTGCATAGTGAATATGTGAGAGGCTGCAGATTGACATCCAGTTCATGTCAACCGAATAACATAATGCTCGGACCACTGGGAGCCACTGCCCAAACTATCTTATGCTCAGGAGGTATTTGATCTTATGAATGGTACCATTTCCACATATTCCATACAGTCAAACATCTGTGTAGGGTACACCATTGACCTAATTTGTGTGTTGGGAGGAAGTGTTTGAGGAGGATTAAATTACCACTTATTCCTGTAAAAACTGTCCTCTATAACTAGGTTTGACTGTATTATCTATGATGCTATTTTATCTTTCCTAAATCATAACTATTTATAATCTTTATACTATTTTTAGGTCTTAGAGTGCTTTCGTTTGTTGCCATGGATTCACAGTATGGCGTTGCTCTCACTGTAAACGATCTGCCATCATTTACTGTTGCCATTGGGCCCAACATTGCTTTGGACTTACAAATTTCGCCATCACGTGGCGCAGTTTTAGTGAACAATTATCTGATGGAAAGCAAACAGAAGGCACACATTCACACTTTGGCTGCTATAAGAAATGGTGTAAACAAACTGGCAGTTCTAGGGAAATTAGCACGCATGCGTAGACCTATATCCCCAGGTTATAGTTTCCTTTCAAACAGCTTTCAAGGGGGAAATTCCTTATTGGGTATGCCAGGATATGTGAATGGAATTTACAACAAATTTGATAAAAAATCAAATATAGGTAAGTTTTTGTAGTTCTGAAAATAAGGATGAATCAGAATGAATTCTGATACATAACATGTATTTATATCAATCAATACTAGTTTATACATTGGAGTATATAAAACACTTCAATATCAATTTTTCGAATGGGTCAAATCTGATTTCATGGCAAGGAACTTCTTTTACGTTTTTGTTTATAATTTTATGATTTTATCTTGAGGTTATTAAGCTAAGTTTATCTTTTTTCATGAATATAAATTTTAAGTGACAGTCATGTATAGGTACAAAAATGAGAAACATGTTTTTGTAAGTGGCTCATTCAGCAAAAATGTCTTTACAGGTATTGTGTTGATCTGATTTAAAAATTCGAATCCTGTTTTGTTTTCAGATTTGGCCCATGAAGCCGAGCCATGAAGTTGAACTTACTTACGTCGTACTGTTGGTTTTGTGAACAGTCAATGTTGATTCAAAGAGTTGATCCCTATCTGTGAACAATTCAGCGCAACTTCAACACAAAAATAAAATTTTTCTGTAGTGTTCCATGTTAGCACTTTGTTCAAAATCAGACTGAAGTCATGATATGGTGCAAAATGTTTATGGACTGTCATTTTGTTTAGCCCAACAAGCGATGGCTCAAAGTGCTGCTGCTGCACAATCTGCTCAGGCTAGCCAAGCTGCTATGGCTGCAGCACAGCAAGTGGCTGCCCAGCAAACACTAACGAAAGCTGCCACTGATGCTGCTAATGCCGCCACCACTGCAATGGGATTGATGGGTGCCATGGGTCGGTGTCTTATTTTATTTGATCTTTATTTACTTTATTTTCTTTATTTCTCTTTCTTTATTTGATAAATTAAATCAATGAATGGATGATAGGCTTCGATTAATTTTTTCAATAATTGCCAAGGTTATTATTTTAGGAACAATGGGTGCTGCTGGCGGTGGGCCAGCTTCTGGTCTTGCTGGTGGTGGAGGAGGCGGTGGTGGTGGAGGTGGTGGAGTTGGAGACTTAGCAAGTGCTCTTGCTGCTCTTGGAGGAGGAGGCGGTTTAGGCGGTGGTTTAGGTGGCGGTTTAGGTGGCGGAGGTGCGCTTGCTGCTTTCGGAGGTGGCGGTGGACTTGCTGGTGGGGGATTAGGAGGTAAGAATAATGACGGAAGTCCTCAATCCATCTGTATTAAACAGCAACTGACAGTGGGGAACTAATATCCGCTAGTTCTTTAAACCGTGTCATTTTTAAAGTGGCCCTTTCGGTGTTATCAAACTTAACAGTACACTATAATTTCATCAAATAAGGGCATCAGTCGGTTGACACCAACCTATTCTGGCTTCATTTAGTGTAAAAAAGAATGCATTGTGAAAATTAAAGTTGTGGATTTACACTGAGAGGAAATTAAATCCTAGTATTGTGTGTAAAAGATTCCAGTTGTTTGATTTTTTGCTGGCGTGTAATTTTTTTAGGCCTCAGTGCTGCATTCCCATCTTTAGCAGGTCGTTCTAAAATAGCTAAAAGGAAAAGATACATGAAACCAAAACAAAGTAAGACAGATTTTTTTGATGCATGAAGACAAGAAGATGTTTTGTACACAACTTGACACCGACAGATGCAAGAACCAAAAAAAACCTGACTGAATACCGCGACCTGAAAAAGATTGGAATACACACTGACACACTGACCAGAAAAAATTGAGATTCTCGAATTCTTATTTTTGAAAGTGTGCTGTTGATTTATATTTTCGAAATCTGCGCACAAAAACACAGAAAAAATATTCCTCTCGACCATTCTTTCCTGTTAGATTATGTTGGGTCTGGTCCATACGGATCTGTTTCCACAATGAGTAAACAGAGGCTTGCTTCCGGTTTGAATGGTCCTGCTTCTCCCGCGGCTCAGTTGACTAGAACATTTCAATTAAAGAGCATGGCTTTTCCACAAGGTTCTGTTGGAGCCTCTGGAGGAGCTTTTGGTGGCATTAGTTTAACTGGTATAAAAAGAGAAAAACTTTTGGATGCTTTAGCAAAGAAAGATAAAATTAATCCAGTTACTTTGCCACGTAAAGGTGAGAACAAACACACAACGGGTTTCTTTTATGATTTATCAGGAGATGTTACGTTACTTGAAATGTATATTTTTAGTTGAGGAGGAAGAAAAACCAAAGAAAAAACCCAAAGGAAAAGGCAAGGGGCAGGAAGAGATCGATGATTAGAGGGATAGGCTACAATAGTACTTCAAAACGTGACATGGTCAATCGACGACACTCACACATAAACACAAAGCAACGAACAATAAGTGACAAAATCTTACTAAGGAGACACTACTCACTGTTACCACAGAAACACAAAACAAAAATAACAAGGACTGTTTCTTGTGAGTTCTTTGAGCATGATTAAGAAGAATTTTTGCTATATTGTAACAGTGTGATGCATGAATGTATGTTGATAAAGATTTCAACAGTTATTCATTTTTGCGAGGTAGTGAAATGAATTTTTTTTATAGTGCGTTCTGGTGTCATTCGTGAAATTTACAAAGGCCTCGGGTGGAGATCACAAGATCTGTATGGGTTAGTAACCAGCAGTAAATACCCGGAAAAGCCAGATGCTAGAAGTGTTCTTCCCTTGTTCGATGCTCCAGAAAGAGTTGGACAAGATTACGGTCAAAGGATGTTTGGTTGGTTCCGTGCACCGGAATCTGGTTACTATGTTTTCTACACGTCGTGTTCAGACTCGTGTGAGCTTTACTTGAGCCCTGACGAGCAAGAAATTAACAAGAAGAAAATCATTTCTCAGATGTCTCCATCATCACACAATCAGTTTGATCTGTAAGTAATGAGACAACAACAATGTTAAATAACAGCGAGTTTTCGTGGAACTTACATGATTTGAAAAATTAATTGAATACATGGTTTGAGATTTCAATCAGCTTTTGAAAGGTTTCACTGTTTCACTTTCAAATTTACAAATTTTATACATAACGTCCTTAAAATGGATGGAAAATTATATTCTAGAAAATCTAAATCTTGATCAGCACCAAAACTGGGGGCCCTATTCACCTTAAAAAGTAAACAAGAAATATTCTTATGAGAAACAGCCTTTCAGGTTGGACTGTTAACATACCACACAATCATTACCTCTAAAATCCAAGGTTTATATTTTCGATCTAAGAAAACGTCAAATCCAAGAATTTCGAAACAACAGCTGCCACCTGCCGGATCAAGAAATTAATGATGTTTATGATGGCATAGGGTGCATTGTGATCGGAAATTTCGTCACTTGGAAGTACATCATGGGTGATGGTATTTTGGTGATGATATGATTTATAAGGGTTTTGCCATGTCTTGTTGGTTTTTTAATAACCTTTGGGTTAAGAACGTACGTATGAACAGGTTGAAAAAATGGATCAGTCAATCCATCTTTATGAAGACTAGTTAATGCATCTTGTAGCACCTGTAAATAATATTCAAGAAATTAACAATCAATGGATTACAACTATGGAATCTTCCACTCATATATAATATGCTGAAATCAAACTATCAAAATCAAAAAATGTGATACTCATCAAAAGAAAGATGTTGGTCAGGATAACTGATTTAACCAACATTCACTGGTAATTTATGTCATCAAATATGGTTTACACAGAACTGGTCGATTTTGAATAAGTAAGGAATGGGGAGTTTTAAGTCCTTGGCCTATTCTCCTTGCTGACTTGCAAATAGGAAGTTGACTTGCCGCCAGAGATACGTATAGCATTGCTCTAAATTGCCCGAAGGCCAGTGTGCAGTCGGTTGATGGCTGATATGCTGCTTTTAAAGCATGCCGGAGTGAAGTATTGAAATGCTGC
This sequence comes from Turritopsis rubra, assembly GCA_039566895.2. Classification (NCBI taxonomy): domain Eukaryota; kingdom Metazoa; phylum Cnidaria; class Hydrozoa; order Anthoathecata; family Oceaniidae; genus Turritopsis; species Turritopsis rubra. The sequence continues at coordinate 7,732,430 of CM077622.1, forward strand.
ATAACTGAAACTTGCAATATAAGTGGACGATAAAGATGAAATTACTTTGTTTTCATAAATACTTTTAAGTGGAATTAATAATCAGATCTTCCATAAAATGAAATACATTAAATTAAAAAAAATAATAAATATTAAAAATATTAAAAAATATTAAATTGGATGATAAATAATTTTATTTCAAACGGAATATTGAGTAATGTTGTACTTTGATTATTTCATAGTCATCCGGATGAGCAAGCCAGCGGAGAAGTGGAGTTGCAAGGCAATCGTACATACTATATTGAAGGAATCGCTGTCAAACATGGTGAAGGTGATGATCACTTCTCGGTGGGTGTCCAGTTACCAAGTGGTCGATATGTTCGACCAATCACCGAAGATTTCATACAACAAACACGACCATGTATGTTTTTCCTATTTTTAAATGGGTTTAACTATAAATATAATATAATATAATAATAAATATAATAATTTGAAGTCCATGGAGGATGACAGAAAAACATAGTTTCATAACTTAATTCAAAGTTCATAATGAATAACTGATTAGAAAGTTATTTCTTATTACTTCTTGTAGCTGTTAAATTAATTTAAGATTTTTGAGTTCATACATGTAGCAATAATCTAGAACAACTTGAATAACAATGAATAAAAAGCAGCCAATATAAGTGGATGATGAAGATGAAGTAACTTTGTTTTCATAAATACTTTTAAGTGGAATTATTCTACATAGCTGAAGAAAAATCAGACCAGTTTGACAAAGTATCGGCTTTTGAACTGAAATTCCAGAAAGGTGTATTGAGTTTGTAGGACTTGAACAGTTTCAGATGATGTTTAAAAATTGACAACATGAAAAATATGAAACAGGGTCACAAGAAATGGTGTCTTTTGAAGAACACAAACTGAGCAGAGTTTCATCGCGTGTCTGTCTTCTTTGAAATAAAATTATTTCATCCTGAATACAATAAAAATTGATTGAATAATTTTTTGATTTTATTTTAATTTTATTTTTTGACAGTTTGATAATTGATTTGTGTTTTTGCATTGTTGGTTTATTATTTTTTACAAAATACACACAACAATATAGGATCATGTAAACCAACCAACATCGTATCGTAAACCAACACATACAGACCAATATCTAAACTGTAACTCAAACCATCAACAAAGTTGCAAAGAAAGTGTTGTTGCATCGTTAATAAATCGGGCGAAAGATATTGTTAGTAATGACGATGATCGTGTTGAAGAAATGAAACATATCAAATCGGTTCTCCAAGCAAATGGATATGACAGGACGATTGTTAGAAGAGTTGAAAATAGAATAAACAATACTCGAACTTCAAACACTGAAGAATCAACAGAACAAGAACCGGTGACCACTATTAGTATTCCTTATGTATCTGGTATCAGTAATGCTTTACAAAGAATATTCCGTACACACAACATCAAATGCAGATTTCGATCAACGGAAACTCTTCGTAACATATTATCTCATCCGAAAGACAAGATCTCAATGAACGACACAAATAACGTGATATACCAAATTCCATGTAGTGATTGTGAATCAGTTTATGTAGGAGAAACAAAAAGAACATTTGAGCAACGCATCAAAGAACATATGCGAGCCATACGGAATGGCGATGTAACCAAAAACGAAATTGCTGACCACTGTTGGACTAATGACCACAAGTTTGATTGGGAGAATAGAAAGATCCTTGACAAGGAAAAAGGATGGACTGCTCGAAAAGTCAAAGAGACTATATACAGTGTCAAAAATAATTCCAGTATTAATAGTACATCGTATAATGTTCCTGCGATATGGTTTCCAGCTCTACGCAAAACAAATTATTGACATTGCTTCCTTCCAGGTCCGAAATATTGACATTGCTTCCTTCCAGGTCCGAAATAATTTCGATCCTAATTTCGATCCTACTGAAAACATATATAAACTTTACATCATTCATTTACAAACGCCCGATGATGACAGTAGTAACTGTCGAAACGTCGCAAACAAAAACAACCGGTCTATGATATGATAAACTCTAATTATATATTATGAATACTAGACTGACAAACAATATAAATATATTCAATTTGAATATAGGATCAATTTTGAGTTCAATATTATTTATAGAAAATTGAACTAGAAAATTGAAGCGTCTATTCAAGCCTTTATATTGTCCAAGTGTTCTGAGCAGTAAAAGGATGTATCCATTTTCCTCTGTAACATAATGTTATGATTGCTGCACATCTTCTTCTAAAGTTGACCCTTTAGCAACAAAAAAGTGAGATTGTATAAAATGAAAAATTTTCAGCAAACCAATTCAGAATTTTTTTTTTCAATTAGAAATGTTTCTCTAATATACTTTACCTTTCATTTAGTGCCGCAATATCTTGGTGCCCAAGTTGTGATGAGACCTTTAATAGTAAACATGGAACCGCCTCCGGCACCAACAATAAATTTCATTGAGCCGCCACCCATTGTCCCTGTCATTCAGCGACCAGGTATGTTTGTTCACTTCATTAATAGAAGACCGAGCATTTGAGTATAACAATAAGTATCACCAGTATCACAAGTAAGTCTCTCTGTAGACAAACTCCACAAAAGAAGTATATATCAAGAATTTTTCTTTTCTGGAAACTTTTGAAGTGAAGTGGAGCCTTTGAAATCTTTAAGACCTTATTGAAAACTTACCATTGTTTCCTTGTTTTCTTGATTTTCTTGGTGATGTACGTAACGTGTGGCATCAATTGCTTAAACTGTTATTAAAATTCTAGTTATTTAAGACTTGTTTTTATTTGTAACTGTGTTTTTCTTGATCACAGTCCTACAAGGTAACTTTGCAAAACCTATTGGCACAAAGCCACTGCCATCAAATCCAAATATAACAATGTTGCATCACCACAACGATGAAGACCACGACGAAGGACATAAGAAGCAGAATGTGGAGGGACTTTCTAGAATTAAAGGTAATTCAATTTAATGCATTCATTGCATTGTGACTCGAGGTAAAAGACATCTTTTTAAACAATTGTAGAAAATTGTTTCAGATCTGGGTTAGTGTTGGGATTACCTTTCCAAACTCGTTACACATGCAAAGTTGCTGACTGTTCCTGAATTCTTTAGTAGATTTTATGGCTTCCATGAAATTATGTTTTGATTTCTTTTGTAGCACTTCGGTCGGAAACACCACGTCTGGTTAAACCAAGAGGAAAGGCTAAGAAACTCCATAAACTTGCCAAGAGGAGAGGAAGAAGGTATCTAAGTGAAGGTAAGCTCTTTTTTATATGAGAGATTATCTAAAAAAAAAGGACAAAATCCATTTTCTCATTATTGGTGGCATGATGTAGATAAAAATGTTTTTCCTTTTTTGCTCTATCTTATCTTATCACTCGCCAAAAATTCTTTGAAACTTCGAAATCAAAACAGCCAAGAAAGTGTTGAAGTGAAGCATTTGTTATGCAAATCTGTAAAACATGTGCCGTAGATAGGATCTTGTTTTGTTGAAGTGGGAAAAACTTCAAAAAGAGAGGTGTTGAAATTCATCTGGATTTACCTGAGAAATAAGCTTGTTTATTTTTCTTCTCCATTAGAATTCCTCGTTCAGCTTGGTATAACTCAATCTTTTCTCTTCGAAATTGCAGGATGACATGACGCAAAATATTCGCCAAAATAATTGACACAGATTGAATATGGTAAAGCTGCAAACATTGGCCACGAAGAGACGCAAATATCTATCATGATAGCTGCAGTAACTCTAGACACATCTGCAATTTCCAAAAAGAGGCTTGTCAAGTTATACCAAGTTGGATGAGAAACAATAAAGCAACATTAAAGAAGTTGTCTAAATGATTTGTCAAATTTATAAAAGACAATCTATTCTTGTGGACATTGATTATTTCATTTAAAACTTTCAAGCATCAAAGAAAATGTTGTAGTACCACTTAGTAGAACTAACAAGAAACATAGCCATGCACTCGCTTCAAAGACAATGAAAGCATTAATGAACTAGTTCACAAAATGACTATCACTAAAGTGCTTGATACTTTATTTTTCTCTTTTTCTTATTGTGATAAAACCTGTAATTTGTGATAAATTGTAAATATAATATTTTATAAAGAACGCCCCATACAAAAACATTGAAGGAGCTATTTTAATGAACCTTTTTTATTAAATTGGGTTTTATGAGAAGAATGTTTGAAAGCTTGGATCAAGGACATCCCTCTAATACAGAGACATGGCTACAAATAAAATGAATAAGGTTTGAGAGCAAGATAATGTTGATATAGCATGAAAAATACTGTCATATATATATATGACATTGCACTCCTTCAGCAAATCCATGTTTTGAAATGAGTGTCAGGTTAATGATCTTTTAAGAAATGCTATGTGTTAATTGAAAATTCGATCAGTTGGCATAGGGAAAACGTGACGGAATTAACTTCTCACTTTCAAGTTATTGAACCTATTTGTTGGCAACATGTTTTTCTATTGTTGTTGTTGTTGTTGACAACATGTTTTTCTATTGTTGTTGTTGTTGTTGACAACATGTTTTTCTATTGTTGTGAGCATGAAGCAAATTATTGTTCTAACAACTTTCAGAAACAATAGGAGTTATCATGCATCATTTAAGAAGTCCCAATGTTAAACAAGTGTTCACTTTTTTCTTTGAAAGTTGACTCTCACGGTTTGATACGGGAAGTGTACACAGATCTACCGCGCAGCGTCAATGGAATGGATTCGTTGAATCAAAGTCCGAAGTTTCCTGACCAACCTGATGAAAGGGATAATATAGAGACTTTTGACGCACCTTTTAATATTGGTGATCATTATGGACAGAAAATTCATGGCTGGTTCCTTACACCTCAGACTGGTGAATACAAATTCTTAAGGTAAATAAAGTGATGTTTGTTTTCTCATACATACTTTGTCATACTATGTAGCAGAAATGATAATCCAGTGTGGGAGGTGAGAGTTTAAATCCTGGTCGAGTCATGTCAGCGACTATAACAGTGTGAATCGATCCATTCAGCTTAGCACTCAGCTTGAGAGTGCAATTGATATCTAAGAGAGTTGTCTGGTTGAGCAGATGAGTGGTTAAGGTGTACTTGTGGCTTCCGTAGCTCAAATGGGGGCTTTAAAGGCTCTTGCACCTCCTATGCAGGATCCCCATTGATCACAGTATTTTTAGAACTGAAGAGGCTATCCTGGGTAAAAATTAAGAGTAATAATAATAATATGATAATGCTTTTAATTGTTTATAGTATTTTCCCTAAATGCTGCCCTCCAATAGGTGGTCAGTATGATTGCTTACTAGAAATATTAATAAATTTTGAGGTTTCTTAGAGTAGGTGATATCATTATGCAATAAACACTTCAGCACAGCAACAGCAACATAGCTGCTAGAAATTTCACAAGTTCATTTTCGCGATTATTTACCTAGTACAAATTCCCTTTAAATTTTTTTTTTAGCTATTTTTCTTTCCTTATTCATACCCTGATAGTGTTAACAATAGGCTTTCTATTATAACTATGGTATATATTATATAAGTCCCTTAAAACCCATTTACTTTTGGAATATTTTGATTTTACGCCATTTTATGAAATACAAAATAGTGTTGATTGCTTTTTTTGTTACCTTCGACAGCTCTTGTGATGATGACTGTGAGCTGTTCTTGAGTAAAGACGATGATCCTTTAAACAAAAGAATGATTTTGTCTCAAGATGATTGGAGCAAACACAATGAGTGGGATAGGTAAAAAAAAGATGCTGTTCTATCTCTTTCTAAGACGAGCATTTCAGAAGGTGGATTTTGTGCTAGGAACAAAGTAGAGATACTTTTCCAGTGTTTTTATTAATTAGAGACAAAATTTATGATATTTATTATTTAGGGTAGCTAAGCCACTTTCTTGTTTATATCTTCATGACCGTAATATTAGATTTTCATCAAAATAGTTTATTCTTTTAAGACATTTAGATCAGCAGATGTCAAATGTTGTGCCCTTAAAAGCTGGACATGGGTATTACATCGAAGCACTTATGTCAGAATCTACTGGCAAAGACCATTTATCAATTGGTGTGAAACTTCCAAATGGCGATGACCTGAAACCTATCCCAAAGAGACTTTTGAGCAAGGTCAGAATAGGTATGTAATTCAGATAAAAGAATATACAGCTCAATTTCTTTTTACATAAAACACCTTCATTGACAATGGCTTCAATTGATTATGTGATTCAAACCTCTTTCTTTGACACCAATTTCTATCCTTCGTAACATTCAAAATAGTAGTAATTGACTTCCTCCCTGACGTCGTGTCAGGAGAATAGCTTGAAACTAATACTTGTTGGTCAATTTTAATTTTTGATTTATTTAGTAAATTTTCCGTTATCATTTTTGAAACAGAAAAGTAAGGAAGAAGAATTAGAAGAACTTGAAACAAAACAAAGAGAAAAGGTTGAGAAAAGCAAACAGTTGATACACTATCTTGCTGAAAAGATAACTTTTAATGAAGCTGCAGGTATAGTAGTTATTTCTTTCCACCAATACCTAAGTACAGTTTAAGTATGTATCACCTATATAATGAACTCTATACAAAGAAAAACGTGGTAGGTTTAATTTATGTTTTATACCATCCATCTGGACGACAATCTTACGGTAATTAAAGCCGTTATCCAAACAAGTCTTTTCATTAGGGTCAATCTTGGTTAGCTTCAAGGTTGAAGAATGGGAGCTGATGTTTTTACCTGTGTCGACACTTTAACAAAAATACTTCGAAACTTAGAGTACTAAAATAAACTGATCGTGTTTTTCTTCGTGTATCATTCTCTATTATTACTGCACATTATGATTCAAAACGAATTGATTTGAATTGAAGTCCAAATCAATATTTTGAACTTGAGAATCTTTCTGTCAAAATGATACTGAGAATTTCAAGGTTAATTTCAAAGCAAATATTGCAAATTGATTAAAATTGGACAGACTCAAAGGATAACAAATTCAACAAATCTAGAAACTGCATATGAGGGTATATACTGTTTCAAGCTAGCTTACTTCTCCAGTGAAAGTTCTAATAAAAGCATTTAAAAGAATGAGGCATGAGCCTGACCCTTACCTCAATGACGCAAACAAGTTTTACAAGGTTTACACCATCAACTTTGCTGGTTTGAATTTGGTAGATGCAAAGTATAATGGTATTTGGTCAGACCTCACCAGCAAACCTGTTTAGATATCAGGTTGGAATTGTTTTTTGATTGAAACACTTACTCTGAAATGCATTACAATAATTCCCTTCCAGAGAAAAGAAATAAGGACCATTTGATTCCTGGTCGAAAGATTCCTTACAAAGATGTTTTGCAAGGTATTCTCCATAGTATTACGCAAACGGATGAAAGTCATCGACAACCGAAAGTTGAGATACCAAGTGGTGCGCATCTATTTAAAACATCAATCGACCCTGATGATTTGAATGCAAGCTGTAAGGAGATGTTATTGTATTTTGTTTGACTCTTAGTAAAAAGAATAAAGCTTTTTTGTCTTGTCAAAAGTGTTGAATCTAATTATTATGATTGGACAAACTGATTAGTTTGTTTACAAAACCAATCTTTTTTCATATTTCATTAATGTCTTACGTTAATGTTATATAATGGCTTATTAACTGTTTGGCCAGGTTGTGATGCGGTCAATAATTTCCCATGTAGACAAGCCACGGTAGGTTAATAATAGCCCTGCTAAAATGTTTTCTTCTACATAGATAAGGATTAAAAAAGAATGACAAATTTTCCTTCTGTTTCTTATAATTTCTGTCCTGCAATGTAGAGTCTTCTTAGTCATTTTATTTCTTTTGTGTACATATTTGAGAAAATGTTGACCGGCCATGTGACTCATATTTATTTATTGTGAGAAGACTCTTTACTGCTGGGTTATAAAGATAAATTTTAAATGTTATTCTTATATTTTCTGACATTTTTTTTTCAAGATATTAATGTGATTTCATCAGTTGTGAGAAAAACGTCGTCAATACAAACTCCTCCCTTTTCTTTAGTTTCTAATCAAAAAGGTTTGATTCGTGATGTTTTCACAAATATTGACCATATCATATCTGGCGACATGCGCAGTTTATATCACAACAACAAATATCCAAAAAGTCCAGACAAGGTCTCCATTGTTCAGGATTTCGATGCACCTGAAAATGTTGGTGATCATTATGGACAACGTTTACGAGGATATTTTGCAGCACCAAGTAACGGAGATTATCGCTTCTTCAGTTCTTGTGATGATATGTGTGAGCTTTATCTTAGCATGGATGATAAACCCAACCACATCAGTAAGATCATATCACAGGTTCAGCCCACGAAACATGATGAATTTCAGAAGTGAGTGCTTAATGAAGTCTGTATTTTCTATGCTTTCGACTTTATTTCCATGATTGACTATTGAAATAATCAAAATTCATAAAAATAATGAACCGGTTAGGAAACTTTCATTACTGTTATTTATTCATTAAAATTTGAAATAATAATGCATAAATGTTTGAAAATAAAAAGGTTCTTTCCTGGCATGAAGAACATCAATTTCCTGATTGTTAAGCTATTACTCCGTAAACATGTTGAATAATGACAGAACATGCTTACACAAATAAGTTGAAATTCCTGAAAATATTATTTATCAAACAAGATATATATTAGCTTAATAACATAACCCAGTGAGCAAAATCTTCAAAATGTCTCTGTGGAGGAGTGTTTTTTTATTGAAACAGCAGGCAATATTGCTTGCCATTCCTATAGAAAATACTCCTCCTGAAAGACTTTTTTTGAATTTTGAAGGATGTATCACTATTTGCTCTGTATTATTGTTTTCAAAATTACGCAGCACAAAAATATTAGATTCTATTATTTTCTATTATTTTCTTTTTTCTATTTTTTATATTTTTTTATATTGGGTCAATGAAAAGAAACATTCATTTTTTCAATAATCAGAGTTTTCAGCAATCTTCACTTGAAACAAGTTGAATTCTGTTATTCGGTATTTTCTCTTTTTTTGTTAAGATATCCAACCCAACAGATGTCAGACAAGTTGACTTTACAAAAGGACGCACTGTATTACGTTGAAGCTAACATGTTAGATGAAGAAGGCGATGATCATTTAGAAATCGGCGTGGAACTACCTAATGGTCAAAAGTTAATGCCAATCCCACAAGAAATGCTGAGGACAGGTGAGAGACAATCGCTAAATTAATATTATTAAGTGGGGCAATATACGATAAAAAAAAATCTAATATCAAATTTATCAAATCCAATTTGTTTAATTTGAAATTTTGGTGATACATGGTTCCAATTTGTTGAAATCAAGTTGTTCATTATTGGCTTATTTTTTTTAAAAACGTCAATATAACATAATGTGATTGGTTAAACACATTTTGCTACAATTTTAAAAAGCTGATTGGTTGACATCACTGGACATGTTCAACTTTTTAAATGTTGAAATCATGAATCCAATAATGTCCAATCCAATCAATCTAATAATGTAATTAAAAATCTGCTGATACACGATCAAACTTGTTGATTTCAACAAATTTGATTTGATAAATTTGATGATGTATTGTCCGCTTTACTCTTCCAACATGTTTGCGGTATGTTAGTGAGGTGCTGTTCCCATATAATCATATAATCATCAATTTTGATTCATGATTTTTAAAACATTGATTTTTGCCTTAGTAAGTGATGTTGACACAAAGAACCTTATGGTTGAGCCGACAAATCGGGAAAAACCAAAACCAAATCATCTGGGCGAGAGAAACACATTACATAAGCAACAAGCACCTACCATAAACAAAGAGAAAACAAAGCTATCTTTTTCCTTGGGACAATCTAGTCACATTAAAACTCCTACAGTGTTGAATCAAGGCAAAAATTCAGAACAGGATCCTTCAACAGATGAATTGAAAAATATCTATGCCAAATATAAAGATTATGAACCAGAACTTGATGAAGCAACTTACGATTACGATGAAAGCGAACATGAATTGAATCTTCGGAACCGTTCCTCTGCTCAAGCAGTCAGTCAAACAAATGATACACACATACAAGAATCTGTTTCTGTGAATGCAAAAAATGAGGAACCTGTTTTGTTGGATGTTGATGATCGACAAGACACAGGTAGTCGTCGAGAGCTAGAATCCCTAATCAATGATGACCAAGCTATTGACTTAAAGCGACAATACGGCAATTCTGGCAAAGTGGTACTTGACTTTTCCAAAGGAAATGAAAATGCGAAAATATTAGTATTTGAAAAACCAAGTGAAAACTCAAAGACTTTAGAAAAAAGAAGTATAACATCGAAAATTCATTCATTGGCAAAGCAATCGAAAGTTTCATTTGTTAACAGATTAAAATCAGAACAAGCGGCACATGATATACTTCATAGCAAAGTAGACAAATCAAATTCTTATTCTGACTTGAAATATCCAAACAGGAAGAAAAAGAACAAACATAGAAAAATGAACAATCACAAGTTGAAAACAATTTGGAAGAAATTTGATGAAAAAAACAATTCTGAAGAAGCGGTCCCTTTTCCCAATATGACCCAAACACATTTGCCACCAAAGAGCAAAAAAATGAAAATGAAAAATAAACTCAAAAATCACAAGTCAAAAACCATATGGGAGAAACATGATAGGAAACACAGCTTCAAAGGAATGTCAATAAAAGAGGATAATTCATCGAAAAGGACTATGATGATGTCACAGCGAGATAAACAACAGACAAGCTTACTGGGTGAGATTTTTAGTTCTTTCTGTTTTAATTTGAGTAATAATCGCATCTAAAGGCATTCCTTTTGTCGCTGTTCATATTTTCATAAACTTTATTCCATAGTTAGTCTTTCGAAAAGGTGTATAGATTTAATCTACAAATCCAGTGATTTGTTTTTGTTTAGTCATACTTTATACAAAGTCTCTGCAGCAACTTCGTGTATCACTATTTTAAAGAACGACCTGACATCTCTAAGAAAGCTAGATCAACGATAACCCGGGTTTTTTTTCATGGATAGTGATACACAAAGTACTTACCAGTGTCGCAGTGTCTTCCTAACAAACTGTTTTAAGTTGACTGTTTAACCTTATTGTTCCATTTTTGAGGTTATTTCAATAGCTTATAGGCTTTCCTTTTACCATTTCCTCTTATATTCACAAAAGTTTGTAAAAATAAATAAGGTTGCAAGTTCAGTGACCTGTTTGGACTTGGTTATTCTTCCGATGTATTTCTCAGCATCGTCACACTAGTTTGAACATCAACATTTTAGCTAGCCCTGGTTGCAATCGTTGGATTTACTATGACATAATTCGCGACAGAGAACACGGCGAAACATCTATGGAAGCCTTGTACAGGTGTCGAAGATACCCTGATGAACCTGATGAGAGTGACTCGATGTATATAATGGACTCTCCCACGGATACTTGTTATCGATGTGGCCAGATGTTATGGGGTTGGTTAATTGCACCGATGGATGGAGAATACACATTCTTCAGGTGAGGTAGAAAACAGCCCGTCTGATTTTCTCTATGGTTTAAATTAATTGATTTTTCCCTTGTCTCCAAATTGGATAATTTCTCCTCACCCACTATAAACTTTTTGGTGAAAGTTTTACAAAAATGTTTGAAAGAATGAGGCAGAACTTGACTGTAGCCTCACTAACCCAGACTTTGCACCGTTAACTTAGGTGAGGAGAAAATGTTAGTTGAAATATGTAATAATATAAATTGGAATTGGAATTAATTTAGAATTAATTTGGTATTCTTTTGATTGATTTTGACTAATATTTTTTGCACAGTTCCTGTGACGATTCGTGCGATGTTTACATGAGTCCTGATGAAAGTAAGGAGCACCTGCGTAAGGTTGTATCACAAAGGAGATGGTCCGATCATAACCAATGGGACAAGTAAGTATCATTGTTCTATAATCAACTATTAGCCTTTAAGTGGATTAATTTTTGCACAGGTTATTTTTCCTGGAATACGTTGATGTTGGTGTTTTCCACGAAATTAAATCCTCTGCCCATGAAGTAAAATCTGTACAAAAATTGAAAAAAAATTGAAAAAAAAAGATCTTTGTACGATGGAATGTATAGTTTCAACCCTTTCATATAATTACATCAGTGTGAAATTAGATAAATTTTGGTAGTCCATAGAATTTAATTTGTGTGAAATAAGGCAACCTTGAAATTTAATTTGTGGAAATACAAAAATTGATGTCTGCATAAATAAAATTACTTCTCTGAGGGTATGTTTGTGCTTGCCTAGCAGTGAAGCCCTTTTTCATAAATTGCTAAGATATGATTCTATATGATTCTATATGATTGTTATGTTAAACGTGAGCTGTTTATTTAAAAACACTAAATAGTCGTTTGAATCAAAAGCCTATCAAAAACTAAAAACACATTACTTGTCAAGTGAAAAACATTATGCTTTACTTCTCCTAAACTTTTGATGTCAGATATGATTGGTACGAGTAACAGTATCCATATAATTTTTTTTAATTTGATAAATCTCAAATGAAAATAACTTCATTTATTTCGTCATAACTCATATTTCGTAAATAGTGGTGCGTTGAACAATGTGTAAGTTTAAGATGTCGTCGGATACATACAAACAGAAGAAATGCAGTATCAATATTATGAATGTTAGAAGTGTGGGTATCTTCATGTTACCTTCGGTCACGTGATGATCCTTCCATGATTTACTCACTATCCTGTTAACCCAAAATAAAAACATTTTTGTCCATAACATTCTTGAAGCTATCTGAAGAACTTGTCTTTCAACATTTAATGCGAATGTATTTTAAATTATCACTAGATACCCAGAAGAGCAAACATCCATAACAATCAGGTTGGGTGGCAGTAAAGCTTACTATATCCAAGCGGTATGTGCACAAGACATGGGTCACGATAGCTGCAGTGTTGGAATGCAATTACCGAATGGTAAAATGTCAAGGCCAATCAAAGGCGAATACATGTCAAGAAGTGTCCTTGGTTAGTTTTACCGCAACAAATTAATTAATTTCTAGCATCATTGTAATTTGAAATGTGTGTAAGCTTAGTTCTGTTTGTTTCTACTTTCTTTCGGAATAAATGTAGTTCTCAATCAAAATAACTTTTTGTAAATTGTATCAATCCGGAGAATCATGCATTTGTATAAACTGAAACAGATTGTGTAAGTGCTTGATTAATTCGTCATTATGTTGATTGTTTTCTCGTCTACGATAGGCCCTCAAGGAGATAATCATATTGTACCTGACTTAGCGGCGGCACAAACCGGTGATTTGGGTGGAATTCTTGGTGGAGTTGGTGGTAGACCGGGTCTTGGTGGAGCCGGTGGGCTGGGAGGGGCTACACCAGGAGGTATGTACACTTTCTATGTAATTATTTATTTTGTGGTCCACATAAAGAGAAAAGAGTTGGCATTTTGAAATTCTCATTTATTTCTATTATTTTACAATTTCCCAATTTTCGAGAAAGTTAGCCAAAGTAGTTGATAATAAGCAGATATTCGACAAGAAAACATCAGATATCAAGATTTATTCCATTGAGACAAGAAGTATTTGACGACGCGCAGTGGAGTTTGATATTACCTTGGTGAGATAGAATGAATTTAAATGATTTAAGGCAAATAACCCAAAACGGAAGTGTCCCACTATAATTTTGAAATGAAATCAAGCCTTTTGTTTTATAACTAAAAGAACGGGTTTTGAAACAAAATCGAACATTTGAATTCTAAAATCAATAATTAATTAAATCAACCATTTTCAAGCCGTGCTATTCTGTTCCTAAGGAATCAAATAATAGTATTATCAGATGCCTGATAATAGGTTTGACGTCAGTTACGATTATTTATCTGAATAGGAAAGTGCATGATAATAGAACATAGAACTTAATAACAGGTTTTGAGGTCATCTAATTACAACTAGGAGCATTTTTGATGGAATATGTTATTTTTATTTCGACATAATTTTTTTTATTTTGTGCAGTGACTGGTGCATTGAGTGGTGATTTGGGTGATCTTGGTGCATTTGGAACTGGGACCGCTAATTCCATTGGACTAGGAGGTACAGCTCATGGTGGTGGATTGAATGGTTTAGGAGCAGGTGCATGGGGCATCAAAGGAGCAGGTGGCGGTGCTATGACTGGTGCTTTCCTTGGTACAGGAGGTTTAACTGGCTTGGGTGGGTTGGCAGGTGCCACAGGGATTGGCGGCCAATGGGGAACTGTTGGTGGATTGAGTGAAACACATCAATCTGGAGGTGCTTATGGTCTAGGTGAGGTCAATTGCCTATCTTTTTAGAAATAACAGTGGTGCCATTCTATTTCATACTAAGTAAGTAAGTAAGTAAGTAAGTAAGTATTTATTTGATAAGCTGGTTACAAAATATATCAGGCAGAGCTGATGTGGACCTACAACTAAAAATTTGTTATAAAAAACAAAGTTCCTTAAGTTAAAAGCCACTATCTAAGGATACTACATAAGAAAGAATGGATTGTTCAGTAATAAGGCTGAAAAAGCAAATGTAGTTGAGACAAAAGGACTTCTAGTGTTCTTCCAAAGTTACCAAAGTTTCCAAGCGAATCTGCTGCAACATCTAGTCAAATGAAGGTCTAACTGCAATCTAAGAAAACTATATTTCACAAAATCCTGAATTTGTCCTTGGTCAAGAGAGGAGTAGCTTTTCATTTCATCATGTCTATTTCAATATTTTAGGCTCAGCAGCCACAGGTTTAGGTTTTGGTGGTATTGCGTCCAACTCTGGTGGTGGACAAGGAAGTTTAGGGTCAATAAATGCTGCTGATCAACTTGGTGCCCATGGTGCTTATGATTATGGAGTTGGTCATGCAGGTTGGTAAACTTTGTCAAATCTGATTCAGGACTATTTGTGCAATAGTTAAGAAGATACTTTTCTTTCTCCAATTTTTCGAAACACAAGCAAAGATTTCTTAACTGAAAATTGCACCTGAATCATTTGTTAAGAAAAAATAGAAAAAATAGAAAAAAACTCAAAATTTCTGGTTACATAGTATGCATCTTCCTATAAATTTTCACATTTTCTTAATCTACAAAAAGTCTCTATTAGTGGTAAAAAGTACTTAAAGAAGTAAATAACAACAATTTTGCAGAGAGATCATTTTTATAACTCAACATAATGCTTTGTTTCTACACATTCCATTTCAAGAATACCGGCAAATATAACACCTTTATGAAAATGAGTGAAAATCATGTTCTGAATGGCGTGTGTGCATAATATGTGAATTTTTTTATTCCGTTATTTAGAGTAAGAAAAAAGCTTTCCAAAAATATATACTTTTGTCAAACATTTAATGAAGTATTGAGTGATAAAGAAAAACATTGTTTTTCTTTTACAGTGACCTTAACTTATATTGTTGAATGTTCATTTGAAATTTTAAGTTTCCTTCAACTTGTAATCAATGGATTGATTTTACATTCTGCAGGTGGTAATCTATTCCTAAATGGTGGTCTTGGTGCAGAACCTATTGGTGGTGGTGGAGCCATAGGTGGAGGTGGAGCTGGAGGTATGTGCGAATCAAATGTAGTATAAATGTAGTGTAAAGCTGCTTTTCATTTTTATGTTACCCATATTGAAAACCAAAATAGTGTGCTCAATAAGGTCTGATAACATCATGAATGTCCTCGGTCATCATAACGACCTCGCACGCTTGGTCGGTACTTAGATCTCTCCAAGCATCATTATTGTCTACATTATTCGCATACTTCAAACGATTTAGATTTCTACGACAAATCGAATTGTGAAAACAAACTATTAATTTGTAGTAAAACATTTAAATTGAATAATGTAAAACCTGTGGAGGAGTGTTTTTTATTGAAACAGCAGGTGATATTGCTTGCCATTCCGATAGAAAACACTCCTCCTTGTAGACTCTCCATTATTGTAATTGTTAACCTTATTAAGTTTAAGTTTCATCATGGAATCATTTTCTCAAAGAACAAATTTCCATATAAGAAACTGATAAAGGACATCATAAATTTGTATCTTACCATCAAGTACACAGGCTTTACAAAACAGTTAATAATAATGTACTTATTACATGGCTTTCAAACTAAACAATGTTTTAGATTTTATATTCAATATGTTCTCCTTAGTATAAGCAAAGATGTCCAGGCATGCTACATTCAATAATTTGCTCAATGCAATGGCAGCAACAGAAATCATAAGTTTTTGTATTGCATTTCCAGGAAAAACAAAACTACACTGGCAAATTATGTCTGTCGTTTAGTTTGTTTTAGCTAATTAGAAAACATTTTCCGTATTTCTTTATAGACATTGTTAAAGGGTGAAATACTAATGGCTTTTATTAACGGTTTAATTGGCTAATACGGGGAAATATTGACCAAGGTTGTGACGTCCTTCGAGTGACCAAGGTCAATATTTCCTTAAGTATTGACAGACTAATAAGGTTAATAAGCCTTTTAGTACCTGGCAGCATAATTAAGAGAAGATTTATAGCCCTGCTAAAACCTTTTTGGTCTAATTAAATAAAAGAATAACATAATTCTCTTTCTGTTTTCTTTTATTTTCTGTGCCTGCAATGTAGAGTCTTTCTTATCATGTTATTTCTTTGTGTACATTTTTTATAAAGTCGGTCAATACGGGAAAATATTGACCGGCCACATGACGTCAATTAACCAATCATAATGATCTATTGCAAGAAGACTCTACACTGCTAGGTACTAAGAACATTTAGTTCAGTTGTAACAATAATAACCCCAAGCGGTTTGTATCAATAAAATTACTTTTTTATTAAAAATTACTTTTGCGCATTATATTTGGGAATGTTTAGTAATTTTGTTGTTCCGGCTTTCATTGTTATTGTGTAATATATTATTACTTATTATTAATTATTATTATATATTTATATATAAATATTTAATATATATTATATATTATTATATTATGATTATAACCATAATTACGTCTGCCAGTAATTGTTATGGAAAACTGAAACCCAGTCGTTTTATGCAATATTGATGATACAGTTACCAGAATAGAAAGATTTGTGTGTTTGTTTTAAATAAGAAAGCTCCGCATTACTCAACAAATACATGCATGTGGAAACAAGTTAATTTTCGGATGTAACCATACTCAGTTCAAGTCGTAATAAGATTTCCAGATATTTGAAAAAGTGGTGATATTCTAAAACCGCGGCTTTAATTGTCATTCACTTTTCCATCTTGACTTTCATCGTCTTTCTAGGCACTATTGGAAATGGTGTCGGTGTCAGTGGGTTGAATGCGCCACCATCCAATGGCGCCACTGCTGGTTAGTAATCTGATTTAGTTCGATGTTCATATCAGATATCCTATAGCTTGCTTCAAGATTTAGTTTGGTTTTTATATTTTCTTTGGTAGTCATGGTAATTTAACTATTTAATTGATGGCTGTCAGGGTTTTTTTCTACCTTTTGGAAGGAATAAGATCGATCATTTCTAATCTTTGCCTTGTTTTGAACAATTGTCATATATTGGTCACTACTGCTTCTCCACATTCCCACTATTTATAGGCCTTATCAATGCAGTCCATGACCTTGGTGTGACAACTGGCTTTAATGAAGTAACTGGTGCTGCCTTGCCATCTGGTACAATTATCGGGAAGGCTAGTGTTGGCGGATTAGAAGGGTTTTTAGCTAAAATGTTACCTAGTAATTCACTTGCAACTCCGGCAGGTCCAGGATTGGATTCTTCCTTTGGGGATTCTGAATTTGGAATGTTCTTAGAAACACTACCTGCTAAAGGCGATCCCATGCTTAATACATTTTTAGCCATGAATGCGTTAGATACCATGAAAGGTGGCAGCGGTGGTAAATCTAAAAGTGAAAACTTCACTGGCATGTTTTCTGGATTGACTGGTCTTGGTTTAAACACAAGCATACCGTACCGGCCGTTACAGCTAACAGATCAAGATTACTCCTCGAAAGGTTTTTTCGGTGGTGGGAAAGTTTCTTCAGGAAAAGGAAAGAGTCTGATCAATTTAGAAACTCGTCACGACCTGTCAAAACGTGTTCATTCTTTACTGAACTACATTAGAAAGTTAAGGCATGCAAGAAGAAGCAGAATAGCATTACAGAGTTCTTTTCACAGTATGTAGTGAACCTTTTTATGCAGATAACAGATGGGTTCCATTTTAGACTTAATATCCTGGTTTGCATGTCAGTAATAACATTACTATATATGATTCTGAACTGCATGTAATCAGATGAAACGGCTTCCTATCATGTACATCTATAGGCTGAATATTAAACAGTCTTTACAACAACAAAATAAATGTTTGCAAGTTAACTCGTTGCAACAATGAAAATGATGTATACTTAAAGTTTTTTCTTTTGGATGTATAGCTACTGTCAACACATTTCACTTTGTTTTAGGAGGCAATAAACCAGCAGGTGGACCATTTCTTGGGCCAGGCAATGCAGCATCAGCTCCCCCCGGTGGAAAAGGAAACGGTGATGGTACTGTTGGTCTGGCAGGGGGACAAGAAATAAAAACAGAAGAAGCAAAAGCTGCTGGTAATGATTTTATTTTAAATACTAACTTCATTTTCTTAGTACTGCCTGTAAAAGGATGTCCTTAATAAAAATAAACACCTTCCAATTGACCAGGTTTAAATATTACATTTACGATTCTGATATAAACATAAATGTGTCACTAATGGCTGTCGTTTTATAGGCAAACTAACATAGTAAAATGTAGTGTAATGGAAAGTAACCGATAATGTAAGGATTTACAGACAGCAGCAATTCTTTTATGAACTGACATGAAATTATCTTTCATAGCAAAAGATCATTCATAGTTTTGCACTATTATGATACATTCATGTGAATTGGAAATAGAAAGGAAATCTTACACACGGAACGTTATCAAAGGCCTCCGCCGTTAGACTTTATAAGAAACTATATCAAATGCGCTGTGTGATAGCAAAATGCAGTGGAATCTCTATAAAGCGTTCACCCTGTAAAACAGACTTATTCGTATAATACGTACCATAAGATAAGATAGATAGATTGATTGTTTGATTGATTTTGTTTTCACCTTGGTGACTTGAATATTTGATGGTCTTGCATGGTCTTTGCGAGCATTCAATATACCTCCTTTCCTCCTATCCATAGGTGCTGGTGGAGGTGCTGGTGTTGGTGCCAGTGGAGGAGGAGGAGGAGGTGGTGGTGGTGGTGGTGGTGGTGGTGGTGGTGGAGTTAGTGGAGGTGGAGGTGGTGCTGGTGCTGGTGGTCAGGTTTCCAAGCAAATAACAGAAGGGCTAGCTACAATATTTGACAAACTAACAGGAAGTCCTGCCCAGTTTGGGCCAAATTTTGGTAGTGCCGGTGGTAGTATCTTATCTGGTTTAGTTACTGGCTTAAAGGGCGGTAGTGGTAACACACTCAACAGTGCTTTAAATGGTTTAAGCGAATTTGGTGAAGCCGTAAGTAGTGGTGCCATGAATAATTGGTTGTCTGCAACTGGCAGTGTGGGACCTGCTGTAAGTCCAGCTAATCTGGGAGTTGGAGCTGCACTATCTGGAGGTTTATTCGGTGGCGGTTGTATTGGCAAAAAAAGAAATTGTATTCCTGTGAACTTGTTTCTACACAACTATTTTGGTATTTTAAATCAATTAAGAAGGCAGACATTATTGAGAAGTATCGGAAAGAGATCTTTCATCGGTACGTGGTTTTGTGAAGCATCTTTTGCGATTTGTTAACTAAGTTTAAGATCCCTCTCAGGAGAATGCTTGTGTCTGGCCAACAGGTTAACGAGCTGGCGTCTTTCATTGCCATGAATGTGTGGTCCATGCATGCCTACTCAATTAAATTCAGAATCGTGAACAAGGAAATCGTTTGACGATGCTTTCATCAGCTTTTGATCAGTCATATGCTGATTTGATATTCTCCCAATTGCTTTAGCTTGTTTGTGTTCTAATTACATCCTGGTCAATCATAAGTGGGCTTCACACTGCAATACCCCAGTGGGCAAAATCTTCAAAAAGTCTATGAGGAGGAGTGTTTTCTTTAGGAATGGCAAGTACTATTGCCTGCTGTTTCAATATAAAACACTCCTCTACAGAGACTTTTGAAGATTTTGCCCACTGGGACACCATTTCAATTTGTTGACAAATGTTTCAACTTATTTATAAGGTTTTTACATGACGTCTTTTAGCGTCCTGTAACAGTCCTGGTGTCTTACATTTGAAACATTTTACCTTGGAAACAGAAATTGTAAAATGACTCTTTAAACAACGTTTTGAGATCTATCATGTAACGAAAATCAGTTTGAATGCAAGAATCCCTTTAATTGTTATCTTCTAACCAGTGATTTTCCATCATCTAAATTGGAAATTGATGAGACCACAAGTTCAGATTTTTTTGTCTGTGCTGCTTTCCTTTCTGTTCAGGGTTTTTACTGTGATATTTTAGTATAAAGTCTCTTCCTTGATAAGAGGGGAAAGAAATACATAACTATTGTGAAGAAGAGTCCAATTTATTTTCAATTTAATTGTATCGATTTGGATAAATTATTTTGTCGCACAAAATTTTATACATGATAATTAGGGAATAAGCTGTCTCTGCATCCAAATTTAAAAAGTTGTTTCGGAAGTCTTGTTTCAGAAATTTCCATTATCTAAGTCTGAATCCGATGACAAAGCCGCTTTGTTACAGTACAGTTATCTGTACTGCTTATTATCTGGGCCAGTCACAATGATACAGTGAAATCTCTATAGAGTGGACACCATTAGTGAATAAAAAGGATGTCAGCTTCATAGAGACTTAGTACGGAGTAGGTGCCCATTATATGAATAAGTATGTTTTACAGGATGAACGCTTAATAGAGATTCCACTGCATGTTGCTATCAAGCAGCACATTTCATATAGTTCTTAGTTTCATATAAAGTCTAAAGGCGGAGGCTATTGATAACGTTCTGTGTGTAACCCAGTGGGCAATATCTTCAAAAAGTCTCTGTGGAGGAGTGTTTTTTATTGAACAGCAGGCGATATTGCTTGCCATTCCTAAAGAAAACACTCCTCCTCATAGACATTTTGAAGATTTTGCCCACTGGGAAGATGGTTATTTTACTTTTTATTGTAATGATTTTATGTTTTTACAGCTGGTGCAACAGGTGCCGAGAAACCTGACGACGTCAAACTTCTCCTGGAAAAGCTTCCAAAAACGAAAACTGTCGAATCATTGCTAAACAGACATCCAGAGCGCCGTGTTGAAAAATCAAACAGCTATGGCAATTCATCAGTTTTAACAGAACCTCCCTTGCTGGAACCTAACAGTACTTTAGAAATGCCTCAAAAGCGTAGCCAGGCGTTTCTCACCGGCATCTTGAACACTCTGATTTCCCCTTTAAACGATTCGAAAGTGATTGAAGCAGCGTTACTGAAAGGACTGCAACATTCCATCATCAAAACATTTTCCAAGCTACCTAATGTGACAGAAAGTAACAAAGACGTGCAAAGGAGATCTAATCTGGTCCATGTCATCAATCATCCTGTTGTCATGAGTTACCTGCAGCATCCGATTGTGAAGAGGTAAATCCAAAATCTCTTTCTGATTATGATATATCTCTGAGAAAGTTGATTTCATTTCAAACAACAGTGAAGCCTAAAACGAGCATTTATACCATTGGCCTTCTTTATGGTCCTCCATTTACACCTGAGTTCATTTTAACTGACCTCCAATACGTTTCTCGAACATTTCTTATTTAGATACCTATCAATGCTACGAAAAAACGCATCAATGTGTTCAACTGATAATTTCCTCCCAGAACATATTGTACCTGCTCACAAGCCCTTGAATAAATTTCAAAAGGAGATTCAAATCCTGAAAGAAGTAAGGGAACAAATTTCTTTCTTGGTTCTGCTTGCGATTTCCTTCTTGGACAAGCTGTGAGGTCCATTTTGTAAGGAAAAGCAGTCCAGGATTTTGCATTGCTTTGGCTTTACTTAATTTTGTAACGCCCATGTTCTCTGATCTTATCAATTTACTTAATTTTGTAACGCCCATGTCCTCTGATCTTATCAATTGGACAAAAGCAAGGTTGTATTTTTGAAAAGAATTTTACTGCATATTTATTTTATTCTAGACAGACCACAAGCATTTGATACCTGGTGTGAAACAATCTGTGATGGATATGCCGGCTACGAAGAGATGGGATCATCCTGAACATAATTACCATCATGAAAATCACTCTTCTCATCACGGTATGCATCGTCATGTTGTTCATACAAACGATGAAATAACTCCTGCAATAGAAACACAGGAGCGCGGCTCTGTAATAGGAGACGCCCTATGGGATGGTGATCTAATGGGTACCACAACGCGATTTAGTGACATGATACAAAGGGATTTTAACCGTCATGAAGGAGAAGGAACTGAGGGTGGACAAGGTGAGCCTTCGAAAGCCTTTTTCACACACTATAACAGGGTGGCCACTTCTTCTGGATAGGCAACTTACCTATGGTGCAACTTGGCAATGGAAAACACTATATCGAGCGTCTTGTCAAAATTGCGTATAAGGACGGTTCTTTAGAGTCCAAATTCATTGAAATAATTAAAAGCAAAGGAAAAAAATATACTCATATGTTGCATGTAAAGACACTCTTCCATGTCTGTCGATGAATTCAATAGTGATTTTTTATGCCTCTTGAATAAAGTTTCTGCCAAAAATAAAATGCTAATATTTCTTGGTGAATCAAGAATATTAAAGAATTTCCTGGGAAATAGGACTGGGTTAGAACTTATTCAATTCCTTGTTGCTTTTGAACGAATTCACCCCTGGAAAAAAAAACCGAAAAAACTACTGGAATAGTCCTAGGTAAATTTGTTTCATCCGTAGCCACCCTGTATAACCATTAATGACATACTTTGACTTTCAAGGCAATGTCCTCGGTAGCTGGTGTGTGAATGGCAAGGTAACTTTCCCGAATTCATGTTTATAAATGTTGCATTTTGACTCTGTTGTCAATAAGGCCCTTCCCTATTGTGTTGGGAACTAGTTAAAACGATCCTTCTGTGATTTACAGTTGGGTCAAATGTCTAATTAAATTATCTGCCAAAGTTAAATTAGGTCGTTTTAAAACAGAAATTCGGGAAACTTGTACAAGATGATCGAAGGAAACTCACATGTTCGCCTCAGGGTATAAAATGAAATTAGACGGTTACATATTTACGATTTACCATTAGTGGCTCTCAATTATGGATTTTTTTGAAGGCAAAAATGTTTGGAGTATACGATCGTAGCATCGCCTTAAACGGGGTATTCTGCGATAATATCTGGGACTTGATTTCCCGAGAATTGACGTCGCTATACCGCTTGATTTACTTTTACGCACGCTTAGATGACGAGATGCTTCTAGCAATATCTCGACTCGGTGACATGGTTGGCATGATGAACAGCAAGATGGAATCGCAAAACTCTGGTGGCGGCGCGCAAGCTGCATCGTTACAAGCAATGATGCAACAACAATTACAATCATCATCGGCTTCTGCTATGCAGATGAATAATTTGAGAAGTCAAGCCATGTTAGCCGCTACGCTAGGTTTGCCGCCTGTGTATACTTTATATATTTGTATAAAAGACATTCTCCTGAAGCCCCTTTTATAGAAAAAAAAATTAAAATGTTTTTTATAGTATAGTTGACGCAGGTATAGGTCACTTATCAGAAGTGTATGCCATTCAAGGTTCTGAAATCTTTCATAGAGAAATACCGAGTGTTTTTTTTATAGATAATACGGTTGTAGCTCATTCTTATTTTGATTGAGTAACGAAACGATGTTTCCTTATTGATCAGTGATTAGCCTGTCCAATGAAATTCCCGTTTCAACCCTTTTCACATTATATTGTTACTGTTAACTGTTTAGGCAAAATTGAAGGTGCCATTAGTGGTTTAGCTAACAAAGTGAACGGTGGTGGTTTTGGCGGTGGTTTTGGCGGTGGTGCTGGTGCTGGTGGTGCCGATGGTGGTATGTCTCCAGAAGCTGTTGCATTTGAAGCGCAAAGGATGAAGTCACAGGCTAGATTGGAAGAAAGCATCAAGCAGTTAGGAAATCAGATTGCGTCACTATCAGGGAGAATGGATGGTGGAGCCGGTTTAGGTGGTGCCTCAGGAGGTGGCGGTGGTTCGGGAGGCGGTGGTGGTGGAGGAGGTGGTGGAGGAGGAGGTGGTGGTGGTGGTGGTGGTGGTGGTGCTGACCCAGCTGCTGCAGCTGCCAATGCTAAGGTAAATGCACAAATAGGTGCAATGACAGAAGCAATTGGGAAACTGGTTGGAGAAATTGAAGGCATGAAAGCAAAACAACAAGTGGAAGCGGTTACTTCTAACGCTGCTGGAACCGGTGGAGGTGCTATGGGATTAAGTCCGGGTGTATTAAGTTTAATTGCATCACAAGCACTGAATGGTGCTGCCTCTGCGATGAATGGCGTCAACACAGCTACCAATATGATCAGCGCATTTGCTGCTAATCCTGGTGGCAGTGGAGGAGGAAAAAATGACAAAGTTGGTAGTGGGAAAGGAGGTGGTAGTAGTGGTGGTGGTGGTGGTGGTGGTGGCTTTGGATTTGGTGGCGCTGCAGCTGGTGGAATGTCCGGCGGTCTTGGTGGAGGATTGTTATCCGCAGGGAATGGTAATTTAGCTTTAGCTGCTCAAATGAATGCATTGAGTGGTGGTGGTTTTGGTGGGATCCAGAATGCCGCTGGCACCGCTGCTTTGGGAAAGGTATTATTTGCAAGAGGCATGGAGATTCACCCTGATGAAGGATACGAGATTGTAGGGAAAAAACGAGAGTCTATATCGAAACAAAACAAAACCAGTCACAACAGTTCAAATGAAAATGAACATGGTGTAACTGGAAGTCGTAAAAATCTTATTCTAGTTCCGAAAACAACGCTCAAACACGAACAGACTCCGAAACAGTTCCCGCAGAATAGTTACATTGTACCAGCCACTAAAAAAGATTTAATGGAAAGAGAAAACAAGAAGTATGTTTGGCGGAATCGTAAAAACGCAATTCACCAGGTACACCGTCTTCATATCGGATTAAGACTTGTTTTGTTGTTCTCAGTAGTATTTAAATGGTAATCTACAATTGAGAATCTAGAATTTCCAACCAGTTTACAGTGCAATCTCTATAAAGCGGATGTCATTGGTGCATGAAAAATGTTTCCGCTTCATAGGGAATTTGTCTTTGAGATTAAATGTGTCCGTTATACGGAGATGTCCGCATTATGATGTGTATGCCCGTGTTATGAAATCTTCAAAACTCTCTATGGAGGAGTGTCTTCTATAGGAATGGCAAACAATATCGCCTGCTGTTTCAATAAAAAAACACTCCTCCACGGATACTTTTTGAAGATTTTGCCCACTGGGCATGTCTTTGAGGAAACTTTCCTGTTTGTATTCTGTAAATGTTGTTGGCGCATCTGTGGTGCCTCTCCCTTTAAGGCGGGTTTACAGTTTCGCGAATGGATCGCGCGAATAAAGGAATTCACTATTGCGCATGTGCAGAGTTTAAAAATAGAAATATTGGGTGGTTAAACTTTTTCGCCCCAATTTTTGTTTTCTGACCAACAACAGAAAGTGGCGATTTTTGCTGAATTAACATACTTTTAACAAAATTACATTAGTACATTCACGCGAATGAGTTCGCGCGATCCGATCGGGAGAACTGTAAACCTGCTGATAAGTCTATAACTAATAAGCTCCTTTATTCATAACTATTGAATTAATGGTGGTATGGGGAAAGTGGAGACCTGGCGCTTGTCTTAGGAATAAAGGATCTCGATGTTAAGAATTTCAATGCTAATAGTTTCGTCTTTTTTGACACTACTCTCAAATTCAGTTCTTGACAATTTCAGAATGTGAATGGCGCTAAAAGGGGTATGACAGAAGAAGAAGAAATGGAAAAACAAGAAAGACAATCGGAGAGATTTCACAACGACGATGAAGAAAAACAAACAAACAAAGTGGAAGGTTTGAATCCTGGTGCAGAAAATGTGATGAAAGCCATTGGTGCAATGCAGTTAACCGGACAATTAAGTAAGCTATAGTTCTTCTAGAAATGTTTGTCTACTCACTTTTTTTATAAGCAACATCAGGCTTAAACTTCTCTAAAACCGACTAACCAACAGCCCAGGCTAGACTGCAAAATAAATAAACTGAAAACAAAACCTAACACTTAGAGAGACAACCAGCAACTAGTAAGCAACGAATCAGAGAAATGAGAACTTTTAAAATGTAAATAAATCAGCCGGTAAAAGAAGTAAAATAAATTTATTTATTTTTAAAGAAAAAGAAAGCGTTACGAAAGATTTAGAATTTTCACATTCATGAAATTTTAGTATGACCCTAAAATCATCGGAATGAATATCTCAAACCTCTGTAAATCCAAAACCAACTCTCTCTCATTCGAACTAATTTGAAAATTTCTTTCACCTGTAATTTCCAGTGTAATGAACCTCCGGTCTTCGAGCACTTTATAAAAGGAGCCATTTGGTTGTTCGATTTATGGAGAGTCTACAGTAAACTTTAAGAGGCCGAGTATTTCTGTATCACTTGACGTACGTACTACTGAAAGGTTCCTAATCCTTGGCAATTTTCATTAACCTAGGTGAATCTAATGTTGGTGGCCCATCACAGGATGATATTGCATCAAGCGTAGCTGCTGGTATTGCAGCGGGAATTTTATCTGGAGGTAATGAGCTGCTCGACAAAGCAAAAGGAAATGGATTGTTTGATACCGTAGCGCAAGGATTCAGCAAGATGTCTTCCGCCAACATTGCTGCTATCAATAACGCCGCAAGCAAAGCGACGTCATCTGTTAATGCTGCAACGGCAAAGGGAAAAGCTTTGG
This sequence comes from Turritopsis rubra, assembly GCA_039566895.2. Classification (NCBI taxonomy): domain Eukaryota; kingdom Metazoa; phylum Cnidaria; class Hydrozoa; order Anthoathecata; family Oceaniidae; genus Turritopsis; species Turritopsis rubra. The sequence goes on from CM077622.1 coordinate 7,759,344, forward strand.
CTTCAGAATTAGAAAAAGCAGGTGGTAAAGGTGGGAACAACGGTGACATTAGCGACGCATCTATTGCACCCGCATATTTGATCGGAAAAGCTGCTGCAAATGCTGCGAAAAACGCCGGTCAGTTATCACCAAAGGAGATAGCAACACTGGCTGCCGAAGCTGCTTTACACACAGCTGGGGTACTTTCAGGTAATTCAGCTTCCATCGAACACCCAACGCCAATCATTCATGAATTTCATCAACACATTGGGGAAGGTCATCACGGCCATGCTCAACGCGAAGGACATGCTCAAAGCGTTAACCATTTCGCTGGAGATGTCCATCCAATGGGTGGACATCATGAAGGTATGCATCATCACGGTGTTGAAAATAGTAACGCCTTTAGTGGCTATCGTAGCAATTTTGGCGCAACAGTTCATAACTTCGAAGTCGGAGACGATGCGAGACATGAACATCAGCCACATCGTTTTTATCCAGCTATGAACGAAGGAGAAAATCACAGCAACTTTTTCATTGGTGGAGAACAAGGCGTCGAGGAGCATGGCGAGGGTGCTGGAGTTCATGACGGGCACATTGAAGGTATCAGCGAAGAATTGGAACACCATGGAGACGATGGCCACGGAACAGAGAAAACTGATGAGGGTGTGGACAACGACACTGACGATCAACATCACCATGACGAGAAGGAAGAAGAGGAGGAGGAGAGCGAAGGTGAACTGCATCATAAACCAGCTCATGGGGAGGAGAGCGAAGGGAGACCGCATCATAAACCAGCTCAAAAGGAGGAGAGCGAAGAGGAACCGCATCATAAAACAGCTCACGAGGAGGAGAGCGAACTGAACTCGAAGGGCATCGATGGAGCTCACAAATCAATTATTGAAAATGACGTCTCAATTGATGGACAAAATTTCGACACTCGTGCTGATATCGGTACGCCAATATCTCAAGACCGTATGAACTTTATGAAACGCGTCTCAGACTTACCAGAAATCTGGGGAACAGATGCGAATGGAAACTACAAACGCATTGACGCGGCTCACGTAAACCAAGCTTCTCTAATATCCATGGCCAACCAAGGGATGACGACAACGTCCACCGATTCGAAAAGTGTTTCTATTGATCCCGCACAGTTTATTGGACCAACTGTCAACGGTGTACCGTTAAGCACTTCCCATGTCGGTACTAAAGGACAGGTTATTGATCTGCAAGCACCAGGAGCCCCTAAAGTGTCAGCGTCTTTCAAATCTGGTAGTGTTTATGGTTTCTCAGTGGATACTCCGAATGTCGTAGGAACTGGTAAACAACAACAACAACAACAACAACAAGCGGCCCCTGGTATGGAAACCGATTTGAAGTGGAAACCCGTTAAAGAACAGAAAGCCTCATCTAGGAGTAAACAAACCAGAATTGACGACTTGTATGAGAGAGAAAAGGACACCGAGTCCGGGAAAAACATTGCGAGTGATAATACAGAAGATCAAGGAACTGGTCAGTCTACAATGCAGCAAATTGACAATATGCTAAAAAGTGATTTAGACAAGTTGAGAGGTTCAGCTGACGATAATGACTTGCCTGAAACGTGGAATCATCATGACGACACGGTACCAATAGATCAGATTGATCTGCATCCGAAAGAGGTGAATGACGACAGCCTACTATCGATTGACGGAAATATGCGGTCAGAAGATCATCGCGATGACGGGGAGAGAAACGAGGAAGAGGAGCACAAGCAAACGAGGCATCGACATCGTCAAGATCACGACGGTAACAACGGAAGGGAAGAAGATGATGACGGAGCAAGTCATAAGACGGTGGAAGAACGAGATGATGCAGGCGATCATGACGCAGACGAGGATCGGTATAATCATGCCCAATCTGAAAACAACGACAGTGTTGACGACGACATGAAGCATAATGACGGGGAATATAGAGACGATAAAAATAACGACGACGGTGATTCAAGATCGAATGTTGAGCATGACGAGACTGACGGAGAATCAGAGTTTGATCCTCACTCAAGTGCAAACGAGAAACGCATTGTTGGTCTCATGAAAGACATTAAAGAAGATATAAGGGGACCTGAGGAAGAGCTTATTTCAAAGTTTGACAGAAAAGACGGGAAGGAGAAAAAGTTTGTTATCGTGCACCAATCCCATCCGAGGAGTCAAGATCTCAGGAATAAGAAGAAGTTCTATACGAAGAAAGATTTTGCCGAAAGAAACAGAACCGGAAAAAAGAGGAAACAACTCATTCGTAAACAGGAAGGTAAAGAAAACTTAAATAAAGTTTCTGATAGTCATGATGGCATCACTGCTGTTGATAGCGGCAAAGAAATTAAGAGAAAATTGATTGACTCGTTCACCCAGTTTATCAAAGCAATACCCTTGGAGCACTTGGAAAACGATGTTTATATACGAAATCTTACGCCAAAGGGCGTTGGTTCTGAACAGCGCTTAATGCAAGAAGCACCGATAAACAGAACACAGAACGAAGGCGCTCCACAGATGCGGCAACAACGTTTACATGACAGTAACCGCAAAGTCAACAGGAAAGAGTTTTATACCTGGAACAGGGCGGATTTAGAAGATCACTACCGCCAAAAACTTAATAGACTAGTGGAGAATTTGAAATTCATGTCTTTAGAGGCCATAAAGAAATCTTTATCTTCCAAAGAGTACGGCTACATAAAGGCGTTCGTCCGCTCCGACCTTCCCATTACATCTAAATGGAACAATGTGATAGTAGATAAAAGACGAGATATGAAAACACTGCAGGAATTGAAAGAGCATTTCGACACATTGCCAGGTGGCTTCATGACGAAGATAAAGGAAGATATGAACAAACAGGAAAAGAAACAACAAGATGTGTTGGATAGAAACGAACATGAAATGAACGCCAAACGAAGAAGTTGGTATGACGATTTCTTGAGATACGGTCCTGAAAGATTCGAGGATGGCGTAGAATACAACCTGAATGATATTCGAACAGACGAGCATGACCTGTCCGAGGCTGATATTTCGAATTTCCAAAAGCTGGTTGAACAACAGAAATATTATCAACTGTTGAAAGAAAGAAAGAAATGGGACAATCATACAAAGACCAAAAAGAAAAAGGAAAAAGAAATCGTTGGCAATAACAACTTCTTTAATTTTCAAAAACTTGCCAAGGCGTTGCTATCCATGGCCAAAGATGAAAGTCATGCCACCAACGGTACTACGTCTGAAAGCACTGCCGCTAATTTCATCGAAAGAATCACTCCCAAATACGATTTTAATGAAACTCGTAAGTACAAGCCAGTTGTAAGTGCAGAAGGCCAAAACAGAGGTACAGAATCGTGGCCAGTTCCTGTTTTCAATCCAAAAGCACCACCGGAAGCAACTAAATCCGACGGAGACATGCCACCAAATGAACCGTACGCTCAAGACAAAGCCATGGAGGAAGCCATTAAAGAGCCTCCACCTCCACCAGCTCCACCTCCACCTCCTCCATCTGGACCACCACCTGACGCTCCGCCTCAGGAAGGGAAAGGTCCGGCCTCAATTTCCCAACCGCCATTTTCATCAGGCAATTTAGCAAATTCCCCCGAAAATTTAAAGGAATTGTTGTTCAACATTTTGAATGGTGAAAAATCTGGTGCAGGTAATCCTTTACCGACTGTTCCGAACGGATTAGAGAAACCGATCGAAGGGAAAATTGATGATCAACAAGCAGTGATACAGTCTCTACTAACCAAACTGAAAACAATGACTGGTGGAGACAGCTCTAAAGTTGCTCAAGACCAAGGTTCATCGGGTATCCAATTAAGTCCACCTGGCATCGGAGCAACTGCCCCTAACTTGGGTGCGACACCGAAAAAGCCACCAAACGCACCAATACCTGGTGCCCCTGACCAATACGTGACACCTCAAGGCCCGGTTCCGTCGGGTTCATCAACTTCTATTTTATCTGGATACGCGATTAATGATTCGCCAAACTCTTTCCGGCTAACGGGAAACGGTATGACGAAACCAATATTATCGCCACCAATGCCGTCAAATTCTCTGCTCAGCACACCGAGCAGTTCGACACCTACCGGTTCGGGACCAGCAGGATCTGTTACCACGTCACCTGTATCGGATGGAATCGGGATATCCGACGTATCTTCGCCTGAAGCAACAGGAGTCGTGCCAGGAAAGAATGGCGCAAAAATCGTAAATAGTGGTTTCCCTGTGTTCTCTGTACCCATGTCGCAATCTGTTGTCTCTAATCCTGCTCAGTACATTCGGCCCGCGCCCAATAAACACGGCCCTAATCCGTACGAGGTGCTGACGTCAGATATGATCTTCCCAAGCAACTATCTCCAGTTAAAACGAACTCAAAAAACCGTTAGCGGAAGGAAAGAATTCCCCTCGTCAGGTGAAAAAGACAACCCTTTCACCGAGAATGGCATTCAGCATAATATCATCGTCCAAATCCAAGAACAATACGCTAAGGAAGCTGAACAAGCGGCCAAAAGGAAGATGAAGATGTTGAAGGAGTTGAAAGAGGAAAAGGAGGTGATGAAGAAACGTAGGAGAAAACGTCTTCCGGTAGTCTTCAAGTACAACAATAATGACGATCATATCAACGTGTTCATGCACGAGTGGAACGATTTTGATTGGAATACTAATACTGCTGATCAGAATTCGAACCGTCACGGCGAACACGTTAGAATGAAGGAAGCTTTGAAACGTTCCGGAGAAGGTGTGGACAATAGTTTGACATCGGATGCAAATACAAAAGCGTCGATGAAAAACACCGTTGACGTTCGTCAGAATGACGGTAATTTGGCGGATGACCTTATATTACGTTTTGCCTTTGACGACGTGACGAACCCTTTCAGTGTGACGAGCGACACTGATGGCAAGGTATATGGTTTGGTTGACGTTAATGGAATGGATGAGACATATGTCCACGAGACACCTATCGTGGCTCGCTTTATTGGCACTGAAACCGGCACTCATAGATCAAACGTACCAGACTCTTCACCACAAACAGACCATCGATATTATAGTGAGGGATCTGGATCTGGGAACGATTTACCAGATTTAGATATTAAAACACACGATGATGAAACGGAAGACGAAGGGTATATCAGTCGTAAATCCGAATTCCGAAATTCCAATGTTCAAGAGAGTTATTTTTTTGGTTCAGGCGACAGTGAGATGGACATGGCCAGTGGTGTCGTGGATAAGGAAATGGCCAGTGGTGTCGTGGATGAGGACATGGCCAGTGGGGTTGCAGATGAGGATGGGTCTGCAGACGAGGATGGGTCTGGATCTCATGATACCAGTGAAGACGACGACGTTGTGACAAAGAGGATAGACCAGACTGAAGACACTACCGGTGGAACAGACATGCCTGTGGTAGTTCCCGAAACAAAACGGAACGAAAATATTGATGGTGCCATTCGAAATGTAAAGAAACTACACAAAGCCACAATCCACAAGAATGTAAATGGAGAGTTTGAAAGACGAGATTACGTGGCCGAGCAAGACGCGAGAACGACAAGACGACGTTACTATGAATCTATTCCCGGAATCAGCAAGGAAATGTTGGGGGGAATAACCGAAAGTGAAACGGAGTTTCCGGACGATTTTCCAAGAATTGGTCACTCCGTTGATGACGGCCAATCAGAAAGTGAAGATGTGCGTGGTGCAAACGAGATAACTGAAGATGTTGAAATGATTAATGAAAACTTGAAGCATGGGAAAAGACAGGGTGTTGGTAGCAAACATGAAGAATTACTGTCTTTGGAAAAAATTAAGGCAGCATTGAAGCAGATACAGAAATCTAAAACTCACCAAGCCGATGAATTGGGCAAAGAAACATCTCCGAAGGTTAATCAGGCCAAGACATCTCTAGTTAATACCAGCAAACCAAATGAAACGACTGGTCATCCCAATACTACTGACGGCGATTCCCTGGATTCCGACGACGGCGATGATTATATATCTGAGGCAAGTACGCCGTCGTCGTCGCCGTCCTCCAGAGACCAAAACCCACAAGATGAACAACAAGATGTTATTCCTGAGTACGTGCGTCCAGCGCCTCCAACTCATGGTCCTAACCCATACGAAGTGTTGACGTCAGACCAGTTATTTCCAGGTTTGTATTGTTTTTTCCAGGTGTTGATTTGCAGGATAGGAAAACGCACATGAAAACAGTGTTTTTAATATCACTCATCTGCTTAAAGGAGGCGTACCTGTTATATCACTGATCTGCCTAAAGGAGGCGTACCTTTAATAGGCCTTTCCCGAATTTCTGTTTTAACACCGTAATATTGCCTAGTTACCATGTTCCGCCTCGTTTTGATGCAACATCGTTTTACTGATTTTATAACTTAATGACTTTTAGTAATGGTCTCGATTATTCAAATTTCCCGTGGTGCAGTTTAAAACAATTTTGATATTGAAATTCAGGAAATATCTATTTAATACAAATGTCGCTAAGCCACCCGGAGTACACGGAGTTCTTTTGGCAAGATCAAATATATATAAATTTCTACTACCGAGGGAATTATTTTGTAATTGTTCATTTTTGCGTCAAATTTTCCAATGCTTCGCATGGTAGTAGTGAGAAATACCGCTGTGCGATGTCATGCGATGTCATTGCCACGAAGTGAACCCGCTTCATTGCGCACCAAAAAGAAAAAAGCCACATGAGTATAAGCACAGGTGATTCATTCAGTGAAACTTCACAACAAGCTCTTGCTTACATAAACCTGTGACAGAAACGATGTGGGCACACGTAATAACTAACAACAGACATTGTCTATTATGAATTTTTCCAGACTAGTTCATGCAGGGACCAAAATATAATTGGTGTTTGTAATCAAGGGCGTAAAGTGGGCGTATGTATGAAGTTTCAATCTTACTACCTGTGGCAAATGTTTACATGGCTTTTAGGCACCATGCACACTAAACTTTTTATACAATATATTATGGTGTAGTTTGAGCATTATTAAAAGAGACAAGCAAAATGAACAGGTCGATTGCCTCGATTCACTTTTTGATTACCCAGATGGCTCGTTGTTTAAAATCTGGATCATCAAGGTAATTGAAAACAAAATACGTCATCATGCAACTCATCAATCAGATAAAAACTTTGTCGAGCTTAAGTGACGAAATTGACACCAAATAATAATAACAGTAACGATATATATAAATTCTTGATAGCACTCACAAGTAAGTTTCCATAATAACCAAATCTAAAAAATAAATTTAATAAATTTTACCTTCAAAAAGTTCTCAGTTCTTTCCGTTGTGACGTATGTTCTTTTGATATGTCGATGCTTAGCTATCAAATCCCTAACGATCTAATGTTTTATAATGAAGCCCAATAGACCTTTCCCGAATTTTTGTTTAAACGCTGTGTTATGGCCGAGTCATCAAGTTTCGCCTCGTTTTCATTATCATATTTCTTTTAACTACTCCGTTGGGAAACAGGAATAATAAGTGACTATTACTAAGTAATTAAATTATGAAATCAGTATTACAATGAAATGTATAGAAACGAGGCGGAGCTTGATAATACGGTCATAATACGGTGTTTAAACTCGGAAAGCCCAATTTGTTCTGCACGCTCACCTTCCAATGAAAACCTTAAACATTGGTATCATAAAACTTTACGGTTGAAAGTCTCTTTTTTTTTTGTTTGAAAGAACGAGGCATGACCTAGCCATGAACTCTTTATCCCAAACCAAAATAACAAGGTGTAAACAAGGTGTTTATCACAAACTATTGAGATCCGTTAAGGTCAGTTTCCATTCACCGATGTCGTCCGATCGAGCGACTGACTGTCAATGATCATAAATCAATCGAGCGTTCATTTTAATTTCCATTCATTTTTAAAAGCGCGTAAATTAAAAATATCTTTCAATGCCTTTTCAAAATGATTTCTCTTGTGTCTAAGACGAAACGAAAAGAAGTTGTTGTTGGTCAGAAAAAAAAAAATTATTAATGAGTTTTCTATAATTTGATTGGTTGATATTGAGTAGCGGAAAAAAACGAGATTAAAAATTTAAGATGTGCACGAGCGTTGATTTCTCCGCCCTGCGTCCACAGGTTTGAACATAATTTCAGCCCCATTGCGCATGCACTGACGTCACTACCGTTGTTTTTCCTGGCTAGCGGGCGAAACTGTTGAATGGAAACTGACCTTTGCATAGACAAAAAAGCTACGCGTACAATTTTTTGCCATTAAGCAAATGGAGCCATTTATTGTAATAAAGGATTCAGAATAGGAGAATCTCCAAAGGTGCTATGGTAGAATTCTATAAAAAACAATTAACACAGTCAAAATGTAATAACATTTCAATGTATATGGGAGGTTGAGGCAAACCTTTGCAACTGAATGGATCGAGACATCAGACGGTCTCTTCATTCATAAGTTGTCAGTAGTTTTAACAGGAAATGAAATTTGGTTGATCGAGAATCTCTGTTGTTAAAAAAATGAGATTTCTTCCGGAAAGTATATGCTAAGTACACGCGTGGCACATCTCTTATTTTCGCCAAGACTGAAAAAAAAATTTACCTTTTAACTTTATTTATATTCCAACCATCCCACCCCCATTCACCCCTATTTTATTCAGTGGACCTTATAAAATTATGACAATTCTTATCCAGTGCTTCCGTTTTTTTTGTTTAGGAAACTGGCAACACAAACGTAGAGATTGCATTGACCAAAATTGTCGACGAAAATACGTCCAACGTCATGGAAAATCGCCGCACGTCTACCAAATCATATCAAAGCGTTGCTCAATCCCGAATTGCAGTAAACGGAATGTTTTTTCGAATTCAGGATCTTCTGATGTACTTGGTTCGAACCAATTCGATCCTGATGAAAGTTGGCTCGAGGACGTTCCTGAGGACCTCAGGATAACCAATCATTTGTATCCACACTGGCGGTATCCGCCGCCCCATATTTCGCACATGGGTGGCGGAGGCGGTGGTCATGGTGGCAATAATTTTGGTGGTGGTTTTGGTGGCGGCCATGGCGGTGGTGGTGGTGGTGGTGGTGGTTTTGGAGGTGGTCATGGTAGTTCCGGTTTTGGTGGTGAAGGAGGTGGTGGTGATGGTGGTGGTGGCCATCACCTTGCAATTGTTGGCCCTAGTGAAGGACACCTGACTCATTATGATGGACCAAACGCAGATCCTCAACATATCGGAGAACTCGGTAAACGTCATAGCAACCATTTTCGTGGTCATCTTAAAGGCTGGTTTCCAAATCATTCGCCTGGTTTTTGATTATCTGAGGTAATCTCATTTGCCTGGTAGTTCAAATCATTTGAACTACTGAGCGAATCAAAAAGCAGTTCGCTAAGTCGTGCGACCCAGGCGAACAAACTGGAAACCGGCCTTGAGTTTTGTAGAGAGAGAAGATAGCGGTTTGGATATGAATTCTATAGTTCCATATTCCTTATGGTTGATTTTTCTTTGTTTTGCAGATCATCAAAAATCCTTTCAAATACTTTGTTCATTCTCTTTATTTTTTTATCTCTTAATTTTTATTTTCTATTTATTTTTATTTTCTATTTTAGGCCACGAAGGACAGCCGGGCCTCGGTGGTTCCGGCCCTTACCATGGACCGATCCATCACGAGCACCACGGAGGAGATCATCACGAACTACCAGTTCCTGTTATCATTCGCCCCCCTCCTCCACTGCACGGTCAAAATCCGTATGAGATTTTGACAAGTTCTCAAATGCACGACGAGGGAGCTTCTCCCGATGGATACATGCACAATACGGCGTTGATACAACTCCAACATCCAGAGTCCAACCTCCGCGAAGGAGAGCACGAGGGACCGATCTTTTCCGTTCCCATTCACACACAACTCACCTATCCGGGAACATTTCATTATAAAAGATGCAAGGAGGGGAATTGTCCTCCAAAGAACCGAATGAAAACTAAATCCATCAAAAGTGTGTTCGATTTGATACAAAATACAGAGCATGCGCAAAGTGATAATTTACCGAGCAATAAAGAGCTCACTGGCAATGTGACTAGTACTGATCTTCTGCCAAATATTACAATTTCAATAAACACTGATACTAAAAACGGTAGCAAATTCGATGTTCATCCATTGACCGAAGTAAGGAATAATGGTACAAACGATGAACGCCCGAATTTCCCGAATTTCCGATACAAACTAAATAATAACACTAGCCTTACATGGCAGATGAAGAAGGATGATCGGCATAGGCTAAAATTCAAGAAACAATTTACGAGAAAAAAGAAGAAGAAGAAGATGAAGATGAAGCGAGTTTCTTTGATAAGAAAATGTAAACAAAAGCTATGCTTCACAAAAGCAAACAGCGTCACGAATGCTTCAGTAGTTAAAAACAAGACGAAAATTCGCGACAACAACTACCAGTCCAGTGTAAATAAGTACGACAGTGCCGTCCATGACGCGTCTGAAAAGCTCACTCTGTCGATGTATAAAGGGATAAGGGCAGCAAATTCGACATTGGGGACTCTCACAAGAGAAACAGACAAGGAAAATGTAACTGAGATATCAACTCCAACATATAACAGGACACATTCTTCTTACTCAGCAAATGTTTCCAACATAGTTCAGAATAACACGAACCAAGGTTGGTACTTATCCGTTTGGTTATAAAGCAGGGATTTGGAATTTGGAGGTTGTACGCGGATTATTTTTTCTATAAACGTTAATCCGCTAAATGTATTCAACCTCGTCCCCGTGGCTTCTTGTTTTTTCGATATTTCGATGGACATCGAAAAAGGCAAGAAGCCCTGGGGACGAGGTTGTTTATTAACAAGAATTATTTTTATATAATGGACCTTTTCATAAATTATGTCACAACATCCATCGCCTAGTTTTCAAGATTTTATCAAGACATTTGCGTCGTTTAAAAGAGAAGCGCGAGGACCGAGTAATTCCAGATAATTAGTTACAATGCGAAGCGCGATTGCAGTTATTTATCACTCTCCCAATAAATAAAATACGTTATATGGTGTGTCACCGGGTCATGTGTCACTGGAAATTGATATAAAGAAAGATCCTAAAACTATTCTATTTGAGAGAACATGAAGCGTTGATGAAAGATGTATCACATGGTATCGAAATTATGAGCATTTAATATTATAGACTTGTATTCCTACTTAGTTACGTAACTCTTGTATTTCCCAATTCTCCTTTTATTTTAGGGTTGACGCAATCTCCGTGGAGGAGTGCATATACAGTAAAAGACGTGACTCCTCCTCCGAGCATTCAACCACTCACTGAGTTACAGACCAGACGATATATGGCTTATAAAAACGCTGAACTCTACAGTAAATGGCTGCAAGAACGCGACACGTATTTATACCGTCAAGCAATCTCAAGGACTGCTACAGTTGCCTACCCCAAAACTTCTTATGGCAGTCCAAATTATGAAAATTATGCAAAACGGAATAATTACGCGAGCTACACAAACAATAATAAAAAGAATTATTTCAATTACTTAATTAGCTATGCAAATTTATACAAGAATTACCAAAAACCTATGAATAATTATGGATATAGGAATTCGATACCGTTCAATTTACATTTTGCAAGGAATGGTAAATAATACGATTGTATGTATTCATGTAACTATTTTCTGGCTTTTCGTTACTAGATCTAGAGGGTATGTCGAAATTTAGTAAAAAATGGAAAATGGAGTAGAATGTTAGCTATCAAAGAATAAAAGAAAAACGCTCATATAATTCCATTGGTGATACAGACTGAAAACAAAACTTATGTTAATATGCTCCTCCACAATTTTCAACGTATATCTGGATTCGCCGCTGTTCCTGCTCAAAATGTGGCGCTTTAAAGAAGGAGGAGAGTTTCGTCATACCTCTAGATACGAATCACTATTCTTTATAACGTCATTTCGACCCTTCTTACGAATTTAATTGGTGCTGATAGCGAGGTTTCTGATTTCTGTTAAATTAATGGACTGGAACCTGGAGCTATTCTTTTCTTCTTATATGTGATTGTATCAATGTTTGGTCAACTTAGACCTTAGTCCTCTTGTAGTGTTTTTGTTGTTTGTTTTTTTTAACTTTTTTGTTAAAAATTAAAATATTTTTCGAATACAAAACTTTTGATGGGGTGAACATTTTTGAGGCATTGAAGGATTTTGTGTTTCCATTTTTGATGCATCTGTCATGGACAAAACTGACTGGAATTCTATTGTAAACTTTCAAAAACATACATAACCCTTTATCTCCCGCCTGATGACATATAGCATCGATAGCATCGATTCATCGATTCGATCGGCTGCACAAAAGACGCCACACAGTGCGGAAACCGCATAAAGTCACGACCTGCAGCCGTTTTTTTGAAGAAATTTGAATGCACTACTTTAAAAATTCAAATTTCTAGAATGTATGTCAGGAGCGATCTGTGTAGCAGCTCAAATATTGGAAAAACCTGGAAAAATTTCCTTCATTTCTTGGAAAAAACCTGGGAAATAAAGGGTTAAGAACAAACCCACTAACAGTGTACGTCAACACAGGAGCGATCGTAAGTTGGGCAGGGGGTCAGGTTTTAGCGCTTCAAACATAAAACATAATCACAGGAATAAAACAAAAAGGAATCAGTACTTAGCGAAAAATGTGTGTCTCATGTATTAACAGATTTTTTAGAGTACAGTAATAGCGTTTTTTATGATCGTGTTAAATACTCCTTGAATGGAATTCGTTACCATAGTGACGGTTGCTAGACTTTCAGATGTTTTGATAAACCTTTGATCACCACTTGTTCTTTTCGGCATTTTTCTGCTTCTTGATAAAGACGTTCATTCGGGTTGCAAGTTGAACGATGACTGCAACAGCTAAACGCGATTAACCAATCACATTATAGAAAAGTAGGTTTTTAACCAATCAAAATGTTTGAAGTAGAGAGTAACGAAAAATAAACGTGAAAAACATATAACAAAAACAACTGACAATTTCCCCTCACCTAACTTTAACTAAATGGTGAAAACCTTATAAATTTTTACTGGGTAAGCGAGTCAGAGTATGCCTCGTTCTTTCAAACGTTTAATCAATATTTTACATTTTTGGATATCCTGGATGGCGGCGAAGAAGCCCTGGGAACGAGGTTGATGTTTTATAAGGACGTTTCACCTTAAAGGAGAAAGAAATTGTCAGGAAAACAGTCTAAACTTCAAATTATTATCGGTAATCACATCATCTGAATAAACAACCTCATTTCCAAAAAAAGAACAAGTGCTGGGAACTAGGTCGGTGAATAACATTTGGTTTGGCTTGCTGGGTCATCCCCTGACCACGATTTTTGAAACGGAAAGTTGTTTTACCTTCTACAATTCTTTAAACAGAAGGTGGTTAGTATGAATCGACAGCCGTAATCAGTTTTCTTATTATAGCCAACCTGGTTGAAACAAGGTGGTAAACCAAGCAGGCCGATTAAATCTATGAAGTTAGACAATCGATAATTGATATTATATAAGAGGCAATTTGCAGATCAAAAACTGTTGTCAAAATCAAAGTCAAACTGTATTTAAAATCTTGAAGGACGTGAAAAAAATACACATCTATTAAGCAGTATATGTTTTTCCAGATCCTCAAAATCGGTGCCGGTAAAACTATTGTTTGTATTGCTCAATAGATATATTTCATTTATTGAATTATGAGTGTGTGTCGCAAGTTTGAATCTCTTATATATAAAATTAGAGAGTACTCTCCCGTGAGAGGCCTATGAATGTAATTGCTATGACAAGATTCGATCATACAGCTTTTGGGTTGAAAATCTCTTATTTTCGTTTAAAAGAACACAAGAGGCATTTCCTTACAATGTTCTTGAAAACTCAGACACAAATAACGTTTTGACCATTAACTATTTATGTTACACAAGGTATTCATCACACTTCTTTCAAGACATGTAATGTATCAACACTAATTAATATAATACCGAACTGTGGACGACATATTCCAACTCGATCATAATTATTCGTTCGTCTACAGTATAGATTCTTTCCACATTTCACCGTGTTGTCACCACACGGTTGCCCCTCTACTAAACCACACTCGTAGCAACAGGAACAGATGTCCTTGACAACGCCACCTGAAATAAAAGTGAAACTGGTAAGGAGAAAATGCGATAAATACTGTGAGTGCTATTCACAGGAAACACGATGAACTTTACCCAGTGGGCAAAATCTTCAAAAAGTCTCTATGGAGCAGTGTTTTTTTATTGAAACAGCGGTCGATATTACTGCCCATTCCTATAGAAAACACTCCTCCTCATAGAATTTTTAAAGATTATGCACACTGGCAGAGGCTTCAGTATTGTATTTCTTTTTGTTTGCTTTTTAAAGTTTTGTGGGGTTTTGATCGATGTCCTTAAACTAAAAAGGTAACAATGCTACAGATTTGGAATTCTTTGAGATATTACAAAGAAAATTGCTCAATTGAGTTCGCGTCAACCTCGAACCCAGGGTATCTTGCTCGTCCGTATAACGAAAAGGCAAGAGGCTCCTGGGTTCCAGTTAGTTTTCGTGTTAGGTTTATCATGGTAAAAAAGGTTAGTCTTGCAGACTTAACGATAAAGCGTTCAAGATAAGACTTCTGTCGAAACATCTGACATTATATATGGATATAAAAAATTCAGGACGAAGATTGAAATCGACAATACCCATAATTCAGTTATCTCTGTTGTAATACATCATACAAGTACGATGATACATTGCGAAAAACGTCATTACAAATATCCCGTTCCAAAGATTTTTATTCACATAACAAAACTGTAATACAGTGCAATCTCTATAAAGCGACACCATTGTTGCATAAAATATAATGTCCTCTCTATGGAGATATCAACTTTATTGAGACTTTATCTATGAGAATCTGACTGGAAATCCATCCATCCGTACATACACGGATTATGCGTCCGTGATACGGAGATGTCCTCTTTATAGAGATTCCATTGTATGACGTGTAAACAGAAATAACTGAATTCTGGAAACGATCAATCCCCGATTTTGAACGGAACTGGTTACAAAGGAAGTCAATGTTTTTATTACCTGGACAAGATAAAGACGCTGTTTTTGGACATTTCCACCATTGACATCTGCCACAGTGTAAACTTTCTGCACCCAGCGAGTGTCGTAAACATCCAAAGAAAAAGAGGAGGAGTGCTGTGGATTTTTTAAACATTTCACTTCAAACAAGAGAAGAGGGAGAGATGAAGATTTTGAAAGTCCAGTTTACACCATAAAAGACAAAATTGAGACAAAACACAAGTGATAAAATGCATCTAGGAGACTCCGCAGCGTAAATGTGCTTGCAATTTTTGTTTAACCAATCAAATCCTACTAAATTTACGCCAAGAGCTTTACAAACGCCTTCAAAAAACAAATACAAGAATTCAGGGTGGAAATCGTACCTAACACTGTTGCCCGAATTTCTGTTTATACACCTCGTTTCGACCTTGTCAGTAGTTCGCTGACTTACTTGATAGACTGAGACATTATCGTAAACATACCTTGCTTACCCAAACGTGTTTTACGATTTTGCCTGAGAAGCTGAATGTAGAGAGCTCCGCTATTTCTTAAATCAACCGGCTATCGAGAGGGGTGTGGGAGAGGAGAAAAAACCGTTACATAGGACAACGATGTGTAAAGCCCTATTCTACATCAGCGATGTTTGTCAATAAGCATTTAAATCTAGATCCAAGCGATAATCCCCAAATATCAAGATATCTTTTGATCCCATATTTTCATCACTGACGTCACACGCCGAACAACGCAACAATATACACTAATATTTGAACGCCATGGTATGTGTTGGCCACTCGTATGAAAGTAAGAATGGCTGCAGCGAAGAGCTAAAACCTGAGTTCTAACATTTCCGACGAATCGAACGACATAACAATTAACCATCAGTTCCAACATCTTGTTTCCCTTCTTCAAATTTCAACAGACGAAATGATCGTCAATAATGTGCCATGTTCATTCTTCCACCACAAAGTCAACAGAAATAACAATAAGAACGGTGTATATAACGACCAATAAAAACAGGGAATGGTATATACCCACCAATGACAAAGCCGATAGTGATAACAAACCGACCAATAGAAACGAGGAATGATATACCGACCAATAAAGACAGAGGAAACTAATTAATGCAAAACAGTAGACTACACTCCAGCCGGACAAGAAACACTGCCAATTTTCATTTTTTATAACGACGATGTAATTAGCAATTAGGAGCAGCTGTTAAATCTCCTCTTCTGTCATTATGGCACTTCCCAACAAAATGTTAAAGCATTTTTAGTAATGGTTTAAAAGCTTAAGCTATGTTATCTGTTCATTTATATATTCACTTATATTTTATTTATATATTCACTTATATTTTATTTATTTATTTATTTACTATTTATTATTTTTATATATTTACTTTTTTCAAAATAAGAGTTGTTATTTTTTTATTATTATTTATTTATTAATGTTTACCCAGGGTAGCCTCTTTAGTTCTGATAGAACTGTTATCCTGTGCAGGAGGTCCTAGACCGTTTATAAAGTTCCCATCTGGGCTATGGAAGTCGTAAGTCTGCTTCAACCACTCAGCTAGACCTCCGCCTAGGCAAGACAACCCCTTTAGACATCAAACACGCTCTCAAGGTGAGTGTTAAGATGAGTGGATTGATTCATACTGTTATAGTCGCTGGCATGACTCGGCTAGAATTTGAATCCTGACCACCCGCCGCACTGGAGGCGAGTACTCAACCACACGGCCACCAGTCGAACAAGGACGGCGTCATTACGATAAGGTATATGTAGTATACTTAACGACACAGTGTAGTTACTAGCACGCCATTCTGTAAAATATAACCTAATTAAAGAGCAAAGATTTATTTTTCTCAAAATAGATATGATTCGAAATCGTCTATATAGCGTTATAGCCGTTCGTCTTCTTTGTATCTTTAGATCAAACAAGGAAGCGTCAGGTGTTGTGTCCCAATTTTTAATAGGATTTGCCTCAAGTTGTAGTGCTTTTCACCTTGTTTATAATACCTGCCCTAGTTTGTATTACCTGCCTAAGTTTGTAATAACATTTCCCTTAATTTTGTTATACCAAGTGTCAGGGGAATTATGTTAATGGAAAAGCAGTGCCAAACTCAATTTGCAGAAAAATATATATCTCCAAAAGCAAATTTAAACCTTGTAACAAATAAGATTATTACGGTACCGAAAAATTATTAAAAGTGAGGAGCGAGTCAGCATTGCCGTCGTCGTTAATCGGATATGAACGTCACAACGCATACATTGCTGTCGTTATATTTCGCCAAGATGGCCAACCCTTGAATGACATCGTCGTCACCGGTGAAGTACATTTTGACGACTTTGGTTTGTGCTGTGAATAGGGCGGATTTTAAGATTGGCTTCACTGTAGATGCATCATCTCGATTGTCAATCATCGATTCAAACATTAATTCAGACTATCAAAAAGTGGAGAAAACAATAACCTGGCGTTTCTATAAAAGCTCAGAAAACTGTAGGAACAATAAAGACTTAAATAATCGGAATGATGGCCAACCTGGTGTTTTTAAATAATCGGAATGATGGCCAACCTGGTGTTTTTGTAAATTCTCAGTTCCACGGCAAAGAAAGCGACTTACTTGAAAATGGTTGTTTTTCTCGAGAGTTTTCATTCCGGCGTCAAGTTCTTTGGTTGACGTGAACGGCCCCTGAATGCTCGAAACTTCTCTCCATTCTTTGAAATAGTCGTCCAAACGATTTTTTTGTGCAAACTTCGTTTGATTCAAGAATTGACGGTACACTCTTTTGGCGATACCATCTGAAAAAGGTTTTTACGTCAGTCGAAAAGGTTTTCTGAGAAGTGTATCAGGAAACAACATGTTATGTCCACATGTTATCGTCACTTTTCTCCCGACGACATTTTCCCCGATAGCGTATGTTTAAAGTGAATATTCTCACAAGAAATCCATCAAATAATAATAAAGAATTAAAATATCATCAAAAGAGTATTCAACCTCGTTCCCAGGTTTTTTTGTTCAGTTTCCCAGGGCTTCTATAGTCAGTTTTGTCAAAAAGGAGAAGACATCCTGGGAAAGAAGTTGGAAGAGCATTGTATTTCATTCTCCAACTTTTGATGGTTGTTGTGTTGAGTGATTTCCCCTCCAGTTCCTTACAGAAAAAGCAATGTCTTTTTTTCCTTATTTAATGAATGCTTTTTCCCAAAACAAGGAAAAAGCAAAAAAACAAAAGGTATGTTTTTGTTACATACCTATATCACTGCTGTTATCTTGAAATAAATACACATGATTCTGGTCATCGTTAAAGAACTTCTGTAGCGTATCAATCTTCAACGAATCCGCCAAAGCTAAAAGTGAAAACGCCAGAAATATGGATATCCTACGCCGGCCCTTTTAACGCCAAGTCATGAAAATTAACGCCGTGCGTCAATTGGGCCAAAAAGGAATAACAGGGGGTTCATTACAAGGGTGGTCATTACAAGGGTGTTCATTACAAGGGTGGTCATTGGTTACTTTCAAATAAGAAAAACCTTTACTAAATATCAACATATATGCTTTGTTGAAGAAGATTATGGACTAAATTGCCGTACTGCATCTTGCAAGCGCGAAGAAAAACCAAACCAAAACGTCCAGTTTATTACCAGTAAAAACAAGAAGCGCTAAAACTAGATGCATGTTTTTGTATGATGAGCCAGCTTCTTTAAACCATAAACTCTGGAAGTTTAGGCCAGTTCAAGCCAAACGAAACCTTCAACTAGGTTCTCAAATAGATATAGACTTTCTGCTTTCTACAAACGCTAGAAACAAAAGATGTCTTGATAGAAAATATCTTTTCTTCGTTTTCGGTTTATTGATTCAGCTTCTGGTCTTTGTTTCACCTGGCCCTTCTCTAAGGGCTTTTACTTTTACAACGCATCTTCGATTATCAATATCATCAAAACTGGAATTTTATAAATTCTTGGTTAAAACTTTATAAACCCTGTTTGGATAGGCAAGATCACTGAAAGTCTTAAGCCGTTTTTTTTTTTTACTATGCCGGACATTCGGCTTTCAGAGTCGTGCGGATTTTTTTTTAAATAAATTCCACTCAACTTTTCCATAGCGGAATATTCCTCAAGCCAATGAAATGGCTCAATTAGTGATCGCGTGGAGAAAACAATTGCTGAATATTCCGTCCCCCCGTGATAGTTGCACGAATTTACCAGAAGACGACAAAATATCTTTCCAAACAGCTACTTTTTTTCTGATGACGAAACGGCTATATCCTGCCTAACATCTGGTTCGCTCAAGGTCAGTTTCCATTCACCGATATCGTCCGTGCGAGCGACCGTTTGTCACAGATCGTGCATCCATCAAGCGTAAATTTTAATTTCCATTCAATGTTAAAAAGCGTGCGCATTAAAATATCTTTCAATGTCTTTTCGAAAATCTTTTCTCTTGTCAAAACAAAAAGAAGTTATTGTTGTTCAGAAATAAATTAATTATTACAGTTTTTCTAAAATTTAATTGGTTGATATATAGACAGGCGGAAAAACGAGATCAAACATTTTAGATGTGTGCACGAGCGTTGATTTTTCAGACTGTATCCGCCGGCTCATGCATGCGCTGACGTCAGTAGAGTTGTTTTTCCGACCGAGCGAAACTGCTGAATGGAAACTGACCCGGCCGAAAATTTCTGTGGCAATTCATGTTCACTTAAGGGTTTCTCTCCATGTGACGTTCCTTTTTTGAGGCTTTTAGTAAGTAGTGGATTAAATTTCGCCGATGGCAATAGTGTCTGACAGTGACAATAAATTTGTTTCCCTTAATTATTTTGGGTGAAATAAAAGATTAAATTTTACTCATTTGCTTTTCAGCCAGATAAACTCTCCCGGGAAACCTTTTCGATATATCTCGCAGATTAAATTTGCGGCTGTTACTTCAGATATTCCGCAGGAAGAGCCAAAAATCAACGAAAATAAAGCTATTTCCATTTGATGTTCATATATATATATATATATATCTTACTTCGAGTCGCGCGGTTCGAATGATCGATATTTTTCCAGTCTGAGTACGAAGTTAAAGGAGGCAGACAAGAGAAGAGACTTACCAGACATGTCGGATTCAAGCGAGAAAAACTTTGAAAAACCAGCAGATGTACAATTTCTGTTTTTGGAATTTATCTTATTATTCTAAAACTAAAATCGAACAAGTTCTATTTAATTTTCAGTACAAAATGAAGTGTTGAGAATTCAACGGTTGCACGACACGAATATCAATTCCGAAAATTAGCAGAAACGCATGTCAGAATTTTGAAACTGACCGACCTTAACAAGTAGTGAAGAAAATATTCGAAATCGAAAATTGAGAACAAGTAATAACCACAGAATGTGCTTCGAAAATATATTCTAAAGAAAACAAAAGTCATTGTCTCAAACCACCTTAAATGTCAGCTTCACCACCACCCGTTCATTCTACAGAGAAATCTATCTTCGTCCAGCAGACGCATTAAAACATTTACGTCAAAACATTAAAAACGAATCTCGAATTGCTAAGACACGACTTGATAATAACACTTGTATATGGTTTAATAGCTCAAAGAAAAAAAATAATAATAAAAAGTTCGTTATCCGTTAGATTGTCCATTTAAACGAAATAATGCTGTCGCCATGTTTTAATAATAGGTTTCATGATGCACCCATCCTAAACACAAAAAGGAACGTGTATAAACTCACATAATAAATAGACTGACCCAATACCCTAGTTTTTTATCGTGTTAAATCTCGTTTCCACCCTCTTTAAGAAACGCCGTTCCAAAATTCGATATTGCCCCTAGAAAATGTTCTCGTTAACCCAGACAAAAATAACAAAGCTTTTGCCGAAAGCATCTTGTTAGACAAACCTATAAATGTAGTGTTTCCCTGACGATGCACTGAAACAAACGGCAGTGAGAAATATTTGTTATGATCGTGAAACAGTCATCAGTTGGCAAAATCGTCAGTCTCCGTAGAGAAGTGTTTTTTTATTGAAACAGCAGGCGATAATATTGCTTGTCATTCCGTAGAAAACACTCCTCATCGACTTTTTGAAGATTTTCCACACAGGAGTCATTCAATCGAGATATTTTAATTTTTCCATTTTCACATTGCATCATGGGTGTTGCATTACATATTACAAAGAAAGCTGAGAATAATGGGAACGTCAAATTAGGGAGATATACATACCGTCTGGATACTTCCTGAGGAAGTAACGTCGGATTTCATCGTAGACGAAAATCAACAGTGAAAAGGGGACGCCGACGAACCACCATGAAAAATTCATTGGTCTTAATCGTAAGCCATAATTCAAGCCAGGCGTGTACTGCAGGAAAGCTGCAAGTACAGTTTCAAACACCAATCCGAAATTCAACATCCAGTTTCTAAACAATTACAAACAAAACGGTCAACATTGGTTTACAAAAAAACACAAAAAAACAAAACAAAACAAAAAAATGCGTTGTGTAGACCAGCGAACGAATTCAAGTATTTTGTTGCTGTGTAAGCAATTATGCAGTTAAAGGTACTACGCGAATTCGTAAAAGTGAAAACTCTTCTTGACTTAAAGATCTGCTTACGTCATCCCTTGCTGAAATACAGAGAGTCGCCTTGTTTTACTGATTATAACATCAGCCCACTGGACAACGACGATGGTCGTAAAAAACGCCGTGTGACACGTCAACTCCAAATTTTTACGACTGATGTACGTCCATTCACTGCCGTAAGAATCCTTCACGTCGTTGAGTTTTTTGTTATCCCAATCAGCCCGGATTCCAATTAAGGTTCCAGGTCGAAAACCATTTTCACCCATAATAACAAAGTACGTGAAAAAGCCAGCTATAGCCTAAGGTTTAAAACAAATCACAAGAAATCAGATGACAGGAATTGAAATTCCAAAAGTATACATCTGACATTTTTTTCCACTACAGATTCGTCTAACAAGATGCCGTCATCACTAGTTTGCGGTCATAACTTAGTTAATATCTCTGTCTGGGTTAACGAGGAACAGCACTGTAGCGTAAATGCTTCATTTTTTCAAACGAATATAAGAAACTTTCAACCACAAAACGTTTTATGATGGCATCACGTTAGACAAACACTCCAGACAAAAGCCAACACTCACCTGGATCATACCAATCTGACCGTAAGCTAGACTGATCAGCCGCTCGTTTACAAGTTTGTCTTTGACGGGATCACGTGGTGCACGCTTCATGATGTCAGTTTCGGCTTTCTCGTAAGCAAGAGAGATGGCAGGCACAAGATCGGTTCCCAAATCGATACACAGAATGGTGATGGTGCCTAGGGGTAGTGGGATGGAGAGCACGATAAACAACAGAAATGGGGAGATCTCGGGGATGTTACTTGTCAGCGTGTAAGCTATGGATTTTTTCAAGTTGTCAAAAATCAGACGACCCTCCTCCACGCCAGTTACGATCGAGGCAAAGTTGTCGTCCAACAGGATCATGTCGGCTGCTTGTTTAGAGACGTCAGAGCCGGAAATACCCATGGCAACACCTAAAACGAAATGAAAACATATTTATTAAAAAGCACAAAAAGAAAACACTCAATCGGATGTGAGATCTCGGCAGAACGGGACGCGTTCGGCACTTGCATTCCATTTAACCATATGTTCGATGGAAGTATAAAAAAAATGGAGCGGAAATCAAACAGAACTTGGCAAAATTAAATCAACTGAAGTTAATGATGGAACTTCTTTAGAAGGACAGAGACCTACCAATATCAGCTTTCTTTAAAGCAGGAGAATCATTCACACCATCACCAGTGACAGCCACGATACTACCAAGTCTTTGACATCCTTCCACAATGATCAATTTCTGTTGGGGAGAGGTACGTGCAAACACAATCTCAGTATGATATTTCAAGATATCATCAAGATCTTCAGAAGTGATATCCTTCAACTCACCTAAAAGAATTTAAAGTCTCCCATGTTTATTTTATAAAAGCTACTTGCCAACCTTTTTTTAAGCTTTCCTGATTTCAATGTATTTATACAATGTAAAGAGGAATCACACAAATGTTGAGTTGGTTATACTACTTCTACTGCTCCAGCTGGTACCTTTGTTTCCATGTAAGATGTTGTGTCAAGAAGATCCAGAGTCACTTGAAGCAGATGTCTCAGAGACTTTTGCGTATAGTTGTTTATAGATACAAAACACTTCACCTTCATTTCTTAAGGTCCTGTTAGACAGGAAACTATTAGATAAATTATGCTCAAAGTAGAAACTTCTCTTTTCTTCATTGATGTCAGTTGATTAATTTTTTTAATTGAGGTATATAATAAACTATTCTGTAAACTAATCTATTTCAAGTCAGTTTTGAGTATAGTTTATGGAATAGCTTACTCTCTAAAAGGACACTAATCACATCAATACAGACATTATAATTACCTCCGTGGACAACAGCAGCTTTAGCATCACGCGGATTAACTTCACTCTTGGGAATATTCAACCTCTGAGCAATATCTTCTGTAGTCTCGTTTCCCTCAGATATAATACCAACACTTTTGGCAATGGCCTTTGCTGTAATGGGATGGTCACCTGTCACCATAATTACTTTGATACCTGAAACAATGACATTCGACTTTCAAAGCCACAGCATAAAAATAGTTCATTGCACAAAAACAACTTCATAGAAATGTTTTCATTAGAATTCTCAAAATATACCTCGCTTTGAATTTTCTGACTATAATTTAAGCAACCACTTACCCGCACTTCTGCATTTGCTCACGGCATCCGGAACAGCAGCACGAGGCGGATCAATCATACTCATCAAGCCAACGAAACAGAGATCAGTCAATGGGAAGTTTACGGGCTCATCAGTATTGAATTCGAAACCATGGGGAAACTCCTCAGCCGGAAGGTAGTATTGACAGAAGCCAAGTACACGTTCTCCTAGTCCACCTGAAATATTAACACAACCAGTAGTAAATAAAAAACACATCAGAACAATCACAGTCATCAGAAAATTCCCTGGTATGGAAAGGCACTAATAGTGCTGGAAACTTAAAGAAAGCTAATAATATTACAACTGCATTAAAAACTAGCATCTCTCTTTCTCTCAACGGACAGTCAAAAAATGTTAATTTACCTAGTTCCAAATAAGCATTGTTAAATGCTTCTTTCTGTTCGTCATCTAAAGGCTTCTCTTCACCTTTGACAAGTATAGTCGAACAACGATCTAGAATTCTTTCTGGGGCACCCTTCATCACAAGAACATGACGGGGATCAGTTTCATCATCTTGCTGATGAACAGACACTTGGTACTTATTGGTAGAATTAAATGGAATTTCAGCAACTTTCTTGTTCTTCTCTCTCATTTTCATAACATCACCAACTGCAAGTTCAACAAACTTCAAAATGGCAGTCTCTGATGCATCACCATTACATTCTTTCCTAAGAAACAAGAATCCCCCAATATATATATAAAAGTTCTGGTATTTCCAAGGACCAAAAATGATATCTTTTAGACATCTACCAAAATTGATTAAAAGCTTGCCTTTACCTTAATATTGGTAATTCTTCTTGTCCTGATTGGAACTCTGCACGATTGCACAGTCCCCCGACCTTGGCCAAAGCTCTCCAGGTACCAGATCCTTTATCGTGTGCTTCACCTGACTGGTCCTCAGTTGTATCAGCTTCAATGATTTGACCATCAAACCACATGTGCGACACAGTCATACGATTTTGAGTGAGGGTGCCTGTTTTGTCCGAACAAATAACAGATGTCGAACCCAATGTCTCCACAGCCTCTAAATGTTTCACAAGGCAGTTTTTTGCAGCCATTTTCTTGGCTGTAAGTGTCAAACACACCTGAACATAAACAAAAAACATTGTACTGTAACCACTCAAAGAAAGCTATCATATCATCTAATATATCTGGACTGACTGATGTTTCACTTACGGTAACAGTAGCAAGCAGACCTTCGGGTACATTAGCCACAATGATACCAATTAAGAAAATGATAGCCTCAAGCCAGTGATAGTCCATCGCCAAGGATATAATCAAGAATGACACTCCAAGGAAGACAGCCACACCAGTGATAATGTGAATAAAATGTTCAATTTCCAATGCGATAGGTGTTTTTCCAGTCCCCAAGCCTGATGCCAAGTTTGCAATGCGACCCATTACTGTATTGTCACCAATTTGAACAACAATGCCGGTGGCTGTGCCTTCTACAGCATTAGTGGAGAAAAAAGCCAAGTTACGAGTTTCCAATGGGTTATCAGAAGAGCACTCACTAGTTCTTGATTGTGGTTCAGATTCACCAGTTAGAGACGAGTTGTCAACCTAAACAATAATACAACAATACAGCTCTGAAAAAGAAAATTGCAGCTAAACAGGGCTTGTACACCAAGGGTTGACAAATACTTTTTCACAATAGCACGTGAGCATGCTTTGAATCATTTTAAGCCAACTTCTACAATTTTTTGAGTGGTGATTTCGTACAGTAATAATCCCAATGAGAACAAGTGCCTCACATTTCACGAAATCCAGTGTATTTAATATTGCTATGATACAGTAGAGACCCGGCATCTCGAACTTTCAGTAACTCTAACTGTTTTTTGAGTATTCCCCTTAAACTAATACTTTCTCATAACTGCCCAATTGATAACTTGAACATTCTGTATCCTGAACAATGTTCATCAATCCCGTAGAGGTTCGAGTTATCAGGAGTTTACTGTACTTCAAGTTTTGATAAAATCATGAAACTTGGCAGTGATAAAAAAAAATATATATATATACATTTGTAAACAAATCAATTTTTGACAAGGACATGTCTGCAGGGCACATGATTGCTGACATAAGCACTTTTCCAGTAACTTTTTCCTCTCATATAACCCATTATATTGCATATCGTTAGAAAGGGAATTTTAAGCTGATTAATTTGGGTATAAAAAACAACTGGTAAAGATATACAGCCCGTCAAGATTGTTATCACTTTTTGGGTGAAAATCAGTTTTGTCAAACCCATGCAAACTACAAATGGTTGGAAAGCAAATCTCATGCTGATTATTTTGGTTAGTTTAAACTTAAAGTTTCTTCTTTAAAGTATTAAAAGTATGCCTTGAAAGTCAACTGCTAAAGAGATACAGGCCTGACAAATCTTGAAAATGACATTACCTTGAGATAAATGACACACTGTTCTATAAGATTGCAAGGAAATCATTGTATTAAAAAAATGATACATACTTTGAATCCACGAGCTTCAATAACTCGCAGATCAGCAGGTATACGATCGCCAAATTTCACATAGACAATGTCACCCAACACACACTGTTCAGCATTTATGTTGATTTTTTGACCATTTCGGAGTACACAGGCCTCTTGGGGAACCATCTTTTTGAAACTTTCCATAATTTTTGAACTTTTTGATTCCTGTATAAAACAACCATCTGTATACAACAACCACTTATCCAAGGTCCCCAGAGTGGACGTTATACACAGGTCTGACTGTAATTGAAATAAAAACTAAAACCAAACCTGATAGTAGGAGAAAATACCAGTGATAACAACAACTGCGGTTAAGGCAATACCAAGATACAACTCGTCCTTTGTTGGATCTTCCTCTTTTGCTGTACGAATACCAAATGCGGCAAAACATAGGACCGCACCAATCCACAACAACATGGCAAAGCCACCAAAAAGTTGCTTCAAGAACTTTACCCACTCGGGGGTTTGTTTTGGAGGTGTCAGAGTATTGGGGCCATCACGTTCCAGATTTCGTGCTGCAATTTCAGCTGTTAAGCCAGTTTCCAAGTTTGTTTCCATGTTAGCTAACAATTCAGATAGCTCACATTTGTGCTCAGTCTAAAAATTACCCAAATTTCTTTTGTTATTCAATTTTTATTATTATTATTATTAATGTTTACCCAGGATAGCCTCTTCATTTCTGATAGAACTGTTATCAATGAGGGTCCTGCAAAGGAGGTCCCAGAGCATTTAAAGCCCCCATTTGGGCTACGGAAGCCGCATGTATGCTTCAACCGCTCAACCAGACAACCCCCTTAGATATCAATCCCGCTCTCAAGCTGAGTTCTGAGCTGAGTGGATCGATTCACACTGTTATAGTCGCTGGCATGACTCGGCCAGGATTTGAACCCTGACCTCCCGCACTGAAGGCGAGCACTCTACCACAAGGCCTCCAGTCGGTTTATTCTGCTGTTTATAAGAATATCTGTTGCATTGTAACTGTAGAGAATTTTTTATGCCATTATATATTATTATGTTGATCACTTACCATCTCCAATTCCTTTTTTAGATCATCCATCTTTTGCTTCTTGCCTTTTCTCGATGTTTTTTTCGTTGCTGGGATGTCATTCTTGGATTTTGTTGTTTTAGTTGCCACTCGGTAACTATCAGATTTCCCACCCTACAAAATATTGAATAACAAATTGATGGATTGTGCTGTAAATCATTTTTAGTATAAAGGTGACCTAAATCTTTCTTTAGCAGAAACTGAACTGAATGCTATCAACAAAAATATGTATATAGAACTTTATAATATATATATATACATTTAAATTTCAGCCTTTACTCGCGTCAACATTCAACCTCGGAAAACTAAAGCATAAATACATTCTTCTGAAAACCTCATTGACACTAGTTTAAGAATGAGCTAAACTCTGGTTTTAACTGTGATAACAATGTCAACAACAGAGCTAACTGACTAAATCAGTCTTAAAGAACGTAATTTTAAATCATGATGAAACAAAACCCTTAGAATATTTATACAGACGAGCTTGGAAACAACGAAAACGAGTTTCTGTCATTTCTAACTCAGCAGTTATGGATTTTCAAAACACACTCGTTTGCAAAGAAAACTGAATGTGACAACAAAATAAACAATGTGAAATTTAAGTGACTTACTTCTAATTCAGAAGGATCAGCCATAGTATCCTTTTTGCCCTCAAAATGACAAATTTAACTCCAACAATTCAGTGTTTTGGTAAGATTTTTCACGCCCCCAGAATGTTTTGCTTTCCAATAGCGCTCTGTGATCCTGAGCGTATGCAGATTACAAAAATCAAGTGCTGAAACCGAATATTCCCAAATATAGTAAAGACATGCCCATTTTAGGTTTCAATACTCGAATAGGGAAAGGCATGCTGGTTAATCTATTATTCGATTGTCCGATTCAGAAAAATCGGGAAAAAGCACGTCCAACAAAAAGAGGGAAAGGGGGGAAGGGAAGGGGAGGTCAAAAGGATACCACGCAGAGGAGTTGTGTCGTATTTTCTTATATCGTATATTCCAGCCAGATTCTTCAAAAATCATCGTTATTCGTGGTTACGCCAGAGAAAATACCAAATATCTTACAAAACCAAATAAAAAACTAGAAGCCTTTTTGTGTTTTTAACAGTAGTTTCGGCGGCGAAATCGCTTCAACAACAGATTATTTACAATGAAAAAGAACTTATGGAAATAGGATGAACGGACATGGAAAGTATAATGTGTCTTCCAAATTGTGGAGATCTAAATTGAAAATTGAAGCTTTTTCGAAATTTGCTACAAACAAATTGCCCAAATCGCCCTTTCTCTTGGCCAAAATAAGAAGAAGTGATCCCAAATCTGGACTAAATTTACCAATTGTGACGTCATAATGCTAATTATCATATAGGTAAAATATCAAAGTATTTCAAGGTATAAGTTGCTTCTCTCGGTACGTTTTTCTTTATGGATGGACCTCGGGTTTACGAAACTTCAAAATTTCAGAATATAACATAACACCGGCTATTTTTCTCGCCAAACTTTCTCCCCAATTCGCGGACACATTTATTTTTCTTTTATCAGTTTCTTATTAAGTAGAAATCCTTAACGGTACCAAACGTCTTTGTAAACATGAAAACCACGCACATAGTGAGAGCGTCGGGAATTCATTGTCAATAACTATTGCTATATTTCTTTTTCAATCGAACTTGGAAGAATATAGATGATATTTTGCGTATATGTTTCTTTTCCTGATGAAAATAAACCCTACGCCTTATAACCATTGTAAACGGAAGCTAATAATATCAATATAAAAGCAATCTTTTCGCGAAAATAAATCTTAATAAGTTAACTTTCAAAAAGCGGACGCCTCTGGTTAGCGGACAAAATCCTCTTCACGAATGGTGTCTGCTAAATTTGAGAGATGCATGAAACTGAAATAGTATGTTCCCCTTTTTGAGTAAGGAGGTGGACAACATATAGTGCAACTAGTACCAGGCAAGAAGCCCTTGGGAAAAGGCAAGAAGCCCTTGGGACGAGGCAGCCTTGTGGTAGAGTGATATTCCGGGATGTCCTCGTGGGTTCTCCGACCGACTAAAACTAACAGTGTGAATCAATCCCCTGTGCTTAGCATTCGAAGGTAGGGGATTTTGTCTGGTTCCGTTGCAGTCCTTGAATCTTTCGTAGCCTAAATGGGGGAGTAAAATCTCTAAATCTCATTGATAAGAGAGTACTAAAAAACTTGATAAACAAAACTTGATATATTTTTGCAATAATATATAAAACGTACAAATTTAAACATTAGCGTGAGAAATTAATAACAAAATTTGTTTCGTGCAACTTAGGCCTTAAGTTTCCACCAATAGATTTAAGCTCCACGATGGTCACTTGTCAAATCCACACATGTCAGTTAGGTGCATCGTAAGGTGTCAATACAAGTCAAATAGATTCTGAAGAGTTTAACACAAACAAAAAAGCGTATATATAAGACCTTTTCTGTTTTTAAATACCGTGTTATATTCCTAGAAACAATGAATTACATAAAAACGAGGTTAGACGTGTTGGTTAGGGCATAATACAGTGTTTAAACAGATTTCGGGAAAGGTGTATTTATACGCTGCGTTTGAGTTTCCAACCCTCATGGGAACAGATAAATCGTAAGGCTTGTAGATGTGTCAAAAATCTAGCGTCAAAAATAGTCGTCTTTTTAGAGAGGAATCCTAACTTGTAATAGGATTTCGTTCTTGTAAGATTAATTGAATGTTTGTGGAATTAAATAGAGAATGAATTTGTAGTTCACATTGTTGAAAACTGTTTGAAAATTATTTAGTTTTGAAGAAGAGGAAGGAAGGGAACACATACACCTCGTCGCCAGGGCTTCTTCACTTTTCGCCGTCGTTTTCGCATATCAAAAAGGTGAAGATGCCCTGGGGACGAGGTTGGGGTTGATGATACACCGTTTCCCGAATTTCAGTTTAAAAACCGCTGTGTAAGTTCGTGTAACTGCGTTTTAGATATCAATATTTCACTAATCATTTTACTTAGAGTTTTGGTAATAGAGATAATTAGTTAAAACATTACTGAAATAATCAATTTCATAAAAACAGAAAATGTCGCCACGGGTGATTTTTGTCGACATAGAGAGAGGTTGAAAGGGTTTCAACTTTTCCTTGCATCTACATTTTCCGCCGCGACTTCGATAACGTTACCTGCTACACTTGCGCATCTGACGAGGCAGAAAAGTCTACTGGGGGCCTACTGGGGATTTCCCTCTAGAGCTAGTGAAGCTGTCCTAATTAGTTGTCCAAATAGAAGCTGTCAAAATGTAGAATGAAACAACGTGAATTGGATAACTATCCATACGAACATATGAATACATTCTCATTTAAACATCGTGTGTTTTGCCTTTAACAATTTTATTACCACGTATGCATCGGGCGAGTTGTATATAGAAATTGGGCAAGCTAATTGACTTCTGTTCGAAATTAGATGTACATCATCCCATTCCCAACCCTATTGGCCAGATTCTGAAAAGTTCTAATCATATAATGTTGAGAAAGAGCACTTGATAAAATCAACTTTGCTTTCGGCTAACCTCTCCAGTACGGCAGTCCATAAACCTTGAATTCCTTGACAGATAAAAATATTTGATCCCACGCTACCGACGTTTCTCTTCCACAAGATTATGTATCGCCAATTTATCGGCCCCTTTTGACAGTATTTATCATGAACAGCAGCATTTCTCAATCGGAATGTAAAACAAAACGAGTTGCCCTCAGATTTGGGATTATTGCCAACACGCCAATATACAATCATCCCGTGATTAACAGTTTGTCGGGAATGGTAAATACGGTAGACATAATATTCTCGTCCTAAATCCAATTGTCACCATTGAACACTGATGGCTTTTTTCGTTCTGGCTTCTGTTGTTGAAATGCCATCAATTCCGTAAGAAGCTATTTTGCCACCAGTATAAACCGATGATTGTGTGGCAGTGCCTTGAGACGTTAGATCAAGTAAAGGCAAGTCAACTATGAACAAAAGACAGCAGCTACTTCAAATTTTTATCTGATGCATATCAATATAAATGACAGTATATGTTTACCATAAAAGTCCTCAATGGCAGAGGCAAAGCGAAGGTGCCCAAGGGAATGGTGCCCAACCTAGGTGCCCAAGGGAATGCGGGAAGATAATTGACATAATTATCCCTATATTGTACAAGTTAAGTTTTCGATTATTGCTGACATATGAATGAAGTTCAAATTTGTATTTGTTTCTGTTTTGCAATTGTTCAAAACATTATTACTGATGAGTATAAGAACACAAAACTTAAAGTTTTATGCTTAGATAGAAAAACATATTAATTCATTCTTAATTTTTTATAGAGAGGACCATTTTGTCTCAAAGCTCAACCTTGCCCAACAGACAAAATGTGTTACGATACATGCGATACCCCCTTTTACGAATGCGGTAAGCATCATTGACATTATCTTATCCGTTTTTTGGAAGTAACCAAGTAAGCGAATATCTAAGTTAGTAAGTCGTTTGGTGTTCTTGCGCTTCTATTTAAACAATCTTCCACTGGATAGCTTTCTTCTTCTTTCATTTATATCTCATGCATATCAACAACGAATTCTACAACATATTTTTAATCGGATTGATAGTGATACTTAGTTACTGCAAAAGGCTTTTTCCTTTTAAAGTTAAAATTTATAATAATGCATGTTTTTACACTGATGACATATGCGGTCAAATACAAATATAAGATGAAAATAAGCGAAAAAAACCCCTTGCTTTTCCTTGTCAATTTCGTTTGGAAAGGAAGTATATTTCATCATATATCAATAACAATCTGTGCATACCACTTTCAGTTTAGTAAGTGTGAACAAAAGGACTGGTAACGAAATGTTTGTATGGAAAATGGCAAGTGGCATTTTAGATCGTGCGTAACTGAGTTGTGGAATTTAATAGCGATTAGTATTATAAAAGGAGTTTGACGTAAGAGTCTTCTTTTACCAGTTTTGTTTATACAACACCCGTCCACCATTAAAGAGGTTAGAAATATTGAGAATGCAACAGAAATCTTACAAATCCTCTGATTTTATTTTTCATCATCCTAATATTATTGAGAGAGGATGAACACGGGTGGGAATGGGGTGGGAACTCATGGAAGGATGTGTGAAGGATGAATAAACCTGTAAACCGCTATACTAGTGCTAGTAAGGTACTTGTTTGTTAATCCATTACAAACTGTGATCATAAAAAGACTACTGGGGTAGCCAATATGCTGCAATATTAGCCAATATCAGATCAAACAAGTCATCATTCTGATGTCTTTGTCGCCACATCTACTCACACAAATAGGAGTCTAACATATGACGGTGTGTTCCATTGTGTCGTTTATTGCGACATAGCCAATTTATAAACTTAGACAGACAAGTTTGATACTTTTTATGTTTGGGGGGGGGGGGGGGGGGGGGGGGGGGGGGATTAACAAACAAGTATCGCTAGTAATAATGTCTATTATTTCCAATTCCTGGTAGAGAAAAAATCAGACAGAGCTTCTTGACTAGACCCAAATAAGATGTTTAAAGATTGAGTGGATCTAGTACACAGATTTTCAATACTATCATTATCTACCGGCATTGGAGGATAATTCATAAGGTTACATTCAGTGATACACGAATTCGTTCTCAGGAACACTCATAAACCTGCATGTGGTGTATGTCTAAAATTTATAAAATCTTTGAAAAACTAAGTTCTTATTTGTTAAACAAACCTGGCGTTTTCTCACCAGTTCTTGTTTTGTTATAAAGGAAAACTTTGAAGTTTGCATGTTTACATTTAAAACCTATCATTCATTGTTTCATTATTTATTTTTTTATCAATTTTCCAGTTAATCAAATAGATTGACATGGCGCGCCTTAATTATGAAGGTAGGAGCGCTTAATCAGGTGGGTAGGTAATGGCGATGACATCAATAGAGGCGAACTTTTAATCAAGAAAATTTGCTTACTACGCATTTGAACATTATAGAATTCTTAAGAGACAAACAAACAACAAACAAACAAATAAATAGATAGACAAACAAATAAATAGATTTTAGATGTTGTACACTTGTACACCGTCAAGCAAAAAAATCCAAATTTCTGAATCTTGGAACCTCTGAAGACTTTTGGAAATCGACTAAACTCCTCTTCACCAAAGGTTCTCATGTTCATGAAAGCATTCTTTTGCGTGACGACGGTGATATTATTAAAGATGAAGAGCATATCTCTAAAATCTTCAATTCTTTTTTTGTAAATATAGTGGACAGTCTGAATATAAATCCTTGGGAATCTTGTCCAGATAAAGTTCAAGACACCGATTCAAGCATTGATTCGATTGATTCGATTGTGAGAAAATATCGCAACCACCCGAGCATTAAATCCATCGTTAGCTCAAATAGAGGGAAATCTTTTTCTTTCTCAAATGTGACCTCAGATCAAGTCAATCGGGTAATTCGAGATCTTAATCCTAGGAAAAGTGTAAGTGGACCTTTTCCTTCAAAAGTCCTTCGCATGGTTGCTGATATCATCTCTAAATTTGGGTAAGTTTCCTCAAACTATGAAACTTGCTGATGTTACTCCAATTTTCAAAAAAGGGGACAGGTTTCTCAAGGAAAATTATAGACCTATTAGTATTTTGTCATCTTTTTCTAAAATATTTGAAAGAATTATTTTTAATCAGCTAGCTGAATACTTTGATGGCATCTTACATTCGCAGCTCTGCGGCTTCAGATCTAAGCATAACACTCAACACGCTTTACTCCAAATGATTGGTCAATGGCATAAATGTTTGGATAGGTCTGGTAAAGTTGGAGCAATCTTAATGGATTTGTCCAAAGCATTTGATTGTATTGACCATGAGCTTTTGATTGCTAAACTTGCTGCGTATGGACTTGATCACCAAAGTCTCAAACTTTCTAAATGCTACCTGAGTAATCGTTTTCAACGAACCAAAGTTGGTTCATCTTTCAGTTCTTGGCTGCTAATATTGAGAGGGGTACCTCAAGGATCCATACTCGGGCCCTTATTATTCAATATTTTTATTAATGATCTATTATCTTTTGTAACTAAGACTGGCATTTGTAATTTTGCGGATGATAATACCGTCTATTCTTGTGCTAACTCTCTAGCGGATGTTATATCAAATCTAAAATACGACCTCTCATCTGTTCTGTCCTGGTTTAAAGCAAATCAGCTAGCCGCGAATCCGTCAAAATTCCAGATGTTAGTCTTAGGGGAGCCTAAGTACAATTTACCAGTTAGTCTATATGCTGATAATGTTTTAATTACCTCTGTTGAAACTGTTGAGCTTCTTGGTATTTCTATCGATAACAAACTAACTTTTTCTGGTCATATTTCCTCACTCTGTCATAAAGCTAGTTATAGAATCAAAACTCTCAACAGGATTAGATCTTTTCTCCAAGAGGACCAGTTAAAACTTTTATTTAACTCCTTTATTTTGTCTATATTTAATTATTCACCTATTATATGGATGTTTTGTGGCAGATCTTCATGCAGTAAACTTGACAGTATCCATAAACGCGCACTTAAAGCGGTTTATCAAGATTTCTCTAAAAGCTATGAAGAACTATTACAATTGTCTGGGTTTAAGCGTATACATGAGATCCATTTACGCTACCTTTTATGCGAGATATACAAAACCCTCCATGGGTTGAATCCCTCTTTTATGAAGACACTATTCATGGTCAAAAACATCTGTTACGGTCTGCAAAACTCAAATCTTCTCTCTCTTCCTCCATCAAGTTCAAGTCGCTTTGGCAATCAGTCTTTTTTATTTAGAGGAAGTCTTTCGTGGAACGCCTTACCAGATAGTGTCAAGTCTAAACCTTCATTAGATGCTTTCAAACTCTGTCTTAAATCCATTAACTTAATCAAGCAATGCAATTGCAAACTTTGTAAGGTTTTGTGATAAATTTTAGCTTAACGAGTTGGTATTGATTAGTTCATTTTATATTTATCATGTATCTTGTAAACTACGTAAAACCAACATTAAATAAATTGGGAAATGAAAAAAATGATGCTTACCGCATTCGTAAAAGGGGGTATCGCATGTATCGTAACACATTTTGTCTGTTGGGCAAGGTTGAGCTTTGAGACAAAATGGTCCTCTCTATAAAAAATTAAGAATGAATTAATATGTTTTTAATCATCTGGAAAATGATTTTCATATTCAAGGAAGGCGATTATTATATATAGGAAATGAAAAAACAGAGAGAAATATGGTTTTTACCAAAATCATGAAAAAATGTTATAATGTGTCAGAAAGAATAAATGTTCATACATTTTTTAGGGAGGGTGCTTACTTAAAGAAATCCGGCATAGCCATTCAGTCTAAACCCGTACACTTCCATTACATTAGAAACTGTCTGAAGGAGTTAGTTCTGAAAGTTTCTTAA